>JAUIMM010000316.1:1575000-2922500 GCA_031769625.1 Taudactylus pleione
TGGGGTGTACTATTAATATAATTCCATATAACGTTACTCATATATCCCAGTAAAGGGAGATGTAGTAGCAACCAAATGATGTTACAACAACCCACATAAATACATGGTTGATTATACCTTGTCCAAATAGGGAGTATAATATTCCTACACTGGATACTGAACACATGTTCCCATGTGACAATCCATGATATATGAAATCCCCCTACAAAGGGTGTTTTGTTAACTATATTACAAGTTAGTTAGAAACCCCCCTTTTTTCAATACATAGTCAAAGATGTACTTACAGGATATATCCAATAGATGGCAGAATACATCCAATTTATTGAATAATCAAAGAATAGTGCATTAACATTATAAATCCAACAAATAGATCAATTTTACATACATATAACATATAAGGGACACAGAGACAAGTATACTGTTTGATAATTTAATACTTACAAAGACATTTAAGGTACAAGCTTGTTTCACAATTTTTATTATATACTTTTAATATTTCACTAAAAAGGCAAAGTGAATTTTAAACATTGATATAATAAAAGTAACATTTTATTTATTATTTTTTCTTTCCTATATGTGAGCCAACAAAGAGACAATACTTTCCTTCTTTCTCCCTACTCATATCTCTTCTTATTGTCCTTGGCAGCACCCCCATAGAGCAATCATCCATTGATATACACTATATATTTTGGGCTTTCGTGCAGACAATTCTTATCTAACCTAAACCTAGTGCAGAGGTGTCTCCCAAATCCCCTATCCACAATCGAATGAGATGTAGAGCAGAAATAATTGTTTACAAACAATTGTGGTTTGAGATGTGTCCACTCCTCTATACGCCTAGATAGCAGTGTCCCCCAAATAGAATGAAAGACAAATACTGGTATTAAGGTTGCAATTTGATATGGTATACTGTATGCCTCTTCAAGCTGTTTTGTAATTGTTTCATTTAATTTATTTTTAGTATGTGATGGAATATGCATTTGTGTATAAGAATGTTTTTGCAGGATGTCATACAATTCCATACTTTCAAATCATCTATAACTATTCTTTATGATTCTGCCGTGTGTTACTTGCCCATCACCTATTTATTCTATCCATGTAGTTGTCACTGCCATATAACAAACTTCCAATGTTTTTGTATCTATGTAGTTGTCACTGCCATATAACAGACTTCCAATGTTTTTGTATCTATGTAGTTGTCACTGCCATATAACAAACTTCCAATGTTTTTGTATCTATGTAGTTGTCACTGCCATATAACAAACTTCCAATGTGTTTGTATTTAACAAATGAATAATCATATTTTGTAAAATTGTCAAGAGATCAAAACCCACATGACGATTTTGTCTGAACATTCCATATATAATCTTTGCCACCTTTGGATGTTTTCTTTTATGCTTATTACATCATAGATAAGATAAAGACTGATCAGTTACTATCATACTGATCCCACTATGGTAGCTACTCCTTGTCAGTGATTAAGTAAATAATATGGAAGGAGCATATAGACAGTATCAAACCATTAAGATTGATTGACTACTTTTTTTTACAATACATACTCATATAGATATGTCCACATGCACCTGTCCTCCAAACAGTCCAAGTAGCCCAATTTGGTGCACCGCAGACTTTTCAACTTATCTGGACCATATGTCTAGGCACACATTTTATATATATATTTTTTACAAAATATGCATCTAAATCGTATAACGAATATGATCAAATTACAATGCACAGATACCCTGGACAACAGCACTGGGATTATATGCAAATGTTGTGTGTGACTCAGACACTAGCCTGGGTAAAATGGAAAAAGACTGGGGACTGATATAAATGAGCAGCAGTATGCATCGCACCATGCATCATTGTGCTTAATTGGTACTTACACCTAGGCAGGGCCATAACTAGGGTGGTGCGAAATGGCACTGGGCACTGCAGGGCACAGGGTGCTGCTCAGTCCTGTCAATTATAAATTTTCTGTTTATAATCATTCTTACTTCTAGCTTCCTTTTCTTTTATCCCCGGCATCTTCTGGCCACCCCTGACCAACTCCCACTCCATCTGGCACTCTCCCAAAGCACCTTCAGTCACATTCTCTTTTATTTAACACACACATTTCAAAATATTGTTATACCCGGGACTCATACCTATCACCTCCCATATGTCAGTCAGACTGAGACACTTTACACATGGAGCTATCTATCCTACAATTTCAGATGGCAGCCCTGAACACAGCCGGCGCAGGGTACATACACAGATGATCCTGCTGCTGATATTTGCTACATATACACTACAAGCAGCGCTATTTCTATACCTTCAGTCAGAGCTACACTACCGGCTCTAGGCTTGTGCACAGCTGTTCTGATGGACAAAACTTGCTGTAGGTGCAGCTTCACCAGCGCTCTCCTACTTTTAGAGCTGGTTAGTTATACTGCATAATTATTGTATCATCACTGTAGTTAACACTGACACCTGGATAACAGTGGTACAATGGGATTGGTATCCCTTCATCATTGTATTGGCAAATTATATTTGTCATGTCCCTATGATTCCACACCCCTTATTCAGGTGCACATCTTATGTCCCTATTTCAAAAATGGAGGGGAGGGGGCAATTCTCTTTCTTCCCCAGTGCACCAAAAAGTCTAGTTACAGCTCTGCACCTAGGTCACTATCAGCAACTTTGTAAGAGGTTACAATGTGACTAAGAAGCAAAGATCAGGATAAAGTATGGAAGTCCAGAAATCACTACCTGTAGGTTTGTTTTGTTTTTGAGCTCTTTCATATGAAATAATACACGTTCCTAGAATAATGTTCTATCAATGGTTGGAGAACAGTATGTACCAAGAAAATGCTTTGTGCCAAACTTCTGTAAATGATTATGATTGTGAGAATTTGGGTAAATCCTGACACTGCAGAGTCTTATGATAATGTCTTTGAATATCATTTATAAATGTTTGTGGTTGATTAATATTAGCAGGCATTAAACAATGTATAACAAACATATGACTTAAAAGTAAATATATCTATGGTCACAATTTAGACACGAGAAAGTTGCATGTGGATATAAGCCTATGGAACTGGTTATTTATACAATATTTACACTTTAAGAGGTCAAAAAACAACTTCTGTGTCACAGGAAAAAAGATAAAACTTAAATATCAGCCTGGTGATCAGGTTGCAGTTGTCACACATTATTAAGGATAGTGCAAAAATGTAAAAACAGTGTGGTCCTGATTCTGAGTCATACACACTGCTGATGTCGGCCATGGTGGAGCACTTTTACTTTTATGCATGTATCTATGCTGCACTGTGCATGTATCCAGTTAGCGTGTGCATAGAGTCGAAGTTGTGATTGAGGTGTATGGGATGCACACAGTATCAGAAATATGTTGAAACTGTAGCGGGTGTTTCAGGGTGGTGTCATGGAGGTGGCATAGTGGATGCATGAAGATAGTTTATCTTGCTGCTGTGTAATGAGAGTGTTGGGGGCTTGTCTGTAAAAGTGGTTGCACAAAACACCATGAGGGAAGGACACTCAGCACCAACTGCCATGGGGGAGGACACTCAGCACTAACTGCCATGAGGGGAGGACTCTCAGCACCAACTGCCATGAGGGGAGGACTCTCAGCACCAACTGCCATGAGGGGAGGACACTCAGTACCAACTGCCATGAGGGGAGGACACTCACCACCAACTGCCATGAGGGGAGGACACTCACCACCAACTGCCATGAGGAAAGGACACTTAGCACCAACTGCCATGAGGGGATTACACACAGAGATACTGTAAGTCTTATCTCTTTCCCACCTATGACAATCTGGCTACCACCCTTAATCAATCCACAACTAGTTCCAACATTGTGGGAATTATTAAGGGGATATAATCTCTGCTTCCAACTGTATTGGTGTGTTTGTGGATTGGTGACTAGGAATTGCACTTCCATCGCATGTGTATGCCCTACCTGCAATGAATTGCATCTGTCTGGTGATCATATATCCTGATGCCTGTATTGCCATCTACAGAATAACCTACATTTTGATTACAGAATTCTACCTAGGTGATTTAAAAGACCCCACTAGGACATGGGGTCCTCACACCGTGTACACTGATGCTCAACTGCTCACATGAGATGCCAAAGGGCTGGTGCAAGTTTGGATGGTGTTGTCAGAATCTGTGTTTGTTGTGGACCCGGGGTGTAAACAGGAGCAGACACAAGTTTAAACTGAAAGGTGGGTTGTTTAATGTGACTGTTTGTTGACATGAATAATACAATAAAGTCCAGTAATAAACAAACTGTTATATGTGGCTGAGGGGAGCTGTAGTGAATGGGAGTAAACAAATGTCCAGATCAGTGACAGAGATGAATCCAGATAGACTGTGAGAGTGAAGTGGATATCCTGGTTTGCTGAATAGTGGCTGAAGGGGATATCCGGTAATGCTCTGATGCTGGCTGAAAATGGAAATCCGGGAATGCTGTGATGTGTTAACTGAGGAGACAGGTTCAGGCAGGAGTGGGTTAACTGAGGAGACAGGTTCAGGCAGGAGTGAGTCTGGTGGATGGTGCAGGGCTGATCTCAGCAGGGAGCAAGGCAGAGCAGTGCAGGATATGCAGGAAGCCAGAGGCCGACAAGGAAATTGGGCAAGCACCGGAGCACAAGTCTGGGTTACAGTAGCACAGATAACTCTCTCACAGCTATGCTGTGAACACATTGCACTGGCAACTACAGGGAGCTCCAAACACCCTTAAGTACCCAGTAACGGAACATGATAGGCCAGAGAGAGCAGGTGACTTACAGACGATTGGCCTGCTATGTCACATGGCCACAGACAACATGGTGGCCTCCAGACACCTGTAATGCAGAGATGCTGCTAGACTTACCCTTGCCAGGATGGCCCAATGCTGGCAGACCTCTGCGTACAGCCAATGCCAGTCTCCACATGCCAGCTCCCCCGACAGAAGGACCGCACCACAGCACCCTCACTGGTAAGGACTGCAAACCTTCATGCCGTGAAACCTTGGTCATGACAGGTGTGACTGATGGTGCATTAAAATTGATATTTCAGCACCTATGGACACTGATCATGGGAGTGTCTCAGTCCTTACACATTTGAACACATGGATGTACACCAGGGAAGGGCTTTGTAAAGATAAGGGAGTGCCATCATTTTTTAGTCTTGCATCTACTTCCTCTCACAGTGGAGAATTAAGACTGAATACTTTTCAAGTCCTTATACAGTTCCCCCAGCTTCACTGAGCATGGGATAGAGGACAATGTCTCATTTATATGGATTAAAATTATTCCATGATATTAGGACCACTTTTTTTATCTTTCTAATGGCCTGTTATCATTGAACAACAGCAAACATTATGTAAGTCTGTCCAATATGACATGAAATGCTGCTAGGCGGTTCTCTACACATGAAGGAATACACACTAAAAACCTGCATGCATAACATACTGTAGTTGTCACATTCTCATAGAATGTTATATTTGTTGTCGAAGCCGGATAATTGGTGAGACAGGATCGGTTTAAAATTAAATCTGCACGACGCCATTTTGCGAATGGCAATGAGACGCCATTTTGCGACTGGTCGCCCAGCGCCATTTTAGTGAATCTCGCCCATTATAAGTACATACGGCGATGCTATTATTTAGCGTACTGCAATTCCCACGCAATAGAAATAAGTTAAAAGTCCTCATCATATAAATACCGACAGTCACTAAAACATATAAAATGATCAACCCTGCAAAACACATACCATGGTGTACTCCACAAACACGCAGTCGCACAATGCTAACTAGCGTCTTTTCCCAAAACCCCAATATTTACACACTGCACACTTACATAAAAGGTTCCCTAGCATTAAAGTGTAATATTCAAGGTTTATTCAGTATTATTAATGTGAAATAAATGTAATTTGATATCTAATGTGTAGTACATGGTAAGCAGACCGTGTTTGGTGTTGTACTGATCCACTGTGTCTTTGCAGATTTCTGGTATCATCGGTGAGAAGATCACAACATGTGTCTGCAAACTATGGACCATAGAGAGTTAAACATTAAAATGTACTCTGTAATGTATCCAGCTTAGATTTAGTATGCAGCGGGAAACAGGACACAAAGAGCTGTTGGTGGCTGGATTGTGTCCATACAAATTGACCTATGAACTGTACTGTAACAGAAGAACCAGGAAGAAGAACCAATGGAATCATGCCAAACTGTTCTATTTTATTGCCTATCTCTGCTAGAGTATATATGTGGGCTCTCTAAACCTGGATGCCAGTCTGCTTGCTTTGCTGCTGACAGAGACTTCTACTTTGATGCTGGGATCTGGGTCCAGAGCGCGTGCGTATGTAACAACTGTACCTTGGCTCTGTATAATTTATTTGTGCAAATTGTATTTAGATCACAGCATGTAACCATCTGTTTTTATATTGAATAATAACTTTTTGTGCTTTGGAGCCACACTCAAAGTCTGAAAGCATTTATTTCTTGTGCAACTCATAACGCTAAATAGCGACAATTTTAGAAGGTATAGACAGGCAGGAATCGATATTGTGTAGTTTGTTCTTGTATATGATACTTTATTATATATCTATATATCAACAATATATAAAATGTATACAATGTATATAGCACAAAAGGGTCCAAATACTGTATAACAATTATAGATAGGTACATGTTAAGTTTAAATTATATAGTAACTAATATAACTAGAATTCATCATATTGTATATGTCCTCAAATTATAAAAAGGAAAAAACAATCTTAGTACCCGGTGTTACTTGCTCCTGTAATTTCTCCAAAGGCTAATTCTATATTAATTTTCCCAGTCCATGTATGATATTTTAATTTTAGTAAACTTCCCTCACTTTGAGCGCATCAAGAAAAACAAAACATGTTCATAGAGTACATCATTACGGTGTACTTTGCTCTTTAGTGTCCGATGACCTTCAATGGTAAAGCTTTTAGGAAATAGAACAAGTGCTCTCCAGTTGCAAAAAATGTTGAATACCTTAAATAAAAGGTTCTATAAAAAAAATTCCATACTGTATGCATTGTGTTTAGATGATAATTTTAGGAAGATTTTTTTTCTTTAAGAATATCTCAGCCTATCAATGAGCCAGTGCATGTTGATGGTGAAGTGGAAGAGTTGCCAGTGATAGTTAATGCATGGGAAATTGTAATCTTTGCACAGGCTCAAAAAATCAGAGTGACTACACTGCTGTTCTCATCTGAAGGAAATATTAGGGGTGAGATCTAAATATGCTCTGATAGTGCCAGGGACATTAAATCTCAAATTTTAAATTAAATTTGCAGACATTTCCAGTAAGAAGACATTACAGCAAATTATTAGTTTGTCTGCATAAATAGTTTCAAGATTTTTTAAATTATTATTTTTCTAATAATATATATATATCAAATCTCATGATAAAAAATATTTTTCAAAATGCAATAACAATTATTGAATTCATATAATAGTACCCAACTGAATGCAGCATAACTTCTAGAAACAAAAATAAATTTTCATTGTGTGTTTAGTCTGTAAAGTTTACAGGTTTATACCATTCTTATGAATTATGATTCTAAGTCAGATGCAAATAGTGCGTGAGCCCAGGCAGCCATATTTATTACTACCCCACAATAGGTCCACCTGTAACAGACATCTCTTCATCACATTAACACCTCGTAATGGCACAGTAGTCTGGCTGCACTTCCGCGACACCCCCATGGCACCACAATAAAATGGATCTCTTGTGTGCATTTGCAAGGTACCTGCCAAGTTGACCCTCAGAAATGACCATTTCATGGACAGGGAAGACTGACCACAGATGGAGGCTCCTGAGAATGCTCCTAATTTGTAACACTTTGATTTCATGGTTGTTCAGGCAAACCTTTTGTTCAAGGAATCTTCATACACTCCTACAATGTGGAACTTGTGATTCCGTGGAATGTTTTGGGATCTATTATAACCACCAGCCCCTATTCCTTGAGACTTCCCACCAGTGATTGGTGCCAGAGGAGAGTGGGTAAGATAGCGAGGAGACTTTGCTGCAGATGATGAGTGGGACTCATCATCCGCAGTTTGAAGGTATATGAGGATGACTTACCCCACTTGACCTCTGCAGCAAAGGAGTTAAAAGCAGTTAAGCATATGATACCTTTAGGTATATATTCCTCCATCATATCATAACATTTCCCTTCAATGCTTATTTTTGAACTGAAAAGTAGATAAAACATTTTTAGAAGTGAAGTGGGCCCATAAAATATATATAGTGAATATGGTATCTGGGGACTGAAGTACTGATACCATGGGTGTATTTATAATTCCATGTTTATACATACATCATGGGTGTATGTACAAACATGGACTAACAGCTGTACTGTATTCTGTATTTTGTACATTAGTTACATTTTTATACATTACTAGCTGAAGTATCCGGCATTGCCTGGGTATAAAACTTAAAGTAATTAAGTTTTATTATGTGAAGTAATCCAAATCCATTCAGTGGAAAGTCTAGAACAGGCTCCCAGGGTCAAAGTTCTGTCCAGTGTCCCTGAGTCAAAGTTCGGCATAATGTATACTAACAGGAGGTCCGGCCGGGACCACAACTCCCTATTATATTATTTGGGATCCAACATTACCACTTTGTGATGTTTTCGTCCAAATCCATCCAGTGGCATTGGTTTCATCCCACTCAGTGCAGGGGTGCCTGAATGCATAATTGGAAAAACTAACAAACAAACAAACAAACAAACAAACAGACCAATTAATTATATATAAGATTTGTTGCTCTATTGCTGTCGCATAGTCGTGTTTTTGCTATGTGGTCTAATAGTTATTTAGTTTAAAAAAAAGTAAGCTATGTATGATTTGACAGCTTTACCTTGAGAGCTATGGAATATATTCGCCAACAAACAAACTTCTTCTATTATATATTGTCAATCTCTTTAGAGATCTTCACAACATTTTTCAACTTACTGCTGACCCATAAATGTTAGCAGAGCATAATGTATTTATATTCATGAAAAGTCCCAAAAGAGGATAATCTTTGTCCCCTGAGTATATATTTGTTAGGATCCGTGCCACTCACCTGAATAGAGGTTTCATAGTTAACAATGCTGCCACAAAGAGATGTTGAGGGATCCAGAGTCCCCTTAGATATAGGTATACATGAAATACTAAAGTTACCCATTGTAAACTACAAAACCAAAGTGTCACAGGATGGGTGTTTTAAAATTGTCCAAGTAATAAGTTCTGTAATTGTTAAAAAATATCTTCAATATTAGAGATTGCATCAACAAAATATCATTCATGCAAACGTTTAATTGTAAATGAATAGAAAGTACATGCGAGGATATAAAATTTGGGCTATTACCAATATTACACATTTTGCAAGTCGCTGCCCACTTCTTCCAATAGGTATATTTAATCACAGTATGTTTCCTGTAACTAACAATCAAATGTATCAATTGAAGCATTGGAGCAGTCTATTATTGAACGACTTTGAACAAATAAGGAACTTATAACTTGAATAATTTAAGAACATCTTCACTTTGATATTCTAATGTAACCCACCCCAAGGGATTACCTAAAAAAAAAATACAAGTGCTAATGTTTGAGAAAGCCCCTGGAAACACTACTCTCCATGGCTGCAATGTGATCTTAATATTTTGTCTTGGTCAAGAATGATCTTATCCATATAATTTGGATTACTTTTCTGGCATGTCTAACAATTCTGTTGACTGACAATTGGGGTTGATTTGTGTGCATGATCATCATCTTTCTAAATTAAAAGGCTCCCATGTGTCTGGGTGGGTGTCAGTGGCAAACGCAGGATTTCTAGAGGGGGGTTTCCAAATGCTTGATTTTAGAGTGAGTGTGGCCTGTCCACGAAGAGGGCAAAATTACCTCTTATCCAGCTTTAATATGTTAATTACAAAGTGTATTGTGTGTCATAATCCCAGCATATACAGGACCAGTGATCACAGTAATCCATTAGATGCGGCAGTAGGGCCATCCTGCCTGAGCTGAATGTTTTTATGTCAGATGTGGGCACAATTCCAGAGCATTGGGGCAAGTCCAGCGTCTGGGGGAGTGGCAGAAGAACCTAGCACTGCCCTGGACATATATGTACATATCGGTCTCCTTATGTACTGGATAGTGTATTATTATACAGTATTAATAATTAGCCCTATAGATGGTCTATAGCAGTGCACCCCTAACAGTGCATGTTTTCCACATCTTCTAGTTGGTGCACAGGTATATTTATTACTGGCTGAAACATTTTAAAAGATCCACAGGTGGTGCTAATTATTTCATTTGTGATACTGAGAACAACAGGCAGCACTAGTAACATTCTACTATATTACTATTTCTATTGTGATCATGGTGTTGGCTGGAGAGGGGGGTTTCCAGGCAGACGGAAACCCCCCTGCGTTTGCCTATGGGTGTAACTACTATAGGTGCAAGGGGTGCAGCTGCTATGGGGCTTAGGTAGGCCCATCTTCCTTGTCAAAGTTACAGTACATGTGTTATAAACATGTTTCACCATTGGGTGGTACATAGGGGTCCTTACAAACTTTTGCTATGGGCCTTCAAATAACTAGTTACAGCCCTGCCCATGTGTATAGTCATATTGACTCCAATGTAATTACAGTATCCACTTATGATTGGCACTTACAACTGCTTATCGCAAATAAATAAGACACGTGTATGTATAAATGCTGGAGTAACAGCAAGCAATAGAGGTCTATCATGACATTTGGCATGTTCAATACAGGATAAGTGCTATATATAATAGCCTTGATCCAATATATGATTATGTGGAAGTAAAGGGGCCTTGCATATATTTTAACTAACTGAATTCATTACTTTTTTCACTCTCTAATTGTTTTAAATTTTCGCTGCTCAATTTGTCTTGTATGACAATATTAAATAAACTAATCAAAGTTATATTTTAGATATCCCAGTGCACTACTTCAGGCATTTAATTTTCTTCTCTTTATTCTTTTGGTTCAGTATCCATTGCTTGTGGTAACACCCCCCATCAAATTATAAATTAATATTGGGGGTTATCATTGTCCCTTATTGAGGGGTACAATGTCTTTCTGGTGCAACTAGAAAGTCTGTATTCATAGACTGTTAGGCATATCCTGATCACTGTTTATCAAGTGCTTTCCACACTTAACAAAGATGGAAGATTATGATGAAAATTGCATTAGTAGAAGATGGACTCTATATAGAAAAATAAATAAATGTTAATAATCTAGACAGGTTTAAAACTTTGCAAAGCAGCTAAATCCCTCTGAAAAGTGTAGAGTGAAAGCAATAAAAGTTTACAGTTCATATCATTTATGCAAATATAAAATGATTTAATAAATTGTTTCCCCCCAAAAATTCAGAAAATACTGTATACTATGTTGTTTTCTTTATCAATGAGCATTTATTTTATAATAACTAAGTAACATCTCTTGTGTTGAATAATCTTATTATGACATAAGAGATCTGCTATAAACATTTTATGAAGAACTTAAGGCAGAAGTATAATATCTCATGAATATCCAATATGAATAGTGATTCATTCATTCTTTTATTTATTTAACAAATATTTCTACATGTATATTGTAATAAGAAATGATGATGAAAATAAAGATATTTTATGTTGTCCAGTTCAATTAAAATGTTGCTTTTTAGTCTGGTTTGAAATTAATTTACATACTGTCAGGAACTGTCCATACTCTCAGAGTCGTGCTGCTCTGTCTTGACGGGAGTCCTGACCGGTGGGCTCTCAGAGTGCACTGTTGATGAGTCCCAAGTGTGGTGGTGGTCTCAGGGGCCCAGAGCTTTGGCGTCATTCCCACCAGTTCCAGACACTGGGCGCTGCTTCAGTGGGCCAGGTAACTGACTGCATTGCTGATGGGCTCCCAGCGTGGTGGTGATCTTAGTGGGCTCGGAGTTCTGCCAGCATTCCTGTCAGCTCCAGACACTGCGCACCACCATATTTTTGTCCCAGTTAACTGACCGCTAGTCTCCAGTGACAGCCAGGCCTGTGTCCACCTGACTGCATCAGCCAATCCCTGTGTCTAAGCTTCATCACTTATGCATGTACTAGACACTACTCCTGACTAGTTGACTTCGACTCTTTGATGAACCTCACTCCGGCTCCATCATATACACCAAGTCCAGTCCCACTCTGGCTCCAGTCTGAACTCCAAGTCTGGTGCCACTCCGACTCCAGTCTGCACTCCAAGTCTGGTCCCACTCTGGCTCCAGTCTGTACTCCAAGTCTGGTTCCTCTCTGGATCCAGTGTATACTCCAAGTCTAGTCCCAGTCTGTGCTCCTAGTCTGGTCCTAATCTGGCTCCAGTGTATACTCTGTCTGGTCCATCTCCGGATCCAGTCTGTGCTTCAAGTCCGGTCTCAATCTGGCTCCAGTGTATACTCCAAGTCCAGTCCCACTCCAGCTCTAGTTTATGCTCCTAGTTCAGTCCCAATCAGGCTCTAGTGTATATTCCATGCCAGGTCCCACTCTGGTTCCAGTCTGTGCTCCTAGTCCAGTCCCACTCTTGAGCCAGAGTTGGACTGGGTTTGGAGTATACACTGAAAGTCTGTGCTCCTAGTACTATCCCACTCTGGCTCAAGTGTATACTCCAAGTCTGGTTCCAATCTTGCTCCAGTGCCTGTTCTGTCTAGTCCCAGTTCAGTTCCAGTGTCTACTACAGAACTAGCCAAGTGTTTGCTCTAATGTATCTTCTTATTAATACCATCCTACTGCATACGTTAAACTATTATTACATTTATGAGGAGGAGAAATATATAACCATCTCTACTCCTAACCTCCCATACCACCTGGGAACAGGTATCTAGGTCTCTCCCAAGCAATCCAAAGTCCCCAGTCTTGACACATACTAAGTTGATCTGTGTCTTAGTAATAGAGGTTCTGTCTACTAGGGGCTAAACATTCATTGATTTTCAATTTTATATATTTAAGACTTTTTATTTTTATTGTGTAAACTATAGGACTGATTCATTGTTGAATGCAAGTCCATTGGTTTAAGTTTTTATCCAAGTGTATGCCAAGTGTACACATAGTGAATATCAGAGTTTGCTTTGGCACACATTGTCAGCAGGAGTACCAGAGCAGAAGCAGACAGTTAAGCTCAAGCATGTATCAGATCAGTACACTCCATAAAAAGGAGATGTGGGACAGAAGTGCTCAGTCAACACAGCCAGGATCAGAAAATTAACAAAAATAAGAAAAATAAGCAGTGTGGTGTGCAGGAAAAACTTGGATAGCACCAGAAATCACCTAGCATTGACTGCTAGGCCTGTCTCTGCTTTATAGAATAAGTGGGTGGGGATCTAAGGACATACGAACTTGCTGGCAACTTGCTCATGCACATCAATGCAGCAGACTGGTCATTTTTCCTCTCAGCACAATTACATTTCAGACATGTAATACTTCCAGACTCATTTAGGGAATAACCATTGAATATATCTGTGCATTTGTTATTCATCCGTTCAACCCAGACAGGTATTTATTTTTACTACTGTATGAACAAGAGTTGATGGTGTTTTTTTCACAATAAGATTTTAAATCTAATCATATACAGTAGTTTCAAAAGTGAATAATGAAAGTGCAATTATCCAATGTATATTTTTATATTTTTCTATAGATTTATTTTATATTAGGAAATGCTACTTGCAGATAATTTAGAATAAGATCTAATTTGTGAAAAGCAATTTAAAATGAAATGCCACTCATGTGATTTTTATTCCTCTGACAATACCACTTCCTTGACCATAGCAGAGTAACACATGAGGAAGTTCTTATGCAGTAACAACATATCTCTATTCATATCATTGTACTATAGCTGTAAAAGCACTAGACATGGTAAATATCTGTTAGACCCAGGCTGTGAGCATAATTCTGCTTATTTTATGAGTATACTTAGACTAAAGAGTGCATTGGGACACAAATTCCATGCATATGGACCTTTTAGGCTCTGGATTTATCTTTAGAATAGTGATCCCTGATGAATGTATTACCCAGAAGGCTTTGCTAGAAATATAGAGTGAAATTATATAATACATTTCAGTAAGTGTGCATTGATATTTTTTTATATTTATCAAAAGTTGTTTATTAATTACACTTTTTATAATTAAAAAGCATGTTCATTTACTAGATACTGTACATGGGTTTACATTTTGCTTTTTCCTTGTGGGGTAATTCTTTTACAGCTTTTGCTGTTGTGTTGTGTAGCACTATTTATAGAGGCAATAATTAGTTTTTTGGACTAAAATTATAGTTCAAACCTAGTAGACAAAACAAAACAAGAAAATAAAGTGCTGGTAATCAATATTTAATGGTCAAATATAGATTAAAATCACAAATAAAGTAGTAACATAAAACACTATCCAGTATTTAAAAACAATTTATGCTAACATGATATTCTAAAAAGTCCCAGCACAATAACTGGTTAACTTCTCAGATCTATTGACAGTTTTATGTATTATAAGGATTAAAAATTGTTTGGTTAAAGTGTAGAACACTCATATCATTCACTTAGTGATAATTTAATGTCCCATCCTGGCCAGGAAAAATAGATTATCATAAATATGTGGTTTTCATTCAGCAAAAAAATGGTTAGTGATTATTTTAAACTCCTTGAACACGTCCTTTAAAAGTGAAGTGAACTCACAGTGATGTGCCTCCTGACTGCTGGGGTGCAGTCCTAATATGCAGCCATGTATGGATGGCAAAACTTTCCAACACAGATGCTTCCCAAAAACATGTGTGCAATATCCAGCTGGTGCTCACTAGTGGCAATAATACATTTCTCTGCATCCACAACCTGTCAGCAGCTTCATCAGCATGTACAGTATGCAATAGTAAAGATGAAAAGAAAAAAGGTAATGCTAAGGATAAACTATATGATAAAATCAACAGCTTTAAGAGAAAAAGACAGATGAGATTTAAGAAAGTGATGGAGTTAGAGGGAAGGAGCCTATGACGAAGGTGGTTGTCGTACACTGAAATGGCGTCGAGCCGGTGCTATGATGATGGCTTTTGGCACTGCACCATTGATGAGTATTTTATGGACTATTTACCATATTTTTTGCTGTTGACTTTTTGTGCCTTGTCATTTCCACATACAATGCATTTAATATGACATGCACTTGTTTTAAATCCTTGTGAATGCTGCTTTGCACATAAAAATCTTGTGATACAGATGCGCTTGCTCTGGATCTTTGCTGTAACATTAACCTTTATGTGCTGATGCACTCCGGGACTTTATACTACAGTTGTGTGCAGTCTGCCAATGTACAATACATATATATATATATATATATATATATACATATACATAAACACACACATACACATTTCAGCTCACTGCACACCAGACTTAAGTTCATGAATGGAGTTTGTTATTGTGCTTGTTCATTGATTAATCCTTAAATGAAATACACTATCTATGAAATCAGTGTTTCCTGGGAGTAACTGGAAGATGACCAGGTGATCTCTCAGTACTGAGCCACCTCATGAGAGTGATATAGGAATGTTGGCAGATATATATATTTTCCAATATGTGTTTTTCCTGAATAATGTGGATCTAAATCTGCCACAATACCGTGTCACAGTGACATCCAAAAATTGATGGACTTCTTTTTTATTTGCACAGTAAAGTGAATAAGGTTATCCAGTGCATTAAGGGAACTCACTATTTCCTGGAAATCGATATCTGTGCCACTCCATATTAAAAAAGATCATCAATGTATAGTAACATTTATGACATATTATATTATCACCAAAGACATTGAGAATGAGTTGTTTCCCATAATGGTACATGTAAAAGTTGGCATACGAGAGAGCAAATTTGAACCCATTGCAGTGCCTAAAGTTTTAAAAAAATACTCGTTACCATAAAAAAATGGTTCTTGGTAAGTACTAGCTCTGGGCAGAGTGCAATACACAAAGCAGTTATCCAATGCACAGGTCCGACAATAGAGACTTGGATTAAGTGCATACAAAAGCCGTGTGTTACTGCATGATAGTGGGCGGATGAAGTCCCGGGCAGAGCGCGGACATACAGTAGCACTATAGCACACAAGTCCGGCATCAGAACTCTGTTCTAAGGGTGCACACAAGCCGCATGAATGTGTAACAGCAGGCAGCAGTAGGGAAAGTATAGCAAAGTACAAGAACCATAGACATATTCCCAACCGACGGGATACACATTCCAGGACTGCATAGTAGCCTATAATTAGGCGCATAGAACAAGAAGGCTTGTGACACAGAAAATACTTTATTCACAAATTAATATATTATCCCCAGCTGCAAACAAATCTGACCATAGTAAATGGATACACCAGTGAAACTCTTTATATCCAAAACAAAGTTGCTAGATATTAACAAAGGTTATAAGTCTGAGAAAAATAAGACTATTTTCTTTGGAATCAAAAATAGAACAAATATAGAGTCTGAGAAAATAACAGACTACTTTGTTCCAAATATAACAAGGTGGTAAAACACCGAAATGGCTGTCGGGCCCAGGGCTGTTATGATTGGTCACCAGGCAAAACGATGAGTATTTCATTTACTGGTTCCTGTTATGTGACTTACAGCTTTTTATCTGATATATAATGCTGAGCATGGCTATTCGTTTACATGTTTTCACAATACGTTTGCATTTTTTGATCTATGAAGTTGGTGTGATAGTTTCTTTTCTGTCTTGATGAGGACTGAAGTGCATTATATTGAACCCCTATGTGACTGCAGCACCTATGTTCCAGTTTAGTGTGTGTGATTTTTTCCATATATATTTATATATATATATATATATATATGGGTGTGTGGAGTGTGCGGGCAGTGCACAATAAACACTAATTCCCTAAGTTAAAGGTTAAATTACACAAATGTGTAACAAGTGCAATATGTGGTTGTGGATAAAATTCTGTGCAAAACACTGATCCTTAGTTACAGGCGGCAGCAGTTCTCTTGGGGTCCGTTTTGGCTAACGGATGGAGTGGTTCTGAAACAGAGGTTTAAGAAGACATGTGCCTAATAGTGTAGTATTTAAAATCCAGTGGTAACGAGTGCTCATAGAAATAAGTGTGCGTACCAAAAATATAATCTTTTAGGCTTATCTGAACTCCAGGGATGGGTGATTCAAAGTGGATAGGTTTGAATGGGATGTCATCAACTGGAACACCTTATAAAGAGCTTATGCAAGCTCTTCATGGAAACTAATATGAGTCTAAGTGTCCAGTGACTTCAGTTGGTTTCGCATAGGCTGTTTGCACTCCACGTTTAAAGCACAGTGTCGATTCATTAAAAACTGCAATATTTCATGTCTCACCTGTGCAAGATGGTCATTCTCCAGCCCGGGACACTGGTTACCAGCAGCACTGTAGGGCTGCGCTGCTCTCCTGGCTGTCAGCGCTGCAGCAGCTGGATACCTCAGCCGCAGACCTTACACGGGTCACCCAGACACTTTCCATGGCCTTGGAATCCACCAGGGTAATGAGTGGAATACAACCTTTAATACTTGGGATGGGTATTACAAATATCTGTTTATCCCCTTAGGGTTATGCAATGCTCCTACTGTATTTAAACTTTGTAATCAAATTATTTTCAGACTTGCTATATACCAGTGTGGTCGTGTATCTTGATGAAGTCTTCATCTTTTCCAGAAACCTTAAAACATGTAGAAAAGATTCTTAAAACAAAACAATCTATTATGCAAGTTTGAAAAATGTGTGTTTGAGGTTAACTCTATTCCTGTTCTATGGTATGTAATATCTGGTTTGGGTTTACAGATAGATCCATAAAAAGTTCAGGCTGTCTTCAATTGGCTGCAACACATCACTATGAAAGTGGTTTCTTGGTTTCACCGATTACTACCAAAAATTCATACAGGTTTACTATTCCATGGTTGTCTTTCCAATTACAGATCTCACGAAGATTAATACAAATCCAGCCAATTGGTCTGAGGATGCTCAGGTGGCCTTCCAGCAACTCAAAATGCATTCTTCTTTGCACCTATTCTAAACCAGCCTGATGTTGCACACCCATTTAATCTAGAGGTTGATGCCTCATGTATTGGACTTGGGGAAGTCCTCTCTCAGAGAGTACCTGATAGCAATTTCCACCCATGTGGGTTCTTCTCCTGGAAACTCCAACCAGCCAAAAAAACCTGCTACATTGGTGACAAAGAGTTGGTGGCAATAAAGCTTGCATTTAGAACAATGGTGACATCATTTGGAAAGAGCACACTTCCTAGTTACCATATACACTGCACACAAAAATATTCTCTATTTTAATTCAACACAGTATATGAGCCCACGCTATTCTTGTTTGTCTCACTTTTCTATCTCCATCTGGGACACAAGATCTGCAAAGCTGATGCCCACACTCCATGATAGAGGACGAAGATCTTTCAGCCCTTGAAAGATGTCCCATTCTTGATCTTCAGTGAGCTGCAGCAATGACCGAGGTCTCCATTCCTCCAGAGTAAAAAAAACTTTAATGCCTTTGAAATATTGGGAGAAACTGCATCAGTAGACACACTGCTTCTAATTTGATGGCCAAGCTGGGGTCTGTAAGACTCAGGAGCACAGCTTATGTACAACATCTCTTTCAGAGGATCACTTCCTTGAATTCTGGTTCTATACCTGCTTTGGTTTTACTTCACAACATTCTGCCTCAGTGTGTCTAGCACATCTGCTCCAATATTTGCTTCAGAAGTATTCTGCCACAGGGTGTTTCAGCAAACCTGCTTCTGTTTGGCTTCATAGTATTTCTCCTGTATAATCCAGCAAACCTGCTCCTGTATTGCTTCACAGCATTTACAACTGCAGCCTGTTCCATTAGTGGTCCAGCACCCAGTTGCAATGCTTTCTGCAATCTGCTTCAGTTGTGTTTCTGGCACCCAGTTACTTACTGCTACAGCCACAGTCTACCCTGCTAGTCTGCACCTAGTCTCAATATCTGCTCTACCTATTCAGCAGTGTCTTATTCAGTGTCAGTCTTCTGCTACTACTAATGGCCTGCATGAGGAATAGCATTATTAAGCCATCCAGCTTAATTCACACTTCAGCACCTACAGCTGGCCCAAGGGGCCCCGACCTGAACCAACAATCCACCTAGTGATGGTTTAATGTGGAACTCTTTGTGTGCAGACAAAGCAGTGGGAAAAATTCATGTCTATACAAGATTTCCTTCCAGGTAAAATGCTTTAGAATTAAGAGAGGAAACTAAGTTAATTATGCCACAAAATAGATAAATTGCCCAGGAAGACAGTTTTACAAATGTTTGGCAAACAAAATTGATGTTACCAGATTGCTGACTCAATGAGGTAAATTCAATTAGCAGCGAGGAAAGTGAGTTAGCATTGTAATGATGTGGAAAGGCCACCAAATGCACCTCACCTCACACCCCAATCTCACCCTGGACTCAAAATCAGGTTCTAAGGTACCGTAGGTGCAGCATATAGCCACACTTATTCCACCATGAAGCTACTGGCTAATTAAATTGATCCCAATGAGGTCAACCTGTGACATAAGCATACTACCCATAAACAATGCACTTTTTCAAATGAAAGGGGACTATGGGATAAGGAAAGTATAAAAACAAGGCTTGAAATGTTTGAAAAAGGAATTCTGTAAAATGTATTCTCTGAAGTCTCTAGTCAAACTGCAAAAGTATGTTTTGTAATTTGTTTGTATTTTTCTATCTCTTTCCTTTCCCAGTCTCCTTTGCAGACTATTGGTGTTACTCTGCTTATGTGGGCTTTTGTTCTGTGTGTCCATCTGAGTGTCTGACCACAGCTGCTTTGGGTCCTATCCCTTGGCCAAATTTCTGTCTTGCCCCGGGTGACAAAAATCCTAGTTTCGGCCCTGCTGAGAGTTAGTCGTTTACCTGTCACCTTCCAGTTCTGGAAATACTTCATGAAAATGAGACCAGTCAAAAGCTTCCTCATCTTTATTCCTCCAGCTCTCCAGTTCCTTAATGAAGGAATCATTGGTTTGTAGAACAGTGCTAGCACTGACATCTTCACAGATTGTGAACAGGTGGGAAGTCATAGATCCAACGGAAGAGTCAGTCACAGTTCTTCCTTTAAATTTACCTTTAAACAATAAAATGAAACTTAGAACATTGGTGTATAGACATTGGACAAGTTCAAACATCAATATAAAAATATAAAATTGTGTACAAAACATAAGCCTATAGCATTCAGTGAAAAATGATAGATAGACATACAGGACATGCTGCTGAGTTAAACGTGCTATGTGTGGGGTGTATCTGTGTATTTTTACACTGTGCATGATCAGAAAATGGGTCATGCGCTTATGAGCATATACAATATGATCATATTTCAAGTATGACCAGAGATATGAAACTGAAGAGGAAAGGGGTCTTTCGCCAGATATATGCAGATATAGAAAGAATGTGGTCAAGTACTCGACTGTACAATACAAGTTAAAGTGCTAATCAAAGAGGAAGTCCAAGATGATATACAACAAAAGTGTTACACACACCCTAAACACACTGGGTTCCCAGCAAGCCTTCAGTGTGTCCTGCTTATACTGCAGGTGAAGTGATTCATTTCTTAACACAGTATGGTGCTGTACACTGCATCCTTTGGTGAATCTTTATAAACACAGTCAGAAGGAAAACAATCCATAAGTGATGATAATACATTTGTACCAGAAATAAATGTAATCATTGCTCATCTGAGATCTTGTTTTGTGGTCCTCTTCTGTGATAATATGCCACTAAAAGTGACCAAATGTGGATAATATGTGGAAATTTTTTTTTTAGTATATAGTGTGATATTGCACTGATTAAAGCAGTATTGATCAAAAAGACCTCATATTAAATACTTTTTGTCTCAATACACTTATCATTCTTTCTTTCTTTCTTTCTTGGTTTTCTTGTGTTTTTTATATATTGAGTGGGTAACTCACTCCCATTAATGTGGAAATTAGATATTTACATCTAATTAAATAAATATGATCATAATATAATCTTTTAAGTTTAAATAATTTTAATATGGAACTAATAAATTAAGTTCAGTAATTCCATAGAGTGTGTCCAAGATGTGTGGTACATGCCAAAACACATTTCAAACTCTGGGCTACATCATAGGATAAAAGCTATATATATCCTAACCTATTAGGGAAATTGAATATGTTATTATGATTAAATTGCATATACTGTAAATACACTATTGCACATGGCCTGGAAATAAGGATATGTTTGGTATCATCAATGTACCTTTTTATTAGTACTGTAGAGTGGGCAGAGAGTTCTACTACCGACTCTACACTACCCACTTGTGCAAGTGTCCATGGACTATTATGAGGCCGGTTTTGGTGGTTTCAATACCAGTATTGTATATGAGGCATGCCGGTTAGTGATTCTGACTTCTTGTATGTGCTAATGCATGGAATAACGCTAAACTTAACATAATTATATCTTACTCTTGTGGAGTGACCATAAGTAAGCATGTAGTCTGCATCATTTTGTTGGGTACAATCACCAATTAGAATGAGCATTAAAATATAAAGTTTTCAGAAAGCTATACATTTAAAAAAAAATAATACAGCAAAACAAATTGTAGACAAGAATTTTAACTGACCCTAATTATTGCACTAGTGTTTCTGGTAACATTTTTTATGGGGCCATCAGACATTTTAGAGGAAGCCATAAAATATGATATTTTCTGTAATAAAGGTGAGCCAATCAATTTAAAAAAAAAATGATAATAAAAAATATTATATAATAAAAATATAGTAATAATGAAACCTTAACTCAAAAATACACACTGTAAATGGAAACTAAAATTCTGAGTAGTATAGAAGAAAAATCAGAATAGTTTATATAGATATCTCCTATAAAATACAATATTATGTTAAAAAAGTACATAACATATTTTGTATTTTTCTTTCTTAAGGCATGATATTTCTATTAAATTTCTTACATAGATTCTGATATTATGCGTCTATGTACAGTGGCTTGCAAAAGTATTCAATACCCTAAAAAGTCAGCAGATTTGTCAGTTATTACAGTTACACAGATTGTTCCAGACAGTATTTGTATTGCAGACCAGTAGAATTTTAATGTAACTATTCAAATTTATAAGTCATTACTTATCTTCATAACTATATAACTTTTGTGGTGTAAAAACTCCACATTTACAAAAATGAAAAAAGTTCAATAGTTGGGTGTTGAATTAATAAATTATCAATGTGCAATAAAAAAGTATCCCTCCATCCCAAATGATAAAAAAAATCATGTGCTAAAATGTCCGAAAACCCATATGGCGCAAGCATTACACAGAGAATTAGGGTACTCCCATCAATACTCAAAGCTTTTTCCATAGTTTCAAGACCTTATCTAAGTGGAATAATTGTTTATAAGGATTCCACCTCTTGTGCAAGAAACCCATACTGGTCTTGAAACACAAAATGTTTCAATATTGTTTGAACATGTACAGTAATGGAGAAAGGGGAAAATAAAAATCTCCACTCATCCCTTTAAATCAGTCAATTAGGAGCTATCATCAGACCACTTGTAACTTTGTTTTCCTGTATTGTTCTTCAGTCATTAGAGCATGCTACCACCAAGATGTAGCTTCTCTACAAAAGGACACCATTATTAAACCTGGTAGAGGCCAGAACAGCTGTTTACATCTCACAGCAGCTGACGACTCACACTTTAAATGCTGCAAATTGCAGCTATTATGTGGTGGCTACAACTGACTGTTTATTGCATCATAGTTTTCTACATATGTGATTATCTGGCAGGATTGTCTGCTTATAACAGAGACATATACATCTACAGCATAATGTTTGTAAGTGGTTTCTCCATTACGTACTCAATTTGGATTTACAAGATCCTGTTTCTCTAAGCAAGGTCACACTTGCAAGTGGGACTATATATGACATATTATTACAATTAACAAATAAAAAGTTATTGGTTGTTTAATATCTATGGCTGTTACAATTATACATTGTGAATTCTATATTTTTAGCCATACATGGATGTTTTTTTTAATACATTGTTTATATGTTTATAATCAGGGCTGACTGTATATATGGAATAACTTAAAGCAATACACATACAAACCTGAAGCCAGTAGATTCTGAAGCTGTTTCAAAGGAAATAATACAACCTCTTCGAATATTGTTTTATCAGATGATGGAGAACAATATCTTTCAAGAAAATGTTTGGCATCAAACTCATGTAAATAATAGTGCTTTAGGGAGCTAGGAATGGGATCCATCCTGATACTGCAGAATCCTATGATAGTTATGTCACTAAATAGCAGATATATATAGTACATATGTTGTTATTTGATCAATATGAGCTGACATAAAAACATGACAAACATATGACTTACAAGTAAACATACAGTACTGTACCTAAAGTCAAATGATAAAGTTCTATCATGTTATTAGCTCGTGGAGCTGATTATAAATATAATATCAACTATTTATTTCAAGTTGTTTAAGAAATGCTACAGTGTCATACGGTGAAAAGAGAATAATACATATTCTGTGTTTGGGTGGTGTTTATCTCACACTGCTTTGGGTTATTTTTAATTTACTATGTACTTGTAGACACAGAGACTGATGCAGAGAGAGCACTGGGCCTGATTCAGAGTTGGGAATAGAGAGAGCTCTCTCTCAACTGATCATCTTGGTAAAACCATGCTGCACTGCAGGTGGGGCAGATTTAAAATGTGCAGAGAGATTTAGATTTGGGAGGAGTGTTTCCAAGCTGACATCTAAATTGTAGAGTAATAATAAAGCTGTGCAGTATTTGTGGGCTACATGTAAAAGCAGCCAGTATTTATCCTATATGCAAAAACAATTATGTATTTACACCCCTTGCATTGCAACATGGTTTGTCCAGGTACACAGTTAAGTGCTATCTCTCTCTATTCCCAACTCTGAATCAGGCCCACTGTGCCAGTGTAGGTAGCATAATTTGTGGGTATCACTGTGTGTATGGTCAGGGAAGATCTTAAAATAAGTGTGCATTCAGGCTTGGGCACACCTGAAATGTATGACATCTTATGACTGTAGAGAAGGAACAGATAAGGTTATAGGTGGTATGGCATAGACCAGGGGTCTTCAAACTTGGCCCTCCAGATGCTGTGGAACTACACATCCCAGCATGCACTGCACATAGTTTTAGCATGCTGTTACATCAAAAAGGTGGCAGTGCATGCTGGGATGTGTAGTTCCACAGCAGTTGGAGGGCCAAGTTTGAAGACCCCTGGCATAGACCATAAATAGTAAGTGCAAGGATATGCTCGCATAAATTTTGCTCATGCAGACTAGCGGTTATTCGCATGTACACTTGTTAGAAGGTTACTGAATTATTGCAGCATCATCTCTACAGCTGATACCACTGTATTCAGTGATTGCAGCTATATATTAGCTGATTGAATGGAAGCTTGTTTATGTTGTATATAGTTTTGGTTATTTTGCTAATACAAATTAGCAAATGTGCATCTTGCTAACTTATGTGATTACTTATGCTTAGTTTGCAGCTAATGAGATTTAGGCTCCCATGAATAAGCTGACATAGCGAAAAGCACATCGGACAGCACGTGACATGTGCTATTAGCATGCGTTGTGTATTTTTTTAATGTGTTGCCGCGTAACCACACTATATTACTGTATAAGCGGAGACCAAATGACTGTGGTAAAATTGAATGTGACAAGCGCGACACCTTACATTGCATTCTGAAAAACTAGGATGATTTATGGTGTGATCTAATATTGTAATGCGGTGTCATAGATCAGATAAAAATAAACTGCATCAACCTAATGCTTTATCACTTCAGTATCAGCGCTGAAGTGGTTAATAAGTAATGGGCTAAGAATATTCTCATTTATTGTATCCCAACAACTAAATGGAATATAGCAGAGATGTGTGTGATCGCAAATTGATCCAATCTTAATATGCCAATCCAAATGCTGCAATAAGGATACAATTGTAAAAGCAAGATTGAAGGTCGCACCAAAGTAGAGATGTCAAATACCAACTTATGCAACATAACCCATATTAATACATATATTTATCATCAATTCTTTCGTTATGTGTAAATATTATTGCGGGGTGCTACTCCATGACCAATAATAGTAATCTTCACAAAGCATAGAAAAAGGTAGTCCCTAAAGTGGAGTGCACTTATATTAGCATAAGTAGATAATTATATTTCCTTTATTAGGTATTCTTTAATAAACAAATTACAAACAACATTCAGCTAAATAAAACTTGTACAGATAAGTGAAGAAAAAAATAAAATGAAGGCTATGATTGTCTCAATGTATCGTTCTCTTATTATTATTCTGTATGTATAGAGTGCTCACTTATGGTATTAATGTTTATAAAACAGCTATAAGTAGGTATAATATGCTCTGTACATATTCATGGAACGTCAATATAGCAGGGAGGTAGATGTTATGGTTAAGTATATAAACTACTACAAACAATTGTCCACACAGAATTTAGGTGTGTATTACAGCAGCACTTTTATTCAAATACATTGTATCATAATCCAATATATATCAAACTTCTGAAACAAATGTATCTATTGTTTCTATTGAGAGTCCATTTCATTATACATATTTAGCTTTATATAGAATAGCTGTTTTCACCTTATTAGGTAGAAGGAAATTGTAAAATGGATCTCTTTTCTGTGCAATAAGATATTTCCAGCAAATTAGTTTCAGTACTTAGTTAACATGTAACTCTCACTTCACATTAATTATGTATAGCTTCTAACTGAGGAACTCTGTCTATTTCTTTACATTTATTTAGTGCTGAAATTATTATATCAACTGTTAGAATGGAAGCGGTAACACAATGTTAATCTCCTGGATTAGATAATGCTGCTGTATTCACCCTTATTAACAGCTCCGTATTATGGCAGCTGTCAGTTTTATTGTAGCAACACCACAGCCGCTGTCTGTCTACAGCTTATGTTTAGTATGATAACACCGCTATGGTATCGGTGCTCCAGCTGCCATCAGTGTGAGGTGTATTCTCATACACTACAATTATCCTACTGTTAGCACATCTATTGTAGCATGTACATTGTAATGGGCATTTTGTGGACAATCACAGCTAAACGCTGACGTGCGTTTCACTGTAGCTTTTTCAGATAGGCAAGCTGACCGCTGACTTTCCCGGTTCTTTTATGTGTTAACCCTCCAATCCCTTCACAGTGTTCATTTAAAAATTGCAATCAACCTCTATGATTGGTCCACATGTCATGCAAAGCAATCTATGTTAATTTAATTAATAATCATGATCTATGGTCAGATATATACAGGTTTAAAATATAATTTGTCAATTAGCTGAAATATATAATACAATATTAATTTATTATATCTATATATTTTATTAAATAAAAAATAAAAATTACTATATTATAGATTGAAATCCTTATCTAATTAATTATTAATATTTATATCACTATATTATTAATCATTTCAGCATGTCAACAATTTGATAATCATTATACCCTAATTAGTGTCAAACTTGAGTCACAACTATATTGTGCTAATTGTATAAAAAAATTTAAATACTGAACATAAATCAATTAAAGAGTTTATTACAACTCAGTGATGTACCTCTACCAAATGAATAATCATTACTCAAAAGAATAATTTTTCTATCCTTGTATAAATAATAACTATCTATACAATCTAATCTATCTAAATAATTATTAAATATTAAATATTTATAAAGTGTATTCTGTGAAATGAAATCCCTTACCTATAGTTAAATAAATCTCATCTTATAGTGACTATATCTGAACATTAGAATATTCCCTTTAAACCATAGTGTAATAATATTATATTGTGTTTATTTACATTTTTTATATTTTATATTTTCATATTTCATAATTCATTTATTGCATATTTAAAGTGCTAAGTGTCTCATGCACTGATTTCACCAAAACAAAAAAATGAATACCAGTGAATTTAAATAAATATATTTAGGATATATATATATATATATATATATATATATATATTAAAAACACCAAATAGTGTTAAGTATTGCATATAGTCAGTGTAGATTATCCTCAACAATTTATAACATATATATAAATCAATAGATCATCTTTGATGTGTTGATTATGGAGATGCTAGTATTATACAGATGGTTATCACATATGTTATACATTGTCATCAGTTGTCTACAAGAACATAGAGAAAATAATATGTTTGTTGAGACTTATTGGTGAAGTACTGTTCATCAGAATACTTTGTCTGGCTTCTTTTTTAAGGAGTTCACGAGCTATATCACCTATTCTTAGGCCCAGTTTTATTTTTTCCATTCCAAATGTGATCAGGCCACTGCTTCTACCTTGATTATAATGCAGGAAATGTCTGCCTACACTAGTTAGAGCTTTAATTCTGCTCTTATCCCTATGGGCATTATTGATGTTGGACACATTTTCTTGTATCCTTTTTTTCAGTTGTATTTTAGTCATACCGACATATGCCTTTCCACATGGGCATATAAGACAGTGTATGACTCCCAGTTTGGAACAGTTAAAGAAATCTCTTTTCTCACATCTGCTCCAACATCTGTTCACATAGTAGTATCTTTTCACCATGAATTCACAGACCTTATAATGTCCACACTTATGGGAGCAAGTGTTTTCTTCTTTAGATCTACTCGTGATCTCAAAATGACTATGTGTCAGACAGTATATGAGATTTTGTGACCTCCTCCAGCTAATGTTAATTTTTGGGCCTATGACATCTGCCAGGTCCATGTCAATTTGACTACCAGTGCTCTCTTCAGCTAAATATTCTAACATTGACAGTTCTACTTCATCTTCTTTGTCCATGACTTCCATATGTTATTCAAATAGTGGTTCAAAGAGCTAATCGGTCTTTTGCTTAAAGAATTTGTGTAAAGGTTAAGTTTTAAAATTATCTACTTAGGCTAATATAAGTGCACTCCACTTTAGGTACTACCTAGCACTACACTTTAGTATTTTTTTATTATTAATTTAATAAAATATATAGATATAATAATTTAATATTGTATTATACATTTCAACTAATTGATAAATTATATTTTAAACCTGTACATATCTGACCATAGATCATGATTGTTAATTAAATTAACATAGAATGCTTTGCTTGACATGTGGACCAATCAGAGAGGTTGATTGCAGTTTTTAAATGAACACTGTAAAGAGATTGGAGGGTTAGCACATAAAAGAACCGGGAAAGGCAGAAGTCGGCTTGCATATCTGAAAGAGCTACAGCGAAATGCGTGTCAGCATTTAGCTGTTATTGTCCACAAAATGCCCATTGCAATGTACATGTTACAATAGACATGCTAACAGTAGGATAATTGTAGTGTATGAGAATACAATTCACACTGATGGTGGCTGGAACACCAATACCATAATGGTATTATCATACTAAACATAATTGTAGATCAGTGGTTTGAAAGAAGATGTAGACAGACAGCGGCTGTAGTGTCGCTACAATAAAACTGACAGAGCTGCCGTAATACGGAGCTGTTAATAAGGGTGAATACAGCAGCATTCTCTAATCCAGGAGATTAACATTGTTTCAGAAGTTTGATATATATTGGATTATGAGACAATGTATTTGAATAAAAGTGCTGCTGTAATACACACCTAAAATCTGTGGGGACATTTTTATACATGAATATATTTACAGAGCCTGTTACACCTACTTACTGTATAGCTGTTATATAAACATTAATAACATAAGTGGGCACTCTATACATGTTGCATAATAATAAGAGAACGATACATTGAGACAATCATAGCCATCATTTTAATTTTTCTTCACTTATCTGTACAAGTTTTATTTAGCTGAATTTTGTTTGTAATTTGTTTATTAAAGAATACCTAATAAAGGTTAAGTTTTATAATAATCTACTTATGCTAATATAAGTGCACTCCACTTTAGGAACAACATTTTTCTATGCTTTGTGAAGGATAAATTTGTACCCATAATCAGTTTAACCCAGGTTTAGCTCAACCTAATTGTATAATTACTATTGCAAGTGTATGAAACAAAGTGGTGATTCAATATATTAATGTACACCGTATGAACGGTAAATACTAATAGTGAAAAAAAAATAAATAAATATATATATATATATATATATATATATGTGTGTATGTATATATGTATATATATATATATATATATATATATATATATATATATATTAACCCTTAATGGAAGAATACGTACATGTATGTTTTTAGGGGAGAAATACAGGCCTGTATTAGTTGTGATTAACAAGTACAATATTTTATGCCCCCTATTAGTAACACACTTTATGTATTTATGGGAATGAGATACACCACAACCATTATATCTCAGACTGGGAATAAATTAGCAATTGTGGAAGTACTGTAGCTAATTGGATATGAGATTTACAGTTATATGGTAATAGATGGAACTTGGTACGTTCCCAGATAACAGTATGGTTATATTGTGATATCCCTGTCCCATAATTGTGGAGACAATAGGTCCCTAAGAAATTGATTCAGGTACAGAAATTCTGTCTATAACAATTTAACTGTCCTGGGATTTCTAACCAATAAGCACGTCACATTACAGTGTGGTTTATATAATTGGAATTGAATCAATATATAATTTAATTATGAAGAAATAATTGTGGATAACACTGTTTTAAATCACATACACTATTTTATTTAAAAAAATAAAAATACCAATACATTTTTCACTGTTTAATTTTATGATTGAATAAAGATTATGTTTTGTATTTTCTATGGGTCACTGTAAGACAAGATACAAATTACAGGTAGTCCAAGAGTGCTCAATTGTAGGAATATTTTGTTCTTTTCCTTAACTGTAATTAATCTTATTCCTGGATGCACCTCCCCTAAAATGGTCATATATTGAACTGGAATTTAATATAGGGGAAGGACAGTTGTGAACACAGGTCTGTGTGGATACTCTTTCTCTCTCTGGATAATAGTTCTGTACCTTGTCAATGTTCATCTTAAACAGTGTGCTATTTAATGTACCATTTACAGACAGCATTACAGAAGTGATGGGGAACTTTGCCAGCTTGACTGGTTGCTGCACACAAACTGCAGCATTTGTCTGTCTGATTGGACTTCAAGTGCTAAGCCACCGACTTTGGATGAGCATCCTGTCCTCTGTGGGAAGGGGCTATTTCAGTTATTTGCTATCATTCTATCACTAGAGGTGTAGGGTGCTGTCTTTCTCTTTCTACATAATCTTCCTGTTATCCTTCCCATACTAACTGACTCATCCTCCACAGCATTCTCCCTTCTACAGAACAGCCTTCTGTGGGGATACTATTGTCTATTCTCACTAGTCAGATCACTGACATTACTGCCGAGCAGTCAATTACCTTTCCCTCCATTCACTGACTACTAATCTAAAGTGACTTTCCAGCTTCTATGTAGCCCTGTTCTTTCCTCTGCTGACAGGTTAGAAACCCATCTATGTAGTGGTACATATAGAGGAGCTGGATGCTAATCCTCCACTTTCCCCGGTAATCACTCCCCCATTCTCCATAGGCCTGGGCTAACCAACAATACCTATTGTCCCAGGGTGCCAGTAATTGTTCTTGATTTAGACCAGCCAATCTGTACAGTAGGTCATTCTTCCACCCAAACTCCTCTTCCTTACAACTGGTACTAGACTCATCTGTGGTATGTTAAATAACTGTTAATGCCAGGTCTGTTAACTGAACAGCCCAAAATTTAGCCCTACCATCTTCCCCCAGTATCAGACCCTCTGGTCGGACATCGCTACTCACCCACAGATGTCAGGACACGGTAAAGACAGAATTCTGCAAATCTTGGTTGCTGGTGGTGTGGTGTTTGCATTCAGTATCCATTGGGTCTGCAGCTTGTTCTGGGCAACATTTCTGAAAAAGTAGCTGTTATATCCCTGTGCCAAGTCAATCCCCACAAGCATGTTACTGCTCAAACCCCTCATCAGTCCAATGTGTCTGGTACCAATGAATATGATCGTAGGCTGTAGGAATCTCTGCCCAATGTCCTTTGGCCAATGGCAAGTTTGCTGGCTAGAAAAAATCTTCCTCACTTCCACTAACTTTGCTGTTCAATTGTGATGCTTGCCACATAATCCTCTTGCATTCCCACCATCCACCATTTTTTACTGGATGTATACATTTTTTGAACAGGCCTCTGGATTGCTTAACCTTCCTCACCTCAACCTTGCAGCCTTTCTCTACCTTCTTTCCCTTTGCTGCATCAGGGCAGCATTCTACCTAATCTGGGGAAACATCCATCTATCTCCAATGTTCCCTACTACACCAGGGAGACCTGACTGGTTTCCAGAGATGGGACACCTCCTCCTGATATGTCCAAGGTGCCCACACTTATTGAAGTGTTGTCTGGACTTTTCTGAGGGTGAAAACTTTGGGCCTCACATCACTCACTCTATTTTACTTTTCCTAGTGAAGTTTGCTGCTACCTGCTGGGTCCAAAACTCTGCAGCTTTGAGGGCCAGTTGTGCTTATTTTCTATGGATTGCAGCTTTTGCTCCAGCACTCAGTTCTGCCCCTCAGTAACTTTTGCCCCCAGCATGGCTTGTATCTCCTTGATTTAATACCACTGACTCCACTGTTTCCACACCTGCAGTAGTTCCTGCATGAACTTGTAGAAGCTGACGTCAGTTCTCCGGTCTCCTGTCTGGGCTTCTTGCGAGATATCATCCAGGTTAGCAATACCTGTTTTACCTCATCATAGACAATATACACCTCCTGGCTCAGAGATGCAAGTGTTTCCAAGGGTTCTCCAGCCAGCTTAGCATCAGGTTATCAGGCCAGTCTGGTTTTGAGATGCTGTATATGGTACATGTTGGCTCCCTGTGGAGAAGGTGCCTTTTTGCTTCACTCACACCACCAGGTTTGTACAGCACAAAGCACATATTGAATACATCACAAAATTGCATATACAGTATCTGTGGATCATAACCTTAATAAAACATGGGTATACACAATTTTTGTAAGGTGACATAAGGGATAAAATGTAATTTAATCAAACTCTGATGACATGGAAAATGAGGCATAACTATATTCATCATCCACAGACCTCTTGTTTCCTCACACCATACTTTAAGATAATCTATTACTATTATTTATGATGCTCCATTCAGTTTCTTTCCTATTACCTTTGTTCTTCCTAGTTTCTAACATCCTGCCACATTTGCCCTACTCTACTGCCTTTGTTATGTCATCTAGCTCAATATCACTGGAGCCTCTGAATTCTGTTTACTTATACATGGCCTCAATGACAACAGCATAATCCTAATTAATTCCACATACAATTAGCACCTCTGGAGATCAGGCCAAGGGCTCTCCCCTTCCACCTCAGTTAATACAACCTGAATTGCAGGGTGAACCCATATAGCAAATGGCCGATGAAGGTACTTTTGACTCATATCTCCATGTGTACAGTACACCCGGAACCTGTGATGGAAATGTCACTGAGTACGGCCATGATATCCATCCCATTGTTCACTGCAATATAACAAACTTGCAGTGGTGTTAAATTTAACCAATTAATCATGTTTTTTTAAATGGCAAGAGACCTAAAGCTATATGACAACTTGTTGCTAAATCTTTGCAATCTTTGGCTATTTTCCATTATGATTATTACAGCATAGAGAAGTTCCTAAAAATATACAAGAGTAGAAAGGGTAACTTATTAAGTGCACATAGTCTTACTTTTAAAACATACAGTAATATTACTTCTAAATGTAAGTTTTTTTTATTTAGTTTCTGTGGTTTGTGTTCAAATTAAAATGTCGCTTTTAATTAATTTATTATTAAAATAATTTCCCAATCACTTGGTATGGTAGTTGAAGCAAAATATGTTTTGATAAAATATAGCACGTAATCTAGTAAATACTGTAAGTGAATTAAAATCCAAAATGTGTGTCTGCCAATGACACCATTTTTGTTACTTTTCAATAGATAGCTATTTCTATTTAGATATTTTCCATTATGTGGAGGGATTGTATTTTTATTTTCTTCAATACTATTTTTCTACTCCAATAAATTTCCTTATTAGAAAAGTGGTACAGTTGTTTATAAATTACTTTTGAGTCTCTGGTTGATACTGTTAGAATTACAGTTTGGCTATTCCTTAATGTTTTTTTTTTTAGTATAATGCTCTGTTGCAATATTACAGTACAGTATTACTCTCTTAGGCACCTATGTACTAAAGCTTGATGAGAGATAAAATTGTGAGAGAAAAAGTATTAACCAATCAGCTCCTAACTGTCATTTTTCAAACACAGCTTGTAAAATGTTAGTTAGAAACTGATTGGTTAGTGCTTTATCTCTCACAATTTTCTCTCTCCAGTCTTTGATAAATACCCCCCATAGTGATGCTGTATATACTGTATATCCTGTTCTGGGCACATGATAAGTACAGCTCCCAATGAGTTGTTATTTTAAACAGAGTAAGATTAAGGAGTAAATTTACTAAAGTGGGGTTTTTTAGAAGTGCAGATGTTGCCCATAGCAACCAATCAGATTCTACGTAACATTTATCTAGCACCTTCTGGAAGATAATAGCTAGAACCTGATTGGTTGCTATTGGCAACATCTCCACTTCTAAAAACCAGTAGCTTAGTAAATATAACCTTAAGAGTAAGAATAAGAGTGGTCAGTTACTATCAAATACTGGCCCCACTGTGGCAGCTACTCCATGTTAGTGGTTAAGTGAATAATATGGAAGGAGCATGTACTCAGTATCAAACCAACAAGATTAATTAACTATGTTTATAACAATACATACTTATATGGATGTGTCCACATACACCTGCTTTCAAATCATACCAAAGAGCCCAATTTTATGCAACACAGACTTTGGGGGGTATTTAATTAGGTGCGAAAAGTCAGTTTCTGCTGAAAAGTTTAGCCGGTGATGTCATTTCGCCAGTCAAAAACTTATCCCCATATTTAATTCCAAAGGCTTTTCTCTGGTGCAGAAAGTCAATGCATTCCTATGAAACCTGTCAAAAAAAAGTGCAGAATTGGGGTTTTGGGGTACAAACTTACGGGAACCACCCAGCACCCTTAGGAGAGTCCCCCAAAGGTAAACTGTATCAAAAAAAGTTTTACAAAAATCTTCTAACACCCCAAAAAAGTACTTTTGTTTTGGGGGCGTAAAAAAAGAACAAAGTTGAAGGACAAGCTTGAAAACTAGCAAAATAGACTCCTGGGGGGTCCCCAAGTATAGCCCAGGTGTTTTTTTACTTTGCAGGTGCTTGCAGCAGGTGGATATTACAAGTTTTATAAAACTTAAATTTAGCAACTTTTAAATATGCTAGCCCCCATTTTCAGGTTCCCCAAATTTGCTGGACCTTCTTATTTTTTAGGAAAAAACTTCTAAATGCTGTTCTTCACCCCTTCTGCAAAGACGCTAAACAACACCTATTGAGACCATTTAAAAACCCCAAATAACTTCAGAAGGGCTATTTGAGTGTACCCATAGTGATCCCCATGTCAGTGCATCTTTTGGGGGGTGTCAGGCTGATTTCCACTGTTTTTGAAAGCACTTTTCGCCAGTCCAAGTTTTGCTGATTCCCGATTTTGCGTCCTATGCAATTGATTAGGGCGGAAAGCAGGGACTAACTCGAAACTTACTCGGAGCTAAAACCAGTGATGTAGGTGGACACTTAGATGATGAAAGTCCAGGTCTTTTTGCCGGCAATTGAACATGCCCTTTTATGACTAAGCTGCACCAGATGTCCCAGAACCCATTTTCTTACAAAATATGCATCTTATTCACATACTGTAGCTAAAGTGAAAACATTACAATGCACAGACACCCTGGCTACCTGCTGTGTGCAACTCAGACATTAACCTGGTTAAGTCAAAAACACTGAGGACTGATGCTGTACAAGTAACATCATTATGTATTGCACCAAGCATCATTGTGCTCAATTGGAGACCATCAGCAACTTTGTATGAGATTACAATGTGAATAAGAAGCAAATTCAGGATAGAGTATGAAAGTCCAGGAATTGCTACTCATGGTGGAGCATTTAAGTTGCACTTTGCGTCTCGTGCCATATAGCGCAAAAAGGATACATAGGTGTATAAGGACACAGATGTACCTGATACCTGTAGTTTCTTTTTATATTTTTCATAGGAAATAATACAAGAGTCTCAAAGACTGTTCTGTCACAGCATGGAGAATATATTCATAGTTGATCATTATTAGCAGGCATTAAAAATTGCATAACAAACACATGACTTGCAAGTAAATGTATCTATGGTCACAATTTAGTCACAAGAAAGTTGCATTTGGATATAAGGCTGTGGAACTGGTTATTTGTACAATATTTACTCTTAAAAAGGTTAAAAGATAAAACTAGATATCAGCCCGGTGATCAGGTTGAACTTGTCACACATTATTAAAGAAAGTGCAAAAAATGTAAAAACAGACTGGGCCTGATTCTGAGCCACACACACTGCTGATGTCAGCCACGGTGGAGCAGTTATTTTCTTCTACGCATGCATCTATGTTGCGCTGCACATGTGTCCAGATAGTATGTGCATAAACTCAGAGTTGTAACTGAGGAGCTCAAAAGATGCATGGTCTCAGATTTTTTTTTTAAATGTAGTGGATGTTTCGGGGTGGTGTCAGGGAGTTGGCTTAGCAGATGCATGAAGATGGTCCATCTTACAGGTGGGTTATGGAGTATCAGGGAGTTGGCTTAGTAGATGGATGGAGATGGTCCATCTTATAGGTGGGTTATTGAGTGTCAGGGACATGTCTGTGAAAGTGGTTGTGTACACTTACACTCAATCGCCCACATTGGAGGTCATATTTGGATGGAGAAACTGAACCTGCCAAGAGGCTGGTGCAAGTTTTGGTGGTGTGACTGATGGTGCATCTAAATTGGTATTTCAGCATCAAGAGACACTGACCATAGGTTTTCTCAGTACTTGCCCATTCGGACACATGAATTTAGATCATGTCAGGGATTTGTAGAGATAAGGGAGTGCCATCATTTTTTTAGTCTTGCACCTTGTTCCTCACACAATAGAGAATTAGGACTGGATACTTTTAAAGCACTTATATAGTTCCCCCAACTTCACAGAGTATAGGGATAGAGGACAACATCTCCTTTATACGGACTAAAATGGCAAACATTTTGTAAGTCTGACAACATGGCATGAAGTGCTACTTGGTGGATATCTACACATTGGGGAATATACATGCACAAAAACCCTACATGCATACCATACTGTAGTTATCACATCCTGAAATATTATGCAAAAATATACAATGTGTTATATACCGTAGGTATTTTTATGGTGCTAATGGTGTATCAGCAATCCCGGGCCAAGAATCCTTTGACCGGCAAATTAAAGCTTCGAATGAATAGTAAGCGCGCTATAGAGAAATGCTCTAAATGCTGTATACATATAGAGATATGAAGGTGATTTTCCACTGTTACAGGGATTGAATCTGAAAACAAAATTTACAGCGATGCCTTCTCCTATTTCACAGGAGCAACTTGACTCTAGTAGCAATTTATTTAGGGCATTTAACAGTCTTACAGATGCACAACTGGGGGACTCCCATTAAATGGTGACTGCAAAACAACAAACAAACAAACAAACAAACAAACAAACAAACAAACCCACTTTTTAAAATTGAGTTCTCAAAGAATGAGCTTTTTTGTAGTTTTCTTGTATATCATACTTTATTATATATCTATAAATCAGTGACAATGTTTATAATGTTTCTATAGTACAGCACAAAACATGCTGTAATAAAAACATGACAGAGACCAAATATTGCATTAGAATTATAGATAGGTACATGTTTAGCTTGAATTTCATAATATACTAATGTAAATATAATTTATAATTTTGTATATGTCTATTTATATATAATTGAATCATTACTTTAATTTCCATGTAGCTAAGCTTCATTTCCTCTTAGATCATTATTCATTACTTCATAAAATGTTACGTGTCCCTTTAATTTCTCCAACGGCTAATTCTATATTAATTTTCCCAGTAGGAGTCTGATATTTTAATTAAACTTCCCTCACTTTGAGTGCACTAAGAAAAAAAACATGTTCATAGCATACATCATCACGGAGTACTTTGCTCTCTAGTATCTGAAGACATTCAATGGTAAAGTCGGCATCTGTTACGGATTTCTTAATAAAGTCTTCATCATATCTTAATTTATAAAACTTGTGCTCTCCAAGTGCAAAAAATGTTGCATTAGTCCACCAAATAATATTAGGTGACCACCAACTTTTAACATGGCAGACAATTTGTTAAGGCTCCTGCAATAAGCGTCTTTATCTTTGCTAATATGTTGCAATATATACACACTCATCAGACAGTCTGCTTTCTCCAGCACCAAGGGCCCGGGGGGGGGGGGGGTTCATTGTTTGGATCAAATTTCATAATATGTTTAACTCTTCCTCTGAGAGTTTCTTCTTTTACCAACCACCTGTCCCTGAAAAAAAAGTATAGATATGAAAATGAAATTTATTTCTATAAATTAGTTGCTAACAGTGTTTAGTCAGATATTGTAGAAATGTTTGGGGAACTTACAGAAGTTTCCTAATTCACCTAGCATTTTTGCTCTATATGGCAGAAGATGCATTTCGTGACTTCAACACCATGCCATGGATAGCTATTTTTAGACTTGTGGACTTTAGTTTCTGTATAGCACTACATAGGGTCTTTTCTTGCACCTCAGCCACAGACAAACAGTATTGTAGTGTACTAGAGGCTTAGGATTTGCACTTTTCTCACACTCATGGTAGTGTAAACTTGCATATTGCTATGTGGCAATATTCATGGCATGGCTCAGTCCTATCAGCCCTTGCTCCCTTGCCCTTTTTTTCAGATTAGCAACAGTATTGCACACTGCTGTTTCACGAACACCAACTAGTGGTGTGAAGGGTACTAAACTTTTTGCTTTTGTAACATTTGCAGTACAAAAAAGACAAATTTTGTAAAATACAGAGTGATGTGGCTTATACACATAGGGCCTGATTCAGAGCCGGAATCAGGGCCCTCCTACCTAAACTTGGAGTGGCCTCCTGGCCGCTCGCATAGCTGTGGGTGACCACCCACAGCATATGCGAGCGGCCAAAAAGATGGTCGCGATGGTCAAGACAATCGCGACCATCGGGCTTGCGATGAGACCCTGCGGTAGGGTCTCGCTGCCGCAAGCCCAGGAGTGATTTTGGCTCTATCAGAGCCAAAATCTCTCCCACTGACATCACTAGTGATGTCAGTGGGGCCGGACCCAGACGGTAGGCGTTCCCATGGAACGCTTCCGTCTGGCAGCCACGCCCCCGGCATGCCCACCAAAGGGGGCGTGCTGTCACTCACCATCGACAGCACGCCCCCTTTGGTGCGAGACCCGGAGCAACGGCATTCCCGTCGCTCACCGGGTCTCGCGCATGCGCATGATCGAACTCCCTCCATCGTGCGCATGCGCACTTGTGCACCATCAACCCGCTTGCGAGCGCTCAGTGATCGTGAGCGGGTCAGAATCAAGTCCTTATTTCACATATTTTCATATAGGGCTATTTGGTGGGATTTAAGGATAAGTGTATGTGGTAATATCTGTCTCAAACTTTTCTATGCACATCAGACATAATATTATTAACAGTATTGAACTATATTGCAGGAAACCTTGTTTGCCTTAAAGTGGAAAATTACAGCTATATACTGTACATGGTTTTTACTTTATCAAACATCCTACTTCTTGACATATTGTTGTATATAAATGTATAAAAGTTACAAGGTGCCTTTTTACATGGGTCAATCTTGAATACAGGTTTATCCAATCTGTAATCAGAGCACATTACTGGCAGGGCCAGTGCAAAGTGTCTTTGTCCCCTAGACAACATTTCATCACCGCTCCTGCTCCCTCCAATTCATACTATGCCACACATTAGTGACACCCATTTATAATATGCCACACAGCAGAGCCCCAAAATCATACTGTGCCTCATAACATTGCCCCTAATTTAAAATATACGATACATCTGTGCCACAAAATCATTATATGCCACACAACTGTATTCCCAATTCGGAATTATGCTAGACATAAATGCCTCCAATACATAATATGCCACACATTTGTGCCCCAAATACATATACCACACAGCTATGCAGCAAATGTATTGTATGCCACATAGCTGTGAATAATACCACACAATGCCCCTAATACATATGCCACATGTGCCCCAAATTCTTTATATATCATGCATCTGTGCCCCAATACATTATACCACACATCCATGCCTCAATATATATTTATACCACACATCTGTGCCCCAATACATTATACCACACATCCATGCCTCAATATATATTTATACTACACATCTGTGCCCCAATATATGTCAGCACCCAATAACCCCCCCACACACACATCTCACCCTGCTAGCTCTCATTAAACTTACAAACACACTTACCCTGTCAGCCAAAACCATCACTCCCATGCACATTAAGCATGTCTGTACTCCTTAACACAAACTCTCTAAAACACACACAGACAAATTCTTTTTTTTGGTGGACTCTGCATCCTCCTCCAGTGGCTGGCACCCTTAGACAGCCACCTAAAGCTGCCTAATGGTAGCACTGACTCTAACAGGCTCTAACAGGCTTAGCATCCTGTCTATCAACCTAAGACAGGATATCAAGGATGACAGGCAGGGTGCACATCCAGTCAGGGCCGGATTGATGGCCACATGGGCATGGAGCTGAAAATGACCAAAGGGCCTATTATGAGAAGCAGAGGAGGCGTGACCAGTGCTGTGTGGGTGTGGCAAGTACCATGTGGGCGTGTACCCCCTATACTCTCTGCTCCAATGTCTACCTAAATATGTAAAAGGAAAAAAATGCATCATTTTAGGGGGTAAATAGAAATACAATTTTACTACTTATGATTTATGGCTGACCGTGTGGAGAGCAGTTGGCCAGTCAACATCATGTTGTCTTGACAATGGGCCTATTTTTATGTGAAGGCCTGGAGCTGTAGCTCCATCCGCCCCATTGTTAATCTGGCCCTGCATCCAGAATGTATTTATATTTTTCTCCTATTGCAGCAGAGCAACAAAACAAAAAGAGAGAGCCTTTTTGGGGCATGCTTTTAGATGAATATGTGTTTTAAAATATAACTTTTAATAAATAATTCAGTAAAATATGATATTAACAAGTCCCTATGAGCGTTGACTAATTTTTACTAGAACTTCTATTTCTATAAACCCTAATTGCAATCTTCAATGTAATATACACTTAATGCATAAAGATGGAAAAGAGTGTAAGTGTTTGCACAGTATAAATAGCTAATTGTGTATTTCTTCCACCATGATCTGAAATGTCAAGGTCAACATATATGTGATCCAAAGCACTGCTGAGTGACAGTGTTACCCACAGAACATAGGGCCTGATTCAGAGCCGGACGCAATTTGCGGACGCTTGTTCAGAAAAAGGGGCTGGCTATTTAAATGAAGTGCTCGCTCTTTGCGGTCTGTTGACACCTCTATGTCTGAACGAGCGAACGAAACATGCACTCACTATTTTGGAAAAAATGCCCCCTGGCCGCTCGCATCATACGTCATCTCCGCTATTTATTTGATTAATCGAGTACATCGAAAGGCGTCTGAACTGCTGGAAGTGCTTGTGGTTGGATTTTCCTACCGCAATCATGCGAGCAGTTCAGGCTAAAAGACAACCAAATGACGTGGTCAATGACGCTGCTTTGTTAATTATGCACGCCCTTAAAACGCCCGTTTTGACAGTTTGGTACGCCTGCGTTCAGATCTCCACTCCCCATTTTCAAGCACCTTCCCCTGTTACCACCCACAAACGCCTCATTCTGTCACTCAAATTAGCAGGCATTCGCTATTTTGCGAGCACACGATTTCCAACCGCACTGACTGGTTCGCGCATGCATACTAAAACCCATACGCATGCGCAGATGTGCGAACATCGCTCGGAGCGAACGAGCGGCCGCTTACGAGCGGCTCTGAATCAGGCCCATACTTCTTTGCATCTTTATCACCCAAAATATGTCTTATTCTCAGTGCAATTCAACAAAACTGTTTAAAGAGTTTGCACTGAAAAATTTGATATGTGACACGTACTGTATACTGTACCTCTTTTCCAAACTGGGCCCTTCTAATCCAGTAGCAGCAACAATGTGTAAGACTCTAGTAGCAGTATCATGTATTTAAAGATGCAAGAACAGGAAGGCGATTGCAACACAGGTCAGTATGATTACTTTGGGAACTGTCCTGCTTGACATTGCTCTTCCAATCTGCTCCTGACACAACTTTGATTTTGTGTTTCAATTATGCAATAAGACCACTTTATTTAAACTAAGGGCCCTTATATTGTTTTAATTATGAAATGTATGAAATAAAAAGAGAGAAATATAATTATTGCCATACTATATAAAATGCATTCAAATCTGACAATTTCAGCAGTAACAGCATTAATACAATGTATCCATACTACAATCAATGCCTTAATTATGATTGACATCTCAGTGCAGCCAGTCCTTAAAAGGAGGATCAAAATGAGGACACACTAGGCTCAGATATCAACATTCTGCAGGCGAAACGTGTCATCACGCTCAACTTTTAGGTTCCTGTGGTGCACACACAGCACCCAGCTTTAGGGGGATATCCCACCCAACAGGAAACATACTGGCAGAGATAACACATCCACACACAAAAGAACATGATCCTACATGCAGGTACTTCATATGCTTTCTCATCAGGGAAGCCAATAAGAATATTCCCTGCAATGTACGGAGAGCCATAACTAGACTTTTTGGTGCCCTGTGCCAGAAAGAGCATTTTTGCCCCCCTCATTTTTCAAAGGGACATAATGCACCCAAAAAAGGGCCATGACCCCATGGGGAAGGGCCAGGGAAGAGATATGAGAGGCCAGGAGATGCTGGGGATGAAATAAGAGGAATTTACAAGCAAGAATGATAATAAACAGAAATTTGACAGGCCCAAACAGCGCTCAATGACCTGTGGTGCCCTGTGCGATGGCACCGGCCGCACTACCCTAGCTACGGCCCTGACTCTCAGCACAACACTGACAGCAGAACTGTGACTTTCACTATTTTTTCCATCTATCACTGACCTCTCTGCTTTCTCGTCAGTTGTTCATTGCCCCAACACACAGGTGACAGTAGAAGTGGACAGGAGTTACAGTATCTAAATATCTTTATCCACTTTCACTACACACACAAACTATATCAGCCTATATTGGATATGTAATCCCATTGATAGTGTGGTCACTAAATGATGTTGATGGCATGATCATTGAAAAATATGATTAGAGGTGCCATGCAATAATAGCAACTGTGTATGCTACTAAGATAATAAGACATCCGTAAGTCAAAACAATTATGTAGCTTTTAAAACCCCTTGCTATATGTAATAGAGAGTTATACAGATGTTTCCACATACATCAAGCCTTCTTGGGCATTAAACAGCCCTTCTAATAGCGCCATGCCATGGAGTGAGTTGGTAGCGCCAAGCGTCTTTTCATGCAACTTTTTACCTTCCAATGATATGAGGCATGCCTATATTCTGTGTGTTACTGGTGGGTGTATCTGAATGCAAAATACTACGTTACGGTGTCAGCGGATGCAGATACATTTCCTCCCTATTTTCCAACACCATAACAGGCTCAGAGGTCCTGGACTGTTTACACTGGTCTACAATAATACACTTTTTTTATTTGAAAATAACTAAAGAAACTGAATCTAAATGTATTTTTTATGCTGAATTTTTTTCCATCAGACAGGGTTGTTTTTGTGACATATATAGTACATTTAAAGTTTTATTATTACAGCAATTATCACAGCATATATGTGGGGCCCAGTTCTCAGCCAGATCCCCAACTTTACACCTGAAGTAAAGTTTATAACACTTTTTTTACAAGTGGCATGAAATTTCACCTGATATTTGAAGGTTACTTCACAACACACATAACAAATTGTCTGGATGATCTAAACACTTTCTTGGCAATATTAAAAATATTCTAACAACTAATCCAACAAATACTTGTGCTAACAGGCTCCTTTATGGTTAGAGACACCCAGGGGTCATAGGAGAATGTGCTGAGCTATAATTGGAGGAGCCCAGTACACATGCACCTCTGACACAACCAGTAGGTTGGGGCTACACTAGTAGGTCAGGCTGCATGGAGAAGGGCTCCTGTTGGGCTTGTGCAGCCGGTATTTCAATCCCATTCCTGGTAACACATTATATTTTATACTAGGAATTAATTTTAGGCAATTAGTTCTTGATTAATGAAAACATTCTATAGGGTCTTAGTTTATTAAACTGCCATCCTGTCTGCCACTACTGAGCCACTATATTTCACAGAAGTGCTATATTCTTTTAAACTGCTGCTGCTCTGTTGCTTAATCCAGCCAGCCAGCTAGCTCACTGCAGCCTTTGGCCAATATTTGCGAAAACAATATTGTGATTGTGAGCTGACCAAAATTGATTAGAAATGACTAGAAATTAAAGTTATTGGTGTTAATAGTACTGTATGAATACAAATAATTCCAAATTACATGATTATAGCTGTTTTTATTAAATCCAAAAGCAAAACATTTGAGGGAGGTTTTGCCAAAAACAAATCAAAATGTAGATTTTTAACCAAAATCAAACAAAAACCAAAACACAGGGGCCTGCCTACATGTCTATTTGAAATAATCTCACTCTCCAATAGGAAATCTCCTTTCTGCACTGCTCTGCATAATGAGCTGCAATGGTGCACCTCTTTCATACATCACTTCTACCAGCTCCGCTCCTCTGTCTCTGCCATTTTGCCCTACAAACCAATTCACCCTGATGGAACTGTTGGTGCACAGCCCAAACCTCTGTTGCAAATAATCATTTTTGTCCTCTGTAATTGCTAAAGCTACTTTTGGTTACCTGTTGCCTTCCAGTTCTGGAAAAACCTCTGAGAAATATAGCCAATCAAAGGCCTCCTCTTCTTTATTTATCCAGCTCTCCAGTTCCTTAATGCAGACATCATTTGTTTCTAGAATAGTGATTTCACTGAAGCCTTCACAGATTGCCAAAAGGTGGAAAAAGGTGGGGCCAGATGAAAAATCTATTAAGATTCCTCCTTTGATTTTACCTGCACAAAAAAGAGATGACATAAAACATTTACTTGGTGTCCATCTCTATTTATATTTATTAGGGAAGATATGCTGTTTCATAAAAATCAATCAATCACATACTAATTACAATGAATACAAATAAATTAGACTTATTTTTAAGTCCAATTATGTCTTATACAGTATATAAAACATATGGTAATAGTTATGGACAAAATTCAAGAAGCTATAAAATGCAAATTTGCCTATATCTGTTATGATGATTCATTTGCCTAAGATGAAAGGTTGGTACAAGGTAGACAAGATAAAATAGATAAATTAAAGAGGCAACATGATATATATATATATTTATTTTTATTTATTAACAGTTTCTTATATAGCGCAGCATATTCCGTTGCGCTTTACAATTGTAAACATTAATAGAACAAAACTGGGTAATAACAGACAGATATATAGGTAGGAAGGCCCTGCTCGCAAGCTTACAATCTATAGGGAAATAGGCATTGATACACAAGGATAGGTGCTATATATTGCATTTGGTCCAGCCAGAATGCACAGTTTCTTGGTTGGCTGCATGATCCAGTCACACAGGAATGTCGACCAAATGTCATGAGGATGTGAGAGAAAGACAATGTGTGCCATTGTGTGTGGACTGTAAAAAGGGGATGTAATTAGATATGGAAGCTATGAAGGTTATGTGGGAGGTTCTGGAATTTGATAAGCTTGCCTGAAGAGGTGAGTTTTCAGGGATCGCTTGAAGGATTGGAGACTAGATGAAAGTCTTATTGTGCGAGGTAGTTCATTCCATAGAGTGGGTGCAGCGCGAAGAAAGTCCTGTAACCGTGAATGGGAGCAAGTAATGCATGGGGATGAGAGACGCAGATCTTGTGCTGAGCGGAGAGGTCGGGTTGGGAGATATTTTGAGATGAGTGAAGAGATGTATGTTGGTGTGGTTTGGATAATAGCCTTATGTGTAAGTGAAACTATTTTGTATTGAATACGGTAGAAAACTGGCAACCAATGGAGGGACTGACAGAGCGGGGCAGCAGAAGAAGAACGTTTTGCAAGGAAGATAAGCCTTGCAGCTGCATTCATAATGGATTGTAATGGTGATAGCCTGTTTTTGGGAAGACCAGTAAGGAGGCTATTGCAATAGTCAATGCGGGAAATAATAAGTGCATGGATTAGAGTTTTTGCAGTGTCTTGTGTGAGATATGGTCAAATTTTGAATATGTTTTTTAAGTGTATGTAACATGATTTTGAGACAGATTGAATGTGGGGAACAAAGGACAGTTCAGAGTCAAGGATGACACCAAGGCAGCGAGCTTGTGGGGTGGGGTGGATGGTCGAGGTATCAACAGTGATAGAGAGATCAGGTTGGTAACTGTTATTGGCCGGTGGAAATATAATTAATTCTGTTTTAGAAATATTAAGTTTCAGGTGGCGAGATGACATCCAAGATGAAATGGCAGAAAGACATTAAGTGACACGGACCAATACAGATGGAGATAAATCTGGAGAGGATAGGTAGATTTGAGTATCATCCGCATACAGATGGTACTGAAATCCAAAAGAGCTGATTAGTTTGCCAAGAGAGGTGGTATAGATTGAGAATAGCAGAGGACCTAAGACAGAGCCTTGCGGTACTCCAACTGATAGAGGTAGCGAAGAGGAGGCAGAATCAGAAAAATGAACAGTAAATGAGCAATCAGATAGGTAGGAAGAAAACCAAGAAAGAGCTGTGCCCTTAAGACATATGGATTGTAGTGTTTGTATGAGAAGAGAGTGGTCAACAGTGTCAAAAGCAGCAGAGAGATCTAGAAGAATTAGGAGTGAGTAATGGCCTTTAGCCTTGGCAGTGACAAGATCATTTACTACCTTAGTCAGTGCTGTCTCTGTGGAGTGTTGGGAATGAAAGTCGGATTGAAGTGGGTCCAATAAGTTGTGTGAGTTAAGAAAGTGTGTGAGGTGGGTGTAGACAAGTCTCTCAAGTAGCTTGGAGGTGCATGGGAGCTGGGAGATAGGACGGTAATTTGAGAGAGTACTATGGTCAGAATTTTGTTTTTTCAGAATGGGAGTAATCACTGCGTGCTTGAACAGTGATGGAAAGTTGCCAGTAGAGAGAGAGAGATTACAGATTTTAGTTTGGGTTGGGATAAGCGCAGGAGACAAAGCTTTACTGATTTGTGAGGGTATAGGATCTAGGGGAGAGGTAATAGAGTAGGAGGATGAGAAGAGTGTAGATACTTCATCTTCGTTTGTGAGATCAAATGAGGAGAATGTGCCAGAGGATTCAGGTAGGGAATTGAGCAGGTCACTAGCTGAGGAAGAGCCTACTATTTCATTTCAGATCTTATCAATCTTGTCCCTAAAATAGGAAGCAAGATCTTGTGCACAAATAGTAGCAGGTGGTTTGGGTGATGGAGGGGTAAGAAGCAGTTTAAATGTATTAAAAAGTCGCTTTGGATTAGAAGCTTGAGCAGAGATTAGAGATTGGAAATATGTTTGTTTGGCAGTGTCCAGAGCAGTACGATAAGAGTTGTAGATAGTCTTATATGTGAGGAAGTCACTTGGAGTATTAGACTTTCGCCACTGACGTTCAACTTTACGCGAGAGTTTTTGTAGATGCCTTGTTAAGCTAGAATGCCACGGTTGACGTCTAACTCTACGTGGTGTGTGATGGGTAGCTGGAGCTACTTCATCGAGGGCTTTTTCTATAATCTGGTTTAGGTGTGATGCAGTCGTCTCAGGAGAAGTGAATGTAGAAATTGGAGAAAGTTGTTGTTTTAGAGAGGTAGATAGTTGTTGAAGATTAATGGCATTAATATTTCTACGGGTTTTGGATTTAGGTTTGGTTGATTTCAATGATGTTGATGTAATGGAGGAGAGTGTGCAGGTGATAAGGTTATGATCTGAGAGAGGGAAAGGAACATTAGTGAAATCAGAAACTGAGCCTAGTCTGGTGAATACAAGATCAATACAGTGGCCCTCCTGATGAGTAAAGGAGTCTCTCCATTGGGAGAGGCCAAGAGAGGATGTTAAAGAGAGTAGTTTGGAGGCATGAGGAGATTGTGTACTGTCAATGGGGATATTGAAATCACCCATAATGATGGTGGAGATGTCTGAGGATAGAAAGTGAGGGAGCCAGGCAGAAAAGTGTTCCAGAAATTGTTGGGGTGGCCCAGGTGGGCGGTAGATAACAGCAACTCGCAGAGAGAAAGGGGTGAAAGTCCTGATAGACTGCACTTCAAATTATGTAAATGTGAGTGAAGGTACCTGTGGGAGAACTGTGTATGTGAAAGATTGGGAGAGTAATATTCCTACCCCACCTCCTTTACAATTACCAGGCCTGGAGGTGTGTGAGAAGTGTAGGTTACCATGTGAAAGTGCAGCAGGGGAGACAGTGTCTGATTGTGCAAGCCATGTTTCTGTTATTGCCAGAAGGTTGAGGTTGGTTGAAATAAAGAGGTCGTGGATGGATGTTAGCTTATTGCAGACAGAGCGTGCATTCCATAAGGCACATTTTAGTGACTTGGATAGTGAAGGGAGGCATGCAATATTTATGAGGTTAGCTGGATTTATAGTTCGTTGTTGGTGTGGCATGTGGGTTGGGCCTGGATTTGGTGATATGTCACCAGCTAATAGAAGCAGCAGGAGAGAGATATAAATATAATTGTTGGATTTGTCCAAAAGATTTTTATGGCGACAGGTTGTAAATGTTATTTTCAGTGTGTGTAGATAATTTAAAAGCTCATGTGTGTTCATAAGTGGTGAGTAGATTAATGAGGCAGCAATATGTACAGAAGGGTGAGCTGCAGGAAGAGTAAAGGATGTAGTAGCCTTAGAGAGTATTCCATGGAGTGAGATTATAAAAAGAAGTTTTTGATACATTGTCTTTTTCTGTATTTGGAAAAAATTAAATTTTCTAAGTAATGGGTTTGTAATTACCTGGTCTTCAATGTTATTCAATGTTTTTCAGCAGTTATTTAACTGTTCAGAAAGCACACTTGATTTTAACCACTTAATGCATAACCACATCAAGCTGCTACCCTCAGCAAGCTGCCCTAAGACTGAATGTTAAGAAACAGTATGCCTGATTAAGACCCTAGCTTACATCTGAGCCAATTGGTCAGCTGGTTGAAATACAGATTGATCAGTGGACATATATTGCAAAGTTTAAGTAAACAGGCAGTATGGCACTATAAACTATGCTTCAGTGATCCCCATCGAAACACAGGTCATGACTATGGCTAGCAAGTCAAACAAGATTCACAGACATTTAAACAATACTAATTACAAACATGTACAGCATTAAACACATACTTTAAATACACAGCTAATTTTGCATTAATGCAACTATAGATTAGGAGTTGTGGTTTGCAGGATGTCAAATAATATCACATACATTTCCTAGACAGCTGATGGTGCATGGGGGTTAATGCAGACTCTGGCAGTTGTACTCAGCAAGGACAATCACATACATTGCCTAGATAGCTGATGGTGCATGGGGGTTAATGCAGACTCTGGCAGTTGTACTCAGCAAGGACAATCACATACATTGCCTAGACAGCTGATGTTGCATGGGGGTTAATGCAGACTCTGTCAGTTGTACTCAGCAAGGACAATCACATACATTGCCTAGACAGCTGATGGTGCATGGGGGTTAATGCAGACTCTGGCAGCTGTACTCAGCAAGGACAATCACATACCTGGGATGAGAAGAGACAGATGATAAGTCCATATTCAGTGAGATTCATGAGGTTCATGCAGAACAAATGTTATTTAACTGTTCAGAAAGCACACTTGATTTTAACCACTTAATGCATAACCACATCAAGCTGCTACCTTCAGCAAGCTGCCCTAAGACTATATATATATATATATATATATATATATATACACAGTCCGGTGCATAAAAATTGGGACATTGACAGAATTTTCATATTTTGGCCTCTATTCACCACCACAATGGCTTTGAAATGAAACAAGCAAGATGTGCTTTAACTGCAGACTTTCAGATTTAATTTGAGGGTAATTTCATCCAATCAGGTGAACGGTGTAGGAATTACAACGGTTTCTATATGTGTCTCCCACTTTTAAGGGGACAAAAGAAATGGGACAAACTAAACAACCCTAAATCTAACTTTCACTTTTTAATACTTTGTTGCAAATCCTTTGCAGGCAATTACAGCCTGAAGTCTGGAACGCATAGACATCACCAGATGCTGGGCTTCATCCCTGGTGATGCTCTGCCAGGCCTCTACTTCAAATGTCTTCAGTTCCTGCTTGTTCTTGGGGCATTTTCCTTTCAGTTTTGTCTTCATCAAGTGAAATGCATGCTCAATCGGATTCAGGTCAGGGGATTGACTTGGCCATTGCATAACATTCCACTTTTTAGCCTTAAAAAAAATCTTTGGTTGCTTTTGCAGTATGCTTCGAGTCATTGTCCATCTGCACTGTGAAGTACCGTCCAATGAGTTCTGAAGCATTTGACTGAATATGAGCATATAATATTGCCCGAAATACTTCAGAATTAATTCTGCTGCTTTTGTCAGCAGTCACATCATCAATAAATACAAGGGAACCAGTTCCATTGGCAGCCATACATGCCCACGCCATGACACTACCACCACCATGCTTCACTGATGAGGTGGTATGTTTTGAATCATGAGCAGTTCCTTTCCTTCTGCATACTCTTCTCTTCCCATCACTCTGGTACAAGTTGATCTTTGTCTCATCTATCCATAGGATGTTGTTCCAGATCTGTAATGGCTTTTTTAGATGTTGTTTGGCAAACTCTAATCTGGTCTTCCTGTTTTTGTGGCTCACCAATGGCTTACATCTTGTGGTAAACCCTCTATATTCACTCTTGTGAAGTCTTCTCTTGATTGTTGACTTTGACACATATACACCTACCTCCTGGAGAGTGTTCTTGATTTGGCTAACTGTTGTGAAGGGGTTTTTCTTGACCAGGGAAATAATTCTTCTGTCATCCACCACAGTTGTTTTCCGTGGTCTTCCAGGTCTTTTGGTGTTGCTGAGCTCTCCGGTGCATTCTTTCTTTTTAGGAATGCTCCGAACTGTTGATTTGGCCACACCTAATGTTTTTGCTATCTCTCTGATGGGTTTGTTTTGATTTTTCAGCTTAATGATGGCTTGTTTCACTGATAGTGACAGCTCTTTGGATCTCATATTGAGAGTCGACAGCAACTGATTCCAAATGCAAATGTCACACCTAGAATCAACTCCAGACCTTTTACCTGCTTAATTGATAATGAAATAACGAGGAAATAGCCCACACCTGTCCATGAAATAGCTTTTGAGTTGATAGTCCCATTACTTTTGGCCCCTTAAAAAGTGGGAGGCACATATAGAAACCGTTGTAATTCCTACACCATTCACCTGATTTGGATGTAATTACCCTCAAATTAAATCTGAAAGTCTGCAGTTAAAGCACATCTTGTTTGTTTCACTTCAAAGCCATTGTGGTGGTGAATAGAGGCCAAAATATGAAAATTCTGTCAATGTCCCAATATTTATGCACCTGACTGTATATACATATGAAACATTGTGTCGGGCAGCCGGTGGCTGTGTTAGATTTTTGTGTATGCACAAATATCTAACACAGCCACTGGGCCCCCAATCATCTCCACTAGGAACTCCCTATACCAGCAGGTCACACAACTTCTAGACACAATCTTGCAACCTTATGCGTCAAAACAACAAACTGTGCTTAAGGACACCACATCCTTCTTATTACAACTAGAATGAATAGGGACAGTACCAGAAAATACTCTAATTTGCTTTATGAATGTATGTAATTTGTATACTGTTATTCTACACCCTGAGGGGCTTAAGGCCATAAGAGAGTTACTCCTTGCTGAAAAGTTTCAAGAACTTGATCTAAATCTGCTCATTTGCCTTCTGGTACTTACCCTTACCTGGAATTATTTCCAATATAACGGCAAATATTACTTACAGCTCACAGGCTGCGCAATGGGTAGCAACGTGGCATCTACCTACGTCAATGTATTTATGCTATAAGAAGAACAAAAGATGGTCTTTCAAAATCAAGGAATATCTAAGAATATAATGTTTTTTTGTCGCTATATAGACAATCTCTTTATGCTCTGGACGGGAAAATAAAAAATCTTCAACACAGTAACAACACACTTAACTATTTAGATGTGAAGATCATCACTTCGGTATACAGTAAACCAACTGGCAAAAGTCATCATCCAGTTTCACTGAAAAGAGGTCTTCCGAGATTCCAAATGACGAGGGTAGCTCGCATAACAAGTAATCTGGAAGAAATTGAGGAAGCATTAAATCACATTAGCTCAAAATTCAGCAACAGGGGATACGATATTAATCTTCTAAAACAGCAAAAGTCATAAATTCTTCCAATGGATAGAAAGTCACTGTTACAACTATCTTCTAAAATGAACAAATCTGTAAATATCTGAAAACAACAGTTTACAACTTCAAGCCCGATCATCCAACATACAAGCAAGGCGTTATGGCCAATCCTTTAGACAGACAAAGAATTACCCTGTTCAAAGGGAAACATCCAATGACCTGTTTTCTCAGAGGATGAAATATAAGAGATACAGTAGTACATATGGACATTGCGGGATTTGACAATAAGGTTGAAGATGGTCCTAATTTTCTCAAAAAGCCAAAAACGATATTACAAGTGTCTAAAATGTACTTCATGCCAAAATATGCAAACTGATGGGGACTTTAAACATCCACAGAGAAATAAGAGCTACAAAATCCATCATGTACTGACTTGCACATCCTCATTTATAGTGTATACCATCACATGACCCTTTGGATTAACCTACATAGGTAAAACTATCAGAACCATGAGGGAGAGGATGGCACTTCATCACATGGCGATAAGATAAGCATTGCAAGCAAAAACCATCGACCAGCCTGTATCAGGTCATTTTGCAGAAAATAAAAACTCTTTGATCATGTTTAAGCATAAAATAATATATTTTTGTCCCAGCCACATTGAGAGGAGGCAATAGGGTAAAATGTTTGCTACGCCTGGAAGCCAAGTGGATTATTGAATTTAATACAATTATACCAAATGGCTTGAATATGCTCTAAAATATTTTACATAGATAGAAATATATCTCTACTATGTATATTATTATTGTCCACATATACCAGGTGGATACATTTTTTGCATTCACTTTATGTTACAACCATTAGTACCTGTTTGGTTGAATATTTTCCTTAATATATAATTTGCAGGTTAGAAATACCCCTAGCTGTGCTCATTTACTTCAGCGCTTCTAAATGTTTTATATTGATATCTGTATGTTGTATCATTATTCTATTGGTGGATGTGTTCTATTCACTTATCTCCATCAGGATGTTGTAGCCCAGTATCCAGGGTAACCAGGAAAGCCAGATGCATCATACATTATTGGTGGGGGACGCGCCCTGCAACGTGCAGATGCCCATGTCTATATGAGCAGCATTCTTACACAAAGATGATCTACTTACAGGTAAGATTTTATGCTTTTCATTATGTACAGTATGTAACTTTGACAAAGAGGCGATAAAGCCCTGAAATGTTGGCACATAAACCACGTATATTTAAAGACCTTCAGTGCCACCCACACTTCCTACAAGACCTTCAGTGCCGCCTACACTTCCTACAATATTATCTATAAAGGAGGGCACGAAGGCAATACAGGACAAAGTAAACTGGAGTGCCGGACCGATTGATCCTATATATATATATATATATATATATATATATATATATATATATAAAATATCATTCATACTCGGCACTCACATGCTTTTCAAACTGCAACTCCTTTGAACACAGGGAACGTTGGTTCCAAAATATTGCAATAATTTGTTAAGCTGACCACCGCGTTACGGTCATTCCCATCTGGCCAGTCCATACACTGATTCTCAGATAAATGATCTTGATCTGCCACCTTTGGCTCAAGCTTGCATACATTTTAAACATGAAAATGGGTGCTGCCTTAAAGAGACAGTAAATATCATACAAACTCAGCTTAACATATTATTGCAATATTTTGGAACCAACATTCCCTGTGTTCAAAGGAGTTGCAGTTTGAAAAGCTTGTGAATGCCGAGTTTGTATGATATTTTTTATGTAGATGATGTGGTCACATACCAAGGGCACCCCAGATGGTTGAGTGCCGTGGATTAAGCCTGTCATTTATTTAAATTTTGTGGTCACACTTGCTAGGGCACCCTGTTTTTCAAATATAAGACAAACTTTTTTTTCTATTTCCAGGTGCATATTAACTGATATCCCCTGGGTGTGGTCCTGTCTCTTTAAGGTAGGACCCATTTTCATGTTTAAAATGTATGCAAGCTTGAGCCAAAGGTGGCAGATCAAGATCATTTATCTGAGAATCAGTGTAGGGACTGGCCTGATGGGAATGACCGTGACGCGGTGGTCAGTTTAACAAATTATTGCAATATTTTGGAACCAACATTCCCTGTGTTCAAAGAAGTTGCAGTTTGAAAAGCATGTGAGTGCCGAGTTTGTATGATATTTTTTATGTAGATGGTGTGGTCACATACCAAGGGCACCCCAGGTGGTTGAGTGTCGTGGATTAAGCCTGTCATATATATATATATATATATATATATATGTATTTAGTTTCACGATCCGGCACTCACGAGGGATCTGCTGATAACTATGCTTGGTGCCCTCCACAGAAAGTCCATAAAGAGACCTGCTGAAATATACCAGTACACTGGCAGGACTCCAGACTAAAAAAATCAATGAGTCAAGTACCTTAAGGGTGCATCCTTAAGCTACTTGACTCATTGATTTTTTTAGTCTGGAGTGCCGCCAGTGGACTGGTATATATATATATATATATATATATATGTGTATATATAAATGTAAAAGCAAAGATCGGCACTCAGAGACTTCCATAGGTACAAAAATGTATTAGGGGCAACGTTTCGGGGTACAACCCCCTTTATCAAGCCACAATAGACAGAGTGCCGATCTTTGCTTTGACATTTATGAATATTTTCCATTGAGCGCCAGAGCAGTTGCTATTATCTGTCTGATTTTGAGGAGTGCCAACAAAAATTTACTCTATATATACTTATATATTGGGACAACAAGACAATCAAATAATTGAATTGAGTTCCATTGATTCGATTAGAAGATATGGATGGAGTGAATTCATCTGTGAGATCCAGTAAACTTCTTGTTTACATAATTTTGCAATCTGTCCCCTCCTCATTTGACCATAGGTTTATCTTCTAATCCTATACATTTTATTGTACTGGGATCCACTTTGCGGTAGTCAAGAAAATGTTTTGGCACACTTTGGTTCTGAACCTTATATATAATTTTTACATGTGAACAGGTAGTATATGTAGTACTTCCACTTTTATAAAACCCCACTTGTTTTAGGGGTAACCAAGTTATGGAATTAGTATTTATTTTTCCTAATTGTTGATGAATTTTGGATTTGATGGAAGGCAATCTTTTAGGATATTATTTTGCTTTAAAATATTATCATTTTGTTTAACCTTCTGATGTATTTCTCCTGAACATTTATTGAATGTTGAAAAAGATGCTAAAAATCTCCTATCTCTCATGTACATTATTTTTAGGTTTATTATTTGCTTCTAACAGTTGTTCTCTATTGGCAGAAAATACTTCCTTAGATGCGTTTTCTAGTATAGCTTTAGGATATCTCTTAGCCTCAAAAAACTCCAACATAGTTAGGGCTTGTTAATCAAAAATCTCTTTAGAGGAGCAATTTCTTTGCAACTGCAATATTTGCCCCTTGAGTATGTACTCTTTACATGGGGCATAATGTGCAATTTTAAAGTGTAGATAAACATTACTGCCTACTTCTATAACTGTCATAATGTGGCCTGGGACCAGCCGCTACTCACCTCTGCACCGGCATCCTTGGGCTTAGTTGTTCAGTTGCTGGGAATGGAGGTGAGTGGTGACTAAGTATTCTCCCTGGGGTCTGCTAGGGCTTTCATGCATGTATCCTGAGTTCCGGGGGGGCCTAGCATGGGCGCACCATTGTTGGTCCATATCACCTGACTAGTCTCTCCCAATAGTAGTCCTGTGGTCACTGAGCTGATCCAATGATCATCTACCCAGGGGTATTTAAGTCTGACTCCAGGTACAGGAAACTGCTGTTCAACTTCACTGTTCCAGTGACTTTGAATACTCACCAGTGTTGCTCTGTGCTATTTCCTTCAGAGTGTTGATTCAATCTACTCACAGTTCTCCAGTATTTCTTGTATTAGCTTCCATGCTATTTCTCAGTCTGAGACTTTGTATCTCTCTCAGAATTCCAGTGGTTTATGTTATTATTCCTGTGTGTCTTATAGTGTGCTGCTCAGCCTCTATTGCAACTTTTCTGTGGTACTGAGGTGTCAGATTTCATGCTAATTACTAGTTAGCTTTCAGCTTGACCTCTACCAAATTCAAAAACATGCCTATATCCACATTTCTCTGAGTTTCTCTGTGGTAATCAGCACCTGGATCTCTAGCAATTACCAGCACATTTCCCTGTGTTCATCTCCAGTGTTCAAGTATTTAGTTCATATCTAGTGTTCAAGTATTCAGTGCATCTCCAGTGTTCATGTATTTAGTTCATCTCCAGTGTTCAAGTTCATCTCCAGTGTTAAAATATTCAGTACATCTCCAGTGTTCAAGTATTCAGTGCATCTCCAGAGTTCAAGTATTTAGTTCATCTCCAATATTCAAGTTTTCAGTTCATCTCCAGTGTTTAAGTATTAGTTTATATACAAATTCATTTAATATAGTTCTGGTCTTTCTGCCACTCCCAGATACCTGTCCAGAGGGCCTCAACCTGCCTACTTGGTGCAGCGAAACACAAATCCTGACTGGAGGGGTCACTGGTGAAGACCACCAAGTAGATTAGACTCCGCACCTCTGGACAGGTCTAGCCAAACTTGGGTTTGGCCACAATAGAGAGACCTAGCTGTCACTCATCTAGTTGTTCCCTAGCCACCCTAACCCCTCAGCTTACTGTCCTTCACAGAGGAAGTCTTGCACTGGATCATGACAGTTTGAACAGCCAAGTATGCAAGTCACCGGGTTCCAGGGTGAAGTGAGTTTTCAAGATCTACTCCTTTGTGTGACTTTAAAAGAGACAGCTCTGCAACTTTTGAGACAGCAGCTACAAGAACTTTCTAGTCAATTGATGGTTATTCATTCTGTTCTCGCTGCTTTGTCTCCAGACACATCACAAGTTCTGCTGGTGAATTCTCCTGTGTCCTCTTCTCCAGAGTTTTGTTCTCAAGTTCCAATTACTTCTACTCATGAAAAATTTTCTGTGTATACTAGTGAACCTCTCAAGTGTCCTCCGGTCTCCCAATTATCTGATATTTGTGACCTCGAACCTTTCAAAAGTTTCTACTGGCTTCTAGAACAACTACAAAGACTCCATCCAAAAATTATTCAAGTTATTCCCAAGCTTTTTAGTGCTACTCCTGACTTGACTAACATATTTTCCAAGCAAACTAAACTAAGGCATCAATGTTTCCTGCGTCCGAAACTTACTGAGGTTGAACGTCAGCGGCACCGGGAACTACATCTGTGTTTATATTGCCGTTATGACGATCATGTTCTTAAAGACTGTACTCTGTGCCCACTGAGAAGTGGTGGCAAGCGTGTGACTTCCAACATCTGCACTTTTATTTCTTCCCATCAGCCATCAGTGATTTCCATTTCTTAAGTTACAGATAAGGAGGTGATATCCACTAAGCAAAATAAAGTTCAAGTTTTCGATTGGGGCCCTATTACAAGATGCTTCAATCCTCGTCTAAGAAATTTTGGGAGAATATTTCAACCTCCTAAAGTCAGGGACACTAGTCATTTCATTTCTACTCGTCACAGCCCGGATTCTGTTTCTACCAGTCATGGCCCGGGTTCCAACTCTACCGGTCTCAGCCCGGATATTTCCTGTATTAAAGGAAGACTCCAGCTGGTCATCCCTGAAGAACTATCTGAACATCCAGATTTAAGCTCTCATGTTCCTAGTCTAATGCCCCAGGAGAGGGTTCCTAGTTTCGTACCCCAGGAGGGAGTATCAAGTTTTGTGCCCCAAGAAGGGATTTTAAGTCTCATATCCCAGGAGGGGGTTTCAAGTTCCATTCCCCAGGAGGGGATTTTAAGTCTCATGCCCCAGGAGGGAGTAACAAATTTCATGCCCCAAGAGGGGGTTTCAATTTTCATAACCCAAGAGGGGATTTCAATTCTTATGCCCCAGGAGGGGGTTTAAAGTCGTTTCACAGGAGGGGATTTCAAGCCTCACACCCAAGGAGGGGGTCTCTATTCTCACACCCCAGGAGGGGGTCTCAGGTTTCACACCCCAGGAGGGGGTCTCAAGTCTCACACCCCAGGAGGGGGTTTCCAGTTTCATACCCCAAGAGGCGTTTTACAGTTCTGTTCCCCTGGAGCAGATTCAAATTCCACACTCCTGGTGGTGGTTTCCAATGTCATGTCGGAGAAAGGACATCAATCAAGTTTGGTTGAATCATCCAATTATCACATTAAAGAATCTTTAAGTGATTTCATATCAGTTCCAAAAGAGAATTCTGTAACTCAAGACTCATCAGATGCTTTTGTGTCCAAAATCTTAGATAGAGAAGTTTCTCAGTACACCAAATTACTTAAGCATTATTACACCCTAATGAGAACCAATCCATCTTGTGGTATTACTTCCACCAACCTCATCATGTTTCTTTTTTTGCACTTTAGAGGTAAAGCCTTGGAGTGGGCTAACCCACTCATTGAGTCCAGAGATCCAGTTCTACAAGATGCAAAGGCCTTCAGCACAGCTCTGATTAAATAATTTAATTCTATGTGTCCATCTACAGATACCTTTTCTGACATGAATTCTAGGTTGACTTCACCACCTTCAGACATTAAACTCAGATACACTGCTTTACTCCCTTTACAAGATTATACAGTACAGGATCAATCAGTCCAGAAGACGAAGATTTGAAGAGCTATACCCCAGTAGGAGTCTTCAAGTATTATACTGCAGGAGAAGTCTTCAGGTGTTTTATCCCAACAGAGGGTTTCCAGTGTTATGTCTGAGATGGTAGCTTCAAGTGACTTGTCCATTCCAGTCTGTTTGATTACTACATCTGAGGTACCTACATTGCAGAAAGGAAAAGGTTCCAAGTTAAAGACCAAGGAGTTTTCATGTTCACAGTCAGATCTTTCACCTTCTTCTATAGATAAGACCAGTTATTCACCTAAAGTTCTTAGCACTAAACAAAGTCTCCCAGGAATAGATAATTGCTTGAAGGGCTTAACCTTTGTAATCGCGGGATTCTTGGAGTCCATTGATAATGATGAAGCCAAGGTGTTAATTGAGGGTTATGGAGGCAAAGTTTCTAGGAAGATGTGCAGTAAAATCTATTAGCTTATTATGGGTCATTAGCCTGACAGTAGATCCAAGCAAGTGAAAGCAAAGTGTTTTGGGGTCAAGGTTATTAATGAGGATGGCTTGTTTGAATTGATTGACATTTTGTTCACCAGGGAATTATTTTTTGAGCAAGTCACCTCAGGAAGCAATATTCAAGCACCTTCTAAAGTTTTCAAAGTTTCGAGTTCTTGAAGTTATCTTATAGGCTCAGTCAAGGTTTAGGAAGTTTTTTTTAAGTTTTTTCTGGTGTTTCAAGTTTTTTTAGAAGCTTTTCTTGTATTTCTGGAAATAATTTTTTTTAGTGCACATTTTTGGTGTCCAGAGTCCCCCCTGAAAGGGGGGGTACTGTCTGGATGTGGCCTGGGATTAGTCGTTACTCACCTCTGCACTGTCACAACTCTCGGATGGATTGTGGATGCATCCCATATTAGGGAGTTGGCTAGACCTATGTCTGAGGCACGGAGTCTAATGTGCCGGTGGTATTCACCAGGGACCCTCGCGAGAAGGTATGAACTTGGCTGCATCCAAAACACAGGTCACGGCCCTCAGGTTAGGTTCCCTTATACAGGTGCTGGTGAACACTGGATGAAGTGCAGGAGAATAAACGTAGTCAACAGGCCGGGTCAATACCAACAGACAAGACAGTAGAAATGGAGCAGATGTAAGTGGGTCACAGGTAGTAGCTGAGGTCAGAACCAGTTATCAGATGCAGTACAGAAGGGTCAGACATAAAACGGGTCACAAACAAGCCAATGTGAAGTTCAGGATAACAGTATGGCAGGAATGCTGGAGTATGGTATGGAGCCTATACTCTGGCACTTGTGTGCTGCCAGAGACTCCCACTTATAAGGAGGACTAAAAATCCCATGCCAAACGTGATTAGCATTTAGCATGCCTGCCCCTTTAAATTTTAGAACAGGACAGCATGCGCGCTCCTAAGAGAGCGGGGCCACCTGTCACAGCTGCTGAGGGTAGCCAGAAGCAGTGGCAGCAGGTGCCCTGGACTCCTTGCCTACTGTGTCACAGGACCCGGTAAGTGCACCCCAGAGTCCAGCGCACTGTGACATGCACCGGCATCATTGGGCTTAGGTGTTCAGTCGCTGGGAGTGGAGGTGAGTGGTGACTGAGTATTCTCCCTGGGGTCTGCTAGGGCTTCTGTGCATGTGTCCTGGTTTCCGGAGTGCCGGGCATGGGCATAGCCATGTTGGTCCATGTCACCTGACTAGTCTCTCCCAATGGAAGTCCTGTGGTCACTCAGCTGATCCTCTGATCCAGTGATCACCTACCCAGGAGTATTTATGTCTGGCTCCAGGCACAGGAAACTGCTGTTCAACTTTGCTGTTCCAGTGACTGTGAATACTCACCAGTGTTGCTCTGTGCTATTTCCTTCAGAGTGTTGCTTCAGCCTACTCACAGTTCTCCAGTATTTCTTGTATTAGCTTCCCTGCTATTTCTTAGTCTGAGACTTTGTCTCTCTCTTAGAATTCCAGGGGTTTATGTTATTATTCCTGTGTGTCTTGTAATGTACTGCTCAGCCTCTATTGCAGCTTCTCTGTGGCACTGAGGTGTCAGATTTCATGCTAATTACTAGTTAGCTTTCAGCTTGACCTCTACCAAATTCAAAAACATGCCTATATCCACATTTCTCTGAGTTTCTCTGTGGTAATCAGCACCTGTATCTCCAGCAATAACCAGCACATTTCCCCGTGTTCATCTCCAGTGTTCAAGTATTTATTTAATATCCAGTGTTCAAGTATTCAGTGTATCTCCAGTGTTCAAGTATTTAGTGCATCTCCAGTGTTCAAGTATTTAGTTCATCTCCATTATTCAAGTTTTCAGTTCATCTCCAGTGTTTTAGTATTAGTTTATATACAAATTCATTTAATATAGTTCTGGTCTTTCTGCGACTCCCAGATACCTGTCCAGAGGGCTGCAACCTGCCCACTTGGTGCAGCAAAGCCCAAATCCCAAATGGAGGGGTCACTGGTGAAGACCACCAAGTGGGTTAGACTCCGCACCTCTGGGCAGGTCTAGCCTAACCTGGGTTTGGCTGCAATAGGGGGACCTAGCTGTCACTTACCTAGTTGTTCCCTAGCCACCCTTACCCCCTGGCTCACTGTTCTCTTGCACTGGATCATGACATTAAAATAGTTAGATGTCTGGATTTGATTCTCCACTATCTCCAGGTTCAGATCAAGGAAATTGTCCCTAGTGCTGTTAATAGTATATGTGTCTAATGTAAATTAAAAGTGTTGGTTTTAAGAGAAGAAACAACATTTAGAGCTGTTTCAAGATCCCCATCCCAAGTGATGAATTGATCAGCAATGTAATCACCATAGAGGACTCAAAGGTGGTGTCCCTGTCAGCTGCAGTCCTAAAATATAATTGCAAAAAAAGTCCAGATTTTTAATATTTCAATTTCAATTATGCTTTAATAGTGTGTGATTTTGAGAGGCAGTATACTGTATATTGCTATACTTACTCTGTGTATTGTGGTGTCCCTGATAGCTACATCCCAAAACCTTCAGTCTTCCTTTTTAATTCAATTTGAGTTGCATTTCAAGAGTGTGTGTGAGTGATTTTGGGAAGCAGCATAAATTATTGTACTTATTCTATAATAAATACAAAAAAATCTCTAGTCTTCTTTTAAATTTCAATTTAAATCATATTTCAAGAGTATGTGATTTTGAAAGGCAGTGTATATTACTGTATTTACTCTGGATGTGGTTGTGTTCCTGTTATGTGCACCCTAAAATAATAATTGTAAAAGAGACATTTTTATTTTGTCTAAAAAAAATCTTCTTTTATCATTTTAAATCAAATTTCAAGTTTTGTGATTTTGAGAGGCAGTGTATATAACTGTACTTACTCTGAGTGAAGTGGTGTCCTTATCAGCTACACCTAAAAATACTAATTGCAAAAAAAACTGTCCAGTCTTCTTTTATAATTCAATTTAAATTGTATTTCAAGAGTGTGTGATTTTGAGAGGCAGTATATATTACTATACTTACTCTGCTTGTGGTGGTGTCTCTGATAGCTGTGCCACAAAATAATAATTGCAAAAGTGACATTTTTCTTTTGTCTAAAAAATCTTCTGTCTTTTATAATTTGAAATCATATTTTAATAGTGTGTGATTTTGGGAGGCAGCATATATTACTGTACTTACTCTGGGTGTGGTGATGTCCCCATTAGCTTAACCCCAAAATAACAATTGCAAAGAAACCTTCCAGTCTTCTTTTATAATTTAATTTAAAAATCATATTTGATTAGTGTGTGATTTTGAGAGGCAGCACATATTGCTGTACTTACTCTGAGTGTATTTGAGAGGCAGCATAAATTATTACACTCTCTATGGGTGTGGTAATGTCACCATCAGTTGCACCCAAAAATAATAATTACAAAAAAACTCCAGTCTTCTTTTATATTTCAATTTAAATTGTATTTCAAGAGTGTGCATTTTTTAGGGGCAACATTATTTCTAATACTTACTGTAGGTGTGGTAGTGAACCATTCAGCTGCACCACAAAATAATAATTTGCAAAAAAACTTTAGTCTTATTTAAGAGTAAGTATTTTGAGTGATAACATATATTGCTGCACTTACTCTGGGTGTGGTGATTTATAGATGTGCTATATTCTTTTAAACAACCAAATGTTTGTGCTGCTGCTCTGTGAAAAACATATTGTAAGTTTTAAATGTTATTGATGTTAATAATACTGTAGGAACAAAGAAACTGTACAAATTACATGATTTTACCTATTTTTAACAATTTTTAAAGGAAACTAGGTCCAAAAACTAAAACACTTGAGGGTGGCTTTGACTAAACTGAAACACAAAGATAACTTATAACCAAGAACAAAACATGGAGTCCTGTGCACATCTCTATTCACTATTAGGCATAAAAAAACAAAATAAAACCTAACCTAACATAGATACAATCTTACACAGATAAATAAAAAAATGCTGAAGCATTCAGACAAAAGAATAATATGAAGAAAGAACCTATCAGTGTCAGTACTGCACACACAATCAGTCAATCATAAGTAGTTCGCTGGAGAACCTACATTTGGCCACCCACTAATAACAGAGCTATCAGACATCTATACATTTGATTTTTGTTCTGAATCTGTCACAAATCATGGAAACACTCAGTCATAGTAACTAAAATTTTTAAAAGCTTATGGCAACGTAACTAGGAGGCAGAAAGTTATTTTAAAAACACAGCAAATATCTACGCAGACTAAGCTATTTATTTTATCTTGTCCCAAATTCTTCTCTGCACCTTCTCATCCCATAAAGCAGGAATTCGGTGTATCAAATACAGATGGTATTAGGATATAGAACAAATTGTTCTTACCTTTTTGTGATGCGTCTTCCACCCTTATTTGATACTCAGAATTCTGTTCGTCTACAGTATGAGAAGATTTGATGAGAGATCCAGGACGAGCCCCCATTATTAAAGATAAAATAATTGTGAAGTCCACTCAGCTTCTTGGAGTTCCAAAGTCCAAAAGATTTTTAATTGCATAAAGAAAAACAAAGAGTACCGCCCTTACAATGTGCATGCGCTGTAGGTACCAACATAATGCTTCAATTCTGAAAGCACTGACTTGCAGGGTCAGTGTGGTACAATTTATACACAGCAAACAATACAGGAGTAACCTTAGTAACATATATTACAGTTTAGATAAACTGGTCACTACACAATAGATTACAGGTCAAACAATGCAAGTGGTCAAGCTTTCAAACTGTCTTCTTGAGTCATGGTAGCCTCTTGCTTGTCATCATTGTCATATCCATATGTGCTCATGTCCTCAGGCGCACACCACTCAGAGTGGGAAAGTCCAGGTGACAGTTTACAGTTAAAAACTGGTTCTTATGGAAAGCCTATGCATCTACCAAACAAGCTGTAACTACGAGCAATGCTGAATAAAATAAGTGATCACAAATCTATGATCACTTACAAAATCAAATTTATTTCATACATAGAATTGCAGTGCTATATTTACACACTGTTATTTTGGAAATTGTGCAACGTTCGTAAAGAATATAAACACTAATATAAAACAATGCATGAAATTGAAAATAAATATTTAAGTATATGAAATATGATTTAAACATACAGAAAGTTGTTTATTGTTGTACAATTTTGGTATTTGACTTTGATAGTTAATATATAGCACACATGTTTCTAAAATGTAAACATAACTTTGGTCACAATTTAGTCACAAGTATAACTGCATCAGTTTTAATCTAGTAAAATTAGTAATTAAAATAGAAAATGTGTATTATAAGATGTATAAGAATGGCTTCAGTGCCACAGGTAAAAAGATAAAAATAAATATTCAACCTGTGATTGTTTGTATATATCACACATCACTATGAATTATTTACCATTTACTGTGGTATTTGTACATAAAGTGATGACAGATGATAATGACAATGCTTACAGTAAGATCATTTATTTTAAAATATTGCCTTCTCCACTTAATACTATACAGAGGGCTATAAAACCTAAACTAAAAGCAAAAGTTTGCTGATTATGTGGATTAGAAAATAAGGTTCATAAACATTTTGTAATAAATGCTAGAGACAATGTAATTTCCACTTTGGGAAATTTCCTTATGCAAGGGCTTTGGGCCTGATTTCGAGATTTACGCTAATGTGATTGCAATTGCATTCTCTCATGGATTGAAGATGCTAAAATATTGTAATGCCTTCCAAAGCATAGCCGAGCACAAGGAAGCCCACTGCTGCCTTCTCATATCTGTTTAATGATGTGCAACAGTATAAACATTATTAACATAGATGTACATCGAGCAGTCGCATAGTATGTAAGTCAGGACTGACCAGCCGCAAACATTGCCACTTCCCAAATGCACAGTAAGCTCTCATACTGTGCAGGAGATTGCAGTGGCTAATTTATATATGCCCATGAAATGGCATTTAAATAGACTGACAAGCCTGCATTTTTGAAACCACCCTCTATTTCCACCCCCAATCGCAGAATACCTCTTATTGAGTTTGCGAGTGGTTCCTCTGTATGAGCATATTTGCAATACAATCACTGTGCGTGTGCAGTGCAGCTATTGTGCATACACAATGGTAAACATTCACTCAATCGGCATAAATATTGGCTTCGCAATTATCAGGTCCTATGTTAATTAGCTGATCCATCAGCTTTGGGCTGCACCTTTGTCTTATTTAATTCTGCTCCACAGCTCCTTCTGGGCCAGATCCTTATGTCAAAATTCTTGTATCAGATTACTTGTGTTTGATACCTGTGATTCAGCTGGTCTCCTTTGGGATCCTGGTCTCCCTGTTTCACCAGAACTACATCTATTCTCTGAGGATCAGTACCATGGTTCCTGTGCTATCTAGAAGACCTGCTCAGTATGCTCACAACATTTAGCTCCTGTAAAATCTGGAAAACCTGCTCTATAAAACCACCTGTTTCTGGGCATTTTTACAGCAGTGAGTTACTTTCTTCTTTTATCTGATTCTGGTGTCTCACCGCACTGCTTTAAGGCAGTTTTAATATTGTGTTATTGTGTCCACCTGCTCATTGACTTATACCTGCAGTAGTACTGTAGTACTGTAGGTTATATTGTGCAGTACGCTGCTACTGCAAAGAGAATCAAGTTGGATATTCCGTCTTGATTTATTGGCACCAAAGGGACTCAATGAGTCATTTGGGCCTCAAAGTTTTTTATAATATTCTCTTGATTCTCCATGTATTCTAGGTCCTTCCAACATATGTCACTTACTTGTTATTAAATTTCATAGTGTGTAATATTTATATTTTACCACTAGATGGCAATAGTTACATTTTTATACAGTTTTTTTACAGTTCCTTTTTATATTATTATTGATAAATTATGCACATATATATCATCTGCTATCCTTATTTATATAGCTAATATTCCTTTTTATCACCCTTTAGTGGGTGTTATATCGAAACTTTATAATTAACTTTATTGTTAATTAGTTACTTACAGTTACATTGTCTGTGACCATTGGTGATGGGTGAAAATGGGTGACATCATCGGAAGCGCGCCATTTGATAGGACCAGCAGGAGGCAGCATGCCAGTTTGGTGAGGGGGAACATATAGTGAGTGTCATGTTTGTTCTTTATCCTGACAAAAATGCATAGCCATTGAAATGTTGACCACAGGAAGGCTTGTGTTATGTGTCTTATTGAAGCCTCTGAGTGCTACATATACTCTACTCCATATATATATATATATATATATACTGTATATATAAATATATATACAAAAAATGCCCTTAATTTGCTAGTAATGATTACAGTGTAATCAGATATGGAAGAAACTTTATACCAAAGGTACACCTCCCAATCGACACCCTGTTGTCAGGATGTCTAAGGTAATGTAGAGACAAAGAAAAGGATGATGCTACAAATACCCTTTTTTATAGAAATAAAAATTAGTTTGTTATTAGTTAACACACAAACAAATAAATAATCTGTTGTTAGTCTTTAAGGTCAATTGTATCTCAATAGTGGAACAGTCCCAAGTGGATGAAACTGGAGAACGTAATCGATTCTTGTAATTGAGTTTTCTGAAACTTTCCTCTAAACGTCTCGATGGATGGATGAATACCAACCAATATATATTGTTTTTTTAGTGTCAATCCTTCCTTTGGATCGTACTGTAATAAACTCTCACACCATAAACATACCCAGACATAATCGGCCAAGAGACCTCCATTAATATTTAAAATATTTATTAAATGCAAAAACAGTTAATAACAAGAAAACTGGTCATATGCTTAAACCATAATTGAGTTTGTTAACACTTTCACCACTAGACCTTATGGTGAAGGAATGCTATGGTAGACCATGAACATTCAAACCACAATGTGGCCCCTATATATATATATATTCCTGTTCTGCCATTATACAATGACTGGTGCCACTTGAGTCATTGCCTTGGTGCAATGCTGTACTTTTTCATATTATTTACAGTTCATTCTGAGATATTCCTAGTCTAGGTTTATTGCTGGTTCATTGAATCCTGTTTCCACAGCCTGTTTCATGCCTGCATAAAGTATCAACTTACTCCAAGCACCTAATATTAATAAAAACAGCATTGATTCATCCTAACATCAGTAGTGCTTTAATTCTTATTGAAAAACACACACACAGGGTAATTCTCAGAGATATGACACAGAACTTATACTGTCCTAAGAGAGAGAGAGATCATGACCAAGCAGCTGTTGGTATTGGTGACATTTAACAAGGGGGTATATTATGCTTGACACAATGCTGTCACCACTACCAAAGGCTGAGGTCCATCCCTTATTGTCTGCACAGGTCTACTTGGCAGTGGCTCTGTCTGATCTCTGCTCCTGTAATGCTCTGTAGGTGCCACCACCTTGCCAGAGTCTTTGGCCTTTGGCTGCTGCTATCTTGCTGAGTACATTTAGAAACCTTTGGGAGTATGCCAATTTGTTGCTCTGCTCCAATGTGTGCCCTCCTCCCTAATTGGGCACCCTATTTAGACCTCTCTCTCACTGCACAGTGTCATATTCTTGCTTGTACTTGTCCTCGATAGCCAGACTGCCATAGCCCTGCTGGATTCTCCTCTGGATACTCTGCTGGACTGTCCTGCGTACTCTATATTCTGATGGATTTTCCTGTGAATACTCTGTTGGATTCTCCCATGAGTAACTTTTTGCTATATATTATAAGTATTTTTGTAAAAATTTGCCGATTCAGGACTTATAAAACTAGCAGCATCTGGTAAACTGTGGTAACATCAGAAATTCCAGACATTTGGCTAGTATGCACAACTTTTTTGAAGCACTTGCATAAGAATTACAGGGGAACAATGAGGTCCCGGTCACTGTTTTCTCTCAAAATCTGGCTGACTATATTAAGGACAACTTAGCTGCACCCTCCATGGATAAGTATATTATACTATACAAAAAAATTGATTTGTGTCTTCATTAAGTCTTCATTAAGACCTCTTAGAAAGGGAATTATTTTTGTTTCAAAATTCACCTAGTTATCCATTTTCCATACCCAGTACAGGCCCCAGAGAAGCTTATGCAATTGTGATGCTCTTGTCTAAGGATACTGAATTTAAACATCCTGCCTATACCTTCTAAATCCTGCCTATACCTTTAAAAATTGACGCTATTTGCGTACGCAGTCATACAGTAAATAAATGTCTTCAGACTTTGAGAAAATGTGTTTCCAATGCACAAAGGTTATTATTTAAGCAAAGTACAGATAGTTACACGCTGTGATCTAAGTACAATTTAGCGCAAAGAAATTATACAGACCCAAGGTACAGTTATACATACGCACGCGCACTGGGACCAGTTACCGGCATCCATAAGAAACCTCCATCAACAGCATCAGCATGAAGACTGTAGATTAGAGTCTGTAAGAACATTTATACCCTTACAGTGATAAGCAACACAATAGAAAAGTTTGGCATGGTTTCATTGGTTCCCAGTGCAGGTGCATCTGTTACAGGATATTTAACAGGTCGATTCAAATGGACACAGACCAGCCTCGGACAGCCTATTGTCTCCTCTATTCCCGCCTCATGCAAATCTAAGCTGTTAATTTTACAAAGTACATTTTGGTGTTTTAACTCTCTACGGTCCATAAGTTGAGAATGCATGTTGCGATCTTCACACCGATGATACCGGAAAGCTGTTGAGAAAATGTAGATCAGTACAATACCAAACATGATTTACTTATCGTGTATTAAACCTTAGATACCAAATAGTCTCTATTTCACAGCAATATTAATAAATGAATAAACCCTGAATATTACACTTTGAAGCTATGGAACCTTATGTGCAGTGTGTAAGTATTAGGGGTTTGGGAAAAGACGCTAGTTAACTTGAGGCAGATGCATATGCTTGAAGCTAATAAACAGCATTCTCATGCAGGATATTATGCATTTGCTAATGTGCGTCATGTTAATAGCGCAACTGTGTGTATTAATGTGTGTGTGGGGTATGGTAAAATATGCGACCGCATGATGCTAATAATAGCATTGCCATATGTACTTAAGTGTGAGTTTAGCTAAAGTGGTGCTGGGCGGCCATTTGCAAAATGGCGTCTTGCAGATCTCATTTTCAAGATGGTGTCTTGCGGCCATTCGCAAGATGGCGTCATTTTGATCTAATTTTAAACTGATCTTGTCTCAGCCAATAAGCCAGCTTTGACATGTCTAACACCTCAGTAGCAGGAAAGACAATTCAAAACATGTTATGCCTTTACTATGCTCTCCCTGCTCATCTTCCGGCAAATTTCTCCCAGTGTCTGTGAAATGGGAATTTCTCTTTGGTACTAAAGAGGCCAATTTAGGAGTAATGCTAAGCTCTCCTAGCAATACTTTAGACAGCTCCTTTTTAGTCATGCTTGATATTTCCTGTGCTTCTCCTACTCATGCAGAACTTTTGGATTCAAGTTCTGTTGGAAACCTCATTGCCTCCACTCTGGTCGGCATGCTCAAAATTTCAATGCAGACTTTGGAAACTCCTCTAGTCCTCACCAACATTGCTGGTGTTATGAGCTGTCATGGCAGCTAATACCTGCTGCAGGTTCCTGCCAGAGCTGAGAGGGTTAACAGGCAAAGACAGCCACAGTGAGGTTTTGTCCAGGCTGATTGCTCCCAGCTGGGAAGACCCTGTGAACATCCAGCACTCAGCTGCTCATAGTGGTAATTACCAGAGACGGTTCTCATTTGCGCACACGGGATTGGCTCTGACTTCTTCTATAGGACAGTTAGCCCATTTCTGCCTTGCAGGATTTAGTTTCTTGTGAAACTTGTGCCATATGGTGTCTGATCTTGTATCTGCTGTTTTGTATTCCTGGTTTCTGTCCTGTCTGTGCCTTGCATTACCTGTACCTGTTGCAAGTATACCTGGAATATGTATTGTGCTTCAAATCCACTCTGCAAGCCATTTGTGTTATTTACTGTTGCTATTCCATCCTGCAGTATATGTAAATATCTTTTGCTAATATTATACTCTGCAAAACACATGCTGGTTAATATATTGTTATTCTATTCTGCATTATATGTTATGCTGCAATTCCATACTGCTAGCTGCTTGTGTATGTGAGTTTATTGCTATACCATCTTGCAATATATCTGTTGTTTGTGAATGCCACTATTTTATGTAGTTGTGTTTATATGCAATCATATTCTGTTATTGTCCACAGTGCATGCTGCTTCATGGTAATTACCATGCTATATTATTACTCGGTATTGCTGATATTCACACTACCTGTTTATTAATGTGCATTCTATCTTGCTTGTGTCCATGGCTGCAGATTGCTCCATGGTTAATATTACTTTTGCAATGCTACTTAAGTTTTACCTTACAAACTTTCTCTGTTTGTATAAACCCCTACTGTCCAGAGGTTAAGACCTGGCAGTATTTTAAGTACCGGTGAGCACGTCGTACTCTATGGGAACAACGGGTGGTTGTTTTAGGCAGGAGCCCTCCCTAGAGTGACTCTAGGGGACTTATACAAATACAGGACAGATTCATTAGTGATTGCAGTTGAATTCCTTAAGCAACAGTTCACCTTGGATTATTCCCATTCAACTCTGGGTTGGAGTGCTCCACTCTGTATCATTTTCTTTCTTTGTTGTGACTCATTCTTCAACATGTTTAGTTTTCATTCTTCCTTGCTTTCAGCTACATTTCCCACAACTGCTTTGGACAACTTCAAATATTACTTGCTAAAAATGTATTTAAAGACAATCAATATTTTTCAATTGAATATAATAAAATGCAAACATGTATTTGTAGTTATAACAATGTGTTTTTGTACCAGCTATATCACTCTATATAAAATAATGGTGTTTCAATAAGTTTAGAAATATATTATTGTATTACAGATAGATGAAAAACTTTCAATTCCATAAAAGTTTGTGGATGGATTTTTTTTGTAGGATTTTTTTTTGTAGCCAACTTTAACTTATTTAAATTTCCCAGATGCATGCTATTTTGTATTATGTCAATAAATACTTTTATGTTTTTGTTTTTCTGTTTTGCAAAAAATTGATAGGTAGTGTGAATCCGGACATATCACTGTATTACTGAAATTTGGTTGGAACTTTTACATATATGATCCATTTTCCCAGATTATTCCACTTTGCCACATTATTAAACAGTTTTGATTTGCTTCTGCAGTGATTTGGATACCATTATATAGGAATTGCAGTTCAGCAAAAATCTGAAATCATATTGTTTGCAATCAGTGGATTATCTGCTTCCTAAAAGCAAGTATTAAAGTGAAAAGTAAAATATATGCCAAGCAAATTTAATTATAGATGAGATAGACTTAGCTTTACATTATACCAAATATATCTGTTAAAAATAACCCATCTTAATAGCCTTTGCTGCTTGCAGTTCTCTAAAGTATCTTCCAGGTGAAATGTTCTCCACACCCTAGGAATAGGTCTAGAGCCTGCAGAGTGCATGAATTATATTCACTTATTACCTACATTACCTACTTTCTTTAGTAATTAAACAATCAATGTCTAATTTGTTTTATTAAAAACCATTATGAATGATCAAATACAAAAGTTTTTGAATAGGCTTTATAGACTCCATCTTATCTGTTATATAATACATGTGACTTTTGCCCTACATTTCTGTTAACTGTAAGGAAAACATTTAATTTTTGTAGCTAATTGAAATATAGATTACATACTCTAACAGCACCAATAGATATTGTTATTTCACATATTTTACATTATGTTCTCATGGTTATCTATTCTAAAATGCAAATATGTATCAGGTGCCTGTACTTAAACAATTTAAGTTTCCACAGAGTAAATTGTATTTTGTTATTTAATTAAGTTGAAGCCAGATTGAAGGAGATTGGTATAAAGTTAGAAATTAAAAATAATATTATGAATTTGGGGACAAGTAAATATATCAATGAATGAACATTATAAATGATAAACATATTAGAATATTTATTATGGCAATTATGTAAAAACTATTTATGAAATGATTAAGTATTTAGAAATATGGTTTGAATTAGAACTAATTTCAGAACTATCTTTTCTTTTAACATTTAGCTAAATCAGCCTTGGAATGTTTACAAGCAAACTTACTTTGGCAATAAATTATATTGTTATCTCTTTTGGAATTCAAACTACTGAAAATATATTGTTATTACTCAGGTATCTTATAAAGTCTTTCTCAAAGATTATACTAATTAAGGTTGATAAGCAATTGGAGTTGGTACTAGGAGAAGACATTGACCATTGGCAAGAAAAATGAATGAAGAAAACAGACACACTGTTAAACATAATGATTCTGTAAGTACATTATAATTGAGGCATATCTCTTCATGGACTGTTAGTTGTTGATTTCCTGGAATTGGAGTGATGTACTATGAATAATTCTGAATATGCCTTAGCCTAGCTAGTGAGTTGAGTTATGTTAGGGATTCTTTTTGAAGCCTCGGTAAATGCATTTACCTTGTGTGCTGTGACTTACTATAGTGCTAGCTTGCATACTGTTTATTGGTATATTTTTTTTCTTATAAACACTTGAAGTAAACTTTAAAAAAATTTATTTATCCACTTTATAGACATTCAGTTGTTATAACTTTAATACAAGATCATCTAAAGATGGTTATTCACTATGCATCTGAGTTTATGTCATGTTATTTATCATTATTGCTTGTTAAGTAATTTAATTTAATAAAAGGGTTATTGCAATCTTGATGACTTGTTGATGTGAAGATTTTTATAAACATCTTTCGTTTGCTTCAGGTAGTTAGTGCTTCAAGCAAAATATTATCTTATATATATTTTGTTACCAACTGTTGTAGATTGCAACCAATTTAGATTACAAACATCAATGGACTTCTATATTCTCTATATTCTTCATCTGGTGTTTTTGTGAAGAAAACAATATTTAATATATCTGGGTCATTCAATATATTTTTTTATTTTATTTTATGTGGATAACATCTGTTTGTGTGTGCAATAGCAAGCAGCAATTATTTTTATTTCCTGGGACCGATTCTGTTTAGATATGAAGGAAAGATGTTTTGATGACACTTAAGGTAATCATTTTGAATATTATAACAATACCTGAGGAAGCTTTGAGTGGGGCAGCCACTCAGTATACCATTAAAAGTTGTCTATCCTACCAAATCAATTTGTGTATTGTTGTTCTGGTTTTGCTCATCCCCTATGTGTGAGAATTTGCACCTATTTTCTTCAATCACCAATTGCTTTATCACAGTGGTTCTCAAATGCTTTCCTCAGGACTCCACATAGGTCATGTTTTCCAGGTTACCTAGCAGGTGCACAGGTGTATTTATAACTTACTGACGCATTTTAAAAGATCCACAGGTGGAGCTAATATCTCAATTGTAATTCTGTGAAGAGACCTGGTAAACACGAACTGTTTGGAGTCCTGAGGACCGAGTTTGAAAATCTGTGCTCTATCATAAAAGTATAGCATTAAGTGAAATACCATAAAAAGCTTAAAAGTTCAAAACTAATTTACTATTACTCTAAAACACTACTCACCTCTGCTGAAGGATAATCTATTATTATTATTTTTTTGCACAGGCCCATTTGCAGAAGATTTATTTCAGCCAGAGTAATGCCAGCTAACAGCAAGAAAATGCAAGACCAATCACCAAACAAATTCCTACAATCAGAGGTTTAAATTCCAGCTCATGTTGTAGAGAACATGGTCCTTCACAGGTTTGGGAAAACCTTGAATGCTCAGATGCCACATACTGGACCATATGCCAAGTGAAAAGATGCAGATAAATTGCTCTCCTACATAGAGCAGTAATTCACCACCAAGGGCTAATCTTAAGAAGTTAAACTGAAGAATCCAGGAAACACAAGCTCCTGTCCTATTTTTTAAATTGTTCATGAAGTCAAAGGAAAATGTTGACTATGACTAAACCTTATAACAGATCCTCAGCAAATTCTGGCCACATGACTACAAATGTTCCCATTACCAAAGAACCCATGTAATGTGATTAATAGAAATATATGTCCTTTTTTGCTACATATGTATATGTTGCTCTTTCTAATCCAGGCAAAAGGTTCAAACATGTAGGAATGAAGAAGTGATTAATCTATTTGGCTCTGGTAGTCTCATAGCCGTTGTTCATGTTAGTATGATTGATATTAGAAAACTGCAGATATAGGGATACAGATGAATACTCTACTGCTGTAATTTATATGAAATCTCCATAAGGAATAGAAAACAAGGGGCCTAATTCTGAGGTGGACATGTAGTAGTGTCTTTTGATAGTTGCCTGTGTGCAACTTTATTCAAACTCCATCCCTGTGTACAGCAATGTGTCCTAACATGCAAAGACTGAGACACTCACTTTCAGTGTCTGTTCAAGCAGTAATACCAATTGGTGCATCCTAAGATGCCATCTCCAGTTGCGCCATGAAAACATGTTGGAGCATTATGGCAGGTGCAGTTTTTCCATCTGGCTATGACCTCCTATGTTAGCAGTTGTGCCTCTGTTTACACATCTTTTTTCATTGAAACACCCACAACACTCATATAACATTTCCAGTACACAGTCCATTTGTATAGATTTCTAGATTAAAGATGTACGCAGATCCCCGTATTTTGGTTTTGGTAATAATTCATCAGCAGGTTTTGGTTTTAGTTTTGCCAAATTTACATTCAAGTGTTTTTTTTCTTAAATAATAATTTAACAATAAATGATAAACAGCTAAATTCATGTAGTAAGGGCCTGATTTGTTCCTACAGTATTATTAATCTCAATAGCATTAATTTCCAGTCATTTCCAATCAGTATTGACTACTTCATAGCTTCACTATATTTTTTTCAGTTTTCACCCATATTGGCCACAGACTGCAGTGAACTTACTGACTAAATTAACAAAGCAGTGAGAAAAACACATGGCAGTTTAGAAAAGATTATAGCACATCTAGGAAACAGAGTGGCACTGCAGTGGCATATAGGATGGCAGTTTAATATAAACTATATATTGCTATAGAATGTTTTCATTAATCAAGAACTAGATCAGAGGCCCAATGCCAGTATAGGTAAATAGAGGTGGAATATTTAGTGGAAGCCAAGTAAATGATTGATGGATTGATTACAGTGTTAAAATAACTATAAAAAATAAATCAGAGAAATTGAAAACATTATTAAACAAATAAGCATCCAAAATAGATGGCATTGCAAGATACAAAACAACATGAAAACACACAATCTTGCCAAAACCCATAAAGAAAATTGGTATATGGTGGAATTGTCCATGGGCCCTTACACTGTACATGCACAGTTTAACAAACCAAGCACTTCAGAGACTGCCACATTTGTGACTAAACTACTTTGATTGTTTGGGCTTCCACAAAATAAACTACCAATATGCTTAAGGGGTCTAATAGTGTTGTTAATCATCTCTACAGTTTGAGACAACATTATCATCCTCACCCTCATCAGTGTTAATATCATCATCACAAAATATTAGCTCATCCCCTCTGGAATCCACCATTACAGAAGTCTCTGTACTTTGTTGCAATTGGAGAAAAAGGACTGCCTCATACAATTTGTTGTTTATTTTTTTGAACATCAGCTCACAAAGTTCCTGGCTGTGCTACTCTTTCTGAGTACACACTGGAAGGTGGACAGCTTAAGTAGACAAAAGCTAGTTTTAACAAGGGGCACCAAATTGCCTTTTTTCCTCCCAATAATCAAAATGACTGTTTGACATGCTAATTTGTACATCGGTAATAAAATAATTCCACACCATTCTATTGATGGTTAGTGTATCAGTTTGAATCATGGTAAAGGTGTCAATACTTGTTGGAAATTCTTTTAAACCTGACCAGATGTCATAATGTTGTTTATCTATGGTGTGCTGAGTTGACTCATCCTCATCACCAGTGGGTCTTTTGGAAAAGTTCAGTTTTTTTCCTGGCAGCAGCATTTGCGGATAAACTGAAGCAGAAGAAATGCCATTTGAACTGACATCTTGCTCGCAAGGAGCTCTTTGCATCTCTTAAGTGTTAGTTGAATAGAAATACATTTTATATTACTTAAACCTAGTATCAAGCAAGGTTGCCAAAATGTAGTGATCCAATTGAAAGATGTGGCAGGCCCTTTGGCCCAGTGAAAGGAATAAATAGCCTGATCTCAAAGTCCAACATAATTGCAGCAACAGAATAATTTAATTTTATCTCCTTTTTTAGTTTTTCTTGCTTGTTTTCCAGTAGTTTAACTTCACCTAACTAAGGCTGACAGTGTTTAAACTCACTTCATGTATTACTATTGAAAATGGTTTTAGTGTGTTGCATTCCCCCCTCCTCTGCATATGTCATGGATTGTAGTTTATGTTTGGATGGCATTTTGCTGTTCCTCCATTCACTGAAGCATATATAGGGTGGAATTCCACCTGGTTTCTAACTCTTGCTTTGTAAATTGAACTATTCTGCTGATGCATTTTTTACATAGAGTTGCTGAATGCTGCAAATGCTAAGACATTTTACAGTCAAAGACAGTATTTTCTGCATGCATCTGTATTTTTTTTTTCATTCTGAGCCATCAAGTTTCTTTTGTGTGCAAAATGGGTTCCAGTCAATAGATATACAATAAACAGGTTGACAATGTCTAGATAGACACCACATTGTAGACAGTCAATAGGTAGACAGTTGACATGGATGAAGTTACAAAGATCTACAGGTTCAAAGGTTGACATTGAAATAGTCAATACAAAAATGGTTGACCTTTTTCTCGGGGGTTAGGGATAGGCACTTACTGGAGGGTTTAGGTTAGGCTCTATGAAGGACAGTTAGGTTTAGTCACTTGCCAAGATGGTTAGGGTTAGGCACTAGGATGGATAGTTAGGGATAGACACTTACTAATGGGTTATGATTAGGCACTAGGAAGGATGGTTAAGGTAAGGCATCAAGATAAGGGACAGGGTGAAGATTAGGGTTAGAAACAAAAAAAAAGTAAGCTATTTTTGTCTGTGTCAACCTTTTGTACCTGGCTATCTTGACTATCTTATCTCTTAAAAAAGAAGTATAAGCAATGTATAAAAAGCTTATTCTTGTCCAAGTAGGACTTTTGAAAAACAATGTTCTGGAAGTAAAGAGTACCCTGAAATGGCATCCCAGCAAGGGTTAAATCAGCCCAATGCTCACCAATTTGTCTGTGTTATTAGTAAGAAGCATAGTGTTAGTGCAATCAGCAATGAGTTAAGAGAGGTCATTAGAAGTGATGTTAATGAATGGCCACATTAAATATACATAAATAACTGAGTCCAATCCTGTAGTAGACAATGTTCACTGGTAACTGTAATTAATCTAGGATAAGTGTTATCTCAGTGAATTCCAAAGGCTGACAGTCAGCTTGGCAGATTCACAGCAGCATGCTTGATGTTTTGGGACTGTAAGTCAGAGGTTGAGAGCCTGGATCATGTCTCCTATATTAATAGCAGGTATACTCTCTGATATTGCTCTTCCTGAGAACAGAGTACACAAATACCTTATAGCACAGAATGAAAGGCTGCAGGCATTGGGATATAAAGCCAGGCTGCTATGGCCACACGCTGGGCTGTTCCGGCTGCACATGTGATAAGAAAGGGCTCTGGAAGCTGCTCTCCTTGATAGAGGGAGGAGATGTCAATGCTTGGGAAGCAGGAAATGATGTACAGTAGTCAACACATTTTTGCCATTTTTGCCCGTGCTGCTCCCTACCTTTGGAACTCTTTCCCTCTCCCCATCAGACTCCACCTCTCTACAAATCTTAAAACGGGCTCTCAAGACCCACTACTTCATCAAGGCCTTCCAGCACTCATCCTAACCCACCTCATGCTCTTTCCTCCCTATCTTCCCCTTCTGTGTCACGCCTGTCTGTCTGCCCCTCCCCTTAGAATGTAAGCTCTCACGAGCAGGGACCTCTTCCCTCATGTGCTTCTCTTTACATTTTCTTCTACTCTCTACTCCCCATTAGGACACCTAACACGGGACCGCCAATTCCCGGCAGCTTATTGTGAGTGCTTTAATCACTATTTCAGCAATGTATATAAGTTGTGTCCTTGTCCTGTACTGTAATGTACTGTATGTTACTTGTTTCTTGTTCACCTATTAGTTCTATGTACTATGTAAGGCGCTGCGGAACACTTGTGGCGCCATATAAATAAAGGATAATAATAATAATAACAACACATTTCACTCAGTGTGCATACAATCTGTATAATGCCTGGAAAGAGTGAGTTTTGGGAATTTTCGTGCATGCACAGTTTAAAAAAATTGCTTAACTATGTGAATGTTGGCATTGGTTGCGGCTCTGAATCCAGCCCAAGAAGTGTACATTTTAAAGCCTGTACAACAATGTATAGTATAGCACACTAAATAAATAGATACCAAATAATAAATATCTTATATTGCAATGGATCTCTCAATTTTTCAGGGAATTATGTAGAAAATAACAAAAATTTGAAAATGTGATTTACAGCAAATGTAAATTACACTAGAATTACTTGGTTTTACTTATCATAACATTTTAAATGAGGTGCACCAAGAAGCAGATTTTTACATAAGCTTTTTTCATTTATTTATTGACTATTTGTAATGCATGATCAATTAAGAGCAAAGATTCAATAAACACACAATAACATAAAGTACTGATTGGTATAATTCATGTAAAGTTTTTTACAATAGAGCTTACAATCCAGATACATATATTTCAATAATATATTATAACATTTTCAGCTTGTATTTCATGGTATATTAAAAAACAATTATAATTGTTGGCTTGTATATGTCTTCTTGCTTATCCTTATCATTATTGTAATTATTAGCTATACCTTATGTATTTTTGATAATTAATTAGTTCTTGATAACATTTTACCAATCTTAATAAACAAGCAAAAAATGTTTTCTTCATTCCTTGTTTCCGTTGCTTCTTTGATTTTTTTCTTGACCCACGTTTTTTTAAAAACTAAACTTCCCTCTCTTTGAGAGCCCTAAGACTGTATATATTGCCATATTTCACAATATCAGTGTCAGCTGTGCTCTCTAATATCTGAAGGTGTTCTACGGTAAAACCTGCATCTGCTACAGCTGTCCTTATATAGTCCTCATCATATGTTAACATATGGAATGTGTGTTCCCCAACTGTATAATAATTTGCATTAAATGAACCAAACAATAATAGATAGCCACCTTCTTTAATGAAGGAAGATAATTTTTTTAGGTTTTTGCCAAAAGAATCTTTATCTTTGCTAATGTGTTGCAATATAAAGGGTTCTGTGGGGTTATCTTTGTCAAGATTACATATCTTAATATGTTTCATTTTTCTTCTTAGAATTTCTTCTTTTTCTGACCACTTTTTACTGAAAAAGATAAAAACACAATTAAAGAACACTTTAACGTAATGTGCCAATTTTCATATATGAATGAGTTTCTAAAGAGATTCACAATGTCATTTTTCTTTTCTAAAGAAGTTTTCAGTTAAATTAACATTTATACATTATCTTGTCACTTATTTTTGAATTACCTTTTTCAGAAAGATGAATTTGTTTTTTTTTCATGCAAGTTACTCTGTTATATGGGCAATTGACTACCGTTGTGGCTAAATTAAGCATTGTGGATTATTTTTACATTTTATTTTTATCTAATGAACAATTTCAATTAAATAACATTCGAATAAGAATATGATTCCTTTTGAAAAAATGTTGTAATGTTCAATAAGTTCAATCCAACTATTTCATCACTGTGGTATGACAACATATCTACAATCATTTTAACATTCTCTATTATAGACCATTTATTTTATATATATACAGTATATATATATATATATAATGTTATTTATATAGCACTTTACTCCTAATAGGACTCAAAGTGCTTCACAATTGCCTTTACAGCATAAAATACAGAACAAGCTTAACAAGGGACATTGGTGAAATGCATGGGTAATTAGATATTATATATATATATATATATATATATGCAAGGTGGCACTCCAAAAACTCTAAGAAGGAATAAACGACAAGCTATTTCAATTTATATACAGTCAGGGACATTGACAGAATTTTCATATTTTGGCCTCTATTCACCACCACAATGGCTTTGAAATGAAACAAACAAGATGTGCTTTAACTGCAGACTTTCAGATTTAATTTGAGGGTAATTACATCCAAATCAGGTGAACGGTGTAGGAATTACAACGGTTTCTATATGTGCCTCCCACTTTTTAAGGGGCCAAAAGTAATGGGACAAACTAAACAATCCTAAATCTAACTTTCACTTTTTAATACTTTGTTGCAAATCCTTTGCAGGCAATTACAGCCTGAAGTCTGGAATGCATAGACATCACCAGATGCTGGGTTTCATCCCTGTTGATGCTCTGCCAGGCCTCTACTGCAAATGTCTTCATTTCCTGTTTGTTCTTGGGGCATTTTCCCTTCAGTTTTGTCTTCATCAAGTGAAATGCATGCTCAATTGGATTCAGGTCAGGGGATTGACGTGGCCATTGCATAACATTCTACTATTTAGCCTTAAAAAACTATTTGGTTGCTTTTGCAGTACGCTTCGGGTCATTGTCCATCTGCACTGTGAAGCGCCGTCCAATGAGTTCTGAAGCATTTGACTGAATATGAGCATATAATATTGCCCGAAACACTTCAAAATTCATTCTGCTGCTTTTGTCAGCAGTCACATCATCAATAAATACAAGGGAACCAGTTCCATTGGCAGTCACACATGCCCAAGCCATGACACTACCACCACCATGCTTTACTGATGAGGTGGTATGTTTTGGATCATGAGCAGTTCCTTTCCTTCTCTTCTCTTCCCATCACTCTGGTACAAGTTGATCTTTGTCTCATCTGTCCATAGGATGTTGTTCCAGAACTGTAATGGCTTTTTTAGATGTTGTTTGGCAAACTCTAATCTGGTCTTCCTGTTTTTGTGGCTCTCCAATGGTTTACATCTTGTGGTGAACCCTCTATATTCACTCTTGTGAAGTCTTCTCTTGATTGTTGACTTTGACACATATACATCTACCTCCTGGAGAGTGTTCTTGATTTGGCCAACTGTTGTGAAGGGGTTTTTCTTCACCAGGGAAATAATTCTTCTGTCATCCACCACAGTTGTTTTCCATGGTCTTCCAGGTCTTTTGGTGTTGCTGAGCTCTCCGGTGCGTTCTTTCTTTTTAAGAATGTTCCAAACAGTTGATTTGGCCACAACTAATGTTTTTACTATCTCTCTGATGGGTTTGTTTTGATTTTTCAGCCTAATGATGGCTTGCTTCACTGATAGTGACAGCTCTTTGGATCTCATATTGAGAGTTGACAGCAACTGATTCCAAATGCAAATGTCACACCTAGAATCAACTCCAGAACTTTTACCTGCTTAATTGATAATGAAGTAATGAGGGAATTGCCCACACCTAGCTTTTGAGTTGATAGTCCCATTACTTTTGGCCCCTTAAAAAGTGGGAGGCACATATAGAAACCATTGTAATTCTTACACCGTTCACCTGATTTGGATGTAATTACCCTCAAATTAAATCTGAAAGTCTGCAGTTAAAGCACATCTTGTTTGTTTCATTTCAAAGCCATTGTGGTGGTGAATAGAGGCCAAAATATGAAAATTCTGTCAATGTCCAAAAATGTATGCACCTGACTGTATATACACCGGCCCTCTTCTCAATTTAGTTTGTGCAGCTCCCGTGCCCTCTGGAACTACTATCATAAACCATCTGCACAAACAAGCAGCAACACTCTGAGACATTATGAAGAATCAAAAAAGTGTATTTACACGTAATCCATCTAACAGTAACAACATTTCCAGTTGGTACTGTTAGATGGATTATGTGTAAATACAGTTTTTTGATTCTTCAGAAAGATTCGGAGTGCCGCTGCTTGTTTGTACAAATGGTTCATATATATATATATATATATATATATATATATATATATATTTATAAACACATGTGTCCTAATACACTTAGCCTCAATATGCTTCTTGGTGCAAGGTGCCTGGTGCGAGTCAGCCACCAGGTCCTGTTACTAAGACGGACCAGGTGACTGTGCTAATTAATTTGATATGCTACACTTGTATATCTCAGTGCAATTTAATCTGTATAAGCAGCACAATGGAACTTAGTGTGGTAAAAAAGCCATGACCACTGCATCACAGCATATTGTATATATATTTAGACTCAGTTTCACACAGATATACAAGTGTTGCATATCAAATTTATCATTGCAGTCTCCTGCTACCTACATCCTAGTAACATAACATTCCTACAAAGATGTATTTGCATGTAAAAAAGATGCTTGGTGCAAGCTGAGTTGCAAGGAATATGGTAGGATGAGAGGGGCTGTTTGGCACAACTGCAGCAATGATTTATGGGAACACTTCTGTATATACAAATATATATATATATATATATATGTGTGTGTGTGTGTGTATGTAAGTCACCTACACTCACTGCAGCAATATTCTAGCCTGAGGTGTGGCCTCAGTAAGGCTATAATTAAACAAATTGTTGTCTTCTCTCAGAGTAAGTGGACCTAATGTCCCTCTCACAAAGCCACATTATTTGCACAGTATTTACCGCCAGTAATCACAGTGTCTCTCAACTGGCCTGCTGCCTGTTCCCCAGGTCGTGAGAGATGGAAACTAGCAACTGAAACACCTTAAATCAGCCTCTAACAGCTGCTCTGACAATCAAGGTTTTCAATTAGTTTCTGTACACCAGACAGAAGCCAGGTATGTGGGACACATGTAGCTCCCATTTTGAAATTCTCCAGTGCTTTTATCACACAAAATAAGTTACTGTATAATATATATTATATAGATGTTTCTGTAGTAACATGTGACCTAACCACAGAGCATTCACTTACCAGTCACTTCCCAGTTCAGGCAAACACTCAGAGAGATGCTGCCAGTCAAAAGCTTCTTCCTCTTTATTCACCCATTTCTCCATTTCCTTAATGTAGGAATCATGGGCTTCGAGAACAATAAATTCATTAAAATTTTCACAGATTGTCAACAGTTGGAACATTATAGGTCCAGAAGAAAAATCAATCAAGACATCTCCTATGAAATAAACCATAACAAAATACAAAAATAAGACCTTCAGACCAATAACAGTGAAACAAATGTATTCATCAGTGTAAAAAAAGTAACATTTACATTTTAATAAGCTTTTTTCTAAATGTTTTATTTACCATTTTATAAACTATACAATTAAGTGAAAAGATTAATTGGAAACACTGGGAAGGGGATCCTCAGAGATAGAACAAACTGTAAACTGTTATGCTTTGCTTCTACTTAATACACATATTACTGTCACAAGGAATAAATAATGGATGACTACCCAGTCATCCATTATTTATCCTGGAATGCATGTGTACCCTATCTTGTGCTTCTAGTAGTCATTGTTCTCACTAATTCTAGTCCTGTTATAAATAATGACCCTAAATGCCCTTAAATGGATGAGAGTTATAATGGTTTTATAATGGTTTCTTTAAATCTTTCTCTTAGGACTCCAACTCCTTAGGACTGTAAGTATAGCTCAAAACAGATTAAGAGAAAAGCCTACAGTACCTGAAACATTATCTATTAAAATTTTTTTATTCTAAATCTTTTTCCATACAAAATAAAAGCTTTGTCACTAGACATGCCAGTTTTATGTCATTTGTGGTGGGAGTGTAGATATATTTCTATACTAGATATGTGTGGGACCGGCTTTAAGAAACCAAACACACCTGAATTAAGGGGTTCCGAGAAGAACCGGGTCAAGATTCGGATTCACTTTTGTGACTCGTTAAGAACTTGGAGTTAAAAAATGAACTCGGGTTTTGATTCGGAAATTTTACCTGTTTTTATTGATTTTTTTATATCTGTAATACAAGAAAGCCCTTATCACGAGCTCACATAAAAATGGCACTTTACACACTAAGAAGGCTGCACCTTAATACCCGATCCCCTTTTAGTGGAATTAACATACAAACAAATACAAATGGAGGGAAAAAATGGCGCTCTAAAAAGGAATAGTCTTCACAATTGCGAAAGGCATACAATGTAGCTTTTATTAATAAAATAGATTCTGCCAGTCGAGTATTTGAGAGATGTGGACGAACCAATCAAGACTTCCAAATGTCTTATTTTGAAACTTCTCCTTTAAATAATACTTGGTTTTCAAGACCTTGGAGGTCATCACACGGAAAAGTTTTAAACCACGGATGAATCCGGTAAATTCCTGCAAGTACACCCTCACGCCAGAAAAGACACCCAGAACAATGGCCAAATGGCCGACTGTTATATAATGATTTAAAAAGGTTTATTTTCACATTAAAACCAACAAAGCATGATAAGAATGTGCTTACATATATTGTATTTTTGATAAGGTGCTAATTTAGTTTGCTGGACCATGGGAAGATGGCAACAAGAAAACCTCTACCTCACCCAAAAGGGTGCAAGCTCATGATAGTGGACCCCAGGAGTTCAGCATTAAACAGATACCTTCAACCCCATGCATTTCGTCCCTTGATAGGACTTCATCAGGGGTGAATCTTAATATATCAACTATATACTGACACAAGCACTTTCAGAAAATTTCTCCACAGTGGATCCAGCAAGACTTTTTCTGCAGGGAAACACTTTCTCCTTCTGGACAGCAATCTGAAAAACACCACCAGCCAGAATTCTCATACCAGAGCTCTGCATTACAGAACACCCAGAAAGATCATATCCCTTGTGGAATCCACTGTGGAGACATTTTCTGAAGGTGCTTGTGGCAGTATATAGTTGATATATTAAGATTCACCCCTGATGAAGACCTATCAAGGGACAAAATGCACCGAGTTGAAGTGTCTGTTTAATGCTGAACTCCTGGGGTCCACTACCACAAGCTCGCACCCTTTTGGGTGAGGTAGAGGTTTTCTTGTTGCCATCTTCCCATGGTCCAGCAAACTAAATTAGCACCTTATAAAAACCACATTACATGTAAGCACATTCTTATCATGCTTTGTTGGTTTTAATGTGAAAATAAACCTTTTTAAATCATTATATAACAGTCAGCCATTTGGCCATTGTTCTGGGTGTCTTTTCTGGTGCGAGGGTGTACTTGCAGGAATTTACCAGATTCATCCGTGGTTTAAAAATTTTCTGTTTGATGACCTCCAAGGTCTTGAAAACCAAGTATTATTTAAAGAAGTTACAAAATAAGACATTTGGAAGTCTCGATTGGTTCATCCACATCTCTCAAATACTCGATTGGCAGAATCTATTTTTCTAATCAAAGCTACATTTTATGCCTTTAGCAATTGTGAAGACTATTCCTTTTTAGAGTGCCCTTTTTCCCTCTTTTTGTATTTTTATCTATTTGAATCTGAATCCAAAACCAAAACACTTTAGTGTGGTTTTGCAAAACCAAAACACAAAGATTAACCAGTATGATTTGATATATGTGGGCGAGTGTACCTCGAACATGTTCAGATCCTGCTAATCAATAAGATTCAATAAAGTTTAAAAATGTTTTGTACTACTCATAACACCCCTTTCACTGTAATTTCCCCGACAGTCACCTTTCATCAACCCCATCACTATCCCTCTTTATTCTCAGCCATTTTTTTAAATGTATATAATAGAAGTTATTGGTAGAGGGGAAGGATTCAATTTCTGCTCCACCTTAGGGGTCTATGTAGTAATCTTTGGAGAGAGATAATGTGGATGAAGATAAAGTTCCAACCAATCAACTCCTAACTATCACTTTACAGGATATGTTTGAAGAATGACAGGAGCTGATTGGTTGGCACTTTATCTCTGTCGACTATCTCTCTCCAAGGCTTCAAATATAGATCCCTTCATATAATATGGCAGCAGAAGTTAGTACTAGTCTCTGAAACATACTACTGTATTATTGGTAGACATGTCCTTCTCCTCTGTCAGTCAGTCAGGCAGAATAATGTATTATGGGGTATATGTATTTAGCCTTGGAGAGAGAGAAACTAGATGGAGATATTTAGTCTATTTACTAAACCTTAGATGGAGATAAAGTGGATGAAGATAAAGTACCAGCCAACCAGTACTTAACTGTCATTTTTCTAACCCAGCCTGTGACATGGCAGCCAGGAGCTGATTGATTGGTACTTTAGCTCCATCCAAGGCTAAGTAAATAGACTGCCCAGTACCAACCAATCAGCTCCTAATTGTCATTTTTCAAACACAGTCTGTAAAGTGACAAGAGGTGATTTGGTTGGTACTTTATCTCTGTCCACTTTATCTCTCTGCAAGGATTAATATTTAGACCCCTAAATTATTTAAAAGCAGCTGTAAGTACACTACACAAACTGTTCTTATGTCTCAAAAATCTAACTCACAAGACCATAAACCAATCCATAATGTACATACCTGAAATCTTAAGTTTCTGAAGCTCTTCCATAGGGAATGTTACAATTTCATCAAACATTTGCTTTTCAGTAGTTGGAGAAAAGTATATTTTAAGTATGTTTTTTGGATCACACTCATGTAAATGATAGTGCTTAACACAGCTGGGATCCATCCTGACACAGGAGAGTCGTAAGATACTAAAGGGGCCAATGTGAAACTTGATGTTACTATAATAACTACTTATTAAAGATGTAAAACAACAGCTGCTCTGCCCCAGGTAATAATATAGTAATACATATTCATAATTTGTTTGAGTTTCTGTTATGAAAAACTGCTATGGGCTATGTATAGTAGCAAATATGTAGGGCTCCATTTAATAGCAAGTAAATATAACTAATGTCACATTTTTTTCCCAGGTAAAGGTTAATCAGATTATTGTCATGTGGAACTTGATGTTAATATAACTATTTATTAAAGATATAAAACAACAGCTACTCTGCCTAAGATAAAATCTAATAGTAAATATTGAACATGTGTTTGGGTTACTGTTATGAAACACTGTTATGGGCTATATACTGTATAGTACTAAATATGTAGTGGTCCATTAAAAAACAAACCATAACACATTTAGCACTCACTAACGGGTTGTGAGCTCTGTTCAATTTAGAAAACAGCGGTAGGCTCAGCTATATCTATAAATGGCGATATCAGTATGGTCCCCATTGGCAGTAATGGGGGTCGAGAAAAATCTTTTCCAGCTTCAGAAAAGACTTTAAACCTATGCCAAGTCCCTGCCAGAGGAAAGTGTAATGCACATGAGCAAGTGGCCATCACACCTGCACATTATGTAGCAATAGGCTGCCAGAGACAGAGCAGGGGATGCTGTAGAAGAGGGGAACACCATAGAACTTTACAAGTTATTTTAAATACCAGTGGCATAATCGTTAGTATCACTGTAATACTACATGAAATATGTCGCCGGTAATAAGGGATCATTGTTAAATGGAACCCTTAGTATTTGAATACAAAGTGATGAAAGGTACAGGCACTGGCGTCACAAGGAGTGTGCGGGGGGTGCGGGCTGCACCCGGGTGTCACCAGCCGAGGGGTGACACCAAAGTGCTAGCTCCCCCTCACAGACAGGAGCCAGGTGCTGCATTACATGCAGCACTCAGCTCCTAGCACAGTGTGGGAGCTGGCACTTCACACAGGCCGGTCCCCAGGGGCAGCCTGCACCTCCAGCACCTGCGATTTAAAAAAAAAAAAGGGGGTTCGGCCTGCGAGGCCACGCCCCCAAACATGAGGCCACACCCACCCATGAAGCCATGCCCCTTATCTTCTGGCACACATGGCTGTGCCACACAGAATACAGGCTTCCCTTACCTGCCCACACCGGGTGCAATGTGAGGTAGGGTGCGCCACTGGGTACAGTATAAGGGCAGGATGGAATATGTGGTCATTTAGTGTGAAATATTGTCTTCTTCACATTAAATTGAATAACAGCTTTTAAAATATATGTGTCTAAGCGGGAAATTTCCAAAGGTTTTTATTTCAATTTTGTGGGTTTTTGGGGGATTTTGGTGTGATTTTGAATTTTGGAGATGTAATAAAGGCCAGTCCTACAGCAAATCACAAGTGAAACATGACTTAACACACTAGTTCAGCACCACACACCATCGGACCAAACATTTTATCCTTTACATGGACTCAATACAAATCACAGATTTACTGAGAATCATGTTGTAAAACACGATCAAACACACACCAAAATTGCAACACAATGCATGAAGTCAATAGAACTGCCTGGGAGTTGCATGGTTGTCTGAAGCACACTTGTCTGTAGCACACACATGTTTAAAAGAGTACTTAAAGGGTTAATTTTAAAAAACAAATGTATGGGATCCCCCAAAAGCATAACCAGCCCTGGATCTCTGAGCCTGGTTTGGTACTGGAATATCATGAGTCCCCCTAAGTCCTCCTGCCAAAATGTAAAACCAGCCCCAAACTGGTCAGCCCAGGGCTGGAAATCCTTGCAAAGTGAGGAGCCCAACAAATAGTGGGACCCCTTTCCAAGGACCTTCCCCGCTCTTCCCCACACCCCTGTTGGCAGTAGATGTAGGGGTAATGTGTAAAAGATAGATTTAATTATGTTCTTTACAGTGGAAATACAGGTCCCAGCAAGCCTGTATCGGCATGCAGGAACTTGGACACTCTCAATCAGATTGTTTCTATGGCAGAATCTGCTGATTTGCTGAATGTTGCCAATTCTTAGCCAATCAGAGCCTCAACACAGTTTCTTGTAAATGGTGCAAATTGACTGATCTCACACATGACAGAAATTGATGAGTATCACCATCAAATCTACAGTAAATAGAGAGTCATATAAGCTGATTAGTAAATTTGTGATTTTGAATGTAAAAAACACAATTCTGAGTAGATGTAACCCTAGATGTCTATTGGAAAAATACAAAATGTAAAAACAAAATATGTTTTATTTCTGATGCAGATACTCTGTGAATCTGTTTGCGGGGCTCTTGGAATACATGAGAATGGACATGCTGCAAAAAGTAGAACCATTGCCTATAGTCGGGGCTGGCTGGCTAGTTGGCAAATATTAGGGTCAAGCAAAAACCACTGACCTATAAGGAGTTTCCAATGCTTAAACATTGGTATTTGGTTATAGAACAGAGAGGCTGATATAGGAAAGGGCTTGCATGCAAGTTTTACAGCTATTATTTTATTATTTTAGACAGTCTGCTCTTTGGGCCTGATTCAGATATTTTTTGACAATATTAATGGAAATGGACAATGTTTTTCTTAAGAGTATGCATATGAGTAGCAACGCACATGGTGTTTATACAGAGACATATACCATTTCAGACACATGCACAAAGAACTGTATTGGGGCAGTGTATGGGGTGTTTCTGGGAAGCAACTGAGGGGTGGCTAAAGAGATGTATGATAATGTTGCTTATTATAAAAGTATAATAACACAAAACCTCAGAGCTCAAAAAAACACCCGTACACATAGACTAACTTCCTGATGAAGGAGTATATTGCAAAACACCACAAAGAAATACATAAAAGAAATCAAAACTGCACTGGTATATCATAGTACAAATAATCTCTAATTGGTCAAACAAATAAACACAAGATTAATATAAACAGTGTAACACATATATATTAGAAAGGTAGAATAAAATACAAAAAATTCACTACAACTTTTATAAAATTTCTGGATTAATTCATATGCTTGTACACATAATATCCTCTGTAGCTTAAAAAGATACTATATCCAGCAAAATTGGTAATAATTGTAACCACTTTTTTCTTATGTAGCAATATAATGAGCAGTGGTTCCCTCTAGAAATACATTCTGTAACATGTTTGTTCAGTTACAGAGTATCCAAAGACCACATCTTAAATATGAAATCAGCGCTGTTTAAAATGTGCACCTTGGTCCAACAGCGGGGATGTCTGTCAAATTTGTGGCCATACTAACCCTCAATATATGTGCATGTAGCTTTTGCTTGAAGATACACCGGCCACTGTATCTGGCCGTGGCTACATTCTTCCTATGTCATGGCTCATTGTGTAGCTTTGGATGGCTTTTTGCTGTTCCTCCATCTGCTGACGCATATGAAAGATGTAATACCTCCTTGTCACTACTTTACCTCATATAGCGTTTTTCTTTTCTGCCCACTGTTGATGGTGGTTACTTTGTTTATCAATGTATGTATTTGAATCTTTTAGTTATATATATGTAGCTATCCTGATCTATTCATATTTCATTGACATATCAAGATCTAGAAAATTAACTTGGTACTCGCTGCTTGAAAAGGTGAAATGGATATTCTTGTTATTAGTATTCAAGTAATCAAAAAAGGTATCTAATGAGACTTTATCACCCTTCCATGCAAACAATACATCATCTATATAGTGCCACCAGCGGACCAGTTTTGCCAACCAGCTATGTCCATTCCAAATGGTGGCATCTTCCCATGGTGACTTGAAAATATTAGTATAGCTGATGGCATAACTGGTGCCCATAGCTGGGCTTACCTTTTGACTGTAGTAAACCCCATCAAGATTAAAATAGTTATTGGACAAAATTAAGATGATCCCCTCCTCTTTGAAATCTATTAAATTAGGATCATATTACTATTTTCTGAAGTGTTCTTGATAGTCTCCACACCATCATAATGTTGAAGTGACATCTCACATAACTAAGAGGAGGCCCCAATTTTACCTACACTCATATACCACTATGCACTGTTGGCACTTTACATTCAGTACTCTGTATGTGCTTGTTTGAATTAGTGGTTGGGGTTGTATGGTATCTTCCATTATGTGTATTATTATGGACTCTTTTATCCTAATAAATTGTTATATATTATCCATAGGAATTGTAGTGAATCATGTTGACCATTCTAGATCTGGATGATAAAAAAAAGCTATATTATTATTATTATTATTATTATTATTATTAATATTGCATTTTATTTATAGGGTGCCACAAGTGGTCCGCAGCACCATACATACAGTGAAGGATACACAGAACATTACATTACAATACAGTAACCAAAATATAAACAGAACACAGGTAACAATTAGCAACACAATTCTCCATACACAGTACAGCTCTGAAGCTGAAGGCTGTCATAGAAGTGCTAGAGAAGACGGCTGTGAGACAGTGGGGAGGAGGACCCTGTTCCTAGGTGCTTACAATCTAGGGGAGAGGGGAGACAGACAGATGACATGAGGCATGAGTGTGTAGAGGGGGACCTGAGTGCAGGAAGTAAGCAAGGTAGAGATGGCTGAGGCAGGAGGGACAGAGACCTGGTAACATGTGGTGGAAGGGTATGCTTTGGTGAACAGGTGGGTTTTCAGTGCATATTTGAAGCTCTGCAAGGTCAGTGAGAGCCTGATCGAGCGAGAAAGCTCATTCCAGTGGAGGTGGGAATGTGGCACTTATATACCATCTTTATCATTGGTGATTTTCTTACAACTAACAACTAACGTTATTCTTTGGTGATCATGTGCAATCATCAGAGAACACCCCAATACTGCAGAAATCATTATGAAGTCAATAGGTGAAAGATTTTTCCAAACACATCTGTATTTACTATACAAGACATTAGTAACTTACAATGCAGAAATGCTAGTATAGCCAGACGATAAATCAGACACTTAATGTAATCCATTAATAGTCATTGTGTAGTTATCACACTTTTCTCTTGATTAATGTTAGATCCTACTAATGGCCTCCATACAAATGTAGAGTCAAGCTTATGGCTGTGAGAGAGAGTCTGATTGCAGTAATCAGAAATGGACATCTCAAAGACAAGCACTTCTTATTACTTCTGCTTGCAATCATACTACAGTATATCCATGGTGATGTCCTTGGACTCCACTAATGACCCACCATGGAGCAATACATTTGTATCAACCAATCAGCTCCTAACTGTCATTGTACAGGCTGTGTTTGTAAAATGGCAGTTAGGACCTGATTGTTTGGTACTTTATCTCTCTACAATTTTTAGTATATCTACCTCATAGAGGTGGTCAAGACTGTAATGGATGAAATGTAGGGCTAGAAATATCTGTTACTTTTCTAATTGGCATGTGCTAATTAATTAGCATGACTATCATCCCCAAATTATTGTATTCTGAGCAAATACTACCTTTTACTAACTATTACGGATGAACTACATCTCAATACAGAATTCAGAAAGTTTATTTGGCAGAATGGTCAACCTGAAATTATGCAATTATTTGTACAATATTTGGGAATCTTGAATTAGATCAAGGCCTGGCTGCATAGGAGAAATATACATAAATCTAGCATCAGACCAATCCTTTCTTCTTGATGAAGACCTCACCACATTTCATCATATTCGCAAACATAATATTCCTTAAAACTGCTATTGACTAAAGGGTGTCCCCTGTGTCAGCCACATGATGAAAGCACCCTGCTTATAGGGGCAGCAACAGCTCTCTAATGGGATGAATAGTCAAGTTTAGCAGGAGTTGGATACCCATATTCCTGTTGATTGAACATCATGAGTGGTCTCCACCTACAATCTATGTTTGTTATAGATAGTTGTGCATTGTATCACGTTGCTTTATTCTAGCTGTCCTTTCATTGCCACCATACATTTTCTTAATAGGTTTACTTTATATTAAATAAATGCTGATTTTTAATGGCAAATCCCTATGTATGTTTCTTTATGTTTAGTGTTATATATATTGTTGTTATTTATTATGTTAAGTTATGGTTTGTAGAGTTGAACCTTGTGTTTCCCATCATAGTACTCTATGTAGCTGTTCGAACCATAGACTTCAAAGGCAATCTCCCACAATTGAAGTCTATGGGGGAAAGTTTGACAGAGCCAATCAGCAGGCTGCTCCTATGGAGATGCCCACTGATTGGCTGGCAGTTCCTGTAATGACAGTCATGCAGGCCCAGCTAATTCACACAGAGGAATTGTTGTGTTAACACATACACTTCCTCCTGTCTGACTTGGATCAGATAGTCTTTTTTTTTTTTTAATTTTTAAATTTCATGGTTTTTTAAACACAGAAACCTTCATGGATCTCACTAATCTGTGAAGGCTTCTGTATAACTTGGCCCTTGTAAAAAAAAAAGTCGCATTACAAGGTGTGAGTTTACATCCTGAAAAACATGCATGGACTCGCACAGTGTAATAGCTTCAAACTCACAAGTTTGCAGCCTATTTTTTTTGCTGAGACCTTTCTTGAAGCTTTTAATGTGCGAGACGCTCCGAGTTTGTAAAACTTGCACCCTATTACATGAACCCCGGGTTTATCAATAACCAATATTACATTAATAGAGTAATTGCACATGACACTATAATATTATAAATAGTAATAAGCAACTAGATTAACAAAATACTCAGCATTTGGGTTAAGAGCCCCTTCTTCTTTCTGCAAAGCCCAGGTAGTCAAAGAAATGTGCTGTCAGTATATTGGTTTCTCCACTCACATAATGAGGCATAGTGCATGATCATGCAAGCCAACTTTATCCCCTGGGATAAGGGTGAGGGCAACAGTGACCTCCCAATTAATGTATATAAAATGTTTAGAATATATAGCATGCCTGCATTAATATTCTACTTTATTCATTGGCAGGGGGCAGAATTGCCTTAAATATTTTAACAAACAGATAATAAGTTACGCTTTAATAAGTCTATATCAGTTAAAATACTTGGCAGTGCACGTGTTCATGAGAACATGTGTGTGATAGCAATATTTAACTGGTGTTTGTGATACAATATGCGTTCCATTGGCTAGGGTAAAACAAAGGCAGCTGGATGGAATATAAACTAAAGGCACATTCCTTTTATCATTAACCCATCCTGGCCTCACACAATCAGAATATGTGTGTCAAAGGGCACTTTTCTAGCACCATTTAAAAAGACAGTTCAAACAGTACAAAATGGCTTAAATGTGTGACAAAAGTCACACCATTGTTATTCACCCATACACTGACCAAAGATCTAGTTTGTTCAGTGTTGTGTCTTGTTGGACAAAAAAAACCTGTCTTTAAAGCTATATATATCTAGGGGCAATTAAGGAACAGACACTATAGTTAGCAATCTGCACAGACACCTGCTTGTATTTAATAGTCTGAGCTGCTATTACTGTCTAATGTATATACAATTGAAGGGTATAAAGGGTATATATCTTGTACATTAGGGGCAGAGACAGTACTGTGATTGCAAACTGTGACTGTAAAGTTAGCTGGCCAAAAAAATACTGTGCTGTGTCTGAGTAAGCAGCACCCCAACAGACATTTTTTTATTTAAAATATCGAGTCTCTTAATTAAACTTTATAATATATATTTCAAACAAAGATTGTGTGATTTTCAGGGGCAATGTTTATATATCCCATTCCACCATATTCCAAAGGTGTTTTTTTTTAATTGAGATATTGTGACTGTGGAGGCCATTGGAAAGCATGAACTCATAGTCATGTTACATAAAAAACAGGGAAATGGGAGTAGGGAAATGTAATTTGAGTAAAGGATCTGATATTACAGATAATAAACAATTCATACTGAAATAAATCAATCCACAATTATCTAGTTTAGTCCCTGAGATGGGTGTCAAAAATGATATCAAATGTGGAGGCTCTCCCCTTGAGAGAATAAATATATGGACATAGTGGGAGAAGAGAAGAAGAAAACTCTCTTTTTAGGGGGCACTCTAGTATAAATTATATGTATCAAAAATTCATAATATTAATAATAAGCTTTTATTAAGTATACATTAAAATACACTAGCAAGTCCAGACCCGCTAACGTATACCCCTACTAAAAAAACAGTAGTGGGGTATGAACCAGAAAAAGGAGAGCAAAAAGAACAAAATGACATGAACATAAACATTTAATAAAAAATAATATCTCAGATCTTATGAAGCTAAGTGAAATATTACTAAATGGTATCACAAAATCAATTTGCAGTGGAGGTATATATATCCACCTAAATATCTGAATATTGTATTGAAATGGTATCTATTGTAATAGCACAATGGCTAATCAAAATGCAGCAAGCACAAAAACATTAATCAGCTCTATTTTAGTGTATGTTGATTTATAAAAGGGTATGGAATACCAATAGAAAATAATTTCAGTATTCACACAGAGATTGCGCATAGCATTAGGGAGATGTGCAAAAATGAAAAATAGCATCCTTAAATACAGTTACCATGTGGCACAATAGCTAATCAAAATGTAGCAGACACAAAAATAACATTTAAGTCAACTTTGTTTGCTGTGTGAAAATTATAAATGTAAATATAAAGAGTGTGAAGTACCACTACAATATTATCTCAGTATTCACACAAGCAAAGATTATGCATCACATAAAGTAAATATGCACCAATCAGTTTAAGCATCCCTTAAATACATTCATATGTGTAAATACCCAAGGGCAGATCATTCATAAGTCGCCTATAGAGTTATCCAGGTACGAGCAGACAGATAAGTATAGAAACCAAAAATGAAGGTTAGACTACTCCCTTATATGGGGTATCAAAACAGCAGCTGCTGCATGTCATTGTGATCAGAGCCGTAACTAGCGTTTTTGGTGCCCTGTGCCAGAAAGAGCATTGGCGCCCCCGTCATTTTTCAAAGGGACATAATGCACCCAAAAAAGGGCCATGGCTTCAAGGGGAAGGGCCAGGGAAGAGATAGGGGAGGCCAGGAGCTGCTGGGGATGAAATAAGAGGAAGCTACAAGCAAGAATGATAATAAACAGAAATTTGACAGGCCCAAACAGCGCCCCCTGACCTGTGGTGCCCTGTGTGATGGCACCAGCCGCACTACCCTAGCTACGGCCCTGATTGTGATATGTCAGTGAATGACATGTGAGCGTACTGTTCAGCTTTCCCAGGGTTGAGAATGAGTGCAATGAGCATGTTGTTGATATGTCATGTGGGTTGTCACATGGTGTGTTATCCTTCTAGAAGTAGCCATAAATGGATGCATCTGATCATCAACAGTATTTAAGTAGGTTGTGGCATTTTAACCAGGACTGTCACAATGGGTGTGAAACTGGTGCTGCATTCCAGAGAGCAATGCCAAGGAGGCAGTATGGTCACTGTCATTAAAGTATCTTTTTGCAGCTAGCTCAGTGACCTAGAAAGGTTCTCCATTGGCACTGTTCTGTTAAGTCATGTCACATATGCCAGGGGCTTTCTCAACTCATATTAGGAGACCTAATGCTTGCCATGAAAACATTTCCACCACCTGCATCATGTGATTTATGTTTTCTAAGTCCAACACTTAAATCTGCATCTCTTAGCAAAAATTTATACTGTACTTGTCACACTAGGCAATGTTTTTTCAACATCCAACTGACTAAATTTGATGGGTCAGTGCCTACTGTAGCCTCACTTTCCTATTCTTGGTTGAAAGGGATGGAACGTAGTGTAGTCTTCTGTTGCTGTAGCCCATTTTAAGATTTAACTTACAATATAGTACTGTGCATCTAGATGTATTCTTCTGCATACCACTGTTGTTACAGGTGATTTTTTTGTGTTACTGTCGCTTCTTGTCTTGAATCAGTCTGGCCATTCTCCTGTGACCACTCTCAATAACAAGGCATCTATACTCACAGCTCTACTGCTCACACTTTTTTTTATACATTTTGTGGATTATACTCTGTAAAACTGTTATGTGTGAAGACTCCAGATACGAAGTTTCTGAGATAGTGAAACTATCTTGTCTGGTACTAACAATCACACCATGCTTACTTCAGTCACATCTCTTCATCAGTCCAATGTTTGTTTGATCTGAACTTCAATTAAAGCCCTTTACCATATTTTATGATTGTTTTCATTGTCATGGAGCCTGATTGTGAGTCACATATAATTCCAATGTTAATGCAATTGAGAAATTTTTTTATTACTGCACGTGTGAAAAATCTGTAAAACTCATGGTGCATGTGTTACAATGTGGCACAGTTGTTATTGACAGGCATGGTTTAAAAAATGTGCTAGAAATGTGTTGGACAATCCTGGGTGGTGACTGAGCGATGACTTTGAGTTGGCTACTCAAACTTATAATGATGGTCCATCCTATTGGCGTGTTATGGGTGTGTCGTGGGTGTGCTGCTGAAATGATTGCATACTCAGACACTTCATTGCTCACTCTGGAGGCCATACTCGGACAGACATTCTGCACCTAGCACGGGCCTTGTACAAGTTTTGATGGTGCGACCAATGGTTGCATCTAAAGATGCACCAGGTAGTGTTGAAGCAAAGTGGTCTTGCTCATTTATATTCATGGCTGTACACCAGGGGAAGGGCTGACACTAGCATTAACATAAAGTTGCAGACATGATCATGGCAAATAATGCCAAGGCAGTCACATAATTAGCCCCAAGATATCAAAAAAGTATCCAGGCCCACAGGTTTCATAACATCCATCTGTTTTTTTTATCTAAATCAATCCAATTAGGTATCTATAAATATAATAATCACCACTCTGATAAATAAATGTAGTTAAAATACCAACATAAAGTCTGCTCACAAGAATCAAAGAGCTGAGATTCTTCCGTGCATCTACTCCAGTCCTCCAGCTGACCGGTCCAATCTACTCCAGGCCTCCAGCTGACCGGTCAAATCTACTCCAGGCCTCCAGCTGACCAGTCCAATCTACTCCAGTCCTCCAGCTGACCGGTCCAATCTACTCCAATCCTCCAGCTGACCGGTCCAATCTACTCCAGTCCTCCAGCTGACCGGTCCAATCTACTCCAATCCTCCAGCTGACCGGTCCAATCTACTCCAGGCCTCCAGCTGACCAGTCCAATCTACTCCAATCCTCCAGCTGACCGGTCCAATCTACTCCAATCCTCCAGCTGACCGATCCAATCTACTCCAATCCTCCAGCTGACCGGTCCAATCTACTCCAATCCTCCAGCTGACCGGTCCAATCTACTCCAATCCTCCAGCTGACCGGTCCAATCTACTCCAATCCTCCAGCTGACCGGTCCAATCTACTCCAATCCTCCAGCTGACCGATCCAATCTACTCCATAGTCCAAAGTTTTTCCAACATTTTTAACCACAGTGTGAGCATTGTAATGTTTCTATTGAACCTTGCACCTTATTGATTCTGCCCCTAATAGTTTGCACAGGCTTTAGAAAGTCAGGGGCACATCAGGGAAATTCCTGCTGGCTTATTCTCATAAAATACCTGCAAATGTATTTATTAAATGTCTTGTATAATCACCAATATTATTCTTGTTTTTTTAATTAGGTAAATACGGTACATATTGTCTTACCAAAAATGGCTAGTATTGCTGTTAACAAAATGTCCCTTTTAATATACATCCTCAAAATAATTGAAATTATGTGATTTTACCAAATTAATTCTTAGTAAATCAGGAAATTTGTGTTGCAGGATGAGATATTTAAATGAGCACAGAGTTCTGGGGGTATATTTACTATAGTTTTTAGAAGTGGAGATGTTGCCCATAGCAACTAATCAGATTCTAATTAACATCTAACTAGCACTTTCTAGAAGAATAAGCTAGAATCGGATTGGTTGCAATGGACAACATCTCCACTTCTAAAAACTCTCACTTTAGTAAATTTAGCCCCTGGAGTGTGTAGGAGTTTGATTTATCTTGCTGTTTTAATTTTATGTCCAGCAAGTACTTGGTTAATGTGTAAATAGGATGGTTGTAGGTATGTGTGTTTTAATAATTAGGTTAATTCTTTGAATTACTCCTGTATGTCAGAAATATTATCCATCTTGAGTCAACAGTGACATGAAGCAAGGTAGACAAGGTAGACAAATACCTGAGGCCTGTAGTTTATGAAGCTTTTTCAAAAGAAATAACATAACTTCCTCAAGCATTTCTATATCATAGGTGGGAGAACAGTATGTATCAAGAAAATGCTTTGTATCAAACTGATGTAAATGATAGTGTTTGTGAGAGCTAGGATCCATCCTGACAGTGGTGAATCTTATGATAATACTGTAATCAAATGCCAGATATAACTATAATATGTTGATCACCTAGAGCAGATGTTAATCCTTACATAACAAACATATGACTTAAAATTAAATATAACTTTGATCACAATGTAGTCACAAGTACACTGTAACTGGTTATTAGCCTGAGAACATTATTATTATTATTATAATATTAACTGTTAAAGATGTATAAGGACAGATACAGTGGTACTCCATAGATGTGAGTTTACAGATGGTGTAGTGTTGGTGTAAGCTAGGGTAATCTATGCACTGTAACCATCTTCTCAATTCTTCCTTCAGTGGCAACTCTTGGCTCAGACCACAGCCTGGAAGAGAGGCAAGGGTCCCCCAGCCAAATGCAGACAGTGAACAATAAAAGGTGGTATTATTTTTATATTATTATTTAAATGTTTTTAGGCTTATTTGTAATGACCTGAAAGGTATGTAAGAATTGATAACTTTATTTAAAGGAGTACTGAAAATTGTTTCTTTGGATTTAAACTACAAGCAGTTAATATATTAGCAGTACCTAAGATCTGCAATGCAATATTCAGTAAACAAAATATTATGCAGTATATCAATAATTTGTTATGGTACAATCTATATAAAACAGGAATACTGTTTTAGTAACACCCTTTTAGTAACACACTTTTACATTTGTGTAAATAACACTTTCCATGATATAAAAACTTATTAATTATACCACAAATATGGATGAACTGTCTTTTACTAACAAATATAATATCACAATTATATTACTTATTTATGTCTGCGAGATCTTACTTACTATTCGGTAATAAAAATAATTCCTACAGTCCTATGTATGCTGGTGTTCAAAGATGATTCTCAAATAAATAAAGGTCCATTTAAGACTATCTAACATATCAAAAACACTCTAAAGTTATGGGTACTCTTTCAGTGTTTTGGATAGTGGCAACCGAGGCTGCAGTTGGGTCTCTGGGCCTGATTCAGAGCCGGACGCTCTGACCAGAGCGCTCGTTCTGAATCAGGGCCCTCCTACCTATTCTTGGAGCGGCCTCTTGGATGCTCGCATAGCTGTGGGTTACCACCCACAGCTTATGCGAGCGTCCATGATGATGGTCGCGATGGTCAAGACCATCGCGACCATCAGGCTTGCGACGAGACCCTGAGGTAGGGTCTCGCTGCCGCAAGCCCTGGAGTGATTTTGGCTCTATCAGAGCCAAAATCACTCCCACTGACATCACTAGCAGTGGGGCCGGACCCAGACGGTAGGCGTTCCCATGGGAACGCCTCCGTCTGGCAGCCATGCCCCCGGCACGCCCACCAAAGGGGGTGTGCTGTCACTCACCATCGACAGCACGCTCCCTTTGGTGCGAGACCCCGAGTGACGGATTCCATGTCGCTCGCCAGGTCTCGCGCATGCGACCGACGGAGCTCTCTCCGTCGTGCGCATTTGCACTTAGGCACCATCGACCCACTTGCGAGCATACAGCGCTCGCGAGCGGGTCAGAATCAGGCCCTCTGTGTGCTCATTTGGGCACATATAATGTAGCAGCCCTATTATGAAAATAAGTAGTAGCAATTTCTTTCCCACCAACTAATTACATGTATTGTTGTAATAAATGGAATTATCTGACTAAACTCAAAATATGAAGGACACAACTTCCTCTCCAGAAGGTATGAAAAACACTAGAACACTTCAACTGACTGGGGCTCTACAAACTGTAAATGGGCACTCATGTCTTGACCAGTTCTCGCTCTGTCTATTTTATTTCACTGCTACTCCATAGTAGGTCTTCTCTCCTGTAGTTCACCTTAGACTCGCTATAACTGACCTATTACACCTCATCTGGTGCTTTTGGTTCCTGAAGCTTTAAGCTCATCTGACAACTGTTGACTCAACATTCCATGGATCACTCCTCCTCTCTTCCTTCTGTAGGACTTTTCCTGTCTCTCTGTATACATTCCACATGTGCCTGCATCTCTGCACTTCTCCAGAGCATTCTGAGGTATGCAGTTTTGGACAGGCACAGCTCCCATGCCTTTAATAGCTTTGTTTCCATCAGAGCAAAACTTAAGTGATACCTCTCAAATACAGGGTATGTAACAGTGTCACTGGTAAAAATATGGTTACAGCAAAGTAGACCACAAAGGAGTGATGGACCCAAGCTGATTGATGCCTTTTGAGTGATGCTTTTTGAGTAATCTCTCTTTCAAAAGTGTGTGTGGTTTATAGTCACAGAAAGCCCCTTACATAAACCTAGCAATCACAGTGGATAATAGTTTTCGCTTATCCAAAGAGAGGCTACTGTGAGTTCCTCAATGCTTTCCACTAAACTAGAAGATGATGGTGGGAAACTATTTTTTTCTAAACCATATGTGTTGTTACACATAGTCTTGCATTTCATACACTATGTTCTACATTTGGTCAGTGTTGGAAAATCATCACACATATACTATACAAATCAACAGGTCTGATTGGACCTTAATAAATTACTTTAAAAGTATACTTTTTACATCCTTTATCAGCGTTAACATAGAAACAGATGAAAACAGCAGTACTTTACACTTTTAAAAAAACAATAAAAAAATTGGAATGATAACACAGGTCTGCGAAATTTAAGGTATTGAAAGCTTTTTTAATAATACTTTTATATTCTTAATTATACTCCTGTATACATCAAGAAATAGCATATTAAAATAAAATACCACATCACATTTACCTACAGTATAAGAGGGTTACATACATTAAGAAAAAACAGAAGTTTAATTTTTTTTTACATAATTATTGTGAAATACAAAGAAGTATAGATGATATCACTGTGTTTTTTATTGGTATTTTATTAATTACATAATAAAATACCAATAAAAGCAACAATACAGTAATAGAAACAAAACCATAATTATTGAAATTATCGTTAATAACTTGTTTTTTTTTGTCTTCAAACTTTGTTTTGTCACTTTTTGCTTATAAGCGTTTTCTGTGACGTCTCTGTGTATCATCCAGCAGTAGTCAGCCATCATGCTTATGTCCCAATGACCCTGGTATCTTCTTTCTACATCTTTAATGTCTTGGTGGAATCATTCACCTTGTTCTTCACTGTAGTCTCCGAGATTATTCAGGAAATGCTCAATATGGAAATTAAAAATATTTACCTTTAAACTCATATTGCAGCCAAGGTTTCTGTAACTACTAAAAGCATTTCCCTGACAATTTCTTTGTAGTTTGGATCCTTGACATTGCCTAAAAATTTTGAAATCACTTGTTTGAATGAAGTCCACGCCGAAAGTTCCACAACATTCATTACACGCCCAAAATGTTAATATTTTATTAACTTTCTAATGTCAGGGCCTGTAAAAATGCCTTCCTTCAGTTTAGCATCAGCTAGGTTAGGAAATTTGGTGCAAAGATATTTGAAATTTTCTCCATCTCTAGGCAGTGCTTTTACAAATTGTTTCATCAGTCCTTATTTTATATGTAGAGGTGTACTGTATATGTACTGTCTGTGTGTAGTGTGTACTGTATATGTACTGTCTGTGTGTAGTGTGTACTGTATATGTACTGTCTGTGTGTAGTGTGTACTGTATATGTACTGTCTGTGTGTAGTGTGTACTGTTTGTATGTATGTAGCGGTAGGCAGTGCTTTTACAAAAATGAGCCGGCACAGAGCAAAACTGTGTTGCATCTGTTGTATTTGGTTCCACCTTCGCCAGCTCACCTTGTAGATGTAGTTGTTGTGTGTGTGCAATGTTCCTTTAGACAGTATGGGGTTTAGGCCCTTTGTAAATGTCAGCTCCAGGCCCATGTGGACCTTAATTTGGCACTGGGAAGTTTTATGACGAGAACTGAATTGCAATGTTCTATACTACTAAGTTACTTGGAGAGGAAGAAAATTAATTTGTCTTAATGTATGTGCACCATACATTACGACAAATTCCTTTCCTTCCTCTCCAAGTAACTTAGTAATTATGAACAATTGTCAGATGGCAGCACCCCCAATTTGAATACAAATTATATACACTGAATATGGGGTTTTTCTATAGCTATATGTATAGTGTGCAAATGTTTTGTTCCCTTTGTTCTTTCTGTCTAACATTCTATACTACTAACTAAATTCATTTAAAACAATGTTTTATAATAAATGTAGGCAGAATACATTTATTACTTTAAAGAATATAAAAAAAAATGACATTCATATATACACATTTTGCAGAAAAACGTGATGTGATATGCAAAATCGGTAGTCAATTTCGTGTTCAGGAGCCAAAAATCTATAAGTATCACATAAATTCGTTAAAAAAGCTTTTTCGTCGCAGACTTGTGTAATTTGTGGATTAGAATAACAATAGTTCAATTCAAAAACCAATTTAGTTCAAATTCACTATTTACACCTGCTGGTACCAACTTTTTAATTAGTAGATCCATTTAAATTCTGCTTGTGATAATCTTATATCTAAATATCTTTATGTATTGATAACCTGTTGGATTACCAAGAAATGAATGATGTCTCATTATGAACATTTATGGCTGGAGCTGAAACTGTTTGGTTTTATAAACCTTTGTTGATATTATAAATATGTTAAGGTAACCATACTTTAAAGGCTCTACAGGCTTTCCTACATAATATTAACCACATTAATGTCCAAATTGTCACAGATGCTTTAGCACCCCTGAAAATGAAGAAAATATTGTCACTGAATCTGTTCCAAAAATGTGGTTCACCTCCTTTGGGTAATTAGCCCATGTAGTGAGGTCTTCCCGGTATACCATGAACAATTAAACATATTAGCATAACTGGGTCAAACCATTGCCCATTTGAACAAACAATGAACCACTGATTTAATTACAATTGTTTTGGAGAACTGAATACACAATATGCTCTCTAGAATGATCTCTTTCAGATCCTGATTCATATTACTCTTGTTTAAAAAATAAGGTACCAAATTTAAGCCCTCACTAGAGTCTATCGCAACACATTAAGTGCTAACATCAACAGTGACTAAATTTGTCACATTTGATTTCCTGAATTTTCCTCAAAAATGCCCAGTGTCTCTCAGGTACAGTAGGACTGATTCTGGGGTTGCAGAACATGATCTATCACAGCAGATAAGTTTGAGTCTCCTTGGCAGGGAGTGAAATATGTTCTTATGAACTTTCAAGAGCACATAACTTGTAGGTCAAGATGGATTCCTAATGTTAATCATTGTTAACTCTTCTTTTGTTATTACCCTATCATCCTCTCTCTATTTATCTCTAGCTTTTCTAAAAGCTGTTTAGCAACTTTAGTTGTGTGTTAATTTTTCTACCTTTTTGCAGTTTTTTTCATCATTTAACTGTTTGTATATTTATTAAATGTAATCTTCCTTGTTCATAAGGATAAATCCCCTACCCCGCTACCAGATAGTTTTATATATAGATTGGATTCTTTTTGAAGAGTCCTAATAGCCTAGTGTTGTTTTTGAAATATTAAATTTAACTTTCCAGTTTTTCTGCAACATCTTTTCTCTCTTATCACTCCTACTTTATTAAAGTTATATAACTTTCTCTTTCTCTCACATGGCTGGAATAGAAGGAAAATTTATTTTTAAATCTGAAATAAACTGTTTGTTATTTTTATTTTTAAAGAAAAAAATGTTTTTTACTGTAATCTCTCGAACAACTTTTGAATACAGATGTGTCCTCATATTTCAGATATCCATATGTTTTTCAGGATGTTTGAGATGTTCCAATAGATCTGTACTGCCTGATGTTCTTTAGTATTGCAAGAACAGCAAAACACCACTCACAGTGCACTACAGATGCTGGGAAGCGACTTGATTTCTTTTTAAAATCATAGAAAGTCACAGATGAATGCACAGTGGAAATTGACATAAGAAAAAGCCGGGGATGCTGCATCGCAGTACTTCGTATACAGATTCAGACGTATTCGCACACAGATGTACAAATGTAGCACTTCAAATTAATCAGTTAAATCTAGCAAAGTAGTTTTGGCACTTCAAGTTGTTTTATTTGTGTGAAAAAGACCCACATTTGAAGTAAACAAAAAATGCTCACTGTATCCACGTGGTATCAGACCTAAGAAGCAGAGAGGGGAATTTTAGTGTGACTGAAGCCACAGTGTACTGTATGTGAGCACATCTGTATTACAAGTGCATAACTAGACAGAGATATAATAAGGTGTTGAAATATGCCAAGCATGTTTTGTGGGGTGTGATATGACTTTTGACATTCAGAAGGCAACAAATAGAATGTCAACACAAGAATGTAGACATGTTCTGAATGTCAGCAGTCAGAAGGTTGACATGGTCAGTAAGTTTACAATCAATATGTAGACATGCATTAATGGCCGACATGGTTAAAATGTCGACATGTTCAGAATGTCACAGGTTCCCATTTAACATGTCGACTTCAAAATGAGTCATAGGAAATAAATTTGTGGAATCTTCCATACTGACTACAATAGCACATAACCCTTCATTTCTGCCACTCTGCTGCTTACTTCAGTATTATGACTGCTGATGCAGGAATGTTTATCAACCATATCCTTGTTCTGCAATATTTTTTAATGGAAGTCACTTGTTTCTTGTGTATTCCTTATTCTGTTTATGTACTTTGTATGGTGCTGCGGACCCTTGTACACTAAATAAAGGATATTATAATAATTAATAATAATAATAATAATAATAATAATTATTATTATTATATATTGTTCCTCATAACCTTTTACACTAGTTTGTACACCAAACATGGTTTAATAAACACACCTTTTATTCAGCATCCGTAGATGTGTGTAAAAATGTAATGTTCACATTGTTTGTATATATAATACTTTTTGTGCATCTGGAATCTTATTACACACCCCTCATCTGCCAATTGTAAACCTTCACCAGTTTTTAGGATTTTATGTCAATCTGTAAATATACTGTGAGACTCAGTATTATATTAACATTTAAAAATACAATTTATTGGTGCATCTAAGTGATGTTAACAAAGAAAACAGCATGCAATACAATTAAAAGGTATTTTAACAAGAATCAATTATAAGTTAATACTCAGCATTTAAAAGTGAAGATTTTTAAATATGTCCTTATTATCTGCAAATCATCTGAGGAGGACCTGTAATCAAATGATGCTCAGAAATGATGGTCAAGCAGAGTCCCAATTAAACAGTGGGTAGACCCTTACATACAGTATATATTATAGTTTCTACTAATGAAGCTACTGTTTTAAGATACTGTTCTAACTGGTATTTGGCCCATAATGCTTAGTGTACTCACTCTGTTACAGACAACACCATAACTTATCTTCAAGGTTTGTTTGGAATTCTTTTACACAAGCAAAGTCTGTAAATTCTGTGTAAGGAATGGGATTGAAAAGCCGGTGGCTGTTTAGCCCAACAGCGTCAGCCCGACAGGAGGAAATCCCAACAGCAGCAGGTAAGTCACCTAACCCTCCCCTCTCCCCCGCCTAACCCTTCCTTAGGGGTGCCTAACCCTAAACTCTCGGGGTGGTGTCTAACCCGAAATCCCCCCTGGGGATGCCTAAACCCAACACCCACTCCCCCAAACCCTAATTCTAACCCTCCAAGGGGGTGCCTAAACCTAACCTCCCCCCAGCGGCGCTTAACCCTAACCCCCCCTTCCCCTAGCTAATCCTAACCCTCCCCGGGGGAGTGCTTAAACCCAGCCCCCTCTGCGGCTAAGTGCTAAGGATGTCCGGACTCACCTCGATCGGTCCGGCGTCCTTCGGCACTCCGGTGTCGGGATGAAGATAGGTGTCAGTATTTTGACGCCTATCTTCTGTCCCTTGCTGGTCTTCTGGTGTCAGGATATAGACCAGAAGCATTTAGTCCGCCGGTCTATTAACTACATTCCCCTTTGTACATACTCCTTCTCATGGCCTCAGATACTAAAACTAAAAGGCATGTAGAAATTATGTTTAACCTTATTAACTGATTGGTGACAATGTTGTTCCATACTGACATATTGTGGAGATAAACATATTTAGTAGATCTGGACATTTCAAAACTAATTTTTTTATTTTATGAGGATAATCATAAATCATTATGTTATATTTCAAAAATATGTTTGTGTGTGGAATAACAAGTAGCATTTTATATATTACCTGGGAAAAAGGCTGATGCAGTTTCCTGTTTTTAGCTATGCAGGAAACATATATTTGGTGGCACTTAAGGATGACTTTAATTATTTTTAATGTTATAACAATTAATGAGTTAGTGTTAAGTGAGTCAACCACTCATTATGCCTATAAAGTTGTCTAGCCTAGCAAGTAATTTTTTAATTTTTTTGCTTTGTTTTTGCTCAGGCCATATGTGTGAAAATATTTACCTATTTTCTCCCATCATTAATTGTTCTGCCATAAAAGTAAAGCACAAAGTGAGATACCATAAACATTTTAAAAGGTCAAAACTATGCTGATGGAGGACCTATTATTTTTTTTTCTTTTGCACAGGACCATTTGCAAAAGGTCTAGGCTGGTCAGAAGCTGGTTCATGCCAGTCTGTAGAAAGAAGATTTAAACCAATCTCAAATCAATCCCTACAATCAGAGGTTTCAATGTCAGCTTATGTTGTAGCGATCATGGTCCTTCACAGATCTGGAAGAACCATGAATGCTCAGATGCTGCATACTGTACCACATGCCAAGTGAGATGCAAAAAATAAGCAGATCAAGTGCCCTCCTACAATACATAGAGCAAAATCTCACCACCAATGGATACTCTGAAGAGGGTTAACTAAATGATATATAAAATACAATCTCCTGGTAACAGTTGTCCTATTTTTAAACATGTTCATGAAACCAAAGAAGAACTTTGACTATGTATGTATCCTATAACAAGTTATAACAAATTCTAGCTATATGATTGCAACTTGTCCCATTACCAAGGAACCCATGTGATGTGATGAGTAGATTTATATTTTTGTTTGCTAGATATGTCCCTGCTGCTTTTCCTGATCCAGACAAAGAAGTTTAAACATGTATTATTGAAGAAGAGATTAATCTATTGGTCCCTGGTAGTCTTGTAATGTTAGTTTATGTTAGTATGATTGATAATAGACAACTGCAAACATGGAGATACAGAGGAATACCCTACTGCTTTAAGGAATAAAAACAAGGTGTCTGATTTTGCGGTGGACACAGAACTGTACGCAGCAATGTCTATTGACCGAGCCCATCTAAATCGTTATGCAAATTACACTACAAGATACTTTCCTTGTGTACATCCATGTGACTGAATTTGCAAGGACTGAGATGCCCACTTTCAGCTTCTGTACAGGCAGTAATACCAATTGGTGCATCCTTATCATCAGACGCAACATTTTGTATTATAGTGCCACTAAATAAATAAATGATAACAAATAATAAATATAATATAATGGAATAAATCTTTCTACTTTAATGGGAATTGTGTGGAAAATTACTAAAATTGGATATTAGAATTATAATTACTTGACTCCATTTACAGTATTATAATAATTTAATGTAAACATTTTAAATGAGGTGCCCCCAGAACCTAATATTTTAATGTACTTTTTGCATTTAATTGTTTTTTTGGATATTTGTAATGCATGATCAATTTATATAATGATATTGAAAAAAGAAGCTAAATTCAATAATCACATTTTAACCTAAAATACTTGTTGCTATAATTCATGTAAAGTTCTTACAATGGAGCTTACAGTCTGGATATACTGTATAAGATTTCAATAATATAGTAAAACATTTTCAGCTTGCATTAGTTAATTAGTAAAAAATATAATTGTTAACTTGTATACTGTATATCCTTTTGTATGTCATTATCACTGTAATTATTAGCTATACCTTTTGTATTCTTTGATAATTAATTACTTCTGACAAAATTGTACAAATTTTTTCAAACAAGCAAAAAAATTTGTATTTATTCCTGATGTTTCCATGCTTCTTTGAATTTTTTCTTGACCCACGCTTTTTTAAACTTCCCTCTCTTTGAGAGCCTTAAGACTGTACATATTGCTATGTCTACTGTGCTCTCTAATATCTGAAGGTGAACTATGGTAAATCCTGCATCTGCTACAGTCTTCCTTAAAAATTCCTCATTATATGTTAAGATATGGAAAGTGTGCTCCCCAACTTTATAATACTTTCCATTAAATGAACCAATCAATAATAGATAGCCACCTACTTTAATGAAGGAAGATAGTTTTTTAAGGTTTTTGCTATAAGAATCCTTATCTTTGCTAACATGTTGCATTAAATATATACTTATTACACAGTCTACTTTCTCCATGACAAATGGCTCTGTGGGGTTATCTTTTTCAAGGTTGCATTTCCTAATATTTTTAATTTTTCTTCTTAGAATTTCTTCTTTTAATGTGCAATTTTTCTTATATGAATGAGATGCTAATAAGATTCACAATATGGCATTTTTATTTTCTTAAGAAGTTTTTGGTTAAATGATCATTTATACAATATTTTGTCAATTATTTACTGTTTAAATTACCATTTACAGAATAATTTTTTTCATGCAAGTTACTCTGTTAATAAGCGATTTACTACTGTTTTGGCTAATTTAAGGATTGCATTTTTCTTGTTTTGTTAGAATACTTTATTTTCATTAAGAGCACCTTAGTAATGTCAACAAAAAAAAACATTAGAACATTACCACATAAAAGCAGCAGTTACATTGCAGTTTATAAAAAATATAAAGATCCCAATAAAATTCAAGCAAGATCTTTATGACAATATAGCAGATGTACCTTTCAATAGTTCTACCTTCTACTGGTCCCACGTTGTCAGAGACATAAATATCTCAGTTTGTTTACATATGCTAATTTTCTAACTTGGGTATATTCCTCCATTTTAACTACTAATATGATTGGCTGTATGATTCTTCCTGGTCATTGACGTCTGTACAGCCACTCCAGAATACAGCCCCATGATTGGGCAGACATCATGTAAAAGGCAGGAAGCTAGAGCAAACTCCAGTGATCAGGAGACCAAGCCTCCCGGCGAAACGCGCGTCCTCTTTGCTATTTTCACACAGCATGCTGATCTCTGACACACCGCATCTGCAGCTTTGACCTACGGACTGTCCCTGTGAGGTATCTTTCTATGCACTCTTTCATCTGAGTCCCAGCCTGTGACTCCCCCTGCAATGCTGGAGAGTAACGGTGGAGAGACTCAGCTCCATTCTCAGACAACAGAAGTGCTGTCTGTTGTTTCCCCTGGGGTCAACATTGCATTCACTCTCTCATCCCCTGTTTGATATAGACAGGAGAAAGCAGATATGACTCCACGTCTTTACATCCCAGGTCTTACTTCTCTCTGCAGTCTTTACCACAATACATGTGCTCATATATATATGTAACTTCATCACATGTCATATATAATAATTATCTTTGTTGATATCCAGCACATGCACTGACTTACTTTTCCACTAATCCATAATTGGTGTTTGGACAATAACAATTCATTTTTGTATCCAGCACATGCTTTGATCAATTTGTTAATTGATGTATAGCTGTTTTTTGTATACAATACTGCTTTACTGTGTAATTCTGCTGAATCTAGTTTGATATCCAGCACACGCATAGATTGATTTCTCTATTAATCCACAATTGCTGTTTGGCTCATAACAAATCACTTTTGTATCCAACACATTCATTGATTAATTTGTTTATGAAACCATAGCTGCACCTGCCAACCCACAATTGTTGTTTGGATAATAACAATTCATTTTTTTTATCCAACACATACATTGATACATTGATTCATTTATAGCTGCTTTTTGGTATACAACACTACTTTACTGTGTAATTCTGCTGAATCAAATGTGAATTATTGATTTTGGATTAAATCGAATTATCTAGACATTTTCATTTTCACATTTGTAACATGGGGACATAGACCTCGCTAGTGTAACCGAATATTAATGAATACATAGTGGATATATTGGTGCAGCATATATCTCCACTTGCCAATTGTTTAATAGGGACATAGACTTCATAGTTGCCATTTATTGACTCAGTTATATAGGTACTCTATGCCTGATTGTGTGTATTAACAACAGACATTCATCAATATTTTCTTATTAATTTATTTATCTCATTTCATTAAGCTGTGTGTTTTTTCATTTGATCGACAGCTATTTATAAAAATGTCAATCACGAACAGAGATCTAACATATAATAGCTATTTTCTCCCGACACATTTGCTTTAGTGTAATCCATTACGCATCTTTATAGATTGTGCTAGGGGTAAATTTATTTTTTTCACCCTAGATAGGAGCAGATTACTTATCAATATTTTAAATCCCATTGGACATACCTTTTTGTCCCTGATATATATATATATATATATATCAGGGACAAGATATATATATATTAGGGTCTAGATGTAGATGCCCGGCATTTCCCCGATGCCGGGAGACCGGAGCCTGGCATCCCGATCATTGTGATGCCGTGCGCCGCGAGTAGACAGCCACGGGGGGGTTAGGTTTAGGGTTCCCAGGGGGGACTTAGGGTTAGGTACCCCCCCAGGAGGGTTAGGGTTAGGCTAGGGGGAGGGAGGGTTAGGGTTAGGCACCCCCAGGGGGGACTTAGGGTTAGGCACCCCCCCCGGGGGACTTAGGTTTAGGCAGCGGGGAAGGGGGTGGTTAGGGTTAGGCACTTAGAGGTGGGATTAGGGTTAGGCACTTGGGGGGAAGGTTAGGGTTAGGGGGGTTAGGTAAGGTTAGTAGATACTCATCTATCCACGATCGGGATTTCCAGCGCTGTCGGGCTTCCGCTGCCGGAATCTCTGCTGATGTCGGCCTGCCGCGGCTGGCGGTATTTCATACCAATTCTCCCCTACAAAGGCATATTGGTCTTTTTCCTTTTTGCTCCTTGCAAAAAGTAGTTCTAAATGTACTAAAATAAAATAAATGGTTCCAAATATACCCTAATACCTACTGACATAAAGGAATTAACGTGAGTATTGATAGATCATAATTGTCAGGTTCCATAACATTGTATACACATATCATAGTAAATGATGTTTGGGACATATGATTCGTGTGATACACATAAATTCCAAAATTTCAGTAAACCAAGCTCACATAATAGAAACAGCACATGTGTTACATAGCCTTATGAATAATGGCTATCCTTAATTGGCAGTAGAAATTATACAAATGGGTTCCAGTGCATGGTAACAGAATATCACATATAAAGATTTTTGCAACATATGCCTTAGTTCTTTTGGAAGTTTACCCTAGAAAAATAGGTGCAGGTAGTTTAACATGGAGCGTTTTCAGCATATATCTAAGCTCTTTAATAATATCACATTAAATGAATAAATGTAGCTGGCTTAGTATCCGTACACATGCATCAAAGTATGTAGTATAAACATAGTTTTAACAATGTAATCCCTGTGCTCTAACCCATATGATTGCATGCATGGATTCACAAAAAGTAATAAACATGCTGGTATTCAGTTGTTCCTCATATGTAGTAACCAGGCGTATGCATAGATATAATGTTAAGTCATCAGCATTATATCCGTTTTCAGGGTATTCGGTATGCTACAATATGCATGTGAGTCAAACATGAAACATATAACAAGGGTACAAACTGGTAGCTGGGGTATCCTGTGCTGCGCAGACACAGGCACCCGCCCCGCTAACACGCATTTCACCGATCAGGTTTGTTCACGGAGGAAGCAACACAGTGCTGCTTCCTCCATGAACAAGCCTGATCGGCGAAATGCACATCAGCAGGGCGGGTGCCTGTGTCTGTGCAGCGTTAATTCCTTTATGTCAAACGTTAATTCCTTTATGTCAGTAGGTATTAGGGTATATTTGGAACCATTTATTTTAGGCTCTTTAATACCATGTTATTTTGTTAGGATATTGTGCACAAGACGTTAAAGGAACAGGATTTGATATATACTACTTTTTTTACATCTTTTCTATCCATTCTATTAACTGATGACTATCTCAATCAGAGTAACTCTCTCATTGGGGGTCCAATACTATATACTATATGCAAGACCCTCAACAGCAGAAGCAAAATATTGAGTAACATTGCGGTTACACTGTTGTTTCAAGGGGCTAATTATGCTCTTGAATGACTCTCACTCCTCATTGATGGCCTAAGGCTAAGTGAGAAGAAGTAGAATCAAGAGTTGCAGTATCTTTACCCTGACCCTCCTGGTATTTCTATCTGAGCAAGGGTACAATACGTACAAACTGGTACAACTTCAAAATGATGCTATTGAGGCTATACATGAGAATTATTGCTACCTAAATATCTTGCCTTAAATCTTATATTTAACATTTAAATTTTGAATTATACCTTTAGGCTTTGCATGATAATGAATGTGACTTTACATCTTGCCCTCCCTTTCTTTTGAACTAGGAGGCACAGTTACTTCCTACCTGCCCTATAGCTTGAATTTTGCCTCTCAGCAGAGAACATTTCAAATTGGATATTTAACCAAACTGAATATCACAGAGGTACACATATCTTATATACCTCTTTGAATACCTATATTACATAATTTATATCTTATTCAGGCTGGGATTAATAAATATGTAAAGAGCTTATAACATACTTGGGTCAGGTTTTTATGTTATATGTAGTGCGTCTATGTCATTTGTTTAACATACATTATGTCTTTATTTTCTAATTAGTCTTATTAAAAGTTATGTTTTAAAGAATGTTCATATTTCAAGAGTGCTCATATAACAGTTTCTTTTTTCTTCTAAGTACTCTTCTCATTGTATTTTACTCTAGTGAGCACCTCCGCAGCCTGATAAATATTGAACATTAATAACGTTATGAGTAAGGGAATAGTGGCTACATTAATAACCATTATTAGCTATAATAATAACTACCAGTGCGTCGATTTCCCCTTTCCCCCTTTTCCTCCAATTTATACACTGTATTTAGCAGATGCACAGCACTAGGAAAGAAGCTATTGTGCAACCGTTTTGTACATGAACCCACAGCTCTAAAATATCTGTTTGATGATAAACTCTCAAAGATCACATGTTGTGGATGGCTGGGGTCTTCCAAAATTGATCTTGATTTCTTCAGGAATCTCTTAACTTAGATCACCTGGGCACATGGTGGCAGGGGCGGATCTAGACTTTTCTTTTAGGAGGGAGGTGGTTTAAGAATTAATCCTAACCCTTCCCTTATTTCCTTATTACTCCACCCACTTCGAGTCCTGACTTCTTCCATTAAAACCTCCAAATCACTGGTGCTCTATGTACGTCACCATGCACAATTCAGAAAAGTTCTTAAATCCTAGATTATAGAACACCTTCTTGCCACTGGCCTACATTTAGTATAGTAATAACTATGTATTTATGTTTACTATTGCTTATATTAGTGGTTCCCAAACTTTTTGGAATCACGGTGCCCTAGAGTATCAGCATATTTTCCATGACACCCCTGGGGCAAAAGTTTCTTGTTGAGCAATTCAGCAAAAATGTCACCCTTAATTCAGTTATGTGGTGGCTGACAGGGCTGTGCTTCTTTTGGTCCACATATGTTTTGATTGGCATCCATTAACACTGGTTTTGCCTATCACACAAAATAAAAATAATTTTATTTGGTATTAGACCAGCTACCCGAGGCACTCCTGCAAGGGGTCTGAGGCACCTAGTTTAGGAACCTCAGGCTTATATGATATAGTTTGTACAGGACAGAAGACTGCATCAGTGCCTATCTATGGCAATAAGTAACAAGTTTACCACCAAAGATTAATGTTGCAGGAATCTTTTCTACTATCGCACTAGTCTGACAGTCTCATCCAAATGGGCTTCCACAGTTGAACCTTTACAGTGTGTAGCAGCACTTCATAGCAATACTGACACAGGCCCTCATTCAGAGCCACTTGTAAGCGGCCGCTCGTTCGTTATGAGTGATGTTTGCTCATCTGCGCATGCGTACGGATTGTAATACGCATGCGCGAACCAGTCAGTGCGGCCAAAAATCGTTTGTACGCTAAATAGCGAATGCCTGCTATTTTGAGTGACAGGAAGAGGCGTATATGGGTGGTAACAGGGAAAGGTGCTTGAAAACGGGGAGTGGAGATCAGAACGCAGGCATGCTTAAAGGTCAAAACGGGCGTTTTAAGGGTGTGCATAATTAATACAGCAGCATCATTGACCACGTCACTTGGTTGTTTTATATTCAGAACTGCTCGAAAGATAGTGGTAAGAAAAACCAACCACAAGAATAGCAAGCAGTTTATACGCTGTTCGATGTACTCGATTAATCTAATAAATAGCGGACATGACGTATGATGCGAGCGGCCAGGGGGCGTAGTTATCCAAAAAATGACCGCAAGTTTTGTACGCTCGTTCAGACATATAGGCATGAACAGACCGCAAAGAGCGAACGGTTCATTTGAATAGCCACCCCCTTTTTTCTGAACGAACGACCGCAAATAGCGTCCGGCTCTGAATCAGACCCACTATTCATTATATCTACATATGGATGTGATCTGTGATTGCCAGCAGTCAGAGCTGGATTAAGGGGGGGGCAACAGGGGTGGTCGTCCTTGGGCCCCCACACACAGAGGGGCCCCCACTAGCAGCGATGCAGCCGGTGCTAGTGTCCCCTCCTCTAGTGTAGTGTAGACCATACAGTGAGCGCGGCCACACTACACAGTGACAAACATACAGCCGCCGGCGGCAGCTGTGTGTTTATTACAGCAGCCGATGAGAGTCACACAGACTCTCATTGGCTGCTGATTCAACGGAGGGAGCCGGCTGGAGCTCACTTATGGGCTCCGTCTTCCAGCTCCCCCCCGGGTGATGATGGGAGTGACGTCATGACGCTGACATCTCTCCCATACTGCAGGAGAAGAGGAGCCGGAGCGGACAGCGGCAGTCGCGTCAGGAGCGGAGTTTCAGGTAAGTTGTGTTTTTTTGTGTGTGTAAGGGGCACTGCATAGGGGGGGCCGCTTCATGGGGGCACTGGGGGCAATGCATAGTACATCTACTGGTGGCACTGAATAGGGGTGGGCTACAACTGGTGGCACTGAATAGGGGTGGGCTACTACTGGGGGCAGTGTATAGGGGGGACTACGTCTGGGGACAATGCATGAGGGGGGACTACTGGGGGCACTATATAAGGTGCACTGCATGGGGGGACCACTACAGGGTCTGGGAGCACTATATAAGGGGCACTACTGAGGGCACTGTATAGGGGGACCACTACTGAGGAGTTATATAAGGGGCACTGCATAGGGGGGACCACTATTGGGTCTGGAGGCACTACTGGGGGCACTGTATAGGAGGACCACTACTGGGGCATTATATAAGGGGCACTGCATAGGGGGGACACTACTGGGTCTGGGGGCACTATATAAGGTGCACTAATGGGGGCACTGTATAGGGGGACCACTACTGGAGCATTATATAAGGGGCACTGCATAGGGGGGGACCACTACTGGGTCTGGGGGCACTATATAAAGGGCACTACTGGGGGCACTGCATAGGGGTACCACTACTGGAGGCATTGCATAAAGGGCATCACTACAGGGGATGGTGGTATATAGGGGCCCCAACAAGTTTGTTGCCCAGGGGCCCCCACAGACCTTAATCCAGCCCTGCCAGCAGTGCAGAGGAGTAAAGGTGCTGTATATATAGAGCTGTTGATAAAACTGTTGATAACTTGTTGCAAATCATTAAGGAAAACACTAAAATCACAGCATGTGACTATTTAATAGTTAATTTAACACTTATTAAATGTTTTTTTTTGCAACTATTATACAGTAATTAATCTGAAATAACTACTAATGCCTGCTGGTACAACAAGAAATTCCAGCATGCCATGTGAGCCACAGTTTGGGACTTGTGCTTATGAGAAAGCAGTGTGAATTATCCTGCTCTGATGACACTGTCTGTCCTATGCATTGCATACAGTTGTTTCTAGTGACCATGCTGTATTTGCCTGTCAGCCCTCTGTGTTTGCATAATCCACATTGGCCCTCATTCAGAGCCACTCGCAAACAGCAGTACGCTCGTTGCGTTCCGATGTTGACTAACCACGCATGCGTCGGTGTTACACTGCGCATGTGCGTACGGCAGATTGCGAGCTTTTTTTCTGTCGTTCCTAAAATAGCGTACAGGAAGTGACATGTCAAATGTGATTGACAGAACAGGGCGTTTTTGGGTGTTGACGGGGGTGGAGATGGAAAAACGCAGGCGTGGCGAGGCGTTTTTGGGGCGTACATACATTAGCAGATGCGAACGTCAAATGTGTTCGGACCGTCACATACATCACTGGAACATCCTCTTTCCCTTCAAAATGCTCGCACAGTTTAGGGTCTGGATTACTCGACCACATTGGCGATGGCCTTCTCCTCCGTCCCGGGACACCATGATGTTGCAGCGATTAATCGCGGGTGGTCACAAAAGCAATTAGTGTTGTATTGAAAACCGGCTTGGTATGTGTTTGGAAAGCAGTTTATTGGGATAGCACAAAACCGTACGCAGGTGGAAATCATACCTGCTAATGTCAGGATTACACAATCAATTGGCGTACATTTTTTGGGGGGTTTTTTGGCCTCAATTTGTTGTTTATGGCCTATTGTGACAATAATGTCATCATGTTTTAATTAGCTCCCCTTTTTTTTGTTAATGTGCAATTTGCATCGTTATGTGATTTTTTAAACGTTCCTTCAAGAGGCCTTTTTTTATACAAATGAAATGGTTTTTTGTGTCCTTTTTTGCCTTTAGGGCCAGGATTAAATGTAACCCATTTGTACAATAATGTCACAATACAATGTCAGATTTTTTTCTTAAATTTATTGTTTAAACACAAACCAATTGGCATAATATATATATTTTTTTTTCTGCCAAAGATACTTTTTATCAAAAATAAATAATCAATAACTGATAACATAAACGTACAAAAATAACTTAAAAACATTTCACAAGAAAGGAGAGGGAAGTTTTGACCAGAAAGGAATATGAGCCAAGCACAGAAGGAGTGTGGGAAAAGTCGCCATTGCTGTCACCGTTTTTTCGCCCGTTTGGATGGGGGAGGGTGGGCGCCAGACCGGGTCCGGGATGCCATCGGGCTGGCCTGTCCAGAGGCAGATGTTGTGGCCTCTGGACTAGGCACAGGGCTAGGCACATTTGGAGGATTGGCTGATGTTGTGCCAGAGGTGGAGGATCCTGATGTTCCGGCAGGAAGGGAGGTCGGCTCCACCATGTGCTGGCGAACGAGCTGCTCCAGGGCATCGGCGATGCGGATGTTGGCCCTGGTATTTTCCGCCAGGGCCTGACCAATGGTCACGTTGGCCGCAGCATTTTGCTCCAGGGCCTCAGCCACCCGTATCAGACTGGCGTCCATCCTCTGCAGAATCTCTGTATGGAAATCCGATTTGAAATTGAGTTCTGTGAGGAGGCCCACTGCCTGCGAGGGGGCACGCCCTGGACTGGCTTCTGCAGGGTCCTCAGCCGGATGTACTGGTTCCTCCCCTGCAGAGCCAGCAGAAATTCTGCGGCCAAGGCTTCCCTCTGGAGCAGACTCATCCACCTGTGTCTCTGTTGGAAAAATGAGAAAAGAGTCACATTAGAATCTACATATTGGCACAATAGCATTTCAGAGTTGGTGACATCACAATACTTACCTGGGCCAACATGAGGAGCCGCAAAGTCTGGCATGTCCGTATCCATGTTGGACACGCCAAACACCTCCACAGGCTGCACACACCCCTGTGCCAGCTCTTCTAAATCCGTCAACTCCAATGACACAGGGGTGGGACCCCCACCTGTCCCCCTTGCATGCCTAGCCCTGTCCGTGAGTTTTTGCTTTAGGCGATATTTGAAGTCGCCCCATCTGTGGGGAAAAATGGAAGCCATTATCCTTTGGTTTAAAATGGGGTTTGTTTTTAGGGGGGGCAAGGGTTTACTTACCGCCGTTTGACATCCCGGGCTAGACGGACATAATCACCCACTCTATTGACAGCAACGGCTACCTCTTCCCACATTCTCCACTTCTGGCTTAGACTCATATTCCTGTCTGCCTGTGGCAGGATGTCCACACACTTCTGGATCAAAACCTCCATCTCCTTTCTTGTGAAATGTGGCTGCCTTTTTTTTTTGCCCGCTTTGGCCGGAATACTGGGCCCAGCAGCCTCTTCCATGTCATCCTCCTCACCTATTTGTGTAAATTTACAGAATTCACAAAATCACAACTTGCCTAATCTTATGTTTCAAATTAATCGTTGATAGAAAATGCATGAAAGACTTACCGCCTGACTCTTGGGCATTTTTTCCCTGGTCTGTCGCCATGTCTGAGGTCCAAACAAGAAATACACCAGAATTTGAATGTGTTTTCGTGATGTATTTATACATGCGTCCTTATTTTGCGGCCGCATCATTGATTGTGCGGCCCTATGATCCCTCCTTAATTTGTGCGGGAAACGAAACACTATTTATGGCTTGGTGTGTCTCAAGTCGAGGTGGCGTTTTTGGATTGTTGGAGGTTATCTTGGCTGGAGTTTATTGATTGCGTAGAAAGGAGTTGGAGGTTGGAGATTCGTTTGTTGGTTAGATTTGCATTTTTTTTTCCGTTATCTTTGTTGGTTTATATTTTTGGGACCTCGTTTGTTGATTTGGTAAGTTTTGTGAAGTCTAACTTTTGTTCAATTGTTGTTTCATTGTGTTTCGTATATTTTGTAATTTTTGGATACCTAATTTATTCTATTTTAGATTTTGTTTATTTTCGACCCCAAAGACCTTTTGATTTTTCATCTTAGATATTTGCTCTTGGTAAGTCCATTTTTTATCTTGTATTAGCAAACTAATTAGCGCATTTTTAGTAGTTACTCTTGTGACTTGTATTAGCGAACTAATTAGCACATTTTTAGTAGTTACTCTTGTGACTTGTATTCGCGAACTAATTAACGCATTTTTAGTAGTTACTCTTGTGACTTGTATTAGCGAACTAATTAGCGCATTTTAAACAGCTTAATAATCATTCTAACTTTTGATGGTTTAGCTTTCGCTTTTTGAGCCAACATTTCGACCCGTTTTGATGTACTGTGTTAAATGTCGCTTTGCGGTTTTGCTAAATGGGTGTTTGGCATATTAGAACTTTGGTCTAGCACAAAATGTATCAACAAAAATGCACAGAGTGAAATGTGTCAAGTAATTTTGTTGTTTATTTTCAGTTTGGACGTATCATGACAATACCCCGGCATGTAAGCAGCAATGGATGGTATCATCAAGCTAAGTTGTTTTAATATAGTTTTGGGGTGGGTCAAAAGCCTTACTTTGAAATTTTTGAATTTCAGGTTGATCTGGGGCGGATTGTTCTGGCCATGCTCCCGGAAGCCGACCAACCTCAATCTCATCCCAGGCGTAGGCATCGTAGGCATGCAAGGCCCCAGATATTTCGAACACGTGTCACCCTTTTTGGAATGCCCGATGATGAGGTTTTAAGACGCTACCGTCTACCTCCCAAAATCATCATAGACACTCTCTCATTAATAGAAAGTGATCTTGAGCGGCAAATTGACAGTCCAACAGCAATACCACCACTGACGCAATTTATGGCGGTGTTACATTTCTGTGCCTCAGGATCGTTTCAAACAACGGTGGGAATAGTGGCGGGCATCTCCCAATCCTCCTTTTCCCGGAACCTGAGGGCAGTGATGGAGGCACTTTTCAAGCACCTCCATCATTTTATTAAAATGCCTTTGGATATGGGTGCCCTTAGTGTGGCCAAGGCCAATTTTTACCAAATAGCTGGCTTCCCACACATCATAGGGGTTGTGGATGGTACTCACATACCACTTCAGCCTCCAGCATGGCTGGAGGCAATATTTAGAAACAGGAAACACTATCACTCCCTGAATGTAATGGTGGTATGTGATGCCTCCCTCCAGATCCAGTCCCTGAATGCTAAGTTACCAGGAAGTGCACATGACTCTTTCGTCATCCGGCAATCAGGGATATGGCAGAAATTAACCAACCTACAAGCTGGTGATGCGTGGCTTCTGGGTAAGTGGAGACCTTTAGTACATAACAATGTTAAGCTTGATACACAGTGTTCCTGATGTTGTCTCTTATTTTTCACAGGAGACAGTGGATACCCTTGCATGTCCTGGCTGCTCACTCCTTATTTGGCTCCCACACCAGGCCCACAAAGTGAGTATAATTCTGCACTTACAGCCACCAGGCAAGTGGTGGAGCGCTGTATCAGCCTTTTAAAAGGCCGATTCAGATGCCTCCACCGCTCTGGTGGCGAGCTCATGTATTTGCCGGATATGGTGTCGAAAATTGTGGTCCTGTGTGGGATATTTCACAACATCGCCATAAGGAGTGGTGTCCCAATGCAGCCAGAGGATGCCTTACCTGAGGATGGCCCCCCCGAGGTTGGTCGGAGGTCAGTATGTGGGGGGGCCATACGCGATGATGTGGTGGCCAGATTTTTTAGGTAAGTTTGACCCAAACTACAGTGTTTATACCTAATGTGTTTGTGTTTGTTTGCGAACATCTAATTTATTTATTTTTTTTCACCATCTTCTGTTTGTTCACATAATCTTTGCCACTCCAACGCTCACTACTTCCTGCTACCCTTACCAAACCTGGATCTGGTGATTTTGTCCATATATTCTGGAACCCATATCGCAACGCCATGTTTGTGGAATCATGTTGGCATGGTCCTTCGTCAACCAGTTCTTGATTGTTTTTTTTAATTAAATATTTTATTTGTATGTGTTGTATTTGAGATTATCACTGTTTTTTTTTTTTGGGACTGACCACTTTGATTTCTCATTTATGTTGTGAATAAATGTTTGGAGAGTGAAATGGTCTTCCTTTTTTTGGACGTTAACAGCAAGTGTAACCAGGTTAACACACCTTACATTTGACTAAGGGGTAATCCAGTACTGACACCAGTTGATGTAAACTGAAATATGTTTGCAGGTTCCCAACCCACACCAAAAGGAAGCCTGTCCAAATCTTTGGATTTTGAAGATTGGCCTAAGCAGCTTGCACACCAACTAGGAACCTGTAAAATGGCGAAATATCTAATTGACACTACACCCAAAAAGGGAAATGACATTGTTACTGTTATGTGTTTCTTGTGGCTGTTTAACATACAAATACAAAATACAATCTAACTTTTAAAAAAGGGAAATCCTTGCAGGAACAGTCTACTTATGTCAGGGAAAACTATTTTTGTTTTTGAAAAAAAGAATGAGCCAGAACGTATATTAGAACTACAAAATTTATTTACAAAACGAAAATAAACAAAAAAAACTACTGGCGAAGGATGCCAGACAGCCGGTCAAGGGCCACAAGAATGCCAATGACATGTTGGCGCATCTGGCCAACACAATCGTCCACCTCTTGTCGACGCCTCTGTTCCTCTGTGGGTGAGAAAAGTGTGTGGATTAATAAAACAATAGGGAATCCACATTAAAAAAACAAAAACACAACGAAATCACTCCTAAACCGAAAAAAGAAAAACCAAAACAAAAAGGGGGTGCTGCCAAAAATACAAGGCCTATGTACAAATTCACACAGGTGTGATATGTGTATGTTGAAATCAGCAGGAAGAGGTAAAGGCAAACTGCTAAATCACCAAAAGTAAACCAAACAAGCACGAATAAAGGCACGACACATGATTACATACAAACAGTTTGTGGTTAAAAAAAATGAGAAAGAAAAACATACCGGGAGCCAAAACGGGAGCTCCGGAAGTCCCTCCATGTTCCTCCTCGGAGGAGCCTTCATTCCCCAAAGAACGGGGAGGGGTAATGATGGACTCCGGGGAGGGGGTAATTGGAAGAGGGGTGGGTGGAGGAGAGGGGGAAGTGGGACGGAGGGGAAGGAGGCCCGACAGTTCCGGGAGAGGGTCTGGGAAGGCTGGGGAGGAGTGGGGTATAGGGGAAATATTTGGGGTGGAGTGTTGGCTGGGGGTTGGGGATAGTGGCCGGGAACGCCGTCTGGCCGGACGGTGACGGCGTAGTCTTGGCTGTCCTCCTAAAATATGTCAAACAAATTGAGGTTAGTTTCTGGGCAAATCCGGGGCCCAAATAAAAAAAAAAAAACCAGCAACAAAAAACATGCAAAAAGGAGTAGAATGAAAAAAACAGAAATAGAGGGAAAACAAGCACACGCTGATATGAGGACAAATAATTAATAGGACAGACAGGAAAACATGCACACACAGATATGAGGACAAATAATTAATAGGACAGACAGGAAAACATGCACACGCAGATATGAGGACAAATAATTAATAGGACAGACAGGAAAACATGCACACGCAGATATGAGGACAAATAATTAATAGGACAGACAGGAAAACATGCACACGCAGATATGAGGACAAATAATTAATAGGACAGACAGGAAAACATGCACACGCAGTTTGCCCCACAAACACAAACATGAAAACCACAATACATAACACTTACTTTCAAGGATCTGCATGCGAAAGCATGCCAGCAAGCGGGGCGTTCGCCGTTGCAGGTCTGACCACCTGTGCTCAAGCTGCCCGATGTTGCGGCGTGAACCCAATGACCGCAGGTGGGACCGTGCCTCCGCATACGCGGAGCGCTTCTGCCGGTTGGTGATGGGTGGAGGCTGGCTGGTGATCCGCCTATCCATCACCTCCGTAAGCACCAGCAGCTCGCGCCTGGTGAATGCGGAGGCTCTCATGATGGCAATGGAGTTTTTCATACAAAACATTTTTGATAAAGTGTGGCAAAAATTTCTGATTGGCTAATGTATTTTGGAAATTAACAGGAGCAATTTTATTGGTTAGTGTATGAGTCATGTGTTCAACAGGGCCAGAAATCTCTGGAGAGTTATGATAGGCTTGATGCAGTGACATGCGTTTGCAAATTTAAATAAAGAAATGAACCCCGGAAAATATGCGGGGATCCACAGCAATAGAACAATTGTTTAATTGTGGTTCACATGTTTTTTGAACAATAAAAGCGAATGTTCCATCCGTACGTATTCTGCGGGTAAACACAAACACGGACAAGAGTAAAGTTTCTTGCATTGTGTTGAAAAAAAAAAAACAATTAAGCTAATTGATACATTGATTGGCATGATACGATTGAGGGAGGTAGGCAGAATAAAGGAGCAGGTAATCGACATCTGACAAGGCCACTTCCGGTTTCACTTGTGCGTGCGTTCCCTTCAAGCCATTTCGGGGATGTACGCTCGCTATTTCGCACGCTCGTTAGTTAGAGGAGGGGTCGCCTGAGTTTAGGGAGGAATTTTAGATGCGAACGAAAATACGAGCGAGCCATTGAATTTAAATAATTTTGTACGTACGCCTAATGTACGTGCGCCCGCTTGCGAGTGGGTCTGAATGAGGGCCATTGTCATGAAACGTTCTGCAGTGCAAAAGCTCAGTACTCACTGTCAGATCTCTTCATGCAGGCACTGAAACTATATATGCAGCATACGGGAGCCACTGGCTGCCACAGGGGGGTGTCTTAGCAGAGTCTCGGCTAACTAATGAGCAGCTCAGTACTCGATAGGTTCAGACTGCAGCAGACAGTTTAATCAATCTGCGATCTGTGATCCCAGCAAAGTACTGACATTACAGACACAAGAGACCTGATTACAGCTACACAGGGCTACGGGGGGCGATCACCCCAATCGTCCCACCCCTGGATCTGCCACTGCATGGTAGCACAATGCTTATTACTCTACAAAACATCCTAACCACCAGATCCAGATGAGGCTGAAGTTGGCTTCTTATTCGGCCAGCTTCTTATTCATTTCTTATTCACTTCTTATTCATTTCTTATTCACTTCTTATTCAAGCTCCAGCTTCTTATTCAGAAAATGTTACATTAAAATATTTAAATAAAGTTAGATCACTAAACTAACACTATGTAAACAAAGAATTATGTCCCTTACACAGTCTACAATTATTATTTTCCTGGCACAATAAGGATTTGGGCATGAAAAGGGCAGTAAAGCGGGCACAGGCACTATATTTTGTCATTTTGAATAAGAAGCTGTAGTTGTGCAGGGGTTAACTAGCTTCGGTCATCAAATGTTACACTTGAAACCCACAGAGGGTGGTCTGGTACATATGACCCACTTGTCATTCGTCTTGACCAACAAGGATTTTGGCATGAATAGGGCAGTAAACGGGCACAGGCTCCAGAATCTGTAATTTTGAATAAGAAGCTGTAGATGTGCAGGGGTTAACTAGCTTCGGTCATCAAATGTTAAACTTGAAACCCACAGAGGGTGGTCTGGTACATATCACCCACTTGTCATTTGTCTTGACCAACAAGGATTTTGGCATGAATAGGGCAGTAAACGGGCACAGGCTCCAGAATTTGTAATTTTGAATAAGAAGCTGTAGTTGTGCAGGGGTTAACTAGCTTCGGTCATCAAATGTTACACTTGAAACCCACAGAGGGTGGTCTGGTACATATGACCCACTTGTCATTTGTCTTGACCAACAAGGATTTTGGCATGAATAGAGCAGTAAACGGGCACAGGCTCCAGAATTTGTAATTTTGAATAAGAAGCTGTAGTTGTGCAGGGGTTAACTAGCTTCAGTCATCAAATGTTACACTTGAAACCCACAGAGGGTGGTCTGGTACATATGACCCACTTGTCATTTGCCTTGACCAACAAGGATTTTGGCATGAATAGAGCAGTAAAGCGGGCACAGGCACCAGATTATCTCATTTTGAATAAGAAGCTGTAGTTGTGCAGGGGTTAACTAGCTTCGGTCATCAAATGTTACACTTGAAACCCACAGAGGGTGGTCTGGTACATATCACCCACTTGTCATTTGTCTTGACCAGCAAGGATTTGGGCATAAATAGGGCAGTAAAGCGGGCACAGGCACCATATTTTGTCATTTTGAATAAGAAGCTATAGTTGTGCAGGGGTTAACTAGCTTCAGTCATCAAATGTTACACTTGGATCTCACAGAGGGTGGTCTGGTACATATAACCCACTTGCCATTTGCTTTGACCAAGAAGGTTTTGGGTATGAATAGGGCAGTAAAGTGGGCACAGGCTCCATAATTTGTCATTTTGAATAAGTATGTGTAGTTGTGCAGGGGGTAACTATCCTTGGTCAATAAATTTGACTCTTGGAACCCACAGAGGGGGGTCAGGTACACATGACCCACTTGCCATTTCCCTTCACCAACAAGGATTTTGGCATAATTAATTTGGGCAATGGAGAAATGATCCGGATCTCGGTACCTGCAGATAAACACAAAACAACAGCCACCTACATGGCTTCACTATACTGACTTCTTTCTTTAGTGTTTACCACACACACTGGCACCACAAGGGGGGTGCGGACAGGGCCGGTTCTAGACATTGTGGAGCTTAGGGCCAACTTTTAGTTGCCAACTTTTTTTTAGAAGACGTTCCTCAGCTTGCACTGAAAGCGCATGCGCTTCCGGAAAGGGGGTGTGTCCTTGCGGATCTCCCCCAATTCATCACACTGTAGGGCGTGCCCAGCACTTACGAAGGTGCTGGTCTTCCCCTCAAGCTCTCCCCCTCGTGGCGATTAATTGCCATGTGCAGTAATGCCCTTTATAACACATAATTCCACACACAGTAATGCCCTTTATAAACACATTATGCCACATGCTGTAATGCCCTGTATAACACATTATGCCACATGCAGTAATGGCTTTTATAACACATTATGCCACATGCAGTAATGCCCTGTTTAACACATTATGCCACACGCAGTAAGAATTTGTATAACACATTATGCCACACGCAGTAATGCTCTGTATAATACATTATGTCACACGCAGTAATGCCCTGTATAATACATTGTCACACGCAGTAATGCCCTGTATAATACATTGTGCCACACACAGTTATGTCCTCTATAATACAGTGTCCCCAATTCAAATTACGCCACACATTAATCCCTTATTCATGTGGTGCCCCTTTTACACAATGCTCAAATTAGTGCCCCTTATACACAAGGTCCAGTACTGAGTAGTAGTGCCCCTAATACAATGCCCACAGTAGTGGTGCCCCTTATAGAATGCTCACAGCAGTGGTGTCTCTTACACAATGGCCCCAGTATTGGTGCTCCCCATGCAGTGCCCTCAGTAGTACCCACAGAGTTAATGCCCCCATTGGTAAAGTACCCTATAGTAGTGCCTCCATTGGTAATGCCCCCAATAGTGGTGCCCCCTATAGTAGTGCCCACATTAGTAGTGCCCCCAGTAATAATGCCCCCTGTAGTAGTGCCCACAGTAGGAATGCCCCCTATAGTAGTGCCCACAGTTGTAATGCCCCCATTAGTGCCCCCTATAGTAGTGCCCCCAGTAGTAATGCCCCCTTATAGACATGTCCCCAGTAGTAATGTCCCCAGTAGTAATGCCCCCTTATAGACATGCCCCCAGTAGTAATGCCCCATGTCTCCCTTCTGAAAAATAAAACATACAAACATAATACTTACCTTAGGCCCCACTCCTGCGTCCGCTGCCGTCTGGTCCGACCGCGGCTCCACCACAGATCTATGGGAGAGATATCATGACGTCCCTCCCATAGTGCTCTCTGCTGGAGCCGGAGCTCAGGAGTGAGCTCCGGTTCCACGGTTCTATGGGAGAGATGTCATGACATTAGGACGTCCCTCCCATAGTGCTCTATGCGGGAGCCGGAGCTCTGGAGTGAGCTTCGACTGCCGCTGCAGAGAGGGAGCCGGGTGCCCGCTGATAACAAATATCAATGCGGGGGTGACTGTCGCTGCTTTTTTTTAAATTTTTCTTATGGGATTTTTATTTTTGCCCTCCTGGGGAATCAGTGGTGCCCTCTAGGGGCCGGTGCTCTGGGTGACTGCCCTGTTAGCCCGAACCTAGAACCGCCACTGGGGGTGGGCCGCACTGGGTGACACCATCCGAAGGCTTTGACACCAAAATAGCAGAGCTGCTCTGCTATTTTGGTGTCACCCCGTCGGATGGTGTCACCGTGATGCCAGGACGCGGAGAGAGGCAGGGAGAGAATGTGGGCTGCCCCAACAGCTGCAGGAGCACTGGGGAAGCCCACTGTGTGACGAGAACGGGAGGCGGTAACGCACCCAAGATCGGCTCACATAAGGGGTGTCGCTTTACGGGCAAGGTCACGCCCCTTCCTGCGAAGCCACGCCCCTTCCGGGAGCACACGCCTATGGCGCGCAGGAGGACTCAGAGCATCCGCACCAGGTGACACCAAGGTAGGTGATGCTTCTGACCACACACACCAACTTGACTACTCATACATACATCAGCACCCTGCCAACAGCAATACAGGGTGGATGTAGTGCACTCCATATCACCATGCTACACCTATGCTCCCCAACAATGCATCTACACCAATAATGCAATAATTGTTACAGGACAAGGGAATAATACAGTTACAAAACATTACCATAATCACAAACAGGTACCTTACTACAGCCTACCTTTTAATGGAGGCCTGATTGTAGTAGCTGAGATGACGAGGTAACAAGGTTACAAACCTCAATACATTCTTATCAAATCAGAACAACAGTACTACAGGGCCTAATCATCTTCTGCTGCGTCAGGCCTAGTGCCTGCCTTCTAGGGGATCAATGACACCTAACAATAGGTTAATGATGTGGATTCCAAATTAACCCTATAGGGCCTAATGCCCCTTATACCTTGTGGGACTAGTGCCCTCTCTGGCTCAGGCTTATTGTCCGCCTAGCAAAGGCTGTCCCTGATGGTTAGGGCTTAACACCCACAGTGGCCATGGGCCTAATGCCTGACAATTAAAATAGCATGCAATTGAATGAAAATACAATGCAATTAGATTTACCAGTGCAGTAGTCTTTGGCTGAACTAAGCCTAGTTCATCCACAATTACTATGTGTTCTTCACCCGAGGTGGGTCGACTCCCACGATCTCAGTGCTTCCTGTAGTCTTCACCTTGAGCTGGCAAACTCCCACTGCCACAGCAATCTTCACCCAGGTAGCAGTGACCAAGGTCCAGGGGAATAATTATGGTGTTTGGCACCCAGGCAAGATGAGAAGTTGGCACCTCACTTATTTATGTGACCTGGGCCTATTGCCAAGGGTCAATTATAGCCTTAGGAGCATGGGCCTAATGCCCGCCTATTTGTGCCACAGGCTTAAGGCCTCATGACCCTTATGTGCCTGCTGCCTAACAATCTGATGGTCTAGGGAGGGGTTAATGATGGTAAGGCCTCAAAGAGGGTCTATCTGTCGGGTGGGAGAGGATGCAGTGAGGATCTTCATTCGCTCTTTTACTTCCCAACCACTGCAGTACTCTCCGGTCCTCAGCCGCATTTTTCTGTCGCTGGCCCATTCTGGCCAGTAGCGGCGCTGTAAGAGCTCTACTCTATTGAGCCCAGTGTCTCCTAGCGTCTTCTGCAGCCGCTGGAGCTCTTCTCTTTTGAGCCCGGTGTCTTCTGGACTCTTCCACGGCCACTGGAGCTCTTCACCCATTTCCGCCAAATTGACTCTTCCTCCCAGAGACATCTGATGCTAGACGCCACGGGCGTAGCCAGCCATGATGCGGCTTACAACAAATGGCTTACTGTGGCCGATTTCTATTGGCTTCCGGTGCACGCTGTGATTGGCTCAGATTGTCAAAATTGTCACCACTGTGATTGGCTCAAATTCAAATTGTCACCCCTCTTCAATGGCCGGCGGTCAAAGAGCTGCATTCAGCTATTAGCTGGCGCCACATGTCAGCCGCTGCTGGCCCTTGACCGGCACTGAAAACAGACATACTGGGCTTGATTCAGAGCCAGACACTCTGACCAGAGCGCTCGCTCTGATCAGGGCCCTCCTACCTAACATTGGAGCGGCCTCCTGAACGCTCGCATAGCTGTGGGTTACCACCCACAGCTTATGCGAGCATCCATGATGATGGTCGCGATGGTCAAGACCATCGCGACCATCGGGCTTGCGACAAGACCCTGCGGTAGGGTCTCGCTGCCGCAAGCCCAGGAGTGATTTTGGCTCTTATAGTGATGTCAGTGGGGCCGGACCCAGATGGTAGGCGTTCCCATGGGAACGCCTCCGTCTGGCAGCCACGCCCCCGGCACGCCCCCTTTGGTGCGAGACCCCGAGCGACAGATTCCCCATCACTCGCCAGGTCTCGCACATGCACATGACGGAGCTCCCTCCGTCGTGTGCATGCGCCCTTAGGCACCATCGGACACTTATGTGTCCTGCTGGGGATACATCTCACCGGACTGCAGGACTAAGGCACTGGGATCAAGCATTTGGCCACAGCACTGGCAGTGGCTTAACTAGGGTATATGGAGCCCGGGACAAGTTTAAAAATGGACCCCTCCCTATATGCGTGTGACAAAAAATGGTACCCCCATTAGACAAACACACAAGTAAAAAAAATAAAAAAAATAACTTGAATCCCCGCTCCTGCTCACGCCGCCGTCCGCACCACCGCAGTCCTCCCGAGCTGGCGCACTCTGCATTATGGGAGAGACGTCATGACATCTCTCCCATAACCCACTACTGGAGCTGGAAGTCGTAGCTCATGAGTGAGCTCCAGCCCAGCTCTTGCAGTGGGCGCAGCAGCAGACAATGAGAGTCTGTCTGACTCTCATAGGCTGCTGTAAATGCACTGGCGGCTCTATGGGCTATCCTGACCACGCCTCCCACCCTTCACCTGGTGCTATTAGGTAAGCACTCAGGGGGAGAGAAGGGGGCGGCTGTGCAGCACAGGACAGTGCTGGGCGCAGGGAAGCCTAGCGCTGGTCCTGAGTAAATGCTGACCACACTCAGGAGCTCACTCAGAGCCACTCACGAGCGCACAGCGATCGCAAGCAGCTCGATGTTTGCGTATGCACTGCGTCCAGCAGGTGCATGTGCGAGACCAGCTGAGCGACTGAAGGTCAGTTGCTACGTGGCTCACAACAAGACGGGACGGCTGTCGATGTTGATTGACAGCTCGCCCTGTTTTGTGGGCAGACAAACACATGCGTTCCCTTAGGAACGTCTGTCATTTTTAGGAGGGGTTACTGACATCACTAGTGATGTCAGTAGTGGACTTCCTGCTCTATTAGAGCAGGAAGTACACTCGGGCTTGCGGCAGCTAGACCCTACCCCAGGGTCTCGTCGCAAGCCCAACGGTCATGATAATTATGACTGTCTACAGCCCGCTCGCACAAGCTGTGGATGGTCACACACAGCTTTGCGAGCGGCCGGAGATAAAAAAAAAAAACACCTGCCCACATGCAGAGCCACCAGCAGCGACCAACTCTGAATGAGCTCCTCACTGCGGTTGACACTACACTGTTTAACTAGGATGGGCCAGTATCGTCACCGGCCCTGCCCTAGTTACGCTACTGAGCACTGGACATCGCCCTGGACATCAGCTCCCCCCTCTGCCGGGCCTGTCAGATGGTGCCCAGGGCAAGGTGCCCCACACGCACCCCCTTATTACGCCACTGCCGGTGTACCAGCTTTCTGAGAGATTCCAGAAACATGCTGAATAGTCTGGGGCTGGTTAATGTGATGGCAGGAGAACACCACGCTAAGTGTATCTCCCTGCTATAGTGTTACCCCCTCCTCCCTATAACCAGCCTTGTGCTGGATAATGTGATGGCAGGAGGACACCACGCTAAGTGTGTCTCCCTGCTATAGTGTTAACCCCTTCCTCCCTATAACCAACCTAGTGCTGGTTATCGGAAGAAAAGGTGAACCCTGCACAGATTTTTTTTCCTGTATTCCAATACCAGACCATGCTCAGAGGTTTAGGGAAAGACCCCAATTGTCAAATTTGTTGACCAACGCTATTTAACCCTTGAAAAACTACAGGTAATTATTCAAAATTAAGAAACCTGGTGCATGTGCCCACATTACTGCCCTATTTATGCCCAAATCCTTGCTGGTCAAGACAAATGACAAGTGGGTGATATGTACCAGACCACCCTCTGTGGGTTTCAAGTGTAACATTTGATGACCGAAGCTAGTTAACCCCTGCACAACTACAGCTTCTTATTCAAAATGAGATAATCTGGTGCCTGTGCCCACTTTACTGCCCTATTCATGCCAAAATCCTTGTTGGTCAAGGCAAATGACAAGTGGGTCATATGTACCAGACCACCCTCTGTGGGTTTCAAGTGTAACATTTGATGACGGAAGCTAGTTAACCCCTGCACAACTACAGCTTCTTATTCAAAATTACAAATTCTGGAGCCTGTGCCCGTTTACTGCCCTATTCATGCCAAAATCCTTGTTGGTCAAGACAAATGACAAGTGGGTCATATGTACCAGACCACCCTCTGTGGGTTTCAAGTGTAACATTTGATGACCGAAGCTAGTTAACCCCTGCACAACTACAGCTTCTTATTCAAAATGACAAAATGTGGTGCCTGTGCCCGCTTTACTGCCCTTTTCATGCCCAAATCCTTATTGTGCCAGAAAAATAATAATTGTAGACTGTGTAAGGGACATAATTCTTTGTTTACATAGCATTAGTTTAGTGATCTAACTTTATTTAAATATTTAAATTTAACATTTTCTGAATAAGATGCTGGAGCTTGAATAAGAAGTGAATAAGAAATGAATAAGAAGTGAATAAGAAATGAATAAGAAGTGAATAAGAAGCCAACTTCAGCCTCGTCAGATCCAGTGCCTTGCATTGTTTTAATTTAATTTAATAAATAATACAATTTTAATAATATTCTACTAAGTATATGATTCTTTTTTTTAAAAATGTGTTCATGATTTGTGTTCTTATATTTTATCACTGTGGTATAATATTATATCTAAAATTATTTTAATAGTTTCTATTACTTATACTTTTTATTTTGAATTGCATTTACTATTACATTTTATAGAAATATATATACGTATTTACTGTATATATACATATATAGAGGGAGAGAGAGAGAGAGAAAGAGAGAAGAAATAGGCACTCCAGCGCCCACTGTTTTGCCAAGGGTGCCAAAATATATAAGATGCAGTGTAAGAGATGGAAAATTACTCTGCAAGTTGTGATTCACACACTAAGTTCTTAAATACAGGAATTTAATTATACAGCTACAGTATATTTTGGACAGTCAAGACTTAGGAAACGGCACATGGCTGCCCAAAACATTGCTGTATATTTCAAATACTGTGAATAAACACTTTGATGTTTGAATCACAGCAGTGTCGATCTCCATAACTTATGCTGTACGTTTATATGTGTATATATATATTGGAATGCCAGCCGTCAGAATCCTGATGTTGGAAGGCTGACCCGGGACTAAAGATAGGTGTCAAAAACCTAATGCCTATCGTTATTTCGATGACGAAATCCTGATGGCCGCATCCTGAACAAAGGTAAGCAGGGATTGTTAGCTCAGCTCCTGGGGGGGAGGGTTAGGTCTAGGCACCCCCAGGGGGGATTAGGGTTAGGCACCCCCCTGGGAGGGTTAGGGTTAGGCTAGGGGGAGGGGGGTTAGGGTTAGGCATGGCCTGGGGAGGCTACGGTTGCCCACCCCCCCGAAGATTGTTAGGCTTAGGGTGTGGGGATGAGGGGGTTAGGCACCCCCCAGGGGGCTTAGGCTTAGGCACCACCAAGGGAGGGTTAGGGTTGGGGGGGAGGGTTAGAGTACTTTTGTGTCAGATGATGTCTTCATTGGACTTCTAGCGTCGGTATGAAAGCCAGCAGGTATTCAGATGTCGGTATTTCATACCAATTCCATATATACAGTATATATATATATATATATATATATATATATATATATATTTATAGTGGCAAAAACAGTGTTAGGATGTTATTTCCTAGGGTAGACAGTAGCGCTTTCGCACAGCAGTCAATTAGTAGTACACCATCCACAGCTACTTTTATTTATCATAGGCAGAGCGTCAGTGCACAGGGGATATCCTGAATCTCACTGCTACACTTAAGACGCTCTGCCTATGATTTACCATCCTTTCCACCTCACATCGACACTTTGGATCTCATTTCAGCTGTGACATCCAGCGGCCGCACACAGAGATTACTAAGCGGCCGGCTCCCGTCCTTTATCCAGCCCTGTTTGGCTGTGCATACATTGGAGCCTTACTTTGGAGATAGTCCAGCTGTCAGCTCATTTTGAGGGAGACTATGGACATAACGGACATTACTTTGGGCCCCGGCGGCCACCCACAGCATTGTCACTGTCACCGCAGGAGAAGTTTTGGGAGACATTATCTCTGGTTGAGGTGAGCCACACGGACCCCAGAGGGAATTACACTGTGGCACCTCTACACACGGTTGCCATATTTTCATCTTCCCCACTCCTGTATTGTACAGGTAGATATCATTGGGAAATCTCTCCCTTGTGCCCTGTGGATAAGACATTGCAGAGCCTCTATATTTGGGTGAGACAATTCTATTCATTAATTGTTCCTAATCCCGGACTGACCTGTGTCAGGGAACATATTGCAAGAACCTCCCCAACAATTTTTAATTACAGCAGCTTGGTTAATCACATTAGACATTGATCAGGTATGTATAATTTCATGTGCACGTATGTTTAATTGTGTCAATTAAATTTATCATTGTTGTCTACTAGCGCTACACTTTGTTTCTTCTCAAGGTTTTTAATTAGTTTTTGTCCAACAGGTAGAAACCAGGAATCTGGGGCACACGTAGCTCCCATTTTTTTATTTTTTAGCGTTTTTATTACAATATATAATCTTTTATTACAATATATAATTGCCCCTTACGTACTGTATAATATATATTATTCAGATGTTTCTGCAGTTACATGTGACCTAACCACAGAGCATTCACTTACCAGTCACTTCCCAGTTCAGGAAAACACTGAGAGAGATGCTGCCAGTCAAAAGCTTCTTCCTCCTTATTCTTCCATCTCTCCAATTCCTTAATGAAGGAATCATGATAATCAAGAACAATAAATTCATTAAAATCTTCACAGATTGTCAACAGGTGGAACATTGTAGGTCCAGTGGAAAAATCACACAAGACATCTCCTATGAAATAAACCATAAAAAAACAAAAATAAAACCTTCAGAGTAATAACAATAATAACGTTAGTTATATAGTAATAATGATGTTATTTATATAGCGTATTTCTCCTAAAAGGACTCAAAGTGCTTTACAGTTGCCTTTACAGCACAAAATACAAAACAAGCTTAACAGTGGACATTAGTGAAATGTGTGTGTGAACAGCAATGTCTTAAATCTATTTTTGAAGGACTCTAGAGTGGAGGCTTCTCGTACTGTGTAGGGAAGCGAGTTCCGTAGAGTCAGAGCCACAAAGCTGAAAGCTCGACCCCCAGATGATTTCTGGGAGATTCTAGGTACTGTTCATAATCCTTCATCAATGGATTGCAGTACTCGAGTGGGACAGTAAGGGATCAGAATCTGCTTCAGGTACCATGAGTCCTGGTCATGTAGGGCTTTGAAAGTTAGTAAGCCAATTTTGGAAACAATTTGCCATCTGACAGGCAGCCAGTAAAGGGAGTAGAGAATGGGTGTTATGTGGCTAGAATGGGGTTGGTTGGTTACTAGCCTGGAAGCTGCATTTTGTACCATCAACAATCAAACAAATGTATTCTTAAAAGTAAATGCAAAAGAGTAACATTTACATTTTAATAAACTTATATTTTTTAAATGTTTTTTTTTATAAAATATACAATCAAGAGAAAAGATAAATATGAAACGCTGGGTAGGGGATCCTCGGAGATAGAAGAAACTGTGAAATGTTATGCTTTGCTTTTACTTAATGCATTTATTACTGTCACAATTTCAGGGATAAATAATGGATGATTAACCAGGAAAGAGGCAGGCAGTCTAAAGTGCTGGTGGACTTCAGCAGAAACAGTTGCAGGATAATTTTGGCTTCAACATGCAGGTTAGAAATAAGAATACAGTATGTGGATACATACAGTGCTGTGATCTGAAATATGTACACTATGTAGACAAAGGTAATTGAACACCCCTACACAAGCAAAATGGTCCCATGCATACCATTTCACATGAGTTCCAGGTGGCCACTAATGTGGTGGCTTTGACAAGAACATTTTGTAGGGAGGCCCATTCACTTGCAGTTCTATGGAAACAACAAATGTTTTTATCAAGATGATAATGCCACCTGTCATGGGCAATGCTGGCCTGGTATACAGAACATTCAGTAACCCGAATGGACTGGCCAGCTCAGAGTCCAGATCTGAATCCCATTGGGAACCTCTTGGATGAATTGTAGCCACGTGTGCATTCTAGGACAACTCGACCTTCCTCAGTGTCACAGTTGGTCACTGTAAATAAGGCGGAATGTCAAAACATACCACCAGCTGTTGTCCAGAACTTGTGGACAGTTTGCCAAGAAGGGAGTCTACAGTAATCGCTGCACGTGGTTGACATACAAAGTACTGACATCAATAAAATCTTGTTGATGTATTTGCTGTCAGTGTCCAATCACTTTTGTCTACATAGTGTACTTAATTACAGATTACCCAATTTAATGGGATATACTGTATATTATACTTGAATCTAATTTACCCAAAAATCATTGGGATAAGGTGATTAGACTTAATCTAAAGAGATGACAAAGTTATTATACACATAAAAGATGGTCATCAGAACTTAGGGTTGGTAACACAATAAAATATATACAGGTAAAATACACATGAATCCATGCACACTGTGGGCTCATCTGAGACCTGGCATGCCAAGAGGGGCTATTTTGTGCGACTGAAGCCACAGTATATTATTACACATCTGTAGGGTTGAACTGACCCACAGGGGTACAGGGGAAGTCCCCAGTGGGTCCACTGCCTGGAGGCCCACCCCCTCCTCTAGTCATGTTCCTGACTGAGCATTGTTACTCTAGTATAGGGTCAGCAGGACCACTGATAAACATTGTTTCTTGGTCTGCTTTTATAGATTTGCCTATTGGTTAGCCAAGCCCCTGGTTGATGGCCACACCCTTTAACATGGGCCCCTATCACTGCATTCTCCTGGTGGGCCAATTATGCTTCACTCCATCACCGCACATCTGTACATATCTTAGCCATCTATATTTAATGCTAATCCATTTATTAAAAATATTTTAGGCTTGCAGAATAATTTATGCCATAGAGCCATTTTTATGAAAGTCCTTCTGCTGTCTGTCATAGAAGCTCTCCCAACCGTTGCTTATGGGATCTGTGCTAGTAGGCAAATTATCAAGCTCCAAATAAGTGCTTATTTTTAGCATGGCCTTAGTAGTTGATGGACTTGTCAATGGACAATATATAGAGGAACCTGAAAATTAAAAACAAATCTGTAACCTGCACTTCAAAGAAAACTGTGGCTTACCCTGGGGACTCTACTATATGATATTTAGACAATGAAAGTCCCAGACACATGTCCTGTTTGTATTCCAAAGATTTACAAGACATCTCTAATAAGATCCAATGTAATTGGAAATTGTATGTAACAGAAACATCTATATCAATAAAATGGTTATATAACAAATATACTGAATTTAATGTAAACATTAAAACATGTGAGCACGTGAAACCTCACAGGATCCCTGCATGGAAAGTAACAAATTTGAGATACTTACAGAATGTTTTTTGTTTTTTTCAGATGTCTCATTGAGCGAATAGAGACAACGGTGTAATATTGCTAGGCTGACTTCTTAAAATGTAATTAATACTAAATGCCCTCAAATAGCTGAGAGATCTAATGGTCACATAACAGTTTCTTTAAATCTTTTAGGACTGTGAGTCCTTAGAACTGTCAAAATGAAGAGAAGAACCTACCTAAACCATTATCTTTTAGCAATTTTTTTATCCTTACATTTTTCTTTAACACAAAATAAAAGCTTTATCACAAGACATGCCAGTTCTATGCTATTTGTGGTGGGAGAGTAGATATATGTATAAACAGACAAAGTAAAATAGATTGTACCCAGTATGAGTTGATATGTGTTGGCGAGTGTACCTCAAACATGTTCAGAGAATGCAAATCAATAAGATTCAATAAAGTTTCAAAATGTTTTGATCTACTTATCACACCCCTGTCTCTGCCCCAACATTCCCCTTTCATCAACCCTTTTACCATCCCTCTTTATTCTCAGCGATATTTATAATTGTATATAATAGAAGCTATAGGTAGAGGGGAAGGAATTCATTCCTGCTCATCCTTATGGGGTCTATGTACTAAGCCTTGGAGACAGATAATGTAAACAGAGATAAAGTACCAACCAATCAAGTACCAACCAGAGATAAAGTACCAAGATAATGTAAACAGAGATAAAGTACCAACCAACTTTACAGACTGTGTTTAAAGCATGACATTTAGGAGTTGATTGGTTGGTACTTTATTTCCATCCATTTTATCTCTGCCCAGGTCATAATACATAGACCCCTTAGTACGATATGGCAGCAGCAATTAGTACTAGCCTCTGAAACATACTATTACAGGACATGTCCTTCTCCACTATCAGTTGGGAGGAATAAGGTATTCAGGGCCGTAGCTAGGGAAGTGCGGCCGGTGCCATCGCACAGGGCACCACTGGTCAGGGGGCGCTGTTTGGGCCTGTCAAATTTCTGTTTATTATCATTCTTGCTTGTAGCTTCCTCTTATTTCATCTCCAGCATCTCCTGGCCTCTCATATCTCTTCCCTGGACCTTCCCCATGAGGCTATGGCTCTTTTTTGGGTGCATTATGTCCCTTTGAAAAATGAGGGGGGCGCCAATGCTCTTTCTGGCACAGGGCGCCAAAAAAGTCTAGTTACGGCTCTGAAGGTATTATATTATTTAAAAACAGCTCTCTAACTGCACTAAACAGAATGCTCTTATGTCTTGAAAATGTATCCCTCCGTGGCAAAAGACTGACATAAAGACTGACATAAACCAATCCATACTGTACATACCTAAAGTCTTGAGTTTCTGAAGCTGTTCCATAGGGAATGTTACAATTTCTTAAAACAGTTGCTTTTCAGTAGTTGAAGAAAAATATACATTAAACATAGTTTTTGGATCACACTCATGTAAATGATAGTGTTTAACACAGCTGGGATCCATCCTGACACAGGAGAGTCGTATGATACTAACGTGGCCAAATAGCAGATATAAATATGTTTTATTGAGCAATATGAACACACATTAAACATTACACACCAAGCATATGCACCATAGGTACACATAACAAATGTCAAAGTTGAATTTAGTTATTGTCATGTGAAACTTGATGTTAATATAATGGCTATTTATAAAAGATGTAAAACAACAGCTGCTCTGCCCCCGGTAATAATATAGTAATACATATTCATGATGTGTTTGGGTTTCTGTTATGAAAAACTGCTATGGGCTGTGTATAGTAGCAAATACGTAGGGCTTCATTTAAAAGCAAGCCATACGCCTTTAGCACTTACTAAAAGGGGTTATGAGCTCTGATCAATTTAAAAAATAATGGTGCACTCAGCTATATATATAGATGGCAATAATGGTATGGTCCATATCGGTGGCGATGGGAGCCCAGTAAAAGCTTTTCCAGCTTCAGCAAAGCCCTTCAAGCTTTGCCGAGTCCCTTTCAGATGAAACTGTAATATACATGAGTAGGCGGCCATCACACCTGCACATTATGTAGCGATAGGCTGCCAGAGAAAGAGAAAAGTAAGGCGCCGAGGAGAGGGACACACTAGGACCTCACATTTTATTTTAAATACTGGTGCTGTAATCATTAGTATCACTGTAACACTACATGAAATATGTCACTGAGAATACGGATCATTGTTGAATGGAGCCCTTAATATTTGTATGCAAAGTGATATAAGATATAATGACAGGATGGGATATCTGGTCATTTACTGTGAAATATTGTCTTCATATTAAAATGAACATGTGTATAGGGAGTCAATTTACTAAAGTAAATTTTTGCCAAATTTGTGGGTTTGTTTTTGATTTTGGTGTGATTATGCAAATCTGAGATTAAAAAATTTGGTTGCAAGTTGCAGGTGAAACATGACTTTATACACTAATTCAGTGCAATGCACCATCATACCATACATTGTATCCTTTACATGTTCTCAAATACAAATCATGGATTTACTAAGAATCAAGTTGCCAAACACAATCAAACTCACACCAAAATCGCTGCACAATGCATGAAGTCATAAGACCTGACTATGAGCTCCATGTTTGTCCAAAGATCTGTGCAGACTTTTGTGTTTAAAAGAGTAAATAAAGGCTTAATTTAAAAAAAATGTGTGGGTTCACCCTGCCATTATTTAAAACCAGCCCCAAACTGGTAAGCCCAGGGGGTACATGTAACAGGTTGTGAACTTCAACATCGGTAGGTCCCATGCAAAACAACAGCATGTTGCAAAGTAGCAGGCACTTAAAATGCTAATTCAACCTGGTTTTTCTGGCGATAAATCAGGTACTTAATGTAATGTACATGATCTTGCCCCGTGCTTAAAGTGGTCCCAAAGAATGTGTGGAACTCACCCCCCCCCCCCCGGCAGTGGTGTAACTAGGTTATTTTGAGCCAGGGCAAATTGAAAAATGAAGCCCCCCCCATGTGCACTCGCCGAAGGCGCGTATGGCAAAAATGGGCGTGGTCACAAGGGGCATGGCCACTTAAAATGGGGTGTGTCAACATGACACACACCCCTTTATCATCACTCAGAACATTCCTTTCCATTCCATATGCACCTTAATGTAGTGCCTCTTATACAGTGCCCCCAGTAGTGGTCCCCCAGTAGTGCCCCTAATACAGTACCCCCAGTATGCAATGATCCCAGCAGTGGTCCCTCTTATGCAGGCCCCCAGTAGTACCCCTTATATAGTACCCCCAATAGTGGTTCCCCTTATGCCGCCCCCCATTAGTTCCCCTTATACAGTGCCCCCAGTAGTGGTCTTCCTTTTACAGGCCCCCAGTAGTGCCCCTTATACAGTGCCCCCAGTAGTGGCCCCCTTTATGCAGGCCCCCTTTAGTGCCCCTTATACAGTGCCCCCAGTAATGGTCCCCCTTATGCAGTGCCCCATGCAGTGGTCACCCCTATGCAGTGCCCCCAATAGTGCCCCTTAGACAGTGCCCCCAGTAGTGGTCCCCCTATGCAGGCCCCCAGTAGTGATCCCCCTATCCAGTGCCTCTTACACAGTGCCCCCTATAGTGGTCCCCCCTGTTCAGTGCCCCCAGTAGTGGTCATCCCTATCCAGTACCCCTTATATAGTGCCCCCAGTAGTAGTTCCCCCATGCAGTGCCCACAGTAGTGGTACCCCCTATGCAGTGCCCTTTAGATTGTGCCCCTAGTAGTGGTCCCCTGATGAAGTGCCCCCCAGTAGTATTCCCCCCCAGTAGAGGTCCCCCACCCAATAGTGCCCACAGTAGTGGTCCCCTCTGATGCAGTGCCCCCAGTAGTAGTCCCCCACCCAGTAGTAGTCCCCATTAGAGGTTACCCCCGATGTAGTACCCCTATTAGTAGTTCCCCCCAGTAGATGTGTCCCCCTGATGCAGTGCCCCCAGTAGCAATCCCACTCCCAGTAAAGTTCCCCATCCCGATGCAGTGCCCCCAGTAAAGCAGACACACAAGTAAAAAAAATTAAAAAAAACCACTTACCTGAATCCCTGATCCCGCCACCGTCTACACCTCGGCCTTCCCAGGCTGGTGCGTTCTGCATTATGGGAGAGTTGTCATGATGTCATGATGTCTCTCCCATCACTCACTGCAGGAACCAGAAGGTGGAGCTCATGAGTGAGCTCCAGCTCGACTCTTGCAGTGGGCGCAGCAGCAGCCAATGAGAGTCTGTCTGACTCTCATTGGCTGCTGAAACACACATTTTGCCACCACGTTGGCAGAAATGTGTGTGTAAATGCACTGGCTAGCCTGAGCCTGCCTCCCACCCTTTGCCTGATGCTATTGGGTAAGCACTCAGGGGGAGGGAAGGGGCGATACAGCACAGGACAGCACTGGGCACAGGGAAGCCTGCGCGGTCAGCACTACACTGGCTAACTAGGAAGGGCCGGTACCACCGGTCCTTCACCCAGGGCATGAGCCCCAGAGGCCCTGCCCTAGTTACACCACTGCCCCCCGGTGCTTATAATGGGACTGCATGCGCAGTAGGTTGTGTGGTCTTTAAAGGGGTGTGGTCTCAAAAGCAAAGGGGCATGGTGACACAATAGTATGCCCAATTCAAATTACACCACACAGTAGCACAATCGTATTCACATTACACAGCACATAGTTCCCTGATTTACAATACACCACATAGTAGTGTCCCTTATTCATGTTATGACACACAGTAGTTCTCTTTTTACACAATGCCCACAATAGTGCACCTTATACACAATGCCCACAGTAGTAAAGCCCCTAATACACCTAATGCCCACAGTAGTAGAGTCCCTTATACGATGCCCACAGAAGTAGTGCTCATTACACATAATGCCTACAGCAGTAGTGCCCCTTATGCAGTGCCCACAGTAGTGGTGGCGTTTATGCAGTGCCCCCAATAGTAGTGCCCCCAGTAGTAATACTGTCTGTACTAGTGTCCCCAGTAGTATTGCCCCCTATGCAGTGCCCCATTAGCAATGCCTCCAGTAGTAATGCACCCTGTAGTAATGCTCCCAGTAGTAATGCCCCCAATAGTAATGCATCCAGTAGTAATGTCCCCTGTAGTAGTGCCCCAGTAGTAATGCCCCCTGTAGTAGTACCCCCAGTGGTAATGCCCCCAGTAGTAATGTCCCCAGTGGTAATGCTCCCATTAGTAATGCCCCCATTAGTAGTGTCCCCTGTAGTAGTGCCCCTTACAAAAAACAGTAACGATACTTACCTTAAGCCCCGCTCCTGCATCATCTGCTCTCCATCTGGCTGTTCGCTCCATGGCACTATGGGAGAGACTTCATGATGTCTCTCCCATAGTTCACACTGTGGGAGCCGGAAGCTGGAGCTCAGACGTGAATTTCAGTCTCCAGCTGCAGCTGCGGGTAAAAAGCCGGACGCCTGCTGGTAACAAAATCTCAGCGGGCACCCGGCATCTCCCTGTAGCGTCAGGCTGACAGGATGGGTTAGATGGGCCGGAGGAGGTGGAACTGGTTCCATCTCCTAATAGAACTGATGGAACGCTGTGATGGCCCACTTTAACCCCTGATCTTGCCCATTCAGCCACTTAAGGTCTATTTCAAACAATGTAATTCCTTAATAGTCTGGTTTTCACATTTCTCTCTTGATTAATGTTAGATCTTTCGAAAGGCCTTCATAAAAATTTGTTTATTTACTTATTATTAGCTTTATTTATAGTGCACACAAATTCTGCAGCACTTTACACAGAATATTTGCCCATTCACATCATACAAATGCAGATTCAAGCTCAAGCTCATGGCTGTGAGAGATTTTGATTGCAAGAAGCAGTAACCATAAATGTGCATCTCAAAACACAGGCACTTCTGATTACTTCTGTTGGCAAACATACTATATACACGGTGATGTCTTTGCGCTCTGCTGATGATCCAGCATGGACCAATACATTTTTACTTTGACACATAAATCTTTTAAGTATTTTGGGATCCAATTAACCAAGAACATATATAATATGAATGTACTTAACACATATAGAGGTGGTCAAGACTGTGGTGGATGAAATGCACTTTTCTAATTGGCATGTGCTAATTTAATTAAGATGATTATCATTCCCAAATTATTGTAATACTACCTCTTTTACTATCTTCCAGGGATGAACTACGTCTCAATACAGAATTCAGAGAGTTTATTTGGCAGAATAAGTGACCTGAAATTATGCAATTATTTGTAAAATATTTGGGAGTCTTGCACTACATCAAGGCCTGGTTGCATATTAGGAATACACATGTAAATCTAGCATCGGACCAGTCCTTTCTTCTTGATGAAGACTTCACCACATTTCATCACACTCAAACATGATATTCCTTGAAGCTCCTATTGGCTAAATTGTGGCCCCTGTGTCAACCACATAATGATAAACATAATAAATAACAACAATAAAAATTACGCTAAAAATAAGGACACAGACAATTTATTTAATAAAAAGTAAACCTATTAAGAAACTGTATGGTGGTAAGGAAAGGACAGCTAGAACAAAGCAAAACCATGCAATGCACAACTAACCATAACAAACATGGATTGTAGGCAGAGACCACTCAATGTGTTCAAATAACAAGAATGGGGGTATGCAACTCCACTTACTAATCTTAAATACCCATCTCATTATGGAGGTATTGCTGCCCCTGTAAGAATGGTGCAGCTCACTCTATTTTCATTAGGTGAGTGCACCCCAAAACAAAATATAAATGTAAACTTTAAACTTTTACTTAGCCTGCTGTTCTACCATACATTCCCATCAAACACAATAGCTAACAAAAAAAACCAAGCAAATAAAAAGGGGATGTCCAGCAGGGAAGATCAAGAAGACAAAGAAATCTGGGCTTAACAGAGCAATAAACTAAATTATACCACACCCTATAATAACCTATAGGCTAACTCTGTGTGATTTACATAAGGGCAAGCCCAAGCCTTGTGGTTTAATTTAGCTCAGGCTTCTCTGTCCTTAATTTTTCTAGTAGTAGCTTGTTGACTTCCATTGTCCTATAGCTTTGACTTCTGGGATGGTAAAAAAAACAGTTGTAGACATATCAACTCTGACACAAATTGAGTGCATACCAAAATTCCCAGGGCAGAAGTTCACGCAAGAGACACAGCACTCTATAATCCAAGAAAACTAAAAGAACCATTTGCATATAGGACCCAAGATCCAGCCCTGACAGGCCCAGTGGCCACATAAACACATGCATGCACCACTGGACAAATCAAAGAGGTAGACAGAGAAATCCATTTGCCTCCTCAAAAATGGTAAATTTTAGAGCACCAGATCTTACAGAGCACTGACCTCTACCCACGAAGTTCATCTTCATGCATGAGCATTGCAACAGCATTTTTGAAGGGCATCATCAAGTCAGAAATGCTAAAAAGCCCCATGGAATACCACAGGGAGAGCCATGTAGGATAAGGTCACCACAACCACAATCAGAAGGTTTGGAAGCATGGCAATGTCAATTAGATGCCTCCTGTGAACCAGTACTGGAGCCACCCCTGCACAACACTTTAAAGCCTTCATGGTAAAAAAAACCCTTTTGGATAGGTCAGGCAAACCATTTAATTGAGGACAAGAATCCTGTAAATAAATGTAGAGGAAACTGCACTCAACCAATATAAAATGTAGGGCTGCCAAATAAAAGAAAGCATTGCTCAATGCTGCAGCTACCTGCATAACACAGCCTACAAGAGATGTGCTACCATTCACATACATACACAATGTGACATGGGCAAGCAACTGCCCATCTAGGGCAAAGCACAACAAATTTGTCAGCATGATTAGCAAGCACCCTAAAACTTTACCACTGCAATCTAGACAAAACTTAAGAGACAACAGTCTCAATCTCTGCCACATGCAGTGCTTTGAACACTATATTGAAAATGCAACAGTGTAAGCACAACACAGAAGCAAGGAGGCCTGCTGACAGTTGATTGAATGCACAAATCCTAGGTTATAGCAACAACGCACTATTCTGCAATTGTGTAACCACTCATACCAAATCCTTAATGCAACAATTGGGAACCAATCTAATAGCAGCAGTAAAACTTGCATGAGCCCCCTGTCAATAGAGTCCGAAGGCCAAGACATGTCACACCAAGATCCTTTCAGGGAACAACTGAAACCCATGGACCCTGCAGATTCATGAACAACTACACTGCAAATTATGGAATGCTAGAGCAGACTATTACATTCTTGGAGAAACAACACCCAAACAGATAAATCCTGCCCTAATACAGATAATGATAAACATGTAAAATATTAAGGCTTCATGACACAAGGCCTTTCAATATCCTGCAGAAGACCCTGTGCATTGGACTAACCCAGGAATCAAAGTTGAGTGAACCCAACAATGACGGTGCCTGCACCTGGTCCCTAGGCAGGCAACAAAACCTAAACAAGGTATTGATGCTGATATCTAGATAAGGCAGACAATGTGTGGGCCCTTAGTCTTTCCCAGAGCTATGGGAAACCTAAAATTCATGAAAAAAGAGTGCGAGGAATCAGCCAGATCAATGCACCGGAAATCATTGAGATAATGAGCTATTAAATGGCAACCCATGTCCTGCTCAATGCACCAGTGGAGAAAAGTGCTAAACTGTTCAAAGAGGTTTCAAGCGATGGAACATGCTATAGGTGAGAGCTTGCCTATGTAATATCCATCGTCCAAGCAAAATCCCATAAATCTGAAACACCCAGGATGTAAGGGAAGCAAACTAAGGGAGTGATTCAGTAAGGGTTGCAATTGCAAAGCTGCACACAAACAACTTATGCAGCAGGATGTGTATGACACCCCCTGCTGCATTTGCGATCCCAGCACTGGGATGGAGGTCACAGGCTGGGATCACCATCACGACCATCAGTGGTCACTGGCTGCAATGGTGGATGGTGCCGGTCTGCCTACAAGCTGAGTAAGCCTCAGCTTACTCAGGCAGGCCAGTTTGCGAGGCCAGGTAGCTGCATCAGTCGACACAGTCCGTGGCCTTGCCACTCCCGGAAAACGGGCCGTACATGCCCCGTTTCCGGGAATGCCAGCCGACACTGCCCTTGCACCATCCTTTCAATGCCTCTGCCTGTCAATCAGGCAGAGACATCAAAGGGACTGAATGCAACAACGCAGGACTCATTCTGCACACTCGCAGAATGGGTCCTGCGCATACGCAGATTCCCGATAACCGTGAATCTACGATTAGCAGTGCAATTGCGAGCACTAGTGAATAAGACCCTAAAAGCATATTCAATGTCAATCATATAATTATATCAGCACTCCCTAGCTGGCATAATAAACTAGCTCCAGAGCACTATTAAAGAAACAGATATATGCTGGAATGGCATTGTTAACTGACAACCCTTCCAGGTATTAGATGTGGAATCAGACAAAATTCACCACACACACAACAAGTTTGTAAAGGCATTTAATCTTGCAAAATATGTTCCAAAACACATCTAGTGGCCAGGAGCAACAACTGTATCCTCAATCATATGAAAATGCAAATAAATTATAACTTATGTTAAGTACACAAATTCAGAAGTATCACAACAAAGCACAGCAAAATAGCCTCATGTTATGTTTGCTTTTTACAAACACAGAAGCAATCCCTTATCATATTTTCAAACATAATAAATAGTACTGACTTCTTTAGGACATATGCCAGGAAGTAGACATCATGACATGACCCAGTATAGCCGGACACAATGCTCTTAAATCACATGTTAGCATTATATCGCACATTAAATCTGCACTTTCAGGGAATGCCAGTGGTGTCAGATAAGACTAGAGATGAGCTTTTCTGATTTGGAGAAATCTGACAGAACCAATCTTCGGGGTACAGAGTCAAACTGAGTCATGGCTTGGTTCCTTCCACCAAATTCAGTTCTCAAAATGAGACACAACATAATTTTCCCGGATTTGTTGGACCTTGCATGTTTTGGACTGCATAGAAGTCCCTCTCTCATGATTTTAGGTGCAATTTTAGCTAGGAGAGTGCATGAAGAAAGTTTTTGGCTATAGCTGTGTGTCACGGCCAGGGTATTTCAGCATGGCGCTAGGCGAGTGTTACCTGTGAGGTCATTGTGGCGCGGGCTGTCTGGTGGCGGAGCTGGTGTCTGGCGGGGGGCTTTGGCTGCGCGCGTTATTGTGCGGGCCTGTTGTCACTCTGCGCTGGTAAGGCCTGGCGGCGTCTCCGTTCCATTTGGCATGGGCGCCGCCATCTTGCCTTCTGGCCATGTGATGCGGCTGGCCAATCCTGGTGAGTCACATGTTCCCTCCGGCCAGTAACAGCACGGCATGGGGTATTTAGGAAGGGTCAGTGCCTTCCTTCTTTGCCAGTGCAACGTGTATCTCAGCCTAGCTGAGAGGGAGTTCTCTGTGCTTTCCTGTTCCTGTGAATTTGCTGTCTGCCAGTCTGCCTGTCAGCTCCTAGCTCCCACTGGACTACCCTGCTTCCTCCATCACCCTTGCCCATACCTGAGTGCCTGAGCCTGCTGACATCCTGCGCTTCAGTTCACTACCTGCAAACCAGGCTTGTTTATTTTCAGTTCACTATCTGCAAACCTGGCTTGATTATTTTCAGTTTCACTACCTGCACACCTGGACAGCTGTAATTGTTTCTACTTGGACATTAACCCTTTTGCTCCCTCCACAGAACTCTTGTGCACATTTATATATTCCTGGACTTTTATTTACTGCCACATTATATGTCTACTCAAGCACTTATTAAAGATCCTAGTTTTATTTTCAAATCTGCTTCTGTGATCACTCCTGCTACCACCCCGGGTCCACAAACAACCCAGAACATAACAGTTTGCACTGGCCCCATGGAGCCGGCCACGGATCAGGAGTCAGGAGTGGATTTGTTCAGGGGCATTTCTGGTCGTTTAAAAAAATCTGGAAAACATGCAGCATCAGATGGCTAAATTTCTGCAAGAGATGTCCAAGCGACAGGATAGTTTGCAAACTTCCTTTTCTACCCCTGAAGTACCAGCATCTACATCTGCATCAGCGTCTGGGAATACAGGAGGCAGATCATCTCCCCGCTTACATCTTCCTTTACCAAGTAAATTTGATGGCAATCCTAAACTCTGCCGAGGATTCCTAAATCATTGTGACATACATTTTACCCTGCAGCCTGACAACTTTCTAACTGCAAGAACTAAAGTGGCTTATATAGTCTCCCTGTTATCCGGCCAGGCCTTGGAATGGGCTTCCCCACTCTGGGAGCGCTCAGATCCGCTGCTGGATAATTACGCAGGCTTTGTGTCATCCTTCAGGAGGATTTTCGATGAACCTGGGCGTACTGTATCAGCATCATCAAACATCATGACACTGAGACAAGGGGTCCGTCCTGTCAGTCAATATGCTGTGCAATTTCAAATTTTAGCATCAGAGCTCAAATGGAATGAGGAAGCCCTCACCTCGGCCTTCTGGCATGGGTTGTCAGACCGACTAAAGGATGATCTAGTCACTCGAGAGCTTCCTACTAATCTGAACGACATGATTTCGTTGTGTATCGAAGTTGACCTACGCTTCAGGGAACGTCAGGCTGAAAAAAACAGAACTGACCGGCAAAGGTCATTTACCCCCTCCATTTCTACCCGACCCATTCCTTCTCCTACTGAAGAGGAGCCTATGCAGGTGAATCATACACACCTCTCCAAAGAAGAACGTTAGAGAAGAATGCAAAAGAACCTCTGTCTGTACTGCGGAGAGTCCGGTCACCTGCTGATCTCCTGCCCCCGTAAACTGGGAAATGCCAAATCCTAACTGACCCTGGAGACATCAAGTTAGGAGTTATGAACCCGTCTCCAAAAATTAAAGATTTCACGATTACCCTAGCCTTTGATCTTAAACCCAAACCTGTCTTTGCTACTGCTCTACTTGACTCGGGAGCAGCCGGAAATTTCATAACGTCTAGTTTCATAGATAAATTTCAGATTCCTTGTTTGTCTCTCAACCATGCCATCTCTCTGACTTCTATAGACGGACGTCCTCTAACTAACGGGATAGTCACCAAAGAGACTCAACCAGTATTGGTCCGAATTGGAGCACTTCATTCTGAGTCCTTAAAATTCCTGGTGATATCAGAGGCCTCTCAAGAAGTGGTTCTTGGTCTACCCTGGTTACGTCAACATAATCCCAGGATTGATTGGAGTTCTATGCAGATTCTGTCATGGGGTATGGACTGTCAGAAATCCTGTCTTCCAAAAATTCGACCTGTGAGAAAGACAGTTCCATTAGTTTCTTCTGCCATTCCCAAGGAATATCAGATGTTCGCCGATGTGTTCTCAGAGCAACAAGCAAATATCTTACCCCCTCATAGGGAATGGGACTGTCCAATTGAATTGATACCTGATAAGATACCACCTCGTGGTCGTACCTATCCGCTGTCCTTGCCTGAGACTCAAGCCATGACCGAGTACATCCGGGACAACCTGGCAAGGCGGTTCATTCGCCCCTCTACTTCACCTGCCGGAGCTGGGTTTTTCTTCGTTGGCAAGAAGGACGGTGGTCTAAGACCATGTATCGATTATCGAGGCCTTAATGACCATAATCGATACATCTAAGACCATGTATCGATTATCGAGGCCTTAATGACATTACTGTAAAGAGTCGATACCCTCTTCCCCTGATTACTGAGTTGTTTGATAGGGTCAAGGGCTCTGTCATTTTTTCTAAATTAGATCTGAGAGGGGCTTACAACCTCATTCGTATCCGAGCTGGCGATGAATGGAAGACCGCTTTTAATACCAGAGATGGACATTTCGAGTATTTAGTAATGCCTTTTGGATTGTGTAACACCCCTGCTGTCTTTCAAAGTTTCGTTAATGAGATTTTCCGGGATCTGTTATATGTTTCGGTTGTTGTCTATCTGGATGACATGCTGATTTTTTCACCCTCTGTGGCTAAACATCAAGAACATGTTAAAGAAGTTCTGACCCGTTTGAGAGAAAACCACCTTTACTGCAAACTAGAGAAGTGCGTCTTTGGAGTGCCCAGTGTACCTTTTCTCGGCTATGTAATATCTGGCTCCAGTTTAGAAATGGACCCCAAGAAGGTACAAGCAATTCTGGATTGGACCCGACCTCAGACACTGAAGGCCATCCAGAGATTGTTGGGCTTCGCTAATTATTATAGACGCTTCATTAAGGGATTTTCTACACTGCTTGCTCCCATTACAGCCTTGACCCACAAAGGTGCTAATCCTGCCCAATGGTCTCCTGAGGCAGAGTCTGCCTTTCATCTTCTAAAACAGGCCTTTATCTCAGCACCAGTTCTTCGACAACCAGATCTGGACAGCCCTTTTTTGTTGGAAGTGGACGCATCATCTGAAGCTGTGGGAGCAGTCTTGTCTCAACGTTATGAGGACAACCGAGTCCATCCGTGTGGGTTCTTTTCTAAAAAATTCTCACCTGCCGAAAGGAACTATGCCATAGGTGAGCAAGAACTACTAGCTGTAAAGTTGGCATTGAAGGAATGGAGATATTTGCTAGAAGGCGCCAAGTTTCCATTTACTGTATTTACAGACCATAGAAATCTCCTATTTCTCAAAAACCTCCAATGTGTGAGTCCTCGTTTGGCCCGCTGGGCAATATTCGTTTCCAGATTTCAGTTCACCCTGACCTTCCGGTCTGGAGCACTTAATCAGAAGGCTGATGCCCTATCGAGATCTCTCCTCTGTGATGATCAATCTGAAAATCAAAGCAATACCCCTGTCTTGGAATCAAGAGTTTTTGCCTCATTACAAGTTCAGCCTCCTATGGGAGAATCATTTGTGGCCCTGGAATTAAGGAAGCAGCTTCTCACTTTGGCACATTCCTCTCGCTTTGCAGGGCACTCAGGCACTCGGAAGACCTTGGAGTTCCTTAAAAGACACTATTGGTGGCCTTCTATGAAGGCAGATATAATGGAGTTCATCTCTTCCTGCTCCTCCTGTGCCCAGCATAAATCATCACGACAAGCTCCAGCTGGGGAATTGCTTCCATTACCTACTCCATCACATCCATGGATGCATCTCTCCATGGATTTCGTCACAGACCTGCCAGTCTCTCAAGGTTTCAACACTATCTGGGTTGTAATAGACCGATTTTCTAAGATGGTCCACTATATACCGTTGAAGAAGTTACCTTCTGCCCCTGACCTGGCACAGTTGTTTGTCCAACACATATTTCGTCTACATGGCCTTCCTGCTGAAATTGTCTCTGACCGTGGTGTGCAGTTTACTGCAAAATTCTGGAGGGCTTTGTGTTCTGTTCTTCAAGTGAAGTTAAACTTTTCCACGGCCTACCATCCGCAAAGCAACGGCTCCACCGAGAGAGTTAATCAAGATCTAGAGACTTTCTTAAGAATTTTTATGTCATCTTCCCAGGACAATTGGGCTGCCTTGCTGCCGTTGGCTGAGTTTGCACATAATGCTTCCTACCACTCGTCAACTAACCAAACGCCATTTCAGGTTGTATATGGCCTTCATCCTCGTGTTCCCGAATTTTGAAGCCTGCCTGTTTTCGATGTTCCGGCCGTGGAGGACACGGTGCGGAATTTTGCTGCCATCTGGACTCAAGTACGGTCTGATTTGTTGAAGGCATCCTCTCGCTATAAGATCCAGGCCGATAAGAAGCGTAGAATAGTTCCACGCATGCAAGTTGGAAGCCAGGTTTGGTTATCCCCCCGGAATCTTCATCTGAGGGTTCCTTCTATGAAATTTGCACCATGCTTCATCGGTCCCTTTTCCATAACAGAAGTCATTAATCCAGTGGCCTATCGTCTATAGTTACCCCCCATACCTAAAAATCCCTAATTCCTTCCATATTTCCTTATTGAAGCCCCTGGTCCTGAATAAATTCCATAGTGCTCTACCTGCTTCTCCTCGAGTCCAGATGGAGAGAGGAGTTGAGTTTGAGGTCGGCCCGATCTTGGACTCTCATCTACGCAGAGGTCATCTACAGTATTTGCTGGACTGGAAAGGTTACGGTCCAGAGGAACGTTGCTGGACCGATGCTCGTGATGTCCACGCTCCCGCGCTCATCAGGAGATTCCATTCTGCCCATCCGGAGAAGCCTGGTGAGTGTCCTGAGGCCACCCCAAAAGGGGGGGGGTACTGTCACGGCCAGGGTATTTCAGCATGGCGCTAGGCGAGTGTTACCTGTGAGGTCATTGTGGCGCGGGCTGTCTGGTGGCGGAGCTGGTGTCTGGTGGGGGGCTTTGGCTGCGCACGTTGCTGTGCAGGCCTGTTGTCACTCTGCGCTGGTAAGGCCTGGCGGCGTCTCCATTCCATTTGGCATGGGCGCTGCCATCTTGCCTTCTGGCCATGTGATGCGGCTGGCCAATCCTGGTGAGTCACATGTTCCCTCCGGCCAGTAACAGCATGGCATGGGGTATTTAGGAAGGGTCAGTGCCTTCATTCTTTGCCAGTGCAACATGTATCTCAGCCTAGCTGAGAGGGAGTTCTCTGTGCTTTCCTGTTCCTGTGAATTTGCTGTCTGCCAGTCTGCCTGTCAGCTCCTAGCTCCCACTGGACTACCCCGCTTTCTCCATCACCCTTGCCCATACCTTAGTGCCTGAGCCTGCTGACATCCTGCGCTTCAGTTCACTACCTGCAAACCTGGCTTGTTTATTTTCAGTTCACTACCTGCACACCTGGACAGCTCTAATTGTTTCTACTTGGACATTAACCCTTTTGCTCCCACCACAGAACTCTTGTGCACATTTATATATTCCTGGACTTTTATTTACTGCCACATTATTTGTCTACTCAAGCACTTATTAAAAATCCTAGTTTTATTTTCAAATCTGCTTCTGTGATCGCTCCTGCTACCACCCCGGGTCCACAAACAACCCAGAACATAACACTGTGCTGATATAGTTGCAATTGTAGAGAGTTATAGAAGGTTGGAGTGGGTGGAAAGGGTTGAAATGAAGGAATATTTAATCTGTGTATCTGTGAGGGTCAGACACTAGCAAGCAAACTGCAATGCAGGCTCCTCAAGTACAATACAGGTTCCACTTCTGTATATTTGTTTGAAGTTAGCTGCACTTACACATGTTTTTTACAAGGGTATCTATCTATACTTCAGTATATATTGTGTATGAAGGCAGAAACATGAATGTAATTTCAAGCTTAGCTGACCAAAGATCTAGTTTGTTCAGTATTGTGTCTTTTTGTTAAGAAAAAACCTGTCTTTTAAACATCACAATGGGCGATTAAGTAACAGACACTATAGTTAGCAATCTGCACAGGCACCTGCTTGTATTCGATAGTCTGAGCTGCACTTACTGTGTAGTGTCTACACATTTGAAGAGTATAAAGGGTATAAATCTAGTACATTAGGGACAGAGACAGTACTGTGATTGCAAACTGCGAGTGAAATTTAGCTGACAAAAAATACTGTGCTGTGTCTTAGTGAGCTGCACCACATCAGGTATTTTGTTCTGTTTTTGAAAAAAATTATTGAGTCTCTTAATTAAACTTTATAATACATATTTCAAGGAAGATTGTGTGAGTTTGAGGGACAATGTATATCTCCCATTCCACCATATTCCAAAGCTGCTTTTTTGAATTGATATATTGTGACTGTGGAGGCCAATGGAAAGCATTAAATTCATAGCCATGTTGTAGAGATGTTATATGGGTTGTCACATGATGTGTTATCCTGTTAGAAGTAGCCATTAGAGGACAGGTAGATTGTAGCCATAAAGGAATGCATCTGATCATCAACAGTACTCAAGTAGTTTGTGGTATTTAAACCAGGGCCATAACAATAGGTGTGCAACTGGTGCTGCCTCCCTTAGCAATTCCAAGGAGGAAGCAGGGTTACTGTCCTTATGGAATCCCTGGGTACCCTCCAATGGCTCCAGTTTATAGAGTGCTCAATTGGAATTGAGGGGCCTAATGTTTGCCAAGAAAACATTCTCTACTCTCGCTCCCAATACCAGTATCTATTGATTTATGTTTTGTAAGTTTGACACTTAAATCTGCATTTCTCAGCACAAATGTATGCTGTATTGGTCACACTAGGCAATGTTTTTCAATGTGCAACTGACCAGCTTTGATGACCTTTTGCCTACTATAGCCTCAGTATACTGTTCTTAGCTGAAAGACATGGAACCTAGTGAGATCTTCTGCTGCTGTAGACCATTTATTATAGGGTTTAACATACAGTATATGTGCATCCAGAGATGTTCTTCTGCTTACCACTGTTGTAACTGTTTTTTGTGTTACTGTTGTTTCCTGTCAGCTTGAATCAGTCTGGTCATTCTTCTATGACCTCTCTCATTACCAAGGCATTTTCACTTACAGGTCTACTGCTCACTCTATATTTTTATATTTTGTGCATTATGATCTGTAAACTCTAGAGACTGTTATGTGTGAAGTTTCAAAATGGTCAAAATACCTTGTTTGGTACCAACAATCATGTTATGCTTACAGATATGCCCATGATCATTGTGTCTGATCATGCCACAAAAGTGCACACACATTGCACTATGCACCACGTTACGCTATGACGCGTCCCCGATCACGGGAGTGCATCTCCATTCTAACCTTTGGAGACACAAATGTGCATCTCTGATCGTGGGAGTCCATCTTGTGCCATGCATGGCGCAAGATGCTGCACTACCGACAATAATCTAGCCGGGCATATCTGTACTTCAGTCACATCTCTTCATCAGTCCAGTGTTTGATGTGAACATCAATTAAAGCCCTTTACCATCTTTCATGATTGTTTTCATTGTCGAATGGACTGATTGAGAGTCACATATTATTCCAATGTTCATGCAATTGAGTATTTTCTTTCTACTGCGCATGTGTGAAATTTCCCTAAAAACTCATATGGCAAATGTGTTACACTGTGTGCAGGGCCGCTGTAAAATCTCTCTGCACCCTAGGTAAAGCTTCAGCCTAGTGCCCCACTGTACTCCCATAGAGGGTGTTGCAGGTGACCACTAGGTGGGCTGGGGTTTAATGCATCATTATGGCCCCCACAGTGCAAAGTGGAAAAAGAAGTTGGGACCATGGAGTCTCCTTAAAATTCAAGTGTTTCTAAGATATTTAGAGTAGGAACATAAGGATCAGAGACACAGATTGTAAACAGATACAATGTGGGAAGATGATGGCATACCTGTAGGTGAGGTAAAAATATTATAAGTTAAAAGTTGGCCACATTGGGCAGTCAGGGTATCAGTCATGGCATCATGGGGTACTGAACCAGCACAGCCAATCAGGCACTGGGGGTGTGTGAGCACCTATATTTCTGACCTTCCTGCTGCCTCATCACGGGAGTTATTCTGTACAGCAGGATAATGGCAGTTTGCAGCAAGAAACTACAAACCTATCTCAAACCAATTCCTACAATCAGAGGTTTAAATTATTCCAGCTCATGTTGTATCGATCATGGTCCTTCACAAAATTTGGGAGAACCATGAATGCTCAGATGCTGCTTACTGTCCCACATTCCAAGTGAACAGAAATATGGTGCTCTCCTACATAGAGCAATACCTCACCACCAATGGATACTGAAGGATACATACAACACAAGCTCCTGTTAACAGTTGTCCTATTTTTAAACATGTTCATGTACTGTAGCTAAAGGAGAACTATGGATGTATCCTATAACAAGTTATAACAAATTCTGGCCATATGACTGCAAATTGTCCCATTACACAGAAAACCCATGTGATGTGATGAACATATTTATATTCTTATTTGCTAGATATGTCCATGCTGCTTTTCCTGATCCAGGCAATGAGGTTCTTCAAACATGTAGTCTTGAAGAAGAGATTGGTCTCCGGTAGTCTTGTAGCCTTATTTTATGTTAGTATGATTGATAAAAGACAACTGCAGACATGGAGATACAGAGGAATACCCTACTGATGTAATTTATGTTGAATGTCCATGAGGAATAATAAAAAGTGGCCTGATTACTGAAGTGTACACAGCAATGTCTATTGATCATTCCCCATCTGCAACTTTATGAAAATGCCATTACAAACTCCTACCCTTGTATACCTCTGTGTGGCCAAATGTGCAAGGACTGAGACGCCGGCTTTCAGCTTCTGCACACACAGTAATACAGATTGGTGCATATTTATGCCCCATCATTAATCTCGCCATCACAAATTTTTATAGTTATAAAGCCTGTAAAACATTTTGTAGTATAGAGCCACTAAATAAATAAATGATAACTAATAATAAATATCTTATAATGGAAGGGATCTTTCCACTTTTCTGGGGATTTTGTCAAAAATCACTAAAATCTGAAAATGTGATATACAGCAAATGTCTCTGTTACACTAAAATTACATGGCTCCACTTATAATATTTTAATGTAAACATTTCAATAGAGGTGCACCAAGAGCCTAATATTTTAATGTGCTTTTTGGATTTATTTTTTGGATATTTGTAATGCATAATCAATGTATGAAATGATATTGAAAAAAGAAGCAAAGATTCAATAATCACACTATAACATAAAGTACTGGTTGGTTTAATTCATGTAAAGTTCTTACAATAGAGTTTACAGTTTAGATATCTGAAATTCCGATAATATATTAGAACATTTATAGCTTGCATTTCATTCTATTAGTAAAAAAATTATAATTGCTAACTTGTTTACTGTACAGTATGTCCTTTTGTATGGCAATATCACTACTGTAATTATTAGCTATACCTCATGTTTTCTTTGATAATTAATTATTTCTGACAAAATTTTACCAATCTTAATAAAAAAGGAAAAAAATTCATTCCTAATGTTTCCGCGCTTCTTTGATTTTTTTTTGATTGAACCACACTTTTTTTGGAAACTAAACTTCCCTCTCTTTGAGAGCCCTAAGACTGTACATACTGCCATATTTTGCAATATCAGTGTCCACTGTGCTCTCTAATATCTGAAGGTGTTCTATGGTAAATCCTGCATCTTCTACAGCCTTCCTTAAAAAGACCTCATCATATGTTAGGATATGGAACGTGTGCTCCCCAACTGTATAATACTTTCCATTAAATGTACCCATCAATAATAGATAGCCACCTACTTTAATGAAGGAAGATAGTTTTTTAAGGTTTTTGCTATAAGAATCCTTATCTTTGCTAACATGTTGCATTAAATATATACTTATTACACAGTCCGCTTTCTCCAATACAAATGGCTCTGTGGGGTTATCTTTATCAAGGTTGCATTTTTTTATATGTTTAATTTTTCTTCTTAGAATTTCTTCTTTTTCCAACCACTTTTTACTGAAAAAGATAAAAGCACAATTAAATGGCATGTTAACCTAATGTGCAATTATTCTTATATGAATGAGTTGCTAATAAAAATCACTATAAAGCATTTTTATTTTCTTAAGAAGTTTCTGGTTAAATGGTCTTTTATACATAATTTTTTCACTTATTTACTGTATGAATGACATTTTCCAGTAGGATGAATCTTTTGGCTGCCTAAAACATTGCAGTATATTTCAATTGCTGTAAATAAACACTGTGGTGTTTGAATTACAGCAGTGTCGATTTCCATCTCTTATGCTGTATGTATGTATATATTAGGGGTGTGCACCGGCCACTTTTCGTGTTTTGTGTTTTGGTTTTGGATCTGGATCTTTCTTCGTGTTTTGGATCTGGATTGGATTTGCCAAAACCACCCTTCCGTGTTTTGGGTTCTGGGTTTTGTGTTTTGGATCTGTATTTTTTTGAAAAAAAGCATAAAAACAGCTAAAATCACAGAATTTGTAGGTTTTTCTGCTCCTATGCTATTATTAACCTCAATAACCTTAATTTCCACTCATTTCCAGTCTATTCTGAATACCTCACACCTCACAATAGTGTTTTTATGTCCAAAAGGTTGCACCGAGGTAGCTGGATGACTATGCTAAGCGACACGAGTGGGCGGCACAAACACGTGACCCATCTAGGCGTGAAACTGCAGTGGCAGACAGGATGGCATTGAAAAACTAGGCCCCAAACTGTACATAATGCAAAGAAAAAAAAGAGGTGCAAGATGGAATTGTCCTTGGGCCCTCCCACCCACCCTTATGTTGTATAAACAGGACATGCACACTTTAACAAACCAATCATTTCAGCGCCAGGGTCTGCCACACAACTGTGGCTGAAATGATTGGTTCATTTGGGCCCCCACAAAACAAGCTGGCAATTAATCTGTCCCTGCACAAACTGGCTCTACGGAGGCAAGAAGTCGTCCTCATCCTCCTCATCCACAGATTCCTCACCCTCTTCAGTGTTATGTACATCCTCATCCTCACAGAGTATTAATTCGTCCCTGCTGGAACCACAGGTCCCTCTGTACGTTCTGGAGGCTGGTCTCCCTGGAAGAGTTGATCATTCATTTTATGAACATCATCTTCTCCACATTTTGTGGAAGCAACCTCCTACGCCTTTCGCTAACAAGGTTCCCGGCTGCACTAAACACTCTTTCGGAGTACACACTGGAGGGGGGGCAACTCAGGTAAAATAGAGCCAGTTTGTACAGGGACCTCCAAATTGCTTCTTTTTCCTGCCAGTACAGGTACGGACTGTCTGACATGCCTACTTGGATGCTGTCACCGATGTAATCCTTTAACAGACAGACGCACGCTTGTCGCTGCTGCTTTGAGGATTCAAGTGCGGCTACAGCCCACACAATTCACAAAGACAGAAAAAAAAAAAGAATATTTTTATTGTTTGTGGAGCACACTTTGAGGGTTACACCACCCTCTAACAGACAGACGCACGCTTGTCGCTGCTGCTTTGAGGATGCAAGTGCGGCTACAGCCCACACAATTCACAAAGACAGAAAAAAGAAGAAGAATATTTTTATTCTTTGTGTAGCACACTTTGAGGGTGTCACCACCCTTTAACAGACAGACGCACGCTTGTCGCTGCTGCTTTAAGGATGCAGGTGCGGCTACAGCCCACACATTTCACAAAGACCGAAAAAAAAGAACAATATTTTAATTGTTTGTGTAGCACACTTTGAGGGTGTCACCACCCTTTAACAGACAGACGCACGCTTGTCGCTGCTGCTTTAAGGATGCAGGTGCGGCTACAGCCCACACAATTCACAAAGACAGAAAAAAGAAGAATATTTTTATTGTTTGTGTAGCACACTTTGAGGGTGTCACCACCCTTTAACAGACAGACGCACGCTTGTCGCTGCTGCTTTGAGGATGCAAGTGCGGCTACATCGCACACAAGTCACAAACACATAAAAAAAATAGTTTTTTATTTTTTGGAGCACTTTGAGAGTTACACCACCCTTTAACAGACAGACGCACGCTTGTCGCTGCTGCTTTAAGGATGCAGGTGCGGCTACAGCCCACACATTTCACAAAGACCGAAAAAAAAGAACAATATTTTAATTGTTTGTGTAGAACACTTTGAGGGTGTCACCACCCTTTAACAGACAGACGCACGCTTGTCGCTGCTGCTTTAAGGATGCAGGTGCGGCTACAGCCCACACAATTCACATAGACAGATAAAAGAAGAAGAATATTTTTATTGTTTGTGTAGCACACTTTGAGGGTGTCACCACCCTTTAACAGACAGACGCACGCTTGTCGCTGCTGCTTTAAGGATGCAGGTGCGGCTACAGCCCACACATTTCACAAAGACCAAAAAAAAAAGAACAATATTTTAATTGTTTGTGTAGCACACTTTGAGGGTGTCACCACCCTTTAACAGACAGACGCACGCTTGTCGCTGCTGCTTTGAGGATGCAAGTGCGGCTACATCGCACACAAGTCACAAACACATAAAAAAAATAGTTTTTTATTTTTTGGAGCACTTTGAGAGTTACACCACCCTTTAACAGACAGACGCACGCTTGTCGCTGCTGCTTTAAGGATGCAGGTGCGGCTACAGCCCACACATTTCACAAAGACCGAAAAAAAAGAACAATATTTTAATTGTTTGTGTAGAACACTTTGAGGGTGTCACCACCCTTTAACAGACAGACGCACGCTTGTCGCTGCTGCTTTAAGGATGCAGGTGTGGCTACAGCCCACACATTTCACAAAGACAGAAAAAAAAAGAACAATATTTTAATTGTTTGTGTAGCACACTTTGAGGGTGTCACCACCCTTTAACAGACAGACGCACGCTTGTCGCTGCTGCTTTGAGGATGCAGGTGGAATCTAGACGGGATTTGGAACCGAGGACACACTACCTCCATCAATTGTCTAAATCCCACTGCACTAATGTCGGATACCGGACGCACGTCTAACACCAACATAGCAGTCAAGGCCTCAGTTATACGTTTTGCTTCAGGATGACTTCTGTCGTACTTCATCCTCATCGCTAGGGACTGTTGGAGGGTCAATTGTTTAGTAAAAGTAGTGATGTTCCTACTTCCTCTCTGGGATGATGAACAACTCCCAGCAGCAGCAACAGCACTAGTAGGAAGTGGTTCTTGATCTTTCCCTATTTTATTTTTATCAGAGAAAGTTTGGTCCTCCATTTATGTTATATTGATATATATACGTGCGGCTAAAGTGCACACAAACACAGAAAATATTTTTTTATTTTTGCTGGAGAGTAGTGCACTTTGTGGGTTACACCACCCTTTAAGAAATGAGCCAGCCGGCTCTTTACTTATGGGACACAGGCGCACGCTTGGCGCTGCTCCTTTGTTGATGCACGTGCAGCCACAGTGCACACAAGTCACAAACACAGAAAATATATATTTTTTTGGTTTGGAGTGTACTTTGGGGGTTACAGAACCCTTTAACGGTCAAGCCAGCCGGCGCTTTACTTATGACACAGGCGCACGCTTGGCACTACTTTGTTGATGCACGTGCGGCTACTGCGCATACAATTCACAAACCCAGAAAATAATTTTTTTTTTGGTTTGGACTGGAGTGTACTTTCGGGGGTTACAGCACCCTTTAACGGTCAAGCCAGCCGGCCCTTTACTTATGACACAGGCGCACACTTGGCACTACTTTGTTGATGCACGTGCGGCTACTGCGCACACAATTCACAAACACAGAAAATAATTTTTTTCGGTTTGGACTGGAGTGTACTTTGGGGGTTACAGCACCCTTTAACGGTCAAGCCAGCCGGCCCTTTACTTATGACACAGGCGCACGCTTGGCACTACTTTGTTGATGCACGTGCGGCTACTGCGCACACAATTCACAAACACAGAAAATAATTTTTTTTTTTGGTTTGGACTGGAGTGTACTTTCGGGGGTTACAGCACCCTTTAACGGTCAAGCCAGCCGGCCCTTTACTTATGACACAGGCACACGCTTGGCACTACTTTGTTGATGCACGTGCGGCTACTGCGCACACAATTCACAAACACAGAAAATAATTTTTTTTTTGGTTTGGACTGGAGTGTACTTTGGGGGTTACAGCACCCTTTAACGGTCAAGCCAGCCGGCCCTTTACTTATGACACAGGCGCACGTTTGGCACTACTTTGTTGATGCACGTGCGGCTACTGCGCACACAATTCACAAACACAGAAAATAATTTTTTTTTTGGTTTGGACTGGAGTGTACTTTCGGGGGTTACAGCACCCTTAACGGTCAAGCCAGCCGGCCCTTTACTTATGACACAGGCGCACGCTTGGCACTACTTTGTTGATGCACGTGCGGCTACTGCGCACACAATTCACAAACCCAGAAAATAATTTTTTTTTTGGTTTGGACTGGAGTGTACTTTCGGGGGTTACAGCACCCTTAACGGTCAAGCCAGCCGGCCCTTTACTTATGACACAGGCGCACGCTTGGCACTACTTTGTTGATGCACGTGCGGCTACTGCGCACACAATTCACAAACACAGAAAATATTTTTTTTTTTGGTTTGGACTGGAGTGTACTTTCGGGGGTTACAGCACCCTTAACGGTCAAGCCAGCCGGCCCTTTACTTATGACACAGGCGCACGCTTGGCACTACTTTGTTGATGCACGTGCGGCTACTGCGCACACAATTCACAAACACAGAAAATAATTTTTTTTTGGTTTGGACTGGAGTGTACTTTCGGGGGTTACAGCACCCTTTAACGGTCAAGCCAGCCGGCCCTTTACTTATGACACAGGCGCACGCTTGGCACTACTTTGTTGATGCACGTGCGGCTACTGCGCACACAATTCACAAACACAGAAAATATATTATTTTTTTAGCACTTGGGGGAGCGCCCCTGATGGACAGAGCACCCCCTGGACAACACTACAGCTCTCCTTTAGGACTGGGACACTGCACAGGACTTTGGAGTGGACACAGCCCCTATGGAGAACTGACTGCACAACACAGTCCAGCCAGCCCCTATGGACTTTGAAGTAGTGGACACAGCCCCTATTAACAACAGCAGCACAGCACAACACAGCCAGCCCCTATGGACTTTGAAGTAGTGGACAACAGCAGCACTACACTACACTACACTACACAGCCCTAACTCCCACCCTCCCTCTTCACTGTCCACAGCCGAGTGAGAAAATGGCGCCGACGCGGGTACCTTATATAGGATCCAAAACCCGCGAGACTCGGAAGGCGGGATGATGACGTTTTGCCTCGATTTCAGATCCGAGTCAGGCGGGAAAAGTCGAGCCTGACTCGGATCGGACTCGGATCGGGGGGGTTCGGATTTTAGAAATCCGAACCCGCTCACCCCTAGTATATATATATATATATATATCTCAAGAGTCATCATTTGACTGAGAAATAGAACACACACAGGAAACAGCTGCAGTATTTGGATAGAGTGATCCTAAGAAGTTAATTTTTTATGAAGGGAAGATTATTCTATTACTTATCTAATACAGTATAAACCCCTGAGTAGAAGGATCAATACCATTTTTGGAGATGCTGGTCTAAACATTGAATACCCCTGAGGTAGTCGATAATGCGACAAAATCTAAAGAAGAAATCCTCTCAAATTTTCCGTTCTTCAGAATACATGTCCAAGGAAGATAGCCATCCAGGTTACTGAAGTGTTATTTGAAGAACATTGTGGTGGATCATCCTAAAGACCTCCAAATTCTATTATATATATATATATGGTAATTCAATCCAGCAGCACTCCTCTCTAATTCAATTTAGCCAAAAATGCAGGAGCTTTCCTTACATAAACCTCCAAGAAGGTGGATTACAAAATGCAGCATAGGGATCATGCAGTGCGCATTGTGATAACAATACAGGAGACCAGCTTACACCTTTTTTTTGTAACCTCGTCCCCTGTATTATTATCGCAATGAGTGCTGCCTGATCCCTACGCTATATATACACATACAGTTGGCGGCACTCGAGCATAGATATGGAATAAACACACGGAGTTCCCTATTGGGTCAACGTTTCAATTCACAAAATGAATTTTCATCAGTTCCTGATGAAAATTCATTTTGTGAATTGAAACGTTGACCCAATACGGGAACTCCGTGTGTTTATTCCATATTTATGCTCGAGTGCCGTCAACTGTATGTATATCTGTTATTTATGAAGGAGGGCACCGGCAGCAGTTGATACATTTTTAGCTCAGTGCCGAGTATTTGGACTTATATATATATATATATATATATATATATATATATAAAAATAGATATAGATATATTTATTTATACACATTAGTGGGCAAATTTGTGAAAGCCTTTTGGAAATTGTGCATTTTTGAAGTTTAACAGCTTATAGCACTAACATATTTTAGTATTATTCCAAAAAGCATATATCATTACACTGACAATTTAATTTAGAACATAATACAACAGAATACAATTAACTTTCTAACAAAATGTTACATTTTGTAAACAGTTATATGTACTGAACTATGGATAGCACATTTCTTAGTATTGCACAATATCCATTAGTACTCTGTTAGGAAGCCGTTTGCTGCAATTACATACCTCCCAACATTGGTGGCCAGAGGGTCATGACCCATAGTGCAGTAAAGGTGCATTTGCATTATAAAAGGGGGCAGAGCCAAGGGAAAAGGGGGCTTAGTCTCATGGCATCCCCATTTCCATCACTGTGGGGTTGTATCCAGTACTTTCCGAGATGCCCCCTGGCTCTCTCTGCACTGTGAATAGATGATGTGCACATGCATACAATATCAATTCATCCGCTGCTTCCTCACTGCTCTGCTGTGCATATTGAGGTCTAGGAAATTAACCAATTTTTTATTAATGCATTGGGTCAATTTCAAATTACTTACTCAAGATTATTTACACAGAATCGGTTCCTCATTCCATCTATGTTTATATACTGAATATGTCTATAGAGAAAAAACTTACACACGTGGGCATTCTGCCCACCCAAGATGATTGGGCAATAATAATCCAATCACTCTCTGCAGGCCAGTCCCACCCTGACTAGAATCTAATTGTTTGACTGCCACCTGCTCTCACCTTTGATTGGTCGGAGTGATACATTAACTCAGCCAGTACTGTGATCTCACAGACCTCAATTGAAAAAGTCACTATCCTGGTGAAATGCACATCTTGACTTCGGAGCCTCTGCTGTGCACGAGGGGATTCCACTGACTACACACCACGGCAGCAGCCACTAGAGTATCAGGTACTTGTCCATTTTCAGGGATCCACTGGATGCTTCACCTCATGTATATTAGGCCTCTCACTGCACTGTCTTAGAGAAGAGTGGGGTGGAAGTGTCCATCAGCATGCCAGCCGATTCTCTCTATCTTCCTCCCTGTGGGACTGGGGATCTCTCACCCAGTATTCATTGTGCATTTTCCTCACTTATAGGGCAGCAGCATCCTGAATACTTCCATCTATTTCTTTATTTGTGATTCTCACATATCTGGCATTCTCATTTTCTCGCCAAGTGAGATGGTGCTGGTAATACTTAAAACAGTACAATATAAGTGCACATCCAGTAAAAAAATGGTTGTCTTTTATACTCAGTCTTTCAATTGTGTTCCACAATTTTTAGGGAGCCATGAGTAATTTCTTTTAAATGTTATTATGCTGTGCCACTCTTTCTTTGAATTATCATACAATGTGATTATATGGAAAACAAAAGACAAAGGTGGAGTTTGTATTAAATGGGCAATTACAGTCTGCAGGAAATTGCTTGAACAATTAGATGGATTTTGTACCCCACTCACAAGATAATAAAGCGAGGTCAAATATTTAAAGGTATCTTTACAACCCTGGTGGTGGATGTCCGTCAAAACAATAATATATGCGCTGCTCTACAATCAGGACGAGGGTCACAACAGCTTATGTAACTTTTACCATAATCAAAGCAAGGGTCACAGGGGGTCATTCAGACCCACTCGCGAGCGTCAGTACGCTCGCAAGCGGGTCGATGTTCCCCACTGTGCATGCGCACGATGGAGGGAGCTCCGTCGTGCGCATGCGCAAGACCCAACGAGTGACGGTCTTGCCATCGCTCGGGGTCTTGCACCAAAGGGGGCGTGCTGTCGATGTTGATTGATAGCACGCCCCCTTTTGTGAGCGTGCCTGCCAGACGGAGGCGTTCCCATGGGAATGCCTACCGTCTGGAGCCAGCCCCACTGACATCACTAGTGATATATACGACCGTCTGGAGCCAGCCCCACTGACATCACTAGTGATGTCAGTGGGAGTGATTTTGGCTCTGATAGAGCCAAAATCACTCCAGGACTTGCGGCTGGGAGACCCTACCGCAGGGTCTCCTTCGCAAGTCCGATGGTCGCGATGGTCAAGACCATCGGGACCATCTTTTAGGACGCTCGTATATGCTGTGGGTGGTGACCCACAGCTATACAAGCGTCCAGGAGGATGCTCCATTTTAATGGAGGAGGGCCCTGATTCAGAGCGAGCGCTCTGCTCAGAGCGTTCGGCTCTGAATCAGGCCCACAGTGCTGTATGTAGAGCTTTCCACAATCAAAGCAAAAATCACATACCCTTACTTACAAAGGAATATATAGAGATGTATCCATCAAGGTATCTTTAACAATAGACTTTGCACATCTTCATATAGACTTCAAAAATCCTGTAATCAGAGTAAAATAATTGTGTACCCTACTCACAATGGAGGCTGCTGCAATAAGCACATCAAGGTCTCTTTTATCATCCTTCTTTACTTGCTGAATTTTCCCTTATCCCCAATAATACATTTCGGGGTATAAGTAATAATGGAGAAAAATGGCCCTATCTATTTTCAAGTATTTAATAAAAAAATAACACAAGTGAGGCACAAAATAAAATGGTATTTTCACAAGGTCAGTCTGTAAAAGCATTCATTGGAAAAGATGTTTAAGGGTCGTATATAACCTGTGACAAAGTTGCAGGGTGGGGACCTTCCTTAGCAGGCTTACACAGTTCTAAATAGAACTGTCCCAGTGTGAATAACAAATAATAAATCCCCTAATAAACACGTTTTGATTTCTAAAATTTTTTTATCAAGGCATAGGGATTCAATCGTGTCCCTCCTATAAATACCGCCTCTTAATTCGCTAATGAGAAATACCTGGGGATTTAATCAGATCCTCTCTTTGTTCTGCATATGCACATAATCTCTATTGGTCTCAATGTCCTATCCATTATAGATTCATATTTCTTCTTCCCATTGCACAGGGGGAGCACTGGTGCCACTTTTGGACAAGATGTTCTACCCAGAATCCATCTGCATATGACATGTGGTCACATGACCTACGGCCATCCCGATCGTGACGTTTGTTCAGCTCCTACTGCCTCTTTGGTAATGTTTGTTGTTTCTCGTCCCATATAGACATCAGAGTTTGGGATGGGCATGCCCATTGCGTCCTGAGTTTCCACAGTGACACCTTTCACTTTCTTTTTGCAAACATGAGACCAATAATCCTAGAGTTATAAACAAATTATCTCACAAAGTTCTTAGAATTGATAAAATATTTAATTGTCCATATGTTAGTAGATGATAAACATAAAAAATACAACATATAAATTAGTAATCAATAGTTACTTTAGGGGCGGTATTTATAAGAGGGAAGCGATTGAAACCCTTATGCCTTGATAAAGATGTTTTAGAAATCGAAATGCATTGGTTAGGGGATTTAGGGGGAGATTCAATAAAGCTTGAAGAGAGATAAAATTGGAGATAAATAGCACCAACCAATCAGCTACTAACTGTCACCTTACAGGCTGTGTTTGAAAAATGACAGTTAGGAGCTAATTGGTTGGTGCTATTTATCTCCAATTTTATTAAATCTCCCCCTTATTTTTTAATATTCACACTGGGACAGTTCTATTTTGGAACTCTTTGGAACAGTGTAAGCCTGCAAAAGAAGGTCTGGACCCTGCAACTTTACAACTTAAACATCTTTTCCAATGATTGCATTTACAGACTGACCTTGTGAAAATACCGTTTTATTTTGTGCCTCATTTGTGTTATTTTTGATTAAATACTTGAAGGGATACTAAGGGAAAATTCAGCAAGAAAGGAAGGATGATTAAAGAAACCTTGATGTCCTTATCTCAGCAGCCTCCATTGTGAGTAAGGTACACAATTACTTTAATCTGATTACAGGATTTTATGAATATGTGCAAAGTCTGTTGTTAAATATACCTTGATGGATACATCTCTATATATTCCTTTGTACTGTAAGTAAGGGTGCATGATTTTTGCTTTGATTGTGGAAAGCTCTACATACAGGATTGTGACCCTTACTTTGATTGTGGGAAAAGTTGCATATGCTGTTGTGACCCTCATTCTGGTTGTGGATAGCGGCACATATATTATTGTTTTGACGGACATCCGCCACCAGGTGTGTAAAGATACCTTTATATATTTGACCTTGCTTTATTATATTGTGAGTGGGGTATGACATCCATTGTTCAAGCAATTTCCTGCAGACTAATTGACCACTTTATGTAATACAAGCTCCACCTTTGTCTTTTGTTTTCCATATTATCACATCATATGAGAATTCAAAGAAAGAGTGGCACAGCAAAATAACATCTAAAATAAATTACTCATGGCTCCCTAAACATCGTGGAACATAACAAAGACTGAGTATAAAAGACAACCTTTTTTTACTGTACATGCACTTATATTGTTCTGTTTTAAGTATAACCAGCACCATCTCACCTGTAGAGTGTTTATTTCTTTATCTAAATATTGTATTAGGAGTGTGGTGTTGCTCTTTATACACTCTGCAAGGGGAGTAAGTAGCAAAGGGTTGCACTGATTGGCTCCCTAAATATTCCTGTATGTTTATTTCCTAGCTAACCCACCAGGGAGCCTGCGCTGATTTCATCAGGCTCCCAGGGGTCAATTTACTAAGATGGAAGTTCTATTAAGATATTATGGTGCCCATAGCAACCAATCAGAGGCCAGGCATTATCTTCTAGACGGTGCTAGATAAATGAGAAGTAGAATCTGATTGGTTGCTATGGGCAACATCACTTCTTAATAGAACTCTCATCTAAGTAAATTTATCCCCCAGTGAGGCAAGCTGGACAAACAGCAGATGCCGTTGACTACTGCATGCCGTCAGGGTATAGGAGGTGGGTCTGCTCATGCCCCACTTACTATTTTCAGTATATGATGTATAGCAGCCATTTACCCCATACTATACTGAATGGTATATTATTATCGTAATACTATTTATTATTTCTATATTATTTACCTGATACCCTGATTGTGATTTACGCTTACTCTAGAAATACCCACTTTCACCACACATTAAATACTGTTGGCATATTTATGTGATCCAGACTAGCGATTTATATAACTGCTTGTTTGCAAATGATTGCACATAGTTATTCCATTGTATTATAAGATGTACATAATTATGTGATGGAATCTACCTTATATGTATAGGTAGTAACAAAATTTTGAAACAAGCAGCATATTACCAATTTATAGTAATTAAATAATTACTGGATCAATAATCTGTATTTTTCCTACTGTGTCTGACTTGAAGTCGTAGCAAATTATAGACTATGAATTTGTGATCATATAAACTTCATTGGTGAAATGGAGATTTACTGACTATTACACTGTTAACATGATTGCATGTAACAAGCTGCTTTAATTTAGTGGTTGGATTGTTTCCAGTTGATTTATGTAGAGATGATATCTCTTTGATGAAGCACACTACTTCATCTACAATTTTTCACTTTGGCCTAATACCATTGTTATTTCAGAATTGTGGGTGGTCTATCTAGGTATATGGGTATCTAATACCTATGATTGCATAATTTTTATAGGTCATAACCACCATTTAATGTTCTTTTGGGGTATATGTGCCTCTTTTCTTTTAATTAGTGTTTGTATCATTTATGTATAATATTATGTACCCTGTCCCCTATAACTACTACTTTATTTTAAACATAATTATTAAAGGTTAAGTTTTATTAACAGTATAGGTAGAATTTTGTGCACCAAAAAAAGAGAGTACCTTATTCTCTTATCTTTTGTAAGTTTTTACTCTCATGGGTGCACCTCCACAGGCATGATATGTCTGATACTGTTACACACACATAAATCTTTCCTATGTAATTTTTTTCTACCTCTATCATAATATATTAATATATTGGTGCCAGTGATCATGGTCTCCCAACTCCTCCCCTTTCCCAAGCTTTTGTGATGGTTTGTTTGAGAGATAAAAGCATCTTTTTCCTGGGAATTCTGACATTTAATCCAAAATATTGAAGGCTGCGTCATACAGTCCTGGCACTGATGTTTACTCCACATTCACGTAAATCATTTTGAATTGCCTTAGATGATTTTCTTCTGAAACTCAAGCACAGTTTTTTCATTCTTCTATCACAGCATGGTGTTGTGGATCTTTTCCTACCTTTACCAGGTTGGTTTTAAGTCTGTTTTGAGTCTATTGATACTTAGGGGTAAATTTACTAAAATGAGAGTATTTAGAAATGGAGATGTATCCCATACCAACCAATCAGATTCTACTTAACATTTAAATAGCACCTTTTAGGAGATAATAGCTAGAATCTGATTGGTTACTCTCACTTTAGTAAATTTACCCCTTAGTCTACAGCAGGGGTTCCCAAAAACGGTCCTCAAGGCACACTAACAGTCCAGGTTTTAAGGATAGACATACTTGAGCACATGTGATTTAATTAGTACCTCAGCTATGTTGATTTAACCATCTCTACTCAAGCATGGATATCACTAAAACCAGGACTGTTAGTGTGCCTTGAGGACCGAGGTTGGGAGTCACTGATCTACAGTTTTGAAATTAATTTAAAGTAATTATTTCTAGGTGACCAGTCAACTGTTTTTACTTTGCTTGTTCTCCTAAATAAATTACACAGCTTAATTCAAGAAAATAAAGTAAAAAAATGCATGAAAAACAGCGACCAACTTAGTGAAAATCAATAACTAAAGAAAATGTTTTGCTATCAATTCTGGTAGCAACAAATGTGATCTTACTCATGCTAACATCTTATTGGATCCATATTGTGGCATTGCAACACCTGATTGGCTCTCACTCTTGTTGGTCACTTTTGAGTTTATGAAATCCCCTTTCTCCTTATCTTTATTTAGCTATAAATGTTTATGTAATAAAGATAATTCGTCACTGTGTCCTGCATTATATTGTGCATAAAATTATATTTCCAATGATATATACCTTTAGAGGATTTTCTTTACAAATAATGCAGTTATATGCAAGTAAACCTTAAAAACACACATTTTTCTAAAGGTTTCCACGATTTCGGCCACTAGTGTATATATATACAGTATATATATTAGGGGTGTGCACCGGCCACTTTTCGTGTTTTGTTTTTTGGTTTTGGATCTGGATCTTTCTTCGTGTTTTGGATCTGGATTGGTTTTGCCAAAACCACCCTTCCGTGTTTTGGGTTCTGGGTTTTGTGTTTTGGATCTGTATTTTTTTTTAAAAAAGCATAAAAACAGCTAAAATCACAGAATTTGTGTGTTTTTCTGCTCCTATGCTATTATTAACCTCAATAACCTTAATTTCCACTCATTTCCAGTCTATTCTGAACACCTCACATCTCACAATAGTGTTTTTATATCCAAAAGGTTGCACCGAGGTAGCTGGATGACTATGCTAAGAGATACGAGTGGGCGGCACAAACACGTGGTCCATCTAGGAGTGACACTGCAGTGGCAGACAGGATGGCATTTTGAAAAACTAGGCCCCAAACAGTACATAATTCAAAGAAAAAAAAGAGGTGCAAGATGGAATTGTCCTTGGGCCCTCCCACCCACCCTTATGTTGTATAAACAGGACATGCACACTTTAACAAACCAAACATTTCAGCGCCAGGGTCTGCCACATGACTGTGGCTGAAATGATTGGTTCGTTTGGGCCCCCACAAAACAAACTGGCAATTAATCTGTCCCTGCACAAACTGGCTCTACGGAGGCAAGATGTCGTCCTCATCCTCCTCATCCACCGATTCCTCACCCTCTTCAGTGTTGTGTACATCCTCATCCTCACAGAGTATTAATTCGTCCCCACTGGAATCCACAACCACAGGTCCCTCTGTACGTTCTGGAGGCTGGTCTTCCTGGAAGAGTTGATAATTCATTTTATGAACATCATCTTCTCCACATTTTGTGGAAGCAACCTCCTACGCCTTTCGCTGACAAGGTTCCCGGCTGCACTATACACTCTTTCGGAGTACACACTGGAGGGGGGGGAAACTCAGGTAAAATAGAGCCAGTTTGTACAGGGACCTCCAAATTGCTTCTTTTTCCTGCCAGTACAGGTACGGACTGTCTGACATGCCTACTTGGATGCTGTCACCGATGTAATCCTTTAACAGACAGATGCACGCTTGTCGCTGCTGCTTTAAGGATGCAGGTGCGGCTACAGCCCACACATTTCACAAAGACAGAAAAAAAAAGAAGAATATTTTTATTGGTTGTGGAGCACACTTTGAGGGTGTCACCAACCTTTAACAGACAGACGCACGCTTGTCGCTGCTGCTTTGAAGACAGTATCATATGCAGTGACAGTAGACTTGTCAGAAATTGTTGGCACGTCCTTCAGTCCGGACCAGATGTCCAAATTGGCCCTTGACTTATGACACAGGCGCACACTTGGCGCTGCTACTGTGTTGATGCACGTGCGGCTACATCGCACACAAGTCACAAACACATAAAAAACCATTTTTTTATTTTTTGGAGCACTTTGAGGGTTACACCACCCTTTAACAGACAGACGCACGCTTGTCGCTGCTGCTTTGAGGCTGCAAGTGCGGCTACAGCCCACACAATTCACAAAGACAGAAAAAAAAGAATAATATTTTTATTGTTTGTGGAGCGCACTTTGAGGGTTACACAACCCTTTAACAGACAGACGCACGCTTGTTGCTGCTGCTTTAAGGATGCAGGTGTGGCTACAGCCCACACATTTCACAAAGAGAAAAAAAAATAATTTTTTTATTGTTTGTGGAGCGCACTTTGAGGGTTACACCACCCTTTAACAGACAGATGCACGCTTGTCGCTGCTGCTTTGAGGATGCAAGTGCGGCTACAGCACACACAATTCACAAAGACAGAAAAAAAAAGAATAATTTTTTTATTGTTTGTGGAGTGCACTTTGAGGGTTACACCACCCTTTAACAGACAGATGCACGCTTGTCGCTGCTGCTTTAAGGATGCAGGTGCGGCTACAGCCCACACAATTCACAAAGACAGAAAAAAAAAGAAGAATATTTTTATTGTTTGTGAAGCACACTTTGAGGGTTACACCACCCTTTAACAGACAGACGCACGCTTGTCGCTGCTGCTTTGAGGCTGCAAGTGCGGCTACAGCCCACACAATTCACAAAGACAGAAAAAAAAAGAATAATTTTTTTTATTGTTTGTGGAGCGCACTTTGAGGGTTACACCACCCTTTAACAGACAGACGCACGCTTGTTGCTGCTGCTTTAAGGATGCAGGTGCGGCTACAGCCCACACATTTCACAAAGAGAAATTTTTTTTTTTTTTTATTGTTTGTGGAGCGCACTTTGAGGGTTACACCACCCTTTAACAGACAGATGCACGCTTGTCGCTGCTGCTTTGAGGATGCAAGTGCGGCTACAGCCCACACATTTCACAAAGACAGAAAAAAAAGAAGAATATTTTTATTGTTTGTGGAGCACACTTTGAGGGTGTCACCACCCTTTAACAGACAGACGCACGCTTGTCGCTGCTGCTTTAAGGATGCAGGTGCGGCTACAGCCCACACAATTCACAAAGACAGAAAAAAAAAGAATATTTTTATTGTTTGTGGAGCGCACTTTGAGGGTTACACCACCCTTTAACAGACAGATGCACGCTTGTCGCTGCTGCTTTGAGGATGCAAGTGCGGCTACAGCCCACACAATTCACAAAGACAGAAAAAAAAGAAGAATTTTTTTATTGTTTGTGGAGCGCACTTTGAGGGTTACACCACCCTTTAACAGACAGACGCACGCTTGTCGCTGCTGCTTTGAGGATGCAGGTGGAATCTAGACGGGATTTGGAACCGGGGACACACTACCTCCATCAATTGTCTAAATCCCACTGCACTAATGGCGGATACCGGACGCACGTCTAACACCAACATAGCAGTCAAGGCCTCAGTTATACGTTTTGCTTCAGGATGACTGCTGTCGTACTTCATCCTCATCGCTAGGGACTGTTGGAGGGTCAATTGTTTAGTAAAAGTAGTGGTGTTCCTACTTCCTCTCTGGGATGATGAACAACTCCCAGCAGCAGCAACAGCACTAGGAGGAAGTGGTTCTTGATCTTTCCCTATTTTATTTTTATCGGAGAAAGTTTGGTCCTCCATTTATGTTATATTGATATATACGTGCGGCTATGGCACTTTGTGGGTTACACCACCCTTTAAGAAATGAGCCAGCCGGCTCTTTACTTTAGGGATACAGGCGCACGCTTGGCGCTGCTCCTTTGTTGATGCACGTGCAGCCACAGTGCACACAATTCACAAACACAGAAAATATTTTTTTATTTGGTTTGGAGTTTACTTTGGGGGTTACAGAACCCTTAACGGTCAAGCCAGCCGGCCCTTTACTTATGACACAGGCGCACGCTTGGCACTACTTTGTTGATGCACGTGCGGCTACTGCGCACACAATTCACAAACACAGAAAATATTTTTTTATTTGGTTTGGACTGGAGTGTACTTTGGGGGTTACAGCACCCTTTAACGGTCAAGCCAGCCGGCCCTTTACTTATGACACAGGCGCACGCTTGGCACTACTTTGTTGATGCACGTGCGGCTACTGCGCACACAATTCACAAACACAGAAAATATTTTTTTATTTGGTTTGGAGTGTACTTTGGGGGTTACAGCACCCTTTAACGGTCAAGCCAGCTGGCCCTTTACTTATGACACAGGCGCACGCTTGGCACTACTTTGTTGATGCACGTGCGGCTACTGCGCACACAATTCACAAACACAGAAAATATTTTATTATTTGGTTTGAACTGGAGTGTACTTTGGGGGTTACAGCACCCTTTAACGGTCAAGCCAGCCGGCCCTTTTCTTATGACACAGGCGCACGCTTGGCACTACTTTGTTGATGCACGTGCGGCTACTGCGCACACAATTCACAAACACAGAAAAAATACTATTTTTTTAGCACTTGGGGGGAGCACCCCTGATGGAAAGAGCACCACCTGGACGACACTACAGCACCCCTTTAGGACTGGGACACTGCACAGGACTTTGGAGTGGACACTGCCCCTATGGAGAACTGACTGCACAACACAGTCCAGCCAGCCCCTATGGACTTTGAAGTAGTGGACACAGCCCCTATTAACAACAGCAGCACAGCACAACACAGCCAGCCCCTATGGACTTTGAAGTAGTGGACACAGCCCCTATGGACAACAGCAGCACAGCGCAGCACAGCACAGCACAACACTACTCTGCACTACACTACACTACACAGCCCAGCCAGCCCTAACTCCCACCCTCCCTCTTCACTGTCCACAGCCGAGTGAGAAAATGGCGCCGACGCGGGTACCTTATATAGGATCCAAAACCCGCGAGACCCGGAAGGCGGGATGATGACGTTTTGCCTCGGTTTCAGATCCGAGTCAGGCGGGAAAAGTCGAGCCTGACTCGGATCTGCCTCGGATCGGGGGGCTCGGGGGGGTTCGGATTTCAGAAATCCGAACCCGCTCACCCCTAATATATATATATATATATATATATATATATATATATATATATATAGTGGCAAGATCAGGGTAAGCATGCTGTTTCCTGGGGTAGAGAGTAGAGCTTTCACAAAACAGGCAATTAGTAGTATAACATCCATAGCTACTTTTATTTACAGCATAAAAAGAATAAACAAAACATTAAAGAAAAAAATAAAAGCCTAGCTGGTACATCTCTAATTAAACAAAATTATCCCCTCTCTCAGAGTGGAAGGACCTAATGTCCCTTTCACACACAAAAAACAGTGTTTGCACATTTCTTACAGCCAGTAATCACAGTGTTTCTTAAGAGGCCATCTGCCAGACTTCCGGTTCCGGCTGCATGGAGAGGTGAAGTACTCTGTGCTGCTCCCTCCCTCCGCCGGCTATATTCAGCAGACAAGACCATTTATTTGGTCTCCAATACAGGACACATTCTCCCCTGTATCTTATTGGGAGGTCTCCCCTCAACATGCATCATTTTGTTACCGGCTATCCACAGCATAAAGCCCACAACAACACCAACAGAAACGCAGCGCGGAAAACAGCATGGTGCCTGATGCAGAGTCACAGGGAGCTACACCGGCTAGTAAAAAAGTGGCAGCGGATCATGCTAATGCTGACTTACCACAACCACGCCGCGATCCAGATGCTCCTAGCAAGGTGGTAGAGGCAATTCAATCTACTATGGCGCCACTGTTAAAACGTGCAGTGTCAGACATCACCACTCAACTACAACTCCTGACACATAGAGTCACTGACACGGAAAATTGTATAGGGTCAATCTGCCATGACCTATCTGATGCCCAATATGCTATTCAGAAATTAAAGAAAGATAATTTCCAGCTCTGGAACAAGGTTGATGACCTTGAGAATAGGTCTCGCAGAAACAACACAAGGTTAATAGGCTTGCCTGAAAGCATCAAAGGTCCCTCCCTATATCTATTCTTGTGTACCACACTGCCATCATTATTGGGAATAGAAGAGGAATGCCACGACTTAATAATAGAGCATGCCCATAGAGTCGGTCCAACCCCAAAACCCAATGATAGCCACCCACGTGTGACGCTTTTTCGCTGTATGAATTACCAACATAAGCTGGCATTCTGGACTGCATCCCGTAAAACTAAATCCATCGTTTGGGAGGGAAAAAGACTCTATCTCTTTCAAGATTTCTCTGTGGAATTAACAAGAGCTAGAAAGGCCTTCTCTCCAATCTGCTCTACCCTTGTTAAGAAACAAAGAAAATTTGCATTAATATATCCTGCCAGGCTCCGCATATTCCGAGGAGACTCACATGTGGATGTCACCAATCCGGAAGACGCACAAGCATACCTTAGAGAAGAAGAACAGTTTGGCACGGCAGACATCGCTGACCTCACTCCTTCTCCCCCACATTGAGTTGAGTTTGGACACACTTATCAACCAATTATGGCTAATCTTTATCAAGATGGCTGGAACCAGTGATGAGATGACTACCTGTTAACAAGTGGAAAATCCTGTCGGGATTCCGTGGGTTCTGTATATGCTGTTTATGCACAAAGTTTATTCAAAATTTACAAGCTAAGTGTTTTCCTGATGACACACTTGTTCAATGCTTATATATAGATATATTATGTCCCTTGTTGGGGTCTAGACCCCTTATATGTAAATTCATGGCTTTTTTTTATAGCTCTTATTATATTACCTGTTTATTTAGTATGCCGGAATGGGCTGGGAGCAATATCTGGATGAGAATTAATATGTGTTTTTCAATAAGTATGATTACATAATTTCACCTGAAGTTATGTCTCTTTAAAAAGCTTTGGCTCTCGCCTCTACCGGGAGCTTTATATGTCTTAGGTTGTTTACCCCCCCTCTATTTCTTTTTTTGTTCAGTCTATGTCGTAGTATCCCTTCCCCATTGTTCTGTTATCCTCACCCCACCACCTATCACATGATGTTTGCAAAGGGCTATTTTATTGCTGATATCCTCCACATTATTTCTGATTAATGTCCCAACTAACAATCGGAACTTTGAATATAGGAGGTATAAATTCTCCTTGTAAAAGGAGAAAATTACTTCTATATTTATCTAAACACAACCTAGACATCGCTTTTGTCCAAGAAACACACTTAGTGTCCTCGGAGACTAATAAACTTCAAATGTTAGGCTGGTCAATATTAGCAGCTGCCCCTTTTAATTCAAAGGCAAGAGGTGTAATTATATTAGTTAAACAGTCTCTCCAAATAACAGTATCTTTTACAGACGCAGATCCAGAAGGCAGATACGTTATAGTTAAGATTGCCTACCAAAATACTTCATATATCTTGTGTAATGTATATGCCCAAAATATCTATTCCAAATTGTTTTTGCAAACACTCATATCCAAATTAATACCGTTTATAGATATTCCCTTAATTGTTTGTGGAGACTTTAATTTGGTATCGTCTCTTGTCCTAGATAGGTCACAGCACAATCCTCGAAATAATACTTCCCCCAAACTTGGTATTCCCTGGTTCTCTTCTAGGTTACATTTGATTGACGTATGGAGAGCACTGCACCCCATTGATAAGGAATTCACATGTCACTCATCAGTCCACAATTCCTTTTCTAGGATAGATTTTATTTTTATAGCCAACTCGCTTTTTCCCAGAATTTCTGACTCTGTGATTGAACCAATTGCTTTGCCAGATCACGCTATGGTATGGACCTCTATCCACGTTGACATTGAGAGGGGTTCCTATCCTACCTGGAGATCCCCTCACATTTAGCCCATTCTACTAAGTTTAAATCTCGGTTAGAATCAACCTGGGTGGAGTTTAAAAATACTAATAATTCCCATGCCATCACCGATCCTCCTCTCTTCTGGCAATCAGCCAAAATGGTGATACGTGGAGCTATAATTTCCTATGTGGCCTCGATTCACAAGAAATATGCTTCTTCTTACATAACCAGACAAAATGCCTTCTCGGAAGCATTTCAAACCTTTAAATTTCACCCATCATCTGTAAATAAAAGTAATTATCTACTTGATAAAACATCCTTTGATGAATTTTTACAAAGTATGGGAGACCGTTACCTCTTTTTTGTTAATCATAAATTTCATAAATTTGGCAACAAGACGGGATGTCTCCTGACTAACCTTCTAAAAGGGACGTGAACCCCAATGCTAGTTAACCCTCTCAAAAATCAAGATGGCACATTCACTACTTCAAATGCCCAAATTACTGCTATGATGCGTAACTATTACGAAAATTTATACTCATATACACCCCACTCTCCTAATGTAGAGGACATTTCTACGGCACAGACTCATGATTGCCAATTCTGGCAAAATATCCCATATCCGCAAATCTCCCCTGAGGCTGCCCAATCACTCATAACCCCAATTACCTCAGCTGAAGTCATTAAAACGATAAAAGATTTAAAACTCGCCAATGCTCCAGGGCCTGATGGATTAGGAGGAGAGTTCTATAAAATTCTCTCAGCTCAAATAAGTGATACCCTGGTCTCAGTGTATAACCATATCATTATGTCTAAGTCTCTTCCATTGTACTACAATATGGCAACCATAAAAGTCTTACCCAAACCGGGACGTGATTTGGCCTTACCAGAGTCGTATAGACCTATTTCACTCTTGAATTTAGACTATAAAATTTTAACAAAAATTCTTTCAGAAAGGCTTAAACCCCTGTTACCCTTCATAATCCACACAGATCAATCAGGCTTTATAAGCGGTCGCCACTCAGTAACAAATGTTAGAAAGGTTCTGGAAATAATACAATACATTCAACAATCCAAAAATCTTGATACTAACCTCATTATTTCACTAGACGCTGAAAAGGCATTTGATCTAGTTTTGTGGCCACATTTACATCATACATTATATAATTTTGGTTTTCCACAACACTTTATAGACATAATCCAAACATTATATCATGGAGCCCAATCCCATATAGTTTGTAACGGATACAAATCCACCCCTTTTTCTATCCAAAAGGCACCAGGCAAGGATGCCCACTATCACCCCTCTTATTCGCTATAGCGATAGAACCCCTGGCAATTGCTATTTGATCTGACCCTTTGATACCGGAAATAGAGGTGGAGAATACCACGCAGAAGGTCGCTCTCTTTGCAGATGACATTCTGCTATTAGTGTCAAAACCATCAACCACTATACCTGTGATTATGCACCTACTGAATTCATTTGGCACTGTTTCTGGATTCAAAATAAATATAGATAAATCAGAGATATTACCTCTTTCAGGTTCCATCGAAATTTTAAAACAATTACCAATATTACATCAATTTAAACTTAGTACTTCTAAAATTAAATATCTGGGAGTCCAGATCCCCTCGGGTTTATCCCAACTGTATAAACTGAATTCTACAGATGTAATTTCCAAGGTATCACTATTACTAGATAACTGGAAACTCCTCCCTTTATCTTTGCTAGGCAGGTCTGCGATAATTAAAAATATAATTTTTCCTAAAATATTCTACCTAATGCAGATGCTCCCTATCGCCCTTTCCAAATCAGATATATCTCATATACAAAGAATGATTTCTAAATTCTTATGGCAGGGTAAACGTCCCAGAATTGCGATATCTAAATTAAAACTATCTAGACAATACGGTGGACTGGTAATCCCTGATTTCTTAGCCTATTCATTATCAATTTTCTTCCGATATATCAGTGATTGGCTCCTAGAACAAAACACATTCACTGATCTGTCACTGGATTTTGCTCTACTCGCCCCATATTCCCCAGGTGCACTTCTTCATAACCTACCTGGAAATATTCTGGCCCTGATCCTAAACAATATATTATTTCAAGACACATATTACTCATGGCTATCAATAAATAAGAAATTAGGCAGAAATCATCTAAATACCCCTCTAATCCCCCTTTGGGGAAACCCTGCCTACCCCCCTTCTATGGCTGGCAACAAGTTTAAAATTTGGTCCAAAAAAGGTCTCAGCAATATCTCCAAAGTTTTTGATCCAGGTGGAACAGTGATGCCTTTCTCTAATTTAAAAACCACTTACAGTATTCCCAACCGGGACTTCTTCGTGTATTTACAATTGAGACACTATGTTCAAACCCTCCCACAGGCTCTTCCTCCCCAAGTACTAACTGACCATTTATTATTGAGAATGAAACGTATATCGGGCTCTTCGTATAAGATAAAAATGCTATACTCCACTCTGACAAACCTCCTTTCAGTACCCCTAGGAAACAAAACAAGTGCCCTCTGGTGTAGGGAAGCCACATTTGCACCTACTTCAGAGGATCTTTTCCTACATTATGACAGCTCTCTGCATATTCTCCAATCCTCTTACTTACAAGAGGTACATATTAAAGTAATACATAGATCTTATGTGGCCCCTGCACAGAGAAAACATATGATCATCTCTGAGACTGGCCAATGTACGAAATGTCATATGTGTAATGCTGGTTTTCTGCACTCTCTGGGCCTTTTATAAGATTAGAAAACTTTGGATAAAGATGATCTCTTATATCAATTCATGTTTTGATTTAAATCTATGGCTAGATCAACTAGCATGTCTCTGTTTACATTTTAAAAATCGGGAGCTGGGAGTGGGTGGGAGAAGATTAATTCCACTTCTCACAATTTTCCTTACCATAGCCAAAAAAGTAATTCTGAAACACTGGATATCGTCTTCTTCCCCTTCACTCGCTGAGGTCCAACAAAAAATTATTCAAATCCTATATTTTGATAGACGGTCCGCTATCCCAGATATTGAAAATGGAGTAATAAAATTCTACAAAAAGTGGGGCTTATATATAGACTCATTACCTCAAAAGTCACAAGATCATATATTCCATATATTTCACTCTACTGAGTGGTTTATTCATAGGAACATTTTACAGGAAATGTAGTCATATATTATGTCAAAAACCACTTCCAATTATCAATATTCCTTTTCAACCAACTGTTGTATTTGGTGCTCATTAGCTATGTCCTGGGTAGTTATATAAATGCTCTATTTGCAAGCAAACCCATAGCAATAATATGGTTATTTTTCTCCCCTATGTCCCTCTTTCCGTCATGTCTCTTGTCTTGTGTAGTATTGTTCCCCTCTTTTTATTTTTTATGTACAATAAGATATATATGGATCTGTACTAAAAGCTCAAGATATCTTCATATTGTATCTTCTTATAAAGATCTAATTTTCGTATTGAAATTTGTTACTATATGCTTAGTTTAAATCGAGAAGTTGTACAAGAAAGTTATTGTCTGTAACACTTTATATCTCGATCAGTACAATTTGTGTTCTTTATTGTAAAGCTTTCAATAATAATAATACAATAAAAAGTATTTACAAAAAAAAGAGGCCATCTGCCTGTTCCCCAGGTAGTGAGAGACTGAGACTAGCAACTGAAATATCTAAGATCAGACTCTAAAAGTTGCTCTGACAATGAAGGTTTGCAATTAGTTTCTGTCCACCAGACAGATGCCAGGAATCTGAGGCACATGTAGCTCCCATTTTAAACTTCTCAAGTGTTTTATTATAAGATATAAACTTTTATTACAATATATCGTTGTCTCTTGCTGTATAATATATATTATTCAGATGTTTCTGCAGTTACATGTGACCTAACCACAGAGCATTCACTTACCAGTCACTTCCCAGTTCAGGAAAACACTCAGAGAGATGCTGCCAGTCAAAAGCTTCTTCCTCCTTATTCTTCCATCTCTCAAATTCCTTAATGTAGGAATCATGGGATTCAAGAACAATAACTTTATTAAAATTTTCACAGATTGTCAACAGGTGGAAAATTATTGGTCCAGAAGAAAAATCACACAAGACATCTCCTATTAAATAAACCATAAAATAACAAAAAATAAGACCTTTAGAGTAATAACAATGAAACAAATGTATTCATCAATGTAAATGTAAAAGAGTAACATTTACATTTTAATAAGCTTAGATTTTTAAAATGTTTTTATTTACCTTTTTATAAAACATACAATCAAGAAAAGAGATCAATATGAAACACTGAGAGAATGTAAGCTCTTATGAGCAGGGCCCTCTATCCTCTTGTGCTTCTCCCTACTATACTTTCATCTACTTCTTACTCCCCACTAGGGCACCTAACACTTGGGTGCTTAAGCTCTGCTGCTTATTTGGGTGTTATGGTCACTAATGTAGCAATGTATATTATCCATGTCCTTGTCCGGGATTCTATTGTATTGTACTGTAAATCTTTGGTCATAATTGTTTAAATATTTTGTAAGCCGCTGCGGAACACTTGTGGTGCCATATAAATAAATTATGATAATAATAAGAATAAGAATAATAATATAAGGGGATCAACGGAGACTGAAGAAACTGTGAAATGTTATGCTTTGCTTCTACATAATGCATTTAATACTGTACTGTTACAATTTTAAGGGATAAATAGTGGATGATTACCCAGGAAAAATGCAGGGAGTCTAAACTGCTGATGGTCTTCATCAGGGTCCACTGCAATGGTTTTTTGGCTTCAACATGCAGGTTAGAAATGAGAAAACAGTATGTGGATGTGTATAGTGCTATATCTGAAAGATTTACACTATGCAGACAAAAGTGAGGGCACATCCCCAGGCAAGCAAAATGCTCCCATGCAAACTATTGCACATGAATTCCAAATGGCCACTAATGTGGCAGTTTCAACTAGAATGCTTCTTAAAGAGGCCCAAGCACTTGTAGTTCTATGGAAGCAACAAATGTTTTAATCAGGACGACAATGCCACCTGCTATGTTTCCAGGATGACTCTAAACTGGTATACAGAAAATTGGGTATCTGTATATATTTTAATTTGTTACTGACACTAACTATTGGAATGGGCATTAAGTGGCAAAAATACTAAGGGGTCTATGTACTAAGCAGTGATAAGAGACAGAGTGAAAAGTGAAAAGTCTGTGATAAGGTGCCAGCCAATCAGCTCCCAACTGTCATTTTTCAAACACAGCCTGTGAGATGACAGTTGGGAGCTGATTGGCTGGCACCTTATCACTTACTTATCACTTTTCACTCTGTTGCTTATCACTGCTTAGTACATAGACCCCTAAGAATTTACACTACTCACATGGTGGCAACATCCATGGCAAAGAAGGCTCCGGCCAGCAACAGGAAGGACATCTCTCCATACCTTCTCTAGTCATCAACCATTGGATATTTCAGCCCCTACTGAGTCATGGTTTGGGAGACTTGTTCTTAACACATACACTAAATACGTCTTCGACTATGCAGAGAAATTTATTTTTTTTGCTGCCATTTTGTTAATGCTTGCATCCATCCCATTGTATTGACTAATAGGTTCTTTATTGGACATCATATGTCATTTGTCTGTTCGCTTTAAACAATTAGAGGGAAATCTGCTGTAGGTTATTAAATCTGTTGCGTTTTGTTGGTTTTGCTATCTGTTTTGTAATGCGCACACTGCTGTAAAACCACAGTCTAATAGAAACCAAGTAGAAACCAAGTTTTTACAATTAAAGACCTACAAACCATCCAATCTACTATGCATCATTTTTGGAAAACACCATAAAATTGCCACTAAATAATTATCTTTTGGCAAGTGAGATTGTGGGAAACCATGGGCAATTGTTCTATGCTTAATTGTGATATTTATAAAAAGATACATAACCATGTGCTGTATTGTTCCTGTGGGAAATATGGTGTTTTTTGGGAACAACATCCATAGCACTTACTGCATGTACTGTATGAAGTATGGCAGCAACACTTGACCATAAAGCCAAAAATGAGCACCAGAAGAAGCATTGTGTTATTGACACTAACTTTTGATGTCCAACTTTTATGTGTACAAATAATACATTTGTCAATACATTTGTCATCTTTTTAAATTAAGTCTAATTACCTTGTTCCAATGATTTTTGGGTAAATTAGATTCAAGAATAATAATACATATGTGTGATTCCATTGAATTGGGTAATCTTTAATTGTATATCTTTCAGATAATAGTGCTGTACGCATCCACATACTTTTTATTATTTGTATATATATTCAAGTATCTGGTGTTTTACTTGTCTTTTTTGAGTTTCTGTTGCAAATATTTTCTATCAAATGCGCTGTTGGGGATTATTTCTGTACACCATTTTAGGATTGTTCAACATGCAGGTTGCAGGCCTCTTTATAGGTATCTAGTGTGACAGACTTGTAACAGGAACCATTACAGGAGAGTAGCCAGACATGCCTTGGGTCAGAATCAAAATTGTAGAAATAAGTATCATAGGAGCTTACAGCAAAGTCATCAATATCAATTTATAGTAGAAGATCAAAAGGACAGATTGGAAGCGCAGTGTCTATACACCATATGGCACAAGATGCCTGGGGTGACTGAGGCATTCTGAGAGGCAGGGCCATATCTATAGTGGGTGCAGCATGTGCAGTGCACATGGGCCCTTGGGTTCAGGGGGTCCCTGCACCTAAAATGTACCTCTCCGAGGTCCTATGTTGGGTCTCTCAGTGCTGCTCAAAACCCTGGAAAATGGCCAACATGGCCATTTTTCCAGAGGTTTGCACATGCACTGTGAGGGAATCACAGGGAATATGGTTGCCGCGCCATTTTCCAGGTGATCTGTGCATGTGCAGTAGACTCTGGGTACACTCTAGTGTCCAGAGTCTACTGATTCTGTTGTGGCCGGCCAGCTGCGTCAGTTGACTGCCAGCCACCGGGATGAGAGGAGGGGGCCTATGACAGTTGATGCACATGGGCCCCCTCCTCTCTAAAGATGCCCCTGCTGGGAGGTGTAGTATTTCTTCACATTTTGCATCCTATTCACATCACAGATGCAGCAAAACACCACTCACAGTGTACTAGAAAAACAGGGCTGTGACTTTAACTACACCATTTTAAATACTCACACTTAGATGTGCAAATGTCACACACCAAATTGATGAGTGCGATCTAGAAAAGCTATTTTTGTCACTTCCAGTTGTCTTATTTATACGAATAAGATGTACACTGTCGGCTGATTCACCCAATAACTGGCGTACCTAGAGGAGCTATTTGGTGCGACTGAAGCCACATCTGTACATATTTTACCAAGCTACATTTAACTCAAAGGGATCAATTTATTATCTCATATTTGTGGTAAAACCTCAAGAAAATGATGTTTTCTGAAGATTGCAGCATTGCTCATGCCATAAAATCATTTTCAAGAGAATCTGTCTACTATCGATCATACATCCTCTCCCAATGGGTTGTTATGGGATATGTGTTAGTAGGCAATTTACCAAGCTCCAATAAGTGATTTTTTTTAAGCTTGGCCTCAGTAATTGATGGACTTAGCAATGGACAATATATAGAGGAACCTGGAAATTAAAAACGTATATGTAACCTGCACTTCAAAGAAAACGGCGGCTTACCCTGGGAACTCTATAATATGATATTTAGACAAAGAAAGTCTCCACACACATGTGCTGTCTTATATTCCAAAGAATTTCAAGACATCTCAATAAGATGAATGTAATTGGATATTGTATATAACAGAAGAACGTGATGCAGTTATTATGCCGGTGGACGGGTTGCTGGCAGTCGAAATACGCACGCTGCAATCCCGAAATGCGGGCATAATGCCGACGTCGATATCCCGAAGGACATCAGGATCTCGGCGTCGGCTTCCCAACCACCGGCATCCCGAACGTCCAGACAGCGGGTAAGTATGAAGGTAAGCTGGGAATGGGGGTGGTTAGGATTAGGGAAAGGCAACCCCCCAGGAGTTAGTGTTAGCATGCAGGGAAGGGGGATTAGGGTTAGGCACCACCAGGGGGAGGTTAGCGTTAGGCACCCCCCTGGGAGACTTAGGTTTAGGGTGCGAGAAGGGGTGGTTAGGGTTATGCACCACTGGGGGGTATTTACGGTTAGGCAACTCCCGGGAATGTTAAGTTTAGGCACCACTAAGGGTGGGTTAGACTTGGGGGGGCATGGTAGGGTTAGATTACTTACCTAGTCACGTTGGGATCTCCTGCAGTCAAGCTTCCGGAGGTGCTATTTGAACCGGCGGCTAAAGAGCCATCAGTATTTCAATACCATTCCCTCAAAAATATATATATATCAATAAAATGGTCATATACTGTATAAAATATACTGAATATAATGTAAAAATGAAAACATGTAAAAACATGAAACCTCATAGAATCACTGCATGGGGAGTTACAGAGGTGAGATACTTACAGAATGTATTTTGTTTTTTAGATGTCTCACTGAGCTAATAGAAAAAAAAAAGCCAACAGTGTAATATCGCTAGGCTGACATCTTAAAATTGAATTTTCTAAATGTCATCAAATGAATGAGAGATCTAATGGTCACATAATAGTTTCTTTAAATCCTCCTATTAGAACTCCAATTTCTTAGACCTGTCAGTATAGCTCAAAATGAAGAGAAAAACCTACCTGAGCCATTATCTTTTAGCATTTCTTTATCCTTACATATTTTTTAACACAAAATAAAAGCTTTATCACAAGACATGCCAGTTCCATGCTATTTGTGGTGGGAGAGTAGATATATGTATGAACAGACAAGGTAAAATAGATTGTACCCAGTATGAGTTGATATATGTGGGCGAGTGTACCTCAAACATGTTCAGAGAAAACAAATCAATAAGATTCAATAAAGTAAAATGTTTTAATCTCCTGCCCCTGTTAGTCATTTCCCCAACTGTCACCCTTCATCAACACCAGCACCACCCCTCTTTATTCTCAGGCATTTTTATTATTGTATATAATAGAATCTATGAGTAATGGGAAAAGATTCCATTCCTGCTCAGCCTTAGGGGTCTATGTACTAAGCCTTGGAGAGAGATAAAGTGGTCAGAGATAACCAACCAATCAGCTCCTAACTGTCACTTTACAGGCTGTGTTTGAAGTATGACAGTTAGAAGCTGTCCACTGTATCTCTCTCCAAAGGGCAGATGTGTGAAACTCTGGAAAGTGATAAAGTGGAGAGTGATAAACAACCAACCAATCAGCTCTTAACTGTCATGTTACAGGCTGTGTATGAAAAATGAGTTGGGAGCTGATTGGTTGGTCGTTTATCACTCTCTACTTTATCACTTCCCAGAGCTTCATACATCTGCCTCCAAGTCTTAGTACGTAGACCCCTTAGTATGATATGGCAGCAGCAATCAGTACTAGCCTCTGAAACATACTATTGGTGGACATGTCCTTCTCTTCTGTTTATCAGCTTGGAGGAATAAAGTATTATATTGTTTAAATGCAGCTGTAACTACACTACACAGACTGATCTTATGTCTCAAAAATATAACCCATCATGGCACAAGACTGATATGCACCAATCCATACTGTACATACCTGAAATCTTAAGTTTCTGAAGCTCTTTCACAGGGAATGTTACACCTTCATAAAACAGTTGCTTTTCAGTAGTTGGAGAAAAATATAGATTCAGTATAGTTTTTGGATCACACTCATGTAAATGATAGTGTTTAACACAGCTGGGATCCATCCTGACACAGGAGAGTCGTATGGTACTAACGTGGCCAAATAGCAGATATAAATATGTTTTGTTGAGCAATATGAACATACATTAAACATTACACACCAAGCATATGCACCATAAGTACACATAACAAGTGTCAAATTTGAATCAGGTTATTGTCATGTGAAACTTTTTCTTAATATAATAACTTTTTATTAATAATGAAAAACAACGTCTGTTCTGCCCCAGGTAAAAATATAGTAATGAATATTCAACTTTTGTTTGGGTTTCTGCTATGAAACACTGCTATGTTCTATGTACAGTACAAAGTATGTAGGGCTCCATTTAATAGCAAGCCTTAACACCTTTAGCACTTACTAAAGAGGTTATGAGCTCTGTTTAATTTAAAAACCAACAATAATGGCAATAATGGTATGGTCCCTATTGGTGGAAATGGGGACCCGGAAGAAGCTTTTCCAGCTTCAGCGAATCCCTTTAAGCTTTTCCGAGTGAAAGTGTAATGCACATGAGTAGGCGGCTATCACACCTGATATCAATAGGCTGCCAGAGAAAGAGCAAAGTAAGCTGCTGAGGAGGGGTACACCACAGGACCTCACATTTTATTATAAACACCGGTGGCATAATCAATAGTATCACTATAATACTACATGCTAGTAATAAGGATCATTGTTGAATGGAGCCCTTAGCATAAGTATACAAAGTGATGAGAGGTATAATGACAGGATGGGATATCTAGTCATTCACTGTGAAAAATTGGCACAAATGTAATAATTAAAATATGCAAGTTTAGAGCTAGACTCGCTTTACGCACTCGCAAATGTAATAGAGTGCAACCAGAGCCATAACTAGACTTTTTGGTGCCCTGTGCCAGAAAGAGCATTGGCGCCCCCTCATTTTTCATAGGGACATAATGCACCCAAAGAAGGGCCATGGCTTCTTGGGGAAGGTCCAGGGAAGAGATAGGAGAGGCCAGGAGATGCTGGGGATGAAATAAGAGGAAGCTTCAAGCAAGAATGATAATAAACAGAAATTTGACAAGTCCAAACAGCGCCCCCTGACCTGTGGTGCCCTGTTCGATGGCACCAGCCGCACTACCCTAGCTACGACCCTGGGTGCAACTATACTAATACCACATGCATTTTTCATGCTTTGCTATAACTCCCAAAAAACATCTCACATACAGATGTTTTCCTATTCTCTAGATAGAACTCGGGCAATGTAATAGAGTACGAGTACTTCACTCACACATATTACCGCCTGAGAACTCGCAAAAACAATAGATCAACTTCAGGATAGTGAGTTTATCCTGAGCAGGTCAGAGTAACACAGAAAAATGCACATATCCATGAGATACAGTATGTGCATGTTTCTGTGTGTACGTACAAAACACTTTTTTAATTAAAGAAAAAAAAAGTGCACTCCCTCCCCAAATGCATAACCAGCCCTGGACTCTGTACAGCCTGTACTGGTTCTTAAAATACAGGGCCTCCATACATATTTTGGCTTATGTATTTTAAAAACCAGCACAGGCTGTACAGAGCCCGGGGCTGGTGGTTATGCATCTTTTTTTAAAAACACACACAGACATAAGCTTCCACGGATCTCACTGATCTGTGAAGGCTTCTATATAACTTACACCTTTTAATGCTAATCACATTAAAAGGTGTGAGTTTTTACATAGGGAATTACTCGCACAGATTCGCTTAGCGTAGTAACTCAAAAGTTTGCAGGATATTATATTTGCGAGTCTCGGCACCAACTCGCACCATCAAAAAATGCGAGAAGGTGTGAGTTGGATTACTTAAACTTGAATTATTACATTTGGTCCATTGTCTTCTTTATATTAAACTGAACATCAGTCTTTGAAACAAATGTGTGAAGGGAAGAAAACTTACCAAAGTAAAATTTTGTTGATTTTGTGGTTTTCTTGTGAGTTTTGTGTCATTATGCAAATCTGAGATTAAAAATTGTGGTGGCAAATTGCAGGTGAAACAAGACTATACACACTAATTCTGCGCAATGCACCATCAGACCAAAAATGGTATCTTTTACATATTCTCAAATACAAACCTCGGATTTACTAATAATAATAATGTCAAAAACCATCAAAATCCCACCAAAATTGCAGCACAATGCATGAAGTCAATAGAACTGTCCGGGAGTTTAATGTTTGTTGAAAGATCTGTGCAGGCTTTTGTGGTTAAAAGAGTAAAAGATGGGATAATAAAAAATGATCCCCATAAAAGTATAACCAGCCCTGGACCCAGGAGCCTGGTCTGGTACAGAAAAATCAAGGGTCCCCTTGTCATAATGTAAAACCAGCCCCAAACTGATCTGCTGAGGGGTTATATATAATAGGCTGTGACCACCAAGCATCATCGAATCCTGTGCAAAACTGCCGAATGTATTAAAGTAGCAGTCATTTAAATGGAAAAATCAATCTGGTGATAAATCAGGCACATAATTACCCATTCTGCAACTTATACGCTTTTTCAGACAATGTAATCCCAGTTATTGTCTGGTTATTACATTTTTCTCTTGATTTATGTTAGATCTTTCGAATGGACTTCATACAAATTCAGTGACATGTGGAGAGGTCAATGACTTGGGAGACACACATGGAGATGGGTCTGAGTGCTGGGAGTCTTTCTTGCCCCCTACTTGAGGTAACTCTCCCCTCACTCCATTAAGCTTCAGTGTCCATTTATTCTTCTACTTGCTTGGTAGGCAATCACACCAAATATTTATTTTGATTTAGATTTCTCTTCTGTTCATTCACTTTGCATTTTGTTAATTGATAAAAAATAACTACTAACACTTCTATTTTTGAAAGCATTCTTACTTTGCAGCATTTTTTCCACACCTGCCTAAAACTTTTGCACAGTAATGTACAGTATAATACACTAAAAATAATGACACAGACACAGTGATTTCTAATTGTAAATTGGTCAACAATTTATTTAATGTCAATTAAACCTATTAAACAAATGTATGGTGGCAATGAAAGTATCACTAGAACAAAGCAAAAACATGCAAATCACAACTAAACATAACAAACATGGATTGTAGGCAGAGTTGACCCATGGTGTTCAAATAACAATACAATGGGTATCCAACTCATTCTGCTAAACTTGACTTCTGATCCCATTAGGGAGGTGTTGCTGTACCCTTAAGCATGGTGTAGCTCACATATCTTCATGAATACCACAAACAAAATATAAATGTAAACTTTACATTTTTATATGGTCTTCTGTTCTACCATACTGTCCCACCAAATACAATAGCTAACAAAGCTACCAAAGAAAACACCAACAAATAAAATGGAAAAGTCTGGCAGGAGAGATCAACCAGACAATGAGGACTGGGCCCAACAGAGCAATGCACTAAATTATACCATACTCCATATTAACCTACAGACTTACTCTGTGTGACTGACACAAGGGCCAGCCCTCAGCCTTGTGGTTTTATCCAGCTCAGATACTCTCTGCCCTCAATTTTTCTAGTAATAGCTTGCTGACTTCCCTTGTCCTAAAGCTTTTATCTCTGGCATGGCAAAACCAGTTTTAGATGTATCAGCCCTGATACAAAATAATGCATACCAAAACTCCCAGGACAGATACCAATGCAAGAGACACAACACTTTAAAATCCAAGAAAACTGAAAGACTCATTGGCATAGAGGACCCAAGATCCAGTCCTGACTGGCCCAAAGGCCACATAAATGCATGCATGGATATATCTAAGAGTCCACAGAGGCAGACAGAGAAATGCATATGCCTCTGTCCAAAATACGTGTTTTTGAGCACTGGTTCTTACATAGCACTGACGTCTACCCAAGAAGATCATTATTGTGCATGACTATTGCTGAAGCCTTCTTGGAGGGCATCACCAAACAGTAAATGCTAAAAGCCTTGTAGGATAAGGTCACCACAACTGCTGCTAGAATATTTGGAGGCATGGCAATGTCAATCAGATGCCTCCTGTCAACCAGTACAGGAGCCACCCCTGCACAATGCTTTAAAGCATTCATGGTGAAAAAATGTTTGGATAGGTCAGGCAAACCATTTAGATGAGAATAAGAAATATGTAAGCAACCCAGACAAAACTTCATACAACCAATCTGAAATGTTTAGGTGCCAAATAAAAGAAAGCATTGTTCAATGTTGCACCTCCCTGCATGGCCCAGCCTCCAAGAGATGTGCCCTCACTCCTGTACTCATACATAAACAATGTGACAAGCCCTGCAATCTGGCATGCTGACTTGCCAAACATAAGAAAGCAAAAGTTCAACTAACTTATCAACATCAGAAGCTAGCACCCTAAACGTTTACGACTACAATCTAGACAAAACATCAGAGATAACATTCTCAATCCCTGGCACATGCAATGCTTTGAACAAAATATTGCATTGCAAACCATGTAAGAGAAGCTGTGCGAGCAAACACAACATTGGAAGCAAGGAAGCCTGCTGGAAGTTGATGGAATGCACAAATCTTAGATTATTGCACCTTACTGCAATTGTGTAACCACTGACACCAAATCTTCAATGCAACAATAGTGAACCATTGTGACAGCAGCAAATCTTGCACAGGCCCCCTGTCAATGCAGTATAAAGGCCAAGACATGTCGCACCAAGTTCCATCTGAGGAACAGCCGAAACCCATGGACCCTGCAGATCCATAAATGACTGCAAATACAAATTATAGACTGCTGGGTAAAACAACAAGAGCAAAATATTAAATTCTTGAAGAAACAACAACCAAAGTGATAAATCCCACCTTAATATGGATGATAATAAACATTTAAAATGGTTTGGCCTAGTTATACCTCCATTGGCTTTTCTGAGTTCCTTCAGAAGACACTGTACATCAGATTGACCCAGCAATCAAAGTTGAGTGAACCCAACAATTACTGTGCATGCTGCAAATTGATGTTCACTCCTTGAACCCTGACAGGCAACAACACCTAACCAAGGTATTGATCCCAATATCTAGGTAGAACAGACATTATGTGGGCCCCTTAGTCTTTCCAAGAGCTATGGAAACCCTAAATTCATGAAAAGAGAGTGTAAGGAACAAAACAGAAGTTATCACTGCCAAAATCAGCCACCAATGCACAGGAAATCATTGAAATAATAATCTATTAAATGACAACCCATGTCCTGCTCAATGCACCAAAGGAAAAAAAACTGCTAAACTGTGAAATGAAGGTGTAGGAGATGGAACATGTTATATGTAAGAACTTGTGTATGTGATATCCGTCATACATTAAAATCCCATAAATCTGAAACACCCAGGATGTAAGGGAAATGAACTAAAAGCACTTTCAATCTCAATCTTAATCATCAGCACTCCCTAGCTGGCATAATGAAATAGCTCCAGAGCACTATCAAAGGAATAGATATACTGTATATGCTGAAATGGCATTGTTAACTGACAACCCTTTTAGGTATTAGATGTTGAATCAGCCTACATTCACCATGCACTTTCACATGCTTGCTCTTCAATAGTGCAAAATATGTTCCATAACACATCTAGTGGCCAGGAGAAACAACTATATCCTGAATCATTTGAAAATACAAACAAATTATAACATGTTAAAAACACATATTCAACAACATCACAATGAAACACAGCAAACAAGCCTCATGTCATGTTATGTTTGCTTTTTACAAAACCCAGAAGCAATCCCTTATAATTTTTCATACATACTAAATAGATCGATGATATATGTCATGCTGTAGTCCTCCTGTGCATGTTTTTCTGAAGTTAGCTTCACTTACAATTGTTTTTCAAAAGGATATCTACCGTATCTACACTACAATATATATTGTGAATGAAGACAGAAACAATAATGTGAACAGTAATGTTCATGCTTAACTGACCAAAGATCTAGTTTGTTCAACTTTTGTCTTGTTGGGCAATTAAGGAACAAACAATATAGGTAAAAATCTGCACCGGCACCTGCTTGTATTTGATTGTCTGGGCTGCACTCACTGTGTAGTGTCTACACATTTGAAGAGTATAAAGGGTATAATACTTGTGAGTGCAATTTTAGCAGACCAAAAAATACTGTGCTGTACCTGAGTGAGCTGCAACACAACAGATATTGTTTATTATTTAAAAAGTTCTCGAGCTACTGTACTGTATAATCATTCTTACTTGATGAGGTTTTTGACCAACTAGTCACATGATCAAAAGGTTTATGCTAACACATCCATTGAATACAGTTTCTTCCTACATTGGTCCTAAATATTTTCTATATTTTAATGACCAGGAACTCCCAAAAGAAGTTTGTGATAATCCTCTACTGATGACAACCAGATGCCTTTGACACATATTGCACCATAAACTTTGCCTTAACACTCACAAATAAATCCACCTCCAGTTTTTACGCAATTTATATGTTCAAGAGAGGGGGTGGCCTATGTGGAGGGTGGGGGATGTTCATAGTATAAGTCACCTGCTTGATTTTGATCCGAGGTGACCCCTGGCATTCCTAGAGGCAACAGAGAATTTTAAACTCTTATCCTTTAGCATATTTTTAGCCAAAACATTACATAACTTCCGTGGTGTGGGCTCTTTCAGCTGCTGATTGGCACAATCCATTAGACCAACATCTTTCTGGACAAATATTCAATTGTAAGGTTATATCTATCTATTATAAATTCCTTAGTCAAGACTTAGATCATGCATTGGTCAGTCATGGAATACGCCAATGGCTGACACAAAATCACTGTCTTTGGGAATGTCCAGTGGTCCAAGGTTTCTGGAGGTGAGTTAGGCAAGATCCTGTAATGTATTTGGTCAACTATGTGCCTTTCACCCCTGAATGGGCTGTCTTGGGTATTTTTCCGAGGGGACAGAGCCTTACTATTGGCAACAGGAAATTGTTACTTGCTATAAGTGCTGCGGCATAAAAAGGCTATTTTACAAGAATAGATAAATTCAACTCATTCATTTTCAATTATATAAGTAGAAATTTAAATTTATTTCTGAATGGTCTGAGTGGAAACAATGTTTGATAAAGAGAAGAAGGCCTCTTCTTTTTTTGATATGTGGGAATGTTTTATAACCACTTTGCCAACTTTGACACAATCCTAGATCCATCACTGTATGCACTTGACCCAGTGGTACAAAACTCAAATTCTTTTGGGGGATCCTACCAATACATTGCCTAATGGGTGAGCACCAGATATCTCTTTTTACTTTTGTCATTCATTGTATTCTCTGTTGGTTTATATTTGACCAATATATCTATATGTGTTTATATGCTATGACAGTTTGGGTTTTACTACTGTTAATTCTATGTTAATGATATCCACGGAAATATGTTAAGTATTTACAGTGTCACGGCCAGGGTATTTCAGCATGGCGCTAGGCGGGTGTTACCTGTGAGGTCGTTGTGGCACGGGCTGTCTGGTGGCGGAGCTGGTGTCTGGTGGGGGGCTTTGGCTGTGCGCGTTGTTGTGCAGCCCTGTTGTCACTCTGCGCTGGTGAGGCCTGGCAGCGTCTCCGTTCCGTTAGACGTGGGCGCCGCCATCTTGCCTTCTGGCCATGTGATGCGGCTGGCCAATCCTGGTGAGTCACATGTTCCCTCCAGCCAGTAACAGCATGGCATGGGGTATTTAGGAAGGGTCAGTGCCTTCCTTCTTTGCCAGTGCAATGTGTATCTCAGCCTAGCTGAGAGGGAGTTCTCTGTGCTTATCCTGTTCCTGTGAATTTGCTGTCTGCCAGTATGCCTGTCAGCTCCTAGCTCCCACTGGACTACCCCGCTTCCTCCATCACCCTTGCCCATACCTAAGTGCCTGAGCCTGCTGACATCCTGCGCTTCAGTTCACTACCTGCATACCTGGCTTGTTTATTTTCAGTTCACTACCTGCATACCTGGTTTGATTATTTTCAGTTTCACTACCTGCACACCTGGACAGCTCTAATTGTTTCTACTTGGTTATTAACCCTTTTACTCCCACCACAGAACTCTTGTGCACATTTATATATTCCTGGACTTTTATTTACTGCCACATTATATGTCTACTCACGCACTTATTAAAAATCCTAGTTTTATTTTCAAATCTGCTTCTGTGATCGCTCCTGCTACCACCCCGGGTCCACAAACAACCCAGAACATAACATACAGTATGTTGTTTAATAGAAATTGTTACTCTGAACACATTTACATATATATTACAGATTTGTTTGCAGTGCTTTGCTTCTATAAATAAATAATTAATAAAAAAAGTTCTCATGTCTGTTTATTAATCTTTATAATATATATTTCTTTTTTTAACATATTTTATTGTAAGACTGCAATAAACATCTCAATATATCGGTCAAGAGATAACAAGACATCAAAAAAGTAGATAGTAATAATCTACAACAAAATCCATGGAGAGCGTAGAGTCACCAATACATAAACCAGTTATAATAAGGTTGACAAGATCAAGCATAACAATTTAGCTATTTAGCCAGTACACTGTGAGAACTACAGAAATTCCTTCCCCTGATTTATATTTGTATTCTTAAAAGGGAGGAATACCTGTAGATAAAGTTTCTTTGTTATACCAAGCAGTAAGTTGGATTGCAGTACAGAGCATATCTTTAAACCAAAACGGCAATGTATGAACATAGGGTAGCCAAATGTCAATAAACTTCTCTGCCCCTTTATCTTTACTAAGAGATAATTTCAACCAATCCATATGGAACAAATATGAAATTCTGGGATGTAAGAGAGAGAGCGTCAGAGTATCAGCAGATATTCATTGAGATAAAATGGTTTTCTTTGTAGCTGCTGCAATCTTTGCTAATAGCTGATGGGCACCTTTAGGGGGACAAGACGACTCAGATGTTGGCAGGATATCCCACATTGCCCACTCAGATGTTAATTCAAAGCCAATTCCCAACATGGTGGATATACAGTGTGTGTGAACTAGGGACCAGAACCTCTGCACCTCCACACAGGACCACATACAATGCATTACATCTGCATTGGTCTGTTTACACTTGAAGCAATCAGAGTCAGTGGAAGCGCCAGTAAGGAATCTCAGTTTGGGGGTAAAATAGTATGATGCAATAATTTATAATGCATTTCGGTTATAATGCAGAGATTAATTGTTTGTTAAGTCTGACAAAAGATTGAAAAAAAGAGGGCAAAGGTATGGTAGGAAAAGTGGAGCGCCATTTAATGACTTAAGCTGTCTCCACATCTAAATTTATTACTCGGCGTATATAAGTATAAATTGTGGAGGTGGAAAATAACATAGTAGGGCAGCAAGACAGCACATCATCTAAACCACTTTTCCCAGATAAAATGGTGAGTCAGGGAACCAAAGCGGAGACATAGCTACGAATTTGGAAATAAACAAATAATGGGATTTGGAGATGAGGGAATCTTTCCTGTAATTGGTTGTGAGAATAAATAGTCATAGTGGACGGGTCCAAAAATTGATAAATGTACCGAAGTCCTTGTGAGCTCCAGGTTTTTAAGACCTGTGTTAAAAAACCAGCAGTGAACCCAGGAGGGTGATTAATGGGAAGAAATAAAGAAATGCTAGGTGAGACATTCATTTGCGCTCTGGCTTTTCGCTAAGTAGGTAGTGTGAAGTAGTGGATTTTGTGTTAAATGAGGTGGAAAAGATGAAGGGGGGTTGTGTATGTAGTAAGCTAACTAATGGAATATCAGAGCTAAAAAATTGTTCTAAGAGCGTGTCAGCAAATCCACTCTTGCCAATAATCCAGTCAATTGCATAGCGATAGTTTGCCGCTATGGTGTACGATCTTAAGCAAGGGAGGTTAATTCCTACTAGGGTGGGTGATTGACTAAGCCTGAATAATGAGATCCTTGGTTTTTTAACTGCCCAAATGAACCTTCTGAAAGCCCTATTTATCAGTTTTAAATCAGAGTCCATGGGAAGTAATGGAAGCATCTGAAACAAGTATAAAATCCTAGGAAAGGAAATAATTTTGATTAGCTGACATCTGCCAAGATATGAAAGTGGGAGATGTTTCCATTTTTTAAAATATAGGAATGTGCATTGGATTAAAGCAGGGAAACTGGCAGAATATAAGGCCAAGGAATGAAACGGGATATTAAGGCCTAGATATTTTAAAGTTGTCCCAGCCCATTTGAAAGGAAAATAATTATTCCAATCTCTTGTGGCTTTGGGATGTAAGGCCAGGGCCTCCGTATTAGTGTAATTTATCAAAAAAACAGAGACTAGATGGAAGTCCTTCAAAAGGTGAAGAAGTTTAGGTATGGCAGAATGTGGATTCCTAAAATATAATAGCAAGTTGTCTGCATATGCAGAGACTTTCATTGTGATATCTACAATATTTACACCCTGCCATTGTTGACATAACAAAAAATAATGAATAAGGGGGTGTATAGCCAGATTAAATAATAAAGGGGACAGGGGACAACCCTGATGAGTGCCCCTACGTAATCTAAAAGAAGGAGTATTGAAGCTGTTTACTATTATGAATGCCATAGGGGTGTGATATAATGATCTGAATAGTGCAATAAACTTAGACCCTGCAATTGAAAGACATGCAAGAGATGTGACCACGATACTCTATCAAAAGCCTTGTCAGCATCACAGCTGACAAGGAGTGTACGTCTATCTTTTATCAGGTGGGTTTTAGTTACCACTGTGACTAAGTGATGTATGTTAAGCACTGAGTGTCTACTCTTCATAAATCCAGTTTGTGAAGGGTGTATCAGATGGGGTAGTACTAATTGTAGGCGTGGGGCAATAATCCCAGTAAAAAGTTTAAAGTCCTGGTTTAGCAGGGATATTGGACAATAAGATTGTGTCAAGGTAGGATTCCTTTCAGGTTTCAATAAAAGGATGATTCAGGCTTGATTAAAGTCTGGCGGCGTTATATCCCCTTTCAATATTGAGTTAAATAAAGAAACTAAATGGGGAGTCACATGGGGGTCAATAGTTTATAATACTCGGCGTTAAGGCCATCTGGGCCAGGGGATTTTCCGATGGCCAAAGATTTAATAACCAAAGAAACCTCCAACTCCGAAACAGGGGCTGTCAGTGAGTCACGGGCCTCCTCAGAAAGGGATGGTAAATTAGCGTAATTTAGAAAATACTTTCCCAAAGTGGGGTCATCATCTTGTGCAGAGTATAAATCCATATAATATTGTAAGAAGGAGTCTGCAATATCTTCAGTTTTGTAAAGGGATCCTGAAGAACCTTTTAGTGATATAATTTGGGTAGATTATCTCTGACTTCGCACTACATTAGCCAAAAGCTTGCCGGCTTTCTATCCCCAATGAAAATAGCGATGTTTCCAAAAGCCAAGATTATGTTGAGCTCTCTCAGTGCAAGTGTGTCATACAGTCTCTTATTATTCAGATAGAGCTGTCGTGAATCCTCGGTATGAATCTGCAACATAGTGGCATATGACTGTGACAGAGCTTTACTCAGCTCTACAAAATGTGAATTATGTTGATGGCATTTGTGAGAAACATATACCAAGATGAGTCCTCTCAGTACTGGCTTATGCAGCCCAAAATAAGGAAATATCATCAACATGAGAAATATTATGAATATTGTAAATGAGGAATTGTTGTTCTATGTGTTGTTTGAAATCTGGAGAAGTATATAAATATGAAGGGGATCTCCAGTTAAAGGAAGAAGCTTTGGGGGTAGATAATTGTAATAAAAACCATGAGGGCGCATGATCAGATATGATTATATTTTCAATATGTGCAGTTTGGACCCTAGTGAGTAACTAATCAGAGACCAGCCAAAAATATAATCTAGCCGAGGAATAATGAGGATGTGAGTAAAATGTGTAGTCATGTGCTAGGGGATGGAGGTGTCTCCTTTGATCAACTAGGCTTATGGAGTCAATTAGAAATTGTAATGTTGGAGATGTGCTGCCCCACCACCCACCTGATACTCCTGTTCTGTCCAACTGATAGAAAGAGTGGTATTAAAGTCCCCTCCTAAGATAAAGGCTCCCTCCACCCAACCTTAAAGTTGGGCGTAAATGTCAGAAAAGAATGCATCGTTGGAACTTGTGGGAGCATACAAAGTAAAAAGGGTAAATAGTTCAGCTTCCAAAGTTAGTTTAAGAAATAAAAATCTACCCTCCGTATCGAGTACAGGATCTATGATTGTATGATTGTGTATCTTAAGGATTTCTGAAATATCACTACCACCCCTTGCTTCATGGATGTGAAGGATGCTGCTCTATAGTCACCTATCCAAGAGTCTCGAAGGATATTGGGATCACCCTGTTTCCAATTAGTTTCCTGTAGAACTGCTATATCAGGTTTATAGTTTTTAAGTTGCTATAAAACTTTTTGACACTTAATAGAGGTATTAAAACCCTCTACGTTCCATGTTAAAAATTTTACATTTTGCTGAACAGTAGTGGAACCAATAACAGGGTGCGACATATTATCCTATACCTGTCCTATAAAATAAAATAATGGTCTGACCTAGGGGAAATGTGACTCCCTCAGTCCTAATAAGCAGGGAGAGTCTACAATTAATCACCAAAATTCCTACTATAGAGAAACACAGAAAACAAAAACTTGACCAGTAATAATAAGAAAAATAATAAACATAATGCAGCTTTTCAAGTTTTAAACATTTTAAGAACCCAAGAATGAGTCCAAGTGGGTCCATATAAAAACTTTAAAGTGTAAAAGTATTGAGCAAAGGAGAAGTACAGAAAGAGAGAAGTAAAAAATAGTTAGGGTGATAAATGGGTGAGTGTGAAAGAAAAAAGGAGAAAAGCAGTAAGCCGGCAAATAGGTTGAGATTTCTGCCATTGGTATCCAGTAATTAGTAAGAAAAATAACAAACAATAAAGCAGATATAAAATTTATACATCTGAGAGTAAATTCTTCTTACTTATGATATCAAATGGATATAAAAGATAATACATGACTTCTCAGTCATCGGTATCAATGGTAGGAGCAGTAGCACCAGATAGAGAGTCCAGGAAGATCTTTGCAGGCTTTAGAAAATCAAAAAAGTGCAGTTTATCATTATGTAGGATCCTCAATTTCACAGGTTACATTAATGCAAATTTTAAACCTAGATCAAATAATGCCTTGCAGACAGGTGAAGACTCTCTTCTTCTCATCGCCACTTGGTATGAGAAATCTTGGAACAGCAATAATTTATGTCCTTGTTACATAAATCCTTCAGATTTGCTATAGGCATCAAGGATGTGGCTCTAGTCCAGGTAGTTCAGCACCTTCATTATGACGGGCAAGGATGTTGCTGATCAGATGACCGATCAGGGTCTATGTGATGGACTCGTTTGATGACAAGAGTAGTAGAGGAAATAAAGCAATTGAGCTCAGAGGGTGACCAACGAGATACTAGGTCCATAAGATCTTTTTGTTTTACAGATTCTGGTAAGCCTGTAAGGCGCAGGTTGTTACGACGATCTCTGTTCTCCAAATCTTCTAATTTATCTTGCATAGCCAAAATCTCTGATTCCTCTGTGCGGATTATGCTTGGTGCTTCATTTAGCTTATCTTCAACATTGGAGATACGTTGTTCTGCCTTTGTGAAGCATCGGCCATGTTCCTTAAGTTGCGAGATTGCAGAATCTATAGCTTCTTTGAGGCCAGCCAGCTTTTTACCTGGCAAAGGAGAGAGTAGTTTGGATATTTCTTAAACCTTAGCTACCGAAGCAGTGCTAACTTGAGCTGAATTTGAATTTGCCTCTCCATCAGAGATGTTATCCATGGGGGGTTGATGTAGGAGAAGAAGTTGCATTTTTTTCTTTCCCCTTAGCCATTTGATTTATAGGCACATGTTGCGGTCTAGCCACAAACTTCTCCATAATATAATAGAATGAAGTGTAGGTAATTCCAAGGCCACTAGAGGGAGCTCCAGGTGATCCAGATATAAGTAATGATGAAAATGAGAAACAAATCCTGTATCCTAGGTAATGAAAACAAGCTGCAAACTTTTGGGAGAGGAGGAGGGAGCCTTGAATGCGGAGAGGCAGCCACACAGTACCACAGTGTAGGCAGGGGAAGTAGAAGGCTATGAGGGAGAGCAGGTGCTGTGTGGGTCAATCTGACAAGTCTCCAAAATGGTGGCCATGGGAGGTCTTATACATGGAGGAAGCTGCACAGGAGTGAGCCAGTCTGGGGAAGGTAGCTGCTGACCACCCAAAGTCATTGGCCCTCGGACAGCCATTGCCGAAGGGGGAATAGGAGGGGAAATAGAGGTGAGAATGTGCCTGACCATGATCCAATATGGTGGCTGCAGGCAGCGGCACTTACTTTGTGCGGCTATACTTCGGTGTATAAGCAGTGTGGGGAGCCGGGGTAGATGCCACTATTACCCTCAGTATCCCAGGGACCATCGGATGACTTTGGGAGTCCAGCAAACCTCTCCAAACTGTACTGTAATGCGATGGGAGAGAAATTCCATGGGAGCCCTGTAAAAGTGAAGCCAGTCAGTTAGGTCCACCCACCGGAAGTCCTATAATATATATTTCAAGGAAAGATTGTGTGAGTTTGAGGGGTAGTGTATATCTCCCATTACACAATATTCCAAAGGTGTTTTTATTAATCAAGATATTGTGACTGTGGAGGCCATGGGAAAGCATTGAACTCATAGTCATGTGGTTGTCATGTGGTGTGTTATCCTGCTGGAAGTAGCTATTAGAGTTTGGGTACATTGTAGCTATAAAGCAATGCATCTGAAAATCAACAGTACTCAATTAGATTGTGGCATTTAAACCAGGGCCATAAAACCAAGTGTGGAATTGGTGCTGCCTCCCTGGGAGCAATCCCAAAGAGACAACATGGTCACTGTCCTTAAGGTATCCTTTAGAGCTAGCTTTCTGACCTGGAAAGGTGTATTCTGCTGGCACTGTTCTGTGAAGTCATGTAACATATGTCAGGGGCTTACTGTTGCCCTTCACTCCCCAATGGCTCTGATTTAAACAATGCTCAACTAGTTTTAGGAGGCCTAATGTTTTCCCAAAAAAATCTCCACTCTCTGTCCCACCAACACCATACAGTGCATCCAGAAAGTATTCACAGCACATTACTTTTTCACATTTTGTTATGTTACAGCCTTATTCCAAAATGGAATAAATTCATTTTTGTCCTCAAAATTCTATACACAATACCCCATAATGACAACATGTGAATATATTTTTTTTTAATTGTTGCAAATTTAATAAAAAAATAAAAAACTAAGAAATCACATGCACATAAGTATTCACAGCCTTTGCTCAATACTTTGTTGATGCACCTTTGACAGCAATTGCAGCCTCAAGCCTTTTTGAATATGATGCCACAAGCTTGGCACTCCTATCTTTGGGCAGTTTCGGCCATTCCTCTTTGCAGCACTTCTCAAACTCCATCAGGATGGATGGGAAGCATCAGTTCACAGCCATTTTCTGATCTCTCCAGAGATGTTCAATCAGATTCAAGTCTGGGCTCAGGCTGGGCCACTCAAGGACATTCACAGAGTTGAATGAAGCCCTGAAGCCACTCCTTTGATATCTTGGCTGTGTGCTTAGGGTTGTTGTCCTGCTGAAAGATGAACCGTAAACCCAGTCTGAGGTCAAGAGCACTCTGGAGCAGGTTTTCTTCCAGAATGTCTCTGTACATTGCTGCATTCATCTTTCCCTCTATCCTGACTAGTCTCCCAGTTCCTGCCACTGAAAAACATACCCACAGCATGATGCTGCCACCACCATGCTTCACTGTAGGGATGGTATTGGCCTGGCATTCATGCCAAAGAGTTTAATCTTTTGTTTCTCATGGTCTGAGAGTCCTTTAGGTGCATTTTGGCAAACTCCAGGTGGGCTGCCATGTGCTTTTTACTAAGGCTGGCTTCCGTCTGGCCAAGTTTCTCCTCTCTCCACAAAGTTATGCTGCTGCTCTGACAGAGTGACCATTGAGTTCTTGGTCACCTCCCTGACTAGGGCCCTTCTCAGCCGATCGCTCAGTTTAGACAGCCGGACAACTCTAGGAAGAGTCCTGGTGGTTCCAAACTTCTTCCGTTTACAGATGATGGAGGCCACTGTGCTCATTGGGACCTTCAAACAGCAAATATTTTTCTGTACCCTTCCCCAGATTTGTGCCTTGAGACAATCCTGTCTCGGAGGTCTACAGACAATTCCTTGGACTTCATGCTTGGTTTGTGTTCTGACATGCACTGCCAAGTGTGGGACCTTATATAGACAGGTTTATGCCTTTCAAAATCATGTCCAATCAACTGAAATTTACCACAAGTGGACTCCAATGAAGCTGTAGTAACATCTCAAGGATTATCAGTGGAAATAGGATGCACCTGAGCTCAAGTTTGAGCTTCATGGCAAAGGCTGTAAATACTTATGTAAATGTGATTTCTTCTGTTTTTTTTATTAAATTTGCAAAAATCTCAAAAAAACTTTTTACATGTTGTCATTATAGGCTATTGTGCGTAGAATTTTGAGGACAAAAATTTATTTATTCCATTTTGGCATAAGGCTGTAACATAACAAATGTGGAAAAAGTAATGTGTTGTGAATACTTTCCAGATACTCTGTAAATTGATTTATGTTTTCTAAGTCTGACACTTAAGTCTGCATCTCTCATCAAAAATGTATACTGTATTTGTTACACCAGGCAATGATTTTTTAATTTCCAACTAACCCATTTTAATGAGTCTGTGCCTATTGGAATCTGTGTGGTCTTCTGCTGCTGTAGTCCATCTACTTTACGAGTTAACATACCATACAATACTCTGCATCCATATATACTTGTCTGCTTACCACTGTTGTAATAGGGTTTTGTGTTACCGTTGCTCCCTGTCAGCTGTCTGGCCATTGCCCTATGACCTTTCTCATTAACAAGTAATTTTCACTCACAGGTCTGCTGCTCACACCATATTTTTAAATTTTGGGCATTACTCTCTGTAAACTGTAGAGACTATGTGTAAAGATTCCAGATCAGAAGTTTCTAGGATAGTGAACTACCTTGTCTGGTACCATCAATCACACCATGATTACTTCAGTCACATCTCTTCATCAGTCCGGTGTTTGTTTGATATGAACATCAAATGAATCCCTTTACCATATTTTATGATTGTTTTCATTGTAGTGGGTGGGGCCTGATTGAGAGTCACATACAATTCCAATGTTTATGTAATGGAAGATTTTCATTCTATGTGCATTCCTTAACACGTGGTACACTGTGTGTACGCACAGAGCACAGTTGTTATTTACTTGGTATCAAGTATGTATTGGAGAAGAGTTGGATGATCCTGGGTGATGACTTTGAGGTGGCCACTCAGATTCACAGTGATGGTCCATTTTATGGATATATTATGGGAGTGTGGGTGTGTTGCTGAACTGATTGCATACTCAGATACTTCACTGCTCACTCTAGAGGCCTTAGTCTGACAGAGATTCTTTATTAAGGGCAAAACATTTTTTTTTACTTTGGAAAATAGTAAATTTGTAAATCAGGAATTTTGTGTTTGAATAAGCACAGAGTTCTGGAGTGGGTAGGAGTTGAAATCCTCTTGTTGTTATTTTAATGTCCCACAAGTACTTGGTAATATGTAATTAGGATGGTTGTTTTTATGGTGTTTTATGGTGTTTTCATAATTGCGATAATTCTTTACATTATTTGTGTATGTCAGAAATATGATCCATCATGAGTCAACAGCAGCATAAGGCATGTAGTTTTTAAAGTTCTTTTAAAGAAAATAACATAACTGAGGCATGTTCTTATTACAGGTGCAAAAACAATATGTGTTAAGATAATGCTTTATATCAAACTCATGTCAATGATAGTGCTTGTGAGAGCTATAATGCGTTGATCACCATGAGTAGTTTTCTAACATTACAAAACAAACATATGACTCAAAACTAAATATAACTTTGATCATAATTTACAGTAGTCACAAGTACATTGTAATTGGTTGTTCGCCTGAGAACATGGTTATTATAATACTATTTACTGTTAACAATGCATAGGATTAGCTACAGTGAAACTCCATAAAGGTGAGTATACAGAGGATGTGGTGCGGGTGTAAACTGGGGTTACCTCTATATTGGAGTCATCTTCTCACATCTTCCTTAAGGCTGAACTCTTGGCAGAGAGGCATATGTCCTTCATATCTGCAAATAATCTGAGGAGGACCCTTCATCAAATGATGCTCAGAATTAATGGTCAATCACATCGCAGAAGAACTAAGCACAGATACATGTTGCATGGCTCTCTGTCTTAGCTGAGTCCTAATTAAACAGAGTGCAGACCCCTTCATATACCATAGTTTATGCTAATGATGATACTATTTTCATGACCTTTTTTCTAACTGATATTTGGCCCATAATGCTTAGAGTTACCACTCTGTTTTAGATGACACCATGACTTATCTTCAAGGTTTGTTTGCAATTCTGTTACACAAACAAAGTCTGTAAGATCTGTGTACATTCTCCTTCTCAGGGCCTCAGATACTTGAACTGCAAGGTAGGTAGAAATAATTCTTAAACATTTTAGCCCACTGGTGACAATGTTGTTCCATACAGATATATAGGTTGTCAACTATGCGCAAACACAGATACACCTTTCACATTTATCCTTTTATCATGTAAAGTGGCAAGAGAAGGTACTGTTGTATACAGGGGCTCTGAGAGGGGGGGGGTGCGGGTACTAATTACCCGGGCTTCCTGATGGGCCTGGCGTGGGCCTGGCACTGCTCCCCCTCCCTCTTATGGCACAGCAGCCCAGCACATGCTGCTGTGTTGCACTGGGAGACTGCTCGTGACTGTTAAAGCAGCAGCCGGAGCAGTCTCCTATGCCATAGGGGGGAGTGATCATGCTGATCGCGCCCCCCATTGACTGTGCCCCGGGCTGAGGGGCACACTTCATCCCCCTCCTCCGCACTGCAAAAATGTTTTTTTTTTCTTTTTTTTCTATTGGGGCATGGTCATTCCTCCCGCGATTAGGCTATGCCCCCTGTCACCTGGGCCTGGCGCAGCTGTTGGTGGCCCTGGTAGTATATATAGCTGTAGTATATTCACCCAGATATAACACCTAGTTTCTAGGCAATGGAGCGAAGTACACTATATCCGGTAATCACTATATTGGTAAAAAGAGTGACTAGACTGAGGTCATGGGAGAGAGACTACAACTTTAAAACCAAATGATCACATAAAAACAGATGTTTACCTGTGACACTCCGATGTGATATGATATACTGGCACTCTGGTAACCCAATATTTTTTGGGGAATATCTATTATATCCCTGAGTTACACCTTCCTTTGTTTACATATTATATGTACTTGATATTTGATGTATTTCACATATAACTTTTGTTACAAGATATTAAACATTTATTTATTTCTGATTCACAGTGATGATTTGAGAGCATGAGAATAATCTCTTCAGATATGGTAAGTTTAATTGTTCTAACATAGTGTTAATAATTTTAGTAATAATCCATAATTTCTTGTTGATGTCTTTAATTGTTTAAACTAAATATCCTTCTATTTCTCCTAATCAAACTTTTTTATATTTCTTATTTTTGCAATTACAATTTTTTTTAGAAAAATCTAGGTAATCCACCATCTATGTTAGTCTACAAAAAGCAATTGTGTTTCAATAATTTAGAAATGCACTAATGTATCACAGATAGATGACAATTATATAAATTCCATATAAATAAATGTTATCTAGTCCAACTTTTCTAGATGAATACTATTTTTTATTTTTTCAAGAGTTTCTTGCAAGAAGTCAATGTAGTGTGAATCAGGACAGAACTCTGTATTACTGAAACTATAGGTAGAACTTTTAAATAAATTACCCAGATTACTCCACTTCTACACATTTATACACAGTCTGCTTTAATACTTAGTTATTTGGATACCATTATATACTATAGGTATTGCAATCTAGCAAAGATCTGAACTCATATTGTTTACAACCAGTGAATTATCGGCTTCCAAATAGCAAGATAAATAAAGACTTGACTGTATACCCATGTTTCTGAATTTATGTCATTTTATTTTTTTTATGTCATTATTATTTGTTGAGAAACAAATTAATTTTATAAAAAGGTTATTGCAATCTTGCATACTGTACTTTATAAGTAAATATTTTTATAAACATCTACTTGCTTCAAGTAGTAAATGATTAAAGCAAGATATTATCTTAAATATTAGATTGCAACAAATTCAGATTACAATCATCTAATGACCTCTATATCCTATATAAATAACATTTCTGAAATAAAGTGTGCTTGTGAAGATGAAACTATTTAGTAAATGTTGGCATTTAAACTTATTATTTTTTTAGCTTTTAGCTTATTTGGATAATAATACATCTTTATGTAATATAACATCTGTTTGTGTGTGGAATAGCAAGTAGCAATTGCTATATTACCTGGGACAAGGGCTGTTTCAGTTTCCTGTTTTTAGCTATGCAGGGTGGTTTAATCATTTTGACTATTATAACATTCATTGAGCAAGTGTTGAGTGGGACAACCACTCAGTATGCCATTAAAAATGAGTCTGTATATGCAAATATTGACATGCCCGCTTTCAGTTTCTGTACACGCAGTAATACCAATTGGACCATCAGTTGCACCATCAAAAATTGATGCAGTTATTAAGTCTGCAAAACATGTATTATAGTGCCACTAAATAAATAAATGATAAGTAATAATAAATATCTTATAATGGAAGGAACCTTTCCACTTTTCTGGGAATTGTCGAAAATCACTAAAATTTTAAAAAGTGATTTACAGCAAATGTCTCTATTACACTAGAATTACTTGGCTCCACTCATCATAATATTTAATGTAACCATTTAAATGGGGTGCCAAAATAACCTATTTTTTGTTATTTTTGCATTTAATTATTTATTGGATTTTTGTAATGTATGATCAATTTATGTAATGATACATTGAAAAAAAACAAAGATTCACACTAACATAAAGTACTGGTTGGTATAGTTCATGTAAAGTTATTGGCAATAGAGCTTACAGTCTTGATACCTAACATTTCAATAATATACTGTATTAGAACATGTTCAGCTTGCATTTCATAGTATTATATAATATATACAAAAATATAATTTTTAAATTGTGTACTTTATGTCCTTTTGTATGTCATTATCATTGCTATAATTATTAGCTATTCCTTATGTATTCTTTGATATTCAATTAATTATTGATAAAATTTACCAATCTTTTTAAACAAGCAAAAAAATTCATAATTTCTGATTTTTCTGCGCTTCTTTGGTTTTTTCTTGACCCACACTTTTTTTTAACTAAATTTCCCTCTCTTTGAGAGCCCTAATACTGTACATATTGCCATATTTTATCATATCAGTGTCCACTGTGCTCTCTAATATCTGAAGGTGTTCTACAGTAAATCCTGCATCTGCTACAGCCTTCCTTAGAAAGTCCTCATCATATGTTAAGATATGGAATGTGTGCTCCCCAACTTTATAATACATTCCATTAAATGACCCAAACAATAATAGATAGCCACCTACTTTAAGGAAGGAAGATAGCTTTTTAAGGTTTTTGCAGTAAGAATCCTTATCTTTGCTAACATGTTGCAGTAAATATATTGTTAGTACACAGTCAGCTTTCTCCAATACAAATGGCTCTGTGGGGTTATCTTTTTCAAGCTTGCCTATCTTAATAGATTTGATTTTTCTTCTAAGAATTTCTTCTTTTTCCAACCACTTTTTACTGAAAAACATAAAAGCACAATTAAAGGACAATTTAACCTAATGTGCAATTATTCTTATATGAATGAGTTGCTAATAAGATTCACTATACTGCATTTTTATTTTCTTAAGAAGTTTTTGGTTAAATAATCTTTTATTTTATACATAATTTTGTCATTTATTTACTGTTTGAATTGCCTTTTTCAGAAAACTGAATCTTTTTTTTATGCAAGTTACTCTGTTAAATGGGTGATCTACAGAACTATTGTTTTGGCTGAAGTAAGGATTGCTGTATTTTTTTAACTCTAATAAACAATTTTATTCAAATAATATTCTACTAAGTATATGATTCCTTTTTTAAACAAATTGTAATGTTTAAGAATCCTAATATTTCATCACTGCGGTATATTAATATAATTATTTTAATATTCTCTATTATATACCTTTTTTTGTAATTGCATTTACTATTATAGTATATATAATAGTAATAGTGTATCCCCATTGTGTGGTGTACACCAATGGGAAGAATAGCCAGCACTCCACGGCTTTGTGATAACAATATATTCAATCAATGATGAATACATAATTGACCATAAAGATCCGACTGATGAAGTCCAGTCTGAATTAAAAGGCATAAGAGACAAAACACATTGAGGGTATAGCATGATATCAGTACTATTTCCAACTGGTGACTAAGACCACATGTAAGATAAATAAGTATATTTTTTCTCTGTTTTGTATATTTTAATGTTCTGTATGTAACTTACTCGTTTTGCTCTATGTGGAATTTGTTATATTAAACTGCAAAGAAATATGTAATAGTTCATTTGTATTCTTTGTATCCACTTGGGTATAATTGTTTGAGCATTGAGAACTAAATTAATTATGAGATATTTAGAATTTAGAACACTAGCTACATCATGGTGTTAACAATTGATGTCCAATGGAAAAGAGACCCGCAGGACTCCAGCAGACCTTTATGCTTATGTGCACATACAACATCTGATTGCGGTATGCATAATATTTTATTACCTCTATTTTTTAAATATAAGGTAATACACTAGAGAGTGTATATCTCTCACCCTTCTGTAACAATCATCACCTAGAACGGACATCTGGGAAACAGTATGGAGGGACATTTCTGTTTCTACAAAGAGATACTTGTCTGATGAGCGGGATTTTTATTCATTTGTGGTACGCATATTACCACATCACCCTTCTCCTTTAACATAGATAATACAATAGAGAGCGCCACTTTCTCACTATTTTCTAGATATCTACTTTTCTGAGACAATACACCGATGGTCTCCCAGGAGAATAAATGGCAGCCAACTAATTACAGGAAGTGTTTTGGAAAAACTATTATTCGAAAGTACTTTGCTAAAAATAAAAGATACTCACTGACTCTAAAGGTAAGCTGGCTCTCAATTCAGGTATACAGTATATACTAGAGTATAAGCCGAGTTTTTCAGCACATTTTTTGTGCTGAAAAAGCACCCCCTCGGCTTATACTCGAGTGAAGTGTGTAGCGCTGACCGGACGGAGTTCAGTCAGCGCTCCACAGCACAAACACAGCCGCCAGAGCCGGCAGCTGTGTGTTTGTTGTAATCAGCAGCCGATGAGAGTCTGTCAGACTCTCATCGGCTGCTGCTGCTCCCACTGCGGGAGCCATCTTCCGGCTCCCACAGAGGGTAATGGGAGAGATGTCATGAGTAATGATGTCTCTCCCATACAAAGCGGCCGGAGGAGCTGTTAGCGCCGGGACCAGGAGCGGGGGTTTCAAGTAAGTGATTTATTTTTTATATTTATTACATCTCTCTCTACTGGGGGGGGGGGACTACAGGGGGCACTACTGGGGGGATTACTACAGGGTGCACTACTAGGGGGGAATTACTACAGGGGGCACTAAAAGGGGGTATTACCACTGGGTGTACTCCTAGGAGGGGATTACTACTGGGGCACTAAAAGGGGGGATTACCACTGGGGAACTACCAGGGGGGGATTACTACTGGGGGCACTAAAAGGGGGGGATTATGACTGGGGGCACTACCAAGGGGGATTACTACTGGGGGCACTAAACGGAGGAATTACCACTGGGGGCACTACCAGGGTGGATTACTACTGGGGGCACAACCAGGGGGGATTACTACTGGGGGCACTACCAGCTGCTGCATTTCCCACCCTAGGCTTATACTCGAGTCATTAAGTTTTCCCAGTTTTTTGTGGTAAAAGTAGGTACCTCGGCTTATATTCGGGTCGACTTATACTCGAGTATATACGGTATTTGTATGTGCCATTACCATGTGGCCTTATATTGGGCAATTATATGGCCCAAATTGGATATAGTTATCAGTTTTGGGGAGTTTAATATTTTGGCATGTACTAATTATTTTTTTTTTATTATTTTGTGAGATATAGTGTGTATAGTGTGTCACTAGTTTGAACCTGCACTTTTAAGAATGCTCACAGGGGTTATCATGTTTTTCTTTATTCAATTTTATATTTTGCACATAAAATGTTTTAATATATTTTTTACCATTTTTATGGTTTTCTTGGTAAAGTCTGTGTGGCTCCCAGGCTCCGATCAGACGCGGTCCCCAGGATTACATGTCATTCGCAGCGACCAGTCTGAGTGCTGTGGGACGGCATCTGACTAGAGGCGGGATAGCGGTCAGATATGTAAGTATATATGTATTTTTTTATTACACTGTTCACTCATGTCTGTCCTGATGATGAAGTAGCAGTCCCTGAAACGTCAATGCAATAAAAAAAACACATTGCTTTCACTACTTCTGAAGTCTTGGAGTGCCGCCAATTGTTCTTGGTATGTGGAGGGTGAGATCACCCATTTGGATGGCACCCAAGCAAGTAACCACAAGGCTATCAGCAGCCTAGAGTGCTGGATGAGGAGTTGTTTATATATATATATATATATATAGAGAGAGAGAGAGAGAGAGAGAGAGAGTGCACTCCACTGTCCAATGTTTTACCAAGGGTGCCAAGATATTGTAAATGCAATGTAAGAGATGTAAAACTACTCTGCAAGTTGGGATTCAAACATCAAAGTGCTTATTGACAGCATTTGGCTTGGGAAGGGGTACTTGTCTGCCTGAAACATTGCTATATGTTAGTGTTTGAATCAGAGCAGTTTTGATTTCCATCTTTATGCAGTGCTTGTGTTATACATAGTGGCAAGATCAGGGTAAGGATGTTATTTCCTGGGGTAGACAGCAGCACTTTCACACAGCAGCCAATTAGGAGTTCACTATTAGCATCTAGTTTTATATGTAGCAAAAAAAATAATTAAACATAAAAGAATAGTCTAGTCAGTCTGGCTCTAATTCAACAAAATGATTCCCTCTCTTAGAGTGGATGTGCCTAATTTCCCTTTCACAAGGCAACATTATTAGCTCGCTGCCTGTCCCCCAGGTAGTGAAAGACTGAGACTAGCAACTGACAAACCTTAAATCAGCCTCTAACAGCTACTCTGACAATTAAGGTTTTCAATTAGCTTCTGTCAACCAGAAGCCAGGAATCTGGGGCACATGTAGCTCCCATTTTGAATTTATCATGTGCCTGTATTACAGTATGTAATTGTATCATACTTACTGTATAACATATATTATTCAGATGTTTCTGCAGTAACATGAAGCCTAACCATAGATAATTTACTTACCAATCAATTTCCTGTTCAGGCAAATACTCAGAGAGATGCTGCCAGTCAAAAGCTTCTTCTTCTTTATTCACCCATCTCTCCAATTCCTCAATGTAGGAATCATGTACTTCGAGAACAATAATTTCATTAAAATGTTCACAGATTGTTAACAGGTGGAAAATTATAGGTCCAGAAGAAATATCAATCAAAACATTTCCTTTGAAATAAACCATAGAAAATATGTAAATAAGACCTTCATGGCAATAATATTGAAACAAATTTATCAGTATAAAAAATAACATTAACATTTTGATAAAATTTGGCCCTCATTCAGAGCCGTACGCTCTGAGCAGAGCGCACGCTCTGAATGAGGGCCGGCCTCCATGAAAATGGAGCGTCCTTCTGGACGCTCATATAGCTGTGGGTCACCACCCACAGGCTATACGAGCATGCATTTTGATGGCCGCGATGGTCGAGACCATCGAAATTGCGAGCCGGAGCCTGCGGTTGAGGTTTTCAACCGCAAACTCCGGAGTGATTTTGGCTCTATCAGAGCGAAAATCAATCCCACTGACATCACTAGTGATGTCAGTGGGCCGGCTTTTGACGGGAGGCGTTCCCGTCAGGGAGGCACGCCCCCGGCACGCTTACCAAAGGGGGCGTGCTGTCAATCAACATTGACAGCACGCCCCCTTTGATCTGACACAACGAGCGAAGGACTTTCGTTCGCTCGTCGCGTCTGGCGCATGCGCAAGACGGAGCTCCCTCCATCGTGCGCATGCTCAGTCCAGAACATCGACCCACTTGCGAGCGGACAGCCGCTCGCGAGTGGGTCTGAATCAGGCCCTTTATTTTCTAAATGTTTTTATCTACCTTTTTATAAAATATACAATCAAGAGAATAGATAAATATGAAATGGTGGGAAGATGATCCTTAGATACAGAAGAAACTGTTAAATGTTATGCTTTGCTCCTACTTAATGCACTTCTTACTGTCATAATTAATGGATGATAACCCAGGAAAGAGGCATGGGGGTAAATTTACTAAGATGGGATTTCTATTAAGAAGTGATGTTGCCCATAGCAACCATTCAGATTCCAGGTATTATCTTCTAGAAGGTGCTAGATAAATGAGAAGTAGAATCTGATTGGTTGCTATGGGCAACATCACTGCTTAATAGAACTAGCATCTTAGTAAATTTACCCCATGGAGTCTAAAGTTCTTGTGGTGTTCACCAGGAATCGCTACAAGAGGATTTTGGCTTCAACACCCAGGTTGCATGTTTCTGAAAAGGTATTTAGTGTGACAGACTGGTAACTGGAACCATTACAGGAGAATATCCAGACAAGCCTTGGGTCAGAATCAGAATTGTAGAAATAAGTACCATAGGTGCTTCCAGCAGAGCCATCAATATCAAGCCAAAAGTCAAATGCAGGAATCCACAGTAGAAATATCCGAGTGAAAGATTGGAAGCAAAGTCTGAAACCAAGATGAATCATTACATGGAGGAGCAATCAGGATCTAGGAATAGTAACAGTGAATCACACAAAGTTGTGCCGGATACTCTGGCATTAGTCTGAGAGAGTCTCTGGCATAGTGTCAGAGTGTGTTGTATATAGGAAATAGAGTTTGAATTTGGTACCAAGTGCCACATCAGAGGTCAAAAGGCAACACTCCTAAATGAGGATGTAAGTCACACACCCAATCCTTCGGATAGAGTAGAGATGCTGGCAGATCAAACCTTTAGGCCTGCCTGTTTGCAGAATGACAACACAGGAAGGCAAACCTGTCAGTGTGAGTTGCAAGGAGCAAGGAATACCACTGCTGTAACTAGTAAGCAGATCCAGGACTCCAGCAGTGTGTGACAGTTACAGATGTGTCCTCATACACGTAGTGTCTATACACCATATGGTGCAAGATGCCTGGGGTGACAGACAGTGGCGTCACAAGGGGGGTGTGGATAGCACCTGAGTGTCACCCACCGAGGGGTGACACCAAAGTGCCAACTCCTCCTCAGTAACAGGATCTGGGTGCTGCAGTGTAGCATTACATGCAGCACGCAGCTCCTGACATAGTGAGGGAGCTTGCACTGCAAAACAAACTGGTCCCCGGAGGCCATGTCTCCTTCCAATAGGCCACACCCCCTTTTTTGCTAGTGTATGATGATGCCATGCATACAGTACTACAAGACAGCCCACCCCTATTCGCACCGGGTGTAAAAACAGGTAGGGACACCACTGGTGACTGAAGGGATCTGAGAGGTGGAGTATTTCTTTAAATGTTGCATCTTATTCACATTTCAGATGCAGTAAAACACCATTCACAATGTACTAGAAACACAGGGCTGCATCTGTAACTACACAGTTTTAAATACTCATACAAAGTAGCAGATGAAGCACAACTGAACTTGTCATGAGAAAAAGCCGCGACCGCTGCATCATAGCACTTCTTACGCAGACTCAGACTCATTCGCACTCAGATATACAAATGAATCACATCAAACTGATCAGTGTAATCCAGCAAAGTACTGTAGTTTTGTCTATTCCAGTTGTTTTATTTATACCAATAAGATGCACATTTTAAATGAGAATGACTGTGGGCCAAGTTGCCTGAGACCTGGAGCACCGAGAGGGGCTAATTTGTTTATTTATTTATTAACAGTTTCTTATATAGTGCAGCATATTCTGTTGCACTTTACAATTGTAAACATTAATAGAACAAAACTAGGTAATAACAGACAGATATATAGGTAGGAAGGCCCTGCTCACAGGCTTACAATCTATTGGGAAATAGGCATTGATACACAAGGATAGGTGCTATATAATGCATTTTGGTCCAGCCAGAATACACAGTTTCTTGGTGGGCTGCATGATCCATTCACACCAGAATGTCGGCCAAATGTCATGAGGATGTGAGAGAAAGACGATGTGTGAGGTTGTGTGTGGACTGTGAAAGGGGATGCAGTTAGATATGGAGGCTATGAAGGTTATGTGGGTGGTTCTGGGATCTGATAAGCTTGCCTGAAGAGGTGAGTTTTCAGGGATCGCTTGAAGGATTGGAGACTAAAGGAAAGTCATATTGTGCATGGTAAGGCATTCCATAGAGTCCTGTTACCATGAGTGGGAGCAAGTAATGCATGGGGATGAGAGACGCAGATCTTGTGCTGAGCAGAGAGGTCGGGTAGGGAGATATTTTGAGATAAGTGAAGAGATGTATGTTAGTGTGGTTTGGTTAATAGCCTTATGTGTAAGAGTATTTTGTATTGAATATGGTAGAAAACCGGCAACCAATGGAGGGACTGACAGAGCGGGGCAGCAGACGATGAACGTTTGGCAAGGAAGATAAGCCTTGCAGCTGCATTCATAATGGATTGTAATGGCGATAGCCTGTTTTTGGGAAGACCAGTAAGGAGGCTATTGCAATAGTCAATGCGGGAAATAATTAATGCATTGAATTTTGGATATTTTTTTTAGATGTATGCAACATGATTTTGAGACAGATTGAATGTGGTGAACAAAGGACAGTTCAGAGTCAAGGATGACACCAAGACAGTGAGCTTGTGGGGCAGGGTGGATTGTCGAGTTATCAACAGTGATAGAGAGATCAGGTTGGTAACTGTTATTGGATGGTGGAAATATAATTAATTCTGTTTTAGAAATATTAAGTTTCAGGTGGCGGGATAACATCCAAGATGAAATTGCAGAAAGACATTCAGTGACACGGACCAGTACAGATGGTGATAAATCTGGGGAAGATAGATAGATTTGAGTATCATCCGCATACAGATGGTACTGAAATCCAAAAGATCTGATTAGTTTGCCAAGAGAGGAGTTATAGATTGAGAATAACAGAGGCCCTAAGACAGAACCTTGCAGTACTCCAACTGATAGAGGTAGTGAAGAGGAGGCAGAATCAGAAAAATGAACAGTAAAAGAGCGATCAGATAGGTAGGAAGAGAACCAAGAAAGAGCCGTGTCCTTAAGACCTAGGGATTGTAGTGTTTGTATGAAAAGAGAGTGGTCAACAGTGTCAAAAGCAGTAGAGAGATTAGGAGAATTAGGAGTGAGTAATGGCCTTTAGCCTTGGCAGTGACCAGATCCTTTACTACTTTAGTCAGTACTGTCTCTGTGGAGTGTTGGGAACGGAAGCCGGACTGAAGTGGGTCCAATAAATTGTGTGAGTTAAGAAAGTGTGTGAGGCGGGTGTAGACACGTCTCTCAAGTATCATGGAGGTGCATGGGAGCTGGGAGATAGGACGGTAATTTGAGAGAGTGTTGGGGTCAGAGTTTTGTTTTTTCAGAATAGGAGTAATCACTGCATGCTTGAACAGTGATGGAAAGTTGCCAGTAGAGAGAGAGAGAGAGATTACAGATTTTAGTTAGGGTTTGGATAAGCACAGGAGACAGAGCTTTACTGATTTGTGAGGGTATAGGATCTAGAGGGGAGGTAATAGAGTAGGAGGATGAGAAACGGGAAGATACTTCATCTTCGTTTGTGAGATCAAATGAGGAGAATGTGCCAGAGGATTAAGGTAGGGAATTGAGCAGGTCACTAGCTGAGGAAGAGCATACCATTTCATTTCGGATCTCATCAATCTTGTCCCTAAAATAGGAAGCAAAATCTTGCGCACAGATAGTAGCAGGTGGTTTGGGTGAGGGAGGGGTAAGAAGCAGTTTAAATGTATTAAAAAGTCGCTTGGGGTTAGAGGCTTGAGCAGAGATAAGAGATTGTAAATATGTTTGTTTGGCAGTATCCAGAGCAGTACGATAAGAGTTGTAGATAGTCTTATATGTGAGGAAGTCAGTTGGAGTATGAGACTTTCACCACTGGCATTCAACTTAACGTGAGAGTTTTTGTAGATGCCTTGTTAAGTTAGAATGCCACGGTTGATGTCTAACTCTACGTGGTGTGTGATTGGTAGCTGGGCTAATTGGTGCGACTGAAGCCTTAGTATATTAAGACACATCTGTACATATTTTAACCAGCTACATTTAACTCTAAGGGATCAATGTAGTAATCCATATTTGCAGGAAATTATGTTTTGCTGAATTGCTTATGCCATAGAGCCATTTTCGTGAGAGTCCGTCTGCTTTCAGTCAAAAAACCTTTCCCAATAGTTGCTTATGGATTTGTGTTAGTAGGAAATTTACCAAGCTTCAAATAAGTGTAGGTTTTTTGTAATTTGGCCTCAGTAGTTGATGTCATCTGTAGACTTGGTCAATGGACAATATATAGAGGAACATGAAAACTGAAAACATATCTGTAATCTGCTCTTCAAAGACATTTGCAGTTGATCCCAGAGACTCTACTTTATGATATTTAGACAAAGAAAATCCCAGACACATATGCGGTCTTGTATTCCAAAACATCTCAAATGTAATTGGAAATTGTATGTAACAAAAAAATATTTATCAATAAAATGGTAATTTATCAAATATCCTGAATGTAATGTAAAAATTAAGACACGTGACCATATGAAACCTTATAGGATTCCTGCAAGGAAAGTTACAGAGGTGAGACACTTACAGAATGTATTTTTTTAGAAGTCTTATTAAACCAATAGACAAAGAGCCAATGGTTTAACATTGTTGGACTGACTTCTTAAAATAGAATTAATAATAAATCCCCTCAAAAAGAAGAGAGATAGAATAGTCACATAACAGTTTAGTAGAGAGGAAGTAGACCATTCCTGCTCAGCCTTATGGGTCTATGTATTAAGCCTTGGAAAGAGATAAAGTGGACATAGATAAAGCACCAAGCATTCAGCTCCTAACTGTTACTTTGCAGGTTATGTATAATAAATGACAGTCAGGAGCTGATTGGTTGGCATCTCCATCCACTTTATCTCTGTCCAAGTCTTAGTACATAGACCCCTTAGTATGATATGGCAGCAGCAATCAGTACTAGCCTCTGAAGCATACTATTGGTGGACATGTCCTTCTCCTCTGTCTATCAGCTAGGAGGAATAAGGTATTATAATATTTAAAAGCAGCTCTAACTACACTACACAGACTGCTCTTATGTATTAAAAATATAACCCACCATGGCACAAGACTGACATGCACCAATCCATACTGTACATACCTGAAGTCTTACATTTCTGAAGCTCTTCCATAGGGAATGTTACAATTTCATAAAACAGTTGCTTTTCAGTAGTTGGAGAAAAATATAGATTCAGTATAGTTTTTGGATCACACTCATGTAAATGATAGTGCTTAACACAGCTGGGATCCATCCTGACACAGGAGAGTCATATGATACTAACTTGGCCAAATAGCAGATATAAATCTGTTTTGTTGAGCAATTTGAACAAATATTGAACATTACACACAAAGCATATGCACCACAAGTACGCATAACAAATGTCAAAGTTGAATTGGGTTAATGTCATGTGAAACATTTTAGAATATAATAACTTTTTATTAAAGATGAAAAACGTCATGTTAGGATTCTGCCTGGGATTGGCTGTTACTTACCGTAGTGCCGGCTTCCCCTCACTAGTGAGAGCAGTGAGACGTCAGGTGCAGTGGAAGGTGACTTGCTGAGTATTCTCCCTGGGGTCCAGGTAACTTCCACGCAATTCTCCATATCGGAGTTCCCACGGTGGTGGTCATGGGTGCAGCCATCTTGGCTGAATCACCTTATAGATCCTTATCCAGTGGTAGCTGTGTCAGTTCTCTGCTGACTTGCTCATCCAATGGACAGCTACCTGGGGGTATAAACAGGACTCCTGGTAGCAGGAAGTTGCCTGATCAACTTCGCTATTTCCTAGATAATTGCCGGTTACTTCATTCCAGGCTTCACACGCAATCTTCCAGAGACTCTTCCCAGTGCTATTTCCAGTGTATACTCAGTACATCACATATGTACTGAGCCCTAGAGATTATTTACAGTGTTCACCCTGCACTCGGATTCCAGTCTGATCTTGGTACATCTCCCAGTACAGATTCCCAGAGCACTACTCTGGTGCTTGCCTGCGACAAGAAACCCAGAGTGTACTCAGTACATAACCTAAAGTACAGAGCCCTAGTGGATAGCTACAGTGTTTACCCTGCATTTGGATATTGAGTCTGTTCTTGGAATGACATCTCTACTGGTGCATATATACTGTGTATTTTGCACGCACGCTTGTGTACAAACACTGAAGCACTCTCCGGTGTGTCTGGATTCGCACACTGTGTATTCTGTACACACGATTGTGTACAAACACTGAACCACTGTCCGGTGTGTCTGGATTCGCATGCTATGTACTCGGTTTGCACAATAGCGTACAAGTACGGATCCTCATTCTCCTTCAGTGTCTGCAGCATATTCTCATTCTCCTCGTGTCAGCAGCATATTCTCACTTTCCTCCAGTGTTAGCTGCACAACCTACTAATCAGTGGATTCTCTTTCTCTGGTCTCCCACAGTACCACTTCAGGATTATACTACCAGTGGCCATAGCGGTGTGTCTTTCTCCATTCCCACTCACATCAGATCCCTGACCAAGGGACCGTGACCTGCCTGCCAGTGCAGCTGAAGCCCATATCCCACTTGGAGGGGGTCACTGGTGAACACCTCCCGGCAGGTTAGACTCCGCACTCATGGTCAGGTCTTGTCAACATCCAATGCTTGTGGATGGGGAGAACGAACATCCAGGCCTCTCGCCCCTGATTTCTTCCTTAACCCGGGACCACAATTTTCAGCCCCTCAGTAATGGAATCCATTACGACAAGTGTGACACAACAGCTACTTGTCACGACCAGGGTTTCATGACATGGTGGTCGATGGGTATTACCTGTGAGGTTACTCTGGCGGTGGTGCTGGTGTGTGGCAAGGGGCATTGGCTGTGCGGGGCTCTACGTGGGCATGCTGTCACGTTGGGCTGGTGAGGCCTGGCAGTGCTTCCGTTCCATTTGGCATGGGCGCGGTGTCTTGCCTCCGGCCATGTGATTTGCTCACCCAATCCTGGTTTGTCACATGCTCTCTCTGGCCAGTCATGGCATGGCACTTGGCATTTAGGGAGGTTCCGAGCCTCACTTCATTGCCAGTACAACGCGTTTCTCAGCATAGCTGAGAGAGAGTTCCCTGTGCTCACCACCTGTTTCCTGTGAAATGCTACCTGCCTGCCTGCTTGTCTGCTCCGGACCCCGCTGGACTACCCTGCATCCTAAATTACCTTTCCCCTGTCTGAGTACCTGAGTCCTGCTGTTCACCATGCACATTGCCTCCACAGACACTCTGCTGGATATTTCTTCCTCAGTCAGCACTCTTTATTAATCAGTCATCACCTGGACAGTTCCCCTTGTCTGCCACTACCTGGACATTTTCTATTGCCTGTCACTAACTGGACTTTTCCCTATTTGCCTCACTACAGCTCCTAAGTGCACTTTAGTGCTATACCCGGACTTTCTGTTTTACCACATTCATGTCTGTTTAGCCACTCATTAAAAACTCCACATTTACTTTTAAACCTGCTTCAGTGTCTGCTCCTATTACCACCCCAGTTCCACAACAAATTCAGAACATCACACTACTTTGCCCCAGGCAAAAATATACTAATAAATCATTTTAATCCTGTGTTTGGATTTCTGTTATGAAACACTGCTATGAGATATGTACAGTACCAAATCTTCTTGCCCCTCTATTCACCCTTACTTGCCCCAACCAGATGACCTCCTTCTACAACCTCACACACACACCTTTGTGCTCAACTTTGTTGCACCCACTTCTCCTGTCTCACTTTGCAGCTCCAAGCACCCAACCTTGGCACACTAAATTTCCCCAGTTCATTCAAAAATGCACACACACCATTGAACACCACTGGAGAAACTCTTGTTCCTTAGCTGACTTCTTCCACTTCAAGTTCATCCTCTCCTCCTGCTTCTCTGTCCTCTCTCTTGCCAAGCAATTTATTTTCAAGTCTCTCATCTCTTCTCGGTCCTCTAACCCCCATCACCTCTTTGCCACATTTAATACACTCCTCCACCCACTCCCTCCACCCCTCCCTCACTGCCACTGACTTTGCCTATATTTTCACCTCCAAAATTGGTTCCATCTGTTATGATATCTCCTCTCATCATTCTTCTGCCAACCTTGTACCAAGCCTAGCCACCTACCCTTGTGTTCCTTCTGCCCCACCACAGTAGACAGAGGGCCTGATTCAGACCCGCTCACAAGCACTATGCGCTCGCAAGCGGGTCGATGGTGGCCCACTGTGCACACACGGAGTGCGCACTGGTGGTACATGAGCCCCGGAGCAAGCGCTAAAAGCACTCGCTCCAGCACTCGCATCCAAAAGGGGCAGCTGTCGATGTTGATTGACAGCTGCCCCATTTGGAAGGTGGGATGGGGGGGTGGCTGAGCAAACGGAGGCGTTCCTGCAGGAATGCCTCCATTTGTGGGCAGCCCTACTGACATCACAAGTGATGTCAGCAGGTGGACTTCCTGCTCTAATAGTGCAGGAAGTCCACTGGGGCTTGTGGCAATGAGACCCTACCGCAAGGGTCTCATTGCAAGCCCGATGGTCGCGATGGTCTTGACCACCACGACCATCATCATGGCTGGCCGCTCGCATAAGCTGTGGGTGGTAACCCACAGCTATGCGAGTGGCCAAGAGGCCGCAACAAAAAAAAAACCACATGCCCTGATTCAGAGTGAGCGCTCACTTTTTGCGAGTCGCTTTGAATCAGGCCCAGAGTCCATTCCCTTCTCTTATCCTTTCCCATCCATCTGCCCCCTGGATCCCATCCCCTCTTGCCTCCTTTGTTCCCTTTCCCCAACTTCATCACCTCCTCAATTAATCACTTTCCACTGGCATCTTCCCCTCACCCTTCAAACTAACTCTTGTCTCACCCATTCTAAAAAAAACTTTTCTGTTTTTGAGATTTTCCTGCTTCAGATAATTCTTTAAAAAGAATATGAGTTCCATAAGACCTTCTCTGAGTTATGCCATCAGCTAATGAACATAAAGTATTAGAGGCTTCTAGACACACCTCCAAGTCCTTAAACTCCTTCTTTGCCTCATCAACTTTTTTATGACAAAATTCATTGTCATAAAAATCCAGAACTTCAATGCTGGAAGAATCCTCCTTTAGAATTTGAAGGCATAGGGACATCCAGAAGATGGGCCAAAGAAGGCTGAGTGACAGGCAAAGAAGGAGAAGGGATAATGAGAGCACCCACATCATGTCTATGCACAGTACAAAGACTATAGCTGGAGCTGTGAGAGGGGCAGACGGATTCGAAGAGCAAAACTCTGATGAAGTGGGCCATCCAAGTGGATCTTCTGTGCAGCTATTAAAGGGGGTGAAACCAAATGGCCGAGATAAAGGAAGATAGCAACCCAGTGACAGAGACCATAGCAGGCATAAATTCACTGGGAACAAACAACCAAATTAAACAAGGTGGTACCGCTCTTTTAGTAAATTATAACTTATTGTGGCAGAAATGTATAATTCCAAGACACAGTTATGATAAAATATAGGAACAATTTGAATCAATCTGATATTAGCAAATCCACATGAGACACATGAGACTCCAATTTGTTACAACTTTAAATTGCAGAACAGTAGAAAATAATTTTGCTAGTCTTTGAGTTTCAGTAGACCTTGAGCTTACCAGATGGTGTCTAACAAGATAAGCTTATGAATGGGGTTGTATTCTAAACTGCTATGCTTGTGTCTCCCATACACTCCCATACCAAGACTCCCTTTTACTAACCTTGTAAAACAATAGATGCTTGTAATTAATGATACTATGCATGATACATTTATTCGGAACAACCTTCTTTTGTAAGAAACGTTATAAGACATGTGTACCTTTTGAATAGTACACAGAGATGCTTTTGCACTGATGGAGTCTGGTCTCAGTGTTATTTTCTCTGACTATCAATTGATATACCTTAAAGAGATATCTCGATCAAGGAGTTTGACACACATAACATAAGCATTGCTTAATGCTAGACTGTGAGGATTCTGAACTGGATTTATCACCATCAATCTAAATGTTTCTTATGTAAGGGCCTCGCTCAGACCCATTTGCAAGGCTGCATTCACACACAGCGGTCCGTATCCAAAGTATGCAAATCCCATAATCGCTAGCAAGACATTACCATATCCATTATTTTTTGCCATCCGATTGTGGTATGAATTTAGATGCCCACCAGCCTTTCACAAGATGCCCTCTTTCCCTTAGTAACATACGTCATCTCCATTAAGTGTATTAAACAACTGGTAACATCAAGTAACATCGGACCCATACACAGCACTTGTGGCTGACCATACCCTACCACAAGCACTGTGAGACTGTGAGTGCTGTTGTGTGTAATTCAGCCATGTGACATGTACGCTGATGATGCATCTTAATTATGCACTCCCCTGAAACGGCATTCAGACACACAGACATGCCTGTGTTCGCACCACCACACCCCCATTACCATTGACCACCCCCTGTTACTACCCACAAATGGTACATCCTGTCACTCATGCTTGAGGTGCATCTGTGTACAGGCTGCAAACGCTTCCCGATCTCATTGACTGGTTCACGCATGTGCACTGCGTCTTGTACGCATGCGCAGATTGCAAACATCAGCAGGCTGCACGCAAATGCAGCCTTGCGAACGGACCTGAATCAGGGCCATAGTTCCATGAATGCACTGAGATCAAGAAGAAAGTGCAGCGCATGAACCATAGGTGTGGGAGGAGGAGGAGCAACACCAGACTCCACAAGCAAATCATAAAAACACTTGTGCAAATGGCCCTTCCCCCACAAAGCCCTATGTGGTGCCAACACATTAGGGTATAGTGATGGGAATCAGGATAGAGGAAAACAAACTGCATGGCTGGAGAAGCCTGAGACAACCCCAAAGCTGCACCAGCCAAATCCCCAGCAAACAGACCATGGAAGACACCATGAAGTAGACAGAGGAGGAACAAGATGGGGATGGGGCATCAGGAAGATAAAAGTAAAGACGGAAGAGTTAAAGTAAAAACAGAGATGAGTTAACATAAAGAACAGCAAGAGCCAAAGAATTAGAAAAGCACTATATGGCAACAATATTACTTCACATCAGTCTATCAAAGAACTTCCATTGGGAATATCCAGCAGACTAAGAGCCCTAGGCCCAACAGAGCAATACAATACATTTCTCTGGTACCACACCCCTTAATAACCTATACGCTACCTTTATGTGACTAAAAAGAGGACAAACCCCCATCCTTATAGTTTAATTCACCTCAGACATACTTTGCCTTCAGTTATTCATTGATTTGCCTGATAATAACTTATTAAAGGCAGCATGGAGGGTCTGACATGCTGTTCCCAATAAATACAACCATTTAGTTTAATTACCATTTGTATGTAGTTGTCACTTACAGCTTTATCTGACTCACTCTCCACTTTATGATGAGGACAGACATACACAAACACACACATGTATAGATCACTACGTTTTTGAAGGCATTAAATCTTGGTGTTCAATATTGCAAAATATGTTCCACAATTCATATAGTCAGTGGCGTCATGAGGTGGGTGCAGGCCACACCTGGGTGTCATTCTTGGAGGGAGTGACACTAAAATGCCGGCTCCTCTGCAGTGACAGGAGCTAGGTACTGCAGTGTGACATTTTCCTGCAGGAACCGGCTCCTGTCAAAGAAGAGGAGCTGACAGTGCTGACAGCCCAGTCTCTGGGGGCAGCACAGCAGCTCTGGCGATGCTTGGCTGCCCCCGGAGTGAAGTCATCAGGATCTCCCTGGAGACCATGCCCCTTTTTCTTAGGTAACGCCACCTGCAAACAAGGATAGTCAGAGAGTGCACCGGGTGTCACCAGACCTGGTGATGCTTCTGCATCTAGTTGCCAGGAGTAACAACCATATCTTAAATCACTTGAAAATACAAACAAATTATAACATGTTGAATACACAAATGCAGAAGTATCACAAGTGAAGCATAGCAAATAAGTCCCATGACACAAGTTATGTTTGCTATTTACAAACCCAGGAGCAATACCGTAGCATTTTTTCATACATAATAAATAGGATTGACTGCTTGAGGATATAAGCATCATTACACAACCCAGTAGAGCTGGAGACAACACTCATTAAACACATGCTAGAATCACAGACCACATGCACATTCAGGGAATGCCAGTGGCGTCAGTTAAGATTACAGATGAGCTGTTCAGAGCAATCTGACAGAACTGAATTTTGGTGTACCAAGTTGAACCAAGCCCCGGCTCAGTTCCCACCACCAATTTCAGTTCTCAAATGAGGCACAACATAATTTTCAGGAAATGTTGGATCTTTCCTGTTTTAGACCACATATAAGTCCAACCCTCTTGATTTTAGGTTCCATTTTAAATAGGAGAATGCATGGAGAAGGTTGTTGGCTGTAACTGTGCTGAAATAGTTACATTGGAAAGAGTTGTATGTGGTTGTAGTGGGTGGAAAGGGTTGAAAAGAAGGATCTTTAGTCTGTGTATCTGTGAGGGTCAGACACAAAAGTAATTAAATATTCCATGCTAATATATGAATAGCAGCTCAATATAAATAGATGGACATAGTGATAAAAAGAAATACTAACCCTTATTTGTCTATATTGTGATAGGAGGACAGATTATTTAAAAAGCTATTTGCATTATTAAGAAATGTATACATGGAAATAAAATGAAATAAAAGCATAAATAATGCAGCACTCTATGTTTAAAAACACAGGTGTATTAGCGGTAGGGGTGTGCACCGGCCACTTTTTGTGTTTTGGTTTTGGATCTGGATCTTTCTTCATGTTTTGGATCTGGATTGGTTTTGCCAAAACCACCCTTCCGTGTTTTGAGTTCTGGGTTTTGTGTTTTGGATCTGTATTTTTTTAAAAAAAAGCATATAAACAGCTAATATCACAGAATGTGTGGGTTTTTCTGCTCCTATGCTATTATTAACCTCATAACCTTAATTTCCACTCATTTCCATTCTATTCTGAACACCTCAAACCTCACAATAGTGTTTTTAAGTCCAAAAGGTTGCATCGAGATAGCTGGATGACTATGCTAAGCGACACAAGTGGGCGGCACAAACACGTTGCCCATCTAGGAGTGACACTGCAGTGGCAGACAGGATGGCAGTTTGAAAAACTAGGCCCCAAACAGTACATAATGCAAAGAAAAAAAAGAGGTGCAAGATGGAATTGTCCTTGGGCCCTCCCACCCACCCTAATGTTGTATAAACAGGACATGCACACTTTAACAAACCAATAATTTCAGTGCCAGGGTCTGCCACACAACTGTGGCTGAAATTATTGGTTCGTTTGGGCCCCCCACATTACAAGCTGGCAATTAATCTGTCCCTGAACAAACTGGCTCTACGGAGGCAAGATGTTGTCCTCATCCACCGATTCCTCACCCTCTTCAGGGTTGTGTACATCCTCATCCTCACAGAGTATTAATTCGTCCCCGCTGGAATCCACCACCACAGGTCCCTCTGTACGTTCTGGAGGCTGGTCTCCATGGAAGAGTTGATAATTCATTTTTATGAACATCATCTTCTCCACATCTTGTGGAAGCAACCTCCTACGCCTTTCGCTGACAAGGTTCCCGGCTGCACTAAACACTCTTTCGGAGGGGGGGCAACTCAGGTAAAATAGAGCCAGTTTGGACAGGGGCCTCCAAACTGCCTCTTTTTCCTGCCAGTACAGGTACGGACTGTCTGACATGCCTACTTGGATGCTGTCACCGATGTAATCCTCCACCATTCTGTCAATGGTGACAGTATCATATGCAGTGACAGTAGACATGTCAGAAATTGTTGCCAGGTCCTTCAGTCCGGACCAGATGTCCAAACTTGGTCCTGCCTGCCCTGCGTCACTGTCAGCGGGTTGCTTAGGATACCTAAGTTTTTTCCTGACAGCCCCAGTTGCGGGAGAAAATGAAGAAGGAGCTGTTGACGTGTCACGTTCCGCTTCAGCTGACATTGTTTTCACCAGCAGGTCTTTGCACCTCTGCAGGCTTGTGTCAGCCGGAAAGAGAGACACCACATAGGGTTTAAACCTAGGATTGAGCACGGTGGCCAAAATGTAGTGGTCTGATTTCAACAGATTGACCACCCTAGAATCCTGGCAAAGCGAATGAAGGGCTTCATCCACAAGTCCCACATGCCGAGAGGAATCGCTCCGTCTTAGCTCCTCCTTCACTTTCTCCAGCTGCTTCTGCAAAAGCCTGATGAGGGGAATGACCTGACTCAAGCTGGCAGTGTCTGAACTGACTTCACGTGCGGCAAGTTCGAAGGGCTGGAGAACCTTGCACAACATGGAAATCATTCTCCACTGTGCTTGAGTCAGGTGCATACCCCCTCCTTTGCCTATGTCATAGGTGGATGTATATTTGCCACTCCTCCATCCTCTGAAGCATATAGAGGGTTGAGTTCCACCGTGTCACAACCTCTTGCTTCAGGTGATGGCGGGGCAGGTTCAAGAGTGTTTGCTGGTGCTCCAGTCTTCGGCACGCAGTCGCTGAATGGCGAAAGTGGACAGAAATTTTTCGGGCCACCCAAAGCATCTCCTGCACGCCCCTGTCGCTTTGGAGAAAATTCTGCACCACCAAATTTATTGTGTGAGCAAAACATGGGATGTGCTGGAATTTGCCCAGATGTAATGCCCACACAATATTGGTGGTGTTGTCAGATATCACAAATCCCCAGGAGAGTCTAACTGGGGTAAGCCACTGGGCGATGATTTCCCTCAGTTTCTTGGCGGTGTGCCTCTTACTGAAACTGGTGATACACAGCATAGCCTGCCTTGGAACGAGCTGGTGTTTCTGAGATGCTGCTACTGGTGATGCTGCTGTTGTTGCTGCAAAAGGTGATACATCTACCTAGTGGGCTGTCACAGTCATATAGTCCTTAGTCTGCCCTGTTCCACTTGTCCACATGTCCGTGGTTAAGTGGACATTGGGTACTACCGCATTTTTCAGGACACTGAGGACACTTTTTCTGACGTTTCTGTACAGTCTCGGTATCGCCTGCCTAGTGAAGTGGAATCTAGATGGGATTTGGAACCAGGGACACTACCTCCATCAATTGTCTAAATCCCACTGCACTAATGGCGGATACCGGATGCACATCTAACACCAACATAGCAATCAAGGCCTCAGTGATACGTTTTGCTTCAGGATGACTGCTGTTGTACTTCATCCTCCTCGCTAAGGACTGCTGGAGGTCAATTATTTAGTAAAAGTAGTGGTGTTCCTACTTCCTCTCTGGGATGATGAACGACTCCCAGCAGCAACAGCAGCAGCAGCAGCAGTAGGCATAGCAATGCAGGATCCTCTGGAGGAATCCCGGATAGGAGAGTCAGTCATGCCTGTGACACGGCCTGCAGGATTACTTCCGATCCTGACTAAGGAGGAAATTGACGAGGAGGGAGTTGACGGTGTGGTTTGCAGGCACTTGGATACAACAGGACGAAGGGATTTAGGTGTCCCTGGACTGCTTATGGTCTTAGCCAAAGTTTCTGAACTTGACAGTAACTTTTTATGAACGCGCTGCAGGTGATGTATAAGGGAGGATGTTCCTAGGTGGTTCACATCCCTACTCCTACTTATTTCACCTTTACATATGGTACATATGGCAAGACAGTTGTTGTCCGGATTTGGATAGAAATATTGCCAGACCAAAGAAGTGGAATGTTTGGTCTTCTGCCCAGGCATGACCGTGATGGGCTTTTTCATCCCACGGACAACAACTGTCTCCCCCGGAGCCTGATTTAAACAAACCACATCACCGTCAGAATTCTCCTCGTCAACTTCCTCCTCAGCGCCAGCTACACCGGTATCCTCATCCTGTTGTACTTCAACAGTGACATCTTCAATTTGCACATCAGCAAGTGGATGTGGGTGCTCCTTTCAGGACTTGCAGAGGTCGAGCAAAAGGTGGAAAGAGCCACCTCTTCCCGTCCAGTGTTGGGAAGGTCAGGCATCACAACCACCTCCACACTTGGACTCTCCTTGGGGATTTGTGATATCTTCTTAGAACGCACTGTTCTTTGCTGCACTTTTGCCGGCTTCACTCATTTGATTTTTTTAGCGGGATGAGGGCTTCCATCGTCATGTGAAGCTGAACCACTAGTCATGAACATAGGGAAAGACCTTAGCCGTTCCTTGCCACATCCGTGTCGTAAATGGCATATTGGCAAGTTTATGTTTCTCCTCAGATGATTTAAATGTTTTTTTTTAAGGTCATTTTCCTGAACTTTGTCATTTGGGATTGTATGTGCCCTCTACTATGACATTGGGCATCGGCCTTGACAGACGACGTTGATGGCATGTTATCGTCTATGTCATGACTAGTGGCAGCAGCTTCAGCACTAGGAGGAAGTGGTTCTTGATCTTTCCCTATTTTATTTTTATCAGAGAAAGTTTGGTCCACCATTTATGTTATATTGATATATACGTGCGGCTAAGGCGCACACAAACACAGAAAATAATTTTTTATTATTGTTGGAGACTAGTGCACTTTGTGGGTTACACCACCCTTTAAGAAATGAGCCAGCCAGCTCTGTACTTATGGGACACAGGCACACACTTGGCGCTGCTCCTTTGTTGATGCACGTGCAGCTACAGTGCACACAATTCACAAAGAGAAAAAAAAGAAGAATTTTTTATTTTTTGTGGAGCGCACTTTGGGGGTTACACCACCTTTTAACAGACAGACGCACGCTTGGTGGTGCTGCTTTGAGGATGCAGGTGTGGCTACAGCCCACACAATTTACAAAGACAGAAAAAAAATATTTTTTGATTTTTTGTGGAGCGCACTTTGGGGGTTACACCACCTTTTAACAGACAGACAAACACTTGGCGCTGCTGCATTGAGGATGCAGGTGTGCTACTGTGCATACATTTTGCACAAAAACACAGAAAAAAAAAGATTATTTTATTTTTTGTGGAGCGCACTTTGGGGGTTACACCACCCTTTAACAGACAGATGCACGCTTGGCGCTGCTGCTTTGAGGATGCTCGTACAGTGCACACAATTCACAAACACAGAAAAAACATAATATTTTTTGGAGTGCACTTTGGGGGTTACAGCACCCTTTAACGGATGAGCCAGCCGGCCCTTTACTTATGACACAGGCGCACACTTGGCAATACTTTGTTAATGCACGTGCAGCTACTGCGCACACAATTCAAAAACACAGAAAAAAAAATATATTATTTGGAGTGCACTTTGAGTGTTACAGCACCCTTTAACGGATGAGCCAGCCGGCCCTTTACTTATGACACAGGCGCACGCTTGGCGCTACTTTGTTGATGCACGTGCGGCTACTGCACACACAATTCACAAACACAGATTCTTTTTTTTGCACTTGGGGGGAGCACCCCTGATGGACAGAGCACCCCCTGGACAACACTCAGCACCCCTTTAGGACTGGGACACTGCACAGGACTTTGGAGTGGACACAGCCCCTATGGACAACTGACTGCACAACACAGCTCAGCCAGCCCCTATTGACTTTGGAGGAATGGACACAGCCCCTATGGACAACAGCAGCACAGCACAACACAGCCAGCCCCTATGGACTTTGGAGGAGTGGACACAGCCCCTATGGACAACAGCAGCACAGCGCAGCACAGCACTACACTACACTATACTATACAGCCCAGCCAGCCCTAACTCCCACCCTCCCTCTTCACTGTCCACAGCCGAGTGAGAAAATGGTGACGGCGCAGGTACCTTATATAGAATCCAAAAGCCGCGAGACCCGGAAGGTGGGATGATGACGTTTTGCCTCGATTTCAGATCCGAGTCAGGCAGGAAAAGTCGAGCCTGACTCGGATCGGCCTCGGACCGGGGGGGCTCGGGGGGGTTCGGATTTCTGAAATCCGAACCCGCTCACCCCTAATTAGCTGTAATCTACGAAATGATGTAAAGTATAAATAAATAAATAATTAATTAAATCAGCACTTCATGTTTAAAAACAAATGTATTCACAGTAAATAATGTTTTTAGACCTCTTGTGGGTAGGTGAAGAGTCCTTCAGTCTGGCACAGCGGCAGATGAATGAAACAATGGAGCCGATTCATGGAGGTTCTAACTAACCTATATGCACCGTGCGACATGACGGGGGATCTGACACCCGACATATCGGGCGGTCCCCACACATGGTGCGATAGGGTAGATGTACGACCCCACCGGAGCGCGCTCTGGCCAATATCTTGCCCATACATGATGCGATATAGCAGCAATATTGATCCAATCTGTTGGATCGGCTGCTTTATCACACCGTGTATGGGGTCCTTAACACTATCTGTCCTTCTCTTACCTCCTGGCATCCAAGGCATGGTGGCAGGTCATTTCACTCACTCGCTGCTGCTGGGATGGTGCACTCCAGTTCCAGCTGTTGATATAACCTGCCAGCCGGGTGATGATGTCACTGGCTGATGCCGGGACTTCGGCTCTCATTTGAAATGACTTGTTTGCTCTCTCCTTTAAACATAAAGTTCTGTATTATTTATACTTTTACTTTTATTTCATTTTATTTCCATTTTTACATTTATTAATAGTGAAATTCACCTTTTTAATACACAGGCCTCATGTCTCAATATAGACAAATAAGTGTTTGCATTTCTTTTTATTACAGGGTTAGACACAAGCAAGCAATCGGCAAGCCGGGCTAGTCCTGTGTATGTGTTTTTGAAGTGAGCTGCACTTACAATTGTTTTTCACAAGGCTACTTAACTACACTGCAGTATATATTGCGCATGAGTTGAAGACAGGAAACTATCTCTGCACTGAGACGGTAGTTTATAGACAGGGGTGTATCTACCCATTGGCCAGGATGGCACTCGCCAGGGGTGCCGGCCAAAGGGGGGTCCGCCGTCCAGCAGTGCCACCAGCAGCCAATGGGTGGACTACCCCAGGGACTTAAACTAGCCCCGCTAGTTCCCCGGCTCCACAAGTGTAGGGCAGACCGCAGTGAGAGCAGCAGCTGTGTGTTTGTTATAGCAGCCAGCCCATGAGAGTCAGACAGACTCTCATTGGCTGCTGCATCCACGGAGGAAGCCGACTGGAGCTCACTCATGAGCTCCTCCTTCCACCCCCCCTCAGCGGGTAATGGGAGAGACGTCATGACATCTCTCCCTCCCATAGTGCAGAGCGAGAGTGGACCCAGAGGAGTGGACAGCGGCAGACATCGGCAGAAGCGGGGATATGGTAAGTTGCATTTTTTCCCTGTGTGTGTGTTTAATTTTCTGGTACAGCAGTGGGGGTGGCTACTAGAGGCACTTTATGGGGGATGGCTGCTACTGGGGGCACTGTATGGGGGAGCCCGCTACTGGGGGTACATTAAGGGGGGGTGGCCACTACTGGGGGCACTGCATAGGGGGCCGCTACTGGGGGCACATTTTGGGGGGGATGGCTGCTACTGGGGGCACTGTATGGGGGAGCCCACTACTGGGGGTACATTAAGGGGGGGTGGCCGCTACTGGGGGCACTGCATAGGGGGCTGCTACTGGGGGCACATTTTGGGGGGGATGGCCGCTACTGGGGGCACTGTATGGGGGAGCCCGCTACTGGGGGTACATTAAGGGGGGGTGGCCACTACTGGGGGCACTGCATAGGGGGCCGCTACTGGGGGCACATTTTGGGGGGGATGGCCGCTACTGGGGGCACTGTATGGGGGAGCCCACTACTGGGGGTACATTAAGGGGGGGTGGCCGCTACTGGGGGCACTGCATAGGGGGCCGCTACTGGGGGCACATTTTGGAGGGGATGGCCGCTACTGGGGGCACTGTATAGTGGGTAGTACTACTGGAGGCAATGCATAAGGGGACTACTACTGGGGGCACTGCATAGGATTGACTCCTATTGGGGGCACTGACTAGGATGGACTACTACTGGGGGCACTACATAGAGGGGACTACTACTGGGGGCACTGCATAGAGAGGACTACTACTGGGGGCACTGAATAGATGGGATTACTACTGGGGGAACTTCTTGAAATCATGGGGGAGGGGGGCGCAGGCCATTACCTTGCCAGGGGCACTTGGATCCCTAGATACACCCCTGTTTATAGATCTGAACTTCTTTGTGACACATCTGTTTTGTAAAACTTGTCCCTTAATCTCCATAAATGGGAGTTGAACAATATAAGACTGTCAAAGGTAGTGTCAGTACTTAAGAAATAAGTGGTCAAACACCCTCTTACTCAACTAAGAAATACAGTATGGGCTGTAATTGGCAAATAAGGGGTGACCCAACAAAACTTTTAAAATGATTTATTAGTTAGATTAATGGTGTCATAATACAAATAACAATTGTCATGGGTATACATAATTTAAAAATAACAAAATAATTTTCACTATTGTACAGTAACTATTAATAGAAAACAATGGTTAGAGATATAATTAAAAATACAAATAATTAAAAAATAATTATAAAACATAGTATCACAAGTTAAAAATCAGGCATAAAAATAAATCATACAAGAAAAATTTAAATCTCACAGAAAACTGCAGTGCATTTCACAGCACTTGGTGGCATCTTCAGGCAGTGTTCAACACTTTATTGTACTTACTGTATATGAATGAGCCCTAATAATGTTGTACAGTGGTGATGAGACTGATTTGTGAGTTCTTCACTTAGAGCAGCCTCCTTTGACTTAAAGCTGGACATACCATACTTTTTTCTGTGTTTGTGAATTGTGTGCGCAGTAGCTGCACGTGCATCAACAAAGTAGCAGCGCCAAGCATGTGCCTGTGTCATAAGTAAAGGTCCGGCTGGCTCGTCCTGTAAAGGGTGGTGTAACCCCCAAAGTACACTCCAAAAAAAAAAAAATTCTTCTTTTCTGTGTTTGTGTGCGCCTTAGCCGCACGTATATATCAATATGACATAAATGGAGGACAAAAATTTGTCAGATAAAAATAAAATAGGGAAAGATCAAGAACCACTTCCTCCTAGTGCTGAAGCTGCTGCCACTAGTCATGACATAGACGATAAAATGCCATCAACGTCGTCTGCCAATGCCCAATGTCATAGTAGAGGGCATATAAAATCCCAAATGACAAAGTTCAGGAAAATTACCTTAAAAAAAACATTTAAATCATCTGAGGAGGAACGTAAACTTGCCAATATGCCATTTACGACACGGAGTGGCAAGGAACGGCTAAGGTCTTTCCCTATGTTCATGACTAGTGGTTCAGCTTCACATGACGATGGAAGCCCTCCTCCCGCTACAAAAATCAAATGAGTTAAGCTGGCAAAAGCACAGCAAAGAACTGTACATTCTAAGAATACACGAAGAAAGATCCAGATCCAAAACCAAAACACAAAACACGAAAAGTGGCCGGTGCACACCCCTAGTTAACAGATCACCTGCAGGTAGCAGCAGACAGGTCAACAATGTAACCAATATGTAATCTCCTGCTCTCCAAACCCAGGGGTGTAGCTCAATATTAACGTGATAATCACGTATCACAAGAACATGAAAAATATTAAGTATATAACTATCCAGCGCTCCTCCACTGACATAAACTGAAAAAAGTAAATGTCAAACAGATCGATTTGCCTGTATAACACTCAATCATTATCCAATCGGACAATTAGGCATGTCACTCCACTGGTTCCATGTTACCATTCAAATCAGGACTTCACCTAATTCATCTCATAACATCAACACCTGTTTTGCTCTTCTTGCATTTATAATGTGTCTCTCATTATACTCTAGCTTGGAACGTTCAACCAAAATACATAAATAATTTGGTTCAGCAAGCCTATAGAACTTTGTTGATTGGCACAAGGTTTTGTATAATTCTGTTGCTATACATAGTGGGTCTGAATCAGGCCCTAAGTACTAGATGTATTATATATCTTAGTGTTTATGTAAACATTATATGAATATATGAACTATTTATTAAGATTGATCTTTGGAATGTTAATCTAAGCACGCTTTTTTTTAATATATATATATATACTGTATATATATATATATATATATATATATATATATGTGTACATATTTTGCACACCCTGGATGCAAACAGTTATATATGAATGCATATATAAATTAGAGATGAGTGGGTTCGGATTAGTTCATATTTTCTCGCCAAATTTGTTTTTTTCCTGCCAAAAATCGGGTCTCAGAAAGAAGAAAAACTTCATCTTTCATGGACAAACATCATCATTCCTGGACAAAATGGAATGATGATGTTTGCCCATGAAAGATGACATTTTGCCTCTTTCTGAGACCAGAATTTTGGCGGGAAAAATCCAAATTTGGCAGGAAAATCTGAACTAATCCAAACCCGCTCATCACTAATATAAATGCATAGATATTTATATCTCAATATCTATTTAGCATGAAAATCCAACTCTATATTAAGCACCAATCAGGCAGCTCATCTTGACTCATGAAGTATACATATCAATCCAGTAGATGGTGCACAAAGACAAATACTACATACTGTATCATAGAGTCGCTGCTCATGTTACTTGCAACCTTTCAGTGTTACTGTAGGTTTAGTGGCTTGATCACGAGTTAATAGCCCCAAGCATCTTTTTGTGTTAATCCCTGAAGACAAATCTGAAAATATTGTTTACAAAGACATTTTGTGATCAATTTCTACAATATAAAATATACATCACCATAGTAGATGCCACTACTGTCTTCTCTGTAAAATTAGTTCCTCTGAGCAATAACAGACATCCATGCGAGCAAAGCAGCATGTATATATACAGCATATATATATATATATATATATATATATATATATATATAGCAGTACACATGAGACCAGCAGCACACACTTCAAAAAGTGTAAAAATACGGAGTGCAAACACATAATATGTTACACAGTAAATAAAGAGTCAGCAACATCCTTGTAATCCATAGCAAAATATAATAATCCAATATGCACAGCAAGGCAATGTCAAGCTATATAGGCTTAGAGGGGCTTGCGAATGAATGAGATATATAGCAGCAAATTAGCATAAATGTTTCGGTGTCAATCCGACACCTTCATCAAGGGCATATCTATGCCCTTGATGAAGGTGTCGGATTGACACCGAAACGGCTGTCGGGCACTACACACTGGAGGGAGGACTTGTGATGAGTATTTCTTATGATGACTTGCTGCCACATTTATGCTAATTTGCTGCTATATATCTCATTCATTCGCAAGCCCCTATAAGCCTCTATACCTTGACATTGCCTTGCTGTGCATATTGGATTATTATATTTTTCTATGGATTACAAGGATGTGCTGACTCTTTATTTACTATATATATACAGCATATATATATATATATATACAGCAAATATATATATATATATATATATATGATACATCGAAAGCCCAGCACTCTGCGGACCACAATAAAGGTCTATATCTTGGTCTGGGTGCCCCCAGAGATGGAGATCACTCCGCCAATGTAAACGACAGCACATCAGTGGCACTCTGGAGACTTGCACAGCAGTGAAAAAAGGTGTCTTTTATTCTACGTTTTGGGGTTCGCCCTCTTCCTCAGGAACACACACAATAGCAAATATACACAAACAGTGACTTTAAATACCTTACAGTGCCCATCGTGGTGTCACCCCCTGCAGTCCACCGGCGCTCTGACTATCCACTTCCGGTGGCAGCATCCGAGACCCCGAAGTGATGTCATCTGGCTGGGGGACACTGTTAACAAAACAAGGAGTGCATAAATAAGTAAAACATTTAAAAAAAAACATTAATAAGAACAGACCACTAGTGTCTTTATTAATCACACAAATACAATAAAATGACACATTATAAAAACGAAAAATGTGCAAGTGGCTATTATAACAGCAAATATCGCCATCTTGTGGATAAAAACCGAAAATGCATTAAGACCTGAGAAAATCTCAGGAACAAAGCTGCAGATAAGTGCCAACATAGGACCTCATTCAGAGCCGCTCGCTATTTGCGGTCGTTCGTTTTAAAAAAAGGGGTGGCTATTCAAATTAACCGTTCGCACTTTGCGGTCTGTTCACGCCTCTAAGTCTGAACGAGCGAGCAAAACTTGCGGTCGAAATTTAGAAAAATACGCCCCCTTGCCGCTCGCACCATACGTCATGTCCGCTATTTATTAGATTAATCGAGTACATCGTACAGCGTATGAACTGCTCGCTATTCTTGTGGTTGGTTTTTTCAGCCGCTATTTTGTGAGCAGTTCTGACTTTAAAAAAACCAAGTGACGTGGTCAGTGATGCTGCTGTATTAATTATACACTCCCTTAAAACGCCCGTTTTGACCTTTAAGCATGCCTGCATTCTGATCTCCACTCCCCGTTTTCAAGCACCTTCCCCTGTTACCACCCACATACGCCTCCTCCTGTCACTCAAAATAGCAGGCATTCGCTATTTAGCGAACAAACGATTTTCGGCCGCACTGACTGGTTCGCGCATGCGTATTACAAACCGTACGCATGTGCAGTTGTGCGAACATCGCTCAGTGCGAACGAGCGGCCGCTTACGAGCAGCTCTGAATCAGGCCCATTGTGTATAAAATAATTTTTTTATGAAAAAATTGGAACAGTGTATAATAGTGTTATAGTAATAATCTATTCATATATTCATGACATCCAATATTATTGAAAAAATGTTATATATAAAAAAATCCAACAAAGTCATACATATTCATAATATATCATTAGGTATGTCCTGCCATCACAAAAAATTATTATTAGTTGTAATATTCATAACTACCATGACTCTATACTGTATTGCAGTACCCATGACCAATAAATGTTTTCCACTTATTAATCACCACTCCAGGCAAAAATAAATAATATTACCATCAACCGCTTATTATAGAACATCTATACTGATACTAGAAAGAAATTATTCAAAAAAAGGGGAGTTATTAATTAACCAAAACCATACAGCTATGTATAATTGTAGAAGTCGAGAGGCCAAAAAAGACAACTTCACAAAAACTTATGGAGGCACAGGGATTCATTAAGGCCCCTAGGTATCACAGTATCTAAACGGTGAATCCATCTTAATTCTCTCAGTAAGAGCTTCTTGGATCTGTTACCCCCCCTAATGGAAACGGGGATATGATAAACAATGTGGTATCTTAATGTCGCCATGCCTTGTTTAAATTTGGCAAAGTGGCGAGCCACCGATTGCTCGCTCTGACCGCTCAATAAGGCTGCCCTAATGACCGACCTATGCTGGGCCATCCTTTCTTTAAACTGATGTTCTGTCTTGCCCATGTAGTGCAACCCACATGGGCAAGACAGAATGTAAATAACAAACCTGGATGTACAAGACAGATTCCACTGAATTTTGAATATTTTGCCTGTATACGGATGTGCAATATATTCACCCGCAACTAAATAGTTGCATGTGGTCCACCCAAGGCACCTAAAACAGTCCTTTCTATGTTGCAAAAAACCAGTAGAGTCTTTAGGTTCTGTTTTAGATCCTGTAATATCCATTTTTATAAGCCAATCTCTTATGCTTTTACTTCTAGTGTAATTTCGCATAATTCTAGAAGTATTAAGCAAAGGCAACTCAGGGTCTGTGGATACCAGCGACCAGAGTTTTTTTGCCACCTTGCTCATACGATTACTAGCCAAGTTATACTGGTTAACCCCCGGGACCACCTTGTCCATATTTTTACGCATCCTTGGCTGTAAGAGATCTTCCCTGTTGATCTGTAGGGCTTTGTTTTTGTCCTCTCTCAATAGCTTTAGTGGATATCCCCTCTGTAAGAATTTCTCGACCATGATGTTTAATTGTCGTTTTCTTTCCTCTGGGTTACTATTGACTCTGCACACTCTCAAAATTGAGAGTATAGGAGCCCCCTCACTATAGAGGTTGGATGAAAGCTCTGATACTTAAGCAGGGTGTTCCTGTCTGTTGGATTTGTATAAAGTGAAGAATGCAACACATTATTCTCAACCTCTATTTTAATATCCAAAAAATGGATCTCAGTGGTGCTTTTAGTGGTGGTTAATTTTATGGGGCTGCTGGAATTATTATGTGCCTCAATCAAAGAATCAAAACAACCTTCTGAACCTGTCCAGAAGATGATGAGGTCATCAATATATCTGTAGTATAAAAAAATATTGTCTGAAACCACTGTTTGACTGAAAAACAAATCACATTCCACCTCCCACATATATGAATTCGCCAGAGAGGGTGCCACAGCAGATCCCATGGCACAACCTGTGGATTGATTGTAAAAATGACCATCAAACAAAAAGTAATTGTGTTCCAACGTAAACTGCAGAAGTTTCAAAAACAGATCAATATCTGGGCCCTCATACTTAGGGTTACCCAGTATCAATCTTTTCACTGCATGTACACCCGCTTTCTGCGGGATACAGGAGTACAAGCTAGACATGTCTAGAGTGATTAACAACATATTATCTGGTACTGGTCCCATATCCAACAATTTTTCCACAAAGAACTGGAGTCTTTGAAGTGCGTCTTGGTATGTTGCACACAACTTTGCAGATATGTGTCCAGAAATATGGAGACAGGCTCGCACAGAGACCCCCTGGCCAAGACTATAGGTCTGCCAGGGGCCCTCTGTGTATCTTTGTGAATCTTAGGTATTACATAAAAAATAGAAATTACAGGGAATTCAACCAACAATTTGTCAAAAATATCCTTAGATATAGTACCTGACGGCAGATCATCTTCAAGGATAGCGTCCAAAGCTTTTTTGTACATACTTGTAGGGTCCCTATCCAATGGACTGTATGTGGACGTGTCAGACAACAGGTGCAGACATTCAGCTTTGTAATCAGAAATGTCCCAAACGACAATTGAACTGCCCTTGTCCGCTTCCCGGATAATGATGTCTACCCATTTACTTAATGCAATAAGAGCTGTTTTTTCCTTAATCGTAAGGTTATGATGAAACCATCCCTGTTTTACATCCATTGACCTGTCCAGCATTCTGCAATATGTTTTGATAGAAGAGTTGTATGACATAGGGTCAATTTTAGACTTATGCCCCAATTTCTGTATTTCAATAGGTATCGATGGTCTTGCCATTTCTACGGGATTTTATCCAAAATATTCTTTGAGTTTTAAGGATCTGTGTAATTTGAAGTTATCAATCTTCCACTGGAACTTGTCAGGGAGACACGTAGGAATAAAAGTGAGTCCATTACTAATAACTGATTGTTCTGCCGTAGTTAGTTCCTTGGCGGGAAGTTACCACCAAGGAACTAACTACGGCAGAACAATCAGTTCTTAGTAAATGTGCAAATAAAGATTACAGTGCCAATCTAATATAGAGACTTCTTGTCATGGTTCCCCTCTGTGTATATCTTATTTTACTATTTATATAAAACTGTCATATATCAAGCACTCCCAATGACATGGGTGTCAGCTCAACCAGTAAAAAATGTATCAGTGGTGATCTGATACACAAAAACAAATGCAATTAACGGAACTGGAATCTGAGCGCCAAATGTGCTTGTATAACTTTGTATAAAATTAGACAAAGAAAGTGCTAAATAGAAAGTGCCAAGTGAATAAATATAATAATAAGCTCTCCAACATGACTAAATAATCGCCATAGCTCAAGAAGTAATAACAAAATGCATGAATATGTGAAATCTTGATACGCAAATTAATTGATATATATCTGTATATAATAAATATGTGCAAAAGGTGTTTAGTATATAAAATATATAAAACAAATTTATTTTTAAAACAATAAACAAACTATCCCCATATAAAAAAGGGATAGTATACAAACAACATAAAAGAATGTGCAAGTACAAGAGTAAATTTTTTTAAAAGATACAAGTAAATAATAATGAAATTAGCTTATCTGATCATAAAACTGGTAAGTTCATGAGTGAAGGTAAAAAGTAGGCCCCTGATCTACACAATTGGATTTGTCTGACTCCTAGACAGGATGGCCCCAACTTCACAGCTTGATTCACAGTTCACACAAGAGTCTAGGAGAACAAAATAGTTTTTTTTCCTTTAAACACAGGACAGGTGGGGGCCTGCTGACAGAGGGCATGTGGAACTACAACCCTCAGCAATCCACACTGCTGGATGTTCACTTCATGCATGAGAAATTATGCACTTAAATCTCACCCATTAATAAGTAGCATCCTTATATCAAACCCCGAATACCCACACATTACATATTCACACATAAGGTTCAATAAGCTCTAAAGTGTATGATTTAAGTTGGATCAGTTAGTTAAATGCTGAGAAATAAAGATATTTGATAACTAAGGTATTATACATGCTAAACAAGTCGTGTTTGGAGTTGTACTGATGCGTATTCTTTTTACAGTATTCCGGTGTTATCGGTGAGGAGATCGCATCATGCAAACTCAAGTTATGGATCGCAGAGCCTACAAGCAACAAAATGTAGATTTTAGGAACAACTGTTTAGGATGCTGCAGGGGGCGTGAAGAGGAAGACCCCTAGCTGTTAGAGGCAGGGAGAGTCTATTTGAACCAGCCTGTTAAATGTGCTGTAACAGATGCTTCTCCCTTGGGAACCAATGACATCAGCAACAAACTTCCCTATTGTCCTGTTTATTCTGGGGGTGGTATAAATATGAGTGCATGAATGCTGGTTCTCAGTCTTCATGCTGAATGCTGTATGACTAGGGGTCTCTTGCTGATGCCTATCTCTGGGTCCGGAAGCGCCTGCGTATGTATACTGTACTTGGGGTCTGTATAATTTCCTTTTGCACCTAAATTGTGTCTCTCTCTCTGTGTCTCTCTCTGTGTCTCTCTCTCTCTCTGTGTCTCTCTCTCGCTCTGTGTCTCTCTCTCTCTGTGTCTCTCTTTCTCGCTCTGTGTCTCTTTCTGTGTCTCTCTCTGAGTGTCTCTCTCTCTCTGTGTCTCTCTCTGTGTCTCTCTCTGTGTCTCTCTCTCTCTGTGTATCTCTCTCTCTGTGTCTCTCTCTCTGTGTCTCTCTGTCTCTCTCTGTGTCTCTCTCTCTCTCTGTGTCTCTCTCTCTGTGTCTCTCTCTCTCTCTGTCTCTCTTTCTCTCTCTGTGTCTCTCTCTGTGTCTCTCTCTGTGTCTCTCTCTCTGTGTCTCTCTCTCTCTGTGTCTCTGTCTCTCTCTCTCTGTGTCACTGTCTCTCTCTCTCTGTGTCTCTCTCTCTCTGTGTGTCTCTCTCTCTGTGTGTCTCTCTCTCTCTCTGTGTCTCTCTCTCTGTCTGTCTCTCTCTCGCTGTCTGTGTATCTCTCTGTCTCTCTCTGTGTCTCTCTCTCTGTGTCTCTGTGTGTCTCTCTCTGTGTGTCTCTCTCTCTCTCTGTGTGTCTCTCTCTCTTTCTAATTGGGTTACAACTCCTGAATAACATTTATGATGTGCACCAGAGAAGGGAACTAGTTCTAGCTCAGAGACCCGAGGGCAGTACAGGGAAATGGAGGTGGAGTATGTACTGGAAGGCAGGTAAAAAATTAATGATCGATTGATTAAATAAAAAATAAAAAATTGAGACGTGGCCTTGTATCTTATATTACCAAAGAATAATACTAAATATGCTCAATAATTCTGTTAATGTTTTTTTACATTTTTCAAGGCACTATATTATTTCTGGTTAAAAATATGTTGAAAATTAGGGGGTCATTCAGAGTCGGTCGCAAGCGCTGAGCACTCGCAACTGACTCGATGTTCCCCCACTGGGCAAGCGCACTACAGTCCCGGCTCCATCGTGCACATGCGTGAGACCTAGCTAGCGATGGATGCTCTGTCACTAGGGGTCTCGCAGCAGACGGGGCGAGCTGTCGATGGTGAGTGACAGCTCACCCCGTTTGATGTCAGTGGGGAGCTTCCTGCTTGATCAGACCAGGAAGCTCCCTTGGGCTTACGAGTGCCCAGATCCATCCTTAGGGTCTGGTTAATAGCCCCGATGGTCATGATGGTCCTGACCATAGCGACCATCACCGTTGTCGGTCGCTAGAGCTGTGGTTGTTAACCCAAGGCTTAACGATTGACAAGGAGGCGGTCATTCAGGATGCAAGCGGCCGCCCTGATTCAGTGCGACCGCTTGCAACTAATGACCACCTCTGAATGAGGTCCTTAGTTTGCTGTTAGAGCAATAACCAATAAAAATGTTTGTCTATGTAAAAAAGACTATCACCAATGCCCCCCAAAAATATAGCCCATAATGAAAAGAAAAGCAGTCTATGATGGAATTGTCCTTGGGCACTTCTTTCCATCTGTCACAGTGCGCCGGACCCGGCTACCACTTACCGTGTCCGGTAGCACTGTAATCTGTGGTGGGCAGCGGGCAGGAAGTCCCCGGTGCCCGCTGCCATAATGTCTTCTCTTTGTCCCCTGCATGCCAGCTGGAAGTGCAGGTGGCCGCAGGTCTCCTAGGAGCATGCGTGCTGTCCTGCAAAGTAATTTAAAGGGACAGGTGCGCGAAATGTGAAGTTACGTTTGGCATGAGATTTGAACCTCCTCTGTAAGAGGAAGTCTCTGGCACCAGACAGGTGCCAGAGTATAGGCTCCATTCCATACTCCAGCATTCCTAGTACTTACCTGTTATCCTGATCTTGACCTTGGCTTGTTTGTGACTCTGATTTTGTCTGACCCCTTGTACTGCTCCTGATATCTGGTTCTGACCTTGGCTGCTTTCTGTGACCCATTTACATCTGCTCCCTGGTACCGTCTCGTCTGTTTGGTTCTGATCTGGCCTATGGACTATGTTTATTCTTCTGCACCTGATCCAGTGTCCACCAGTACCTGTATAGGGGAACTTAACCTGAGGGCCACGACCAGTGTGTCGGACGCAGCCAAGTCCATACCTTCTTGTGAGGGTCCCTGGTGAATACCGCCAGCACATTAGACTCTGTGCCTCAGGCATAGGTCTAGCCAATTTCCTAAATATGGGCTGCATCCACAATCTGTCCGAGAGTTGTGACAGAATACTCTGGCTGATAACTTGGATGCTACTGGTAATCCATCACCACGAGACCTGCTTGAGAACTTACTTGCTAGATTCAAGAAGCAAGAACAAGACCAGGCTCGGATTATGCAGTGTTTGCAGACACTAATGTAGCAAGTCGGTGTCACTCAAGCACCTCCGGTACAACCAGGTCCATCTACTACAGCAAAAGCCGAAGGGGCTTCCGCCCCAATACGGATTCCGAATCCAACAAAGTATGATGGGGATCCAACAGGCTGTCATGGATTCCTGAACCAGTGCTCGATCAAGTTCGAAGTCCAGGCAGCAAGTTTCCCTTCAGACAGGACTAAAGTGGCTTATATAATCTTACTATTATCAGGTCAAACATTGGCTTGGGCCTCTCCATTGTGGGAAAGGAATGATCTGCTTGTCAACAACAGTGCCGAGTTTCTGAGAGCCTTTCGGAAGGTCTTTGATGAACCTTGGCGAGTATCCTCCGCAGGGTCGGCCATCTTGCAGCTGAAACAGGGGAACCAATCTGCGGGACAGTATGCCATACAGTTCCAAACCCTTGCTTCAGAATTGGGGTGGAACAATGAAGCCTTGGTTGCCGCATTTATGCAGAGACTGTCGGATCAAATTAAAGATGTCATTGCATCCAGGGAATTGCCCACTTCCTTGGACGACTTGATCTTCTTGTGTATCTGAGTAGACCTTCACCACAGAGAGAGAGCACAAGAAAAGGAACAGTTTCATTGCTTCACTTTTAAGCTGGCCCCACGATTCACAGCACCTATTGAGTCACCAGAGGAACCCATGCAGATTGGTAAATCTTGCCTTCCTGCCACAGAAAGAGAAAGGAAGTTCAAAAATAAACTTTGTTTGTACTGTGGCAAATCAGGCCACCTCCTCTCTGGCTGTCCAAAGCGTCCGGGAAACGAGAAGGCCTAAATGATTGAGGGGTGGTCAGTTTAGGTGCATTGAAATACACTCCAAAAATCAAGGTACTTCCCAGTTTTCCATCGATGTAACCCTGGTCATGGGAAATCAATTACATTATATATCCTCCCATCAGCCAAAAGTCCTGTTATCCTGCGTCTTCCTTGGCTTCGCAAGCATGCCCCTGTTCTGGACTGGAGAGAGCCTCAAATCCTGTCACCCATTCTCAATGATGAGGGTCTTGTTTATTGTCTGTCAAACCACCTCATCGCGTCATTTGGACCTCCGTTGTCACTTTGGAAGATCAGCTTCCGGCTCCATACCAGTCCTTCAGAGATGTGTTCAGCAAAAAAGACCGCAGAGATGCTTCCTGCCCATTGGGAGTGGGATTGCACTATAGATTTATTGCCTGGAAAGGTCCCACCTCGTGGAAGAATTTTTCCTCTCTCACTTCCCGAATCCCAGGTAGTTACTAAATACATTACAGAGAACCTGGAACGTGGATTTATCAGAGAGTCTAAATCACCTGCTGGAGCTGGTCTCTTTTTTGCTAAAAAGAAGGATGGGGGTTTGAGACCATGCATCCATTACTGGGGCCTGAATGCAATTACCATCAAGGATTGGTTCCCTCTACCTCTGATTTCAGAACTCTGATCAGATTAAGGGGGCAAAGATTTTCACTAAGCTAGATCTTCGCAGGGCCTACAATTTAATCAGAGTCCAATCTGGAGATGAGTGGAGAATGGCCTTTAACACTCAAGATGGCCACTACGAATACTTAGTTATGCTTTTGGATTAATCAATGCCCCAGCTGTGTTTCAAAAATACTTGAATCATATTTTCTGGGATCTGTTGTATAAATACGTAGTGGTGTAGTTGGATGATATCCTAATATTTTCTGAAGATATAGCAAGTCATCGCCAACATGTTTGTGAGGGGCATTCTCAACTCCAAGCTAATCAGCTTTTCTGCAAACTTGAGAAATACTCTTTTGAACAAAATGAACTGACATTTCTGGGGTACGTAATCTCAGGTTCCTGCCTTCAAATGGACCCAGAGAAGCTTGCCGCTATTGTCAACTGGTCCCGCCCAGTTGGATTGAAAACAATACAGCGCTTCTTGGGTTTTTGCAACTTCTACCGCCAATTCATCAGGAACTACTCTTCCATTGCTGCTCTTACCAGGAAGGGTCAGGACATTCGTGAGTGGGCAACTGAGGCAGAGGAAGCCTTTGTCCATTTAAAACAGCACTTCCTTTCAGCACCCATCCTGAGACAACCTAATTGTAACCAACCATTTTTTCTGGAGGTGGACGCTTCCATGGTTGGGGTTTGGGCAGTCCTGTCACAGAGAGACAAAGGAAATAAGTGGTACTCCTGTGGGTTCTTGTCCTGAAAGTTCTCTACATCATAGAGGAATTATGCTGTTGGTGATAAGGAACTACTTGCCATCAAACTGGCTCTACAAGAATGGCGATACTTGTTAGAAGGAGCTATATTCCCCGTAACAGTCTACTACAACGATCATAAGAATTTGACATACCTCAGGACAGCTCACTGTTTAAATTATCATCAGTCCAGATGGTCGTTATTCTTCGGTCGATTTAATCTAGTGATTACTTACTGGCCGGGTAATAAGAACATCAAGGCCGATGCCCTGTCTCGAGCATTTAGTTCTGCTGAAATGGAAGAAGTAAAGGAGGATAAAGCCATCCTAAGCTCTGCCTGATTCTTAGCAACCACCAAGAGGGTCAAGATTCCACTGGGGAAAATATTCATAGCCTCAGAACTTTCTGCTAAACTACTTCAGTGGGCGCATTCATCATGTTTCAGTGGGCATGCAGGCATCAAAAAAACCTTGGAACTGATCCTCAGGTGGTACTGGTGGACGAAGATCCGTCAGGATGTAAAGGACTTCATGGCAGACTGTCATATTTATTTATTTATTTATTTTATTTATTAACAGTTTCTTATATAGCGCAGCATATTCTGTTGCGCTTTACAATTGTATACATTAATAGAACAAAACTGGGTAATAATAGACAGATATATAGGTAGGAAGGCCGTGCTTGCAAGCTTACAATCTATAGGGAAATAGGCATTGATACACAAGGATAGGTACTATATATTGCATTTTGGTCCAGCCAGAATGCACAGTTTCTTGGTGGGCTGCATGATCCATTCACACTGGAATGTCGGCAAAATGTCATGAGGATGTGAGAGAAAGATGATGTGTGAGGTTGTGTGTGGACTGTGAAAGGGGATGTAATTAGATATGGAAGCTATGAAGGTTATGTGGGCGGTTCTGGGATCTGATAAGCTTGCCTGAAGAGGTGAGTTTTCAGGGATCACTTGAAGGATTAGAGACTAGAGGAAAGTCATGTTTTGCATGGTAAAGCATTCCATAGAGTGGCTGCAGCTCGAAGAAAGTCCTGTAACCATGAGAGGGAGCAAGCAATGCATGGGGATGAGAGAGGCAGATTTTGTGCTGAGCGGAGAGGTCAGGTAGGGAGATATTTTGAGATGACTGAAGAGATGTATGTTGGTGTGGTTTGGTTAATAGCCTTATGTGTAAGTAAGAGTATTTTGTATTGAATACGTTAGAAAACTTGCAACCAATGGAGGGACTGACAGAATGGGGCAGCAGATGAAGAATATTTGGCAAGGAAGATAAGCCTTTCAGCTGCATTCATAATTGACTGTAATGGCGATAGCCTGTTTTTGGGAAGACCAGTAAGGAGGCTATTGCAACAGTCAATGCGGGAAATAATAAGTGCATGGATTAGAGGTTTGCAGTGTCTTGTGTGAGATATGGTCGAATTTTGGATATGTTTTTTAGATGTATGTAACATGATTTTGAGACAGATTGAATGTGGGGAACAAAGGACAGTTCAGAGTCAAGGATGACACCAAGGCAGCGAGCTTGTGGGGCAGGGTGGATTGTCGAGTTATCAACAGTGATAGAGAGATCAGGTTGGTAACTGTTATTTGGTGCTGGAAATATAATTAATTCTGTTTTAGAAATATTAAGTTTCAGGTGGCGAGATGACATCCAAGATGAAATTTCAGAAAGACATTCAGTGACATGGACCAGTACAGATGGTGATAAATCTGGGGAAGATAGATAGATTTGAGTATCATCCACATACAGATGATACTGAAATCCAAAAGAGCTGATTAGTTTGCCAAGAGAGGAGGTATAGATTGAAAATAACAGAGGCCCTAAGACAGAGCCTTGTGGTACTCCAACTGATAGAGGTAGTGAAGAGGAGGCAGAATCAGAAAAACGAACAGTAAAAGAGCGATCAGATAGGTAGGAAGAGAACCAAGAAGGAGCCATGTCCTTAAGACCTAGGAATTGCAGTGTTTGTATGAGAAGAGAGTGGTCAACAGTGTCAAAAGCAGCAGAGAGATCTAGAAGAATTAGGAGTGAGTAATGGCCTTTAGCCTTGGCAGTGACCAGATCATTTACTACTGTACCTTAGTCAGTGCTGTCTCTGTGGAGTGTTGGGATTGGAAGCCGGACTGAAGTGGGTTCAATAAGTTGTGTGAGTTAAGGAAGTGTATGAGGTGGGTGCAGACAAGTCTCTCAAGTAGCTTGGAGGGGCATGGGAGCTGGGAGATAGGATGGTAATTTGAGAAAGTGTTGGGATCAGAGTTTTGTTTTTTCAGAATAGGAGTAATCACTGCATGCTTGAACAGTGATGGAAAGTTGCCAGTAGAGAGAGAGATTACAGATTTTAGTTAGGGTTGGGATAAGCACAGGAGACAGAGCTTTACTGATTTGTGAGGGTATAGGATCTAGAGAAGAGGTAATAGAGTAGGAGGATGAGAAGAGGGAAGATACTTCATCTTTGTTTGTGAGATCAAATGAAGAGAAAGTGCCAGAGGATTCAGGTAGGGAATTGAGCAGGTCACTAGCTGAGGAAAAGCATACCATTTCATTTCGATCTCATCAATCTTGTCCCTAAAATAGGAAGCAAAATCTTGCGCACAGATAGTAGCAGGTGGTTTGGGTGAGGGAGGGGTAAGAAGCAGTTTAAATGTATTAAAAAGTTGCTTGGGGTTAGAGGCTTGAGCAGTGATAAGAGATTGGAAATATATTTGTTTGGCAGTATCCAGAGCAGTACGATAAGAGTTGTAGATAGTCTTATATGTGAGGAAGTCAATTGGAGTATGAGACTTTCACCACTGATGTTCAACTTTATGTGAGAGTTTTTGTAGATGCCTTGTTAAGTTAGAATGCCACAGTTGATGTCTAACTCTACGTGGTGTGTGTTGGGTAGCTGGAGCTACTTCATCGAGAACTTTTTCTAGAATCTGGTTTAGGTGTGATGCAGCAGTCTCAGGAGAAGTGAATGTAGAAATTGGTGAGAGTCGTTGTTGTAGAGAGGTAGATAGTTGTTGAAAGTTAATAGCATAAATATTTCTGTGGGTTTTAGATTTAGGTTTGGTTAATTTCAATGATGCTGATGTAATGGAGGAGAGTGTGTAGGTGATAAGGTTGTGATCTGAGAGAGGGAAAGGAGCATTAGTGGAATCAGAAACTGAGCATAGTCAGGTGAATACAAGATCAAGGCAGTGACCCTCCTGATGAGAAGCAGAGTCAGTCCATTGGGAGAGGCCAAGATATGAGGTTAAAGAGAGTAGTCTGGAGGCATGAGGAGATTGTGGACTGTCAATGGGGATATTGAAATCACCAATAACGATGGTGGAGATGTCTGAGGATAGGAAGTGAGGGAGCCAGGCAGAAAAATGTTCCAGAAATTGTTGAGGTGGCCCAGGTGGGCGATAGATAACAGCAACTCGCAGAGAGAAAGTGGCAAAAGTCCTGATACAGTGTACTTCAAATGATGTATGTAACAGATTGGGAGAGTAATATTACTACCCCACCTCCTTTACTATTATAATATTTGTGCTCAGCATAAGATTCCACTGCACTCTCCATCAGGTTCCCTGTTGCCACTACCAGTGCCTGATTGCCCTTGGACTCACATTTCCATGGACTTTGTGACTGATCTGCCTTCATGCCAAGGGTTCAACACAATTCTGGTGGTGGTGGATAGGTTCTCCAAGGCTGCTCACATTATTCCTTTGAAAGGTCTACCCTCAGCACCAAAGTTGGCAGAGATTTTTGTAAGATAAATCTTTAGGTTACACAGATTTCCTAAGGGCATTGTTCCGACAGAGGGGTGCAGTTTACCTCTAAGTTCTGGAGAACCTTATGCAGGTGCTTTGGCATCAATCTGTCTTCAGCCTATCATCCCCAGAGTAATGGCCAGACTGAACGAATAAACCAAGAAGTGGAAAAATTCATTAGGATGTATGTTTCAGCCAATCAAGATGACTGGGTCTCTCTGCTACCTTGTCTGAATTTGCCCACAATAAACTGTACCATAAGGCATCGGGACATTCTCCATTCTTTGTTCAGTATGGTTTGCATCCAGTGTTACCCGAGTTACCAGGCCTTCAGTCAGTATTACTCCCAGCCATACGTGATGCAGTGAATCGATTCTTTATTGTCTGAAAGATGGTAAAGAGGAATTTGTGTAGAACTTCTTCAAGGTACAAGCTGTTTGCAGATAGGAGAAGGAGGAAGGGTCCGGTGCTGGCTCCTGGTGATAAAGTCTGGCTGTCAACCAAACATCTGAGATTAAGGGTTCCGACAATGAAATTCGCTCCCATATTCATTGGTCCTTTTCAGATCTTACAGGTGATCAACCCAGTGGCATATCGTTTGAAACTTCCAAACACTCTAAGAATACCCAATGTGTTTCACGTTTCTCTTCTCAAGCTCTTGGTGCTCAATCATTTCTCAACTCATTGCAGCCCTTCTCCTGCAATTCTGGTAGACCATCAAGAGGGATATGAAGTGAAACAGATTCTGGACTCTAGGGTTTCTAAAGGAGCTGTTCAGTTTCTAGTAGACTGGAGGGGCTATGGTCCTGAGGAACATTGCTGGGTCAAGGCTTCTGACATTCATGCGCCTCAGCTTCTTCAGAAATTCCACCGGAAGTTTCCCATCAAACCATTTGTGGGGTGTTCGGTGCCCACCCCTAGAAAGGGGGTAAAGTCACAGTGCGCCGGACCCCAGCTACCACTTACCGGGTCCGTCAGCACTGGAATCTGTGGCGGGCAGTGGCAGGGAGTCCCCGGCGCCCGCTGCCATGACATATGCTCCGGGTCCCCTGCATGCCGGCTTGAATATGCTCCTAGGAGCGCTCACGCTGTCCTGCAGAGTAAGTTAAAGGGACAGGTGCACCAAACGTGAAGTCACGTTTGGTGTGAGATTTGAACCTCCTCTATAAGAGGAAGTCTCTGGCACTAGACAGGTGCCAGAGTATAGGCTCCATTCCATACTCCAGCGTTCCTAGTACTTACCTGTTATCCTGATCTTGACTTTGGCTTGTTTGTGACTTCGAGTTTGTCTGACCCCTTGTACTGCTCCTGATATCTGGTTCTGACCTCGGATGCTTCCTGTGACCCATTTACATCTGCTCCCTGGTACCGTCTCATCTGTTTGGTTCTGATCTGGCCTGTCGAATACGTTTATTCTTCTGCACCTGATCCAGTGTCCACCAGTACCTGTATAGGGGAACCTAACCTGAGGGCTGCAACCTGTGTGTCGGATGCAGCCAAGTCAATACCTTCTTGTGAGGGTCCCTGGTGAATACCGCCGGCACATTAGACTCTGTGCCTCAGGCATAGGTCTAGCCAATTCCCTAAATACGGGCTGCATCCACAATACGTCCAAGAGTTGTGACACCATCCTTATGTAGTGTATCAAAAAGGACATGCACAGTTGAACAACCCAAGCAGTTCAGTGACAGGAACTGCCACTTTTGTGGCTGAAGTGCTTGGTTTGTTTGGGCTTCCATAAAACAAGCTACCAATGTGCTTAAGGTGGCTGACTGCATTGTTCATCATCTCTAAACTGGAAAGATGTTATTATCATCCTCAATCTCCTCACCCTCATCAGTGTTAACATCATCATTACACAATATTAGCTCATCCTTACTGGAATCCACCAATACAAAAGTCTCTTTACTTTGTTGCAAGTGGCGGCAAAGGTCTTTGTTATATAATTTGTAGTTCATTTTTGTGAATGAGTTTTTTCACATTTTGATTAAGTAGCCTCCTTAGCCGATTGCTCATAAGGTTCCCTGTGCTAAACACTGTTTTTGAGTACACACTGGATGGTGGGAAACTAAAGTACACCAAAGCTAGTTCATACAAGGGGCTCCAAATTGCCTTCTTATACTCCCAGTAATCAAAAGGACTGTGTGACATGCTAATTTGTACATTGTCACTAAAATAATCTTCCACCATCCTATTGATACTTAGTATATCAGGTTGAATCACTGTAGAGGTGTCAATAATTGTGGACAATTCTTTTAAACCTTACTAGATTTCAAAATAGTATTTCACTTTGATGACCTAAATTGACTCAGTTTAGTGTCAGAAATGTCCGACTCACACTTAGCACTTGTGGAAACATGTAGACTCTCCACAGGGATTTTTACATTTGTTCTTCAGCTTTAGTTTTGTTTTATTGAATTGATTTGCCTGTTTTAAAGGTGACACATGTAGACTTAGGGGTAAATTTACTAAAGTGAGAGTTTTTAGAAGTGAGTTTTAGAAGAGATGTTGCCCATAGCAACCAATCAGATTCTAGCTATTATCTTCTAGAAGGTGCTTGTTAAATGTTAAGTAGAATCTAATTCATTGCTATGGGCAACAGCTCTTCTAAAACTCACTTAAAAAAACTCTTACTTTAGTAAATGTACCCCTTAGAGTGAGAAGGTGTCACATGTGAGGGTTCAGAAGATGCCTGACTGTGTTTGGGCCCGGCTTCCACAATAGGATTTCTAGTGTATGAAACATGAGTAGCAGGACCATCACTTACAAAAGAAGGCCATGGCCAGAGCCTTCCCTTGCCACTGCATGTGGTGTATGGAATGTTGGCAATGATGATGTTTTCTTTAACATTGTGAAATATGGTTTAGATTTCATGTGCCCTTTCTTAAACTTAATTTCTCCTGACCCACCTTTTGTAGATGTTGATATACTGTACTACCACTACTGCAGCACTAGTACTGGTATGCTGTTTCTGCTCTTTTATCAACTGATTTATATCAACTCACAGTGCTACCAAACACACAACACATTGCCTCACAGAGCTCCTAGATTAAAGGTGGCATTCTATTTACATTCTATTTTTTAGCTGTGACCGAACACCTTTCGTCTAGGCCGGCCCTGGTCACGGGTTAGCGCTTTCGGACTCCCACTCACCATCAGTGACCGTCTGTCACTGACTCCGCCCACCGTAATGATGCTGCCACCACCAAACTCTACCATCGGCATTTGGAACCGCTTATTAGGTACACTCAGGCTCCTCCCTCGGCACCTGGAACCGCTTCTGCTGCATATGCGTTTGACTAGCTGTGGCCACACCCACTGATTGGTGTCGGCTGATTCCTCCTGATCCTTCGCAATGGACCAGGTAGGCACAGTAGCTTGGCAGAGGGCTTGAAATTGGAGACGCGGAGCTCTTACCCAGAACAGCCGGAGAACTGAATAGCGTTTGGCGCAATTCTGTTGGTCGCAGGATTGAGGCAATTGAAGTAAAGGCAAATGGTGTTTATTGCTCATTGTCTTAAAGAAGACCCTCCCTTCCACCTGAAGGTTGAATATCACACAGAAAATCTTCTCCACAAAGGATTTTCAAAGACGTACATTTCAGAGCCCACAAGCACTTCTTTTATGCTCCCTCAGGGCACAGTGCCACAGGAGGTAAGTCCACCCTATGGTCCCTAACCAATCAATTTAAGTTCATGAGCTGTGCATGTGCTGGCCTCATGCACGTTTAACATTGTAACTTATGGCAAGGGGGAGTGGTGACTCCCCTGTGCCTGGGCTCAACCTCGGAGCTGGGCAACACCCATGGCTCCGCTCTGTCTTGATACAGCCTGGGGAGATAAGGATCTCCCTCCGAAAATGGACTTCCAGGAATCTGCTAATGGACCAAGGCCCTGATTCAGAGCCGGACGCTCTGACAGAGTTCTCGCTCTGAATCAGGGCCGGTCTTTTTTTTTTTAGAATGGCCTCCTGGCTGCTCGCATAGCTGTGGGTGGTCACCCACAGCTATAGCGAGTGGCCAGGAAGATGGTCGCGATGGACAAGACCATCGTGACCATCGGGCTTGCGACGAGACCCTTGTGGTAGGGTCTCCTGGCCGCAAGCCCCAGAGAGATTTCGGCTCTAACAGAGCCAAAATCTCTCCCACTGACATCACGAGTGATGTCAGTGGGGCCGCCCCCAAATGGAGGCACTCACATGGGAACACCTCCGTTTGGGCAGCCACTCCCCCGGCACGCCCACCAAAGGGGGCATGCTGTCACTCAACATCGACAGCACGCCCCCTTTGGTACAAGACCTGGAACGACGGTTTGCCCATCGCTATCCGGGTCTCGCGCATGGGCCATCATTGACCCACTTGCGAACGCATAGCGCTCGCGAGCGGGTCTGAATCAGCCCCCAAGCTTGCTACCTATGCCTGAATTTGAGCTCCAGAGGTGGGCAGGCAGGACTCCTGGCCACTGAAGGAAAGCTCATTTGGAGCTCCCTGCCACAGTTAGCTGGCTGCCTTAGCCAGCTTCCTATACACCCCCTCATACCACTTCCAAGCATGAGGCTGCATAGGAGAACATTTTAATTCTCTGGAAGGGGCTGGGGGATCCAGCAGCCCACTGAGGACTCTGGATCCCCTGAGACTTACAGGGAACAAGGTAAGTGCAATTTACTTTTAAATTATACACCTTAACTTAACACATGCATGAAATATATACATTTAAAATACATTATGTGTTTTTAACCACATGTACATCTGTGCTTTTTATACTGTGCCCAGCACTCAGGGCTGGGCTCCCTTATTCCTGCAGTCCTGGACTGCTGGGGCTCCACCAGGGGTTAATCCTCCTGAGCACCGCAGCACAGAACTCTGGCTGCAAGCACTCCCTACTGCCCCCTCTCAGTGCTGGGGATTTGGAGAGCCAATGCTCCCCATCCCCCCAGCCGGCGGCCACACTACCCTAGACAGCCTCGCTGCTGTGCTGCACTGGGAGCCGGCTTCTCCAGTCTCCCAGTGGGTGGCCTCTACTCCATGTTGGGGTATCGGGAGCCAGAGCTCCTAACCCCCAGTGTGTAGCCATCACAGTTCTCCCCTCGGTGCAGCACACCGAGGGTTAACTGCTGTGGAGTTGGGGGCGCCGGGAGCAATGCTCCCAGTCTCCAGTGGTCAGTACACAGTTACCCCGGTTAACCAGTGCCACACAGGGAGCCGGCTAGCCCATTCCCCTCTTCATGTGGTGCTTAGCCCTGCTATCCGGGACACTTGTCCCGGCGGCAGTGGCTTCCTGCTGGCCTGTGTGCTGGGGGCACTGGGAGAGCTGCTCCCAGTCCCCAGCAGTCCACACATAGCCCGACAATCTCCAGAGGTGGCCCAGGGGCTGTAGCACAACACACAGCCCCCCATCGCCTACCACCTTGCTGGGTAGCTGGGGCGGTGGAAGCTGGGCTCCCAGCCCCCAGCAGTCAGCATCTAGCCCTGCCCTCCACTGCCTGGCCACAGTAAGCAGCCAGCACAGAGGGACCAGTGGCATCCCTGTGGAGCTGGGACGCCGGGAGTCACACTCCTGAGTCGAAGCGTGGAGAGCAAAGTGGCTCCCAGCCCTCCGTTCTCCCCCAGTGTGGCACACCGGGGGTTACCTCATCCCTGCCATGGCTGCCAGAGCGGGGCTGGACTGCGGCAGAGAAATACATTTTTTAAACATTTAAACAAAACACTCGGCGCCTAGCGCCGCTATTAAATTTCAAACATGTCTCCTAGCACCCATAATACAATTAAATATGGCACCTAGCGCCCTTTGTCCATTTAAAAAAATGGCAGCACAGCATGGGGGTTAAACCCTTCAGTGCTGTGGCAGCCATTAGCCCCGTGTGGCCTGCCCCCGGCCACATTAGCACATAATTTTTATCATTTTCATTTGTTTTGTCTGCCTGAACAGACAATACAGTGCCTCACAGCACCCCTAGTAATGGTAGAACCCTACTGACACCATATTTTTTTGCACAAATGTCTTATAATTTTAATTTTTGATAACAGTGCCTGAACGCACAACACAGTGCCTCACAGCGCACCTAGTATTGGTGGAAACCTATTGACATTATATATTTTATTACATAAGTTTGTAATTTTATTTTTGGATAACAGTGCTTGAACAGGCAACACAGTGCCTCTAGTAACTATGGCACCCTAATGACATTTGTTTATATGTAATTATATTTATTTTTTAACACACAAGTTTTATATTATTAAAATGCTTTAACAGTGCCCGAAGGACCTGAACACACAACAAACTGCCTCACTGCACCCCTGGAATAAGTCAGATGGCACCCACAGTGCTTCTACCATGCCCATTAAACACAGTGCTCCTAATAATTTTTTTTTAAAAAGTGCCCCAATAGGCAGTGTTGCTTCAGTTCACTCCTATAGCATTTTCTTTGTACCTCACAGAGTGCTGCAGAAAGCCCACAATACAGTGTCCCTGCCTTCAGTGTTCCTAATTGTTTTTTAGTACAAACTAAATGCCTCTATACTACCCACACCCTTTCCCTCCAGTCTCTAGTGTGAAATAGCACTCGATCACGAGGGAGGGACTTTCATATGCAATTCAAAACATGCGCGATCCAACCATACTTACCTACTTTGCTGGGCAGCTTTCCGGGAGCAGCAGGAGGGGACCTGCTGCTCTCCTCTTCGGGGGGCGGGGCCAGATGATAGATGGCATTAGGCCCCGCCCCTTTACAGAAAACCCCCGTGATTCGCGGGTCCGTGAGGAGGGGGTGGGGCTAAATGATGCGATTTGCCTAATTTAGCCCCGCCCCTTCCCGATGGACCCGATAATCTCAGGTAAAATCTCCCCATCCTGCCCACTTCACTAGGAAGTGGGCGGGATGCGGGAGATATGCCTATTCTTCCGGGATCGCGGGGGGTTACCCGAAAAATCGGGAGTGTCCCGCGATTCCCGGGAGAGTAGGCATGTATGGATCCAACTCTAGGAAGATGATGTTTTGCCTTTTTTTGAGGTCCGAACAGGGTGGGAAGACTAGAGCACTGGCTCGGTTCAACTCATAGCCCCTAAGTTTGGGTGTGTTCGGATTTCAGGAATCCGAACCTGCACATCTTGAATATAAACTGATTTTGTAGCACTGAAGATGTAAAGGGCTGACTTAATCTCTATATGTTACAGTTATTTAGAAAAATAGAGGTTATAAGATACAGCAAAAATTTGATGAAGGAAATATGCCAGATATAACAATTACCTGAATTAAATAGTTTAGGAAGTACTTCCATGGGAAATACCACAAGTTCATTAATTATCAGTTTGTCAGAAGATGCAGAAAAAAATGTTTCAAGTAATAATTTTTCATCAAGGTCATGTACATCAGGAATCTGTGCATTCGCAGGACCAATTCTGCAAGTGTGCATAATCGCACTCAGTCCCTTCGATGCCTTGCCTGAATGACAGGCAGAGGCATTTAAGGGGAGGTGCTGGGGTGGGGTCAGTCCACATTCCCAGAAATGGGGGCATGTCCATCCCATTTTCCGGGAGTGGAAAGGCCAGGCACTGCATCGATAGACGCATTTTCCAGGCCCCACAAGCCGGCCAGCCTTTCTCGGCTGGCCAGGGAACCGGCACCGTCCACCATCACGACCATTGACCACCTCGGTCACAGTGCTGGGATCCCAAATGCAGCAGGGGGAGTCTTACACCTCCTGCTGCATTTGCATATTTGCAAAGACGGAATTGCAAAGCTGCCTGCGTGCTAACTGGTTAAATATGCTGTAAACTGGTGCACTTACTGTACACATGTCCCAAATTACCAGTACAATATCTACTTGTTTGAAGATCATTCTTTAATGGGAATCCATGCAGAGCACAATCTCCAAGTATGTATTGTACGCTCTGTACCAGCACCACCAAGGGAAACTGAAAGTCCTGATGTGAGCTCACAAACTAGTCTCTTAGCAGCAGCAGAAATCCAAACAAGTAGCACCACCTTGTTGTCTGGGTTCAGTGTATAGCATGGGGAAGGTCCAGCAACAACAGATGACAGGTAGGAGTCCTCTGACTACAGTAGTTTCGGCTCTAGAGTGACTTTATCAAATAGTGACTATTACAATGTATGTGATAAAAAATGTGCATAATTTTGATAATATTTAGTGTTTTTGCTAAATCACATCTTTTTAGCATGTTTTATTTTAGTCACTGACCAAAGACAATTTAACCTTTATTCCTTATGCAAACACATATGCATTATTTTTTGTATTGCATTGTGCAGTGTAATGCACACTATATAAAAATAGTTATGGGTTTCGCGCTATAGAGTAGTACCTCTAGCGGCTGAGCACCAAGAAGGTAACCCCACCTTCTTAAATAGATTAATAATAGTAATACGATATGGTGTCTGCGCTCTGAGGTGCTTATTGTATCGTGTATTGTTATTAAACTACGGGGTGTTTATGGGATATGTCTGTTATAAAACGTGAGTGGGTTGTGGATGTTAGCAATGTCTATGTTTGATTTGAGGGATCCCCAAATTCAAGACTTTACTTGGAATGTCCTGGTGTAATCCACCTCATGGAAGCTGTAGGATGGTAGTTCTTAAAAACAGCAGTCCTGGTGGTGTTTACTGGTGGGCAAAAACTTTGGGTGGAATTTTCATCTGTGTGTATACAAAGTTACTGTGAAATTGTTGTCATGATTATTTTTGAAGTTCTTATAATAGTTGACGTGTACGCGTTAGATGTAACCTCCCCTTCTCCAAATGGTCTCTGTCCTGGATAACAGCCACTCCACCTCAGGAATTCACCAAAAACAAACGCAGTATCAGGTGCTGGTGGGCACTATGTTGCAGAGATCAGTGAATATAGGGACTTACCTTGGTCCCGACGTAATCCTGCTGGTCCACCAGGTGTACCTCCTTCCGCGTAGTGAGAGGTGATGGGTGTAAAGGGCAAAAAGTTGCTAGCCAATGTGTGTGGACAGATCACTGGATATATGGATGAGGGGTAAAAATCTAATTTATTAATCTGCACCTAGCCCAAAAGGGCAACAATCGGTGTCAGATAGTAAAATGACATTACACTAGAGAAAATCAGAACATGTAATGCATATGGTCTGGGATAAAAGTCAATTGCATATCAATCAGTAATGTCCAAACGCGTTTCTTCCCATGTGGGGACTTTTTCAAGGGTAGATGAACTTGTTCTGTCCAAAAGCAGGGTTTAATGCACACTATATGTAGAGTAGTCTGATACAAAAATCCCTTAAAAAAAACCTTAAGAATACCCCAAAAAAGTACTTTCATTTTGGGGGCGAAAAAGTGCAAAGTTGGGGTACAAGCCTAAAAACTAGCGAAATAGACTTTTGGGGGGTCTGCAAGGCTGGGTCAGGTGTTTTACTGATTGCAGGTGTTTGCTGCTGGGGGGGTTTTCATGATTTTTTCAACTTCCCTTATGATACTTTCAAATATGCCAGCACCCATTTTCAAGTACCCCAAATTTGACAGGACTACTTACGTGTTTTTACCAAAAAATACTGCTTAATGCTTTACTGCTTCACCACTTGTGCAAAGATGCTAATTAGAGACTATTTACACAACTTAAGTACCCCAAATAGCTTTATTAGGGCTAATCGGGGACCTCTACATTGATCCCCAATGTCAGTGCATCTTTTGGGGGGTGTCAGGCTGATTTCCCCATTTTTGACAGCACTTTTCGCCTGTTTGAGTTTCGCCAGGAAGCGTTTTTGCGTCCTTTGGAATTGAATACGGCAAATAGAAGGGACGCGCACGATAAGTTTCTACGGCCAAAACATGCGATGTAGGCGAAAAGTGGTGCAGGTGGAAAAGTATTGCGGGTGCGAAAAGAATTGAAATTTGTTTGTTTTTGAAATCCATTTGTATTTAGATAAATTAATCCAATTTGTGGTTTTTGCAATCACAAAAATGGCTTAAAGGGAATAATAGTAATGCAGGGAAAGTTACATTACAGATATCAATATTATGTTACCATTTATTATAACAATTTCTCTAGGATTTTAGAGCACTAGCGCTACAGTGTTCCCACTTAGGTATCAGGAGCTGCTGGGCACACAAGTTGTCTGGACTCGTGAGGTAAATCTTATAATAAACCATTACCAATTATTATGTTACCATTTCATCACTATCATTGTAATACGGACATTGAAATGAGGAATGTTGTCACTTTCCGAGTGCACTGTGATGCACTGTAGGGTTCAAAGGAGGCTTATATTAACTCTAAGGGCTACTAATTGGCAGTTTGTGCAAGCCACCACTTCTCAGTGTGTTTGACCTCCAAATTTAAAGTGGCGTTAATATTAAGTGCAAAACAAGCCGCACTTTACGCTTAATATTAGTTTTCTTTAAATTTTGAGATCAAACGCAATGACATGTGCTAGCTTACAAAAGCTGTGCTTAGTAAATCTTGCTCTTAAAGTTATTACAATCCTCCTTTGCCACCAAACGCCACAGTGCATTACAGTTTTTTTCATTGGCTGTATCCATGTACATCCTACACTCAGTTGGTCAAACTATACATCTTTACTGATGGTAGCCCTATATCTTAGGTGTTTCAAGAAAAAGGGTAGGAAACTTCTACTTCTCTTCCCAGGCCAGTGTAGCCTAAACTATAATTACCTTGAGAAGTCCACAAACTTACATGTACAAACAGTGTTTGGTAAATGGAAGACTCACTTCCATGTTACACCCCACCCACGGCAGAGTAATGCACTTCTACCAGCTAGATTAAATGAGAGGGGGAATATACAATATTACTTTCCTTTTGCCCCCAACAACACTATAGCATTTTTAGATTTTGCAGAGCCTTCTGGATGTAGCTGATAACTGCATGCAATTATAATATGCTTGACATGTCTATCCCATCTTTGCTATATAAACCTCAACATCTGGGGACTATTTATAAAAAATATATTTGACATGTCCCCTGAAAATGGATGTTTCAGGGGATATGCGGAAAATATTTTGATAAATAGACCGCAAAAGAACAAGGGCTTGGAATTTGGGTAACAGCTAATTTTTAGGATCCCCGAATGTAGGAATAAGGGACCGCAGTAGTTATCTCTGCTTGTTCAAACTTTTTTATTGAGGTATATTATTTTTATCTACTCTCGCAGTAATATAAATGTGCCCCATAAAGAAGCATTATTGGTTTTTAAAAGGCTCACTTGAGCCACACTCAACATCACTATAGGTTTGCTCCCTTCTCAACATTTGGGGCCAAATGTAATAGGGTGAGAGTTTAGAAAAAGTGAGAGTTTAGCAGTAAACTCTCACGTTGGTCGAGTTTTATCTTCAAAATGTGAAAAATTCTGGATGAAATTTTAAATCGTGAGAGTTTTTTGAGTCTGAAAAACATACAAGTTTACTTTGTTCTCAGACTCTATTACATTGGCCAAGTTTAAAAAGTGTGAGAAAACTCTCACATTTTCTAAACTCTCACCCTATTACATTTGGCCCTTGAAGTCTAATAAATCACTTGTAAACAGGAATGCTTCATAAAACATTATAAGATACCTTCTGATCAGCTCTGCGTAGGAGGACTAGAAATCCCTGTAACTGCAACATGAATGTATGCCTGTGGGCATCTGTTTTCATGTGAGATATCACATAATTGTTGTTGAAGGGGGACAGAAAGAGGGGAAATCAAAATCTGGATATTATCTTTAATTCAAATGTATTAACTTTTGTAATACATTTACTTTACTTACCAACTGGTACTGTATTTTGATATAAAGTAGCAATGAATATAAACCATTCTTTAAATATTGAATTTGTTTAAATCTATTTTATGGAATGCTTGAAGTTTTCAATTTGGAGCACCATGCCAAAAATATGCTATATCATATTTAAAATTTAGACCTGACTTTTCCCAAATTGCACTTTGAATTTTCATTAAGCTGTGGAGCAGTGATTGTATAAGACCATATGTGTGAATATGACATCATTACTAAGCAACAACAATGATTTTGTGCAGAGCCGGCCCTAGCCAATATGGTGCCCTAGGCAAAATTTTGACTGGTGCCCCCTAGCAGATAATCCCATCACCAATCTTATGGCCGGTACACACTAGAAGATGACTAGTGTGTACTGACCTCGTTAGCGACGGGACCCGGTGGGATGCCGGCATCGGTAAGTGCCGGCATTGGCAAGTGCATACACACTTGCAGATGCTGGCAGCAACAAAGTGACGGCGGCATAGCACTCGCTTACGATGTTGCCCGTCACACCTACATGTAGGTACTGTACGAGGAGCGATGTTGCTGACAACGAGCGGGGTATTGAATATATGGCATCATCAATATTCACAGAAGTGGGGTGCACAGCTGCTAGAACACACACATACATATCTATAAAAATATACACATACAGTATATGTCCTCATTCTGGTATTTTATGGGTCTTTTATGTTCAAACATCTCCTCTGTCCTGATGACGGGGCCCTCTGTGGCCCGGAAACGTTGACGCAGTTTTGCGAGGATTATGATGTATAATTACTTATAAAGCAACACTTGTTATCTTACAAAGTCCTGGTGCCGTGTTTCTTGCTGGATGTGAGTTACAGTGGGACATTGGTATATATATATATATATATACACACAAAATAATTGTGTAAGGCTGTCATGTCTCCTCCATGTGCAACCCCAATGATACCAACTGTGAGAGAGTCAGGACAGCCTTGGAGAGAAAGACTGGCCGCCAGGGTACGTATAGGAGTGGTGGGGTGAAAGGGGGTGTTGAGACGGAGCCATGACGGGGTGGGGGTCAGGACGTGGCTGCGATGGGAGTGGGACGGAGAAGGAGGACAGTAGAGAGGGGGCGGGATCAGCCAGAGAAAAGGTAGAGCAGAGCGGGAAAGGGGTGAGGTGACAGACAGTTAAACTATATACAGTATATATATATATATATATATATATATAGTGTGTGTGTATACATATATATATATATATATACACTCATACACACACACATATATATATATATATATACACATATATATATATATATATATATATACACATTACATCCAGACATACTTCAAAAAATATAATTTGTGTGAGGGACTGCATACCTTACAGATCAGTAGCAGCAGCCAGCAGGAGGCGACACCCCGATCAGCAGCACTATAGGAAGACACAGGAAACAGGATCAGTCACCCGGGCAGCCCTCACGGAGATGAGGCTAAACTTTCCTGAGGCTCAATGATGAACTTGTGGGGGCATCACCTAGGTGACATCACACAGAGGCGCGGGCGTAGTCAGTGAGTGAGGGCTGGTGAAGCGGCAGCCTTCCACTGCACTGCTATGTGCGGTCGGGTGAGAGGGGGGCGCCGCTGGGGGTTTTAGTGGGCGGGGACTCGGACGCCCGCCGGCGGAGGCAGCGGAATCATGCTGTGAATCAGGAAACAAAATATTCCTGACTACAGCAGCACAGGCAGCTTCACAAAGAGGGAGAGGGACAGAGCCCTGGAATGCCCCTAGGCATAACAGTCGCCCCTAGGCATTTGCTTAGAATGCCTATGCCTAGGGCCGGCTCTGATTTTGTGACATGTCTACATAAAAGTTAATTGCAATTTTTGTCTACTCTTGTCACTGTTAAGTTCAAAGTCAATGAATTAGATGAAATTTGATGGATTTGATTTCATTTTATTATAATTATCAAATATACAGATAACTACTTACTCCTATTCTGCTTCTTTTAGTAAACATTGATATACTGTTAAATAACTAAGTATAAACAATAACAATGTATATACATATCTTTTAAGGGAACTGTACATTGCATAAGTACTTCTTTAGGTACATCTTTAACTTTTTATGTATCTCCTGGTTCAGTTTAAACTAAAAACAAATTGGATTCATGAATTTCATACAAAGATAATGTGGTGTCTATTTACTAAGCCTAGGATGGAGATAAAATCAACAGAGATAAAATACCAGCCAATCAGCTCCTAAGTGACATGTCACAGGCTGTGTTTGAAAAATGACAGTTAGGAGCTGGTTGGCATGTACTTTATCTCTGTTGACTTTATCTCCATTCAAGGCCTAGTAAATGGACCCCTGTATGCCTAATACCACCAAACTGGTCACATAAGTTTGACAGGATCATCATATATCTTATAATGTTTAGACTTGGCCAAACATAAGTTGGTTGGTCAGAATTATTATGTCCTGTTAAAGCTATACTAGTCCTGATTGAGCTAGAGGCTGGTCAAGAACAACCTCAATACCAGTTACGGGCAGATATGAGAGAATGTAAGAATGAGTACACGAGTTGCTCAAATCAAAGCTGAACATGTAAATATGTAAAAAATATACAGAGCATAAACAGAACCCTGTAACTAAATATATTATAATAATACAAACACATACCTCTCCCTGGAGCAATCCTTATGTGTGATTGTTTGTTTTACTGTAAGGGGAATTATATTTTCTAATATGACTTACACATGATTTCATAAAGATACTATTCTAAATAAATACAAATACACATATGACTATGTGACATTCTAATGTAAATATTATTGTGTTCCTTTTCATACTGTAGCATGTGTTAGACACATAATATTAGATAAAATAGTTTAAAATGTAATAGTTCAATCTGTTCTAAGGTTTTTTTTTTTCTAGATTGCATTTGATATTTAACCAGTTACCCAAGATCATTTAAATATCTGATATCTTAATATAACAATTGGAAGTTTTTTAATATGTCATATATATGATATGTGTTAGACAGTATTTCAGGCTTTAAAAGCCCCCTTTGTTTCCACTTTTGGAAATACATTATTTTAATTTTAAGTATTTTTAGATGTATTATAAGGGCCCTATTTTGTGCTGAGTTTACGAGTTGTACATAAGCCAAGGATGTAGCCTACAACTTAAACCAACAGACAACAAAAACCACTAATGGTTCTGAGTAAAATAAATAAATAAATACTTCATAAGTATAATAAAGTGTTATCTATATTTCCTTTATCTATTTTACCTTTATTTAATCTTTTTAAATCTGATATATAAAATGTAATATAAATTTTGTTTGAGCAAATCAACCACACAGTACAAAACATGAAATAATGGACTGTAAGCTGAAAGTAAAGCTGGGTACACACTAAGTGATATATTGGATGATAAATTGTTCCGACACAAATTGGAACGATAAATCAGCCACCTTGCACAATGTGTATGCACATGTGAGACATTGGTTGCATCTTCTCATCTGCTGTGCATGCATGGCGGATCACAAGATCTAGCGGCCTACACCATAGCTCTGGAGGCGGTGGAATACAGCTGGTGAACAATTTATCAGGTGGTCGTACACCAGATTGTGCAGTGTATAAAGACCGCCCAATATATTGAGGCATAATATCTGCCATTCGTAGGTACAGACATCGTCTAATGTGTACCCAGCATAAGGCAGTTGCTTAATGTGTTGACAATGGTGCTATCTATAGTACAACACAATCTGCTACACAGCTGGTATTAGCTAATACAAAATGTACAGCGTGATTAGTTATTGCTCTCTGATGAATTACCTTGAGCAATGAAATGCATCAGTCTGCTGTTTATAGAGACTGCTGGTAAAAGAACAATATTGCTCTGCATTGGAAGATAAAGTGACCACTTGAACACAAAGTTGAGGGTGGAATCACCCAAATTTATGCCACAAAGTAAAGGGGACTGAATTTAATAATCTGTGCAATAAGGATCTATTATTTCGACCTGAAGGTACATATTATGTAGGCATGTATGCAGCTATTATGGATTTTAAACATGATTGTGAATTTGCTGGGACATTAAATATGAACACTGAACTTAAAGTGCAGACTTCATGTAGTGATCCAAGGCTAAAAACATTCATGCTACTCCATATACCTGTAGAAAAAGATCAGAAGACACTCACCAGAGTTACAGATATTTCTTTTGGTTTTATTTAGGCACTTTCATGGCTTCAGGGGTTGACATTTTGGTCTATATTTTGGACCTTTGTCAAGACATACATTAAGTCATAACATCAAACAAAATATCCATCTTAGTCTCTTTGCTAATGCGACAAGAGTACAATGCAAGGGTACCCTGGGCACTGGCATTGCATGCAACAGTGTGACTCAGGCTTTAACCTGTGTAAAAAGGAGGAAAGATGATTGTGTGGAACGGGTGAGCAATGCCATGCTTCTCACCACGTATCACTGTGTTTAATCTGTGACTTTATATCAATCCATTTGCAACAAAAAATACTAATTCTAAGTGCCTAGTAAACTATAAGTGACTATTTATGGGGCTATGATGTGAATAAGACACTAAATTTAGGATATAGTAAAGTCTGAGAACTGCTACCCATGGCTGAGCTAAGCCATGCCATCTGCCACGCACGATATGGTGCAAAAAAATAGGTATATCAGGTATCTCACAAATGCAGGACGGCTTTATTGTTACACTGCAATTTAGATTTCAGATTGGACACGTCCCTCCCAAATCAAAATCTCTTTGAACATTTGAAATCTGCCCCACCTGCAGTGCAGCATACTTTTTCCAAGGTGCACAGTTACTGGCTCTGACTTACACTATTCCTGACTTTGAATCAAGCCCTCAGTTTTGACGTGACACTCAAAAGGCCACGTAAAGTTGTCTATGAGAAAAACAGTCTCCTCATAGGTCAACTCCAGCCATTTTAAATGTTTGTCCATGTGCTTTATTTAATGTCATCCCTAAGCAGACTCTTACTGGGAATTAGACTAAAAAAATAGAATTGGTTTTTACATAAATGTAAGTGGAACGGTAAAAAAGGGAAAAACTTAAATTTTGTGTCAGTAAACAGGGCTTACTGTACATCAGTTTTTCTGGTGAAACCGGATAATAGGTATCAATCTCTATATGATACAAAATAAAGTCCATCATTGTGAAATATTTTTAATTGTCAGCGTAAGCCAAGAAAGCACTCGGACATCCAATTTTTAATTGATTTGCTTCCCTAAAATCGTATACAGAGTAAGGAGAAAGAGACAGTACTTTCCTTTGTGGGGCACTAATCCAAAACATGGAATCAGTAAATTTTGATATTTGCTAAAACTTAACTTTTAATGAAATATATCAAAGGTAAACAGAAAGAGCTCACATATATTACAAAGGAACAACAACACATAAACAAATAATGGTACAAATCAGTGGTATATCGTTAAAAACAATTTTTTGGTCCCATAATTGTTGAAATAATACATATATGGTTCAGAATCATCAGATGTATGCTTTAAATAACCACAGATTTACTGTATGTGTATGATAAGAATCATATTGAATCCAATCCGGAACAGATGGCAAACATAATATAGTCAATCAAGGTGTATGCAAAAATAATCAATTTCTTTCTTAAGAAATAATGCAATAATATCCCTGGTGAAAATATATAGAATAAAGTTATATCAAGTTGCAAAGGAAAAAATTCCTTAATGAAAGTAAGCAACAGTCACCATAGCAATACCAAACATAAATAGTAGCTCATCCATTCCCATGCTCTTCAAAAAAGATTGTCATCTTCATAGTGCAATATATCATGTATGTAAATCTAGGAATAATTTTAGTATACAACACAATTAAGGCAGTATATGATATAGAGCAACCATAGTACTGTATATATTAATAACCTGTAAGAATATTTGAAGAATAATGTGATTCATTACTGTGTTAAAAAATTAGACTCAGTACTAAGGCAATAATGAAAATTATGTAATGATCAAAAAGGTGCTTGTTACCTTAAACATATAGGGCCTGATTCAGGCCCACTTGCGAGCGGCTGTCCGCTCGCAAGTGGGTCGATGTTATGCACTGAGCATGCGCACGACGGAGGGAGCTCCGTCGTGCGCATGCGCCAGACGCGACGAGCGAAGGAAAGTCCTTCGCTCGTTGTGTCCGATCAAAGGGGGCGTGCTGTCAATGTTGATTGACAGCACGCCCCCTTTGGTGGGCGTGCCGGGGGCGTGCCTCCCTGACGGGGGCGTTCCCACGGGAACGCCTCCCGTCGGAAGCCGGCCCACTGACATCACTAGTGATGTCAGTGGGAGTGATTTTGGCTCTGATAGAGCCAAAATCACTCCAGAGCTTGCGGTTGAAAACCTCAACCGCAGGCTCCGGCTCGCAATTTCGATGGTCGCGATGGTCTCGACCATCGCGGCCATCACAAAGCACGCTCGTATAGCCTGTGGGTGGTGACCCACAGCTATACGAGCGTCCAGGAGGACGCTCCATGAAAATGGAGCCCGGCCCTCATTCAGAGCGTGCGCTCTGCTCAGAGCGTACGGCTCTGAATGAGGGCCATAATCTGTATATAATTACCACTGAGATAAAGGTATATATAAATCATCTAGCAGTCAGTAGTGTGAATCATGCTTTTGTATACACAATTTAGCCTGCATTTGGACAGATATCAGTATGATCAGATCAATGATAATTAGATTCAGAAGGTAATTACCCCTATTCACCTCACATAGACAAGTGGCTGCTGTATATTATGTGCAGATGCAGTGAATAATATGTGAGCGGACTTGCTGAGAGTACATAGGGGTATAGATAAAAGTAAATGATATCTGCTTTTCAGCGATCCTTCCAGTGTCTGCCTGGTACCTTTACTGCTGCTATGTCCTGGGTGCCTGACTGCAGAGGGTCACAGCTGTGCCTCCATCCCCTCCAGCCAGACATACATTTCACTGCATGGGCTTTGTCAATGGATTCTCTTCACTATAATAGTCACTGCTCATTCCCTTTTGTCATACACCTACACTTTTCTCATCAAATGCTCTATAGAATACTGAAAACTGCATCAAAATCGATCCAGTGGTTCTTGAGATTAACCCAAAGGCTGGGTACACACCAAAAGATTTTCTGTCCAACCATCAAACTAGTTGATTGGTTGGAATGAAAATCTGGTAACGTATGGGAGTAACTGATGATCAGCAATTTGCTCCTAAAGGCCAGAGGACAGATGAAAATGGTCGTTCAGACAAGTTTGTTAAATGTTTGATCTAAACTATTTGTTCAAACAACAGTTTTTGTCCACTTTCCGGTGTTTGGGGGCAAATTGCTGATTGTTATTTGCTTTCATCCCTTACCAGATTTTCATTCCAACCAATCAACTAGTTGGATGGTTGGACAGAAAATCTTTACGTGTGTATACACCTAAACAAATAGACAGACTTCTACCAGGGACAATATTTTATACTATGTATAGATAGATATATATCTTATGTATATAAATAAGTGTAGACATTTATAAATATATTGTTGTGTTGGTATGACTCTCAATCCTATTTGTTTTTTCAATTACATTTTTAGCACAATGTGAAAAACAAGACAGCTCTATGATAATATATAAAAGCAATGCAACTCCCTAACAAACTTACATCTATAAAATAAACCATGCTGGAACTCCATAAAAGATGAAATATAACTATACTGGTGCCTTGCTTCATAGAATGCTAAGTATGCTGAGTGCCGCCTACCTCTGCTGCTATATATTCAGTATATTCCATTGTCAAAATACATTATGGCTTAACATGCTCGATAAAGGCTTCTTACACTTAAAAAAGGTCAAATACATAGGAAAACTAATAGAACTCAAGCTTTAAAAAAAATGACATTAATATAGATGGTAATATGGGTAATCAATAAGGGACGTGGATTACATGCATTGCTAATTTTATCTTATTAATCAATAGTTAACATCTTCACACCATTCAGATATACTTATAAAATTTAGCCTATATTCAAAGCTATTCTGCTTGTGAACTTTAGCATGCATACAGAAAGTTCTAGAATGTTCCAGAAGCAGAAACAGATCCAATGACCTAATGCAGTGGTTCTCAAACTCGGTCCTCAGGACCCCACACAGGTCACGTTTTGCAGGTCATCTGGCAGGTGCACAGGTGTAATCATTACTCACTGACACATTTTAAAAGATCCACAGATGGAGCTAATTATTTCACCTGTAATTCTGTGAGACCTGGAAAACATGCACCTTGTGGGGTCCTGAGGACCGAGTTTGAGAACCTGTGACCTAATGTATATCTATCATTTGATGTGGTTTGCCTATCCTCCAACATGACCCCTTCCATCAGGTACAAAATGCTCTGCTCCTGGACTTCCCACTTAACTTGTGATTGCACTCACCTCTGTTGAACTAGTGTTTCACCACAGGTGTCTGCAATCATAAATTGAAAGGGAAGTCCAGGAGCAGAGCATTTTGTACCTAATGGAATGGGTCATGTTGGAGGGTCTGGATTTGTGTGTTCAGTTTATCTACCTTGCAACTGTTAAGAGTATAAAATAGAATGTAGATATATTTTGGGAGTTAGCTCTACAATTCCTTGAACTGCCTCAAGTTGTACGTTTTCTTTTTGCTATTTTTCAATAAATAAGCATTTTATTTTGCATCTTTGGCATTGCTACTTTTGAAACTCTGTATTGCTGTATTAGAATACTACATCTCTTTGTATCTGCATGTTTGTTCATCGGGAGGATTGCCACCTAGCAAAAGCTGGTGGGTGGATGAGCAAGCCTCCCGAATACCGCTGGGACAAGGTAAAGTGAAAAAATGTCACTTACTTAGCTTGTCCCTACACAGGAGGGCGGGGCCAAGCAGCTGCTCTTTGATCTAATGGTCATGTGACCACTTGAGCCTGCCCTCAGGCAGATCTTTTAACAGCGCAGACATGGAAGGAAGCTGGGTCTGTTTCTCTGACAGAATACTTACAGCTATCCTCCATTGTCTTGCCATAATGTGACAGGAGAGCCACTAAGCAGTGCTGGCAGTGACTATTTATCATTTACACTGTTATTTATATATTCAGGAGAGTGTAATGTTTGTTTTTCTACCTTAGAGTCTGAGGTAAAGTCACTGCCAACAGTAACCTCTTTCCTCTGTTCAAGAGAGAGAAATAAAGTGGCCTCTTCCTGCTGGCAGTGATTCGCTCTCATTTAAGCTGTTAATTATGAGGAAAAAATATATTTTTCTGTCAAATGGAATAAAAATCTTTTTTTTTTTACCTCAGAGTGTGAGGTACAAATCACTGCCAGAGACACCTCTCCCTCCACAGATTACTCAGGGATGCTGGCTCAGACAGAAATGTAGCAGCCCCTGAAATTGCCAAAGGTGGCAAAACATGAGGTGCAAAAGTGAATGTGGAGATAAATTCACAAAGAGATGTCTGTTCTGGCACAAATGGACCCTTATATGGGAATGGACCTCAGATTGCACACCTTGAACATATATATATATAATTGGAGGTGCTACCTGTGGAGACAATAGATATATGCACAAAAAAAGAAGTACAGGTGCTCAACTCCAAATTAACTGATTGTATATAAATAAATACATTTTTGCAATGAATAGAGGTTTTTAGCATAATCTTGGACAAGGTTATGGGCCTACCCACCGCATCCGGGTAACCTCTGTCGGGTAGGTCCCTAACATACTAGGATTCAAATCCAGAGCGCAGGACACCCCCACCCTGGCCCAGCTAAGCCGCCCCAGGGCACCGCCATAGTAAGAAGAGTGCAGTGTAAAAGAGATAGTTAAGAGCAGCCTAGGCTGCATATAAAGAATGAAAATAAAAGTGAAGTACATGTATAATAAACAAACAGTGAAGGGTTAAAATGTATTTTTTTGTACAAATGGATCCTTCCCTGAAATTGCCCCATGGTTGCAAAACATGAGGTGCAAAAGTGAATGTGGAGATAAATTCACACAGGGATGCCTGTTCATGCACAAATGGATCCTTCCCTGAAATTGCCCGGAGGTGGCAAAGCACCTGTGTCCACACCAGACACATTTCTCCTGGCCATAGCTGGCACAGTACCTCTGCCCGAAGCTGGCACCATTAGGACACGCATTTAAGACAACAGGGGTTCCAACCCAATGTTTCACTATTAAACTCTCCTGAGTATGTATGTCCACCATGTCCCTCTTCTTTGGACTGTGAGCCAGAAGAGGTGACTAGGTTCTCAGCCTCTTCAAAGAGGCAAGTCTAGTGACATACAGATGGCCAGCATTGCACTAGCAGGTAAAACCTCCCACCAAATTATATACCTCACTCTGGAACCTTAGTCAGAGGTATGAGGTATACAAGTTTGCACAGTTAGCCTGTACAGGAGCTATAGGCTGCCCTCAAGTTGCTGTGGAATTGTGCATCCCAGCATGCCCTGCCTCAGTTTTGCTATCAGGGCATGCTAAGACTGTGGCTGGGGGTGTGGTTCACCAGCGGCTGAGGAGCCAGTTATTTCCCACCCCTGCTGCAGAGCAACCCTAGTCATAAATGGTAAATTGAGTTTAAAGAGTTATACAGGGCTCCCAGGTGCACCCGCACTATTTGCCCTGAAGTTGACTTATCTTTATGTTCACATGGGGGTAATAGGTCCTAAAGCAACCCAATGCACCAAATGTTAAGGCAAATTCAGTTTAAAAATAACTGGTGCTGCTGGTCGTTTACGTTCTGTTCAAAAAGATTGATTCTGCCATACCTGGAAAGCTAAGCAGTGTGAGCCCAGCAGTGCTCTGGATGGGAACCAGGTAGGTTTTTTCTGCATAATAGAGTCTCTAGTACCTGTTAAGTATATCTTACTCAAGGCGATTAGTAGAGCCACCCTCATTATTGGTGATAGGCTAGCAGGTTGGCCAGAGCTGGACTAATGAGATTAGCGCCGAGGCCACTTGTCATGCCAATTCTAGTAAATGCAGAACTCTTGGCCAGATTTCATAGTTAAGGTCAGGGGTCACATTCAAGGCCCACAGGTCATGCTCAAACAGGCGGTTCCTAAAAATACTTTTAAGCAGTCAGAGTATCCTCGTTTACTCTTCTTTCGAAAATAAGCTCAAGGAGTTGCAGCCCCTTGCTAGACAAAGTCTTGTCTATAGCTTAGCAGCTACTTGTCTAAGCAGTATAGCTTAGCAGAAGGGCCTCCAAAGTCAGCACAAATCATTTCCCATAGAGGTGAAATGTGTAATTCAATGACAATTAGAGCTAAATATGAAGGCACTGTATACATATATTAAAAAATAGAGGGTTTTGAATAAAAGGACTAACATATAGCCCCTTTTTCTTTTGGCTACTAATTGGTTTTGCCTAAAATTATACCTATAGGAGGTTTTCCATTTGGTCTCAGTCTACCTCAACCATTGGAATCTTTTGGCCATTTTCTAAAAAAGAGACCACCTGCTTCAGTGGATTGTAATGGTGGTTGTACTCTCAATAGCACCTTACACCTGCACATGTTTAATGAAAGCAGAGGTTCCATACTATGTTATTGTCACCTTCATCTAAAAAGAGTCCACTCTCAATAGACTGGGATATATTAATCAGTCACCAAGGTCTAACTCTGTCTACCCTGGCCAAGCTCGGATTATCCATAAATTAGATAAATTCTTTTATGACTCCATCCCATAGGAAATATCCCTTCTTTTCTCTGGTGTTTCTTCCAGAAAAGTTGCCAGAATTAAGTTCAATGATAGTTCAAAGTCAGAATATACATTGAAAGGACTTAGGCAAAGCTATTAGAAAAATGAGGGCCTTACACCTGAGGCTTTTCCATGTTCCCTTACACTGTAAACAATTACACAACCTATTGAGATTTGCATTTCTAATGGTTGGGGATCATTCACTCAGAACCAGGCAGTGAAAGGCAAATAGTAAACAATGGAGCAGTAGGCTTATGTCAATCTGCTCAAGTGAAGGCCAGCCATGTTAGTCCTTAGAGCTTTAAATCCCAGTCACCTACAGGAATTTGCAGTTTAAATTTGTCTGGATAATGTATCTTAACTGAACAGGATTGCACGCTCTTGTTCTCTGTCACAAAAGCCCTCTGGATTAGGAAATGGGCCATTCAAAGACTATTCACCTAACAACAATTGCATTCTGGGAAATTAATGAAACTAATGAACTGGACAATTCTCCATTGATATAATCTGATTTCGGGCAATGTGGCCTTAAATATTCCAAACAATAGTTCAAACCTTCAGGGGTTCATTGAATAGATCATTTTGCAACCCTTTTCTGAAGCTCAGGTTCCCACCTTTGTGTCCAGAGTGTGGAATCAGGGATCAATCAAAAAGAATGTAATGTCTTGACCATGGTCAGACCTTCTCCCATATGTTCTCCCACCACCTGCGTTTTACTGAAGATATAGCACATAATGAGAGCAGACCAGGTATCCCATTTAATACTAGTTTATCCTCTCTGGCAATCCTGGGTATTGTTTCCTCTAATCAATTAGTTGTGCAAAGGGCCCAAAATTCTTCTGCAACTCTCCAAAGACTGCTTCCAGGGTTCTCCAGATCTCCTGGACAAGTTGACACCAATCATATTGTGAGTTACATGAATGGGTTACTAACAAGACTCAAGATTGTCATCTTCAACAGTAGACCTTCTAATTGCCTCACTGAGGCCATTCAAGGACCAGATATTCTACCATGGTTAGAAAAGTTAATGTATGGCATAGGACTGCTAATACAGCTAGAACAGCTTCCCACCTTCCTGGACTTCTGGCTGCCAAATATGATGCAGGCCTTGCATCAGCCAACATCTGCTATTATGGTTCAGCTCTTGCCTTTTTATCACCAAGGCTAACTGAAGACATTTTACTTAGAGGAGTTCTTTCCTGCCCAGTGCTTTTAATCCACAGTGTTCTAGTACTTTGAATACAGAATATAGAACCTGTTCTAACCCTCTAAGCTGCCTTAGAAACAAGTTCAGAGAGTGTACTTTTAATGATAATATTTGCTTTATTACTAGATTTAGTCTTAGAGGCCAGGTGTGCTGGGCTAATCTTAAATTATATTACCAATCAAAAAAAAATTATCTTTTAAAAATCGTATAGTTGAGTTTGATATATTCAAAGATGGGACAAATACAATTATTTGTTTGGTAACTTATCTCATAATTGAAACTTACTGCTCCACTAAAAGGTGAAGCTTCAAGGTTATGTATCACTTGCCATTAACCCCTTTAAGGGACACCTCCATCAGGGGAGCTGCCACCTCTATTGCAGCAGCAAAACTTATGTTCCTACATTCCATAATGCATACCACTCATTGATCTTCTGAGCATACATTTGCCAAGCATTATTGGAGACCAACTGATCTTCCAAGCAACCACCAGGTATGCTGTAGTCTGCCCACCAGCTGTTGCTAGGTGGCAATCCTCCCGACGAACAAACAGTAGTTTGCAGGAATCTATGACCTGCAAACTTTCTTTATTCTAGGGAATAGGATTGCCACCTAGCAACAGCACCCACCCTACCCATCCTTCACCTTGCTAGGGCTGTTGGTTGCTCTGTCCAAAATTGCTCCAGGAGATTCATATCTTTATTATTTTCTCCTGAGTGGGCCAGAGGATCATGACAAGCCACAGACATCAACTGCAAGAGACATCAAATATTTCTTTCTGTCTTACCTTTTGGTTGTCCAAATTATGATCAAGTCAGCATCTGTTCTTTTGCCTTTATGCCCATATTTGTGCCTAGCCTGTGGATGTTCTTCATGTTGCTATATAATTTGTAAGTATATATAAGTTGTACTGTATAATTACATCATTGCATTGATCAAAACTATGTTTTGTTACCAGTTCAGTTAACAATTAAAAAAAAAAAAAAACACAGAATCAGGGCGCTATACTATCAAGGATTGAGTTGATTAAAGATAATAGTGTTCTAAACAACAATGCTGATATTGGGGACCCAGAAAAAATAAAGGGACAATAGGTAAGGTCTCAGATGACTGCCACTACCAATAGAGGAGCTGACCCTCTTGTACAACAGACAAAAAACTAAATAGGAGAGCTATCCCTGAAGACCTCAATAATTAGGTGTTTATAGATTCTAAATGAATAGGTATGAAAATACACTGTCGAATAAAATCAATAGGAGATTCCACAGGCAAGACAATAAAAAAACTTTATATAGGAAGAAATAAGTATACCAAAAAATAAATGCATAAAAACACAGAAAAATAATAAATAAAAATGAATAATAAAATAGGATTAAAAACCAGGTGGAAATAAATGAATAACAATTGACTAAGAACCACCAGGTGAGGTGTAACAAAAATAACTTGCAACAATGGTTTGCTGAATAGGCTTAATAGATGAACCTGTCACCCCAATTGTACATCTGTTGTTAAAGGCAACTTTATTGTCAGATCTTTAATTAAATGCAACTATGTTTCCAGTCAGTAGCAATAAGATGCTGAAGTGAAGATTCTCCCGTAGGTTTGCAATAAACGCTGACAACTGTATTCATAAGTTGCATTGGTGGCCACCAGTGATGTAGGGGTTAGATTTAAATGTACAAACCTAGTGCACAGGTAAAATAGTAAACGGGGTTAATGCAAAATCCCTAAGCACCGCTAGTGTAGTCCCTTGGACTGGATTGAGCCTGCAAAAGGAAGTCCCAATAATAGGTGTCAGAGTTACACCAAGCAGTGTCCGTGGACACAAATAACCAGTATCGGTTGTGCCGCTGTGGAAAGTATAAGGTACCTCAGTGTCCGGTAAGATGGGTTCCACAGCATCCGGTAACTAGAATATGGCCTTTCAGAGTGCACTCGTGGCCGCATGTTGCTGTCTGTTGGGGCTCTTATGTTGGTCAGCAGGACATGGATCACTGCAGCGTGTATCCAGAGATTCCAGTCAGGTTGCGGTGCAGAGAAATAAAGCCCAAAAGGGTTCAGCTGTGCAAACTAGGTGATCAGGATATATAATCTTGACGCGTTTCTCGGCTCTTGCCGTTTCCTCAAGAAGCAAGTGATGCCAGTGGGACCGCCCCCAAACTAAATTACTAATCATTTAAAGGACTTACAAGCCTTTGTCAGGTGTTCCTTAGGGAATGCCTCCGTTTGGCCAGCCACCCCTCCACCCCGCCTACAAAATTGTGCGAGCTGTTGATCACCATTGACAGACGCCCCTTTCGTAGTGGGCTTGTGCACGTGCAGTGCAGCCGCTGCACGTGTGCAGGGCCTCAACATCAACCCGCTTGCGAGCGCTCAGTGCTTGCGAGCGGGTCTGAATGAGGCCCTGTGTCAGAAGGAAATCGTATGGTGGATGCACTGCAATAGCAGTGGCTGAAAAGGGTTTTGACAGTTATATATCATTAAATCTTGTTGTTATGCCTGATGAACACAATTTAATTTGTATGCAATCAGATTGTTTCCAACAGCAGGTCTCCCGATGGAAGGATGTGTCACTAATGCTAATGTACTGTGGAGCAGCAGAGAAGTGAAACCAGTGGCTCCCAAAATTCTTCTGTCTGCACTGACTGAGTTGTCACATGGATTGATACATGTAGGTAAAACAAGAATGGTAAGTCCATTTAAGACCTACTGGCATTGACCTTGGTTCTCTACCTTTGCAGCAAAACATTGTGAAAGCGGTCTCATTTGCTTAAAGACTTTGTAGGCAGACTTGTGCATACAGATCATTCCCATTTCCCATCTACTAAGGGACCATTCTGGGTGATACAAAGTGACATCATAATAGACCCAAAGGTAAGATTGCAGCAAAATGTTCTTATTTGCTTGAGCCTGTTCTCTGGGTGGATGGAAGTGTACCATACTGCCTCACAGAAAGCTAGTATAACAGCTAAGAAATGAAGACATTCACACAAGAATTTGTTTGCATACATGGAATTCTCAGGTAATTTCCTCTGACTAAGGTACTAATTTTATTGGTCTTGTATTTAAGAAGATACAGTATGCAACAGTTGCACCCCCCTACCATCTGCAGGCCAATGAAAAAGTCTGGCTAAAACTAATCAAAAGTCTGGCTTGTTGTCCCTTTTCTTGCATGCCCTTAGGTCCACCCTAAGAGGCCCTTTGAACATTTCAACATTTCCTCCTTTCTGATACTGTTTGGAGAACTCCCTAATTTAATGCTAAGCTCTTCCCCATACTTGTCTACTGCTCAGTATGTGACTGTGAACTATTTGATATAAATTACTAATCATTTAAAGGACCTACAAGCCTTTGTCATTGATACACAATTGTAGCTCGCTCTCACATGTCACAACTTTAAACTGGAGATTTAATCTTGATAATATGATTCTTACATTCTGTTTTGTTGACAGATCAATGGAAAGGACCCTATCATGTGCTGCTGACATCATCTGCAACCGTGAAAGTCAAGGAGAAGTCAAAGTGAATACACAACTGTCACTGTATGAATGTAACTCCTCTGACACCATCAGTCCAGGCAGAAGATATCTTTTCAAGCACCAGTACAGACCTGAAAGGGTGATGACCCTGGAAGGAACCATGATGTCACCCAGACTACCTAGAGTCATCATGGACACTGGGCCTGATTCAGACCCGCTCACAAGCGCATTGCGCTCTCAAGCGAGTCAATTGTGGGCCAGTGCGCACGTGCGGCATGCTCACTGTGCGTGCACGAGCCCCAGATTGAGTGCAAAAAGTACTCACTCCGGTGCTCACAACAAACAGGGTGGCTGTCGATGTTGATCGACAGCTCGCCCCGTTTTGTAGGCGGGGAGGGGGGGTGGCTGGGCAAACGGAGGCGTTACTGCAGGAATGCCTGCCATTTGTGGGCGGCCCTACTGACATCACTCATGGTGTCAGTAGGTGGACTTCCTGCTCTATTAGAGCAGGAAGTCCACTGGGGCTTGCGGCAGCGAGACCCTACCACAAGGGTCTTGTCACAAGCCCGATGGTCGCGATGGTCTTGAACATCGCGAACATCACCTGGCTGCTCGCATAAGCTGTGGGTGGTAACCCACAGCTATGCGAGCGGCCTGGAGGCCGCAACAAAAAAAACAAACAGCCACCCTGATTCAGAGCGAGTGCACGCTTTTTGCGTGCGGCTCTGAATCAGGCCCACTGTTTTTGCCTCAATAACTTTTGTCATCATAGTCTTAACAACAACTTTATATTTACAGTGCTGTACAAAGACTGACTATAAAGAAACATATAAATTAATGGTCCTTATGAAAATGAAACATGTTATTCTGCCTCTAAAGAACTTACAGGGGTTGGGACTGAAGATGTATCTACTGTTTCCATTTTGAGCAATTATATAATATGCACACATATAAAGACTAAAAGAGCTTTAATAAAGACCACATGCTTTTGTTTGAAGAAGGGTACTACTCGCTTTTACAGTTACTTCAGAAAGTTTCAACAATCTGCAGTCAGACTAATTGTTGAATATGCTGTATTCACTCAATATGGCCCCATTCTTTGTCATCAGATGGCAAGAATTAAATTTACCAAAGCAAATGAAAAAACAAATTTGATTCAGGAAGGCAAGGCTCAAAATTATATGACCATGAGACCTGTACCCAGGATCTAACCACCAACCTTCCTCCCTCCCACTGGACCCTTGGGAATTATAAGGGATTTCACCATCCTGTATGGCGAGTGTAGACATTTATCTTAGCCCAGTGAATTTACCTTTTATCTTTCTGGCTGTTTTCTATAAACTCATTTAGAATCAGAAAGGATGATAGGGGCATTTGTTAGGCAAGCAGCATCAGAGAGGATTGATATGAATGGTAATATGGCTAATCAATAAATGACTTAGATGGATCTAATTACAGTAAATGCATTGTTAATCTTTTTAAATACTACTATTATAAGGGTATTGTGTCTGTCTATCTGTTCCAAGTTGGCACAAAAACATCTAAAACGTTTTCATGAAAACTGCATCATTAGGTAGTGGACATAGGGCCTGATTCAGACCTGTTTGCTAGCAAGTGAACACTCGGAGCAAGCGATGTTTTGCAAAGTGCCCATGGGTGTGCATCGCAGTGTGCGTGCACGAACTAGTCCGAGCGATCGGAAAGCAATCGCTCACCCAGCAGAGACAGCCCAGCTGAATGAGTGACAGGTCAAGCCATTTGTGGGTGGTAACAGGGGCAGGCCACTGGAAACGGGGGAGTGAAGGTGCGGACACAGGCGTGCCTGAGCATCCTAATGCCATTTCAGAGGCGTGCATAATTAACAGGCAGCGTCATAGTACACGTCACCTGGTCGAATTACACACTGAAGTTCTCGCAGTGCTTGCGGTAGGCTACAGTCAACCACAAGCGGAGTGGTGAGTGAATAGGAGAGGCTACATAGCAGTCTGCACAGGGCACACAGTGACATTGGTGTGAGTGGTGGGTGAAGGCTACATAGCAGTCTGTGCACAGGGCACACAGTGACATTGATGTGACAGGTGGGTGAAGGCTACATAGCAGTCTGTGCACAGGGCACACAGTAACATTGGTGTGAATGCTGGGTGAATAGAAGGCTACATAGAAGTCTGTGCACAGGGCACACAGTGACATTGGTGTGAGTGGTGGGTGAATAGGATAGGCTACATAGCAGTCTGTGCACAGGGCACACAGTGACATTGGTGTGAGTGGTGGGTGAATAGGATAGGTTACATAGCAGTCTGTGCACAGGGCACACAGTGACATTGGTGTGAGAGGTGGGTGAATAGGATAGGCTATATAGCAGTCTGTGCACAGGGCACACAGTGACATTGGTGTGAGTGGTGGGTGAATAGGATAGGTTACATAGCTGTCTGTGCACAGGGCACACAGTGACATTGGTGTGAGAGGTGGGTGAATAGGATAGGCTACATAGCAGTCTATGCACAGGGCACACAGTGACATTGGTGTGAGTGGTGGGTGAATAGGATAAGGCTACATAGCAGTCTGTGCACAGGGCACACAGTGACATTGGTGTGTGTGGTGGGTGAATAGGATAGGCTACATAGCAGTCTATGCACAGGGCACACAGTGACATTGGTGTGAGTGGTGGGTGAATAGGATAAGGCTACATAGCAGCCTGTGCACAGGGCACACAGTGACATTGGTGTGAGTGGTGGGTGAATAGGAGAGGCTACATAGCAGTCTGTGCACAGGGCACACAGTGACATTGGTGTGAGTGGTGGGTGAATAGAATATGTTACATAGCAGTCTGTGCATAGGGCACACAGTGACATTGGTGTGAGTGGTGGGTGAAGGCATTGCTGCCACCAGTCTGTATAGGATGGCTGGTCAAGTGGGCTACTCCCCCGACAGTGCCCCTATGCAAAACAATACAACTAGACCACCTTAAAGAAATAAAATGTTGGCAGAAGCGATTTTATTGTTGTCAAAGCCGCGGGCAACAGCTTGTGTGTAATTATAAATACTGCATTTGAGTTCCATTTTCTAACAATTGTAACAACGGTTACTGTGAATATATACTATGGTAATTAATTGTAAATTAGAATTAAGAAACCATACTCAGGATTCAGCCGGCGTCACTTCTACCATCACCTGCATTCCCATGACATATTAATGTACAGGATAACGCATCATGTGATAATATTGCTGTTCCTGCTACTAAATGTAAATAGCTTGAATCTAGTTAAACATTAGTTTATGCCTGCTCACCATTCAGATATGCGTATAAACTTTAGCCTATATACAAAGCTGTTCTGCTTGTAAACTTTAGAATTCATACAGAATGTTCCAGACACAGACACAGGGCCTGATTCTTTACCGATCACAACTACAATGATGCACGCACTTGACCAATTGTTGCGTTCTGCGCATTTGTATGCATCGCAGTGCGCATGCGAGAACCGGCCACTGCGAACGGGACTGTGATTGCAGCCCTAAACAAGCAGGAAGAGCAAGTAATATTGCAGCAGTGAATAAAACAGGTATTTGCCAACCTCACTAGCAAAAAACAAAGGGTATTTAATCTACGCTAATATACCTTTGTTGGGACATTGAATGAATCATAAATAATTAAATGAATAGTTTTTATTCAATAATAAACGATTATAAAAAAAGAAATACAAGGCACTGCGAGCACTTCAGTGTAGATTTCAAGCAAGTGACGTGTCCTATGACGCTGGCTGGTAATTATGCATGCCTCTGAAACGGCGTTCGCTCCTCTACTCCCCCATTTCCAGTGGCCTGCCCCAGTTATCACCCACAAATGGCTTGACCTGTCACTCATTCAGTTGGGCTGTCTATGCTTGGCGAGCGAGAATTTGCCCAGATTGAAAAACATTGCTCACTCCGAGCGAGCAGCCGCTTGTGAGCGGGTCTGAATCAGGCCCAATGTCCTAATTCCAGACTGTGGTTTTTGTGATATAGAAAAAAATCGACACTGTTACATCTCTATTTTTTATTACAATGTAATGAATTTATAAATGGGAGTATACTATGCTTACATCTCCTTGAGAATTTGAATATAATGGAGGGTACACACGGTCAGATATTCTTGACGATATGAACGATATCGAAAGGAAAAATCATTACATCGTTCATATCGTTGACATGTTTGGCATGCATCGACCAATGATGCTCGTGCCCGCATGTCAGATAACGATATCTGAAGTCGTCTGTGTTTGCAGTCCAACTCTGACGGCTTCGTCATTTAAATACTGTCAGAAATCATTCATTATTTATCGTTAATGAGATCGTTGGGTAAATCATTTAAATGTGTGGATACAGGGTTCTCTCAATCACCTTGACACCGAGCAGATGAAACCAAAGTGATGGTTTATTTTTCACGGCACATAGAAAAAGATAATATGCAATGGCAAGGGGTAAATACAGCGAACAGGAAATATACAGGTAGCAATCCAAATAGAGGCAGCCCCAGTAGAGTATAAAGTCCTAGAACAATTTCATGAAATAGCTAACGATACAAAGTTTCACACAGTCGAAACTACCACAGTTCACACAGCAGTGATAGCATATACGTTCACCAAGGCATTTCTGGGATACCACACAGTCGAAACTACCACAGTTCACACAGCAGTGATAGCATATATGTTCACCAAGGCGTTTCCGGGATACCACACAGTCGAAACTACCACAGTTCACACAGCAGTGATAGATTACAAGTCCACACCGGAGAACGAAGATCTCCAACCAGGAGTTTCCAAATGTATACTTGATGAGTCATTGCTATGAAGAAATGCACATCAGGATATAATATATACGTCTACTAAGCACCTTGTCAGAAAGTCCCTTCTTAGCCAAGGTCAGTGACTAAACTACCTACCTAATTGCTCTTTCACTGTTCGCTTTTCTTATTCTATCTCCACTTTGCTACCTCAATCAGTTGGAGTACCAGAAGGCTCAGTCTTAGGTCCTCTACTGTTCTCAATCTATACCACCTCTCTTGGCAAACTAATCAGATCTTTTGGTTTTCAGTATCATCTGTACGGGGACGATACTCAAATTTACCTATCCTCCCCAGACTTGTCACCATCTGTGCTGGTCTGTGTCACTGACTGTCTATCTGCCATTTCAACTTGGTTGTCATCTTGCCACCTCAAACTTAATATATCCAAAACAGAATTAATTATATTTGCACCGGCCAATAGTAGTTACCAACCTGATATCTCTATTACTGTTGACAACTCGACAATCAACCCCACCTCACAAGCTTGCTGCCTAGGTGTCATCCTTGACTATGAACTGTCTTTTGTTCCCCACATTCAATCTCTCTCTAAATCCTGTTACATACATCTAAAAAACATAGCCAAAATTCGACCATATCTTACACAAGACACTGCAAAAACTCTAATGCACACACTCATTATTTCCCGCATTGACTATTGCAATAGTCTCCTTATTGGTCTTCCCAAAAACAGGCTCTCCCCACTACAGTCCATTTTGAATATTGCTGCGAGGCTGATCTTTCTCACCAAACGTTCAGTGTCTGCTGACCCACTCTGTCAGTCCTTCCATTGGCTGCTGGTCTTCTACCATGTTCAATTTAAAATACTTACACTCACACATAAAGCTATTAACCAAACAAAAGTGGGTTTTAGGTTTTGGGTCTGTATCGGGCGCACATCTAATATAGTCTAGATATAGAAATAGAATAAGAGAGAGTAAATATTTAAATATATTGGTTTAATGGTATAAAAGTTGGTGAGTTTTAATAGGTATGCAATGTTAAAGGTAAAATGTAAAGGATAAATGTGGATCTATAAAAATAGATTAAAATACTATCAAATCCAAGTATATAAAAATAAAACACAAATAATAAATATGCATAAAGTCTCTTAAAAGAGTCTTGTTGAAACATTTATATTTGCAACAGCTGATTGCTCTTTCAGGAGTAAACAGGGTGTAGTTCAGTTCCACAGTTTTGAAGAGACTCCGTATGGACAAATTCGTACATAAAAAATAGTGTTTTAAAAGTGTGGCCACATTAAATCAGGTGCACGCACCTCCTACCTTTGTTTGTTCCTAGGTGCTTGTAGACTTGCCCTGGACTTGTGGGGTCTTGCGCATGAGTATACCCTCTCCTAATGGGGTAGGATTAGTGCTGTATCCTCCGTGGGGTCTCCCCGATCCCAGAGCTGTATAGTATGATCTCTTCAGGCTTGAACCTCTGGCGGTGTTAAAGTAGCGCTGCGTCCTCCATCGGCAGTAAGGACAGCTCCGTTCGGCAGAGCTCGTGCCCCTGGAGCCGTGCGTACTGCTCCTTGTGATATCTTGCTGCCGCTTGATTGTGGGTATGTGGTGGGCATGTCCAATGCATTTCTCCCGGTTGGGCTTCGTCAGGGACAGTGATAGTGATGCTGAACTCCTGTCTCTGTCTTAAATAGAGTACTTAATTGCATCTGATGGGATAAATGATTTTATTTTGTTATTGCAGGAGTAATTATATCAGCTAATTTGCAGATATTTCTTCTTTGATTGGTAAACAGTGTTTCTAAAATAGTAACTTTTGTTGGGATAATTTTTTTTTTTTCTTGATGTACTCAGTATGTTAAGTATGTCGCAACTTCCTATTTGTGATCACTTTGGGGAGAATAAAACTTAATAAGTATGTCTTTAGAAGCTTAAAATGGTGGAAAATTCCTTGGTTACTTTGTATAAAATAAATAAATTGAGCTATTATTTGTTAAGGACCTCTGATAGAATAGAATCCAAATACTTTAATGTTATTCATTCTTATTATTATAGTGGGAGGGTGTTTATATATGTCTACATCCCATTCGAGATGATATAATTGGCATATAGTAACAAAACAGAATAGCATTATTTAGTTGAGAAATTGGAATGAAAAAAGGGGTTTATTTCATTTATCGTAGTGGATGTTCAGACCTAATCTCGTATTTTTCATTAATTGGTTTATTAATTTGTTTTATCTTCATTTCATTGGACAGTATTTCTTCTCCTTTGTCTTCTCATTACTTCGTCTGTTTCTCTGGGTGTTCCGTAGTTTAATAGATTTGAATTCAAGTGCCCAGAGGGTCTTGCCAGGGGTAGAGACGAGGCTTTTGTTTTGACATATGGGTAAGAAAGAGAGAAGAACTTACTTACAGTACCTGTGTTTCGTTGAAGGTCTCCCTTCCCACTACTCAGCAGGCACAACCCTCCTTAGCTTCCAAGTTCGAATGGGATGCTTTGGGCCTCTACAGGGTGGTAAGACTGTAAAAATCTCTCTGACCGTATTTGCCTACACTTGAGCTCAGAAGGTCTCATGTGGCCCCCTGCCTCACACCTCAGGAACCTCCGGTCAGGAAATTTGATAATTCAAAATCAATGTTGAGGCCATGCGGTGTTAGAGTTTTTATTTCGTAAATCCATCTGCTTTCCTTTCTTGACATGGCTTTAATATGATCCCTGCCCCTCCATAAATGTTTCACTTTAGATATAGCTTGAAATGAGAGTAGGAAAGAGTCTCTATTATGGTGTAGGAACGGACAAAGGTAGGAGGTGCGCACACCTGATTTAATGTGGCCACACTTTTAAAACACAATTTTTTATGCACGAATCTGTCCATACGGAGTCTCTTCAAAACTGTGGAACTGAACTACACCCTGTTTACTCCTGAAAGAGCAATCAGCTGTTGCAAATATAAATGTTTCAACAAGACTCTTTTAAGAGACTATGCATATTTATTATTTGTGTTTTATTTTCATATACTTGGATTTGATTGTATTTTAATCTATTTTTATAGATCCACATTTATCCTTTACATTTTACCTTTAACATTGCATACCTATTAAAATTCACCAACTTTTATACCATTAAACCAATATATTTAAATATTTACTCTCTCTTATTCTATTTCTATATCTAGACTATATTAGATGTGCGCTCGATACAGACCCAAAACCTAAAACCCACTTTGCTACTGTTAGTGATCAGGAAAGGGATCACTGTGGTCTGTGGCAGCCTACTATATTTCATACTTTCTCTCTCCCCTTTCCCCTCCCATCAGCTTTGGAAATAGCACAGAACACACCACTTATACTAAACATTATTAACCAAACCACACCAACATACATCTCTTCACTTATCTCAAAATATCTTCCAACCCAACATCTCTGCTCTGCACAAGATCTGCGTCTCTCATCCCCATGCATTACTTTTTCCCATGCACGGTTACAGGACTTTTTTCGGGCTGCACCCACCCTGTGGAATGCCCTCCCATGCACAATAAAACTTTACACTAGTTTCCAAACATTCAAACGTTCTCTGAAAACTCACCCCTTCAGACAAGCTTATCAGATTCCAGGACCGCCCACATAACTTTTTATAGATTCCCTATCTAACTCCCTTCTTATAGTAAACACCTATCACATATTCACTTTCTTCAATTTAACATCCTCCTAACCCTAGGCCAACTTTCCAGTGAGATTGGATTATACAGCCCACCAAGAACATCTGCAATCGGGCTGGACCAAATTGCAATATGTAGCACCTATCCTTGTGTATCAACACCTATTTCCCTACAGATTATAAGCTTGCGAGCAAGGCCCTCTTGACTTTATGTATGCACACTGGTGCCAGAGGAAGCCACTTCCGATGCATCCTGGGCACACAGCAGAGGAAAGCTGACAGTGCCAGCACAGGCAAGCAGTGGGGTCTGATTCTGGAGTCTTTGGTTTGGGACATGGCATGCACAAGACAGTAATGCAGCATCTTATAAAGCAGTGAGTGAGCATCTCAGTCCTTGCACATTTGGATGTTTGCTTGCTCACCAGAGTATGGGGTGTTTAGCGACATTGGCATAAAGATGCAGACATGACTTCAGAAAGAAATGTAAGGCCACTGCATCTACGTTTGACTGAGATTCAGGCCCTGGATGAGCAAAATACAATAGGTTAATTAATTGCAGCAATTTAAACAATGGAGTTTGTCTTTTGTGAACTTTGGTATATACAACAACTACAGAAGGTAAAATGAGGAGAGTGAGGTGAAAGGGCACCAGAGAATATAAAAAAGGTTAACACCACAAAGATATATTTTGTGGGGGGGTTTTCTGCCAATAATCCTTCTTTCCAAAATACTGTAGTAAAAAGCAAGATTCTATGTGTAGGTTTTAAAAATAAAAAATGTGCACTTGAACTGAAAATACATTGTTACCCATATATGAAAAATGTACGTTTTCTGTAGAGCAGGGTAATATTGTCTAGTGATTACAGGTGATCATTAGAAAATAGCTACTAGTGGGTCACATAATTTGAAAGTGGGCCAACTTGCTTGAAACTGTCTTTATGAAGGTGAAAGGACATCTAGTGCCCTCTCCCCATATATGAAAAACAATCTTTTTTTTCACAAAAGTGATAACATCAATGTTTCCAATCCAGCCTGAAAGCTTCAAGGGGTACCCAGTGGTCAGTAGGACTGGTGGGGGATAGGTACTTACTGGAAACAATTAGTAGTTAATTTAAGAAGTATGACAACCAAGTTTTTAACTCATACTACAAGTATTTATGCTGATTAGCGGTGGCGTAACTAGGGCAAGGCCACCGGGGCTCGTGCCCTGGGTGCCGTGGGACTGGCAGCGTGGGGGGTACCGGCCCATCCTAGATAGCCAGTGCCATGCTGACCGCAGTGAGTGCGGTCAGTACTACACATTTACTAGGGACTGGCGCTATGCTTTCCTGCACCCAGCACTGTCCTGTGCTACACAGGCACGACCCTTCCCTCCCCCTGAGAACTTACCCAATAGCACCAGGTGGAGGGTGGGAGAAAGGCACAGGCTAGTGCATTTCAACATACATCGCCACCAGTGTGGCAGCGATGTGTGTGTTAATCAGCAGCCAATGAGAGTCAGACAGACTCTCATTAGCTGCTGCTGAGCCCACTGCAAGAGCCGGGCTGGAGCTCACTAATAAGTTCTGCCTTCTGGCTCCTGCAGTGGATTATAGGAGAGAAATCATGATTTCTCTCCCATAATGCAGAGCATGCCAGCCTGGGAGGACTGTGGTGGTGCGGATGGAGGCGGGAGCAGGAGCCGAAGCAGGGTTTCAGGTAAGTGGTATTTGTTTTTGCTTTTTTACTCGCGTGTTTGTCTATTGGGGGCACTGCATCTGGGGGATCTCTACTCGGGACTACTACTGGGGGGACTACTAGTGGGGGCACTGAATAGGGTGGACCAGTACAGGGGGCACTGTATAAGAAGCACTTGATATGGGGGATCACTACTGGGGGCCTGCAAAAGCTTCTACTAAGGTATTGTCTGATAGGCTTAAAGCTCCAGATACTCTTTTTTGCTTCCTTTACCACCCTCCCCTGGGCCATAACTATGAATGCATGATCGGTGCTGCTACGCAGAGTGCAGGGCTCTATGTGCGGCACCGTTGTGGCCCCTGCTTCTGGATAGTATTGCTGTGGCAGTGCTGCATGGAGCATCCTTAGGATACCCTGGACAATACTGCATTTCCCAGTGCTGGCGGTCCTGCCCCCTCTGTGCAACATAATGAGTGGAGTCAGCACAGGGTGCACTGCCACCTTGTTAAGGCACTTCCCCCTCAATATAATGTAACTTCCACATGAGCACCAAAGATCACCATTTTTATATTTGTAATTAATTTGAATTAAGTAGGGGAACCTTACTCCATCTTCTGGCTGCTCCTAACCCCCCCTCCCATCCTTCATTTTAATTTCTAAGCTCTAAACTCCAAAATTATACTTGCTAATAAAACTGTGCATAAAGCTTTATTTACATAATTATAATAAAATATGCATAAATGTATTTACAATGTATTAAGCAAAAAATGAAAAATATACATCATGCTATTGCAATTAATTCTTTATTGAGAAATTATGATACATCACCTGCATTCCCATGACTAAGTCCCGGATGTTCCCACTGCTGATAAATGTACAGTAAGTAAATGTATCCCAGCATATACTATATAAACAGAATCTCTGGAACAGTCAGCTACAATAGAGACAAAGTGTGAGGTGAGTGACTCTGTTTGTAATACAATAATACAAGATGGACTCCAGCTCAAAAAAGCTTTACCATGTAGATGGGATGGACTCACGAGCTTGGCTGGATTCTTATTTCTCTGATAAACCAGATATGATCTTTGCAAATGAATCCTTGAAATATCCCATGGAGAAACTACACCAAGTTTTCAGCAAAGGTATGTACTGTATAATATAGTTTATCTAACTACTATGGCTACATAATGTATATAGAATAGGGGGCCCTAGACTGCACACCCTGAATATATATATAATGGGAGGTGCTACCTGTGGAGACCATTGTTGCAAACACAAGAAGAGAAAGTACAAGTGCACAACTCCAACATTACTAATTATATATAATACATTATGCAATAGAATTTTGCAATACATAGAGGTTTTAGCATAATCATGGCCATGGTAACTCAGGTAACCTTTGAGGGTAGGCCCCTAACCTACTGGGGTTGAAATCCAGAGCACAGGACACCCCCAAACAGAGCCAGCTGAGCCACCCCAGGGCATCACTCTAATGAGAAAAGGTGAAGTGTAAGAAAGTGTAAAATAGATAAGAGCAGCTACTGCTGCATATATAAGAAGGTTACATAATGTATCTAGTAATTGATTATGTAAGAGGGAGGATGCACCTTTCACATTAGTTTTATGAAAATGGCAAATAAGAAAAACACAAGTTTTATTCCACACTTTTATCATGATTGGTTTTAAGCAGAGCATTTTTTTTTCTTTGAAAATCAGTACTCACCTAAAGTAACAAGTAGAGATATGCGTGGACCTCCTTGTTTTGGTTTTGGATCTGGATATTATTTGAAAAAATTATAAAAACAGCTAACATCATGTAATTTGGGCCTGATTTTGCTCCTATGGTATTATTAACCTAAGTAACATTAATTTCAAATAATTTCCAGTCAATTTTGACCACCGCACAGCTCACAATATTGTTTTCATCCAGTTAAGGCCAAAAGGTTGCACCGAGCTAGCTGGCTGAATACGGTAAGTAACAGCTTTGGGTGGCACAAAAACAGGGCAGTTCAACTTCAAACATGGCACACCTAGAAAATAGAGTGCCACTGCAGTGGGAGACACGATGACGGTTTCATTTATATGTTGCTATAGCATGTTTTCATTAATCAAGAACTAGATCAGAGCCCCAAGGGCAGTACATGGAAATGAAGGTGGAGTGTGTACTGGAAGAGTGATTAATTGATTGACCGATCAGAATTTTTATTATCACTATAAATTCAAAAAATCAGAGAAGTGGAAAATGCTATTAAAAACAAGCACCCAAAATAGATAAATGTGGTGCATTCATTAATTGATTACTGATATATTAATTATAATTGATTAAGAAAATGAAATTTAAGGCCATAAAATAATAAAATGTTAATAGCCAGGGATTGCCAACAAGGGTTGGAATATAAGCCAAGACAATTCATAGTTGCACTGCAGAGCAGCAAACTCCACCCTAATTGTTTTTTGTTTTTGCAGTGCTTATATTAACGCAGTGACATAGCACCTACTGAGCATTATTGCAACGGTCAGTATGTGCACATAACTTTTTAAAAAAAAAAAGTTTAGAAACAAACGACGACCACTTCATACTGCCAGTCACACAGTGCTTATATTAATGGTGGACTGCACCTACTATACATTATTTCTTAAAATTTTAAGCACACTGCCCAGTGAACACACACGTTTTGCAAAAAAATATATATTTTTTTTAACTTTTGGAAGAAATGACAAATACAAACAGTGCTGATATTAACAGTGGACTGCAACTACTATACATTATTGTTTAACATTTAGAACACACTGCCAAATGAACACACACAAGTTTTACAAATATATATATATTTTTTTAACTTTTGGGAGAAATTACAACTTCAAACTCTGACACACAGCAATGATCTTATTAATGGTGGCTCTACACCTAATGAGAGTTATTTGTTAAATACAGTCCCTGAACCTATCCTGACATGAACATGTGTTTAATTGTTTTTAAAATGATGGTTTGGGTAATGGTAATGACACTTACTGTGATGCTGACAGAGTGTGACACACAGTAGCCTGTGCAACCCTTAATTACTGGTGATGACAGACACTGACAGTCACAGACCACTGAGTGTGACACACAGTAGCCAACAGAATCACAGTCACACTGCAGCCTGACCCACACACCCTAACCCACCAGTGTCCTGTGTGAAATGGTGGACGCAATCTTAAGGGCAGGTCTTTTATTGAATCCAAAACCTGCCAGATCCCATGCTGGAAGATGACATGGAGCGTCTTATCCATGCTAAGCATATTGACCCATATGATGTTAAACAGGAAAGGTGTGTGAAGACACCTCGGTATGTTAATTTCTTATAGGATTTCACTGATTTCTTACTGACTCTGGAACTAGAGAGTGAGAATGAGTAATTATACCAAATAAAAGGTGTTTGAATGGACTGGGTATGATATCCTGGCTGTGACCATGCCAATGGTCACAATGCCGGCAGCGGATTCCCGACTGTCAAAATCCCAATAAATTTTAGGGAGTATTCTAAACCTAGCCCCAACCCTAACTCACCCTTCCCACAGCCTAACCCTAAACATCCCCATTAGTAACCTAGCAGTTTCCACCATTGAAATAGATGACCAAACACACAAATGGAAGTCAACAGACCATAAAACCATCATGCATGTACTTTTCATAGACCGGAATACAACTCACAAATTGACCAGGAATCGTGCTTAAGAAATGAAGACCCTGTAAGCTGCGTGGTGGGCTGAAGCACTGCACAGATCAGTGTGATGATTCTGTGTGTTATACTGTAGGTGAAATAAAGTGTTAAAAATGAAGAAAAATAATGGCCCCAAAAATACCATAACCAGCCCTGGACCCCTGAGACTGTCCTGGTACAGGATGATTGGGAGAAAACAGCGTGGGGTTTCTTCTATCTTCCTTAACCAGCATCAGGGGTTGTAATGCCAAAGCATGGGGACACACAGAGTGTGGTCCTCCTGCTAAAACAGTAACCAACCCCAAACTGGTTAGACCAGAGCTGGCACTCCTGGGAAAGTGGAGACCCCAAAATAAAATGGGTTCCCACTCCCAAGGATCAACTAGCTCTTTCCAAACCCCTGGTGGCAGTTATTGTAGGGATTATAGGTTAAAGATAGAAATAATATTATTCTTTACAGTGGGACTGCAGGTCCCAGCCCACCTGCCCTGTGACACTTTTAGGACCACAAGTGCCAGCTGACTGCTGGCACCTGTACACCCACTGTAAATAAATATAAACAAATAACAGTACACACAGCTAAGGTTTTATGCCTTTATTACACATTCACTCACAACCTCACACTCACATTACATACTGTACTTACCTGGAGGAGGTTGGTCCCTTTTTCCATATAGAATCCAGGTCTTCTGAATACAAAATACCTGATCCCCGTGAACCCGCTATTCTGCAGTACAGTATAGAGCACCGACTGACACAACCACATGGGTTTCTGCACTATAGCCATGTGAAAACTGCATCTGATTGGCTAGGCGGGGTCTGATTCTTAGCCAATCAAAGCTATAGCGCACGAAACATTGTGGGCCCTGTCAGTTGGTGCACTATAGAGTACTGCAGTAGAGTGGGGCTATGGGGATTGGGTATTCCATTTTTTTGATTGAAGAAGACCTGGGATTCTACATGGAGTAGGAGACCAAACTCCTCCAGGGAGAAGGTAAGAAGTAGTGTGATTGTGCATGACTGTGTAATAAAGACAAAGCCTGTGTGTGTACCATGTTTTTTTTATTTTTCTATACAGTGGTGGTGAATGTGCCAACAGGCAGGTTCCACAGGGCAGGCTGTAGTCCCACTGTAAAGAACAATATTATTTCTGATGAAGCGGGACGACCCCTGTGGACTCTAAAATACACTTTGGACTTTGTTGCTCTCTATGGACTTTGTTATACAGCTACAAGTGGTCCTTTGACTACATCAGTACTGTATGCAGATTCCACGCTGTTTCTTTTTCTTCAAAAAGCCACTTGGTAAATATTTGCTGCACATGCACCAAGTCGTTTGGGAGCAAGTCATAATAACAACAACTGTCCCACAGGAAGGTCACTTACTGTCTTTGAGATGTATATATATGTATATATATATATATATATATATATATATATATACAGATGTTCACATATTAGCTAAGTTTTTTTCATATCGAATTTAATGTAATAAATGTGATATTATTCTATGACACATCTGTTTCTCCATTTTTAAAATACTTTTATATAATTTACAAATTAGCGCTGGTTTCTATTTCGGGCTGGTTTATCCTTGGGAGGGAGGACTCCATTTTATATTTGGGGTCCCAACTATGAGGATTGCCAGTTTGTGGTTGTTAAATGCTTTGGCAAAGGGACCCCACACTGTGTGTCCCCCTGCTTTGGCATTACTACCCCAGCTGGTTTAGCTCGGTGCTGATTATAGGAAATTAGGGGAAACCCCAAGCAGGTCCCCCCCTTATTTTCCTGTACCAGAACGGGCTCAAAGGTCCAGACTTGATTACTCTTTTGGGGGGGGGGGCCCACACCATCTTTTTTCTTAATTTTTAACCCTTTGTTTCACCTATAACGCACTGAGTCACTGCACAAATCACATTGTTTTGTGCAGTGCTCAACTGAGTCTACTGAGAAGGATCCAATATGATTGAACTCGCACAAGATACAACATGATCGAATCAAAATAGACAGACAAAAGTGATTCTTATTACAGTAAATCTGTGGTCTGGGACATAAAAAACATGGCCATACATGATTCTTAGTAAATATAGACCTTAATGTTTCATGGTATAAATTTGATGATACAAATAAAATTTGACATCCCACACCCCAGTTGCAGATAATGTCAGCCTCAGCACCTGAAGAGTTAATATCTAGCCAAATATGTTAAATCCCAGTGTAATGTATCAAGTGAGCAGAGATGTTTTTTAAAAATGCACTAAAAAAATAAAATAGTAATTGTTTGGCACTATGGAGCAGGATGTGTTAAAGGACACCTCCAAAGTGATGTGGACTAGCAGGTCAATAAATGGATGCAATTAAATATTGTATAATATTTAGTTTAAGTGAATTTAACATAATGTTACAGAATGATGATTAGCATAGAAGCCAAATAACATATTGCATTTTTTAACCATTGAACATTTTCCCTATAGGTGAAATTTGTGGAGAACATATAATCGACATCAGTTGTGGTCCCTTAGTTCACTGTATCCATTCAGCATGTGAATATTTTAAGCACACCTATATACTGAGGTTCACTGATGAATGCATTAAGGAGCTGAACAGATGGCTGAACAAACATACAGGAGCATTTGATTGGAATCATGCAACATCATATGTTACAGCATTAGAAGGAAAATGGTTAAGTATCTGTCCATTCATCTAAAGGGTATACCCACTGTCAGTCTAAGGACCCTTTTCCAAATTATTTACACACCAACCATTGAGTCCTGACAATGTATATGCAGGTTTAACAAGACAAAATATCAATGTATGCACCAGCAGTATGCAAAATATGGTTCTCAGGTCACATGCGGGCGCCCCAGGCAGTCACTTCTGGTCTGTCTCATCCATCCCCTCCACAAACTGCACCTGCCCTGCCAAGTAGAACACAGCAATGCAATAAGGCCTTCTCTGAATTACTTGCCATCATTCAGTGTGTAGGAGGGACCATTGGAGAATGCAGACTGCTGATTTGTTCTGCGATCCGATGGTTGGACTTCTTTGAAGCTTGCTCACCTAATAGGTTACACTGTTCTGAAAAAGAAGTCAGAGAACTCAGAGTAACTGGGCCATGCTGTTATCAGATTATCACACTTGGGGCATGGGAGCTGCATGATCTGTTGTAGTGAATATGGGAGAGATTGTAGCCAGCAGCTCAGGTGTCTGTCAGAAGCACGTTCAGAGCTCAGGAGTCTGAAGTAGATATACAGCAATGTGGATAGATAGAGCAATGCTGAGCACTTATTGGGCTTACCCATTCATATGCCTTATTATACACTGCTGCCAGGGGTGGGGTTCTGCTAGGGTGTATATACAATAGCTTTATACAAAGAGAGATGGATGCGAGGTTTGACTAGGTCTTAAGAAAGAAAGAGACAAGTGGTGCCTCTGTGTGCACTATATACATTTTGCACCTAATAATGTACATAGTTAATAAAAAAGGCAATCTCTCCCTCCAAATAAAATCATCAACCTGTCCCTGTGTTGGATAGCTTAGGCTTATTTCCACTATATTGACCACATGCATGCTCCTGCTATAATAAAAATCAACCTAAGGCATGTCAGGCTGTTGACACTATAGTTGAGGGGTGCAAAACAATGGGTTTTCTCCTCCCAGAGGCTACCAGTTCAGATCTGAAATGCTTTGGCTTGTGAGGGCTAGGGTATTTAACTAGCTATGGATCCCTCATTATGGAGCTGGTTCTGACTTGAGTGCAAAGCAAAGAAATCAAGTAACTTTGTATCTGGAATAAATGGTCCAAAAATACTGGACAGCTTTCTTTTTACACTGGAATTTGGATTCAAGTTTGGACAAATCCCTTTCAAATCTAAGCAGTTTATTTATGAAGCGACTGTAAAACCCAGTGATTCTGATCATCTATATGTCTGAAATTTAAAAGGGCAATGATTTTACTAGCAAAACTCGCAAGTATGATTTAAATTTCGGAAGTACTGGGTTTTACATTCCGACCCTTCCCCCACCTTCAGTGCAATTTGTTTTTTTGCTTCACTCCCAACTCAGAATCAGCCCCTATAAGTGTGCAAAATATACACTGTACTGTGTCTTAAGGTGTCTACACACATAGCGATATTTTTTACGATCTAGCCAATTCCAACGCATCAGAACAACAGATCGTGTAAAATATGCCCAAATCGTGAGTGAATCAAGAGTCCCCACTCACAATCATGATGCGATGCGAGTCCCCGCTGGTTGTACATCTCATCATCAGATCTGCCGTGCTGTAGGGCAGATCTGCCAATCTGGGACCCAATGCCCTGGAGAAAAGTCTGGATGCACGACAGATCGTTTGAAGATTGGACACTGCAAACACCAAATCGTGTGCAGAGCTGCCGAGGAGAGTTGTCAAGGGAAATCATGCACGATGTCAGATCGTGAGCACATCGCTATGTGTGTAGGCATCTTACTAAAACAGGACCATCATTTGTTTATTTACCATATCAATTACATGTGTTTTTTTTTTAGGGTACTTTGTTAGAGTAAATATAAAAATAAATATTTGGCATGTAAAGGAGACATAGGGAATAGTCTCCATGTTATTTCCATCACACTCAGACGCATCTGAGCCTTTATGCTAATGCCTTTGATGATTTCATGAATACAGAGATGGCCACTTGCAGCTGCGCAGTTCCATCTAGGTCCATCTTTAGATGCACCACCGGTGCACCACCTGACTCGCCATCAAAATTTGCACCAGCCCTATGATAGGTCCAGTTTCCCCATCTGAGTATGGCATCCTGTGTGAGTGGCTCTGCATCTTTGGATGCAGGTGTATACAGTGAGAAGCCCATGATATGCTGGTATTCGCTTAGCTGTTACCTCCCAGGTATGCCCAGTGAATTCCACAGATTGTGAGTCCATTTCTGTACTATGGTCTCTGAGCTCTAACAATCATGAAGCATGCGCAGAAGTAAAGCAATGCCCAACTGAGTGCGGCATCGACACTGCTTGTTACTCAGAATCAGGCCCAAAAGGACCTAGTGCAATGTGAAGGGAGAAGTAATCTATAGACAAATGTTACTTATTTTTATTTTCTTAACTTTTATATAAAAAAATTTACAATTGTCACCTGTTATACTAGTTTTTTGTTGTGAGCTTGTCCATTTTACAACTGTACCACTTTAGGACTACCTCCATTATTAATATCAAACGGTACTGTCTGGTTTATCATAACATATGTCTCATATTAATCATGAGAGGTAGAGGGCACTTGGAATGTCTTTATTTTACAATTATTGGACATGAAAAAAATGATTATTACATTGGTTGAAAACCAGGAAGTTTCAAAGAGTGCCCCACTGAATATAAAAGGAAGCCCAATCATCACAACCTTTGAGGATGAAGTAAAAAAAAAAAACACAATTGTAACCCCCTAACAAAACATGAATACACCCGTTTGACCTATCCATCCATTAAATGTTATTTAACACTAGAACTAAAGAGAATCTGATATTCCTAGGACAGCGGGAAGGATAATTTTGACCTTCTCCTATAAGAAATGCATTAAAAATGTAACTTAAATAATACCATTATAATAGTGTGATACTTTATATTACCGATTTTAATATCAAAATGTTGCTGCTCAGTCTAGCACTGGGCCATGTATATAATTTTTAGAAAATGCATTTAAAAAAAATATTTGACCCTTATCTCAACCCCCTAAACACATCTTTTACACGTGATTTGTACTTTTCACCCACATTTTCTGCTCACGGCTTTGGAATCTGTCCCCTGTCATTGTGTCTTTGATGAATTTTGGCCTGTCAGAAAGTGACCAAAGATCATCCACAGAGATACCTTTCATACAAACATCCGGGGTGTACGTGATAGTGATCCTTGTCTCAGCTTCTACAGTGGCTACATCCAATCATTGTTCTTTAGTTCTCTCTGAGCATTTGATTCTGTGTGCCTCTTCATCAGACTAAACATTGATTTGTTAAAAAGCAGATGGAAAGCACTGACCATGTGTACTTGTGCATTTTGTGACAGGTATATGTATTGGGACATCCTCACACCTTCAGGATTTTCATAGCAGACCTCCTTCCAGTCTATGACATCTGTAGGCAATCTTCCACTTGGTTTCATCTCTAGCTACCATCTTCACTGTTGAGGCATTAGGCTGAGCCTGCTGAGATGGCTGAGGAAAGGATTGTAGTAGATCAGCACTCACAACCTCAAGTGCTGACAACTCCTCACTCTTATTATGAACTTCATCCTTACTTGTCTCTGGCCCAATATTACTCTGTGAATATTGTATGCCACTTTCTGATTCAACATCTCTAGAACATGCATGATCTCGTCACAAGCTGACACAACATGATTGAAGACAACTGTTCTGGGCAATGAACAGTGCCTACATGATGAGGGAAATACAATGTGAGCAAACTCAGTCAAGTTTGTACCTGTACATTACGACACCCAACATGCACTTTTCTATTCAAATTTACAAAAAGGTAGACTAATAAAAGTTATCTCTCAAATTTGTTTTAAATGCATTTCTTATGGGGGGATCAAAATTACATTTTCCCGCTGTTCATGGTGTACCACAAACAATGCACATTTTTCAATATTCGTACCCATTTGTGAGACACTTTTACATTATTGTAAGTTACCCTTACTATATGTGTATTTTGCAGTGACCAACATGGAGAAAAATATAAAGGTGAAGACATCAATAACAGAGATCATAAAATGTAACCTTGAAAAAGAAAATCTCACAGACCCAGTGGTGCTGCCAAAAGTAGAATGTGTCATCAGTGCATGGGTGCTGGAGATCATCAGCAAAGACCAAGATGAATATATTAAAAATCTGAAGAAATTTGCTAATTTACTAAAACCTGGAGGACATTTAATATTATTTGGAATTAAAATTGCCACTTATTATACAGCTGGCAAGGAGAGGTTGCATGTTTTTAAATATGATGAGATCTTTTTAAAAAAAGTTCTTATTGGAGAAGGGTTTACTATTGACCACTGTGACGTTCTTGAAAGAATATCAGTGAGCGATCTTATTGATTTTAAGGCCACTATATTCATCGCAGCTCATAAAGAGGTGTAGGTATAGGAAGAAAAAAAACTGAAAAACATTACTTACCTACATATAAATTTAACAATCATAAATGTTGACAGTAATTTCAGAAGATTGAATACACATTTGTTTCAAATTATTCTAATTGATTTTACAACATTCTTTTTTTTCAATTTGACTAAGGAGTTTCATAATAAGGTGATGATGGAGATTTTCACATAAATGCAGATGAACAGCATCGTTTTCTGCTTGTACATTGAGCTACAGATATCTAGCACTTGCAGCTTGGAGAGGTAGACCAGGGTCATTGATCTGCAAGTGCCATACGGTAAGGGCTTGGTGAGGCAAGCTTAGCATGCATATTTGAGATAAGTCCTATGCTGGATCACAAACATCTATCACAGCAAAACTGTACCTCCTGAGCTAATGAGATCTCTAGAATCACTTAATAAAGCCACATTTATGAAGCTACCATTCCTGTAGAGCATCATAGTATGTACACAGGTAATTTGATGTACCCAGGTTTTCAAGCACCTGGAGGTATCAACTTTGGGGTTTATGTATCAAGCAGTGAAAAGTGGAGAAGTGGACCAGGGGAGAAGTTGCTAATAGTCAGAATTGAAGTATAATTTATCAAATACATGCTATAAAATGATAGGTAGATGCTGATTGGTTGATATGGGTAACTATTCCATTGGTCTACTTCTCCACTCTTTCACTGCTTGATACATCAGCTTGTTATTATCTCTGGATATGGAATATTAAAAATGATTGATTGAAAACAGTTGGAACAAGACAGATGGTAAGTTAGATCCCAGGGTATCAACAATCAAAGGCAGGCAGTGTTCAAGAGCAATGTCCTGTAAGCAGACATATTAGAAGTACTATATGCATTAGCCAAGATCAATGTTTATCAACATACTAATGTTAGAGACAAACAATGAGCAAGAAATCCGCTCAAAATGTGGGGCAAGAGATGGAAGCAGATGTCAAAATCACACAAGGTAACAATAGAAAACAAGTATATGCTCACATAAAGACACTTTCAGGACACTAAACAGGGGCATATCTATAATGGGTGCAGGGTGTGCAGGGCACATGGGGCCCTGGGTCCAGGGGGACCCCACACTGCAAACCCTGCACCCATAGCATACTTACCTCTCCAGAGTCCCACGTTGGAGCGGGGGTCCGGTGCTCTAATGATGACTGGAAAATGGCCACCGCAGCCATTTTTATATTGTGTGCGCATGCGCTGTACAGGGAAAATGGCCGCTGTGGCAGACGGCAGCACAGGGGCTGTTAGGTGCAGCTAGGAAGCTGTAAGGAAGTTCAGTGACAGATAGCAGCACAGGGGCTGCTTGATGAGGCTAGCAAACTGAATGAGGATTTGCTGAACAGAAGGCAGCTCGGAGGCTGCTTGGTGCTGCTAGGAAACTGAATACATGTTTGTATCAACAGGAGAACAGGGACAACCTGAATATGCAGCCAGGCCGAAGGAACTCACAGACACTCTATAGTCGGCATTGCTGCAATAGTCCAGTGAGTATAAAGAGGCTGAAGTCTCAATCAGGATTGCACTTGTGGAATACAAATCACTTCCTGAGGCGTGCCGATCACCTAGCAACAGGAAGAACTGGAGTAACCCTGTCCGGGCATACTGTCAGAAACTGTCAAGTCATGACTGCGACTTGTAACAATAACTTCTTTTGTAAGTGCGAATTCTGAACCTATTCAAGATGAGTATAGTAACTAAGTTTATGATGATATATATTCATTAAAACCTGACCAGATATCTTAAAAGTAGTATGTGATTTGGAGATGTGTAACTGGCGCTGAGTATCATAAAAAAAGGGATCCAATTGGATATGCAGCCATGAACAGCAGGGGATTTTCAACAGAGCTCCTCAAACAGACGATAGAAAAAAAGGGGTTGGTTCCGGCGCTTTCATAGGATCTTGGTGTTTCCCACATGGGATAAAGAGAGAAAAAAAATATATATAGTGCAAATCCATAAATAATAGCAAATAAGAAATAGCAATGCAAGAATCGCACTCACCATTTTTCGGTGAGTGTGTAGCGTTGGACTTAATAATCACTGTGGTCCTACGGTGGTTTTCGATTGCAACAATGATGTCACAGATGGTTTCACTTGATATCTTCAAACGTTCAGAGGTAGAAAAACATAGAGAACACTTCCATGGTGCAGATCAATGAGTTTCAGGAAACCAGATTATAGCCAGTGCAGTATTGTGCTCAAACAATATTGTGTTTGATAAAAATGGGTAATAAAAAATGCAGAGTACTGAATATCAAGCAACGCGTTTCTCTACATCCATCAGCCTGGGGAAGCAGACAGAGGCTCTGTGAAACACGTTGCTTGACATTCGGTACTCTCCATTTTTTATTACCCATTTTTATCACATTTTTTTTTTCATTTTTTAAGAAATAATTTTATTACTAAAATTTTTTATTTAAAAAAAAGTATGTTTCTCTAGGATTTTATTGTCATATATATTTGTATTCTATTTTGATGTGTTTAAATGGTTATGTATGACCTGCAAATACCATTTATATATATATATATATATATATATATATATAAGCACACATCTTAAATACTCTTTCTGGAAAATATTTTTGTTGAGGAAATAAAATTAATGAAAAATTTTTTCATGGAACATTACGTATCTATTTCTCCAATATTAGTTTGAGCTTTTGTACCATATTAAAACCCTGATTGGGTAGACACCAACGGACATCAGGTTTTATATACAAGAAATAAATGTCCAAAGATAATATGATACATTATAAAAGGTGAGCACAATAATGCACTGGCTATAATCTGGTTTCCTGAAACACATTGATCTGCACCATGGAAGTGCTCACTATGTTTCTCTCCCTCTGACCATTTGAAGATATCTAGTGAAACCATCTGTGACGTCATTGTTGCAATCAGCAACCACCATAGTAGCTTGGTGATTATTAGGTCCAACGCTACACACTCACTGAAAAAGGGTGAGTACGATTCATACATTGCTATTTCTTATTTGCTATTATTTATGGATTTACACTATATACATTTTTCCTCTCTTTATCCCATGACGGGAACACCAAGATATCCATAGATCCTACGGAAGCACCGGAACCAACCCTTTTTTTCTATCAGATATCATAAAAGCCATCAGTCATCAGTATAAATCAGGGATGGGGTAACTCAGGCCTGGGGGCCATATAAGGCCCCCAGAATCATTTGGCCTGGCCCACGGAGCTTTTTCTGCTATCCTCATTTGGCTAGCAGGTTGCCTAGAATGGCACCCTGCAGCTAGAATCTATGCAGCAGTGCTACCTGGAGCATCCTTAGGATGCTTCAGATGGTCACACCGCTGCCCTTACAGCTGCCCAGAGCATCCTCACCATGCTCCAGGCATTGCAGTAATAACCTGCGATTGTGGCCCCACCCCCATGTGATGTCACATGGAGGGTCATGGCCTGCATCGGGCCCGCAAATAATGTTATATATATCAAGATGGCCCTTGACATAAAAAAGGTTCCCCACCCCTGGTGTAAATCATTGACAAGTTATGTTTTTTCCTGGCACTAACTGTGGGAGATGCTGAAGCAGGAATGTGACATTTGCAACTCGAACCGACAACTTGCTCAAAAGGATTTATTTTTGACTCTTAAAACCGGGGTGATTTGGAAAGCAAAACATGACATGAGTCTTAACCTTATCATCAAGAATGGTTGCCAAAATACAATAATCATTTTTCAAGATCTTGCTAATACTTGTGTCCTTGTGAAGCATGCACACATCATGTTTACTGATTAAGATGCATGCACAGTTGGCTCAAAATAGCAAAATACATGAGTTTCTTCAGATGCATTTGACCTCATATCCGGTTTATTAGATAAAAACAGGAGGACGCTCCATTTTAATGGAGGAGGGCCCTGATTCAGAGCGAGCGCTCTGGTCAGAGCGTCCGGCTCTGAATAAGGGCCTTTATCTTTTCTTTTTTCTTGTTTTTCCAAGTCTATTACCTATTCCATAGAGACAGATTTCAGTATACAGAGTGATTTTAACATGTGTTTATTAAAGATTCATCCACCAGAAAATATGGAAAAGTTGGCTACCTTCAACACAAATGTATATAAATGAGCAAATAAGAAAATATAATTTAACAAATCAATGTTTAACATAATAAAGAGTTGCAGGGATGAGTAGGGAGTGACAGGGTGGTAAACCCCTCTGAAGTAGGATGGTGAAGGAGAAAAGTGAGAGATAAAGCAAATTGGGGGATCTAGAGAGATTAATAATAGAACATAAATGGCTCAGAAAAAAGCAAAATTAATGTCAATCACTCATTTACTGAGATAAAAACCTTTTGAAAGGACTTAGAGGAGTCACAAACTTGTCATAAATTCCACTTTTATAACTATACTAAAGCCTGGAGATTATATTGTGGGCAATGAGAACAAGAGGTTGCCTTTAACAGCCCACACTTTGGCGCATGACAGCTGAACTTATACATATTATTAGTTTGTTTTGGTGATGAAGTTATGGAAGAAATATTTAATGGATGGAGAAAATACTCAGGAGAAAGCAAAATATCAATATTCAAAAAGCACAGTACAATTATTTAATTTTTATTTTTTTTGCTGTTGCAGGCCTATTCAAACAGTGTGGTGTGGAGTCACAGGGTTTATATATGCACAAGAATGTCTTACTAATGGACACATCACTGCCAAAACAGTAGAGTACAGAACAGCATACAGCAGCACGCACCCCCTGTACATGCACATTCACTAAGCAGCACAGTCACTTGTGAGTCTGGATGCTGCACAGCCTAAACATTAGAGTACAGCACAGCAAACAGAAGTGTACACCCTACTCCCCTATACACATTCACTAAGCAGCACAGCCACTTGTGAGTCTGGACACAGCACAGCTTATACAGCAGGGAACAGAACAGCATACAGAAGCAAACACCCCCTATACATGCACATTCACTAAGCAGCACATCCACTTGTGAGTCTGGAGTCTGGACACAGCACAGCCTATACAGCAGTGTACAGCATAACAGACAGAAGTATGCACCCCACCCCCCTATACACATTCACTAATTAGTGTGCCTGACAAAGAAATGGAGTCCTGTCCACGGCACCTAATATATAGAATCGAAAACCCACGAGAATCCTATGCTGCGAGGATGAAGTTTTGCCTCGAATTGGAATCCGAGTCAGGCGATCCTCTTATGAACCGATATACCCTACCAGGAAATGCGGTAGGACTTGTGAGGTGTGAGGATGCTGACCTGAATTTAATATTCTCTATTGGCCCTTTCTAATGGCTACAGCTTCTGGCTATCTGACTAAAACACCACCCAGAGATACTTTTATATGCAGCCTGATATTTGGCAAGTGAAAGCTGCTTACACAATATATAATGGCTGCAAGCTGCTCTAGACTCACTAATTACAGCCAGGGACCTATCTATAATGGGTCCAGGGTGTACGGGGCACACGGTCACCTGGGTCCATGGGGGCCCCACACTACACACCCTGCACCCATAGTATGCTTACCTCTCCGGAGTCCCACATCAGCGCGGGGGGGTGGTACTGTAAATATGGCTGGAAAATGGCCACCGCAGCCATTTTCCCTTCATATGTGCATGTGCAGTACAGGAGAAATGGATGCCATGGCCATTTTCCCGGTGACTTGCGCATGCGCTATAGACTATGGGGTACACTCTAGTGCCCAGAGTCTATAAGTGCGGCGCTGGCCGTGCACAGCTCAGTGCTCTGCCGGCCGCAGGAGGGAGAGGAGGGGGCCCGTCTAGGAGACAGCACACGGGCCCCCTTCTCTGTAGAAATGCTGGCACACTTCACAGGAATCTGCTGATGCATAGTCCGACATTAAGCAGGTGAAAGCCGCTAATGTAATACAAGCAGGCTGAAGGTCACTGCGGAGGTCGGCACATGTAAGCTGCGGTCATACCACACAGAGGGTCTCATTCAGACCCGCTCGCGAGCACTGAATGCTCGCAAGCAGGTCAATGTTACCCAAATGCGCATGCGCACGACGGAGGCTGCTCCATCGTGCGCATGCGCAATACCCGAATAACGATGTGGTAGCCGTCGTTATGGGTCTCGCACCAAAGGGGGCATGCTGTCGATGGTGTGTGACAGCACGCCCCCTTTGGTGGGCATGCCGGGGGTGTGGCTGCCCAGACAGAGGCATTCCCATGGGAACGCCTACCGTCTGGGTCCGGCCCCACTGACATCACTAGTGATGTCAGTGGGAGTGTTTTTGGCTCTGATAGAGCCAAAAGCACTCCGGGCTTGCGGCAGATGAGCCCTACCACAAGGGTCTTGTCGCAAGCCCGATGGACACTATGGTCTTGACCATCACGACCATCTTTTTGGCCGCTCGCATAAGCTGTGGGTGGTCACCCACAGCTATGCTAGCGGCCAGGAGGCCGCTCCAATGTTAGGTAGGCCGGCCCTGATTCAGAGCGAGCGCTCTGGTCAGAGCATCCGGCACTGAATCAGGCCCAGAGTCCCTGCAGTTTTAAACCTGGCACACTTGAGGTTTTGATGGCAGACGACTTATACAGTGGAACTATTGGTTTCTGGCAGGTGAGAGCTGTGTATATTTGTTACAAGGCTTTAAAATACACGTGATTGAAAGGAGCTGTGTATTATCCTTGAACTAGGATCCTCATTCAGAGCCGGACGCTCTGAGCAGAGCGCTCGCTCTGAATGAGGGCCGTCCTCCATAAAAATGGAGCGTCCTCCTGGACGCTTGTATAGCTGTGGGTCACCACCCACAGCTCATACGAGCGTGCAGGATGATGGTCGCGATGGTCGCGATGGTCTTGACCATCATGACCATCGCCAGTGCGACCAGAAGCCTGTGGTCGGGGTTTTCGACCACAAGCCCTGGAGTGATTTTGGCTCTATCAGAGCCAAAATCACTCCCACTGACATCACTAGTGATGTCAGAGGGGCCGGCTTCTGACGGTAGGCGTTCCCTTGGGAACGCCTCCGTCTGGGAGGCACGCCCCGGCACGCCCACCAATGGGGGCGTGCTGTCAATCACCATCGACAGCACGCTCCCTTTGTTCAGACACAACGAGCGAAGGAAAGTCCTTCGCTCGTCGCGTCTGGTGCATGCGCACGACGGAGCTCCCTCTGTCGTGCGCATGCACAGTGCACACCATCGACCCACTTGCGAGCGGACAGCCGCTTGCGAGTGGGTCTGAATCAGGCCCTAGGCTATTTACAAACATAAGCAGACTGATTTAATTTTGCCTACTTGGATATTCTCAGCTTATCAGATTGGCTATGTAAGAAGTAGAATTTGGAAAAAGAGGCAGCAATCTAAATAATTTGTTTAAAAACGATTATAAAGCCTGAATAATACTGCATACCAGAATGTATGGAAACAATGATATGTGATCAGTGGGCATTCTTTTAGAGCACAAACACTTTAATTTTAATTTATTTATGACAAAAAATTTTTTTTCCCTTATTGTTTTTGATTAAAATGTATTATTACTAATTTCATTGTTTGAATATTCATGCTTGCTAGGAACTTCTTAAACTGTATGTATATACTGTATTTGTGAGAGTAATACATGTTCACTCTTAATTATACAGACCTGACTCTATTAATGGAATGATTTTTAAAAACTTTCTATCAATTGTTTTGGAAAAATCCAGTTCCAAAACCATAACTAAAACACTTGATCTTGATCATGGTTTTGCAAACCTAAAACCAAAACAATAATAAATAATAATAATAATAATAATAATAATAATAATAATAATAATACATACAAAAATAGTTACATAATTCTAAAGTTCTTAGAGGCACCATATTAAAGTTATTTAAAACATGTTACTTTTTTCCAGTGAGATATGGAAAGAGAAAGAAGAAAACTTGAGAAGCAAAATTAAGCACATTTCAAAATGCGACTTTACCAAAGAAAACCCAACAGATCCTATTGTGCTACAAAAAGCTGATTGCCTGCTGAGCCTGTACTGTATGTAATGCATCATGTCAGTGAAGACCATGACACTTTTTCCCAAAACATCAGGAAGTTATCATCTTTACTAAAACTGGGTGGTCACCTCTTATTTTTCGGGGGATTTAATGCATCTTTTTATACTGTTGGTGATCATAAATTTCATATTTTAGGTATACATGAAGATATTTTAAAGAATGCTCTGAGAGGAACAGGGTTTGTTATCCAAAGTCTTGAAATAATGGAAAGCAAAAAAGATACTGATCTTATCCATTATGAAAATCTTTGGTTTACTAAAGCAATAAAGGAACAGGAGATCTAGATATTAAAATGTAAGGCCTATACCCAAGCCATATATTGAGTCCCCGACTACATCCTTGTCACTATTTTTTTGAGATGTACAATACTGTACAAAAGTTTTAGACAGGTGTGGAAAAAATGCTGCATAGTTAGAATGTGTAAACTTGTGTCTTGTTGCTGTGCTAAGTTTTGTCATGGTGTATGACCTGTGAGATGAAATTGTCTTCCACAACCTCACCTTTGTAGCAGAGTTTGGCAATTCATCACCCAGTTAATGACTGGGTTTCAATCTACATTTGAAAATTATAATCATTATCACCTGTTTGGTATGTTTTGTTAATCATACACCTGACTATAATGCTACAAAATCCCCCACATTTGACTTTTGGCTTTATATTGATGACTCTGCTGGAAGCACCTATGATACTTATTTCTACAATTCTCATTCTGACCCAAGGCTTGTCTGGATATTATCCTGTAATGGTTCCAGTTACCAGTATGTCATACTAGATACCTATTCAGAAGCATGCAACCTGGGTGTTGAAGCCAAAATCCCCTTGGAGTGATTCCTGGTGAAGACCACAAGAACTTTAGACTCTATGGGGTAAATTTACTGAGATGGGAGTTCTGTTAAGAAGTGATGTTGCCCATAGCAACCAATTAGATTCTACTTCTCATTTATCTAGCACATTCTAGAAGATAATACCTGGAATCTGATTGGTTGCTATGGGCAACATCACTTCTTGATAGAACTCCCATCTAAGTTAATTTACCCCCATGCCTCTTTCCTGGGTTATCATCCATTAATTATCCCTGACAGTAATAAGTGCATTAAGTAGGAGCAAAGCATAACATTTAACAGTTTCTTCTGTATCTTAACTTAACTGCAAAAAGATACCTTTTGATGTGAATCGTTTTGACAGCTTACGTGAGTGCGGGTACGCCACTGTTATTTGGGATCAGAAAGATACCTTTTTGAACATATTATCTCAATGTTTAGTGTGAGTCTGGGTACGCCGGATTGAGCTATCATTATTAAAGATACCTTGATGAGAATATATATTATCTAAACACTGTGAGTTGGGGCACGCTCACCATAAGTGCCTCTTCATAATAAATCCATTTGGATATATTGGGATTCCTTAAAAGATACCTTGATATTTAGATCTATCCCTATTCGATTGTGAGTGGGGTACGACATTCCATACAGCGGGAAAAATAAGAACTATGTTATGCATTCAATAAGACATTACTACACATTGTATTCTTCTGACATTCTTTTTCGTGTTGAGTGAACATTGAATACGAAAGGACAGAATCAACTCCAACATTTCCTCCATTTGGACACCATACGATTAAGGGATGTATTAAGTATTGTGTCCTATATGTACTTTATTTATTAGCGCTACTTTTTGTCTCTTCCTATAATTTTTTTGTGAATTGGCACTACACATTTACTCAGGGACAGTGCTAGGCTTCCCTGTACCCAGTGCCGTCCTGTGCTGCACAGCCGCTCCCCTTCAATCCCCCTAAATGCTTACCCAATAGCGCCAGGTGGAGCAGGAGCCAAAGCGGGGATTCAGGTATTTTTTATTTTTTACTTGCATGTTTGTCTATTGGGAACACTGCATCGAGGGGACCTGTACTTGGGACAACTACTGGGTGGAACTACTACTGGGGGCACTGAATAGGGAGGACCACTACAGGGGACACTGTATAATGGGCACTGGATATTGGGGATCACTACTGGGGGCCTGCATAAGGGGGACCACTACTGGGGGCACTGTATTTGGGGCACTGGATAGGGGGGATTACTCTTGGGGGTCTGCATAAGGAGGAAAACTACTGGAGGCCTGCGTAAGGGGGACCACTACTGGGGGCACTGTATAAGTGGCACTACTGGGGGCTCTGCATATGGGGGACCACTACATGGGGCACTGCATAAGGGGTATCACTACTGGGGGCACTCTATAAGGGGCACTACTGGGGGTCTGCATAGGGGGACCACTACATGGGGCACTGCATAAGTGGGATCACTACTGGGGGCCTGTATATGGGAGACCACTACTGTGGGCACTGTAATAGGGGCACTGGATAGTGGGGATCACTACTGGGGGCCTGCATAAGGAGGACCACTACTGGGGGCCTGCATAAGGGGGAACACTACTGGGGGCACTGTATAAGGGCACTACTGGATGCACTGCATAGGTGGAACCACTGCATTGGGAACTGCATAAGGAGCATTCCTGGGGGCACTGCATATGGGGGACTACTACATGGGGCACTGCATAAGGGGCATCACTACTGGGAGCCTGCATAAGGGAGACCACTACTGGGGGCAATGTATAAGGGGCACTACTGGGGGTCTGCATAAGAGGTACCACTACTGGGTGCACTGTATAAGGGGCACTACTGGGGGCACTGTATAAGGGGCACTACTGGGGGCACTGCATAGGGGGACCACTACATTGGGCACTGCATAAGTGGTATCACTACTGGGGGCCTGTATATGGGAGACCACTACTGTGGGCACTGTATTAGGGGCACTGGATAGGGGGGATTACTACAGGGGCCCTGCATAAGGAGGACTACTACTGAGGGCCTGCATAAGGGGAACCACTACTGGGGGCAATGTATAAGGGCACTACTGGATGCACTGCATAGGGGGAACCACTGCATTGGGCACTGCATAAGGGGCACTACTGAGGGGACTGTATAAGGTGCACTACTGGGGGCACTGCATAAGGGGGACCACTACTGGGTGACTGTATAAGTGGCACTACTGGGGCATTGCATAAGGAGCACTACTGGGCGCACTGCATAAGGGCCACTACTGGGGGACTGTATAAGGTGCACTGGGGGCACTGCATAAGGGGGACCACTACTGGGTGACTGTATAAGTGGCACTACTGGGGCACTGCATAAGGGAGATCACTACTGGGGGCCTACATAAGGGAGACCACTGCTGGGGGTACTGTATAAGGGGCACTAGTGGTGGCCTGAATACAGGGGACCACTACTGGGGGCACTGAATAAGGGGAACTAATGAAGGGCTCCATTTTTAAATTTGCCCTGGGCTCCAGATGCCCTAGTTATGCCACTGCTCATTAGGCAGTTTGCTTACTATCATTGCAGGAATTACTGCAATCTATTTAATGATAATCACATCCTGGAACTATTGAGTTATGAACCTGTATGTGATTATAAATGCCGGTCAGGTAGTTTGTATACTACTATGGTATATAAGAGACAATTATTTATTGTAATTTTGCACTAATATGGATTGAATTGGTTATGCTTATTTACCAAAAGAACCAATAGATATACAATTTACTTATTGTAACTTGTTTGATCTATTTGTCTACACAAATTCAGTGATTGAATGTAAAGAATTATATGACATTTTATATAGTATAATTATTATGTTTAATATGTACGTTATAATTTTATTTGTGTACTTTATTTAGAATTGATGTTTTAATAGAATATTTTTTTAAGCTTCTGCTAAGTTATTATCTGATTACCTTAAAGCTCCAGATACTTTTCTTTGCTTCCTTTACCACCCTCCCCCAGGGCCGTAACTAGGGATGCATGATCAGTGCTGCTGTGCAGAGTGCAGGGCTCTGTGGGCGGCACCATTGTGGCCCCTGCTTCTGGCTAGTATTGCTATGGCAGTGCTGCCTGGAGCATCCTTAGGATACCCTGGACAATACTGCACTTCCCAGTGCTGGCGGCCCTGCACCCTCTGTGTGACATAATGGGCGGGGTCGGCACAGGGTGCACTGCCACCTTGTTAAGGCACTTCCTCCTCATCATAATGTTACTTCTGTATGAGCACCAAAGATCACCATTTTTATATTTGTAATTAATTTTAATTAAGTAGGGCAACCTTACTCCATCTTCTGGCTGCTCCTAACCCCCTCCACCCACCCTTCCTTTTAATTTCTTAGCTCTAAACTCCAAAATTATACTTTCTAATCAAATTGTGCATACAGCTTCATTTACATCATTATAATAGAATATGCATAAATGTATTTACAATGTATTAAGCAATAAATGGAAAAATATACATCATGCTACTGCAATTAATTCTTTATTGAGAAATTATGATACATCACCTGCATTCTCATGACCCAAGTCCCGGATGTTCCCACTGCTGATTAATTTATGTAAATGTATCATAGCACATACTATATAAACAGAATCTCTGGAACAGTCAGGTACAATAGAGACAAAGTGTGAGGTGAGTGACTCTGTTTGTGATGCAATAATACAAGATGGATTCCAGCTCGAAAAAGCTTTACCATGTAGATGGGATGGACTCACGAGCTTGGCTGGATTCTTATTTCTCTGATAAACCAGATATGGTCTTTGCAAATGAATCATTGAAATATCCCATGGAGAAACTACACCAAGTTTTCAGCAAAGGTATGTACTGTATAATATAGTTTATCTAACTACTAAGGTTACATAGTGTATCTAGTAATTGATTCTGTAAGAGGGAGGATGCACCTTTCGCATTAGTTTTATGAAAATGGCAAATAATAAAAACACAAGTTTTATTCCACACTTTTACCATGACTGGTTTTAAGCAGAGCATTTTTTTTTCTTTGAAAATCAGTACTCACCTAAAGTTACAAGTAGAGATATGCGTGGACCTCCTTGTTTTGGTTTTGGAGCTGGATATTTTTTTAAAAAAATTATAAAAACAGCTAACATCATGTAATTTGGGCCTGATTTTGCTCCTATGGTATTATTAACCTCAGTAACATTAATTTCAAGTCATATCCAGTCAATTTTGACCACCTCACAACTCACAATATTGTTTTCATACAGTTAAGGCAAAAAGGTTGCACTGAGCTAGCTGGCTGAATAAGCTAAGTAACAGCTTTGGGTGGCACAAACACAAGGAAGTTCAACTTCAAACTGCACACCTAGAAAATAGAGTGGCACTGCAGTGGTAGACAGGATGACAGATTCATTTATATGATGCTATAGAATGTTTTCATTAATCGAGAACTAGATCAGAGCCCCAAGGGCAGTACATGGAAATGAAGGTGGAGTATGTACTGGAAGAGTTATTAATTGATTGACCGATCAGAATTTTTATTATTACTATAAAAAAACAAATCAGAGAAGTGGAAAATGCTATTAAAAAATAAAAACAAGCACCCAAAATAGATAAATGTGGTGCATTAATTAATTGATTACTGATATATTAATTATAATTGATTAAGAAAATTACATTTAAGGCAACAAAATAATAAAATGTTAATAGCCAAGGATTGCCCACAAGGGTTGGAATATAAGCCAAGACAATTCATAGTTGCACTGCAGAGCAGCAAACTCCACACTAATTGTTTTTTGTTTTTGCAGTGCTTATATTAACGCAGTGACATAGCACCTACTGAGCATTATTGCAACGGTCAGTATGTGCACATAACTTTAAAAAAAAAAAAGTTTAGAATTTTCAACAAACGACGACCACTTCATACTGCCAGTCACACAGTGCTTATATTAATGGTGGACTGCACCTACTATACATTATTTCTTAAAATTTTAAGCACACTGGCCAGTGAACACACACGTTTTGCAAAAAAATATATATTTTTTTTAACTTTTGGAAGAAATGTCAACTACAAACAGTGCTGATATTAACAGTGGACTGCAACTACTATACATTATTGTTTAACATTTAGAACACACTGCCAAATGAACACACACAAGTTTTACAAATATTTTTTATTTTTTTAGCTTTTGGGAGAAATGACAACTTCAACCTGTGACACACAGCACTGATCTTATTAATGGTGGCTCTACACCTAATGAGAGTTATTTGTTAAATACAGTCCCTGAACCTATCCTGACATGAACATGTGTTTAATTGTTTTTAAAATGATGGTTTGCGTAATGGTAATGACACTTACTGTGATGCTGACAGAGTGTGACACACAGTAGCCTGTGCAACCCTTAATTACTGGTGATGACAGACACTGACAGTCACAGACCATTGAGTGTGACACACAGTAGCCCACATAATCACAGTCACACTGCAGCCTGACCCACACACCCTAACCCACCAGTGTCCTGTGTGAAATGGTGGCCAAAATCTTAAGGGCAGGTCTTTTATTGAATCCAAAACCTGTGAGATCCCATGCTGGAAGATGACATTTTGCCTTTTTTTGGATTCTGAGTTTGGTAGGAGAAACCGAGCTCGGACTCAGAAGGACTCGGTTATGCAAAATTCGGGTGTGTTTGGTTTTCAGAAAACTGCCCCCTCTCATCTCTAGTTACAAGTTGATACAAGATTTACTGGGTAGTTTCTTCCACACTTCAGATGCTTATTACAGATGTGTCCACATACACCTTTCCTAAAATCTAGCCATATGGGCCAATTTGCCATGCCATGGACTCTGCCACTAAGCCATACCTTGTGATATTATTTTAAAAGTGCTACTTTAATCTGCTACTATATACAAATTCTTTTGCAGCAAAAAAAAAAAATAGGGTATTTATCCAAACGTTACTCAGGGTGGAGCATCTTAGCCATGCTAAGCATATTGAGCCATATGATGCTAAGCAGGAAAGGTGTGTGAAGATACATCTGTATGTTCATTTCTCATAGGATTTCACTGATTTCTTACTGACTCTGGAACTAGAGAGTGAGAATGCATAATTATACCAAATATTATTATTATTATTATTACATTTTATTTATAGGGCGCCACAAGTGGTCTGCAGCGCCATACATACAATAAAGGGTACACATAACATTACATTACAATACAGTAACCAAAATATAAACAGAACACAAGTAACAATTAGCAACATAATTCTACAGCTCTGAAGGTGAAGGCTGTCATAGAAGTGCTAGAGAAAAAGGCTGTGAGACAGTGGGGAGGAGAACCCTGCTCCTGGGAGATTACAATCTAGGGTTTAATAAAAGGTGGGCTGGGTATGATATCCTGGCTGTGACCATCCCAATGGTCACAATGCCAGCAGCGGATTCCCGACAGTCAAAATCCCAATAAATTTTAGGAAGTATTCTAAACCTAGCCCCAACCCTAACTCGTCCTTCCCGCAGCCTAACCCTAAATGTCCCCATTAGTAACCTAGCAGTTTCCACCATTGACATAGATGACCAAACTCACAGATGGAAGTCAACAGACCATAAAACCATCACATATGTACTTTTCATAGACAGGAATACAACTCACAGATTATCCAGTAATTGTGTTTAAGAAAGGAATAGAAGTCCCTGTGAACTGCGTGGTGGGCTGAAGCACTGCACAGATCAGTGTGATGATTCTGTGTGTTATAGGTGAAATAAAGGGTTAAAAATTAAGAAAAAAAATGGCCCCAAAAAAACCATAACCAGCCCTGGACCCCTGAGCCTGTCCTGGTACAGGATGATTGGGGGGAAACAGTGTGGGGTTTCTTCTATTTTCCTTAACCAGCATCAGGCTGAACTAGCCAGGGTTGTAATGCCATAGCATGGGGACACACAGAGTGTGGTCCTCCTGCTAAAACATTAACCAACCCCAAACTGGTCAGACCAGAGCTGGCAATCCTGGGAAAGTGGAGACCCCAAAATAAAATGGGTTCCCACTCCAAAGGATCAACTAGCTCTTTCCACACCCCTGGTGGCAGTAGTTGTAGGGATTATAGGTTAAAGATAGAAATAATATTATTCTTTACAGTGGGACTACAGGTCCCAGCCCACCTGCCCTGTGACACTTTTAGGACAAGTGCCAGCTGACTGCTGGCACCTGTACACCCACTGTAAATAAATATAAACAAATAACAGTACACACAGCTAAGGTTTTATGCCTTTATTACACATTCACTCACAACCTCACACTCACATTACATACTGTACTTACCTGGAGGAGGTTGGTCCCTTTTTCCATATAGAATCCAGGTCTTCTGAATACATAAATACCTGATCCCCGTGAACCCGCTATTCTGAAGTACAGTATAGAGCACCGACTAACAGGACCACATGGGTTTCTGCACTATAGCCATATGACAACTGCATCTGATTGGCTAGGTGGGGTCCGATTCTTAGCCAATCAAAGCTATAGTGCACAAAACCTTGTGGGTCCTGTCAGTTGGTGCACTACAGAGTACTGCAGTAGAGTGGGGCTACGGGGATTGGGTGTTCCATTTTGTGATAAAAGAAGATCTGGGATTCTACATGGAGTAGGAGACCAAACTCCTCCAGGGAGAAGGTAAGAAGTAGTGTGATTGTGCATGACTGTGTAATAAAGACAAAGCCTGTGTGTGTACCATGTTTTTTTTTATTTTTCTATACAGTGGTGGTGAATGTGCCAACAGGCAGGTTCCACAGGGCAGGCTGTAGTCCCACTGTAAAGAACAATATTATTTCTAATGAAGCGGGATGACCCCTGGCCGTGTGGACTTTAATTACATTTTGGACTTTGTTGCTCTCTATGGACTTTGTTATACAGCTACAAGTGGTCCTTTGACTACAGCAGCACTGCATGCAGATTCCACGCTGTTTCCTTTTCTACAAAAAGCCACTAGGTAAATATTTGCTGCACATTCACCAAGTCGTTTGGGAGCAAGTCCTAATTACAACAACTGTCCCACAGAAAGTTCACGTTCTATCTTTGAGATATATATATATATATATATATATAAACAGATGTTCACATATTAGCTAAGTTTTTTTCATGTCGAATTTAATGTAATATATGTGATGTTATTCTATGACACATCTGTTTCTCCATTTTTAAGATAATTTTAGATAATTTACAAATTAGCGCTGGTTTCTATTTCGGGCAGGTTTATCCTTGGGAGGGAGGACTCCATTTTATATTTGGGGTTCCAACTATGAGGATTGCCAGTTTAGGGTTGTTAAATGCCTTGGCAAAGGGACCCCACACTGTGTGTCTCACTGCTTTGGCATTACTACCCCAGCTGGTTTAGCCTGGTGCTGATTATAGGAAATTAGTGGAAACCCCAAGCTGGTTCCCTCCACCTTATTTTCTTGTACCAGAACGGGCTCAAAGGTCCAGTCTTGATTATTCTTTTGGGGGGGACCCCACACCATCTTTTTTCTTAATTTTTAACCCTTTGTTTCACCTATAACGCACTGAATCACTGCACAAATCACATTGTTTTGTGCTGTGCTCAACTGAGTCTACTGAGAAGGAGCCAATATGATTGAAATCGCACAAGATACAACATGATCGAATCAAAATAGACAGACAAAAGTGATTGTTATTATGGCCATACATGATTCTTAGTAAATATCGACCTTAATGTTTCATGGTATAAATTTGATGACACAAATAAAATTTGACATCCCACACCCCAGTTGTAGATAATGTCAGCCTCAGCACCTGAAGAGTTAATATCTAGCCAAATATGTTAAATCCCAGTGTAATGTATCAAGTGTGCACAGATGTTTTTTAAAAATGCACTAAAAAACAGAAAATATTAATTGTTTGGCACTATGGAGCAGGGTGTGTTAAAGGACACCTCCAAAGTGATGTGGACTAGCGGGTCAATAAATGGATACAATTAAATATTGTATAATATTTAGTTTAAGTGAATTTAACATAATGTTACAGAATGATGATTAGCATAGAAGCCAAATAACATATTGCATTTTTTAACCATTGAACATTTTCCCTATAGGTGAAATTTGTGGAGAACATATAATCGACATCAGTGTTGGTCCCTTAGTTCACTGTATCCATTCAGCATGTGAATATTTTAAACACATATATATATACTGAGGTTCACTGAAGAATGCATTAAGGAACTGAACCGATGGCTGAACAAACGTACAGGAGCATTTGATTGGAATCATGCAACATCATATGTTACAGCATTAGAAGGAAAATGGTTAAGTATCTGTCCATTCATCTAAAGGGTGTACCCACTGTCAGTCTAAGGACCCTTTTCCAAATTATTTACAAACCAAACATTGAGTCCTCACAATGTAAATGCAGGTTCAACAAGACAAAATATCAATGTATGCACCAGCAGTATGCAAGATATGGTCCTCAGGTCACATGCGGGCACCCCAGGCAGTCACTTCTGGTCTGTCTCATCCATCCCCTCCACAAACTGCACCTGTCCTGCCAAGTAGAACACAGCAATGCAATAAGGCCTTCGTTGAATTACTTGCCATCATTCAGTGTGTAGGAGGGACCATTGGAGGATGCAGACTGCTGATTTGTTCTGCGATCCGATGGTTGGACTTCTTTGAAGCTTGTTCACCCGATAGGTTACACTGTTCTGAAAAAGAAGTCAGAGAACTCAGAGTAACTGGGCCATGCTGTTATCAGATTATCACTCTTGGGGCATGGGAGCTGCATGATCTGTTGTAGTGAACATGGGAGAGATTGTAGCCAGCAGCTCAGGTGTCTGTCAGAAGCACAGTCAGAGCTCAGGAGTCTGAAGTAGAGATACAAACAATAATAAGATAAAGCGCTCTGTGGTAATTGGTCTATTGTATAAAGTTAATTGACTTTCTGTAGTCCCGTATAGTATATATGTCAGTGCTTCGTACAAAGACTGGTTAGCAAAAACTTGGGGCTGTGTGTTCAAAATATTTGCACCTAGGGGTTTGAATAAAGATAACAAAGTTTTATCAATTATATGTAAACAGTGAGGATAGTACCGTGTCATGTATTCACACATGCCAATTTTCAACATATAAAAAATACGGTATAGCTTAATGGAGGTCTCACAAACTAAAATATTACTATATAATTATTCTTGATCTATTCATGATGTATACGACACCTAGGGGCTGGGTATTAATTTATACCCATTTTAGATTTAATTTAATCGTGGTTATGACCAAACAGACCTTCTACAATAACTTCCCTGTATTGTAGGGTAGTCATGTACTAAACTGTGTACTAAACTGGCAATGATTGTACTTACCAGCGCATGTTAACATCATGCAGTTATAACTATCACTACCTCCATAGATTGGCAGTTTTTTACACCATCCTACAAGTAACCATATGTACCAGCAATCACTACCACTCTTTCCAGAGTGTTTGACTGACAGTCATTTAAACCTATTCACATTAACCATATGAAGCACCAATCACATAGTAGGATTTGCATGTATTAGGACCACCCCCAGACAACTTATACAGATCCCTGGAATTCAATCATGACATTATCTCCTTGAAAAAGGCCTGAATAGGCTGAAACGCATTGGAGCTCATTGAACATCTTTATTAAAAACCTATTTGAACCATTTCCTAAGACTACAGATCAGCGTGCACATTGCTATCATCCGGAATCAAGTGCCAAAACATCCAGTCCCTCTTCAGTACTACAGTCACGTGACCAACCTCCGGAACACCAAGGAAGGAAGCAAGCGCCTCCGATCATGGGAAGAAGACCTGGCTGGCAGGGCAGAAGTGGTGCCCTCTAGGTAGAGAGGTAAGTCTTCTGTGTTTGTTAGGTGACACACGGCATACTGCTCTGACGAGCTGCATAGCCACATTGTCTCCCTCTCGGACTGCAGCGTGCACCCCAGCACGGACTGCCGGAGTCAGCCTGTTCAGTCAGGCATCTTCCGGCATCCTAGCCGGTGAGTGACACCAGCACTGCAGACAGACTGTCTCTCCCTGGCAGTTCACACCATACTCTCTGACCCGCAGAAGCCACCCCAGGCACCATTGTCAAGTTTCACTACCTGATTTACCACAGCGGGACGCCGCTATTGACTCGCTAATTCAACATCATTATCACCAGTTTCAACGTCTTTGGATATTATCCATTTAAATATTATTTTCAGCACTGACGCCTTGACATAGCTGGATGTTATTGACACCATTTTTCTAGCAAGCTCTGGTTTAGCACATGCCTTAATAAAATATTCTGGTTTTTACAAAATATGCTTCTGACACATTTATGTCTATATACAATGTACCTAGGATAGATTATCCACCTTCATATACAGACCATTATTACCTTTGGTTCTACAATTTGTTACATAGGGTGCACTGTGTATGTATGATTGATACCAGGTGTGTATATGCACATTCATTCATTCTCTGATTTGGTCAATTTCGCATTAACAGATGGGTCTTAACTATTAATACCACTTACGCATTATATATAGGTTGAGCGCAGCAACATCTTTTTACTATTGATTTCTACTTTATAGGCTAGGGTACCTATTAGTTGCTAGCAGCTCACCAACACAAGAGAGCTCTGTGTGCAGACTCATTCTGCTTTGTGACTTTTTTTCAATTTGACTAAAGAGTTTCATAATAAGGTGATGATGAAGATTTTCACATAAATGCAGATGTGCAGCATCATTTTCTGCTTGTACATTGAGCTACAGATATCTAGCACTTGCAGCTTGGTGATTTAGACCAGGGTCATTCATCTGCAAGTGCCATATGGTAAGGGCTTGGTGAGGCAAGCTTAGCATTCACATTTGAGATGAGTCCTATGCTGTATCACAAGCATCTGTCACAGCAAAACTGTACCTCCTGAGCTAATGAGATCTCTAGAATAACTTAATAAAGCCACATTTATGAAGCTGCCATTCCCGTAGAGCATTATAGTATGTACACAGGTAATTTGATGTACCCAGGTTTTCAAGCACCTGGAGGTATCAACTTTGGGGTTTATGTATCAAGCAGTGAAAAGTGGAGAAGTGGACCAGTGGAGAAGTTGCTAATAGTCAGAATTGAGGTATCATTTATCAAATACATGCTATAAAATGATATGTAGACGCTGATTGGTTGATATGGGTAACTTGTCCACTGGTCTACTTCTCCACTCTTTCACTGCTTGATACATCAGCTTGTTATTATCTCTGGATATTAAATAGTAAACATGATTGATGGAAAACAGTTGAAAGAAGACAGATGGTAAGTTAGATCCCAGGGTATCAACAATCAAAGGCAGGCAGTGTTCAAGAGCAATGTCCTGTAAGCAGACATATTAGAAGTACTATATGCATTAGCCAAGATCAATGTTTATTAACATACTAATGTTAGAGACAAACAATGAGCAAGAAATCCGCTCAAAATGTGGGGTAAGAGATGGAAGCAGACATCAAAATCACACAAGGTAACAATAGAAAACAAGTATATGCTCACATAAAGACACTTTCAGGACCCTAAGCAGGGGCATATCTATAATGGGTGCAGGGTGTGCAGGGCACATGGGGCCCTGGGTCCAGGGGAACCCCACACTGCAAACCCTGCACCCATAGCATACTTACCTCTCCAGAGTCCCACGTAAGAGAGCAGGGGTCTGGTGCTCTAAAAATGACTGGAAAATGGCCACCGCGGCCATTTTCCCAAAGTGTGCACATGCGCTGTACAGGGGAAATGGCCGCTGTGGCAGACAGCAGCACGGGGGCTGCTAGGTGCGGCTAGGAAGCTGTAAGGAAGTTCAGTGAACAGATGGCAGCACAGGGGCTGCTTGATGAGGCTAGCAAACTGAATGAGGATTTGCTGAATAGAAGGCAGCTCGGAGGCTGCTTGGTGCTGCTAGGAAACCGAATACATGTTCGTATTAACAGGAGCAAAGGAACAACCTGAGTATGCAGCCAAGCCGAAGGAACTCACAGACACTCTATAGTCAGCATAGCTGCAATATTCCAGGGAGTATAAAGAGGCTGAAATCTCAATCAGGTTTGCACTTGTGGAATACACATCACTTCCTGAGGTGTGCCGATCACCTAGCAACAGGAAGAAGTGGAGTAACCCCATCCTGTCTGGGCATACTGTCAGAAACTGTCAACTCATGACCACGACTTGCAAGAGCAAATTCTGAACCTATTCAAGATGAGTATAGTAACTAAGTTTATGATGATATATATTCATTAAAACCTGACCAGATATCATAAAAGTAGCATGTGATTGGGGATGTGTGACTGGCGCTGAGTTTCATACAAATAGGTATCCAATTGGATAAGCAGCCATGAACAGCAGGGGATTTTCAACAGAGCTCCTCAAAGAGATGATAGAAAAAAAGGGGTTGGTTCCAGCGATTTTGTAGAATCTATAGATATCTTGGTGTTTTCCTCATGGGATAAAGAGAGAAAAATATATATAGTGTAAATCCATAAATAAGAGCAAATAAGAAATAGCGATGTAAGAATCACACTCACCATATTTCGGTGAGTGTGTAGTGTTGGACCTAATAATCACCGTGGTCCTACGGTGGTTTCCAATTGCAACAATGATGTCACAGATGGTTTCACTTGATATCTTCAAACGTTTAGATGGAGAAAAACAGAGAACACTTCCATGGTGAAGATCAATGTGTTTCAGGAAACCAAATTATAGCCAGTGCATTATTGTGCTCAAACATTATTGTATTTGATAAAAATGGATAATAAAAAATGGAAAGTACCAAATATCAAGCAACGCTTTTCTCTACATCCATCAGTCTGAGGAAGCAGACAGAGGCTCTGCGAAACGCGTTGCTTGACATTCGGTACTCTCTATTTTTTATTACCCATTTTTATCAAACATTTTTTATTTTCATTTTTTAAGAAATAATTTTATTACTAAATATTTATTTTTAAAGAAGTATGTTTCTCTAGTATTTTATTGTCATATATGTTCTTATTCTATTTTGATGTGTCTAAATGGTTATGTATGACCTGCAAATACCATTATTTTTAGATATAAGCACACATCTTAAATGCTCTTTCTGGAAAATATTTGTGTTGAGGAAATAAAATTAATTAAAAAAATTTTCATGGAACATTATGTATCTATTTCTCCAATATTACTTCAAGCTTTTGTACCATATTAAAACCCTGATTGGGTAGACACCGACGGACATCAGGTTTTATTTACAAGAAATAAATGTCCAAAGATCATAAGAAACATTATAAAAGGTGAGCACAATAATGCACTGGCTATAATCTGGTTCCATGAAACACATTGATCTGCACCATGGAAGTGCTCTCTATGTTTTTCTCCCTCTGACCATTTGAAGATATCTAGTGAAACCATCTGTGACGTCATTGTTGCAATTGCCAACCACCGTAGGAGCACGGTGATTATTAGGTCCAACGCTACACACTCACCGAAAAAGGGTGAGTTCGATTCTTACTGTACATTGCTATTTCTTATTTGCTATTATTTCCAGATTTACACTATATACATTTTTCCTCTCTTTATCCCATGAGGGGAACACCAAGATATCCATAGATCCTACGAAAGCGCCGGAACCAACCCATTTTTTCTACCAGATATCATAAAAGCCATCAGTCATCAGTGTAAATCAGGGATGGGGAACCTCAGGCCTGGGGGCCATATAAGGCCCCCAGAATCATTTGGCCTGGCCCACGGAGCTTTTTCTGCTAGCCTCATTTGGCTAGCAGGGTGCCTTGAATGGCACCCCGCAGCTAGAATCTATGCAGCAGTGCCACCTGGAGCATCCTTAGGATGCTTCAGATGGTCACACTGCTGCCCTTACAGCTGCCCGGAGCATCATCAAAATGCTCCAGGCATTGCTGTAATCACCTGCGATTGTGGCCCCAGCCCCATGTGATGTCACATGGAGGGTCATGGCCTGCATCGGGCCTGTGAATAATGTAATATATATCAAAATGGCCCTTGACAGAAAAAAGGTTCCCCACCCATGGTGTAAATCATTGATAAGTGATGTATTTTCCTGGCACTAACTGTGGGAGATGCTGACGCAGGAATGTGAGATTTGCAACTCGAACAGATAACTTGCTCCAAAGGATTTATTTTCATCTCTTAAGACCGGGGTGATTTGGAAAGCAAAACATGACATGAGACTTAACCTTAGCATCTAGAATGGTTGCCAAAATACAATAATCATATTTCAAGATCTTGCTAATACTTGTGTCCTTGTGAAGCATGCACACATCATGTTTACTGATTAAGATGCATGCGCAGTTGGCTCAAAATAGCAAAATACGTGAGTTTCTTCAGATGTATTTGACCTCATATCCGGTTTACTAGATAAAAACATTTAATAAAATACAATTAATAATGTTTTCTTGTATCAATGCATGTATTTTCTTATAGAAATCTAGCATGAACACCATAAACAAGTCTATTACCTATTCCATAGAGACACATTTCAGTATACAGTGTTTTTAACATGTGTTTATTAAAGATTCATCCACCAGAAAATGTTGAAAAGTTGGCTACCTTCAATATAAATGTATATAAATGAGCAAATAAGAAAATATAATTTAACAAATCAATGTTTAACATAATAAAGAGTTGCAGGGATGAGTAGGGAGTGACAGGGTGGTAAACCCCTCTGAAGTAGGATGGTGAAGGAGAAAAGTGAGAGATAAAGCAAATTGGGGGATCTAGAGAGATTAATAATAGAACATAAATGGCTCAGAAAAAAGCAAAATTAATGTCAATCACTCATTTACTGAGATAAAAACCTTTTGAAAGGACTTAGAGGAGTCACAAACTTGTCATAAATTCCACTTTTATAACTATACTAAAGCCTGGAGATTATATTGTGGGCAATGAGAACAAGAGGTTGCCTTTAACAGCCCACACTTTGGCGCATGACAGCTGAACTTATACATATTATTAGTTTGTTTTGGTGATGAAGTTATGGAAGAAATATTTAATGGATGGAGAAAATACTCAGGAGAAAGCAAAATATCAATATTCAAAAAGCACAGTACAATCATTTTATGTTTTGTTTTTTTTGTTGTCGCAGGCTTATTCAAACAGTTTGGAGTGAAGTCACAGGGTTTATATATGCACAAGAATGTCTTATTGATGGACACAGCAGTGCCAAAACAGCACAGTCTATACAGCAGAGAACAGAACAGCATACAGCAGCACTCACCCCCTATACATGCACATTCACTAAGCAGCACAGTCACTTGTGAGTCTGGAGTCTGGACACTGCACAGCTTATACAGCTGAGTACAGCACAGCAAACAGAAGCATGCACCCCACCCCCCATACACATTCACTAAGCAGCACAGCCACTTGTGAGTCTGGACACAGCACAACCTATACAGCAGAGTGTTGTGCAGCATACATCAGTGTGCCTGACAAAGAAATGGAGTCCTGTCCACGGAACCTAATATATAGAATCCAAAACCCATGAGAATCAGATGTTGTGAGGATGATGTTTTGCCTCGAAGTGAAATCCGAGTCAGGCGATCCTCTGATGAACCGATATACCCTATCAGGAAATGCGGCAGGAATTGTGAGGTGTAAAGATGCTGACCTCAATTTAATATTTTCTTTACAAGCCTTTTCTCTTGGCCCTTTCTAATGGCTACAGATTCCGGCTATCTGGCTACAGCACCGCCCAGAGATCCTTTGATATGCAGCCTGGTATTTGGCAAGTGAAAGCTGCTAACACAAAATATAATGGCTGCAAGCTGCTCCAGATTCACTAATTACAGCCAGGGGCATATCTATAATGGGTCCAGGGTGTGCGGGACACATGGGCCATTGGGTCCATGGGGGCCCTGCACCGCACACCCTGCACCCATAGTATACTTACCTCTCCAGAGTCCCACATCAGTATGGGGGGCCGGTGCTGTAAAAATGGCTGGAAAATGGCTGCTGCTGCCATTTTACTTTCGTTTGCACATGCACAGTACAGGGATATTGGCCGTGGAGGCCATTTTGCCGGTGGCTTGCACATGTGCTATAGACTCCAGGGCATTCTCTAATGCCCATATCGGAGACTGCACACGGGCCCCCTCCTCTGTAGAAACGCCCCTAATTACAGCTAATGTGATACAAGCAGGCTGAAGGTTACTGCGGAGGTCGGCACATGTAAGCTGCAGTCATACCACACAGAGACCCTGCAATTTTAAACCTGGCACACTTGAGGTTTTGTTGTCGGACAACTTATACAGTGGAACTATTGGTTTCTGGCAGGTTAGAGCTTTGCATATTTGTTACAAGGCTGTAAAATACACGTGATTGAAAGTAGCTGTTTATTATCCTTGAACTAGGCTATTCACAAACATAAGAAGACTGATTTAATTTTGCCTACTTGGATATCCCCAGCTTATCAAATTTGCTTATGTAAGAAGTGGAATTTGCTAAAAGAGGCAGCAATCTATATAATTTGTTTAAATGTGATTATGAAGCCTGGATAATACTGCAAACCAGAACATATGAAAACACTGATAAGTGATCAGTGGGCATTCATTTAGAGCAGAAACACTCTAATTTTAATTTATTTATGACAAAACATTTTTTTTCACTTATTGTTTTTGTTTCTGATTTTAATGTATTCTTACTAATTTAATTGTTTGAATATTCAAGCTTGCTAGAACTTCTTAAACTGTATGGCTATACTGTATTTGTGAGAGTAATACATGTTTACTTTTAATTATACAGACCTGACTCAATTAATGGAATAATGGAATGGAATAATGGAATAATGGAATAAAGATTGGTTTGCGAAATCTGATTTTGAAAAACTTTCTAGCAATTTTTTGGGAAAAATCCAGTTCCAAAACCAAAACCAAAACACTTGAGCTTGATCATGGTTTTGCAAACCTAAAACCAAAACATAAAGATTAATCCAGATCCAAAACCAAAACAAGGGGGTCAGCACACATCTCTAATAGATGTATCATATACTGTAACCAAAACAACATGCAATTCTGAATTATGTAAGAAACTAATTTCAGGGTAATTCTAATAAAAATAGGAGATACACCAATTTTTAATGAGATATCAAATAATACAGAGATTAACCATTAGTAAAATAATATTTTATTTAGAATATTAAGTAGTGTCACTTTATACAGTAACTGGGGTGTTCAATCCTTCACTGCTAGTATTTAGTTATAATGCAAACAGCTTACAACAGGTAGTTGGTGTTAATCTCTTCACTTCATTCTCATAACTATGAAAAATATTTGATATAAATAACCTTCTACAAAAAAATGTATAATAAAATAAATATGAAATAATTTTTTTTTCAGAAACAATAAAACAAATGTAGCAACACTGAATCAACAACCCAGAATATTTAATTGAACACATAAAAAATAAACCTTCAAATAAATTATGCAATTTTCACTTAAGATTAACACTGTCTACTTGTTGTAGGCTAATTGGCTCCAAACAAAATTAACTTTAGTGTGTATGTGTGTGAGCATATGGTAGGGAATTTAGAGTGTAAGCTCCACTGGGGCAGGGACTGATGTGAATGGCCAAATATTTTCTGTTAAGTGCTGCAGAATACTGTATGTGTGCGCTATATAAATAACTGGTAATAAATAAATAATAAATCTCCTATATTTAAACATTGTTTATTAGAGTTACCCTGAAAATAGAGCCCACAATTATTTCAAGTTTGCCAGTTTTTTTTAATTTTTGAGTATTTCATACATCTATCATGTAATTTTTGAGGTCCTTAGTCCAGCATGAAAGGTATATAAAAAGTGGACCCACTAACACATAACACATAGTGGCTGATTTTGAGTTGGACACAGATGCAGATACAGTAGTGGCTGCACCTTTTGCCGCAGTCATGTACTGTATGAGTCTTTGGGGTCGATTAACTAAGCAGTGTTAGGAGACAGAGTGAAAAATGATAAGAAAGTGATAAGGTGCCAGCCAATCAGCTCCCAACTGTCATTTTTCAAACACAGCCTGTGAGATGACAGTTGGGAGCTGATTAGCTGGCACCTTATCACTTTCTTATTACTTTTCACTCTGTCTCCTAAAACTGCTTAGTAACTAGACCCCTTTATGCTAATGCTATTACACAGCCCTTCCCTTGTGTAAAAGCCTGCATCCAAATGGGCAAGGACTGAGATGCCCACTTGCAACATCAATAGACACTGCATTACCATCTAGTGGGCCATTGGACACAACAACCAGGTGCAGGAAAGTAATCGATTCAGTACTCTGTGATCCTGTAGCCAACATACAGTCCTATATGGATGAGCAAACAGAACCAGAGTCACTACAGGGGACAAGAAGACTAGAGAGCCAAGAACTGGTCTTTACCTTAATCAGAGTCAGTCACACATGCAATTATGCAGCTGAGATTACCGTCGGATCCTGCCACTTGTTGTACCTGTCTCAGATACAGCTGGCATAAAGTATGAGTGTAAGTATTGAAATAGCTAAGACTTGCAGCATTGAATGGAAACACATAATAGTTAATGTCCAGATAGTGCATTTCACAAGTACACCAGTAGTGTGCAGCATCTGAAATGCTCCATAAAGCTGGCTTAAATGTATTTATATATTTTTTTTCAACACTTGATGTAAGTGTATGTTTTCCCTTCCTCAAATGACTATGAAGCATTATTTATTTCTTTAAAATGAGTATTCCTTGCAGAGTAAAATGGATTTTGAAACACTGCATCTGCATATTTACCACTTTTGAGTAAATGGATGTGTATTTAACTTTTGCAACCATTCGATGAGGTCATTATCATCAATGTTACTCTACTTGCTTACTTTCTTTTCCCCTCTCCATGAAAAGCCTGCAGAGGAGATGCAGTAGACCACATTGGGGGCATGGTCAGGCTCTTTCCATCATTAAACCTCACTTCCATTGTGTCAAAATGTCACAAATCACATTATTTTAGCGCCATCCCTCACTACGGACTCCATTGTGGTATTATCTCCCCATATTGCCCATTTCAATAGGAAGTGGTCAGGATGTAGGAGATCCACCCACTCTTCTGGGAGACTGGGGGACTACCCAAATAATCATTGGTCCCCCACACCTCCCAGGAGAGTAGTTAAGCATGCTTTATAACCAGTGTTGACATGCACCTCAGACCACTTCTCATGACTTCATTGTGACTTTTTGTTGGCCACTTTAGTACCACTTCATGTCTACATTTGTGTCTACCGCTTAGACCATACTCTTACTGTACTTTACTTTTTCACACCCAATTCAGCCCCGGTCTTGGGTCCCTAAATGTAGAGTCACACAGCAGTCAGATGACAGCAAAAAAAATGCAGATATTTGAAATTAAATGCAACTTGCAACAAAATAGCCACAAATTGCACTAAGGCCTGGCTCTGAACGAAAACACCTTTGCTGTTGAGGTTTTTTTTAATCTATGTGCTGTGGTAAATTTTTATCATTTACACTTGTCACATTCCTACAAGAATATAAATTATTTTTTTATAATTTTTTTTTCAGAACACATATTGTATTTACAAAAATACTTAGGGGTCTATTTACTAAGCAGTGTTAGGAGACAGAGTGAAAAGTGATAAGAAAGTGATAAGGTGCCAGCCAATCAGCTCCCAACTGTCATCTTACATGTTGTGTTTGAAAAATGACAGTTGGGAGCTGATTGGCTGGCACCTTATTACTTTCTTAACACTTTTCACTCTGTCTCATAACACTGCTTAGTAAATAGACCCCTTAGTCTTTTTATTAATTCTAACACATTAAAAAAAATAACCCAAATGTTCAAAAAAGTGTTTTTTCTTAAATGTAAGAAAGGGAAGCAAAAGCAAAAGTGTGATTTTTTTTTTATCTTATAATTACCACAAAGTTATACTTTGTGGTTTTATTTTCACTAATAATCTACTTTTACAAAATACTGTAGTAAAGAGCAGGATTCTATGTGTAGGTTTTAAGAATAAAAAATCTGCACTTGAACTGAAAATACATTTCTTACCCATATTTGGAAATTGTAAATTTTCTGTAGAGTAGGGTAATATTGTCTAGTGATTACAGGTGATCATTAGACAATAGCTACTAGTGGGCCTCATAATTTTACAGATTGCAACTGTCATTATGGGGTGAAAGGACATCTAGTGCCCTCTCCCCATATATGAAAATCCTCCTTTTTTTCCCACAAAAATTACAACGTCATTGTCACTTTTCAATCCTGTCCAGAAGCTGCAGGAGGTACCCAGTGGTCAATAGGACTGGTGGGGAAACTTACTGGGTACTATTGAAGTTCATTTAAAAAGTATCAACTCCCAGGACAACATAGTTTTTAACTCATATTACAAGTACTTATGCCGATTAGGCAGTGAGTATACCTGCAAAGAATCATTGCCATCTATTTAAGGATAATCAGATACTGGGACTATTGAGTTTTGAACCCGTATGTGACTATAGATGCCAGACAGACATTTTGTATATTACTGTAGTATATATTTATTTTAATGAGACAATTATTTCATGTATTTCTGGACTAAAATGCAGTGAATTGATCGTGTTTATTTTCCAAAAGGACAAATAGAAATAGAATTAGAGTACTAGAATGTGTTAGGTCTATTTGTCTACACAAGTACAGTGACTGAATGTAAAGTTTTACATGTGATGACATTTTATATAGTATATTTATTGTGTTTAATATGTTATAGTTTTATATGTGTACTTCAAAATTGATATCTTAAAAAAACATTTTTTCAAGCTGCTACTAAGCTGTTAACTGAAAACCTTAAAGACTCAGCTACCCTTGCTTCCTTTACCACTCTCCCCCCAAAGGTCATAATTAGGGTTGTGTGAGTGGGGCTGGCTGCTGCATAGAGTGCAGGGCTGCTTTGGACACTCTGGGCAGTCTCTGCCATCTTTAGGATGCTCAGGATGCTCCAGACAATGCTAAACTTCCCAGTTCAGGCAGCCCTGCCAACTCTGTGTGACGTCATGATGTCATCCACTTTGGGGGCAGGGCCAGCACAGGGCGCTCTGCCACCTTATTAATGCACTGCCCCCTCATCATACTGGTAAACAGGTAGGAGCACCAAAGATCGCCTTATTTATATTTATACTTTTTAAGTAAGGAGAGGAACCTTACTCCATCTTCAGGCTGCTCCTGCATAATTATAATACAATATGCTTAAATGTATTTTCAATGTATTAAACAAACATGCAAACATATACATTATAGTACTGCAGTTTATTTTTTATTAGGAACTTATGATACATCACCTGCATTCCCATGACTAAGTCCCGGATGTTCCCACTGCTGATTAATTTATGTAAATGTATCCCAGCATATACTATATAAACAGAATCTCTGGAACAGTCAGGTACAATGGAGACAAAGTGTGAGGTGAGTGACTCTGTTTGTGATACAATAATACAAGATGGATTCCAGCTCCAAAAAGCTTTACCATGTACATGGGATGGACTCACGAGCTTGGCTGGATTCTTATTTCTCTGATAAACCAGATAATGTCTTTGAAAATGAAGCCTTGAAATTTCCCATGGAGAAACTTCACCAAGTTTTCAGCACAGGTATGTACTGTATAATATAGTTTATCTTACTAAAGTATGAGTCTTCCATATCCAAAATGCTTGGGACAGGGATTTTTTTCATATCGGAATTTTTTGAATTTTTGGAATATTTGCATACCATAATGCAATATCTTGGGAATGGGACCCAAATCTAAACACAGAATGAATTTGTTTTTTATACACCTTAAGGTGCCTACACACATAGCGATGTGCTCTCAAACAGCCGATGTGTACGATTTCCCTTGAAACTCTCCCCGGCAGCTCAGCACATGATCTGCACACCATTGGTGTCCAATCTTCATACGATCTCTTCTGCAGCCAGACTTTTCACTGTGCATTGTATCCTAGATTGTCAGATCTGCCCTACAGCACGTCAGATCTGATGATGCGATATACGACGAGTGGGGATGCGCATTGGCATCGTGATCGTGAGTGGGGACTCAGGATTTGGGCATATTTTACACGATTTGTCATTACGATTCATCAAAATTATGCAAATTGGGTAAAATATCGCTATTTGTGTGGGCAGCTTTATACAGTACACACAGCCTGCAGATAATTGTATACAATATTTTATACAATATTTTCACTAATTTTGTGGCTCAAGTTTGTGTACAAACATGAAATTCATTTATGTTTCATATACACCTTATATACAAAGTCTGAAGGTAATTTTATACTTTATTTTTAATAATTTTGGCCCTCATTCAGAGCCGTACGCTCTGAGCAGAGCGCACGCTCTGAATGAGGGCCGCCCTCCATAAAAATGGAGCGTCCTCCTGGACGCTCGTATAGCTGTGGGTCACCACCCACAGCCTATACGAGCATGCAGTTTGATGGCCGCGATGGTCTTGACCATCGCGACCATCGAAACTGCGAGCCGGAGCCTGCGGTTGAGGTTTTCAACCGCAAGCTCCGGAGTGATTTTGGCTCTATCAGAGCCAAAATCACTCCCACTGACATCACTAGTGATGTCAGTGGGCCGGCTTCTGACGTGAGGCGTTCCCGTGGGAACGCCCCCGTCAGGGAGGCACGCCCCTGGCACGCCCACCAAAGGGGGCGTGCTGTCAATCAACATCGACAGCACGCCCCCTTTGATCAGACACAACGAGCGAAGGACTTTCCTTCGCTCGTCGCGTCTGGCGCATGCGCACGACGGAGCTCCCTCTGTCGTGCGCATGCTCAGTGCAGAACATCGACCCACTTGCGAGCAGACAGCCGCTCGCGAGTGGGTCTGAATCAGGGCCTTTGTGCCTTAAACAAAGTTTGAATACATTGAGCCATCAAAAAGCAAAGGTTTCACTATCTCAGTCATGCTAAAAAAATTCCACATTTCGGAATATTTGGATATGGGAGACTCAACCTGTACTAAGGTTACGTTATTTATGTAATAATTGATTCTGTAAGAGGGAGGATGCACCTTTTGCATTAGTTTAATGAAAGTGCCAAATAATAAATACACAACTTTTAGTCCACACTTGGTGGTTTTGAGCAGAGCATTTTTTTTATTTGAAAATCAGTACTCACCAAAAGTTACAAGTAGAGATGTGCGAGGACCTCCTTGTTTTTGCACTGCATATGCATCACAATGTGCATGCGCAAACTAGCCAGTGTGATCGGGTGAGGGTACGCAGTTTACATGCAGTGTGTACGCATACCCTTCCAATATTGATTGACAGGAATTTCTGTTTGTGGGTGGTGACGGTAGGTAGCTGGGTGAAAGCAGGTGAGCCTGTGCATTGGGGCGCCGTTATAGAGGCGTGGATAATTAAGGCAGTGCGGTGGCATATGTAGCCAGATGACTCGATGCACGCAGGAAGTGGCCAAAATCCTGCATGACATCAGGTCAACCTCTATTGTGCGTATGGCTCCAATGGTTCTTGATGTTACCGGTGTTTCTGCTGTATTGCGGACTACTCAGGCTTTGAGTAAAGGGAAGTGGGCTGCATTGTGAAATGCTTGGCATCTGCATCCTATGCTGCATTTGCCGTATGTATGCATTGATTAGCATATACACGCAGCGGCCGAGTGCGTGTAATCTCTCACATGCATCCCTTACTGATTCAGGCCCACAGGGCTGTAGCACTCAGACTTTTACTGTGATGATGACAGAGTGTAACACACAGTAGCCTGGTGAACTGGTGATTACAGACATTGACAGTCACAGACAGTAGCCCACAGGGTCACAGTTGCAGCACTGCAGCCCCACACTGGTAATGACAGTCACAGACAGTGACACTGAGTGTGACACACAGTAGCCCACAGAATCACAGTCACACTGCAGCGTGACCCACACACCCTAACCCACCAGTGTCCTGTGTGAAATGGTGGCCGCAATCTTGAAGGTAGGACTTTTATTGAATCCAAAACCTGGAGATCCAGGATGATGATGTTTTGCCTTGTTTTGGATTCAGAGTTTGGTGGGAGAAACCAAGCCTGGGCTCAGAAGGACTCAGTTATGCAGTTTTAAAAAGTTTAACCCTTTATTTCACCTATAGCACACTAAAGCAAGGCACAGATCACACTGCTCTGTACTGGCACAAGATACACCACGATCTACTCAAAATAGATAGACAAAAATTATTCTTAGTAAATCTGTGATCTGGGGCATAAAAAACCAGATATGACATGATTCTTAGTAAATATAGCCCTTAATGTTTAATAGTATAAATCTGGCTCTATAGATAAAATTTGACATCACACACCCCAACTCTAGATAATGTCAGCTTCAGCAACTGAGACTAGCCAAATATGTTAAATCCCACTATAATGTATTAAGTGTGCACAGATGTTTTTTTTTTAAATACATGTAAAAAAAATTATATACTAATTGTGTGGCACTGTAGAGTAGAATATGTTAATGCATACCACAAAGTTTAAGACTTGGCGTGAACTGCTAGGTCAATAAATACTGTAGGTGCAATTAAATATTGTATAATATTTAAAGTAAATTTAACATAATGTTACAAAATGATGATTAGCATAGAAGCCAAATAACATATTGCATATTTTAACCATTGAACATTTTCTCTATACTGTAGGTGAAATTTGTGGAGAACATGTAATTGACATCAGTTGTGGTCCCTTAGTTCACTGTATCCATTCAGCATGTGAATATTTTAAACACATATATATATACTGAGGTTCACTGAAGAATGCATTAAGGAACTGAACAGATGGCTGAACACTCGTACAGGAGCGTTTGATTGGAATCATGCTGCATCATATGTTACAGCATTAGAAGGAAAATGGTTAAGTATCTGTCCATTCATTTAAGGGTCAGTCTAAGGACCCTTTTCCAAATTATTTACACACCAAACATTAGGCATTGAGCCCTCACAATGTAAATGCAGGTTTAACATGACTAAACATCATTTAGAGCACCAGTGGTATGCAAAATATTGTCTGCGAGCCCAATGCAGCCCCCCCAGACAGTAGCTTCTGGCCTGTCTCATCCCTCCCCTCCACAAACCGCAACTGCCCTACCAAGTAGCATCCATATCTATAGAAAGAAGGAGGCAGGTGGTGCCTCTGTGTACGCTATATCCATTTAATGTACATAAATTATAAAAAAGGGCAATAACTCCCCCCAAATAAAATCCTCAACCTGTCCCTGTGTTAGTTAGCCTAGGCTTATTTCCACTATAAAAACAACTAGAAGGTAACAATAGCTGCCAATGGAGCGCTATCAGTAATGTTTTCTCCACTATAACAATCTGGCCATAAGCATAAGGCTCTCCTGCTGATTTAATGAAAACCAACCTAAGGCATGTCAGGCTGTTGCCACTATAGTTGATGGGTGCAAAAAACTTGGTGTCTTTCCTCCCATAGGCTAACAGTTCAAATCTGAAATGCTTTGGCTTGTAAAGGCCAGTTTATTTAACCAGCTATGGATCCCTCATTATGGAGCTGGTTCTGACTTGAGAGCAAGCAAAGAAATCAAGTAACTTTGCATCTGGAATAAATGGTACTGTCTGATTTTAAATATAGTCCACAAATACTGGACAGCTTCCTTTTCACACTGCACTCTCAAAACTAAGGGGTTTATTTATGAAGCGACTGGTTGTAAAACCCACTGCTTCTGATCATCTATATGCCCAAAATTTAAAAGGGCAATGATTTTACTAGCAAGAATCGCAAAGTAAAATCATTACACTTTTAAATGTCAGAAGTACCGGGTTTTACATCCCGACCAGTCCTCCAACTTCAGAGCAATTTAGTTTTACCAAGGCTTAAAGTTTCATGTGCTTTTTTGCTTCACTCTCAACTCAGAATCAGCCCCTATAAGTGTGTGCAAAATATACACTGTCTTACTAAAATAACACCATCATTTGTTTATTTACCATGGCAATTATGTGTGTTTTTTAAAGGGTATTCTGCTAAAGTAAATATAAAATAAATATTTGGCATGTAAAGGAGACATACTGTAGGGATTAGTGTCCATGTTATTTCTGTTGCACTTAGACGCTGCTGCATCTTTATGCTAATGCCATTGCTGATTTCATTAATACTAATATTGCCACTTGCAGCTGTGCAGTTCCATCTAGGTCCATCTTTAGGTGCACCACCAGTGCACCACCGGGCTTACCATCAAAATTTGCACCAGCCCTATGAAAGTTACTGTCTCCACATCTGAGTATGACATCCTGTGTGAGTGGCTCTGCATCTTTGGATGCAAGTGTATACAATGAGAAGCCCGGGACAGGTCGGCATCTTCTTAGCATTTCTGTACCATGGTCATTCAGCTCTAACAATCAGGAAGCATGTGCAGACTTAAAGCATCAGCCAACAAAGGGTCGAATTCAATTAGTAGCAAAAAAGTCAGTTTCTGCGATACTTTTTCGCCAATAACATAATACTTTCATGCACTTTTTAAGTTCACGGTTTTGGAATCTGTCCTTTGTCATTGTGTCTTTGATGAATTTTGGCCCCCCAAAAAAGGACCAAAAATCATCCACAGAAATACCTTTCGTACAAACACCCAGGGCATACATGATGGTGATCATTGTCTCCAACGCTTTGAGTGGCAACATCTAATCATTGCTCTTTAGTTGTCTCTGAGCTTGATTCTGTGTGCCTCTCTATGTGACTAAGCATTGATTCATCAATAAGCCGATGGAAGGTACTGACAATGTGTACTCGTGCACTCGGTTACAAACATCAGTATTGGGACCTCTTCACTCCTTTAGGATTTTCACAGCAGACCTCCTTCCAGACAATGACATCTGTTGTCTCCCACTTGGTTCCATCTCTGGCTACCATCTTCACTGTTGAAGCATTTGACTGGTCCTACAGAGATGGTTAAGTAGAGGACTATGGTAGATTAGCAGTCACATCCTCATGCGCTGATAACTCCTCACTCTTACTATGATCTTCACTTGTCTCTGGCTCAAAATAACTATCTGATTTGTACATGTCACTTTCTGATTCAACATCTTTAGAATATACAAGATCTTGTCACAAGCTGATGCAACATGATTTAAGACAACTATCTTTGGCAATGAACACTGCCTAAATGAAGAGGTGTATACAATGTCAGCAAACTCAGTCAAGTATGAACTTTCACATTATGATACCCAACATGAACCAATTTTTATATTTAAATCGCCAATCTAAAGGACAGTACACACTTGCTGATGCTGGAAGCAATGGCGTGACAGCGGGGGCCATGCTGTCCGACGGGCGAAGTTGCTGACCACGGGAGGTACACACTGGCTGATGTGCCTGATATGTCATCTGATCTACCAGCATAAAAGTATCACACAATGAAGTCAAATTTTTGAATACAATATATAGATTCAAGTAAATAATGTAAACTAATAATATTTCTCACTCAAATTTTTAAGTTTAAAATGCATTTCTTATGGGGGGGGATCAAAATTACCCCTTCCCACTGTTCATGGTATACACATAAAATGCACATAGTTCAAAATTTGTACGCATTTGTGAGACACTTAAATTTTTGTTTATGACTCTTACTATGTGTGTATTTTTCAGTGGCCAAAATGAAGAGAAAAAAATAAGGGTGAAGACATCAATAACGGAGATCATAAAATGTGACCTGGAAAAAGAAAATCTTACAGACCCGGTGGTGCTGCCACCAGCAGACTGTGTCATCAGTGCATGGGTGCTGGAGATCATCAGCAAAGACCAAGATGAATATATTACAAATCTGAAGAAATTTGCTAATTTACTAAAACCTGGAGGACATTTAATATTACTTGGAATTAAAAATGCCACTTATTTTACAGCTGGCAAGGAGAGGTTGCATGTTTTTAAATATGATGAGAACTTTTTTTAAAAAGTTCTTATTGGAGAAGGGTTTACTATTGACCACTGTGACATTCTCAAAAGAACATCAGTGAGCGATCTTATTGATTATAATGCCATTATATTATCACAGCTCACAAAGAGGTGTAGGTATAGGAAGAGAAAACTGATAAACATTACAGACCTACATATAAATTTGCCAATCATAAATGTTGACAGTAATTTAAAAAAATTGAATAAACATTTGTTTCAAATTATTCTAATTGATTTTACATTTCTTTTTTTCAATTTCATTCAGGAGTTTCATAATAAGGTGATGATGGAGATTTGCACATAAATGTAGATATGTGATGTCATTTTCTGCTTGTACATTGAGCTACAGATATCTAGCACTTGCAGCTTGGAGAGGTAGATCAGGGTCATTCATCTGCAAGTGCAGTACGGTTTTCAAGCACCAGGAAGTATGAACTTTGGGGTTGATGTATCAAGCAGTGAAAAGTGCAGAAGTAACTAATAGTCAGAATTGAGGTATCATTTATCAAGTGTATGCTATAAAATGATAGGTACAGTAGACACTGCTTGGTTGATATGGGCAACTTTTCCACTGGTCTACATCTCCACTCTTTTCACTGCTTGATACATCAGCCCCTTATTATCTCTGAATATTGAATAGTAAACATGATGGATGGAAAACAGTTGAAAGAAGACAGATGGTAAGTTAGATCCCACGGTAGCAACAAAGATACCTTAGGTTTTGAGGCAGAGATCAAAGGAATTCAGTGTGCAAGAGCAATGTCCTGTAAGCAGGAATATATCAGAGGTACTGTAGGCATTAGCCAAGATCAATGTTTATTGACATACTAATGTTAGAGACAAACATTGAGCAAGAAATCAGCTAAAAATTTGTGGCAAGAGATGGACGCAGAACTCAAAATCACACAAGGTAACAACAGAAAACAAATGCATGCACACAAAAAGCCACTTTATTACAAACTGTCACTAGCACTGTTATAATAGACAGGAAAGCATTAAACAGGGGGTGGGATTATTACTGCACTGGAATATTGTTTTTTACTAAAAGTTTGATCCAATCCTATTTTTGAGTCATTAGTTTACTTTCTACAGAGAGCTACTTTCCTTTTCCTTTTTTGGGGGGAGGAAAGCATGAAAAAGCATGAAGAGTAATTAGATGGAACAACACAAGCTCAGGGATTTAATGGATGACCATTGACAGCTAGGTTTGGCGCTACTCAAAACAGAGGTGTGGAGTCTAACATGCTGGTGTTCTACGGGAAGGAGAAGAAATTCGGGTCAGCAAAGAAGCTGAAATAGCATAAATGAGTAGCCATTGCTCGCAGTGGTCATCAGTGAGATGGCATTCATCCTACTTATAATTGTATTTCTGAAATACATTCCTTTGCAAGTGCAAATTCTGAACCTTTGCAAGATGAGTATAGTTATTAAGTTGATGATAATGTTATATATTTTTTAAATTCTGACCAGATATCCTAAAAGCTATCAATCATCAGTGTAAATCTGTGACAAGTGAAGTTTTTTCCTGGCACTAACTGTGAGAGAGACTGCAGCAGGAACGTGGCATTTGAAACTTGAGCCAACAACTTTCTCATAAGGATTTATTTTCATCTCTTAGGATCAAGGTAAATTGAAAAGCAAAAATTGACATGGGAATTAAACTTAGCATGAAGAATGGTTGCCAAAATACAGTAATCATTTTTCAAGGTCTTACAAACACTTGTGTCCTTTTGAAGCATGCACACGTCATGTTTACAGATTAAGATGCATGCTCAAAATTGCAAAATGCGTCAAATTCTTCAGATGCATTTGGCTTCATTTCTGAATAAGAAAGATAATGGATAAAACATTGAATAAAATACAATCCATAAAGTTTTCTTGTATCAAATCAACTATTTTCTTATAGAAATCAAGTGTGAATACCATAAACATGTCTGTTACCTAGGCCATAGAGACATATTTCAGTATACAGAGTCTATACCAAGGTTTTTTGTCACATGTGTTTATACAAGATTCAACCACCAGAAAATATGGAAAATCTATTTTTAACAAAATAATAAGTTGCAGGGATGAGTAGGCAGTGTCAGGATGGTAAACCCTTTCTAAGGTAGGATGGTGAAGGAGAAAAGTGTGAGAAAAAGAAAATTGGGAGATCTAAAGAGATAAATAATAAAACCTAAATGGCTTAGAAACAGAAAATTGTCAATCACTCATTAACTCAGAAAAATACTGGAGATTATGAAATGAGGTTCTGGTTCCAAGACCTTTTGAAAGGATTTAGGGGAGTCTCAGACTTGTCTTAAATTCCACTTTTATAACTATACTAAAGCCTGGAGGAGTTTATATTGGGAACAGTGAGAGTAAGAGGTTGCCTCTAACAGGCCACACTTTGGTGCATGACAACTAACTTAAACATATGATGAGTTTGTTTGGTGATGGGTTGTGGAAGAAATATTTAATGGATAAAGCAAAATATCAATATTCAAAAGAGAACTAATCAAGATTTGACTGTCCTTACAGTGGGATGAAAGCCTAGGACAGCTCCATCAAATGTTGAAAAAAGTGTAATTATATGGCAACCTCTCCAACAAGATCCAGGAACATCTGGAGAAATTATATTTTAAATGCATTGGAACATCACATGTGATGTCAGTAGGGCTGCCCACAAACGGCAGGCATTCCTCCGTTTGTGCAGCCACCCTCCCAACCTGCCTACAAAATGGGGCGAGCTGTCGATCAACATTGACAGCCACCCCGTTTTGCTGTGAGCCCTTAGCAAGTGAAGTTCTCACTTGCTCCAAAGCGAGCACATGCGCAGTACGCACGACACACGTGCACACTGCTTGACCATCAACCCGCTTGCGAGCGCTATGTGCTCGCGAGCGGGTCTGAATCAGGCCCATAGTACCAATTATATAAAAGTTTATAACTATATACATATAACCACTTAACAGAGTAAGAGGTTGCCTCTAGCAGGACACACTTTGGTGCATGACAACTAAACTTGTTTCGGTGATGGGTTGTGGAAGAAAAATTTAATGGATAAAGCAAAATATCAATATTCAAAAGAAAACTAATTAAGTTTTGACTGTTCTTACAGTGGGATTAAAGCCTAGGAGAGCTCCATCAAATGTGGAAAAAAGTGTCATCTTTATGACAACCTCTCCAACAAGATCCAGGAACATCTGGAGAAATGATATTTTAAATGTGTTGGAACATAGTACCATTTATATAAAAGGTTATAACTATATTCATTTAACCACTTGGTCATATGGGATGGGAATGCAGTCAGCTGAGCTTCATCTGAGAAGGTGTGACCGCACAGCCCTGCTTTTTTTTTGAAGAGGACATTTGCTCTACACAGAATGGATCTCCTCTGACTCTTTGCACTCTCCTGCGGACCTGGCAATTTCTGACCGGTTTTGCTAGAAAAATCATCAATTAACTGGTTAAACAGTATTAACATAAATGGAGGTTGCAGCTGTTTTCTATCATGTCCTACCAATCCTTCTCATCCAGGTTCTCCCCAAGTTTCCCTCCCAGGCAATAGAATAAAATGGGAAGGTCACAACAAGCTATCCTTAACTTAAGAGTCTTTAGGTGCTGTTCTCTCCCAGATGAATTGAAGAATCCAACTAGCTTTGCATTATTGCTTCATATTGTATATGTAAAAGAAGAAAAATATTCAAAACATAGTGTATAGTAATCCCATTTTAGTTTGGATATGCATTTTTTAAAAATGTTATGATCACATTAAAAAGGTGAACAGTGAATTTTGAAAAGTTTGTTCTTCTTCCTTCCAGAATGTTAGCTTTTTATAAATACATTGGATATATTTTTCCTCACAAGCAAAAACAAGATAGGAAGGTCATGGTGCAGTATCACAACAATCCCATATCATAAATAGCCAACAATAAATTGAACTCACCCTATATATAACGTGAGCAGGCACATAAAGGTATTTGTTTCCTCAAATGGAGCGGAATCCTATAAAGCAGGCCTGGCCAACCTGTGGCTCTCCAGCTGTTGTGAAACTACAAATCTCTGAATGCTTTACCAGCTGATCGGTGGGAGGATATGCTGGGATTGTAGTTCCACAACAACTGGAGGTTGGCCAGGCCTGCTCTAAAGGACATAAAAACACAGAGGGCACAATATTATTGCATTATTGTAAAATAACACACATTTATTAATACAGTGTTACAGAACAGCACCACATAAAAAACGTGTAAAATATTGCTGGTTTCCCAAAAATGGTTTTACCTAAATCAATTACAGGAAGGGCACATGATAGGAAGCATTAACAAAGCAAGCCCTCTCCTAAAACCCCGGGAATTAGCAGAGGTAGTGTGGTATGCCTTGTTAGTAGTCTAAATCCAGATAACTGGAGGAAAGTCTCAGCAGCAAACACCAACGCATTTCGGGTAACAATCCTTCATCAAGTTGATGAATAAAACCTGAGGTCCAATATATACCAAGCGGGAGGTCACATCACCAGCTAAAATTCTGTCTAGCATGCCCCCATCATGTATATATTACTAAAAATTCACATATGCACACAAAAATATTAAATACATATGTTCATAATAAAGAAAATATCTCAAAACATAAAGTATAACATAAAGCAAACAATCCTAATTTTAAAAAAATCAGCACAGGATCTATATAAAAACCTGTTCTGGGTGAGTACAAATCTTTGTATAATGTCCAAGAATAAGGGTAGTTGGTGTGTGATGATTGCTTTCATAGTATAGCAGAGTTCAGGAGAACTGGCTGGTGGAATGCGTATCAGGAAGTCATCATGACATTATGTAGTTACAGTAGGATGTAGATTTCTATCACAACTTCCCCTTATTGGAACACAAACCAGAAGATATTTTCATCTTGTCAGTTTGGATTATATATAAAAAAAAAAAATCAGAAATGATTTATAAATTATGTTATATAAACAAAATCAACATACATGTTAAAGATTAATACATCTTCTAAAAGTAATACGTTCTGCGATTGGAATGCAAACCCCTTTCAACTGTTTTCCTTAAAGAACATAACCCAGAAGTGTTTTATAATCCAGTCAAATTGGATTTTGTAATGAATCCAATCAAAAAGAGTATAAACTGTAAATGACCTAATACAGTATGAACATAATCAACATACATGACAAAGGTTGTTATATCATTAAAACGAATATATCATATTTGAAAAATTATGTGATGGCAGAGATGAAGAGATATGAATACCAATACTACTCAATTCAACACATAATATGTGTTCCTAATGCAAAAAAAACACAGTTTCGAATTCTACATTAAGTTAATTTCAAGCCTTAATTTGAAGCTTGACTTGATTCCTTTCTAAGTCCCTGATCCTCCAGTTTGGCAAAACTATATGGATCCCACAAAAATATGTTAAATATTTAATACTACAGTAGATTAGTTTTTTTGTTTAAAGTGAAAACATACATTGTGGGTCTCTAAATTATTGTGAATATTTCTGCAGTGCTGCAGTGCTTGGTGAAACTTTCTTTTAAAATGTGTGTGTTTGCCAATGTATTGTCTCCAACATGAACATTCTATTAGATAAACACATTTTTTACTGTGGCAGGTAATAAACCTTTTTATTTTATATATTTTACATGTGCTACAATAATAAAATTCTTTAGATTTGATGACTTTAGAAGAATCAGGACAACATGTTACACTCCTAACTAGATAATTCTTTAAATTGTTGGCCTTTCGATACACAAAAAAAGTTTCTTTGTTATATATATTTTAAATAATATCCCTAATAAAGACTTCCAGATGTTTATTAGTGATTTTTTAAATGTGTCAATAAAGTTCAATAAATGTGTAAAAGAAGGTCAAGTTCCTGTCCATCAGATTAGAATCAGATCTCCATATTTAAATAGTTTTTAATATTTCTGTTCTAGCTAGACCTTGAATTTTTTGGCATGCTTCTTTCACTACTTGAGTAGTTTAACCATTAGAGAAGAAATGTTATTTTAAAATATTGGACTACTATTTATATACTTCCAAATGAGTTCATTTCCTTTTTATAAATTGGTATTGGCCGACAGGAATGTTCTTTAAACAGTTAATATGATAGTTACTCTTATAATAACAGTAATCTGTGGGTTTTTTATAATTTCTGTGCATTTCTAATTTGTATTCATTTATCCATATTATTGAGGAAGTGTCAAATGGCAGATGAGCATTATCCCAGTGCCCTCTTATGTGATAAAAAATATGCAAACACAGATATTTAAGGGAAAATTTAGTTTAACCTGATTTGCCTTGGGATTGGGAGGATTGTACGACCCAAACATCCAAGATCTGAGATTTCCAGGAAAATGGCATTATTCCTAAATATAATTTTGGTGCAAAAATGAGCCAAGACTCTGTACTAGTCAGTACCACTAAATTTAGTTTTGTTGGATTTCTCAAAGCTTTAACTGCTCATCTCTAGTAATACTAATAATATATTATGGTGACTAGACTGAGTGGATGACCACAGTGATACTTGGTGGGTTGTTTCATCTACCCCTGTAGCTGACAGAGTAGCTCACCAGCTGAAAGTATAGAAAGAGTGTAGCTTGTAGTTTATATGCAGCAAAAAGCAGTGGCAGGTTCGAGTCCTAGGTATGAGAGTATTTTAAAATGTGTGCATTTTAAACAGAATAGGACTGGAAGTGCTAGAAGAGGTGGTCACATGGAATGGGAGTCAGCCACAGAGGAGATAGGGTGGGCCAGGAGATGCTGAGGCTCAAAGAAGAGAAAGCTACAAATAAGAATGATTATAAACAGAAAATTGACAGGTGCTGCTGAACAGTGCACTCTGCCCTCTGGTGCACTGTGCCATGGCACATGTTGCACCACCCTAGTTACAACCCTACTAATTGACCTAATTCTACTGAGAACCCCTAACTTCTGGTGTGTTTAAATCCTGACCCGAACATCTATGAGGGGTTTGTTTACTAAGCAGAGTTAGGAAACAAAATGAAAGGAGATAAGGTACCAGCCAACCGGCTCCTAACTGTAATTTTTCAAACACAGCCTATGACATGGCAGTTAGGAGCTGATTGGCTGGTACCTTATCTCATTTCACTTTGTCTCCTAACACTGCTTAGTAAATAGACCCCTAATACTAATATACAGATTATAATAGCAACAAAGATACCAGTGCTAAAAATAAAAAGAATGATGGATGGTTTTTAAAGTAATCAACCAAAATACATTTATTAAATATTCAAATTATGCACTCTCTATAAGTTAAATTACTAGTATCATTAATGACATATAATAAAAATCAAAGTAAAAATCCATAAAATTAAAATAAATACACAACTCTGTTCCTGTATATTCAAACTGGACCTAGGACTCTCTCCACTGTATCCAAAGATGGAAATTAGGTTTAAGCAGCAATGTATTACCATATGGTGGGCCAAATGATTCCAACAATGATTTTGCATCTAAGGAGCAATTAGATATGCTGTATGTAGTTCACCTGCAGCTTTTCCAAATCAATCCCAGGGAGTTTGTTAAAGTCCAAATAGAAGACCAGTTAATCACAGAAGTCCAAAGAAATTACCTCAACATGTTTCCATGAGTAAAGCGGCACCCAGCTTCATCAGGAGTGTGTTTGTGTGAGTAGCTGATAGTCACTTAAATACCTGAAGGTAATTAGTCAAGTGGTTGCACTTGTGGTTGATTAAACCAGAATAACAGTATAAAAACAGTCCATCAAATCAATTTAAAACTTATACCTTGACAGTCTTACTCATTCCCAGAATGAAGAGAATAAAAAAGAAGAAATAAAACAAAACAAAACCTTGATTGAGGTATTTACTCAAGGTAGCTGATCGTCAAGTTCTGGTGGTTGGTGCTCCAATCATATGACACTGATAAGTCATGTGATGAAACACCAGACAATCACGGGCCAGAGGAAGGTAAACAATGATGTATCCCATATTATCGGAACACAGTGTCTGACATCCCAATTCCGTGGCTCAGTCAGGTGAAGCAATGTCGGGCTGCCCAGTGGCTGGGACAGCTGACTGGGTATGTGAGAAATGAGGGAAAGTTTTCTCTTATATCTATAGGGCAGCCCATCATACATGTCATTTTAGTCAATAATGCAAATAGAAGGACAATTATCCATAACTTCAATGGTATTGCCCATCAGTGAGTATATACTCCATCATTACATAATGACACACTAGTCTGAATCATAAAGAAACCTGTCAACTGGTCACATGCAGCAGACCAGATAACATAATAACCTTTACAATATTCACCTTATCATGAAGATCTGATATCAGCTGATCATATCTGATAGGCCAGAATATATAACAAACATTAAAAAGTTGCACCTATTACAAAATCTAATAGGGGTGCATAAAAATAGATAAATGAAAGAACCCAGAGAGCACGAAGGTAAAATAAAAAATTGTTCTATTTCAATGATGTTCAACTAATGACAGACTGTCATTAGTTGAACATCATTAAAATAGAATGAGCTCCATCGATTCATTCAAGCCATCAGGGTATATGGAGTTAAATCTTAGCAGTCAATAAACTTCCCTACTACAGAGTCTATTGAATCAATTAGTCCCTCTACCAGTTGTTGAAATAATTTAAATTCCAGTGATTCTAAGACAGATGGGATCATTATTGTGCTTATCGTTGAAATGTTGTGGAACACTATGCAAGATGCTTCTATTAATGATGATCCAGCAGTGCTCCATAAATCTAGTTCATAGGGCTCTGTTAGTGCATCCCACATAGAAGAGACTGCAATCAAATTGATAATACACTTTGAGTTAGAGTTCATAAATGAGCTGAGTATATATTTTACTTTTGATATAAGTATATCAATTTCAGTGGTTCACCTAGCCATTTGGGAACACATAGTGCTTTTCACACCTAAAGAATCCAGTTGGTTTTGAAAGTAACCAGCTGGTATTGTTAAGGTTTTTATTTATATTAAAAGTCAAACCTTCAAGATGGCTTGGTGCCAGAATGGGTTTTAGTGACCTATTCATTCGATATGTAATTTTAGGTTCAGAGGGTAAAATATCACTTAAGATAGTTATCTTGTTTTAATACTCTATAATTTCTTAATATAATATCCCTTATATCTTGGAGTCCATTACTATATTTACAAACAAATGATAGGTCCTTGTTTTGTCCATCTTCAGTATGAAGATATTTGTATGACTCATTAGGTACAGTATAAGCAGTTTTTGTCTATCCATTAGTAGGACCTCTGCATAAGCCTGTTTGAATAAAGAGTCCAGATATGCCTGCTGCATAAAAGTATGGAGCATATCTCTAGCTTGTGTTGAAAACATCTCTACATTCTTTGGTAAATTACATTTCCAAGGTGCAAAATGTGCGCTATTGAAATGCAAATAAGCATTGGTGTCAACCGGCTTCATAAAATTTTAGTTAATAATTCTATTTTCTGCAGTCTAGACGGTCACATCCAGAAACTCAAATCTGTTCTTATGATAGGTATACTGTAGGTAAAGTGAAGGTTGTGAGAATTAAGAAAAGTGACAAGTGAAGTACAGTAGCAGATGACTGATCCCCATCATAGAAAACATACTGATTAGTGGATCATTTAGAAATTTAGTGAAGGCTGCAAGAGGAATTGCTTTAATATACCGCTGGACAGGATAACTGCAGTCAGAAAACCGACAGCGACATCCCGATCTTCAACTTCCCAAAAGGAGCCAGTAAGTACCCTAACCCTCCCCCTCTCCCCCATAACCCAAACCTTCCCCTCCAGTGGTACCTAACCCAAACCTCCCCCCCGATGGTGCCTTACCCCAACTTCCCCCCGGTGGTGCTTAACCCTAAACCCCCTTCCCACACCCTAAACCTAACCCTCCCAGGGTGTTGCCTAACCCTAACTTCCCCACGGTTGTGCCTAACCCTAACTCCCCCTCCCCACAGCCTAATGCTAACCCTCCACTAACCCTAACCCACCCTGTGAGATCCCTAATCGTAACCCCCCATCCCTGGCCTAATGCTAGTATACTTACCTTCAGGATGCTGGTATTCAGGATGCTGACACCGGTATCTTGATACCTTTGGGATCACAACTTTAGCTGTCTGATGGGTGTCAGGATTTTGGCATTGGTATACCGACATCCAGTGTCCTGTTCAGTGGAATCTTCACCGCAACCCCTGCAAGAGATGCAAATTTGTGTATGTGAAAATATGGATCTGTGCACTTATATATTATCAAATGTATTTTGAGTAGTACACATTAACCACTTGCCTGGCATGATCATATCAGATACGACCATACCAGACTGGACTTTACCTGACATGGTCGTATCTGATACGACCTGTCAGAAATGCCCACTGGGCGGCTGCGGGAAGCCAATCTTCCCACAGCCACCTATATCAGAGGGACCTCCTGGTCCCTCTATACCCACAGTTACACCTCCTTTGTGTCCCGATCACTGCTGGCCAAAGTGATCAGGCACACGGCACCACCCCCTTTCTAGCATGGTTGACATCCATGCTAGCAGCAGCCACGGCTTCTGTAGCCATGGCTGCTGCTGAGTCCCGATCACTGTGGCCAGCAGTGATCAGGATGCGCCAGCATCACCCCCCATGGTGCAGCTACATGGCAGCCGATACCTCACTGTATAAGCAGCAGCCACAACTCCTGGAAGCCAGTCGTGGCTACTGCTGTGAGGAGACTCCGGCCGGCAACATCCCCCTCTCCATGCGGCGGCAAACTGGGCTGCCATCACCTCCACAGAATGCAGCAGCCGCGGCTCATGGAAGCTGCTGAGACCACCCTGCAGCCCCAGCAGCACCCGGCCTCACCTACCCCATTCAGGCACTCTCTGTTAGGTAGCTGAGCTACCTCCTTTCTGGCCGGGGGTTACCCCACCTTCTTCTCATTCCTTCCGACCAGGACTGGGCTGCTCTGCCTCTTCTGCATCCCACTTGTGCCCGATCACTGCTGGCCACAGTGATCGGGCAGTAAAGACACACAGCAAATATATATATATATATATATATAGAAAATAAAACGCACAAAGACAATACCTTCAACTTGCGCTTTGACAATAAAGTGTATGGAAGTTAAATACCAGTATTTAAATAACAGTATTTGAATAAGTTCACAAGCTGCTACCTTCACAAAATCCCCTGTTAGAAGGATTGGAAAAAGACACACCAAAAGTATGAGAAAGGGCGCTAATGATGATTTATAATCTGCGAAAGTTAAATAGTCTCAGTCTATTCTTTTTGGTGATTCAATCTTTTAGTAGAGGAGGATACGATGATGACCTAGAAATCTTGTTGTCCTCTCTGAAATTGTATAATTCCACGCTGTGACCTTTGTCTGGAAGGAATTTTTCCGTGGATGATCTTTTGCTAAAAATGAACCCTCGCACCAAGGGAAGAACACCCAAAATATAATAAATCAACCATTCATATGGACATGAGCATATTTATTCCAGTATAAAATCTTTTTTGATAAAAAAAAATTTTTTTTTGATAAAAAATTTATTTATTTTTTATTTTATTTTTTATCTTTACAGGATATTCATCATTACATCAACAATGAAACACAACATTTGTTTTACAAATATTTTGAAAAAAAGGGGTTTCCCCACCTTTGTATTCTTTGGTTCACAAATTGTGGGGACCCAAAAACAAACGTACCCAAAAAACTGTACTGTTTTTTGGCACGTTTGTTTTTGGGTCCCTACAATTTGTGAACCAAAGAATACAAAGGTGGGGAAACCCCTTTTTTAAAAAATATTTGTAAAACAATTGTTGTGTTTCATTGTTGATGTAATGATGAATATCCTGTAAAGATAAAAAAATAAAAATAAAAAATTATCAAAAAAGAAATTTTTTTTTATCAAAAAAGATTTTATACTGGAATAAATATGCTCATGTCCATATGAATGGTTGATTTATTATATTATGGGTGTTCTTCCCTTGGTGCGAGGGTTCATTTTTAGCAAAAGGTCATCCACGGAAAAATTCCTTCCAGACAAAGGTCACAGCGTGGAATTATACAATTTCAGAGAGGACAACAAGATTTCTGGGTCATCATCGTATCCTCCTCTACTAAAAGATTGAATCACCAAAAAGAATAGACTGAGACTATTTAACTTTCGCAGATTATAAATCATCATTAGCGCCCTTTCTCATACTTTTGGTATATATATATATATATATATATATGTATATATATATATAAATATTTACATATATATATACAGACAGAGTATAAATATATATGCACAGTCTATATATATATATATATATATATATAAAAACAATGTGTGTGTATATATAATGTATATATATATATATATATATATATATATATATATATATATACATACACAGTATATGTGTATGTGAATGGATATATATGTGCATGTATATATATATATATATATAAATACACATAGATATACACACACACACAATAGGGATGGCCACTGACCATTGATTTTTTGCAAACCATTGATGGTCTAAAAAGAACCAGTGGTTTTGCCCTGCTGGTAGGCACCGATGCTGCATATCAATGGCAGCCCCAACCGATGTTAAGGCAACATCGGTGGCTGCAGTCTCAAGTAATCAATGAACATTTTTATCAATGGTTTCCCCATTGACCATCAATGGTACACCTGTCAATAGCTACCATTGCTATTTTTATGGTATACCATGTTAAAAAATAATAATAATAATAATAATATAGTTTTAGGTAAGTTTTAAAAAAGATGTTCTTGACCTAATTCGATCATAAAAAAACGACAATTTCTGAGCGGTTTTTGGAAAAATAATTTGTCAGTTAAGTGGTTATGATACATAAATCTAAAAATGATGATTGGAGCAAAAATACAATATTCATCACAATAGCCTTGATAACTGCACTTGTTGTAGGTATGCAAATGATTCACCCTTGGCAAGGACTGTCCTGCACATCAAATATTCTGTACTCTATGCTGCTTACTGTACTGGACTTACATGTGAGTGACCCTGATCCACTACTCCATGGTGGAAGTGTTGGATGCATGCAGCTTAAAATACAAATGCAGAATGATGCCATGTACAGTAACTGCACTTGTGTGCAACTCTACATCACCATTTTAATTTGAGACTTATCATCTTAAATGGAGGCTGCAATGGATGATGAGCAGTTGTTCTGTGGTTGAGCTACAGTGCAGTCTTTATCTTGATGGAACAAACACCAATGAACAAGCGCTGTCATCAGGATGAAGTGAAAATTATTTAAAATTAACAAGACATACCAAAGGTAATTACTTAAACAGTAATGCCGCCTTTAAAACTTGAAACAAACAATAGATATATACACATTCTTGGGATATTTCCCACATCACATGAAGTCTTTGAAGGATTGTCCCATTAGTTTCTCCTTTAGATATCCAATCACATTTAAAATACTTGTAAATCTGTGTGTCCACTGCCACTTCGTATACTTCCCCCCGACCAGGATAAGTCTCAGAACCTCTAAAAAAATATAGAATAAAAATGCTTTTGGAGAGCAGCTAACTTTCGCAACTCTGGAATTTGCAGTAGATGAATGCAATGTCTTAATCATCACAGAGACAATCACCTGCTGCCTGGGATGAGAGGCTCCACAGTGGCAGCAGCATGAATCTACCTGGAACAAGATTCCGGCTGCTGAGAGAGTGAGCGGAGAGATCTGTAGAATCGTCCTCTCTCTCCTCTCTCTGCTCCTGCAGCTAGATAGCAAGCACTTGTATCCTGCCTGCCTTACAGTTCTCTCCTTCTGGAGGAGGAAAGGTATATCTGTACACTCCTATGTATTATATTCCAAATCGAATTGTGTACCCATATTGTTAATAAATCCATGAGTGTTACATTGTGGGGTGTGGAGCCCTAAATCAACCAAATATAACTATAATGTAAGAGGAGAGCTGAGGGTTGAATATGACAGGCGCATAGCAGAAGAAAATAATATACAGTATAAAAACTTGATTTTTATTATAACCAATATAAAATGTCCTAATCTCTGGGAAAAATAAAATATTTTTTTTTTCTTGCATTCAAGTTAGTGGGAACAATGTCTGAATTGTAACTGGGTAGTGTCTTATATGAGCTACCAGCAACAGTAACAATATTTGACTGCCCCATCAGGGATGTAGTTAGGAAGCCGACGGTCTTAATGACAACCGCCAGTTTCCCGACTCTCTAATCTCGGCAAGGTACTAAAGACAGGCGTCAAAAACTCGACGCCTGTAATTAGACCTACGCCGGAAGACCGACCCCCGGCATACCGAATGAAGTTAAGCCGGGTGCAGACAGCCGTGGGGGGAAAGGGTTAGGTTAGGGGCTCCCGGGGGCACTTAGGGTCAGGCAGAACCCCCGGGAGGGTTAGGTTTATGCTAGGGGAAGGGTGGGTTAGAGTTAGGCACCCCCGTGGGGATGTTAGGGTTAGGCACCCCCCGGGAGACATAGGTTGAGGCTGCAGGGAAGGGGGGGGGGTTAGGCTTAGGCACTTAGGGGGGGTTAGGGTTAGGCACTTGGGGGGAGGTTAGGGTTAGGCACCCCTAAGGGAGGGTTAGAGTTAGGGGGTAAAATTAGGTTAGTTAATACCTACCTTTTTAACGATCGGGATCTTCACCCCTGCCGGGCTGCCGCTGTCGGGAATTGAACCATCGGCCATGTGGCCGGCGGTAATCCCCACATCAGATTGTTTATGAATACTGAGCAGCAATAGAAATGATAAAATCTGATACAGTGACACTGTTGTAGCACATTGGACTCCTGGATAGCAAGTAGTAGATGTAACTGAAGAAACAGTGAGTTCACATGTATATGACTCTGACATTGCTGCTCTTAGGAAATTAGATTTGTCTGCTGTTATGGATACATATATGCAAATCTGCAGGCCATAACTAGACAAATCATGGGGAATATTTTGATTTATAACCACCTTGAACTTTGGTTCTCCCTAGTATAGTAAGGAATAAGGAGTGGACCCTACTTTTCAGAAATTGTATGTTCACAAATTTTCTTTGTCAGCCACGATTTTTGTATGTATGTCAGTTAGTTGTCAATTTTTAACCTTCATTTTTCATTGCATTTTTTTTCCCAGAGATTAGGACAGTTTATATTGGTTATAATAAAAGTCAAGTTTTAATATATTATTTTCTTCTACTGTGCGACGGTCATATTCAATCATATTTTACAAACTAAGAGAGCATTAAAAATCCGAATATTGGAAAATATTAAAAATTTTAAGAATTCAGTGGAGAACAACAGCGTGCCCCGTCATTTTAAAGAATGTCAATCAAGTAATCCAAATACATTGAAGTTTATAGGTTTGGAACATGCTGTGTTGAATCAGAGGAGAGGTGATAGATTGACTCTTTTGTCTAAGCGAGAAACATTCTGGATCATTACCTTGAATACTTTATATCCATAGGGACTAAATGAGGGGTTTGAGATCACCCCATTTTTAGAGTGATCATTTCTTATTTTTAGTCTATACATTTTGTACATATTTTTCAGTCTGTATATATTTCTTCCTTAATCTCTCTTTTGAATAGGTGTGTATCCCCTGAAGTAACTTAAATATAGGTTTACTATGTGGGGATGGATGCAGGTGCTTTAGAAGTTTTTATTTCTTATATGTTGTGTTTTATACAACTGTGTAACTGATATATGTTAACATCACATGAAGATAATTGTTTTCCTTTTTTTTTGTTAAACATTCTGGATTATTACATTGAACACTTTATATCTACAGGGACTAAATGAGGGGCTTGAGATCACCCCATTTTTAGAGTGATCATTTGTCATTTTTAGTTCATATATATTATATATATTTTTATATTTTTTAGCCTATACATATTTCTTTCTCAATCTCTCTCTTGAATAGGTGTGCATCCCTTTAAGTAAGTTAAATATAGGTGAGAATGCATGCAGGTGCTTTAGAAGTTTTTAATTTCTGTATGTTGTGTTTTATATGATTGTGTAACTGATATATGTCAACCTCACATGAAGGTATTGTTTTCCTTTTTTATGCAAACAGTATGTATGCAATTTGTTTTAAATGAATTTTACTAATTAATTGTAATATTTTTTTAATACAATAAATATGGTATATTGCACAATTTCTTACTATGTATTTATATATATTATAAAGCGATGCAGCTATTGTTAACCATTAAGTAAAATGTGTCATGTATAAGAGTAATGTAGTATTAGTTAAGCACTGTGCACTAACGAAGGATCAGTGTGATAAATACATTGGATTGGTTGTTTGTTGCTATTAATGTGGTATTTGTGGTGCTTGGCCAAACCTCTGATGAAGTCCTTGTGATGAAACCGGTAGGGGCGTGGCCTGGTACATTCCTGCTCCTTCGTGAAGGAGATCCTGGCTGTGTCTGTGTGATACATGGTTTCCAGGTTTCCATTACCATTATGCAGATGAACTTGCGGTATGTGACCGCCACCTGTGGTATGCAAGCTGTTTACCTGTACTGTCTGTTTGCTTATTAAAGACCCCATGTTTATTTTGCTTATTAGCTATATATATATATATATATATATATATACGACAGGCTTAATTCACGGCACTCAACCATCTGGGGTGCCCTTAGCATATGACCACACCGACTACATAAAAAATATCACGAGGTGAAGATGCCAGAATTCCGAGTGGGCAGTGGCTAAGTAAAAGACCTGACACAGGCTGCTGCTCACTATGTGAAGACACCAAAGCCCTGGTGGGATGGCCCCCACCATGCGAATATCCCTAGGACCCGATGTGGCGGTGGCCACGTAAAAAGAGCCTAAAGGTCACCATGCCCCAGGTGAACACCTGTAAAATAAAATATTACAATATTAAAGTGTGTTATTTTAATATATTTTTTTACAGGTGGACTACAGATTCCAGTGGGCCCTAATGCCCAGCATGGGGGTACTTGTGGTTTTCACACAATCAACATCACATCACACAATCATCCTGGAACCCACTGCTAAGGGGTGCTGGGGAAAGCCCTGGGCTATCAGCCTAGGGCTGGAGTGCCCTTCATTTGGCAGTCCCCAACTCCCCTGGGATCCCTGGCCAGGGCTGACTAGTGGCCAAGGCTAATGCTTTGGATGGGGGGCCCGGAGAAAGGGCTCCCTTAGCTGTGGCATAAGCCACACACTAGAAAAGGGTTCAGTTCTGGTTTTGGACCCAATGTAATTTTTCCCCCTTTATTCCCAGAACCAGGATTGGATCAGAGCCCAGTGCTGGTTGCACAATGTACGGGGACCCCTATGTAATTTGTCCCCCATATTTTGGCACCCAGGATTGGTTCTGAGTAGCCCGATTCTGGTTGTGTTAAATACAGGGATCCCTATTTCATTTTTTCCCTGTATTTTCACAACTAGGACCAGCAGTTAAGAGCCCAGGGCTGGTTGTGCTTTAGGAGGAGGGGATCACTTTAAACTACCAACCCACCACCCACCATGCCAGGGGTGTTGGGGATAGCCCTGGGCTATCAGCCTAGGCCTGGGGTGCTCCAGAGAGGGTCCCCAGGAATCTCCAGCCTGGGCAGACTAATGGTCAGGGTTGATGCTGTGGCTGGGGGCCAGGTGAAAGGGCACCCCTGGCTGTAGCATCAGCCCCCCACTAGAAAATCTTTGGTGCTGGTTCTGGAAAATACAGGGGAACCCTACTAATTTTTTTCCCTTTATTTCCAGAACCAGGACTGGGTCAGAGCCCAGTGCTGGTTATGCAACTTACGGGGGACCCCTATGTAATTTTTTCACAATATTTTGGCAACCAGGTCTGGTTATGACTATGCTGATGCTGATTGTGCAAGTACAGGGGATCCCTATGTTGTTTATCCCCTGTATTTAAGCACACCAAGCACTGGGTCACTAAATGCCCAGGGCTGGTTACTCTTTGGGGGGTGGGAACACCATTCTTTTTCTTTTTTAACAGGTTTTTTTAATTTTTTAATGCAGCAGCACAAACAGGTCTCTCTAATCCTGTCTCTGCTATGTGTCAATGCCAGATGTATGAAGCACAGATCTCCTGGTCTGTGCATGCATCTGTGTCACTAAAATACACAGCAGCTCAGACCGGGTCTCACTTTAACACTTTATTACCCCTTTACCCATGGCCCAGGGGTGCAGGGAAGAGCCCCAGACTTCAGACCAAGCCTGGGATTTCTGGAGAGAAGGGACCCCACCTCCCCTGAGATCCCCTACTTGGCCTGACTGGCTGGTGGTGAGAATGCTTTGGCTATGGAGACCTGGTGAAAGGGTCTCCTGGCTGTGGTATTACACTCTGGTCGGTTTGGGTCTGGTGCTAGTTTTAAATATAGGGGGAACCCTACACATTTTCCCCCCTATATTTAAAACCAGGACTGGTCCTGCAGCCAGGTTCTGGTTCCTAAATTATGGTGGAACCCAACACATTTTGTTCCCCATAATTTTAGGAACCAGGACTGGCTGACCAGTCTGGGGCTGATTATGCCTTTGGGAGGGGGGATCCCATGTAATTTTATTTTTTTTAATTAATCATTAAACATACTTTTCAGTATTAAACATACACAAATCACACTGATTCGTGTATGTTTGATGGAAACTCACAGGTCTGGAGGTGCTACATTGTAAACTTCTATTGACTCCTTGATTTGGAAGTAAAAACGGCCAGATATAGCAAAACAATTAATGGTAAAATCCCGATTTAGGCTGAAATTAATGAAATGTACTTTCTGATTTGAGCTGATGGTGAATTCATTTCTAGTGATAAAAATTACCGAATTTGCAGCATTAAATCATCCGATTTCAACCCCAAATGATGAAAAAATCAACCGAGTTTAATGATAGAAAATTACAGATTTTCAAAAAAGTGATATTTTTACCTAAGAATGCAAATTGGGACCAACACAATTGTTAGTAAATTTACCTCTGAGAGTTTAGCGGCAGGATTTTACTATGGAGACCCCACCGCTGAGCGCTCATTGGCTGAGAGAGGCGAGCCTTCCGCCTCTCAGCCAATGAGCAGTTCTCACCATTGGCTTCAATGGTGAGAACCACATGTGTCCATTTAAAAAATGGCACCTCAGTCCCATTTAGAAATTTAAATATGGCAGCCACGAGCCAGTCATGTCTCATGACGTCATCGCCCTGCCCGCTCGGATGGCTTTTATAAAGCCAGTGTGAGGCACTGTCAGGCCAGTCTGTCAGCAGGGATGCAGCAGTGAAGAGCTGCCGAAGAGAAAAGACACCAAGGAAGTCCTGGATGGGTGGAGCCCTCCAGGTGAAGTCTCCTTGGAAGCCCTGGGGCAGGCGGCAGCCACGTAAAAGAGTTTAAAAGCTGCTGCCTCCCAAGTGTAGGTGCAGAACAATAAAATAATAAAACAAATGATGTATGTTTTTGATTTTTAATATCTCTTTTACTATAGGTACCAGTGTGCCAACAATGCCCCGCTTGCTGGTACTTGTTGTTCTCCAAGTACCAGCATGTGGGGGAGGCTTGCTGTAGTTCTACTGCAAAAGACATTATACTTCTATTTTTTACACCACATTACGCTATGAACCCAGGACCAACCACTCCAGTGCTGCCGGGATAGCCCTGGGCTATCATCCTAATCCTGGGTGCCCTGGAGAGGAGGACCCCTTTATTGAGGGTCCCCAGCAATCCCTGGCCTTGGCTGACTAGTGGTCATGGTTAATGCTTCGGCTGGGGGGCCCGGTGAAAGGGGTCCCCTGGCTGTGGCATCAGCCCCCTGCTAGAAAAAGTCTGGTGATGGTTCTGGAAAATACAGGCGAACCCTACTAATTTTTTCCTCTGTATTTCCAAGACCGGCTCAGAGCCAAGTGCTGGTAGCATTAAATACGGGGGACCCCTACATCATTTGTCCCCATATTTTCACAACCAGGACCGGCAGGGCTGGTTATGTTTGGGGGAGGGAGGCATGTCCCTATTTTAAATTTTTATTTTACACAAATTAAAATTTTAACACAAATGCATAGATGGATTTCACTGATTCATCCATACATCTATGTCTTATTTTCTCAGATGAATGCCCAGTGCCAGTGAGCACCTATGTTGTCTGTTGTCTGCTGATGCCCCTGTGCCCTGCTCCACTGCTGCCACTGGTCCACACCCCACTGCTGCCACCCTCTCCTGCAGCCTGCCCATGCAACCGTCTACCCTGTGCATCCCCAAAACACCTCCTGTGTGCCTACCTTCCTCCACCTGCACTAATTTACCATTGTGTTGCCCTTCTCCTCTGCAGGTGGCCCGGTTTGCTCCTCCAAGCCCTGATAGTTAATACATTTTAATAAAGCAATGAAAATCTGCATCAAATTGGCTTGCCCCCATCTGTACTGCTTAATCTTCCCCTCTCAATGCCTTAATGTCTGCCCCATCCACACTGCTCTGTCTTCTCCCCCCATACAACATAGACTGCATGTGTGTATTCCAATGAGCACACAATTCTGTGAATTAGCAGCTCCACCATTATGAGAGTTACAGCAATCTCACTCTGGGCCTGATTCAGAGCCGCTCGTAAGCGGCCGCTCGTTTGCTCTGAGCGATGTTCGCACATCTGCGCATGCGTATGGGTTTTAGTATGCATGCGCGAACCAGTTAGTGCGGTCGAAAATCGTGTGCTCGCAAAATAGCGAATGCCTGCTAATTTGAGTGACAGAATGTGGCGTTTGTGGGTGGTAACAGGGGAAGGTGCTTGAAAACGGGGAGTGGAGATCCGAACGCAGGCGTGCCAAACGGTCAAAACAAGCATTTTAAGGGTGTGCATAATTAACAAAGCAGCGTCATTAACCACGTCACTTGGTTGTCTTTTAGCCTGAACTGCTCGCATGATGGCGGTAGGAAAATCCAACCACAAGCACTGCGAGCAGTTCATACGCCTTTCGATGTACTCGATTAATCAAATAAATAGCGGAGATGACGTATTATGCGAGCGGCCAGGGGGCGTTTTTTCCAAAATAGTGAGCGCATGTTTCGTTCGCTCGTTCAGACATAGAGGCGTCAACAGACCGCAAAGAGCGAGCGCTTAATTTAAATAGCCAGCCCCTTTTTCTGAACGACCGTCTGCAAATAGCGTCCGGCTCTGAATCAGGCCCTCTGTGAGAGTGCTGAATCTGCAGTTAACCACATGGTGTCATGGCATACCATATCTGTATTACACAAGGAACATGTTCATTAAGGCGTCAGCCTTAATGATTGTAATTTCATTGCTTTTTGAAGTTTGAGTGGCAGAAATTCAATAGGGTTTGTGAAATTTCAGATCATGTCTAAGAAGCCTTAATGGGACATGTGAAACCGTAAGGATTTTTGTCTATGAAATATATATACAGCTATATATATATATATATATATATATATATATATATAGTATTTATTAATTTGTTGATTTTTTATTGATTACATTAATTGCAATGTTGGCATGTTTGTATTGACTGGATTAAATTGCATGATTTGTTTAAGCACACAAAACACACTTGCCAATTAATTAAGTGCTATAAGCAATGCTTGATTCGTCAATTTTGGTTTAAAAGAACCCATACTGGTATCTACTATTAATCTGTCTGACAAAACTGTAACCTGCCCCGGGCAGTGTGTGCAGCAGAAAAATATGTAGGGGGATTACTTACATCAAGGGATTTCATGGGAATGCATTTCTTAAACAGTACCTGCTGCATCAGGTTGAGACTACCAGCTTTCCTCTATTCATATAGTCATTGCACAGACTCACTGACAGTAAGCCGCTCTGACAAACAACAACTAAGATACAGTGGATCGGCTATTTGACACTGTTTAGCTGTTTCCATTCATCGCATATCAGTTTTATAGGTACATCTGTGTCGATATTGAAATGATTGAACTGTGCATTATGAGGTGTTTTTTTTTCATTATACAGGGTTTAATAATCCATAAGGATTTAACATAACAACTCACATGGTGCACAGTCTTTCTATATGTTGATTTTTTCAGTTACTAATAACTATCGCCTAATTGATCTATGGTGACTGAATCAAACAGATACATGGAAGCTGCTGTTTTGCTAAGATGGGATCTCCATAATACCGGCAGCATTCCATACTGACACTATTGACAAAATGATCATGTACTCTGCACCACCGGTGTCATAGATGGAACCTTAATTTTATTCTGAGGATCAGTGACCTAATCTGATCACAGGGATTAAAGGGGTGATTCAGCAGAGGACACAGGAGCTATCACATTTGCTTACATGTTAGCAGCTGCGATAGCTGCAAAATGTTAATGCTGCAGGAGGCGTCATGCTCATGCCTCTGCATGCATTACTTATCTAAGGATGCAGCATCAGATAATCTGTGATCACATTGGTCGGCTGACTGACCCATGGGGACATGTAATCCAGCTGCCGCAGATACAACAAAGAGGCCAATAAATTTCCATCAGCCGATGGAGATCCTGGCCTTTTTCCTCCCCCCAATGGCGGTGACACGCCTCCATATTGAAAACAGAGGCCATTACCACCCACTCCCCACCCACAAATGGCAGCAGACTGCTAATCACTGACAGACTGCTGACGCTCTGCATGTAGTCACATAGGACTGCACATGTGTTGTATGGGTCCGGTGCCTGCGCAGATTCCCAACCAACAATTGGACTGCTTGGGATCTCTTTGTGAAGTAATAACAGACATCAGAATATTTTTATCTCCAAAGAATTTTAGTGGATGTGTTTATCCCCCAAGCAATATTATGTATTGATTCATTGTATATGGACATAGAAATTATCCACATTCATCTGAGATGGGACTAGTGCAACAATGACTGTTGTTTAGCATTTACATTGTTTCCCAGTACAACAGGCAGTTATATTATATTTTATTACCAATAATATCTTCATCAGTGACACCTACTACAGGGATGATCCTTTACTTTCATATGAAACATTAGTCGCTTAGCGTTGGCAGCTATTATTGTTATAATTGTATCTTTATTGTATGTGCCAGGTTGCCTAGGATTGGCCCTTGGGTGAGCAGACATCAGGTATGACGGCGAGTAACGCGTTTAGTATTATACTTAGAGCCATGTGGACATCCATGAGTTGCGCTGTGCCTGGTTGCTGCAGTTGCCGTCATGGATGCAGCCATGACAGTTCACATCACCTGACTAATCTTTACCCAATGGTAGCATGGTGGTGGTCAGCTGACGCTTTCCACCAATGATCTGCTACCTTATGGTATAAAGCCAGTCTCCGGACAGAAGGAAGTTGCCTGGGCAATGTTGTCACTACCTTGTGTATACTTGCTGTTTGCCCTGTTCCAGGTCCCCTGTGAGATCTTCTCAAGTATCCAAGACCAACTCCTTGTGCAACAGTGCATCCAAACATCTTGCCTGTGTGTAAAGCAAGTGCCAACTCTTAGTGCAACAGTGCATCTGAACATCTTGCCTGTGTGTGATACAAGTGCCAACACTTTGTGCAACAGTGCATCCAAACACCTCGCATGTGTGCAATACAAGTACCACCTTCTGATGCAACTGTGCATCAAATACCCTTTCTCCAGGATACAGTTACCAGTGCCATTTATTGGCTCTACATTGCCTGAAGGCACTTGCCTTCAGATCCATACAAGTATCATTTCTTAGTACTAAGGTACTTCTGGTAGAAGTACATCCCTTGGACCATTGTTTATTTTGTCTCTATTACCACAGTATCAGACACTTGTTCAAAGGGCTGTGACCTGCCTTCTGGGTGCAGCTTAATACCCATATACCTCTTGGAGGGGTCACTAGTGAACACCTTCCAATGAGTTAGACTCTGCGCCTTTGATCAGGTCTCGTCAACATTTGATATTCGTGGATGAGGAGATCACATATTCAGGCCTCACACCTCTGGCTTCTCTCTCCTCCAGGGACCTCAGCTTCCATCCCCTCAGTAGGGGATTCCTTTAAGCCAAGCATGACAGTATGTGTATTTTTTGTATTGATTAAGTCATGGTTGTGTATTGTTTACATTTGTTTTTAATATATTAAATTGATGTTTATGATATAGGATATGTAACATTATTTAATGGTTTTGTGCTCCTTCTTCAGCTATTGTGTTAAGGAATGTATTCATCCTTTTTGATAATTACAATTTAAGTAAACTAATCCTTTCCAAAATGTGTGTATTAATTTGAGATATCTTTATCATCCAAATCATTGAATTCCTTTTTATTAGAAATGTGCAGTTCAGTTTTCCTGAAAAGCTAACGCAATCCAATTTAAGGGTTCCGAGTCAAAACGAGTCCCAGCTTGGATCACTTTTGAAGTTTCTGTGCAGAACCGAGTCACGATTCGGGTCTGCTGTAAGTTCAGAAATCGAATTTATAAACCGAATATTGTTTTTTGATTGCATATAAACATGTCCAAATTACACAATATAAGTTATTTTTTATCAATTTGAAAAAAAAAAAATCCAAATCTGTACCAAAACACTTGAGTGCAGTGTTGCCAAAACCAAAACCATTACATTTGAGGGTGGATTTTGCCAAAAGCAAAAGCAAAATATTGGCCGCGCACATCTCTAATTTTAATTAAGAAAAATTTAACCACAATTTTATATTTACTGTATACTGTACAGTATTCTGAAATTACTTTATTAATGTTTAATATTGATATGTATATATTGTAATCTGTAGTATTTTTTTGCTTTATTTTCTTAACAGATCTACAGCACTTCTATCTATGAGCTGCAATGAATATAACCGCCTCATGATCAATAAGGTCACTCACTGAATTTCTTGGAAGGATATCACAAAGATCAATAATAAAACCTTCTCCTATGAGAACTTTTCTCACAAAGTCCTCATCATATTTACAAACATGGAACACCCCCTTCCCAACTGTAAAAAAAAGTTGCATTGATAAGGCCAACTAATACTATGTGACCTTTAGGTTTTAGCAGCCTAACAAATTTCCTCATATTTCTAACATATTCATCTTGGTCTCTGCTGATGGCATCCAGGGCCACTGAACTGATGACACAGTCTGCTAGTGGGAGCACCACCGGGTCTGTGATGTTTTCTTTGTCAATGTCACATTGCACAATTTGTTTGATTGCTGTCTTCATTCTTATTTCCTTCTCCTCATGTTGGCCACTGAAAAATACGAATACAATACGGGTTAAATATGTAAAAGTACAGGTCTCTCAAACATATTGCGCAATATGCAGTGTTTTGTATTGTAAAAGTGGCAGTGACCGGTGTTCCATGTTCTGATGGAGAGATGAGTGGATTGTTATGTACAGTATATAGCTGAGTGACTATTGTTATGAGAATTCAGTTTTTGGGATAGATTTATTTAAGTAAGATTCAATAATTAGAGAGATCACATTAGGAGGCCATTTCTGTTTTGTGTGAAGAAGACAATGGTGTACAAATACTGTATAAGTCAAGGTATGTGCTATTAGCACTACATTTTATGAGTATAATTTTGAGCCTATTGTTTTTGTAGGATGTAGTTTCAATCCTGGCTTTTGAGATGCCAGTGCTCATAATGTTGGCACTGGAATCCTGACACTAGTCAGAATCCCAGTGCAGGCATCCTGACCACCAGTGGTAAGTAGTGGGGTTTGGGGGAGGGATAGGCATTAATGGTATGGTCAGGGTTAGGCACTAGGAGGGAGGGTTAGTTTAGCGTGTTGGAGATTTAGACCGCCGGTGGTAAGTAGTGGGGTTGGGGGAAGGGTTAGGTTTAGGCACTATTGGGAGGGTCAGGGTTAGGCACTAGTGGGAGGGTTAGGTTTAGGGCATGGGGGTGGTTAGGCACTATGGGTGAGGGTTAGGTTAGGATAATTACTGACAGGTGTTGGCATCCTAACCCTGTCAGGATGCCAGCATCGGAATTCTGAATGCAGGGGTCCCAAGTGCCGGCATTCTGTACCCAACCCATTTTTGTGCTTATTAAAAGCATTCCATGTGTCATTGAATAACATGTACCATAAATGTGGAATTATGAAAATGTAAGTGCATGTATTCACAGTTGGTCGCATCTATGAGGACACACAGCCCTTGCCATCCACTTATTAAATACCCGCTATTATTACTATCATCATGTATTTGCACCAACTCCATACCCAAGTGCCAGATATACTTATGAATCCAGATGGGTGAGCATTCAAGTCTGATTATTGTAGCTCACAATTTCATCTACACACCCATGGCATGCCATAAGAACAATAACACAACTTGGGAATTGTTTCTGCCCAGTTATACCCCTTTATCCACAAAGGGAGTTGTACATGCATAAGACTCTGAATCACCTGAATTTGCTTAGAATTGTATACACTGTACATGGCTTAAGCACACAAACAGTAGAAAAAAATCAAGATAGCTATCTGTAAAAAGGACTTTTGGGCAGCATGGTTGGTGTAGCAATTATTATTACTGCCTCACATCACTGAGGTCTTGTTTTTGATTCTCACCTCAGCCCTAACTGTGTGGAGCTTGTATTTTATCTCTGTGCTTACCTGGGTTTCCATTGAGAACTCTAGTTTCCTCCCATAATCTTAAAATACAGTATACTGATAGGTTTCTTAGCACCCAACAATAATGAACCCTAGTGTGTATGCATGTGTGCATGTGGTAGGGACTATATATTGTAAGTTCCACTGGGGTAGGGACTGATGTGACTGGCCAAATATACTACATAATTTGTATTATTTTTATTAATGGCATACAACTACTGTTCTTGGTAAACAAACTGTATATAATAAAATGTTTTCTCTAGTGCATAAAATAATTGATGAAAAAAATTACAAAAAAATAAAATGTAAAAACATACATTTAAAACAACATCACATGATAAAATAGAACATAATCATTGATATGCCTAAAACTAAAGCATTACATAACCTGTGAAAATCTCATAAAGTGTAAATGGTGAAGTGTTTCACAGAAACCAGCCACTTCCTCAGGCAGTTGAACAGTAAATGGAAGTTGTCAAAAGTTCACAGAATATATAGGCATAATTTGTTAATTGAAACTAGCAGACAAAAGTTAAATAGCATAGACAGATGTTACATAAGCATTGAAATATATCATATATAAAAATGACATGAGCACCATATCAAATATAATTTATAATATAGCTCACTGTGTGAGTAAAGGTTGATCATTATATTGGTTGAAGCTGAGACAATTCTTGCTCTCTTTTTTGAAGAGTAAGGGACAGTGTAGTCACAGCACTGTGTCACAGATGCATTTTTTCAGGTTGTCACCAAGATTATTGCTATACCCTCATCCAGATCTGGAGATACAACTGTATTGATCTTTTTTCCTGCTATTATATGTTGTTGAATGGGAATCTCTCTTCACTCCTTAGACTGTAGCAGTAAGGGTATCCTATTGGGTCCACCCAGACACCCCCCATTCGCTACCTTACTATCATAGCCTGCATTATTTTTTTACAGAAGGTTGTGCCACAGTAGCTCTGTGGGATAGGACCAGATGGGCTAGCCTTCACTCCTCACATGCAGCCATTGGCACCCATGATCCTGTTGCTGGTTCACCAGTTCTCCTTCCTTGGACCACTTTTGATAGATACTAAGAAAGGCATCCTGGGAACAACCTTCAAGACCTGCCATATAGAGTTGATCTAATCCAGTCATCTAGCCATCACTCCTCTATGAAAGTAGCTCAGATCCTTTCACTTGCCCATTTTACCTTCTTTTATCATATCAACTTCAAGAACTAACTATTCACTTGCTGCCTAATATATCCCACTCATTGACAGGTGTCATTGTAACTCAGTGTTATTGATGTCATCTTTCAGTGGTTTTAATGCTATGGTTGATTAGTGAATAATGTATATATACTGTATGTATACTGTATGTAGAGATGAGGTTGTATGCATTATAACTTTGTGCAGATTTAGCTGTATATAATTGTTATGTTGCAGTAAGGAGAATGGTACCATGGTGTATTTACAACAGACATATATTGCACTAATGTAGTAAGTGCCAGAAAGATCGAGAACTGATACAAGTCAGGAGTGGGGAAAATGGCCTAGGACATGGGTTGACTATAAAATGCAAAATTCAACCTGACCATTGGTCAGTCTTACATCAACTGAGCTATGGGGCAGATGCAGTGTGGTAGTGGGATCAATGTGGAAAAGGGCCCTAGACTGCACACCCTGAATATATACTGTATAATGGGAGGTGCTAACTGTGGAGACTATTGCTGCAGACACAAAAAGATAAGTTACAAGTGCACAACTCCAACACATCTCTATTTTTTACCTTACTTCTAATATATGCAGCAATAGCTGCTCCTATCTATCTAACACTTTTTTACACTTCACCTTTATCATTAGAGTGATGCCCTGGGGTGGCTCAGCTGAGCTTGTTTGGGGGTGTCCTGCACTCTGGATTTTAACCCCAGTATGTTAGGGACCTACCTTAAGAGGTTACCTGGATGCGGTGGGTAGGCCCATAACCTTGGCCAGGATTATGCTAAACCTCTATTTATTTATTGCAAAATGTATTACATATAATTAGTAATGTTGGAGTTGTGCACTTCTAACTTTTCTTTTTGTGTCTGCAACAATAGTCTCCACAGGTAGCACCTCCCGTTATATACTTTATATTCAGGGTGTGCAGTCTAGGGTTCCTTTTCCACATACTCTATTTAGTGTGCGCATATGCACACCTGAATGCATGAGACTACTTCAGCCTAGGCTAGCACCCCTTCCCACCTGTCCCCTATTGGTTTTAAGCAGGGGTTGTAGCATTTTGACTGCACTTTAGTAAAAGGTACAATTTAGGTAAGTCCTACAAATGTATATACTGCAGTGCAACTATGGGTTGATTTTTGGGGCATGGGTCCCCTGGATTGCTTTGGTTGGGCTACTTCAGGGCATCGCATTATAATTCATTTTCCTTTTTTGCAATCTTAGCACCTCTATTGTTTGTTTGTTATATATGTATTATTTTCACATCTCTATTTTTCACCATACTTCTAATATATGCAGCAGTAGCTGCTCCTATCTATCTAACACTTTTTTACACTTCACCTTTCTCATTACAGTGATGCCCTGAGGTGGCTCAGCTAAGTTGGTTTGGGGGTGTCCTGCACTCTGGATTTTAACCCAAGTATGCTAGGGACCTACCCTAAGAGGTTACCTGGATGCCGTGGGTAGACCCATAACCTTGGCCATGATTATGCTAAAACCTCTATTTATGTATTGCAAAATGTTATTGCAAAATATATTATATATAATTAGTAATGTTGGAGTTGTGCACTTGTAACTTTTCATTTTTGTGGCAGTGCGATCATTCCAGAGAGCAGTGGCATTGGTGTGGGTCATCAGAGTCTCCAGAAAAAATTCCCCTAGGGTAAGAATGGACTCACTTCATATCACTGCACACCTGCAGAACTAACTGGTTAGTGCACAGAGTAGGATGCCACCACTGCACCACAGCTAAAGAGCAGTGTCCACAATACTGGGTTGTAACACCACAGTGCGAGGAACACGTACCACCACAGGTTTGATATGTAGAGATGCACCGTAAAGAAGCCTATCATGTGCCCACAACCCCCACCTTCAGTTGTCACACTATAGGATACGTATATTCATGAAAGCTTGGAGAGAGATAAAATTGTGAGAAATAAAGCACCAGCCAGTCAGCACCTAACTGTAAAGTTACAGACTGTGTTTGAAAAGTGACAGTTAGGAGCTGATTTGTTGGTGCATTATGTTTCACAATTCTATCTCTCTTCAAGCTTTCATGAATACCTCCCTATAAATATACACAGAGATGTAGCTACAAAATAGATTAAGGAAAGAGGCACTCTAAAGGAGCCAGATTATCCCCCAATAAACTACCCCAAGAACTAACCTTACACACACACCACAGAGTCACTACAACATAGTCCTGTATTGAATGTAGATGCACTGTGTCTCCAATTAAACATCAATGAAAAAGTGACTGTTAACAACAGATGGTATCCTGCAGTATTTACACCCCACACTTCACACACCACCCTCAGCATCCAAGAACACTACACTAACACACAATACACTCTACACAGGTTGAGTGCTGTGTACAAAACCCCTCTTTCATACCTGCTTTATGATATAATATATTTATTCTGCCATTTAAGGTGGATTTTAATGAATGTATAATATGTTTGCCAGTGTTACCTAATCCATTTTTACCTTCCAGGATCCTAAGATCTTGCCGCATCCAGAGGCAGTAAAACAAATCTGTATGATTGTGGGTTCATATTCAATGTGTGTCTCTTTAATTGTCCTCATGTAAAAAATAAAACATTTAACCCTATACAGGAGTGCTAGGGGATATCCCAGGGCATCCCCTTGTGGAACACAGAAAATAACTAAGTGGCTTGGGTGGAGGCACTTTGTTCCCTATTATTATTATTATTATTATTATTACTATTATTATTATTATTAACCACAGGGAAGACAAGTAAAATAGCAGTTACACATAGACATACAAATGTTTGCAGAATCACTTAACCTTTTTCCTTCTAAGTCTGAAATAAAGGATGACGTGTGAGACCAATTGAACGCTCCTGTACGCTTATTCATCCATCTGTTCACTTCCATAATGCAAGTTTCCCTAAACTTCAGTAAGTAGACATCTTTAAAGAACTCACAGGCTGAATTCAGATAGAGAACTATGGGACCAGTGCAGATGTCCAGTACAACTTCTCTTTTGATATTAGCTGTGGGAAAAAAAGCTAAATAATTAGAAAGTTCCAATTGCCTTTGAAGTTGATGATGGCCTTGCTTTTGATATTGTAACCATGGAACCTGTAACAACTTCCTAATTTCTAAAATCATGAGACAAACAACAAAGCATATTGCCTATAGAGGTCTTGTATATTGATATCATAAACAACTGACTATGGTGCAAGAGAAAGGATGCCTTAGCAGGGTGATGTTAGCCACACCCTTACTGTAAGGAGAGTTAACCCAAATGAAGCACCATAATATTACTGCCATTGGCAAATGCCAAGGTAGGCAGAAAGGATAGGAAGATCAGTTGCAAAGAGGCTGAACTGTTATAATTGCTATTATAAAGCATCTAATTCTAAACCCTTCTACTTTTACAGATCATAATGTAATATGATTTTATGGGTTTATGAAGGGAACACAACACTCCTATAACTGCTTGAAAGCAGAGCCAGATTTAGACCTCATGGGGCTGTAGGCAAGATACCAGTTTGGGGCCCCCCTCCCTCAAACAATCCATAGCACTATATGTGAGTTCCTGATTCATGCCCCTTACATAATTTTATTGTTTTTCATTCTTATATTCAGCTTAATAGAATAAATAACCAGGGAGACTAAATGATGTTTATCATGAAACGTTGAAATTGACACTGATGTGTCTGCCTGGTTATTTACTCTATCAATTAAGACCCCCGGAGTGCGGCTGCTGTTTTTAGATGTATATATATATATATATATATATAAATATATATATATATATATATATATATATACAGTCCTTAAAGGTGATGCACCACAGTACAAACCCACTAGGCACTCCAGGATTTAATAGAAACGTTTATGTCATATAAATCGACATTTCTGGGCTACTATAATAACATGTCCTGAGGACAGGGCTCTGTGTAGCCCAGAAACAGCGATTTATATGACATAAACTTTCAAATCCTGGAGCGCCTAGTGGGTTTGTACTTCGGTGCATCACCTTTAAGGACTGTATACAATTGTGACTGTGGCACCCAGGTGACCAGCTGTGAACAGCAGGAGTGCCAGATTTGGCTTGGTGTATACATACAGTCAGGTGCATAAATATTGGGACATTGACACCCGAAAAGGGTGTGTGTCTTTATGATGCATCCCCTTTTCTTCATGCCTGGGGGCATGCCCAGCACTTACGGACATGCTGGGAAGCCCCCAAGCACTGTGGTCACTTTGAATGGATGCCGGGTACCATTCACCAGCAGTGACTGCTGCGCCGCCATTTTGACCACCCGCGGAACACTGCAACCTGGGGATGGAGACAGAACCTGCAGGCTGTCTCATCGGGGCACCGCACTGGAGGGCAGGGTGCTTTCTTCCCTTCAGAAATAGGGCAGGGCGCGGCACCCTTCTATGTTGGGGGTGCATACCCCGATGAGGGCACCTAAGATATATCAATATATCTATATACATATTTATATATATATATATATATATATAGAACAATGGGTTGACCATAGAGCGACTGGTTTATAAACGTGTATAAATCATATAATTATTCAGACCAATTCTGTGATTAAGAATGAATGAAAAAGTGCCAGTGCTAATAAATAATTTAACAATTTAATTAATACAAAATATACAATGAAGAAAAAGATAAAAACATACAGCATACACATAAAACCCTTTCTTTCTAGAAGGGTAAAATCAGAGAAAGTCTAAAATGCTATGCACTTTAAAAATAGAAAAGTCTTTTGTATGGTTAAAATAAAAGGCTTATCTGAGCAAGGTGGATAGAGATTAGTATATTCATAGGTTCATAAGATAAGGCAATCTCTCTCCCAACGCGTTTCGTCCTGGGGACTTCATCAAGGGGATACTAGTGTGTTGGGTCATAATCTTATCTATACCCCCATATGGGTTCATCAGAGGTTATGAGGCTGCATCACTTCCTGTTTGTCTAACATTGTTCTCTTACCCAAACCCACTTTAACATAGTATGAGCGCATTATCAGTATATTATTGGGGTAAACTATTAAGTGAGAACTATGTTTTAAACTATCAAAAGATCAGCAATAGTGAAAACAATCCGTTGTGTGAGGGCAGCTTTCACTTTGCCACTTAGGACTTCCGCCCTTAGTACTTTCATCACATCCTGTGCGTTGCCGCTTCTTCCCGTGGTCGGGATAGGCCGGGTACGTCACTTCCGCCCTCGAGGTTGCGTTTCTCCCGATCACGTGGGCCCACTATCATCCGTCACTTCCGCCCTTCTCCTTTGGTCCATGCGAGGGATGTATGATGACTTCCGCCCGCCGCATCAGCGTTGTTCGTTTCCATGGGAACTTGAATAACGTATATCCAGCTCCCTTGGTTCTCCTGGCATGAAGCACCCTAGTGTTCATATCGGACTCAACTTCTGCCCACTTTAGTATGTAGATAAAAATGTAATGCCGCGATCTATGACTTAAAACAAAAACGTTCATTAGATGCCATATTAAATATCATGCAAGCAAATATTCAGGACCACACATTATTAAGTTATTATTCAATTTATAGTTCAAACCCTATTTTTGTATAGTCATTAATTGTATTGGCCCAAACATAGAGCAACAGATTTCCCATTCTAATTTAGTTAAAAAATGGCAGTTCTTTTCTTTAGGGAAAATCAAGAAATCCAGTCAGAAGAAGTTTCCCAGAAACTTCCTACTTTTAATTGTGCAACAGAGTTCATGTTAAGTCACAAGTCTAATTCCAATATTCTTTTTAGATGCTAGTTCTTTTCATTTCTTATTACTCCAGATATACTTATAGATTTCCACTGACACCATATTTGAATACTTCGCTGTTTTCCAAAGATCTTTCAAGTGTAGATACTTTTGCGCATATTTTCCTGTATACTCTTTCAGGCTCCATCACTTATGCTTCCCATAGAGGATTGTCACCCAACTGTAGTTTTGCAGCACCTGGTATTCCAAGGGGGGTCACCCATCCTAGTACTAACCAGGCCCACGGGAGCTTCGCTTCCAAGTTCGGGCGGAGTTGGGCATATACCCAATGGTATGGCTGCAATCAATGGTAGTGGGTATAACCTCTATACCTACCACACCTGAACTTCTCCAAGAAGTCACCCTCCAGGGTACTGATCAGGCCCTCCACAACAATCCACCATATCCCATAGTGGATTGGTAATGAGGTACATTAAGTAGGTGGGAAGATGCCATCACAAGAAAGGCGCAGTTTCGTAACTTTCATTGAATCCTTTCGGTGCCAGTGTATCCAATTCATATAGCAAGTACATCTCACGCCTTGAGAGTAAATTTCCAAGATCTCCTCCTCGTTCTCCTAGTGTTACATGTTCAATGGCTTTAAATGTGATGTCTTCTGGGTTAGAATTATGAACTATGGAAAAATGTTTTGAAACAGCGTGTCCCTCTATTTTATTACGTATATTGTGGATATGTTCCTGGATCCTTAGTTTCAGTGGTCTCTTAGTTTTACCCACGTACTTAAGTCCACAGGTACATTCCAACAAGTAGATTACAGACGTAGAGTTACAATTCATGAAGGTTTTAATCTTATACTCTTTAGAACCCTCAGAGTTCATAAACGTTTTCCTCTTAGGATGAACAAATTTGCAAATGTTGCAGTGGCCGCATTTGTAGCAGCCATTACATTGGAGCATTTTTTACACTTTTATTGTTTCCTTTTCTTGTAGCATGCTTGGAGCCAATAAATCTTTCAAATTTCTTGACTTCCTGTAGACAATTTGTGGTTGGGATGGTAGAATATTTTTCAATAGTGGGTCCATCATTAGGATATTCCAATTTTTGTTGAATGCTTTTCTGATTTGTTTCTCATGACCATTGAATGTCGTGACAAACGGTATTTTTTCTGGTTTGCCTGGTACTTCTACTTTGTATTTAAGAAGTTCTTGTCTATCCAAAGATTTAGTTCTTTGGAGTGCAGTTGTTAAAATAGCTTCAGGATACTTCTTCTCTCTGAATCGGTCTGCGTATACTTCAAGTTGTTCTTCGCATACCTTCATATCACTGCAATTGCGTCTAATTCTGTGGAATTGGGAATAAGGAATATTCCTCTTCCATTTATCCAGATGGCAACTTTCAAAGTGCAAGTAACTATTTGCATCAACAGTCTTAATGAAGTTCTTAGTACATATTCCTTCTCCCACTGATGATAATACCAAATCCAGAAATTCAACTTTGGAGGTATTAAAATTCGACGTAAACTTTAAGTTCATATTATTATCTGAAATGTGTGTTAAAAATTGATTAAAATATTCCTCTGTACCATCCCATATAATCAAGATGTCATCAATGTATCTTTTATATAAAATGAGGTTCGTCTTAAAAGGGTTGTTGGTATAAACATAACAATTTTCCCAGCATCCCATAAATAACTTCGCGAAGCTGGGGGCAAACGTGGTCCCCATTGCCGTGCCGCATATTTGACGATAAAATTGGTTTAAAAATTTAAAATAATTATGGTTAAGTATAAAACACATAAGATCACATATGAACTCCTTAAGTAAAACATCAATAGAGCCATCCCACTCGAGGAACTCTCTTGCAGCTTTAATGCCTTTTGTGTGCTCTATACACGTATACAGAGATTGCACATCTATGGTTGCCCAGTTATACGTCTGTTTCCATTGTGTCCCCTCTAGACATTGTAAAATATTAGTAGTGTCCTTGAGGTAAGAATCCAATTTACTCACATATTTCTGTAAGAAGAAATCCACAAATTTCGATAAATTTGAAGTAAGTGAGTCTATCCCTGCTATGATCGGCCTACCAGGGGGTGCCATCAGTGATTTGTGTATCTTTGGCAAGAAATAAAATATAGGGGTTCGAGGGTTGGTATTCATCAGAAATTGAAATTCCTCCTTGCTAATGATATTATTATGTAAACCATGTACCAAAATTGTCCTTAGATCATCTATGTAGTTATTAATTGGATCCACTTCCAGTTTCACATATGAGTTGCTATCATCCAATAATCTACATGCCTCTTTGTGGTAATAATCATAGTCCATAATAACCAACCCTCCCCCTTTATCAGCAGGTTTTATAACTATCTCTCTATTAGCTTTAAGATTCTTGAGTGCTCCTTTTTCTCTATTATTTAAATTCTGTTTCTTTAAGTTGCTCATGTCATTTTCACATATAAAAATACACTTATATAGTTTCCCTTAGACTCTAAAGGGTAATAAGTAGATTTTCCTTTTAACCCAGATTTTGAGAGGGATTCATTAAAGTTCCTTATGGGTGCTGACTCTTTCCTTAAAAAATGTCTCTTTAGAGTTAGATTGCGTACAAATTTGTTTAGGTCAATAAAAGTGTCAAACTTGTTCATACTATTGGTGGGTGCAAAATTCAAACCCTTACTAAGTAATGAAAGTTATGGTTTACTTAGATGATGTTTAGATAAATTGAATATTCCTTTGTTTTGAGGGTCTACAACAGGTGTCTTCTTTTGATATTCCTTCCTCCTCCCCCCCTGTTTTCCTCTTCTTCTCTGTATATTCTTTTTAGGGAGGTGGCGCCCTTCTATGTTGGGGGTGCATACCCCGATGAGGGCACCTAAGATATATCAATATATCTATCTATATATATATATATTATATATAGTGACATTGTAAAAACTGTGCATATATCCAGTAGGTGTCACTAGGTCAAGTCTTGACCTAGTGACACCTACAGGACATATGCTCAGTATTTACAATGTCACTAGATGAGAATATATATATATATATATATATATATTCCCAGTGATATACACATTTTCATATCATATGCACTATATATTGATATATATATATATAGATATATATATAGATATATATATAGATATCTAGCTATATATAAATATCTATATACACTATATATATATATATATATATATACAGAGAGAGAGAGAGAGAGAGAGTGAGTTAGATCATTGCAGCAGGTCCCTGCCTGGCCTTGCTGATTGCAGCAATGCTGATGCTGTTTACTGCTGGTGTGCGGTGGTGGGCCTGGAAGGCTGGCTAGCAGGTGGCTGCTAGGGCGGATGATGGATGGGAGCCACAGGGTGGCGGGCCACAGAACAAGGTGACCTGGGGACAGAGCACATTCTCCTTTCCCCAGGTGGGCGCGAACACAGTCCTTCCAAGAGTGCTCCGTGCGGGGCTCTCTGGGACTGGAGGCGGTACCCGCGCAGTGCTCCTCTGGGAGCACTGTGTGATCGGTAATTTCTTCGGGCAAAAGGGCCCGTCCATGGGCCCCTTGGGTCCCGCCGAGCCCTAGACGAGCGCCTTGGATGCCTAGCGGGAAATCCGGCCCTGCTTGAAAGTATTAGTAATACAATCTCTTATTCAAATAGCCTGATTTATACCACATGAAATCTTAAATTAAATACCTGTGGCTGCTTCTTTCACCAAAACATGCAAACTTTGAATTACAATCACCAGCACTAAGTGTAATAGCTACAGTATATCTCTAAAAAATATTATCTAGGATAATAGTGGTGCTTGTGATTAATTAAATATTATTTTAGCTATAGATAATTACACATGTAAATTAGACAATTAGAACTATGAAATTCTTAAGCTGCATACTCACGTAAAGATTTTCTGTCGAACCATCCAACTAGTTCATTGGTTGGAATGAAAATCTGGTAACGTATGGGAGTAAATGATGATCAGCAATTTGCTTCTAAATGCCAGAAAACAGATGGAAATGGTTGTTCAGACAAGTTTGTTAAATGTTTGATCTAAACAATTTGTTCAAACAAGAGTTTTTGTCCATTTTCCGGCATTTGGGAGCAAATTGCTGCTGTCAATTGCTTTCATACCTTACCAGATTTTCATTCCAACCAAACAACTAGTTGGATGGTTGGACAGAAAATCATTACGTGTTTATGCAGCTTAAGGTCTGAATTAGGGGTGAGCGGGTTCGGATTTCTGAAATCCGAACCCCCCCGAGCCCCCCCGATCCAAGGCCGATCCGAGTCAGGCTCGACTTTTCCCGCCTGACTCGGATCTGAAATCGAGGCAAAATGTCATCATCCCGCCTTCCGGGTCTCGCGGGTTTTGGATCCTATATAAGGTACCCGCGTCGGCGCCATTTTCTCCCTCGGCTGTGGACAGTGAAGAGGGAAGGTGGGAGTTAGGGCTGGCTGGGCTGTGTAGTGTAGTATAGTGTAGTGTAGTGTAGTGCAGTGTAGTGTTGTGCTGTGCTGTGCTGCTGTTGTCCATAGGGGCTGTGTCCACTCCTCCAAAGTCCATAGGGGCTGGCTGTGTTGTGCTGTGCTGCTGTTGTCCATAGGGGCTGTGTCCACTCCTCCAAACTCCATAGGGGCTTGCTGGACTGTGTTGTGCAGTCAGTTGTCCATAGGGGCTGTGTCCACTCCAAAGTCCTGTGCAGTGTCCCAGTCCTAAAGGGGTGCTATAGTGTTGTCCAGGGGGTGCTCTGTCCATCAGGGGTGCTCCCTCCATGTGCCAAAAAAATTTCTGTGTTTGTGAATTGTGTGCGCAGTAGCAGCACGTGCATCAACAAAGTAGTGCCAAGCGTGCGCCTGTTTCATAAGTAAAGGGCGGGCTGGCTTGACCGTTAAAGGGTGCTGTAACCCCCAAAGTACACTCCAAACAAAATAAAAAAATATTTTCTATGTTTGTGAATTGTGTGCGCAGTAGCCGCACGTGCATCAACAAAGTAGTGCCAAGCATGCGCCTGTGTCATAAGTAAAGGGCGGGCTGGCTTGACCGTTAAAGGATGGTGTAACCCTCAAAGTGCGCTCCACAAACAATAAAAAAATTCTTCTTTTTTTTGCTGTCTTTGTGAAATGTGTGGGCTGTAGCCGCACCTGCATCCTTAAAGCAGCAGCGACAAGCGTGCATCTGTCTGTTAAAGGGTGGTGTAACCCTCAAAGTGCGCTCCACAAACAATAAAAAAATTCTTCTTTTTTTTCCTGTCTTTGTGAATTGTGTGGGCTGTAGTCGCACCTGCATCCTCAAAGCAGCAGCGACAAGAATGCATCTGTCTGTTAAAGGGTGGAGTATCCCTCAAAGTGCTCCAAAAAATAAAAAACAATTTTTTATGTGTTTGTGACTTGTGTGCGATGTAGCCACACGTGCATCAATACAGTAGCAGCGCCAAGCGTGCGCCTGTGTCTTAAGTCAAGTGCCGGTTAGGACATCTGGTCCGGACTGAAGGACGTGCCAATAATTTCTGACAAGTCTACTGTCACTGCATATGATACTGTCCTCAAAGCAGCAGTGACAAGCGTGCGTCTGTCTGTTAAAGGGTGGTGTAACCCTCAAAGTGCTCTCCACAAACAATAAAAAAATTCTTCTTTTTTTTGCTGTCTTTGTGAAATGTGTGGTCTATAGCTGCACCTGCATCCTTAAAGCAGCAGCGACAAGCGTGCGTCTGTCTGTTAAAGGGTGGTGTAACCCTCAATGTGCGCTCCACAAACAATAAAAAAATTCTTTTTTTTTGCTGTCTTTGTGAAATGTGTGGTCTATAGCTGCACCTGCATCCTTAAAGCAGCAGCGACAAGCGTGCGTCTGTCTGTTAAAGGGTGGTGTAACCCTCAATGTGCGCTCCACAAACAATAAAAAAATTCTTCTTTTTTTTCTGTCTTTGTGAAATGTGTGGGCTATAGCCGCACCTGTATTCTCAAAGCAGCAGCAACAAGCGTGCGTCTGTCTGTTAAAGGGTGGTGTAACCCTCAAAGTGACCTCAACAAACAATAAAAAAAAATCTTCTATTTTTTGCTGTCTTTGAGAAATATGTAGGATGTAGCCGCACCTGCATCCTTAAAGCAGCAGCAACAAGCATGCATCTGTCTGTTAAAGGGTGGTGTAGCCCTCAAAGAGCACTCCACAGACAATAAAAAAAAATCTTCTTTTTTTTGCTGTCTTTGTGAAATGTGTGGGATGTGGCCGCGCCTGCATCCTTAAAGCAGCAGCGACAAACATGCGTCTGTCTGTTAAAGGGTGGTGTAACCCTCAAAGTGCGCTCCACAAACCATAAAAAAATTCTTCTTTTTTTTGCTGTCTTTGTGAAATGTGTGGGCTGTAGCTGCACCTGCATCGTTAAAGCAGCAGCAACAAGTGTTCATCTGTCTGTTAAAGGGTGGTGTAACCCTCAAAGTGCGCTCCACAAACAATAAAAAAATTCTTTTTTTTCTGTCTTTGTGAAATGTGTGGGCTGTAGCCGCACCTGCATCCTCAAAGCAGCAGCAACAAGTGTGCGTCTGTCTGTTAAAGGATGGTGTAACCCTCAAAGTGCGCTCCATCCAAAATCAAATAATCTTCTTTTTTTCTGTGCTTGTGTGTGAAATGTATGCACAGTCGTCGCACCTGCATCCTCAAAGCAGCAGGGTCAAGTGTGCATCTGTCTGTTAAAGGGTGGTGTAACCCACAAAGTACGCTCCACAAACAATAAAAAATTCTTCTTTTTTTTTCTGTCTTTGTGAAATGTGTGGGCTGTAGCTGCACCTGCATCCTTAAAGCAGCAGTGACAAGCAAGCGTCTGTCTGTTAAAGGGTGGTGTAACCCTCAAAGTGCGCTCCACAAACAATAAAAAAATTCTTATTTTTTTTGCTGTCTTTGTGAATTGTGTGGGCTGTAGCTGCACCTGCATCCTCAAAGCAGCAGCGACAAGAATGCGTCTATCTTTTAAAGGGTGGTGTAACCCTCAAAGTGCTCCAAAATATAAAAAACTTTTTTTTTATGTGTTTGTAACTTGTGTGCGATGTAGCCACATCTGCATCAACACAGTAGCAGCGCCAAGCGTGTGCCTGTATCATAAGTCAAGGGCTGGTTTGGACATCTGGTCCGGACTAAAGGATGTGCCAACAATTTCTGACAAGTCTTCTGTCACTGCATATGATACTGTCCTCAAAGCAGCAGTGACAAGTGTGCGTCTGTCTGTTAATGGGTGGTGTAACCCTCAAAGTGCGCTCCACAAACAATAAAAAAATTATTCTTTTTTTTAATGTCTTTGTGAAATGTGTGGTCTGTAGCTGCACCTGCATCGTTAAAGCAGCGGCGACAAGCGTGCATCTGTCTGTTAAAGGGTGGTGTACCCATCAAAGTGCGCTCCACAAACAATAAAAAAATTCTTCTTTTTTTTGCTGTCTTTGTGAAATGGGTGGGCTGTAGCCGCACCTGCATCCTTAAAGCAGCAGCGACAAGCATGCATCTGTCTGTTAAAGGGTGGTGTAACCCTCAAAGTGCGCTCCACAAACAATAAAAAAATTCTTTTTTTTCTGTCTTTGTGAAATGTGTGGGCTGTAGCCGCACATGCATCCTCAAAGCAGCAGCAACAAGCATGCGTCTGTCTGTTAAAGGATGGTGTAACCCTCAAAGTGCGCTCCATCCAAAATAAAATAATCTTCTTTTTTTCTGTGTTTGTGTGTGAAATGTATGCACAGTAGTCGCACCTGCATCCTCAAAGCAGCAGGGACAAGCGTGCATCTGTCTGTTAAAGGGTGGTGTAACCCTCAAAGTGCGCTCCTCAAATAATAAAAAAATTCTTCTTTTTTTTCCTGTCTTTGTGAATTGTGTGGGCTGTAGCCGCACCTGCATCCTCAAAGCAGCAGAGACAAGAATGCGTCTGTCTGTTAAAGGGTGGTGTAATCCTCAAAGTGCTCCAAAATATAAAAAACTATTTTTTTAAGTTTTTGTGACTTGTGTACGAAGTAGCCACATGTGCATCAAAACAGTAGCAGCGCCAAGCGTGCACCTGTGTCATAAGTCAAGGGCCGGTTTGGACATCTGGTCTGGACTGAAGGACGTGCCAACAATTTCTGACAAGTCTACTGTCACTGCATATGATACTGTCCTCAAAGCAGCAGTGACAAGTGTGCGTCTGTCTGTTAAAGGGTGGTGTAACCCTCAAAGTGCGCTCCATCCAAAATAAAATAATCTTCATTTTTTCTGTGTTTGTGTGTGAAATGTATGCACAGTAGTCGCACCTGCATCCTCAAAGCAGCAGGGACAAGCGTGCATCTGTCTCTTAAAGGGTGGTGTAACCAACAAAGTGCGCTCCACAAACAATAAAAAATTCTTCTTTTTTTTTCTGTCTTTGTGAAATGTGTGGGCTCTAGCCGCACCTGCATCCTTAAAGCAGCAGTGACAAGCATGCATCTGTCTGTTAATGGGTGGTGTAACCCTCAAAGTGCGCTCCTCAAACAATAAAAAAATTCTTCTTTTTTTTCCTGTCTTTGTGAATTGTGTGGGCTGTAGCCGCACCTGCATCCTCAAAGCAGCAGAGACAAGAATGCGTCTGTCTGTTAAAGGGTGGTGTAACCCTCAAAGTGCTCCAAAATATAAAAAACTATTTTTTTAAGTTTTTGTGACTTGTGTACGAAGTAGCCACATGTGCATCAAAACAGTAGCAGCGCCAAGCGTGCACCTGTGTCATAAGTCAAGGGCCGGTTTGGACATCTGGTCTGGACTGAAGGACATGCCAACAATTTCTGACAAGTCTACTGTCACTGCATATGATACTGTCCTCAAAGCAGCAGTGACAAGTGTGCGTCTGTCTGTTAAAGGGTGGTGTAACCCTCAAAGTGCGCTCCACAAACAATAAAAAAATTCTTCTTTTTTTTGCTGTCTTTGCTAAATGTGTGGTCTGTAGCTGCACCTGCTTCCATAAAGCTGCGGCGACAAGCGTGCATCTGTCTGTTAAAGGGTGGTGTAACCCTCAAAGTGTGCTCCACAAACAATAAAAAAATTCGTCTTTTTTTTGCTGTCTTTGTGAAATGTGTGGCCTGTAGCTGCACCTGCATGCTTAAAGTAGCAGCGACAAGAATGCATCTGTCTGTTAAAAGGTGGTGTAACCCTCAAAGTGCGCTCAACAGACAATAAAAAAATTCTTCTTTTTTTTTCTGTCTTTGTGAAATGTGTGGGCTCTAGCCGCACCTGCATCCTTAAAGCAGCAGTGACAAGCATGCATCTGTCTGTTAATGGGTGGTGTAACCCTCAAAGTGCGCTCCTCAAACAATAAAAAAATTCTTCTTTTTTTTCCTGTCTTTGTGAATTGTGTGGGCTGTAGCCGCACCTGCATCCTCAAAGCAGCAGAGACAAGAATGCGTCTGTCTGTTAAAGGGTGGTGTAACCCTCAAAGTGCTCCAAAATATAAAAAACTATTTTTTTAAGTTTTTGTGACTTGTGTACGAAGTAGCCACATGTGCATCAAAACAGTAGCAGCGCCAAGCGTGCACCTGTGTCATAAGTCAAGGGCCGGTTTGGACATCTGGTCTGGACTGAAGGACATGCCAACAATTTCTGACAAGTCTACTGTCACTGCATATGATACTGTCCTCAAAGCAGCAGCGACAAGAATGCATCTGTCTGTTAAAAGGTGGTGTAACCCTCAAAGTGCGCTCAACAGACAATAAAAAAATTCTTCTTTTTTTTGCTGTCTTTGTAAAATGTGTGGGCTGTAGCCGCACCTGCATCCTTAAAGCAGCAGCGACAAGCATGCGTCTGTCTGTTAAAGGGTGGTGTAACCCTCAAAGTGCGCTCCACAAACAATAAAAAAAATCTTCTTTTTTTTGCTGTCTTTGTGAAATGTGTGGACTGTAGCTGCACCTGCATCCTTAAAGCAGCAGCGATAAGTGTGTGTCTGTCTGTTAAAGGGTGGTGTAACCCTCAAAGTGCACTCCACAAACAATAAACAAATTCTTCTTGTTTTTGCTGTCTTTGTGAAATGTGTGGGCTGTATGCTGTCTTTGTGAAATGTGTGGACCTGCATCCTCAAAGAAGCAGCAACAAGCGTGCATCTGTCTGTTAAAGTGTGGTGTAACCCTCAAAGTGCGCTCCAACCAAAATAAAATAATCTTCTTTTTTCTGTGTTTGTGTGTGAAATGTATGCGCAGTAGTCGCACCTGCATCCTCAAAGCAGCAGCGACAAGCGTGCGTCTGTCTGTTAAAGGGTGGTGTAACCCTCAAAGTGCACTCCACAAACAATAAAAAAATTCTTCTTTTTTTTCTGTCTTTGTGAAATGTGTGGGCTGTAGCCGCACATGCATCCTTAAAGCAGCAGCAACAAGCATGCGTCTGTCTGTTAAAGGGTGGTGTTACCCTCAAAGTGCACTCCACAAACAATAAAAAAATTCTTATATTTTTGCTGTCTTTGTGAATTGTGTGGGCTGTAGCCACACCTGCATCCTCAAAGCAGCAGCGACTAGAATGTGTCTGTCTGTTAAAGGGTGGTGTAACCCTCAAAGTGCTCCAAAAAATAAAAAAACTATTTTTTATGTGTTTGTGACGACTTGTGTGCGATGTAGCCACATGTGCATCAACACACTAGCAGTGCCAAGCGTGCGCCTGTGTCATAAGTCAAGGGCCGGTTTGGACATCTGGTCCGGACTGAAGGATGTGCTAACAATTTCTGACAAGTCTACTGTCACTGCATATGATACTGTCCTCAAAGCAGCAGTGACAAGCGTGCATCTGTCTGTTAAAGGGTGGTGTAACCCTCAAAGTGCGCTCCACAAACAATAAAAAAATTCTTCTTTTTTTTGCTGTCTTTGTGAAATGTGTGGGCTGTAGCTGCACCTGCATCCTTAAAGCAGCAGCGACAAGCATGCATCTGTCTGTTAAAGGGTGGTGTAACCCTCAAAGTGCGCTCCACAAACAATAAAAAAATTCTTTTTTTTTTTTGCTTTGTGAAAAGTGTGGGCTGTAGCTGCAGCTGCAACCTTAAAGCAGCAGCGACAAGCGTGCTTCTGTCTGTTAAAGGGTGGTGTAACCCTCAAAGTGTGCTCCACAGACAATAAAAAATATTCTTCTTTTTTTTGCTGTCTTTGTGAAATGTGTGGGCTGTAGCCGCACCTGCATCCTTAGAGCAGCAGTGACAAGCGTTCATCTGTCTGTTAAAGGGTGGTGTAACCCTCAAAGTGCGCTCCACAAACAATAAAAAAATTCTTTTTTTTCTGTCTTTGTGAAATGTGTGGGCTGTAGCCGCACCTGCATCCTCAAAGCAGCAGCAACAAGCATGCATCTGTCTGTTAAAGGGTGATGTAACCCTCAAAATGCGCTCCAACCAAAATAAAATAATCTTCTTCTTTTCTGTGTTTGTGTGTGAAATGTATGCGCAGTAGTCACACCTGCATCCTCAAAGCAGCAGCGACAAGCGTGCGTCTGTCTGTTAAAGGGTGGTGTAACCCTCAAAGTTCGCTCCACAAACTATAAAAGAATTCTTCTTTTTTTTCTGTCTTTGTGAAATGTGTGGGCTGTAGCCGCACCTGCATCCTCAAAGTAGCAGCAACAAGCGTGCGTCTGTCTGTTAAAGGGTGGTGTAACCCCCAAAGTGCTCTCCAACCAAAATAAAATAATCTTTTTTTCTGTGTTTGTGTGTGAAATGTATGCACAATAGCCACACCTGCATCCTCAAAGCAGCAGCGACAAGCATGCGTCTGTCTGTTAAAGGGTGGTGTAACCCTCAAAGTACGCTCCACAAACAATAAAGCAAATCTTTTTTTCTGTCTTTGTGAATTGTGTGGGCTGTAGCCGCACCTGCATCCTCAAAGCAGCAGTGACAAGTGTGCATCTGTCTGTTAAAGGATTACATCGGTGACAGCATCCAAGTAGGCATGTCAGACAGTCCGTACATGTACTGGCAGGAAAAAGATTCAATTTGGAGGCTGCTGTACAAACTGGCTCTATTTTACCTGAGTTGCCCCCCATCCAGTGTGCACTCCAAAAGAATGTTTAGTGCATCAGGGAACCTTGTCAGCAAAAGGCATAGGAGGTTGCTTCCACAAAATGTGGAGAAGATAATGTTCATAAAAATGAATTATCAACTCTTCCAGGGAGACCAGCCTCCAGAACGTACAGAGGGACCTGTGGTCATGGATTCCAGTGGGGACGAATTAATACTCTGTGAGGATGAGGATGTACACAACACTGAAGAGGGTGAGGAATCAGTGGATGAGGAGGATGAGGACGACATCTTGCCTCCGTAGAGTCAGTTTGTGCAGGGACAGATTAATTGCCAGCTTGTTTTGTGGGGGCCCAAACGAACCAATCATTTCAGCCACAGTCATGTGGCAGACCCTGGCACTGAAATGATTGGTTTGCTAAAGTGTGCATGTCCTGTTTATACAACATAAGGGTGGGTGGGAGGGCCCAAGGACAATTCCATCTTGCACCTCTTTTTTTTCTTTGCATTATGTACTATTTGGGGCCTAGTTTTTCAAACTGCCATGCTGTCTGCCACTGCAGTGTCACTCCTAGATGGGCCATGTGATTGTGCCGCCCACTCGTGTTGCTTAGCATAGTGATCCAGCTACCTCAATAAAAACATAAAAACACTATTGTGAGGTGTGAGGTATTCAGAATAGACTGGAAATGAGTGGAAATTACGGTTATTGAGGTTAATAATAGCATAGGAGCAGAAAAACCCACAAATTCTGTGATTTTAGCTGTTTTTATGCTTTTTAAAAAAAAATACAGATCCAAAACACAAAACCCAGAACCCAAAACACGGAACATATACAGTAAGACACATTTTAAATAGAGATTGTATGTATTGATTTGCTAACTTAAAGTATAGACAAATAGAAAATGTGCCTATTTCCTTTAACAGAGACATTCAATGAGCAAATAATATAATCTGTGCTGTAAGATAAAGTATGGTATAGTATAAATACCTGTAGTTAGAAACCGGTGAAGTTTCCCCATAGGATATGTCATAGCTTCTTCTGCAAACACATTTTCTGGTTTATCAGAAAAAAAGGTTTCCAGAAATGCTCTAGATTCAAACCCATGTACATGATAGAGCTTTTTAGAGGCACAATCCATCTTTCAAAACTATCGTAGATGGGGTGACCCTCACGGATCTCTTTTCTCTTACTCAACTAGTCCCAGAGATCTATTTATAGCCTCTAGGAAGTAGAAATACAGTTATTTAAATTGAGAAGCAGTAATAAATATCAATATTTACACGTGGTTTATGATCATACTGAGTTGCTCAGGGGAATAAATCTGATGCTAGAATATACATATATATCATTGTAATAATTTCAGGACAAATATGTATATGAAATATATATGAAATGTTTGGAAATATATATTTTCTACCCAACACACTGAGATTTGCTTTTTAAAAAACATCAGACATTTTAAAACCCACCAGCTAAACCTGAAAATATTCAACTCAAGTTTTCGGGGGGTTTAAATCCAGTTGTTTAAATTAAACTGGAGCAGTAACATCTCTGTTATGAGTTGGTCAAGGGAACATAAGCGAAGGAATCATAGTTTCCTTATGTGGAAAAAAGTACCATTGTATCCACTTTTCTATTTTAGATTTAGTAACAAGGAAAATAGTTAAGTATTAGAAAACCCCCTGATCCCAGTCATCTTCTCCCATCATCATGTCTTCATGAATGTAAGGTATACATGCATGTCACACCTAACATGCCATCCCTGCACCATGCATATGTGTACCACAGCTGTGATGATGTCATTTCTATCATCGGCCAGTTTTATTATATAGATATGTAGTACAAGCATAATTTTTTTAAAGGAAACATAATGGATACCATTAACTTTGCAGACTTTTAAATTAATTTAAATTAGGGATGTGCAGGCTCGGTTCTACTCGGTTCCGTTCGGTTTTTTTTACCGAATCTTATTGGGTTTCAGCTGTCAGGAGTTTTGGATAGCCAATAAGACTCAGCTAAGACAGAGAGCCATGCAACATGTATATGTGCTTAGTTCTTCTCCAATGTGATTAAACATTAACTCTGAGCATCATTTGATAAAGGGTCCTCCTCAGATTATTTGCAGATATGAAGGACATATGCCTCTCTGCCAAGAGTTCAGCCTTAAGAAAGATGTGAGAAGATGACTCCAATATAGAGGTAACCCCAGTTTACACCCGCACCACATCCTCTGTATACTCACCTTTATGGAGTTTCACTGTAGCTGTTCCTATGCATAATTAACAGTAAATAGTATTTTAATAACCATGTTCTCAGGCTAACAGCCAGTTACAATGTTCTTGTGACTACTGTACACTGTGATCAAAGTTATATTTAGTTTTAAGTCATATGTTTGTTTTGTAATATTTGAAAACTGCTCATGGTGATCAACACATTATAGCTCTCACAAGCACTATCATTGACATGAGTTTGATATAAAGCATTTTCTTAACAAATATTGTATTTGCACCTGTGATAAGAACATGCCTCAGTTATGTTATTTTCTTGAAAAGAACTTCATAAACTACAGGCCATAGGTATTTGTCTATATTGCCTTAAGTTGCTGTTGACTCATGATGGATCATATTTCTGACATACACAAATAATGCAAATAATTATCACAATTATGAAAACACACCATAATAACAACAATCCTATTTACATATTACCAAGTACTTGTGGGACATAAAAATAAAACCACAAGATGATTTCAACTCCTACCCACTCCAGAACTCTGTGCTTATTTAAAACGCAAAGTTCCTGATTTACTAATTTACTATTTTCCAAACTAAAAAAAATGTTTTGCCCTTAATTAATAATCTCTTTCAGACTATGGGCTGTATTCAGAGGCGGCCGTACGGTCTACGACCGCATGGCCGCCTGGATGTTTGTTTAGTGCGCATGCGCACGAGGGAGCCGGCTCCTTCGTGCGCATGCGTGAGACCCGCTACGACTGATAGCGCTGGTCGCAGTGGTTCTCTTTCCAAAGGGGGCGAGCTGTCGATATTGATTGACAGCTCATCCCGTTTGGAAGGCGGGCCGGGGGGGTGGCAGCCCAAATGGAGGCATTCCCATGGGAATGCCTGCCATTTTGGGGAGGCCCCACTGACATCACTAGGCCCCACTGACATCACCCTAGGGTCTCGTCGTAAGCCCTGATGGTCGCGATGGTCAATGACCATCTCGACCATCACCCTAGCGGTCATTAGAGCTGTGGGTGTTAACCCACAGCCTAACGACCGAAACAAAGGCGGCCGGTCAGGATGCAAGCGGCCGCCCAGTTTCTGAGCGACCCCTTGCATCCACCGACCGCCTCTGAATGAGGCCCTATGTCTTCCAGTGTGAGCAATGAAGTATCTGAGTATGCAATCAGTTCAGCAACACACCCACACTCCCATAATATGGCCATAAAATGGACCATCACTGTAAATCTGAGTGGCCACCTCAAAGTCACCACCCAGGATCACCCAACTTTTCTCCAATACATGCTTGATACCAAGTCAATAGCAAATGTGCTTCCATGTGTACACACAGTGTACCACATGTTAAGGAATGCACATATAATAACAATTTTCCATTACATGAACATTGGAATTGTATGTGATTCTCAATCAGGCCCCAACCACTACAATGAAAACAATTATAAAATATGGTAAAGGAATTCAATTGATGTTCATATCAAACAAACACCGGACTGATGAAGAGATGTGACTGAAGTAATCATGGTGTGATTGATGGTACCAGACAAGGTAGTTCACTATCCTAGAAACTTCTGATCTGGAATCTTTACTCATAACTGTCTCTACAGTTTACAGAGAGTAACGCCCAAAATTAAAAAATATAGAGTGAGCAGCAGACCTGTGAGTGAAAATACCTTGGTAAGAGATAGGTCATAGGAGAATGGCCAGACTGATTCAAGCTGGAAAGAAGCAATGGTAACACAAAAACCCCTGTTACAGCAGTGTTAAGCAGACAAGCATATATGTATGCAGATTATTGTATGGTATGTTATCTCGTAAAGTAGATGGACTACAGCAGCAGAAGACCACTCAGATTCCAATAGGCACAGACTCATTAAAACTGGTTAGTTGGATAATGAAAAAAACATTGCCTGGTGTGACAAATACAGTATACATTTTCACTGAGAGATGCAGACTTAAGTGTCAAATTTAGAAAACATAAATCAATAGACGGTATTGGTGGGATAGAGAGTAGAGAATTTTTTGGCAAACATTAGGCCTACGTAGAGATATTCTTAAAGCAAACCCAAGTATGGGATAGAGCTTATGTGGAATGTATCTTTTAATGTTATTTCTTTGGAAGACTCTGTGGCAAACACAGGATTTCTAGAGGGGGGTTTCCAAATGCTTGATATTAGAGCAAGTGTGGCCGGTCCATGAGGAGGGCATAAATAACACTTATCCAGCTTTAATATGTGTCATACAAAGTGTGTTGTGTGTCATAATTATTATTATTATTATAATTATTAAATTTTATTCATAATGTGCCACAATTAGTATGTAGCACTTTACATACGTCAGCAGTAGGACAGCACAGGGTACACAGAACATTACATTACAATACAGTAACCAAAACATGCACAGAACACAAGTAACAATTGGCTCCACATTTCTTAGTACACAATACAATACAGCTGGGAAGGTGAAGGCTGTCATTGAAGTGCTAGAGAAGAGGACTGTGAGAATAGTAGGGAGGACCTTGCTCCTAGAAGCTTACAAACTAGGGTAGAGGGAAGAAAGATGGATAACATGAGGCATGAGGATGGGGACCTGAGGGCAGGAAGCAGGTGAGGTAGACATTGCTTGGGAAGGAGGGAGGGGTGAGTGACCTGGCGAAAGAGTTATGTGGTGGAAGGGTATGATTCGATGAACAGGAGGGTTTACAGTGCATGTTTGAAGCTATGCAAGGTCAGGGAGAACCTGATGGAGCAAAAGAGCACATTCCAGGGAAGGGGGGGCAGAATCTTGGATTCAAGTGTGAGATGCAGTAACCAGGGTAGAGGTGAGGCAATGGCCATTGGCCAACCAGAGTTGTTGGGAGGGAGTATGTAAGGAGATGAGGTTGGAGATGTAGGGAGCAGTGGAGTTAAAGAGGGTCTTGTATGTGAAGGTGAGCAGTTTGAAGGGGATTCTGTAGGGGAATAGCTGAAGCCTGTGCAGGTTTTGGTGGAAGGGAGTGGTAGAAGTGGAATGGCAAAAGAGGAAAATAAGTCTAGCTGCAGCATTTAGAATAGATTGGAGGGGAGTGAGATGGCAACATGGGATGCCAGTGAGGAGAAGGTTGCAGTTGTTGATTTGAGAAATAATTAGTGAATGAATAATCATTTTGGTAGCACATTGGTAGAGGAATGGCATAATGTGAGCGATGTTGCATAACTGGAACTGACATTATTGAGCCAGAGATTGAATGTTGGGGGCAAAAGAGAGGTTGAAGTCAAGGGTAATACCCAAATAACAAAGTTGGGGAACAGAGGAAATTATGTCAAGAGTGATAGAGAGATTGGTGAGCAAGGAGACTCTGCTAGGTGGGAAGATCATGAGTTTGGTATTGTCCATGTTGAGCTTCAGAGAGAGCTCAGACATCCAGGAGGAGATGGTGGAGAGGCAGCTGGATATCTAAGATGGACAGAAGGGGAGAGTTCAGGAGAGGAGAGGTATAGTTGCATTTCATCGGCATAAAGATGGCATTGGAGGCTGAAGGAACTGATGAGTTCTCCTAGTGAAAAGATGTTCAGGGACAGCAAGAGGCCCAGGACTGAACCCTGTGGGACACCAACGAGAAGATACAGGTTTTTAGATGGGAGGCAGCCAGCATATGCAGGACCAGCAATCACGGTATGCCATTAGATGCGGCATTAATCTCATAATGTGGAATAAATAGCACAGTATTCTCTTTTCCCTTTTCTTTTTAAATAAATGAAACATATATAAGTACATTTCATAATGATATCTCTATTACAAATGCATACAGAAATTATACCAAAGGATATTTTCATGTTCAAATTGGGGAGATATAAAAAGCAGGTATTCATAGGGGTAAATTTACTAAAGTGCGGGTCTTTAGAAATGGAGATGTTGCCCATAACAAACAATCAGATTGTAGCTATTATCTTATAGAAGGTGCTTTCTAAATGTTATGTAGAATCTGATTGGTTGCTATGGGCAACATCTCCACTTCTAAAAACACTCACTTTAGTAAATTTACCCCACAGAATCAGTAAATCCTTGGATTGTTTATCCTTTCTAAAGTACCTAGTGAGGCAGCTGTCCTGGGAGCACTACATGTGCGAAATTAGCCCTACATGGAAATATGACAACAAGAGTAAAAGTGAAAGGAGAAACAGCAGTAGTATCATGAAGGGCATGCAGAGCTTAAGAACTTGTGGAGTTTTTGAAGTTAGAGAGTTGACCAAGTTCCAGTCTGAATATAGTTCAAACTCCAGTTATAACACTTCATGGTTTATATGACATACAGTACCTAAAATGCAGGCTTGAAATGGCAAGTCAATGATGATCATCCATATAAAAAAATCTTCTATTCTTCTGTCTGAGTGACTATAGGTGCCAGAAGTAATCACAAAAAGTCTCCCAGCGCACAACCGGCAATTAAAGTGTGTAAACTTCTCAGAATTTCTGGAGTACAGAATATCTGGATATGAAGTTTAAAAGGTTGACATTTATTCACAATGTAAAATAATACAAAATATGTTATATATGATCACTATATATAATTATACATATAAAGTCCTCATAACAGTATACAACATATAAAAAGATAAAATAAAGTAGAGAGAGAAAAAAAATCCAAAAGATAAATAAATAAAAATAAACCAAAATGTCAAAAATAATGATAAAAAATTGAATAAAATGTATATATATATAATTTTTGGGATACATGAGGGTAATATCCTCCAAGTTAAAAGCTGTAGTCCAGGAAAAATGTAATCTTCAAAATGACAATGCTCTTAGCATAAAATCCAAAATTCTCATGGGTGGTTAAAGTGACCTTCCATTTATAGATGTAATGAACATATTGTTTTATCAAGCAGACAACACTGTATAGTTTGGTTACACTCCACAAAGAATTCCTTGGATTAATCATCCAAATTTTTTTAAACATGTAAATTACATCACACATGAAATCACATGGATAATAAAAAAAAATCATACTATGTGTATTAGGTCTTTGCTTTTTAGTCATTTGCTAGATCTGTTAAATATTGCAGTGTCAAATTTTTAATTCAGTCATCCATTGTTTGTTGGGTAAGCATCAAATTCACACCTTCCTCTTTTAAGGAATGCTTTGTAAGGCTGACTTCACATTGTGTTCAATCCTCCGATTACTGATGAGGTATCTAGATACAAGAGCAGTTACTGTAATTTACCATTCTATCTACAGTACTTGATATGGGGCATCCTAGGTCCTGTAATTAACTGAACATCTACAGTATGTACAGTATTAGCATATTTACAGTTTAGCCATATACAGTAAGTATGATACGGTGATATATTACATACATTTTTTTGAGCAATCCTTTTAATATGACTACCTGTTAGTCCTCTTAACTTTACTATTACATTTGTTTCAGATGCTACTATAAACTCTGCTGTTGAGATAATGGGGGAGACTCAGTTTAGGACAAAATTGCAGCTTAGCATTGCCATTATCATGGATCATTTACAAATTTAGTGATGACTGTAATAGATGCACATTTGTGTAAGTGAAAATTTGAATCTGTACACTTATATTTTCTCAAATGTATTTTGAGTAATACATGTTAAAATACATTAATCCCTACATCTAAAAGGACAGCGTAAGGCAAGTGCAATCTGACTGAGCCAGTTTAAACCCCGTGGTTGTGGGAGTAGTATACCTGTAAAGACTTTTGTTGTTAAGTGTCAGTCATTAGTGTTACCCTATAGGGATCCTTCGGGGTTTGGCCTTGCTGGTATATTAGGTCTGTTAGCCAAAGACTCCTCCTCTTTGTTTCAGGAAATCCCACCCTCCCTCCCTGTTTGATGTGTGTTTGTATATTTTGTGTGTTGTGGCGGAAAGAACAGTAATGTGCTTTTAGTTATATAAATTAGATGGGTGCGCTCTCCTGGTTCATTGATAGGCCAAACCCGTGCCTTTCGGGAATGACACAGCTCGTCCGGGCGTGCTTTTTGGGGAGAGTTGAACACATTTTTGGATAAGCTTTAGTTGTGTTAAATCGGTAAGGTATAGTGCGCATATCAACCATAGGGAGTTTAATAATTTTTGGAGCAAAAGTACAACATTCATCATAACAGCCTCGATAGCTGAACTTGTTTTATATAGGCAAATAATTCACCCTTGGCATGGACTGTCCTGCAAATCAAAAATACTGTACTCTCTATGATGCTTACTGTACTGGACTTACATATAAATGACCCAGATCCATCACTCCATGATGAAAGTGTTGGATGCATGCAGCTCAAAATACAAATGTAAAATTATGCCATGTAAAGTAACTGCACTTGTGTGCATCTCTACATGATCCTAATTTGAGACTCATCACCATCTTAAATAGAGCTTGCAATGGATGACGAGCAGTTGCTCTGTCGGTGAGACACAGTGTAGTCTTTACCTAGATGGAACAAAAACCAATGAACAAGTGCTCCCTCGTCAGGATGAAGTGAAAAATAATCCCAATGAACAAGGTGGACCACAGGGAACTACTTACAGTAATGTCACTTTTTAAAACTTCAATGCCACCATTAAAACTTGAAGCAAAATCTTGAAAGTATGTGTGTCCACTGGTCATTTCGTATACTTCTCCTGACCAAGATGAGCCTCAGTACTTCTGAATAAATATAGAAAAAATGCATTTGGAGGGCAGATAACTTGTACAGATCTGGAATTTGCCATAGATGAATGAAATTTCTTGATCATCACCTGCAACCTTCTGTTTTAGTATAGCCAGTCGCAATCACAAGTAGACATGTGGTAATATTAACTATCGATCCCTAATGTAATAGGATCTTTTTAGAATCTCCTCAGTGGAGATTCCAAAAAGATCCTATTACATTTGGAATCAATAGATAATATTACTATATAACTATGTGTGATTGCGATGAGAAATACTAATGACAATCACAAAAGGCAATACAGTATATCTAAATATTAAATGTTATACCAATATAGGATAATATCTTTCACAGCTATAAAGCTGCCCACACACATAGTGATTTTTTACCTGATTTGGCTGATTTTGATGAATCGAGAGAACAAATCGTGTAAAATATGGCCAAATCGTGAGTTTCTATTCACGATTACGATGCCAATGCGCGTCCCTGCTCATCGTACCTCGCATCTTCTGATCTGCCATGCTGTAGGGTAGATTTGCCAATCTGGGACACAATGCACTGGATGCACAATAGATCTTAAGTCAGATTGGACATTTTTTAACTTCAAATCGTGACCACGATGGCCAGGGAGCTCCCGGTGAGATTTCAGGGGAAATTGTGTACATCAACTGATCGGGAACACATCGCTATGTGTGTGGGCAGCTTAAGGCTCTTATAGAAATAAGGAATATATAAACTGAGCAATAAGTATTTACCTCCTACAGTAGGAAATATATAAACACCAATGAGTCTATAAAAATAAGGAGGTTACTGAAGGTCACTATAGCCTTTTAATAAATACATTACCTGTAAAATGTAATATATAATATAAGAATCCTTCAGGGAATATTTGAAGAGCCAGAAATCACAACGCATAGATCAAAACAAGAAGTCAGTGTTTCATAATCACTACATTGCTACATAATTGTTGCATTAATAATTTTGGAAACAGTTATAATGTATTAAAGTACAGGTTGAGTCTCCCATATTCAAAATGCTTGGGACCAGGGGTATTTTGGTTAATGGAATATTTCGTATTTTACAATAATTGCATACCATAATATAATATCTTGGGAACAGGACCCAAATATACTCACAGAATGCATTTATGTGTTATATACACCTTATACACACAGCCTGAAGGTAATTTTATACTTTATTTTTAATCATTTGTGCCATAGACAAAGTTTGTGTACATTGAACCATCAAAAATCAAAGGTTTCATTATATCAGTCATGCCAAAAAAAATCCGTATTTCGGAATATTTGGATATGGGAGAATCAACCTATATCCATTAAGTGACTTGTGTTCAAATCAAATCATAGTGGTATTACTGAAATAAACAGACAAGAAACAAGGAACAATAATATGACATTTTAATTTAAAATAATCTTCTTTATTGCTGAACAACAAAATTATATCAGTGATTTTATGACACAAAATTTATTATTTATTGAGGACTATTAAGCCTTTATTATGCTATAAGAACAGAATATACAGACAGCAGTCACAGGCTTTAGAATATTTTAAAGCACATTTTCTATTTCTTTTACACTTACTATATTCACCATTGAGATACATTGTAATCAATATGTTAAAGTCTACCAATATAGATTTATACATTTAATTTTATCATAAAAAAGGTCTTTAGTGCACCCACACAGATAATTTATTTTTCTTGTGTTTGTGATCATTTTGAGACTACCTGCTTTCCTCAATTCATATGGTCATTGCACAAAACATACCAGTAGTAAGCCACTCTGGCAAACAACAACTACTTTAAGACTGTTTGGCTATTTGACACTGTATAGGATTATTATTATTATTATTATTATTATTATTATTATTATTGTTATTATTATTTAGGGTTTTCTAGATATATCGATTAGGATTTAACATACCAACTCACATAGTATGCACTCTCCCTATTTGTTAATTTATTCAGTTACTAGTAACTATTCACCTAATTTATCTACATTGACTCTAACATGCATTTGGAGGCTGCTGTTTTGCTAAGACAGGACCTACATAATGCTGGTAACATCCCCTACTGACATTATTAGCACAATTGCCAAGTACTGTAAACCACCGGTATCATGGGTAGAACCATGATTTTATTCTGAGGATCAGTGACCTAATCGGTGTCATGCAGTCTTCCGTGATAGGAATTGAGTGCACAATTTCTGAAGTAACCACAAACATTACAATATTTCTATCACCAAACAATTTTAGAGGATGTATTATCCCCCCAAGCAATATTGATTCATTGTATATGGACATATCAATTGCAGCAGTTCGATTTCCCTGAGAATCGAACAAACACAAACTTAGGGGATCCGAGTCAAATCGAGTCCCAGCTTTATCACTTTTGGGGTTCCAAGGAGAACTGAGTCTGCTTTAAGTTCCAAACTCAGATTTAAAAATCAAATCTCAATTTTCGATCAAATGTAAACTTTACATGTTAAAATTACATGATTTTAGACTTTTTTTAATCAATTTGAAAGAAAACCAAAACCAAATGCGAATCTGTACCAAAACACTTGAGTGTGGTTTTGCCAAAACCAAAACATATGAAGGTGGTTTCACCAAAACCAAAACATGGGTGTCTGCGCACATCTCTAAATTTAATTAGTGGAAATTGAACCACAATTTTATATTTGCTTTATACTGTACAGTATTCCGAAATTATTTTATTAATGTTTAACATTGATATGTCTATAAGATGATCTGTAGTATTTTTCAGCTGTATTTTTTTAATAGATCTACAGCACTTCTATCTGTGAGCTGCAATGAATATAATGGCCTCATGATCAATAAGGTCACTCACTGAATTTCTTGGAAGGATATCACAAAGATCAATAATAAAACCTTCTCCTATGAGAACTTTTCTCACAAAGTCCTCATCATATTTGCAAACATGGAACACCCCCTTCCCAACTGTAAAAAAAGTTGCATTGATAAGGCCAACTAATACTATTTGACCTTTAGGTTTTAGCAGCTTAACAATTTTTCTCACATTTCTAACATATTCATCTTGGTCTCTGCTGATGACATCCAGGGCCACTGAAGTGATGATACAGTCTGCTTGTGGGAGCACAACCGGGTCTGTGATGTTTTCTTTGTCAATGTCTTTGCTGTCTTCATCCTTATTTCCTTCTCCTCATGTTGGCCACTGAAATATACAAACACAATAGGGGTTATTTGTGCAAAAGTGCAGGTCCTTCAAAAATGCAGAATATTGCACAATATGTAGTGTTTTGTATTGTAAAAGTGGAATTGACCGGTGTTACAACGTCTGACGGAGAGATGAGTGGATTGGGCTGTCTATTGCTGAGTGAACGGTGTTCCATCTTCTGATGGAGAGTTGAGTTAATTGGGATGTCTATTGCTGAGTGACTGGTGTTCCATCTTCTGATGGAGAGATGAGTGGATTGGGATGTCTATTGCTGAGTGACTAGTGTTATGAGAATTTTGTTTTTGGCATAGATTTATTTAAGTATGATTTAATAATGAGAGAAATCACTATAGGAGGCCATTTTTGGTTTGTAGGAAGAAGGCAATGGTGTACAAATACTGTATAAAGCAAGTTATGTGCTATTACACTACATTTTATGAATATATATTTGAACCTATTGTTTTTGTGCTGATCAAACCAGTGCATGTGTCACAGGATAATATGTATTAAAAAGGTAGAATTAAGAAATGTACAGTAAGTAATTGTATTCACAGTTTGATACTCTATGAGGCCACACAGCTCTTGCTATCTGCATGTGAAGTACCCATTATCAGGGCTGTAAATAGGGTAGTGTGACCAGTGCCATGGCACAGGGCACCACAGGGCAGGGGGCGCTGTTCGGGCCTGTCAATTTTCTTTTTATTATCATTTTCACATGTAGCTTCCTCTTATTTCATCCCCAAAATCTCCTGGCCTCCCCTATCTCTTTCCTGGCCCTTTCCAAAGAGGTCATGCCCTTTTTCAGGTGCTTTATGCCCGTATTTGAAAAATAGGGGTGCACCAATGCTCTTTCTGGCACAGGGAACCAAAATGTCTTGTAATGGCTCTGCCCATTATCACTATCATCATGCATGTGCACTAGCCCCATACTCAGTGCCAGAGATCTTTTTGAATCCAGATGAATCTCTGGGTGAGCATTCAAGTCTGAATACTGTAGCTCTCAATTTCATCTACAGTACATACCCATGACACACCTTAAGAACAACTACACTATTTGGGAATTGTTGCTGCCCAGTTATACTCCTTCATCCACAATGGGAGTTGCACATGCGTAAGACTCTAAATCACTGGTATTAGCTTAGGATTGCATATATACAGCTTAAGCACACGAGCAGTGCAAAAAATTGGGATATCTATCTGTAAAGTGGATTTTTGGGCAGCACGGTTAGAGTTACTGTTGTCATTACTGTTGTTAATTGAAACCAACAGACAAAAGTAAAAGAGCACAGACAGTTGTTACATAATCATTGAAATATACCATATAAACAAATGATGTTAGCACCATATCAAATATACTTTATAATATAGATCACTGTGTGGCTAAAAGATTGATCGTTATATTATATTGGTTGAAGCTGAAAAAATTATCAGGACAATCCCAGAACACTATATTGCTCTCTTTTTAGGAGAGTAAGGGACAGTCTAGTCACAGCACTGTGTCACAGATGCATTTTAGCAGGTTATAACTAAGATTATTGCTATTACCTCTTCCGGAGCTGAAGATACAACTGTATTCCTCATTTTTCCTGCTATTCTACAGGGTTAAATGGGAATCTCTCTTCTCTCCTTAGACTGCAGGAGTAATGATATCCTATTGGGCTCCACCCAGACACCCCCATTCTCTACCTTACTATCATAGACTGCATTAACTTTTACAGCAATTTGTGCCACAGTATCTCTTCTGTGGGACAGGAGCAAACAGGCTAGCCTTCACTCCTCACGCCTAGCCATGGTCACCTAAGATCCTGTCACTGGCTCACTAGTTCTTTTTCCTTGAACCACGTTTGGTAAGTACTAAGCACTGCATGCTGGAAACACCCTACAAGACATGCCATATGAAGATGTATTGACCAAGTTGTCTAGCCATCACAACTTCGCCTTTATGAAAGTCGCTCATATCCTTAGACTGCTCCTGTCTTATCAAATTCAAGAACTAGCTATTCACTTGCTGCCTAATAAATGCCACTCAATGACAGGTGCCATTGTAACTCCATGTTATGTACTTCACATGTCAGTGGTTTTAATTGTATGACTGATTGGAGAATATTGTAAATATATTGTATGTATACTGTATGTAGAGATGATTTTGTATACAGTATAACTTTGTGGAGCTTTAGCTGTATATATTTTTATGGTACTGTATGGAGCATGATACCACAGTGTATTTTACAATGGACATATATGGCACTGATGTAGTAAGTGCCAAAAAGATCAAGATCTGTCATAAGTCAGGAGTGGGTAAAATGTCCTGGCACATGGGCTGACTATATAGCTCAGGCAACCTGACCATTGGAAAGTCTTACATCAGCAAAGCTAAGGAGTGGATACAGTGTGGCAGTGGGAGCCATCCAGAGAGCCGTGGCACTGGTATGGGCATCAGAGTCTCCTGCTAAAATGCCCCTAGGGGAAGAGTGGACTCACTTCATATCACTGCACACCTGCAGCCACTTACTGGTTAGTGCACAGAGCAGGACTCCACCACTGCACCACAACTAAAGAGCAGTGTCCACAACACTGGGTTTTCATACCACAGTGTGAGGAACACTTGTCACCACAGGTTTGATATGGAGAGAAGCACCCTAAAGGAGCCTGTCATGTGCCCACACCCCACAACTTTAGCTGTCACACTATAAGTGTACATAGGGAGATGTAGCTACAATGTATATTATGGAAAGAGTCACCCTAAAGGAGCCAGCTTACCTCCTGGCAACTATTCCAAGGTCTTATGATAGACACACCACAGAAGTGGAACACACCCACATCTGTCACTACAACATGGTCCTATATTGAATGTAGGAGCCCTGTGTCTCCATTTAAACATCAATAATAAAGTGACTGTTAACCACATTTCACACAACACCCTCAGCATCTGAGAACACTATACCTGCACAAAATACACTCTACAGAGGATGAGCACTATGTACAAAATCCCTATTTCATACCTGATTTATTACATAATATGTTCATGTGGAACACCTGAAATGTATTTTTAAATGAATATATAATACGTTTGTCAGTGTTATTTAACCTATACTTATCTGCCAGGATAATGAGAACTTCCCGCATCTAGAGGCAGTAAAACAATTCTCTATGATTGTGGGTCCATATTCAATGTGTGTCTCTTTAATTGTCATCATATAAAAGATAATACACTTAATCCAATACAGGAGTGCTAGGGGATATCCCAGGGCAACCCCTGGTGGAACACAGAAAATAGCTAAGTGGCTTGGGTGGAGGCACTTTGTTCCCTTATTATTATTATTATTATTAACCACAGGGAAGACAAGTAAAATAGCAGTTACACATAGACATACAAATGTCTGTAGAATAACTTAACCTTTTTCCTTCTAAGTCTGATATAAAGGATGATGTGTGATACCAATTGAATGCTCCCGTACGCTTATTCATCCATCTGTTCACTTCCATAATGCAAGTTTCCCTGAACTTCAGTAAGTAGACGTCTTGGAAAATTCACAGGCTGAGTTCAGGTAGAGAACTATGGGACCAATGCAGATGACCAGTACAACTTCTCTTTTGATATTAGCTGTGGGAAAAAAGTCAAATGATTAGAAAGTTCCTAAACACCTTTGCAGTAGATGATGGCCTTGCTTCTGACATTCTAACCAATAGACTGGTGACAACATCCTAATTTCTAAAATCACGAGACAAAGCATGTGGGCTATAGAGGTCATGTATAGTGATATCATAAACAACTGACTATGGTGGCAGAGAAAGGATGGCTGGACTACGGGTGATTAAGTGATTCAAGTACAGATGCAAACACTGCATGCATTATGTTTGGGCTCTAACACAGCTATCATATATGTTGGTGAGAGAATTAAAGGGGCAAAAATACAAGGACCGCAGCTGTCACCCGATAACAAAAGCATTGGGGAAAGGAAGCTTAAATATGAGATAAGTATTGGACCATCAGTGCTTATCATCCGGATACAAAGCTCTTCTATGTATCACACCGTGGAAGCTGACCCCCCATGGGTGATATGGATGATACCTTGGCAGGGTGATGTCAGCCACACCCATACTGGAAGTAGAGTTAACCCAAATGAAGCACCATAATATTACTGCCATAGGCAAATGCCAAAGAAGGGATTAAAGGTGGGAAGATCAGTCGCAAAGAGGCTGACCTGTAAGAATTGCTAATATAAAGCATCTCAACCTAACCCCTCCTACTACTACCTCATTGGCTCTGATATGTAACATAAATCCACTCTCAGTAAAAAAAAAAAATCCACATCATGTCTTTAAGCCCAATCAATTTTGACTCAGCCTGAGGGTTTAACCCCCTTCATGCTTATAAGCAGCATTCTGTCAGCAATATATAATGTACTTCTAGCTCTTAATTTTACAGATCATACTATAATGTGATTTTATGGGGTTATGAAGGGAACACAACACTCATGTAACTGCTTGAAAGTATAAGTAATGTAATCTCTTAATCAAATAGCCTGATTCATACCACATGAAATCTTAAATTAAGTACAGTACCTGCGGCTGCTTCTTTCGCCAAAATATGCAAACTTTGAATTAGTGCACAATCCCAGGCAGTAAGTACAGTATAATAGCTATATCTCCAAAAAATATTATCAAGGATCATTATACACATGAAAATATGACTATTATAACTATGCAAATCTAACATCTGATTTCAATTAGCCTCGAGGTTCGAATTAGCCATGATGCAGTGCTTGGGGCTATTATATTACACACATTAACCAATAGCTCCAGGTACTTTTCCTGGAATCTATGGGTTAAGGGTTGTTAGCCACAGATTTACCACTTGAGAGAAATTACTTGTAATTGAATAGCTCCAGAGGTAAAAGTCTGAAGCTACAACCTTTCCTCACATGGTAAGATATCAGGCTAATTGAATCTGGCTCTAGGGGTATATTTACTAAAGTGCAGGTTTTTAAAAGTGGAGCTGTTGCACACAGCAACCATTCAGATTTTACTTATCATTAATCTAGCATCTTCTAGAAGATGATAGTTAGAATCTGAATGGTTGCCATTGGCAAAATCTCCACTTCGAAGAACCCACACTGTAGTAAATATACCGCTAAATGTGATACTTTTATATTAAACAATTAAAAAAATTATAATGATACAATTGGATATATTATGCTACATGTATGTGTCCTTTATTTAATATTGAATTTTAAAATGTATGAGACATCTACAGAAGTGGTATCCTAATACAGACAGCTCCCATTTTTTAGGAAGATTATTTTGAACTGTTCCCAATGTCATCATATTAAGGGGATAATATAACTGACACATAGGGCCATATTCAATTTGAGGCGAAAAGTCAGAGGTCAGATTTTTGCCATCATTTCAGATTTTTCCAGGGAAAAAGTATCGGGCGCGTGCCCGCTTATCCCCATATTCAATTAGGATCCGGCTAAAATGGGACCTGGCAAAGAGGTAAGTATTGACAAGTCCTGTCAGTTTTTGGGTAAATGCTGTCACCCACCAAAATATGTCATGACATGGGGGATCACTATGGGTGCCCCTGATTTGGAATGCTGAAGGTAGTCAGGGTTTTAAAATAGCTGCTGGAGGTGCATAAATGTGGCTTTAGAAGAAGTGATGAAGAATAGCACTTAGCTTTTTTAGGGGGATAACATCAAATTTGGGGTACATGGAAATGGGTGCAAGCATATTTTTAAGTCTCTAAACTGAATTTTTGCATTTCTGCAAAAATCCACCTGCCGCTACCAGCCGGATTCTACAAAACACCTGCCGCATACATGGGGACCCACCCTGAATCAGTTTTGCTACTTTAAAACTTTGTCCCCCAATATTTTTTTCTGCCCCCAAATTGAAAGTCAATTTTTTGCGGTGTCTGAGGATTTTTTTTTAATTTTTTTCAGAGATTACTTTTTTGGGACACTCCCAGGGGTGTAGGCTATTTTTTTTTTTAAGTCTGCACCCATAAACCCCAATTCTGCACTTTTTTTCGCCACCTATTCAGTGGAGAAAACTTTTCCCCGTTTTTTTTCAAAGACTTTTCGCAGGGTGGTGTGAAACTGGCGAAAATGACATCATCGGTGATAACTTATTGCTGATAACGGACTTTTCGCCTCTAATTGAATATAGCCTATAGTGCTATTTACTATTATAATTCAATTTCAAATCAATCTAAATCAATCAACATCAGTGTTGTGTTTCAGAGGCTAAATTACATGTTTGCTATCTCTTAAAAACATAAATGTGTGATAAAGACAGATATGTACTAAGAAGTGGAGAGAGATAAAGTACCAACCAATCACGTCCTAACTGTCATTTTACAGGCTGCATTAGATTGGTTGGTGCTTTATCTATCTCCACTTAATCTCTCTCCAAGGCTTAGTATTTCTACCCCTTAGCCGCCGTAACACAACATTAATATTGATCACTTTAGATTGATTTAAAATCAATTACAATCAACCTTTAGAAAATGTACAGATATACACAGATCCTTTGAATAATGTAAAACTCACTTTTACTAAAGTTACATATGTGACATGCTGAGAAACCACCTGGTTACTTTACTAACTAAATGGTTGCTTTATTTTTAATATTTAATATCTCAATGTGTAAGAACTACTGTATGATTTGTTCTGTTGAATTTTAAATCAAACGACGTGTGCACTATGGATTGGACCTAAATTCGATGAGTATGACTGGGCAACATGTTGAGGATATAGAAAGCTACTGTACAAAAACAAGGATGGATCGGGTCCTTGCTATTTGTCAGTCTCATTGCACAGCCTACTCCCAGCCACACCATTCTCCTATAGACCAGTAGCAATTATTTTGTACATTTTGTTAAGTAAAATAATAGTAAATAGCTCCAGATGAACACAGGCAAATTCTGTCTAGGTGGACTGTCTCTTAGGGATTGCATAAATCTCAAAACTAATCATGTGACACAGTACAAGTATGGATAAAGGGTTGTGTTCTATTTTATCTGCCACCTTAGTGCATTTTCTTCATATAGAACAGCGTTAAATGACTTCAGATGTATGCAAGCATGTTCTACTGTATATTGACAATCTCATAGATATGAGATTACTCAACCAACTAAACATATAGTATACAGTAAGACACATTTTTATTAGAGGTTGAATGCATTGAATTACCAACCTAAAATGTAGACAAATAGAAAATGTGCTTATTTCCTTCAACAAAGACATTACATGAACAAATAATGTCATCTTTGCTGTAAGATAAAGTACAGTATAGTATAAATACCTGTAGTTAGAAACTCATGAAGTTTCCCCATAGGATATGTCATAGCTTCTTCTGCAAAAACATTTTCTGGTTTATCAGAATAATAGGTCTCCAGATATGTTCTAGATTCAAAACCATGTACGTGATAGAGCTTTTTGGAGGCACAATCCATCTTTCAATATTGTATTGCAAACAGTTTTGCCCTCACGTCTTTCTTCTCTCTTACTTGACTAGTTACTTTATAGTCACTAGGATGTAGGAACACAGTAATTTAAATTTCAGAAGCAGTAAGGAATATCAATATTAACACGTGGTTTATTATTATATTGAGTTGCTAGAGGGGAATTCATCAGATGCTATGATTTACAAATATATCATTATAATAATTCCAGTACAAATGTGTATGTTAAATATATAGTATCAGCATTTTAATTTAAACCAATGTAAATTATGAGTTAATATTTTTGGGCTTTCATATCTCAGTGGCACATCTTTTGGGGATTTTTTTGTTTTCAGTGGGCTGGGGTATCCAGCTACATTCTTGAATCCATCCCATGTACATTACATATTTTGTGGATGCTAGTAATACAGTATCAGTAACAGGCCAACGCTCAAGTTTTTGGGAACTATTTATCAAGCGTAATTTTTTTGCAGATTTTCTCAGATTTTGTCGGCAAACCAGGAATGTTGGTTGGAAAATATATATTTATCTACCCAACACACTGGGATTTGCCTTAAAAAAAATCAAACATTTTAACTTGAACCAGCAAAACCTCAAAATATTCTACTCAGGTTTTCTAGGATCCAGTTGTTTACATTAAACTGCAGCAGGAACATTTGTGTTATCACATGATGAGTAATCGTATTCATGAGTTGGTCAAGGGAATGCAAGTGAGGGAATCATAGTCTACTAATGTGGTGAAAAATTACCATTGTATCCACTTTTCTGTTTTACATTTTGCAACAAGGAAAATAGTTAAAGCACTTGTTCCCAGTCATCTTCCCCCAACATCATGTCAATGTGGTTGTAGGGTGTACATGCATGTCACACCTAATATGCATACCGTGCACTATGCATTTTTTCTATCTCTATTAACTTACATAAACATTACACTATTTTTAAATATCATTATAGTGGAATATCCAGAACTTAATTGGATGCATCCTCCATCTTGGTGGCCTTGACTTCACCGAGCAATCATCATTGGTCAGTCATTACATGGGATACTACTTATCCAAAGTCTGTCCGTAAGTCAACATCATATTCGCACGCGTATTCCTTATCTGAAACATATGTCAGAACAAACTACATGGATGCTATTTTAGGATTCGCTATTATAATTTTATTTGTTAGTTATTACAAATAAACCTTCTCTACATCGATATTTGTTATTACAAATATAACTTTCTGCATTAAATTTATAAATATTTTATAACTAGAAAGGTTATTTCTTTAGAACAAACTTATCTCCATCATAATATTTACTCTAATCCAAGGTTGGTGAAAGTTTCTAAAAAGAATAAATATATAACATATTTCTTGATCTAATGAAAAGTTCTGTATTATGATTTCTCATTATTTTGCTGTCACATAATAAATCATAAAACAATTACATGCTATTAGTTTAATATTTGTAATTTATTCTTGTATGTTTAATAAAAATTAGCTGAAGACGCATCTGTAAAATGTCTGTAGCAGCCATTTTAAATCTCTTTCTAAAAACTATTGATTCCTTTATTTCTATATTTTTCCAATGCCTTCTATTTTATTTATATCTTCTTAGCAATAATTACTTTACTGTTAATCATAATTAATATCATTATTCATCTAAAACATATCTTAGTAAAACATTTTAGTTTTAAAATTAATCTTTTAAAGCAGAGTATTTTATATACTTTATTAAGTATTAATTTAATTAATAAAATCACTAGAAATATGCTATTATCTTGCACTAACATGTTTTATTACAAAATAAATGCTACTGGTAATTTATATATTTCATATGGTAATTTATATATTTTATATGTATACAATATCAATTAATTCTTACAGTTTATTTTATATAAATTTCACTTGTATAACTAAGAAAGGTCTATTTTTGCTTTATCATTACGAGCATATGAATTACAGGTCAATACAGTATTGCAAAAAGTACTGCAGTGAATATAATACCCCTTTTACACTGGAGCTAAAACCTGGGTTATTGCAGTCTTAACCCAGGCAGCTCCTTGGTGTAAAAGGGGAGAGGGATGGATCGCCGGGTCGACTGACCGGCAATCCAACCCAGGTAAATAGCAGGGTTTAACATGGGAGTAACCCGTGAAACCCTGCTGTGTGTACGGCGCACTTCTGGTCTTGATGACCTGCAGTGACGCTTGGAGATGATGTCATCTCCAAGCGTCCACTTTCACACCGGAAAATCCAGGTCTAGGGCTAAATTCCGGGTCTGATCCAGATAGGAACCCTGTTCCAACTCCGAGTCAGACCCGGAATTTTGGTGGAAAAGGGGTGTAAGTCTCCAAGTAATTTTAGTAAGCATCTGCAATGTAATCTTTCTCCAAACCCTTATCATTTAGGAGCCTATTTATTAAATTAATTCTGCAGGAAATCCCTATAAAAACTGAAATTTTCAGGTATATATATACAAACTGTAAGTATCCCATGTATGTATTACAAAGGTTCTACAACAGTTATCAGAGACAACTGACGTGGTTTCCCTGTTTCTGGCCACAATAGCAGCTCCCATAGGTTTCTATAGTTTTTAAAAAAAACACTTTAATGGAAAAAAAGAGAAAATAGATGCATTTTTTATTTCGGACATCTTTTATTAAATACTTACATTTTCCAGTGGTCCTGAAGTACTGTAGTTAAGATAGTTCAGATTACAGAGGTGCTGTAACAGGCAGCAAAAGTACAGCAGCTCCGGCAACAGGTAACTTACATTTAGAAGAAGAAACAAAAGTATTCAGAATGAGGGATTGGTGATGGAAAGAACAATGGAAGCAAATCGTTGTGCACCATCTACTACATCATTAGATCTCATTAATATTGTATGCCAGACAAGGTGGATCATTTCACAATCCCAAACACCTGTGGTCAGACTGACGGTTAAAAAGCTACTGCAACTATAGGTAACAATTTTGCTTTCCAGATTTCTATAACAGTAAACTAGATAAAAAAATGTAAAAGGAGGAAAGAAGGCCAAACAGTTTGCCTGATTCACTATGGATCACTATTGCGATTGCATCTGCGATTACGCATGCAGGTCTGCTGCGAAAATATTTTAATGAATACAATCGCAATGCCGTCGCACAGCCAGCATAGAGACTCCCACTACCTCCCACTACCACTATCTCACATTCGTAATAACTTACAGTCCTGCGTATACATCGGGAACATCGAGTAATATCAAGTAACATCGGCCACTCATGCAGAAATGCAGCAGGTTTGGCCTTACTCAGAAATTGCTAATCCCGTTGCACGCAGTGAGTACTCAAGCTGCGTATTTTGTTGCAGTTGCTAATTTATGTATGCCCATGCATAGCCGTTCAAACAAACAGGCACCCCTGTGTTTCTTCCGACCATCCCCCCATCATCACCCCAAAAAAGCTGGCTACCTGTCACTCACTTTGTGATGGTTTACCGGGGTCAGTGTGATCGCAATGTTGCCGTCATGTACACACATTGTGATGCGTACAAATGTGCAGTACACAACAATCGGCACACTGTATATGCTGTTGCAATTGCCATCCGTAATGAATTAGGCCCAGTGTTCACAGAAATTACAAATGGTAACCATGCCAACAGGTCAGTGTTCTAATTGAATTGCAAGAAGAAACCTAAACTACAGGAAAAGTTGATACAATTTAAATGCACATCCATAGCCTCTCACAATGCACAGTTGGATGGGGTGAGTCTTGGGAAAATTTGTTCTCAGATCAAGGGAATGTATAGCCTCTGCCGTCTAATCAATGAAAAACACTTTCCTACACGACACGGAACAAGGAACTAAGGTATGAAACCGCACTAATAAAGTATATTACGTGTGCAGGCTTTTTGATTAAAAAAAGGCCAGTAACCTTCCAGAATTCTCAAACATTATGTAAACCCGCAATACTAAAAAAAAATGGACAAGATAAGATTCCTGTGTTGAGCTAACAGGAGTCTTTATAAATCAAAGGAAATTATAAAACTATAGTCTATCTTGTAATATTGCTCTTAAATGATAATCATGCAGTTATGGCTACAATGGGCAGTATCTAATCAGGAGGCATGTCCCAGCAAGCAAACACGGTTAATTTGCTCCAATAAATCAGAGCGATACAATGCAAAATTAAATGTTATTCATCTTAAAAGTGTTAGAAAGGAGTGCGCTCCTGCTCTATCTCCTATCCTGCATTGAAGACGGCCAGTCACCTTTACCAAGATGACCACCGGGTCATGTTGCTGTGCATGTGTGACTCCAGGCCCTTGCGCCCTTGAGTGTGTAATAAGTACTGCATAGACATTCAGCACATATTCCTCCTGGGACAGAGTACCACTGTTACTACTGCTGTTACCACCCCTGTCTGTTTTTACATATACTGTATCACTTACTTGATATATTACTGCTGGTACAACTGTTACCACTGTTATTGGTAATAAACCTGGAAGCCTGGTTAAGGATGTACTGTCTGGCCTAAAATCTATATCTCAATTCCACTGGTGCCTGTTGATTAGTTGTACCACACAGGTTCTACACTAATAGGACATATCAACATAGATAAATATGCCTCTGAGACCCTAATTGTCTGCATTCATTATCTATGGATGCTTTATTTTCAACATTTTATAATTAAGTGTACAATAACTAGTGCACAAATTGTTCAGTATAATTGTGTTTCAAGTCATGTAATATGCATTATGGGCAATATTCCCTGAACCTACTTAATAAAGAATACGGTCTTAGATCACAGGTTCTCAAACTCGGTCCTCAGGACCCCAAACATTGCATGTTTTCTAAATCTCCTCACAGAATCACAAGTGAAGTTATTAGCTCCAACTGTGGATCTTTTAAAATGTGTCAGTGAGTAATGAATACACCTGTGCACCTGCTTGGTGACTTGCTTGAGAACCACTGCCTTATACCCCTTTTACACTGGAGCTAAAACCTGGGTTATTGCAGGGTTAATATGGGTAGCTCCTTTGTGTAAAAGGGGACAGGGTTGGATATCCGGGTCGAGTGACCCGGCAATCCAACCCAGGTAATTTGCAGGGTTTAACATGGGAGTAATCCGTGAAACCCTGCAGTCTGAATAAAGCACTTCGGGCCTCAAGAATGTCCTGGGTCGGCATTGGCTAAATTCCGGGTCTGATCCGTATTGGAAACCTGTTCCAACTCTGGGTTTGACCTGGAATTTAGGTGTAAAAGGGGTACTAGATTAATCAATCTGGATTCTATAGGCTACATTAAATCATGCATTTCTCACTTCGGGGTTATTTATCAATTAATATTTGTGGGTAACCCTTTTCTCCCAAAAATAGGTGATTTGGGGGGGAGAAGGGGTACCCGCAGATATTTCATTTAACTCAAATGTATATACAGGGGGTAGCAGCAGATATCGGAGATATATGCAGTCTCCCATTTTCAATTGCAAAAGCAGTCCCATCCTGTAGGTTTCACATTCTGGAGCTTGGCCCCAGTAGCGAATGCCATCTTTAGATGGTGTTAGCCATTATAGCCTACATATTACACTCTATGGGATTTACCTGGAAAGGGATGCATAGTATCCCTCCCCAGTGATGACCTTCCATGCATGCATAGTCAGCAGACCATGCATCTGCAGTAGCACCACAGGGTCCTAAAGAAGAAGGTTTGTTATCATCATTGTCCCTGTGGGTGATCATCAATGCATTCAGGCATCGGTAATTTTCTGTTGCTGTTATGCAATATGAAATTTAAATTATCAGGTCTAGAACCCAATATTTAATACATATACCACATAGAATTGTATGTCAGTGGATATAACTACACTAATAACTCACTAATAATTTTGAAAGCATCCTGTATTCATGGAGAGTTTATTAGGCTTTGTACCATTCAAAACGGATTAGTAAGATAAAGCATAGTATACATACAGTACCCATACTGAAAAGATGATGATGTTTCTCCATGGGAAATATCTATGAATTATCTCCACAGACCATCTTTAAATTATCAGAAAAATGAGTAGCTAGAGATATTCTTAATGCAAACCCAAGTATGGGATAGAGCTTATGGGAGCTGGAATGCATCTTTTAATGTTATTTCATTGGAAGACAGTGGCAAACACAGGATTTCTAGAGTGGTGTTTCCAAATGCTTGATTTTAGAGTGAGTGTGGCCAATCCATAAAGAGGGCATAATAAGCAGTTATCCAGCTTTAATATGTGTCATACAAAGTGTGTAGTGTGTCATAATTGTTATAATTATTATTATTATTATTATTGTTAAATTTTATTCAAGTGGTCCGCAGCACCGTACATATGTCAGTAATAGGACAGGAAAGGGTACATAGAACAGTACATTATAATATAGTAACCAAAACATAACCAGAACACAAGTAACAAGTCGCACCACAATTGTCAGTACACAATACAATACAGCTGGGAAGGTGAAGGCTATCATTGAAGTGCTAGAGAAGAGGGCTGTTAGAAAAGTAGGGAAGAGGACTTTGCTCATAGAAGCTTACAATCTAGGGGAGAGGGGAGACAGACGGATGACATGAGGCATGACAATGAGGACTTGAGGGCAGGAAGCAGGTGAGGAAGAAATTGCTGAGGAAGGAGGGTGGGGTGAGTGGCCTGGTGACAGGGTTATGTGATGAAAGGGAATGCTTTGATGAACAGGAGGGTTATCAGTGCATGTTTGAAGCTATGCAAGGTCAGGGAGAACCTGATGGAGCAAGACACATTCCAGGGAAGGGGGGGTGCATGGGAAAATCTTGGATTCAAGCGTGAGATGCAGTAGCCAGGGTAGAGGTGAAGCAATGGTCATTGGCCAACCGGAGTTGGTGTGAGGGAGTATGTAAGGAGCTGAGGTTGGTATTCTGTATGGGAATGGCTGAAGCCAGGTTTTGGTGGAAGGGAGTGGTAGAAGTAGAATGGCAGGAGAGGAAAATAGGTCTAGCTGCAGCATTTAGCACAGATTGGAGGGGAATAAGATGGCAACGTGGGATGCCAGTGAGGAGAAGGTTGCAGTAGTCGATTTGAGAAATAATTAGTGAATGAATAATCATTTTGGTAGCATACTGGGAGAGGAATGGTATAATGCAAGTGATGTTGTGTAACTGGAACTGACAGGATTGAGCCAGAGATTGAATGTCAGGGGTAAAACAGAGTGTGGAGTCAAGGGTGACACCCAAGCAGCACAGTTGGGGGAAATGATGGTATTGTCAACAGTGGTATTAGGATATTATCATATTTAAATTGGGGAGATATAAAGAGCAGGTACTCATAAAATCATTAAATCCTTGGATTGTTAATCCTTTCTAAAGTACCTGTTGAGGCAGCCGTCCTGGGTGAACTACATGTGCAAAATAAACCCTACATGGAAATACGCCAAACAAGAGTAAATGTGAAAGGAAAAACAGCAGTAGTATCATGAAGGGCATGCAAAGCTTAAGAACTTAGGCATTTTGAGTTTCAAAATTCAAATTCAAAATTCAAAATTAGGCGTTTTTGAGTTTCAAAATTCCAGTCTGAATCTAGTTCAAACTCCATTTATGGTTTATATGACTTAGCTAAAATGCAGGCTTGAAATGGCAGGTCAATGATGATCATCCACATAAAAAAAATCTCCTATGCTTCTGCCTGAGTGACTATAGCTACCAGAAATAATCACAAAAGTCTCCCAGCACACAACCTGCAAATAATATACATAAACTTCTCATAATATCTGGAGTACAGAAAAACTGGATATGAAGTATGAAATATATAAGCAGCTGGAACAGCAATATTATTAATTGATGATTTAATATTTTTAAGATTTAAACATCACCTTCTCTCAAAGGAGCGATGCCCTGGGGTGGCTCAGCTGGACCTGTTTGGGGGTGTCCTGTGCTCTGGATTTCAACCCTAGTAGGTTAGGGACCTACCCTCAGAGGTTACCTGGGCACGGTGGGTAGGCCCATAGCCATGGCCATGATTATGCTAAAACCTCTATGTATTGCAAAATTCTATTGCATAATGTATTATATATAATTAATAATGCTGGAGTTGTGTACTTGTACTTTCTCTTCTTGTGTTTGCAACAATATTCTCCACAGGTAGCACCTCCCATTATATGTATATTCAGGGTGTGCAGTCTAGGGCCCCCTTTTCTATATACTCTACTGTGTTCCATGCACACCTGAAGGTTTGAGATGCCTTCAGCCTAGATTAGCACCCCTCCCCCATTGGTTTTAAGCAAGCATTCTGGCATTTTGACTGCACCTTAGCACAAGGCACAATCCTAGGTAAGTCCTAAACATGTTTATACTGCAGTGCAGCTATGGGTTGATTTTTGGGGCATGGGTCCCTGGATTGCTTTGGTTGGGATGCTTCAGGGCATCACATTATAAACACATTTTCCTTTTTTGCACTATTAGCACCTTTATTGTTTGTTTAATATATATGTAATATTTTTAAACCTCTATTTTTCACCTTCTTATATGTGCAGCATTAGCTACTCTTATCTATCTTACACTTTCTTACACTTCACCTTCTCTCATTAGAGCGATGCCCTGTGGTGGCTCAGCTGGACCTGTTTGGGGGTGTCCTGTGCTCTGGATTTCAACCCTAGTAGGTTAGGGACCTACCCTCAGAGGTTACCTGGGTGCGGTGGGTAGGCCCATAGCCATGGCCATGATTATGCTAAAACCTCTATGTATTGCAAAATTCTATTGCATAATGTATTATATATAATTAGAAATACTGGAGTTGTGCACTTGTACTTTCTCTTCTTGTGTTTGCAACAATAGTCTCCACAGGTAGCACTTCCCATTATATGTATATTCAGGGTGTGCAGTCTAGGGCCCCCTTTACTATAACCCCCCATTTTGCCTGTGGGAAGACTGTCATTAAAATGTTAGGTTTGTAATGATTGACTGGAATTTTATTTATGTTCCCTTGAAATTGGCTATGTAAATATATAAGCTGGAACATTAATATTATTAATTGATGATTTAATATTTTTAAGATTTAAACATCGAGCTACTGTTTATTGTATCATAATCTCGTAATGTGGAATAAGTAGCACAGTACTCTCTTTTCCCTTTTCTGTTTAAATAAATGAAACATATATAAGTACATTTCATAATGACATCTCTGTTACAAATGCATACAGAAATTATACCAAAGGATATTATCATATTCAAATTGGGGAGATATAAAGAGCAGGTACTCATAAAATCATTAAATCCTTGGATTGTTAATCCTTTCTAAAGTACCTGGTGAGGCAGCCGTCCTGGGTGAACTACATGTGCGAAATAAACCCTACATGGAAATACACCAAACAAGAGTAAATGTGAAAGGAAAAACAGCAGTAGTATCATGAAGGGCATGCAAAGCTTAAGAACTTAGGTGTTTTGAGTTTCAAAATTCAAATTCAAAATTCAAAATTAGGCGTTTTTGAGTTTCAAAATTCCAGTCTGAATCTAGTTCAAACTCCATTTATGGTTTATATGACTTAGCTAAAATGCAGGCTTGAAATGGCAGGTCAATGATGATCATCCACATAAAAAAATCTTCTATGCTTCTGCCTGAGTAACTACAGCTACCAGAAATAATCACAAAAGTCTCCCAGCACACAACCTGCAAATAATATACTTAAACTTCTCATAATATCTGGAGTACAGAAAAACTGGATATGAAGTTTAAAAGGTTGACATTTATTCACAATGTAAAATAATACAGAATATGTGATATATGATCACTACATATAATTATACATACAGTATAAAGGCTTAATACCGGTTTACAACATATAGATAAGATTAATAGAGAGAAAAAAGCAAAACAAAAATCCAAAAATAAATAACTAAAAATAAACCAAATGTTCAAAAATAATGATACAATTTTTTAATAAAATGTATATATAATATTCGGTACAAATGAGGGTAAAATCCTCCAAGATAAAAGTTGCAGTCCAAGAAAAATTTAATCTTGCTCAAAGTGTCAATGCTCTAGGCATAAAATAAACAGTTATCATCGATTGTTAAAGTGAGCTTCAACTTATAGACCTACTGAACATCTTGTTTTATCAAGCAGACAACACCGTATGGTTTGTTCACACTCCTCAAAGAATTCCTTGGTTTAATCATCCCAATTTTTTTAAACATGTCAATTATATCACACATGAAATCACAAGGATAATAAATAAATCATACTATGTATATCAGGTCATTGCTTATTAGTCATTTGCTAGATCTGTTAAATAGTGCAGTCATATTTTTAATTCAGTCATCCATCATTTGTTGGGTAAGCATCAAATTCACACCTTCCTCCTTTGAGGAGTGCTCTGTAAGGCTAACTTAACATTGTGTTCAATCCTCTGATTACTGATGAGATATCTAGATACAAGAGCAGTTACTGTAATTTACCATTCTATCTACAGTACTTAATATGGGGCATCCAAGGTCCTGTAATTCAGTGAACATCTACAGTATGTATTAGCCTATTTACAATTTGGCCATATACAGTTAGTGTGATACGGTGATATATTACTTACATATTTTTGAGCAATTCTTTTAATATGACTACCTGTTAGTACTCTTAACTTTACTATTACATTTATTTCAGATGCTACTCTAAACTTTGCTTTTGAGATAATGGGGGTGACTCAGTTTAGGACATAATTGCAGCTTAGCATTGCCATTTATCATGGATCAGTTGCAAACTTAGTGATGACTGTAATATATGTACATTTATGTATGTGAAAATATGAGTCTGTACACTTATATTTTCTAAAATGTATTTTGAGCAATACACATTAAAATACATAAATCCCTACATCTAAAAATAATGTTTGGAGCAAAAGTACAACATTCATCACAGCAGCCTCGATAACTGAACTTGTTTTACCTAGGCAAATAATTCACCATCAGCAAGGACTGTCCTGCATATCAAAGATTCTGTACTCTCTATGGTGCTTACCTTACTGGACCTACATGTGAGTGACCCTTATCAATCACTCCATGGTGGAAGTGTTGGATGCATGCAGCTCAAAATACAAATGCAGAATTATGCCATGTACATTAACTGCACTTGTGTGCTACTCTACATCATGATCTTAATTTGAGTCTCATTACCATCTTAAATTGAGACTGCAAATGAGCAGTTGCTCTGTTGTTGAGCTATGGTGCAGTCTTTAATTTGATGGAACAAAAACCAATGAACAAGTGCTCCCTCTTCAGGATGAAGTGAAAAATAATTCCAATGTACAAGGTGGACCAAAGTCAACTACTTAAATAATAATGTCACTTTTAAAATTCAATCCCATCATTAAAACTTCAAAAAGCAATAAATATTATCACATCCTTGGTATATTTCCCACATCACATTTAGGTTTTGAAGGATTGTCCCATAAGTATCTCCTTTTAGGTATCCAATTTAAAATCTTGAAAGTATGTGTGTCCACTGGTCATTTCATATACTTCTCCTGACCAGAATGAGTCTCAGTACCTCTGAGTAAATATAGAAGAAATACATTTGGAGGGCAGATAATTTATACAGATCTGGAATTTGTTATAGATGAATGAAATTTCTTGATCATCAGAGAAACAATCACCTGCAGCCTTCTGTATTAGTATAGCCGGTCACAATCACAAATAGTCATGTGAAATATTAACTATCAATCCCTAATGTAATAGGATATTTTTTGAATAATTTCAGTGTTATGAATCCCTGGGGAGATTCACACAGTAGAGGTAGGAGGAACCCAAGGTTATTGGATGTTATAAATCTGGGATAAGGTTCACCTCTGACAAAAGCAATAGTGCTGAGGATTATATGAAGTGATGGGGTCAACTGGAAAATAAGTCATTGTCAGAGGTTAGGTCTTGTGGCCAATTCATAGTCTTGGCAACTGATTGATACTTGGCAAGGTTGTGGTTAGAAGAACAAGTCACAGCCTTGAGGGCTGATAAGTACATGGCTGGTTGCAGCCTTGGGGCTGATGTAAACTTGGCAGGTTGCAGCCTTGGGGGCTGATGTGAACTTGGCAGGATGCAGCCTTGGGGGCTGATGTGTACTTGGCAGGTTGCAGCCTTGGGGCTGATGTGAACTTGGCAGGTTGCAGCCTTGGGAGATGATGTGTACTTGGCAATGTTGCAGCCTTAAGGTCTGATGTAGTTAATTGAAAGTCCACAAATACGCAAGTGACTGCTGTGATGTTGTTAGCATAATATACACACAGACACTGATGTGCAGGAGACTGCTGTGGTATATTAGCAGAATGTTCATATGGACACAGAAGTGCAGCTGACACTGCTGTGGAGTTGCTTGCAGATAGTCCACACAGATGCTGAAGTGTGGCAGAGAGTATTGAGATACACGCTGGACACGAGGAGCTGGAACACACAGGAGCATGAACTACTCACAGGAACCAGAAGCTATGTAATGAATGCTATAGCCAGCATCAGAACAGAGAACTAGCAGGGGTAAATAAAGGAAGATAATCCTACTGGTGCAGGGCAGAGGTGATGGAGCAGTCAGGTACAAGGACCCAGTGGAGTAGCAGCCCAGCGTCCTCGTCTCCTAGCAACAGGCGCAAGAGAGATTCCTGGAGTACTGACATCAAACAAGATGCTGCAGTTGCTTGTGACACTCAGTGGAGATTCCAAAAAGATCCTATTACATTTGGGATCGATAGTTAATATTATTATAAGACTATGGGGAAGATGTATTAAGCTCTGGGATGTGATGAAGTGGAGAGTGATAAACGACCAGCCAATCAGCTCCTAACTGTCATGCTATAGGCTATGTTTGAGAGCTGATTGGTTGGTCATTTATCACTCTCCACTTTATCACTTTCCAGAGCTTAATACATCTTCCCTATTTGTGTGATTGTGACTGGCAATACTAATAACAAAATGCAATACAGTATATCTAAACATTAAATGTTATACCAACTTAGGATAATATCTTTCAAAGGTATAAGGAATATATAAACTGAGTAATTAGAATTTACCTCCTACAGATTTCAGTAGAAAATACTATAAATACCAATGAGTGTATAAAAATAAGGAGGTTACTGAAGGTCACTTTATAGCCATTTAATAAATACTTTACCTGTAATATGTAATATATAATATATGAATCCTTCAGAGAAGATTTGAAGAGCCAGAAATCACTACACACAGATCAGAACAAGTGCTGTATTGATAGAAGTCAGTGTTTCATAATCACTACATTGCTACATAATTGTTACATGAATAATTTTGGAAACAGTTACAATGTATTAAAGTATTCGTTAAGTGTCTGGTGTTAAAATCAAAACATAGTGGTTTTACTGATATAAACAGAAAGACACAAGGAACAACAATACGATGGTTTAATTTATAATAAGCTTCTTTATTACGGAACAATAAAATGAAATCAGTGATTTTATGATACAAAATATATTATTTATTGAGGGCTATTAAGCCTTTATTATGCTATAAGAACAGAATATACAGACAGCAGCCACATGCTTTAGAATATTTTAAAGCACATTTTCTATTTAATTTACCCTCACTATATTTTAATATTTCACCATTGGGATATATTGTAACAATATTTTACAGTATCCCAGTAAATATTATTGTTTTTATAATAATAATAATAATAATAATAATAATAATAATTATTATTATTATTATTATTATTATTATTATTCAGAGTTTTCTAGATATATCAATAAGGATTTAATATACCAACTCACATGGTGTGCAGTCTTCCTCAATGTTGATTTATTCAGTAGCTAGTAGCTATTCACCTGATTGAGATACAGTGACTGTAACAGACATTTGGAAGATGCTGTTTTGCTAAGACAGGACCTACATAATTCTAGCAACATCCCAAACTGACACTACTGTATTAGCACAATTGCCAAGTACAGTGCACCTCCAGTGTCATGGATAGAAACTTGATTTTATTCTGAGGATCAGTGACCTAATCTGTGTTATGCAGTCTCCCGTCATAGGAATTTAATCCACAATGGACTGTTTGAGATTATTTTCTAAAGTAACCACAAACATTACAACATTTCTATCACACAAACAATTTTAGTTGATGTGCTTATCCCCCCAAGCAATATTGACTCATTGTATATGGACATATCAATTGTTCAGATTTTAACGCTGCCCCTAGCTCTACACAGATTCATTGAAGATGTGACTATTGCAACAGTGACTGCTGTTTTGCATCTATATTGTTTCCCTTTGCAACAAGCAATTATATATATATATTTTTTTTTATTAACCACTATCACTTACCAATAAGATCTAAATTAGTTCACCTACTTTAGGGGTGATCCTTTACATTCAAATGAAGCATTAGTAGCTTGAAGTTGGCAGCTATTATTGTTATGAATTGCATGTGTATTTTATGTATTAATAAAGTCAATGTTGTGTATTTGTATACATTTGGCTTAAATACATTAAATCGATGTTTATGCTATAGGTTTTGTGACATCATTTATTGGTTTTGCTCTCCTTCTTAGGAAGTTATTTCTGCTAAGAAATGTATTGATACATTTGTGAGAGTTTAAAGTCAATTAAATTAATTCTTTTTACTTTGTTTGTACTATGTTGAGACTTCTCTTTCATCCAAATTGCAAGAACAAATAGTTGAATTAATTTTAATTAGAGATGTGCGTTTTGGTTTCCCTGAGAATTGAACAAACCCAAACTAATGGGTTGCGAGTCAAATCGAGTCCCAGCTTTATCACTTTTGGGGTTCCGAGGAGAATTGAGTCTGCTTTAAGTTCCAAACTCAGATTTAAAAAACAAATCTTGATTTTCGATTAAATGTAAACTTTACATGTCCAAATTACATGATTTTAGCCTTTTTTGATCAATTTCAAAAGAAAACCAAAATCAAATCCGAATCTGTACCAAAACACTTGAGTGTGATTTTGCCAAAACCAAAACATTTGAAGGTGGTTTCACCAAAACCAAAACATGGGTGTCCGCACACATCTCTAATTTTAATTAGTGAAAATGGAAAAACAATTTTATATTTACTGTATACTGTACAGCAGGTGTTCCCAACCACGGTCTTCAAGGCACACTAACAATCCAGGTTTTAAAGATAGCTATACTTGAGCACAGGTGACTTAATTAGTACCTTAGTTATTTTGAGTAAACCATCTCAGCTTTAGCATGGATACCACTAAAACAAGGACTGTTAGTGTGCCTTGAGGACCGAGTTTGGGAATCACTGCTCTACAGTATTCTGAAATTGTTTTATTAATGTTAATGTTTATTAAATTGTTTATTAATGTTTGTTTTATTAATGTTTCATTGATAAATCTATAAGATGATCTGTAGTATTTTTCAGCTGTATTTTCTTAACAGATCTACAGCACTTCTATCTATGAGCTGCAATGAATATAACAGCCTCATGATTAATAAGGTCACTCACTGAATTTCTTGGAAGAACATCACAGTGATCAATGATAAAACCTTCCCCTACGAGAACTTTTCTTATAAAGTCCTCATTATATTTACAAACATGGAACACCCCCTTCCCAATTGTGATAAAAGTTGCATTAATAAGACCAACTAATACTATGTGACCTTTAGGTTTTAGCAGCTTAACAATTTTCCTCACATTTCTAACATATTCATCTTGGTCTCTGCTGATGACATCCAGGGCCACTGAAGTGATGATACAGTCTGCTGGTGGGAGCACCACCGGGTCTGTGATGTTTTCTTTGTCAATGTAACATTGCACAATCTGTTTGATTGCTGTCTTCATCCTTATTTCCTTCTCCTCAAGTTGGCCACTGAAAAATACAAACACAATATGGGTTATTTGTGTGAAAGTGCAGGTCCTTCAAAAATGTACAATATTGCACAATATGCAGTGTTTTGTATTGTAAAAGTGGGAGTGACTGATGTTCCATCTTCTGATGGAGAGATGAGATGGATTGAGATGTCTATTGCTGAGTGACTGGTGTTCCATCTTCTGATGGAGAGATGAGTAGATTGGGATGTCTATTGCTGACTGACTGGTGTTATGAGAATTGAGTTTTTGGGATATATTTATTTACGTATGATTAAATAATTAGAGAGATCACATTAGGAGGCCATTTTTGGTTTGTAGGAAGAAGGCAATGGTGTACACATACTGTATAAAGCAAGTTATGTGCTATTAACACTACATTTTATGAATATATTTTTGAACCTATTGTTTATGTGCTGATTAAACCAGTGCATGTGTCATAGGATAACATGTATTAAAAAGGTAGAATTAGGAAATGTACAGTAAGTAACTGTACAGTATTCACAGTTTCACACATCTATGAGACCCCACAGCTCTTTCCATATGCATGTGAAGTACCCATGATCAGGCCGTAACTAGGGAGTGGTGTGACCAGTGCCATGGCACAGGGCACTGCAGGACAGGGGGTGCTTTTTGGCAGATTTCTGTTTATTATCATTTTTACTTGTAGGTTCCTCTTTTTTCATCCCCAGCATCTCCTGGCCTCCCCTATCTCTTTCCTAGACCTTTCCCATGAGGCCATGCCCCTTTTTCAGGTGCTTTATGCCCGTATTTGAAAAATTGGGTGGCACCAATGCTCTTTCTGACGCAGGGCACCAAAAAGCCTTGTTATGGTTCTGCCTGTTGTCACTATCATCATGCATTTGCACTAGCCCAATACCCAGAGCCAATGATCCTTTTGAAACCAGATGAATCTCTGGGTGAGCATTGAAGTCTGAATACTGTAGCTCACAATTTCATCTACATACCCATGGCATGCCATAAGAACTATTACACTACTTGGGAATTGTTGCTGCCCAGTTATACCCCTTCATCCACAATGGGAGTTGCCCATGCATAAGACTCTGAATCACCTGTATTTGCATAGCATTTCATATACATGGCTTAAGCAAATGAGCAGTGCAAAAAATTAGGTTATCTATCTGTAAAGTGGACCTTTGGGCAGCACGGTTAGTGTAACAGTTGTCATTACTGTGGTTAATTGAAACCAACAGACAAAATTAAAAGAGCTCAGACAGTTGTTACATAATTATTGAAATGTATCATATGAAGAAATTATGTTAGCACCAAATCAAATATACTTTATAATATAGCTCACTGAAAGACTAAACGGTTGATCATTATATTATATTGGTTGAAGCTGAGACAATTATCAGAACAATCCCAGAACACTATATTGCTCTCTTTTTAGAAGAGTAAGGGACAGCCTAGTCACAGCACTGTGTCACAGATGCATTTTAGCAGGTTATAACTAAGATTATTGCTATTCCCTCTTCCGGAGCTGGAGATACAACTGTATTCCTCTTTTTTCCTGCTATTCTACAGGGTTGAATGGGAATCTCTCTTCTCTCCTTAGACTGCAGGAGTAAGGATATCCTACTGGGCTCCACCCACACCCCCATTCTCTACCTTACTATCATAGACTGATTTATCTATAACAGCAATTTGTGCCACAGTATCTCTTCTGTGGGACAGGACCAAACAGGCTAGCCTTCACTCCCCATGCCCAGCCTTGGGAAGCTAAGGTCCTGTCACTGGCTCACTGGTTCTCTTTCCTTTAATCACTTTTATAAGGTACTAAGCACTGCATGCTGGAAACACCCTACAATATCTGCCATATGAAGATGTTCTGACCAAGTCATCTAGCCATTACAATTTGGCCTTTAGAAAAGTCGCTCATATCCTTAGACTTGCCGATTTTTCCTGCTTCTGTCATTTCAACTTCAAGAACTAACAATTCACTTGCTGCCTAATAAATGTCACTCATTGACTGGTGCCATTGTAACTCCATGTTATTTACTTCATCTTTCAGTGGTTTTAATACTATGGCTGATTGATGAATATTGTATATATAATTATATATATATATATATATATATATATATATATATATATTGTATGTATACTGTATGTAGAGATTAGGTTGTATACAGTATAACTTTGTGGAGCTTTAGCTGTATATATTTTTTATGGTACTGTGTGGAGCATAGTACCATGGTGTATTTTACAATGGACATACAAGGCACTGATGTATTAAGTGCCAAAAAGATCGAGAACTGGCATAAGTCACGAGCGGGTAAAATGCCTTTTTACATGGGTTGATTATATAATGCATAGGCAGCCTGACCATTGGAGAGTCTTACATCAGCAAGCTAAGGAGTGGATGCTGTGTGGCAGTGGGATCCATCCAGAGAGTCGTCGCATTGGTATGGGCATCAGAGTCTCCAGCAAAAATGCCCCTAGGGGAAGAGTGGACTCAATTTATATCACTGCTCACCTGCAACCACTTACTGGTTAGTGCACAGAGCAGGATGCTACCACTGCACTACAACTAGGGAGCAGTGTCCACAATACTGGGTTGTCACACCACAGCGTGAGGGACACTTGTTACCACAGGTTTGATATGGAGAGAAGCACCTTAATGGAGCCTGTCATGTGCCCACACCCCACAACTTCAGCTGTAACACTATAAGTGTACATAGGGAGATGTAGCTACAATGTATATTATGGAAAGAGGCAACTATTCCAAGGTCTTATAATACACACACCACAGAAGTGCAACACACCCACATCTGTCACTACAACATGGTCCTATATTGAATGTAGGAGCACTGTGTGTTCATTTAAACATCAATAAAAAAGTGACTTTTAACCACATTTCACACAACACCCTCAGCAAGTGAGAACACTATACCTGCACAAAATACACTCTACAGAGGATGAACACTGTGTACAAAACCCCTATTTCACACCTGCTTTATTATATAATATATTCATGTGGAACACTTGAAATTGATTTTTAAATGAATATATAATATGTTTGTCAGTGTTATTTAATCCATTCTTACCTGTCGGGATCCTGAGATCTAACCGCATCCAGAGGCAGTAAAACAAATCTCTATGATTGTGGGTCCATATTCAATGTGTGTCTCTTTAATTGTCCTCATAGAAAAGATAATACACTTAACCCTATACAAGAGTGCTAGGGGATATCCCAGGGCAACCCCTGGTGAAAACACAGAAAATAACTAAGTGGCTTGGGTGGAGGTACGTTGTTCCATTATTATTATTATTATTATTATAATTATTATTATTATTAACCACAGGGAAGACAAGTAAAATAGCAGTTACACATAGACATACAAATGTCTGTAGAATAACTTAACCTTTTTCCTTCTAAGTCTGATATAAAGGATGACGTGTGAGACCAATTGAATGCTCCCGTACGCTTATTCATCCATCTGTTCACTTCCATAATGCAAGTTTCTCTGAATTTCAGTAAGTAGACGTCTTTGAAAAATTCACAGGCTGAGTTCAGGTAGAGAACTATGGGACCAATACAGATGTCCAGTACAACTTCTCTTTTGATATTAGCTGTGGGAAAAAAGTCAAATGATTAGAAAGTTCCTAAACTCCTTTGCAGAGGATGATGGCCTTGCTTCTGGCATTCTAACCATTAAGCCTGTAACAACTTCCAAATTTCTAAAATCACAAGACAAAGCATGTCGGCTATAGAGGTATAGTGATATCATAAACAACTGACTAAGGTGGCAGAGAAAGGGTGGCTGGACTACGGGTGATTAAGTGATTCAAGTACAGATGCAAACACTGCATGCATTATGTTTGGGCTCTAACACAGCTATCACATATGTTGGGGAGAGAATTAAAGGGGCAAAAAATATGAGAACAGCAGCTGTCACCCAATAAACAAAGCATTGGGGAAAGGAAGCTTAAAGGGGAGACAAGAATCAGAGCATTAGAGCCTATCATCTGGATACAAAGATCTGCTATATATCACACTGTGGAAGTTGACCACCCCCCATGGATAATATGGATGATACCTTGGCAGGGTGGTGTCAGCCACATCCATACTGGATGGAGAGTTAACCTAAATGAAGCACCATAATATTACTGTCATAGGCAAATAAAGAAGAAGGGATTAAGGGTTGGAAGATCAGTAACACAGAGGCTGACCTATAAGAATTGCTAATATAAAGCATCTAATCCTAACCCCTCCTACTACTACCTCATTGGCTCTGAAATTTCACATAAATCCACTGTCAGTAAAAAAAATCCACAACATGTCTTTAGGCCCAATCAATTTTGACTGAGACTGAGGGTTTAACCCCCTTCATGCTTATAATCAGCATTCTGTCACCAATATACTGTACTACTAGCTCTTAATTTTAAAGATCATACTGTAATGTGATTTTATGGGTTTATGAAAGGAACATGTCACTGCAGTAACTGCTTGAAAGTATAAGTAACGTAATCTCTTAATCAAATAGCCTGATTCATACCACATGAAATCTTAAATTAAGTACAGTACCTACGGCTGCTCCTTTTGCCAAAATATGCAAACTTTGAATTACAATCCCCAGCAGTAAGTATAATAGCTATAGCTCCAAACAATATTATAAAGGATCATAATACACATGTAAATCAGACTATTTGAACTATGCAATACTAAGGGCCACTTTCAATTAGCCTCAAAGTTAGAATTAGCCATGATGCAGTGCTTGGGACTATTAGATTACATGCAATAACCGATAGCTCCAGGTACTTATCATGGAATCTCTGGGTTAAGGGTTGTTAGCCACAGATTTACCACTTGAGAGAAAGGACTTGTAATTTTAAAGCTCTAGAGGTAAAAGACTGAAGCTACAACCTTTCCTAACATTGTAAGATATCAAGGCTAATTGAATCTCGATCTAGGGGTATATTTATTAAAGTGTGGATTTTTAAAGTGGAGTTGTTGCCCATAGCAACCTTTCAGATTCTACTTATCATTTATCTAGTACCTTCTAGAAGATAATAGCTAGAATCTGAATGGTTGCTATTGGCAAAGCCTCCATTTCTAAAAACCTGCACTGTAGTAAATATACCCCCAAATGTGATACATTTATATTAAACAATTAAAAGAATGATAATGATACAATTGGATATATTATCCTTTATGCCTGTGTTCATTATTTAATATTGATTTTTAAAATGTATAAGACATCTACAGAAGTTGTATCTTAATACATACAGCTCCCATTTTTTAGGAAGATTATTTTGAACTGCTCCCAATGTAATCCTATTAAGGTATAATATAACTGACACCTAGTGGTATTTACTATTATATTTCAATGTCAAATCAATCTAAATTTATCAACATCAATGTTGCGTTTCAGGGGCTATTTGCTAACTCAAAAAACTTAAATGTGTGATAAAGGTGGGTATGTACTAAGCCTTGGAGAAAGATAAAGTGAAGAGAGATAAAGTACCAACCAATCACGTCCTAACTGTCACTTTACAGGCTGCATTAGATCGGTTGGTGCTTTATCTCTCTCCAATGCTTAGTACTGTACATCTGCCCCTTGGCCCCAGTACACAACAGTGATGTTGATCAGTTTAGATTTATTTGAAATCAATTAAAATCAACCTTTAGTAAATTTACAAAAATACACAGATCCTTTGAATAATGTCAAACTCACTTTTACTAAAGTTACATATTTAAAATGCTGAGAAACCACCTGGTTACTTTACTTATTGAATGGTTGCTTTATTTTCAGTCTTTAACATCTCAATGTGTAAGAACTACTGCATGATTTGTTCAGTTTAAATTTTTAATCAAACGACGTGTACACTACGGATTGGTCTTAAATTTGTCAAGTCTGGCTTGGCCACATGTTGAAGATATAGAAAGCTAGTTACTGTACAAAAACAAGGATGGATCTGGTCCTTGCTATTTGTCAGTCTCATTGCAAAGCCTACTCCCAACCATACCATTATCCTATACACCAGTATGTCAAGGGTACAAATCTACAGCTATTATTTTGTACATTTTGTTAATTAAAATAATAGTAAATAGCTCCAGATGAACAAAGGCAAATTCTGTCTAGGTGGACTGTCTCTTAGGGATTGCATCAGTCTCAAAACTAATCATGTGATACTGTACAAGTGTGGATAAAGGTTTGTGTTCTATTTTATCTGCCATCTTAGTGCATTTTCTTCAGTATGCAGGCATGATCTGCATGACATCATGCAAAAAACGAAACATACAGTAAGACACATTTTTATTAGCGGTTGAATGCATCGAATTACCAACCTAAAGTGAAGACAAATACTGTAGAAAATGTGCTTATTTCCTTTAAGAAAGACATTACATGAACAAATAATGTAGTCTTTGCTGTAAGATAAAGTACAGTATAGTATAAATACCTGTAGTTAGAAACTCATGAAGTTTCCCCATAGGATATGTGATAGCTTCCTCTGCAAAAACATTTTCTGGTTTATCAGAAAAATAGGTTTCCAGAAATGTTCTAGATTCAAACCCATGTATGTGATAGAGCTTTTTGGAGGCACAATCCATCTTTCAATATTGTATCACAGACAGGGTGACCCTCACGTCTCTCTTCTCTCTTAATTGACTAGTCCCGGAGATCTATTTATAGTCACTAGGATGTAGGAAAACAGTAATTTAAATTTCTGAAGCAGTAAGGAATATACATTTTTAACACTTGGTTTATTATTATAATGAGTTGCTAGAGGGGTATACATCAGATGCTATGATTTACAAAGATATCATTATAATAATTCCAGTACAAATGTGTATGTTAAATGTATCAGCATTTTAATTTAAACCAATGTAAATTATGAGTTCATATTTCTGGGCTTTCATATCTCAGTGGCACATCTTTTTGGTATTTTTTTGTTTTCAGTGGGCTGGGGTATCCAGCTACATTCTTGAATCCATCCCATGTACATTACATATTTTTTGGATGCTAGTAATACAGCATCAGTAACAGGCCAAGACTCAAGTTTTTGGGAACTATTTATCAAGTGTCTTTTTTTTGCAGATTTTCTCAGATTTTGTCGGCAAACCAGGAATGTTGGTTGGAAAATATATATTTATCTACCCAACACACTGGGATTTGCCTTCAAAAAAATCAAACATTTTAAATTCTACCACCTCAAAATATTCTACTTAGGTTTTCTAGGATCCAGTTGTTTACATTAAACTGCAGAAGGAACATTTGTGTTATCACATGATGAGTAATTGTATTCATGAGTTGATCAAGGGAATGCAAGTGAGGGAATCATAGTCTACTAATGTGGAATAAATTACCATTGTATCCACTTTTCTGTTTTATATTTTGCAACAAGGAATATTGTTAAATACTGGAAAAGCACTTCCCAATCACCTTCTCCCAACATCATGTCAATGTGGTTGTAGGGTGTACATGCCTGTCACACCTAATATGCAGACCATGCTCTATGCACATGTTTACTGTAGCTGTGATGATGCAATTTCTATCATAGTCCAGTTTTATTATATAGATATGTAGTACAAAACTCAATTCTTTAAAATAAAGTCTTTGAAAATAATTTAAATGTGCATCATTTTGTTGGTGAACAAGTGTTTGCAGTTTTCCTAATGTCATCGGATACACATAGACTATTATGGAAACATGATAAATGTATTTTTGGTTGCTCCTTACTGATAAGGTCCATTTTATGAGAATTTATTATTTCTTGTAACCGCCTTATTCTCTCACACATGTTTCACACACTGCTATCTATGGCCTTATAGTGTTTTTATGTATTTTCACTTTGTACTTGGAGCTATCTATTCCTCCTTCAAGCACTAAATTCTTGAGTTCACAATCTCACCAGGTATAGCCTTCATGAAGATAACCTTATCATACAGATTCCGTAAAGGCTAAACTAAACACATACACTCACACATTCATACGATGACTAAAGAAAATAAAAAAATATATTGTTTAAATTATTCAATGTCCAGTCAAGAATTAAATAATAATAAAAAATGTTCTTATCCTTAACTATTCGTAAACAGAAAATATGTAAAGTATAAATACAAGATAATACAATGAAAACATTTATAATTATGTGCAGCAACATGTCATCCTAGTGCTTCAATAGCCAGTCCCCTCTAACAGCCTTTAGTCAACTATTTATACTTTTTTCTATCTCTATTAATTTACATAAACATAACACTATTTTTAAATGTTAATAATTATAGTGGAATATCCAGAACTTAATTGGATGCATCCTCCATCTTGGTGGCCTTTGCTTCACCTGGCAATCATCATTGGTCAGTATTTACATGGGATGCTACTTATCCAAGGTCTACCCATAAGTCAATGTCATATTCGCACGCATATTCCTTATCTGAAACTTATGTCAGAACAAACTACATGGAGGCCATTTTAGGATTCGCTATTATACAGATTTGCCCAGCTATTTTGTTGATCATGGCATGGCATGCAAGCCTCTGAGTCGCGCCATGGACTTGTGGTGTACCGTGGTATTCTTCAACGAAGGATATGCTATGGCATTTAATACAGTGCTTAACCGCTGGGTGGCGAGTGCTCCACTGTTGTAATTTGTACAGAATGCCATACTGTTAAACTTAAATTGGATGGATATCACATTCACAGCATTTGCATGTTCACAGAACCAATATTTTTAATGTCACATACTGTACATACAGTAAGATCTTATAATGGGATGCAAATCAGTACAAATACAGTATTGTACATAACTGAACAGTAGTGAAGTTGCCCGAGTTGTTATTACAGTATAACCAATACTGTAGATTAATGAGATGCATTCACAGCTGTCACTGAGATGGAATGAATTATGACAATTTTTTTTATAATTAAAAACAGCAGCGGGAGGAGTGCACAAGGATGAGGCTGCTCTGTGCAGTTCTTAATATACTGTAGCTGGTGTGTGGGCTAGTGGTTAGGTGATCACTTTGCAAGAATTATGGTCCTGGGTTTGATCCCTGGAAAATATATATATTTTTTTTGGCACTGTCAGCTCTGGACACTATAGTGAAACTACTGTAGTAGTGCTGTACTGTAATACTTTAGTGTTGTTGTTTAAAAGGCATTACAAACTGATTGTGCATTTAAAAAGTGCAAAACTTTTGTCAATGTCTGCCCTGTGGTGGCTGTCAGCTCCAAGGGATTGCAATAGGATTTCTTGTGCATGCCCAGTGGACGGGTTACAATGGGATCAGTAGTGCCAAGCAATACACCATGTAGTGCTATGCCATGGCATATGGAAGATCATCACTGCAGTTGTCTGTATTACTACAGTACTGTACAGTACTGTACAGTACTGTACCCTTGCACCACTCTATGCTGTCCAAGACTTGTACACAATAGTCATTTCATGACATTAGAAACTGCTACGGTAGTAAGCTCTGTTTGAGAGGGAAGCCTCTAAATTACATACTGACTGTGCGTTTAAAACATGAATTTTGTACCACTCTCTACGCTGTCCCAACTTGGACACAATAGTGATTTCTGTATTACAAACTGACTGTGCATTTAAAGTGTGAAATAGCGTTACACCGCAAATTTGCGACAATGTATATGCTGTTCCAGCTTTGCACACTATAGTGACTTCTCTTGAGCAGTGACTAGAAGTGGGCTCTGTCTGAGAGAGAGCTCTGTGTATTCCAAACTGATTGGGCATTTAAAGCGCAAAATTGCATTACACTGCAAACTTGCAACAATGTCGATGCTGTTCCAACCTTGGACACTATAGTGATTTCTCATGTCCAGTAAGTGGTAGTGGGATCTGTATGAGAGAGAGCTCTCTGTATTACACAGTTGGCAGTGTGGTAGCTGTCAGCTGTCTCTGATGGGTTAGAAATGGCATCTCTGGTGGGTGCATGCCCAGTAGGAGGGTTGCAATGCTATTTCTGGTGCATGCCTAGTGGGTAAATAGTCATACACAGTGCATCAGGTCCCTTCTCCCATACCTTAATAAAGGATACTCTGTTAATCCATTTACTGTAAGCAGTCAGTTCTGCCCTTGTGTCCTGAAAAAGGTATGAATAGTGACCATTGCCAAGGAAACCATCCCCCATCTGCTAGGACAACTAGTGTGCCGCTATGAATGTGTCTGTACTGTATATTAAAAACTGACGGTGCGGTTGAATTTTGCACCACTCTCTATGCTGTCCCAAACTTGGACACAATAGTGATTTCTGTATTACAAACTGACTGTATGTTTAAAGTGCAAAATAGCGTTACACCACAAACTTGCAACAATGTAGATGCTGTTTCCGCCCTATACACTATAGCGACTTTTCTTGAGCAGTGACTAAGAGTGGGCTCTGTCTGTGAGAGAGCTCTCTGTATTACAAATATCTTGTGTGTTTAAAGCACAAAATAGCATTACACTGCAAACTTGCAACAATGTCAATGCTGTTCCAACCTTGGACACTATAGTGATTTCTCATGTCCAGTAAGTGGTATTGGGATCTGTATGAGAGAGAGCTCTCTGTCATCTCCAATGGGTTAGAAATGGCATCTCTGGCGGGCGCATGCCCAGTAGGAGGGTTGCAATGGGATTTCTGGTGCATGCCCAGTGGGTCGAGAGTCATACACACTGCATCAGGCAATCAGCTCCCAACTGTATTTTTTCAAACACAGCCTGTGAGATGACCGTTGGGAGCAGATTGGTTGGCACCTTTTCACTTTCTTATCACTTTTCACTCTGTCTCCTAACACTGCATAGTACAGTAAATAGACCCCTTGGAGTGAAAAGACGAGATCAGCTAAAAAAAAGTTTCGCCGATTACGTAGTTTCGCCAAGCTGAAATTTTTCACTGTATTCAATTTGAAAGACTTTCCGCCTTGGCAGGAAGTCAATGCAATGTACAGTAAGACAGTATGCGATAAAGTTTTGCCTACTGTAGACAGAAAAAGCAGGCGGAAAAAGTGGTGAATTGGGGTGCAACGTTGCGGGAAGCCTTCAACGTGCAGCCTTCAGACAGTCCCCCAAAGGTACTGTAAACTGCGTAATTTATAATAAAAAAAAACACTGACAGTAAGAACACCCCAAAAATTCACTTTAATTTTGGGGGTGGAAGAAAAAAAAATTGGGGACAAAGTTAAACATGTGGGGTTAAATTTACTAAGATGGGAGTTCTATTTAAGAAGTTAATGTACTGTATGTTGCCCATAGCAACCAATCAGATTCTACTTCTCATTTATCTACAGTAGCACCTTCTAGAAGATAATACCTGAAATCTGATTGGTTGCTATGGGCAACATCACTTCTCAATAGAACTACCATCTTGGTAAATTTACCCCCTAATATATAAATTGTACTGAGTTTATTTAGGGTTGGATAACAACACTAAACAAAAGTAGCGAAGAATTAAAAAAGAAAATTTTTTATTTTGGTCTAGAACAGGCAGGACAGGCAGGTAGAGATAGAACATGTAACCACGCGTCCACAAGCCTGTCATACCAAGACATCCCACTTTAGATGCATTTGACTCGTGACCAACTGGGCATGCGCAGTGCTGTGATCTTCCATACGCCATGGCATAGTGCTACATGGGTATGATTCTGGGCATGTGCCAGAGATACGATGACATACATATTGTAGGACACACTCAAGCTAAGTGCAACCTTGGTATTGCAAGCGGCTGTAGTGTAATGGTAAATAATCAAACCAATACATTACAGGTGCTTGTACATTCCTTTTGTGGGTTCGAAACTTGGAAGGTTACACTTTTTATTTTTTATTATTATTACATAGTCAAGGTGACACTTTTATGTCATAAAGTACTGTGGCATAGAAATGCCAGAATTTGTGGATAATGTATTAGTAAGATTTAAAACAAAAAAAAATTATACAGTATATATTTTAAAGGTCTCGAACCAGCGGGACAAGAAAATGGTAGATGCAGTAGGTCTAGGCACTAGCCCCCTAGACTACTGCCTCTACTGTAGTTCCTAGAGTCATGGAATCACTATGCTAAGTCCGGGGCAGTGCCGACAGTATTGTACTTACAATAATACAAACAACTGGGCATGTGCAGTGCTATGAGACTCAATACGCCACAGTGTAGTGCGCAACTAGCAATGCGCTATATGGCGTATGGAGCAACAAACTACAGTACTGTAGCTGGGCACATCTACAGTACATACAGTATAATGTATTGAGTTTTGTAAGGGTTGGATAACAATACCGAACTACAGAACTGTAGTCATCATTTAAAAAAAAAATTATCAAGGTCTCGAACAGAAGGAGAGAAGTGTAAGCAAGGTGGATCACCTAACCCCTTGCCCACAAGTCTCTCCTAGTAAGAATTGCATCTGTCCTGTACAGTACTTTATGTGACATCTACAGTAAGATGAAGTAATCAGGCGACTGTAGTGTAGATGTAAGAAATCGAACTTCTACATTGCAGACATCTGTACAACAATATTATTATTATTATTATTATTACAGAGTCATGGTTACACTTTTTTTTTATTATTATTATTACACAGTCAGTGTGTAATACGGAGATCCCACTTTCACTATGTGTGAATCATGACCCGCTACTGTATGATCTTTCATACTCTAAGCCACGGCATAGCGCTACAAGGGTATGGCTATGGTGTGGCACCACTGGCAATGCATTGCAATCCCTCCACTGGGCATGTGCCAGATATCCCATTTGTACTGTAACCCCTCGGAGCTGGCTAACAGCCACCACAGCGCCAACTGTGCTGACATTGATGCAATTTTGCAGTTTAAACACACAGTCAGTTTGTAATGCAGAGACCTCTATCTCAAACAGAGCCCACTACCAGTTACTGAACTCATAAAATCACTACAGTGTCCAATTCTGGGACAGCATCGACATTGATGCAAGTTTGCTCTCTAATGCACAGTCAGTTTGTAATACAGAGACTTCCCTCCCAAACAGAGCTTACTACTGTAGCCCTTCTGAAGTCATGAAATGACTATTGTGTACAAGTATTGTAAGTCTGGGACAGCGCAGAAAGGCACAAGTGTGAAAATTCAACAGCATACTGTACAGTAGGAATGCAGACAACTGGGCATGCACAGTGATGATCTTCCATGTGCCATGGCATGGCGCTACTTGGTTTATGGCTTGGCTCCACTGGGCATGCAGAACACATTCCATTGTCATTGTAACCCCTCCACTGGGCATGTGCCAACCGTGCTGACATTGATGCAATTTTGCGGTTTAAATGCAGAGTCAGTTTGTAATGCAGAGACCTCTCTCTCAAACAGAGCCCACTACCAGTTGCTGTTCTGGGACAGCGCCGGCATTGATGCAAGTTTGCGTTCTAAGTTACAGTATGTAATAAAAAATCCAAATTTTGCTGTTTGACTCCCAAAGCACGGGGCATGCACTCCACATGTACTTTATTGAATACTGAATATTTTAAGTGAAGATTTTAAAAATAATAATAAAAAATATATATATATTTTCAAGGTCTCGAACCCACAGGACAAGAAGAAGGGAGAAGTGGTGAGACTAGGCATTAGACCGCTAGGCTACGCACTTCACCCATTACTACAGTTCTGTAGTTTGTAAAGTAATGATACCACTACAATGTCTAAGTCTAGGACAGTGCCGACAGTATTTACATAGGCATAAGTGTGATTTTAACCACACAGTCAGTGTGCAATACAGAGCTTAATGATTTCAAACTTTATTAGACATTCTTCTACCGCTTTATTATACATTCCTGATTCCATGTGGAAAACTCTGTAATACTGTATAATGTACCGAATCACTGCTTCTGTCAGCCAATCATCGGGCTGTGATACAGAGCAAATATTGGAAATCAGACACATGCGCTATGTAGTTTAGGAAAAGTGACACCTGGTGGGCAAAAAGTTTTATTACACGTAATGACTTTTTTCCAGCGTTACACTACGCTACATTACTTAACTTTCTGTGTGGCGCGACTCATGGCGTGGTTTGTGGTGCACCTTGTGTGGCAAGAGAGATAAGTCTATGGTGCAACAAAATAGCTGGGCACTTCTGTATTTTTATTTGTTAGTTATTACAAATAAACCTTCTCTACATCAATATTTGTTATTACAAATATAACTTTCTGCATATAATTTATAAATATTTTATAACTAAAAATATTATTTCTTTAGAACAGACTTATCTCCATCATAATATTTACTCTAAGCCAAGGTTGGTGAAAGTTTCTAAAAATAATAAATATATGACATATTTCTTGTTCTAATGAAAAGTTCCGTATTATGATTTCTCTTTATTTTGCTGTCACATTCTAAATCATAAAACAATTACATGCTATTAGTTTAATATTTGTAATTTTTTCTTGTATGTTTAATAAAAATTAGCTGAAGATGCATCTGTAAAATGTCTGTAGCAGCCATTTTAAATCTCTTTCTAAAAACTATTGATTCTTTTGTTTCTATATTTTTCCAATACCTACTATTTTATTAACACCTTCTTAGCAATAATTACTTTACTGTTAATCAAAATTAATATCATTATTCATCTAAAACATATCTTAGTAAACATTTTAGTTTTAACATTAATCTTTTAAAGCAGAGTTTTTTAGATACTTTATTAAGTATTAATTTAATTCATAAAATTGCTAGAAAGATTCTATTATCTTGCACTATCATATTTTATTACAAAATAGATGCTACTGGTAATTTATATATTTTATATGGTAATTTATATATTTTATATACATACAAGGTCAAATAATTCTTACAGTTTATTTTATATTAATTTCACTTGTATAACTAAGCAAGGTCTATTTTTGCTTTATCATTACTTTAGCATATGAATTACATTTCAATACAATATTGCAGAAAGTACTGAAGTGAATGTAAGTCTCCAAGTCATTATAGTAAGCATCTGCAACCTAATCTTTCTCCAAACCCTTATCATTTAGGGGCCTATTAATTAAACTAATTCTGCAGGAAATCCCTCTAAAACAGTGATTCCCAACCTCAGTCCTTAAGGCACACTAACGGTCCTGGGTTTAGTGATATCCATGATTGTGCAGAGATGGTTAAATCAAAATAACTGAGGTTTCTATGACTGAGCCAGTTTAAACCCCGTGGTTGTGGGAGTAGTATACCTGTAAAGACTTTTGTTGTTAAGTGTCAGTCATTAGTGTTACCCTATAGGGATCCTTCGGGGTTTGGACTTGCTGGTATATTAGGTCTGTTAGCCAAAGACTCCTCCTCTTTGTTTCTGGAAATCCCACCCTCCCTCCCTGTTTGATGTGTGTTTGTTTGTTTTGAGTGTTGTGGTGGAAAGAACAGTAATATGCTTTTAGTTATACAAATTAGATGGGTGCGCTATCCTGGTTCATTGATAGGCCAAACCAGAGCCTTTCGGGAATGACACAGCTCGTCCGGCCGTACTTTTTGGGGAGAGTTGAACACATTTTTGGATAAGCTTTAGTTGTGTTAAATCGGTAAGGTATAGTGCGCATATCAACCATAGGGAGTTTAATAATTTTTGGAGCAAAAGTACAACATTCATCATAACAGCCTCGATAGCTGAACTTGTTTTATATAGGCAAATAATTCACCCTTGGCATGGACTGTCCTGCAAATCAAAAATACTGTACTCTCTATGATGCTTACTGTACTGGACTTACATATAAATGACCCAGATCCATCACTCCATGATGAAAGTGTTGGATGCATGCAGCTCAAAATACAAATGTAAAATTATGCCATGTAAAGTAACTGCACTTGTGTGCATCTCTACATGATCCTAATTTGAGACTCATCACCATCTTAAATAGAGCTTGCAATGGATGACGAGCAGTTGCTCTGTCGGTGAGACACAGTGTAGTCTTTACCTAGATGGAACAAAAACCAATGAACAAGTGCTCCCTCGTCAGGATGAAGTGAAAAATAATCCCAATGAACAAGGTGGACCACAGGGAACTACTTACAGTAATGTCACTTTTTAAAACTTCAATGCCACCATTAAAACTTGAAGCAAAATCTTGAAAGTATGTGTGTCCACTGGTCATTTCGTATACTTCTCCTGACCAAGATGAGCCTCAGTACTTCTGAATAAATATAGAAAAAATGCATTTGGAGGGCAGATAACTTGTACAGATCTGGAATTTGCCATAGATGAATGAAATTTCTTGATCATCACCTGCAACCTTCTGTTTTAGTATAGCCAGTCGCAATCACAAGTAGACATGTGGTAATATTAACTATCGATCCCTAATGTAATAGGATCTTTTTAGAATCTCCTCAGTGGAGATTCCAAAAAGATCCTATTACATTTGGAATCAATAGATAATATTACTATATAACTATGTGTGATTGCGATGAGAAATACTAATGACAATCACAAAAGGCAATACAGTATATCTAAATATTAAATGTTATACCAATATAGGATAATATCTTTCACAGCTATAAAGCTGCCCACACACATAGTGATTTTTTACCTGATTTGGCTGATTTTGATGAATCGAGAGAACAAATCGTGTAAAATATGGCCAAATCGTGAGTTTCTATTCACGATTACGATGCCAATGCGCGTCCCTGCTCATCGTACCTCGCATCTTCTGATCTGCCATGCTGTAGGGTAGATTTGCCAATCTGGGACACAATGCACTGGATGCACAATAGATCTTAAGTCAGATTGGACATTTTTTAACTTCAAATCGTGACCACGATGGCCAGGGAGCTCCCGGTGAGATTTCAGGGGAAATTGTGTACATCAACTGATCGGGAACACATCGCTATGTGTGTGGGCAGCTTAAGGCTCTTATAGAAATAAGGAATATATAAACTGAGCAATAAGTATTTACCTCCTACAGTAGGAAATATATAAACACCAATGAGTCTATAAAAATAAGGAGGTTACTGAAGGTCACTATAGCCTTTTAATAAATACATTACCTGTAAAATGTAATATATAATATAAGAATCCTTCAGGGAATATTTGAAGAGCCAGAAATCACAACGCATAGATCAAAACAAGAAGTCAGTGTTTCATAATCACTACATTGCTACATAATTGTTGCATTAATAATTTTGGAAACAGTTATAATGTATTAAAGTACAGGTTGAGTCTCCCATATTCAAAATGCTTGGGACCAGGGGTATTTTGGTTAATGGAATATTTCGTATTTTACAATAATTGCATACCATAATATAATATCTTGGGAACAGGACCCAAATATACTCACAGAATGCATTTATGTGTTATATACACCTTATACACACAGCCTGAAGGTAATTTTATACTTTATTTTTAATCATTTGTGCCATAGACAAAGTTTGTGTACATTGAACCATCAAAAATCAAAGGTTTCATTATATCAGTCATGCCAAAAAAAATCCGTATTTCGGAATATTTGGATATGGGAGAATCAACCTATATCCATTAAGTGACTTGTGTTCAAATCAAATCATAGTGGTATTACTGAAATAAACAGACAAGAAACAAGGAACAATAATATGACATTTTAATTTAAAATAATCTTCTTTATTGCTGAACAACAAAATTATATCAGTGATTTTATGACACAAAATTTATTATTTATTGAGGACTATTAAGCCTTTATTATGCTATAAGAACAGAATATACAGACAGCAGTCACAGGCTTTAGAATATTTTAAAGCACATTTTCTATTTCTTTTACACTTACTATATTCACCATTGAGATACATTGTAATCAATATGTTAAAGTCTACCAATATAGATTTATACATTTAATTTTATCATAAAAAAGGTCTTTAGTGCACCCACACAGATAATTTATTTTTCTTGTGTTTGTGATCATTTTGAGACTACCTGCTTTCCTCAATTCATATGGTCATTGCACAAAACATACCAGTAGTAAGCCACTCTGGCAAACAACAACTACTTTAAGACTGTTTGGCTATTTGACACTGTATAGGATTATTATTATTATTATTATTATTATTATTATTATTATTATTATTGTTATTATTATTTAGGGTTTTCTAGATATATCGATTAGGATTTAACATACCAACTCACATAGTATGCACTCTCCCTATTTGTTAATTTATTCAGTTACTAGTAACTATTCACCTAATTTATCTACATTGACTCTAACATGCATTTGGAGGCTGCTGTTTTGCTAAGACAGGACCTACATAATGCTGGTAACATCCCCTACTGACATTATTAGCACAATTGCCAAGTACTGTAAACCACCGGTATCATGGGTAGAACCATGATTTTATTCTGAGGATCAGTGACCTAATCGGTGTCATGCAGTCTTCCGTGATAGGAATTGAGTGCACAATTTCTGAAGTAACCACAAACATTACAATATTTCTATCACCAAACAATTTTAGAGGATGTATTATCCCCCCAAGCAATATTGATTCATTGTATATGGACATATCAATTGCAGCAGTTCGATTTCCCTGAGAATCGAACAAACACAAACTTAGGGGATCCGAGTCAAATCGAGTCCCAGCTTTATCACTTTTGGGGTTCCAAGGAGAACTGAGTCTGCTTTAAGTTCCAAACTCAGATTTAAAAATCAAATCTCAATTTTCGATCAAATGTAAACTTTACATGTTAAAATTACATGATTTTAGACTTTTTTTAATCAATTTGAAAGAAAACCAAAACCAAATGCGAATCTGTACCAAAACACTTGAGTGTGGTTTTGCCAAAACCAAAACATATGAAGGTGGTTTCACCAAAACCAAAACATGGGTGTCTGCGCACATCTCTAAATTTAATTAGTGGAAATTGAACCACAATTTTATATTTGCTTTATACTGTACAGTATTCCGAAATTATTTTATTAATGTTTAACATTGATATGTCTATAAGATGATCTGTAGTATTTTTCAGCTGTATTTTTTTAATAGATCTACAGCACTTCTATCTGTGAGCTGCAATGAATATAATGGCCTCATGATCAATAAGGTCACTCACTGAATTTCTTGGAAGGATATCACAAAGATCAATAATAAAACCTTCTCCTATGAGAACTTTTCTCACAAAGTCCTCATCATATTTGCAAACATGGAACACCCCCTTCCCAACTGTAAAAAAAGTTGCATTGATAAGGCCAACTAATACTATTTGACCTTTAGGTTTTAGCAGCTTAACAATTTTTCTCACATTTCTAACATATTCATCTTGGTCTCTGCTGATGACATCCAGGGCCACTGAAGTGATGATACAGTCTGCTTGTGGGAGCACAACCGGGTCTGTGATGTTTTCTTTGTCAATGTCTTTGCTGTCTTCATCCTTATTTCCTTCTCCTCATGTTGGCCACTGAAATATACAAACACAATAGGGGTTATTTGTGCAAAAGTGCAGGTCCTTCAAAAATGCAGAATATTGCACAATATGTAGTGTTTTGTATTGTAAAAGTGGAATTGACCGGTGTTACAACGTCTGACGGAGAGATGAGTGGATTGGGCTGTCTATTGCTGAGTGAACGGTGTTCCATCTTCTGATGGAGAGTTGAGTTAATTGGGATGTCTATTGCTGAGTGACTGGTGTTCCATCTTCTGATGGAGAGATGAGTGGATTGGGATGTCTATTGCTGAGTGACTAGTGTTATGAGAATTTTGTTTTTGGCATAGATTTATTTAAGTATGATTTAATAATGAGAGAAATCACTATAGGAGGCCATTTTTGGTTTGTAGGAAGAAGGCAATGGTGTACAAATACTGTATAAAGCAAGTTATGTGCTATTACACTACATTTTATGAATATATATTTGAACCTATTGTTTTTGTGCTGATCAAACCAGTGCATGTGTCACAGGATAATATGTATTAAAAAGGTAGAATTAAGAAATGTACAGTAAGTAATTGTATTCACAGTTTGATACTCTATGAGGCCACACAGCTCTTGCTATCTGCATGTGAAGTACCCATTATCAGGGCTGTAAATAGGGTAGTGTGACCAGTGCCATGGCACAGGGCACCACAGGGCAGGGGGCGCTGTTCGGGCCTGTCAATTTTCTTTTTATTATCATTTTCACATGTAGCTTCCTCTTATTTCATCCCCAAAATCTCCTGGCCTCCCCTATCTCTTTCCTGGCCCTTTCCAAAGAGGTCATGCCCTTTTTCAGGTGCTTTATGCCCATATTTGAAAAATAGGGGTGCACCAATGCTCTTTCTGGCACAGGGAACCAAAATGTCTTGTAATGGCTCTGCCCATTATCACTATCATCATGCATGTGCACTAGCCCCATACTCAGTGCCAGAGATCTTTTTGAATCCAGATGAATCTCTGGGTGAGCATTCAAGTCTGAATACTGTAGCTCTCAATTTCATCTACAGTACATACCCATGACACACCTTAAGAACAACTACACTATTTGGGAATTGTTGCTGCCCAGTTATACTCCTTCATCCACAATGGGAGTTGCACATGCGTAAGACTCTAAATCACTGGTATTATCTTAGGATTGCATATATACAGCTTAAGCACACGAGCAGTGCAAAAAATTGGGATATCTATCTGTAAAGTGGATTTTTGGGCAGCACGGTTAGAGTTACTGTTGTCATTACTGTTGTTAATTGAAACCAACAGACAAAAGTAAAAGAGCACAGACAGTTGTTACATAATCATTGAAATATACCATATAAACAAATGATGTTAGCACCATATCAAATATACTTTATAATATAGATCACTGTGTGGCTAAAAGATTGATCATTATATTATATTGGTTGAAGCTGAAAAAATTATCAGGACAATCCCAGAACACTATATTGCTCTCTTTTTAGGAGAGTAAGGGACAGTCTAGTCACAGCACTGTGTCACAGATGCATTTTAGCAGGTTATAACTAAGATTATTGCTATTACCTCTTCCGGAGCTGAAGATACAACTGTATTCCTCATTTTTCCTGCTATTCTACAGGGTTAAATGGGAATCTCTCTTCTCTCCTTAGACTGCAGGAGTAATGATATCCTATTGGGCTCCACCCAGACACCCCCATTCTCTACCTTACTATCATAGACTGCATTAACTTTTACAGCAATTTGTGCCACAGTATCTCTTCTGTGGGACAGGAGCAAACAGGCTAGCCTTCACTCCTCACGCCTAGCCATGGTCACCTAAGATCCTGTCACTGGCTCACTAGTTCTTTTTCCTTGAACCACGTTTGGTAAGTACTAAGCACTGCATGCTGGAAACACCCTACAAGACATGCCATATGAAGATGTATTGACCAAGTTGTCTAGCCATCACAACTTCGCCTTTATGAAAGTCGCTCATATCCTTAGACTGCTCCTGTCTTATCAAATTCAAGAACTAGCTATTCACTTGCTGCCTAATAAATGCCACTCAATGACAGGTGCCATTGTAACTCCATGTTATGTACTTCACATGTCAGTGGTTTTAATTGTATGACTGATTGGAGAATATTGTAAATATATTGTATGTATACTGTATGTAGAGATGATTTTGTATACAGTATAACTTTGTGGAGCTTTAGCTGTATATATTTTTATGGTACTGTATGGAGCATGATACCACAGTGTATTTTACAATGGACATATATGGCACTGATGTAGTAAGTGCCAAAAAGATCAAGATCTGTCATAAGTCAGGAGTGGGTAAAATGTCCTGGCACATGGGCTGACTATATAGCTCAGGCAACCTGACCATTGGAAAGTCTTACATCAGCAAAGCTAAGGAGTGGATACAGTGTGGCAGTGGGAGCCATCCAGAGAGCCGTGGCACTGGTATGGGCATCAGAGTCTCCTGCTAAAATGCCCCTAGGGGAAGAGTGGACTCACTTCATATCACTGCACACCTGCAGCCACTTACTGGTTAGTGCACAGAGCAGGACTCCACCACTGCACCACAACTAAAGAGCAGTGTCCACAACACTGGGTTTTCATACCACAGTGTGAGGAACACTTGTCACCACAGGTTTGATATGGAGAGAAGCACCCTAAAGGAGCCTGTCATGTGCCCACACCCCACAACTTTAGCTGTCACACTATAAGTGTACATAGGGAGATGTAGCTACAATGTATATTATGGAAAGAGTCACCCTAAAGGAGCCAGCTTACCTCCTGGCAACTATTCCAAGGTCTTATGATAGACACACCACAGAAGTGGAACACACCCACATCTGTCACTACAACATGGTCCTATATTGAATGTAGGAGCCCTGTGTCTCCATTTAAACATCAATAATAAAGTGACTGTTAACCACATTTCACACAACACCCTCAGCATCTGAGAACACTATACCTGCACAAAATACACTCTACAGAGGATGAGCACTATGTACAAAATCCCTATTTCATACCTGATTTATTACATAATATGTTCATGTGGAACACCTGAAATGTATTTTTAAATGAATATATAATACGTTTGTCAGTGTTATTTAACCTATACTTATCTGCCAGGATAATGAGAACTTCCTGCATCTAGAGGCAGTAAAACAATTCTCTATGATTGTGGGTCCATATTCAATGTGTGTCTCTTTAATTGTCATCATATAAAAGATAATACACTTAATCCAATACAGGAGTGCTAGGGGATATCCCAGGGCAACCCCTGGTGGAACACAGAAAATAGCTAAGTGGCTTGGGTGGAGGCACTTTGTTCCCTTATTATTATTATTATTATTAACCACAGGGAAGACAAGTAAAATAGCAGTTACACATAGACATACAAATGTCTGTAGAATAACTTAACCTTTTTCCTTCTAAGTCTGATATAAAGGATGATGTGTGATACCAATTGAATGCTCCCGTACGCTTATTCATCCATCTGTTCACTTCCATAATGCAAGTTTCCCTGAACTTCAGTAAGTAGACGTCTTGGAAAATTCACAGGCTGAGTTCAGGTAGAGAACTATGGGACCAATGCAGATGACCAGTACAACTTCTCTTTTGATATTAGCTGTGGGAAAAAAGTCAAATGATTAGAAAGTTCCTAAACACCTTTGCAGTAGATGATGGCCTTGCTTCTGACATTCTAACCAATAGACTGGTGACAACATCCTAATTTCTAAAATCACGAGACAAAGCATGTGGGCTATAGAGGTCATGTATAGTGATATCATAAACAACTGACTATGGTGGCAGAGAAAGGATGGCTGGACTACGGGTGATTAAGTGATTCAAGTACAGATGCAAACACTGCATGCATTATGTTTGGGCTCTAACACAGCTATCATATATGTTGGTGAGAGAATTAAAGGGGCAAAAATACAAGGACCGCAGCTGTCACCCGATAACAAAAGCATTGGGGAAAGGAAGCTTAAATATGAGATAAGTATTGGACCATCAGTGCTTATCATCCGGATACAAAGCTCTTCTATGTATCACACCGTGGAAGCTGACCCCCCATGGGTGATATGGATGATACCTTGGCAGGGTGATGTCAGCCACACCCATACTGGAAGTAGAGTTAACCCAAATGAAGCACCATAATATTACTGCCATAGGCAAATGCCAAAGAAGGGATTAAAGGTGGGAAGATCAGTCGCAAAGAGGCTGACCTGTAAGAATTGCTAATATAAAGCATCTCAACCTAACCCCTCCTACTACTACCTCATTGGCTCTGATATGTAACATAAATCCACTCTCAGTAAAAAAAAAAAATCCACATCATGTCTTTAAGCCCAATCAATTTTGACTCAGCCTGAGGGTTTAACCCCCTTCATGCTTATAAGCAGCATTCTGTCAGCAATATATAATGTACTTCTAGCTCTTAATTTTACAGATCATACTATAATGTGATTTTATGGGGTTATGAAGGGAACACAACACTCATGTAACTGCTTGAAAGTATAAGTAATGTAATCTCTTAATCAAATAGCCTGATTCATACCACATGAAATCTTAAATTAAGTACAGTACCTGCGGCTGCTTCTTTCGCCAAAATATGCAAACTTTGAATTAGTGCACAATCCCAGGCAGTAAGTACAGTATAATAGCTATATCTCCAAAAAATATTATCAAGGATCATTATACACATGAAAATATGACTATTATAACTATGCAAATCTAACATCTGATTTCAATTAGCCTCGAGGTTCGAATTAGCCATGATGCAGTGCTTGGGGCTATTATATTACACACATTAACCAATAGCTCCAGGTACTTTTCCTGGAATCTATGGGTTAAGGGTTGTTAGCCACAGATTTACCACTTGAGAGAAATTACTTGTAATTGAATAGCTCCAGAGGTAAAAGTCTGAAGCTACAACCTTTCCTCACATGGTAAGATATCAGGCTAATTGAATCTGGCTCTAGGGGTATATTTACTAAAGTGCAGGTTTTTAAAAGTGGAGCTGTTGCACACAGCAACCATTCAGATTTTACTTATCATTAATCTAGCATCTTCTAGAAGATGATAGTTAGAATCTGAATGGTTGCCATTGGCAAAATCTCCACTTCGAAGAACCCACACTGTAGTAAATATACCGCTAAATGTGATACTTTTATATTAAACAATTAAAAAAATTATAATGATACAATTGGATATATTATGCTACATGTATGTGTCCTTTATTTAATATTGAATTTTAAAATGTATGAGACATCTACAGAAGTGGTATCCTAATACAGACAGCTCCCATTTTTTAGGAAGATTATTTTGAACTGTTCCCAATGTCATCATATTAAGGGGATAATATAACTGACACATAGGGCCATATTCAATTTGAGGCGAAAAGTCAGAGGTCAGATTTTTGCCATCATTTCAGATTTTTCCAGGGAAAAAGTATCGGGCGCGTGCCCGCTTATCCCCATATTCAATTAGGATCCGGCTAAAATGGGACCTGGCAAAGAGGTAAGTATTGACAAGTCCTGTCAGTTTTTGGGTAAATGCTGTCACCCACCAAAATATGTCATGACATGGGGGATCACTATGGGTGCCCCTGATTTGGAATGCTGAAGGTAGTCAGGGTTTTAAAATAGCTGCTGGAGGTGCATAAATGTGGCTTTAGAAGAAGTGATGAAGAATAGCACTTAGCTTTTTTAGGGGGATAACATCAAATTTGGGGTACATGGAAATGGGTGCAAGCATATTTTTAAGTCTCTAAACTGAATTTTTGCATTTCTGCAAAAATCCACCTGCCGCTACCAGCCGGATTCTACAAAACACCTGCCGCATACATGGGGACCCACCCTGAATCAGTTTTGCTACTTTAAAACTTTGTCCCCCAATATTTTTTTCTGCCCCCAAATTGAAAGTCAATTTTTTGCGGTGTCTGAGGATTTTTTTTTAATTTTTTTCAGAGATTACTTTTTTGGGACACTCCCAGGGGTGTAGGCTATTTTTTTTTTTAAGTCTGCACCCATAAACCCCAATTCTGCACTTTTTTTCGCCACCTATTCAGTGGAGAAAACTTTTCCCCGTTTTTTTTCAAAGACTTTTCGCAGGGTGGTGTGAAACTGGCGAAAATGACATCATCGGTGATAACTTATTGCTGATAACGGACTTTTCGCCTCTAATTGAATATAGCCTATAGTGCTATTTACTATTATAATTCAATTTCAAATCAATCTAAATCAATCAACATCAGTGTTGTGTTTCAGAGGCTAAATTACATGTTTGCTATCTCTTAAAAACATAAATGTGTGATAAAGACAGATATGTACTAAGAAGTGGAGAGAGATAAAGTACCAACCAATCACGTCCTAACTGTCATTTTACAGGCTGCATTAGATTGGTTGGTGCTTTATCTATCTCCACTTAATCTCTCTCCAAGGCTTAGTATTTCTACCCCTTAGCCGCTGTAACACAACATTAATATTGATCACTTTAGATTGATTTAAAATCAATTACAATCAACCTTTAGAAAATGTACAAATATACACAGATCCTTTGAATAATGTAAAACTCACTTTTACTAAAGTTACATATGTGACATGCTGAGAAACCACCTGGTTACTTTACTAACTAAATGGTTGCTTTATTTTTAATATTTAATATCTCAATGTGTAAGAACTACTGTATGATTTGTTCTGTTGAATTTTAAATCAAACGACGTGTGCACTATGGATTGGACCTAAATTCGATGAGTATGACTGGGCAACATGTTGAGGATATAGAAAGCTACTGTACAAAAACAAGGATGGATCGGGTCCTTGCTATTTGTCAGTCTCATTGCACAGCCTACTCCCAGCCACACCATTCTCCTATAGACCAGTAGCAATTATTTTGTACATTTTGTTAAGTAAAATAATAGTAAATAGCTCCAGATGAACACAGGCAAATTCTGTCTAGGTGGACTGTCTCTTAGGGATTGCATAAATCTCAAAACTAATCATGTGACACAGTACAAGTATGGATAAAGGGTTGTGTTCTATTTTATCTGCCACCTTAGTGCATTTTCTTCATATAGAACAGCGTTAAATGACTTCAGATGTATGCAAGCATGTTCTACTGTATATTGACAATCTCATAGATATGAGATTACTCAACCAACTAAACATATAGTATACAGTAAGACACATTTTTATTAGAGGTTGAATGCATTGAATTACCAACCTAAAATGTAGACAAATAGAAAATGTGCTTATTTCCTTCAACAAAGACATTACATGAACAAATAATGTCATCTTTGCTGTAAGATAAAGTACAGTATAGTATAAATACCTGTAGTTAGAAACTCATGAAGTTTCCCCATAGGATATGTCATAGCTTCTTCTGCAAAAACATTTTCTGGTTTATCAGAATAATAGGTCTCCAGATATGTTCTAGATTCAAAACCATGTACGTGATAGAGCTTTTTGGAGGCACAATCCATCTTTCAATATTGTATTGCAAACAGTTTTGCCCTCACGTCTTTCTTCTCTCTTACTTGACTAGTTACTTTATAGTCACTAGGATGTAGGAACACAGTAATTTAAATTTCAGAAGCAGTAAGGAATATCAATATTAACACGTGGTTTATTATTATATTGAGTTGCTAGAGGGGAATTCATCAGATGCTATGATTTACAAATATATCATTATAATAATTCCAGTACAAATGTGTATGTTAAATATATAGTATCAGCATTTTAATTTAAACCAATGTAAATTATGAGTTAATATTTTTGGGCTTTCATATCTCAGTGGCACATCTTTTGGGGATTTTTTTGTTTTCAGTGGGCTGGGGTATCCAGCTACATTCTTGAATCCATCCCATGTACATTACATATTTTGTGGATGCTAGTAATACAGTATCAGTAACAGGCCAACGCTCAAGTTTTTGGGAACTATTTATCAAGCGTAATTTTTTTGCAGATTTTCTCAGATTTTGTCGGCAAACCAGGAATGTTGGTTGGAAAATATATATTTATCTACCCAACACACTGGGATTTGCCTTAAAAAAAATCAAACATTTTAACTTGAACCAGCAAAACCTCAAAATATTCTACTCAGGTTTTCTAGGATCCAGTTGTTTACATTAAACTGCAGCAGGAACATTTGTGTTATCACATGATGAGTAATCGTATTCATGAGTTGGTCAAGGGAATGCAAGTGAGGGAATCATAGTCTACTAATGTGGTGAAAAATTACCATTGTATCCACTTTTCTGTTTTACATTTTGCAACAAGGAAAATAGTTAAAGCACTTGTTCCCAGTCATCTTCCCCCAACATCATGTCAATGTGGTTGTAGGGTGTACATGCATGTCACACCTAATATGCATACCGTGCACTATGCATTTTTTCTATCTCTATTAACTTACATAAACATTACACTATTTTTAAATATCATTATAGTGGAATATCCAGAACTTAATTGGATGCATCCTCCATCTTGGTGGCCTTGACTTCACCGAGCAATCATCATTGGTCAGTCATTACATGGGATACTACTTATCCAAAGTCTGTCCGTAAGTCAACATCATATTCGCACGCGTATTCCTTATCTGAAACATATGTCAGAACAAACTACATGGATGCTATTTTAGGATTCGCTATTATAATTTTATTTGTTAGTTATTACAAATAAACCTTCTCTACATCGATATTTGTTATTACAAATATAACTTTCTGCATTAAATTTATAAATATTTTATAACTAGAAAGGTTATTTCTTTAGAACAAACTTATCTCCATCATAATATTTACTCTAATCCAAGGTTGGTGAAAGTTTCTAAAAAGAATAAATATATAACATATTTCTTGATCTAATGAAAAGTTCTGTATTATGATTTCTCATTATTTTGCTGTCACATAATAAATCATAAAACAATTACATGCTATTAGTTTAATATTTGTAATTTATTCTTGTATGTTTAATAAAAATTAGCTGAAGACGCATCTGTAAAATGTCTGTAGCAGCCATTTTAAATCTCTTTCTAAAAACTATTGATTCCTTTATTTCTATATTTTTCCAATGCCTTCTATTTTATTTATATCTTCTTAGCAATAATTACTTTACTGTTAATCATAATTAATATCATTATTCATCTAAAACATATCTTAGTAAAACATTTTAGTTTTAAAATTAATCTTTTAAAGCAGAGTATTTTATATACTTTATTAAGTATTAATTTAATTAATAAAATCACTAGAAATATGCTATTATCTTGCACTAACATGTTTTATTACAAAATAAATGCTACTGGTAATTTATATATTTCATATGGTAATTTATATATTTTATATGTATACAATATCAATTAATTCTTACAGTTTATTTTATATAAATTTCACTTGTATAACTAAGAAAGGTCTATTTTTGCTTTATCATTACGAGCATATGAATTACAGGTCAATACAGTATTGCAAAAAGTACTGCAGTGAATATAATACCCCTTTTACACTGGAGCTAAAACCTGGGTTATTGCAGTCTTAACCCAGGCAGCTCCTTGGTGTAAAAGGGGAGAGGGATGGATCGCCGGGTCGACTGACCGGCAATCCAACCCAGGTAAATAGCAGGGTTTAACATGGGAGTAACCCGTGAAACCCTGCTGTGTGTACGGCGCACTTCTGGTCTTGATGACCTGCAGTGACGCTTGGAGATGATGTCATCTCCAAGCGTCCACTTTCACACCGGAAAATCCAGGTCTAGGGCTAAATTCCGGGTCTGATCCAGATAGGAACCCTGTTCCAACTCCGAGTCAGACCCGGAATTTTGGTGGAAAAGGGGTGTAAGTCTCCAAGTAATTTTAGTAAGCATCTGCAATGTAATCTTTCTCCAAACCCTTATCATTTAGGAGCCTATTTATTAAATTAATTCTGCAGGAAATCCCTATAAAAACTGAAATTTTCAGGTATATATATACAAACTGTAAGTATCCCATGTATGTATTACAAAGGTTCTACAACAGTTATCAGAGACAACTGACGTGGTTTCCCTGTTTCTGGCCACAATAGCAGCTCCCATAGGTTTCTATAGTTTTTAAAAAAAACACTTTAATGGAAAAAAAGAGAAAATAGATGCATTTTTTATTTCGGACATCTTTTATTAAATACTTACATTTTCCAGTGGTCCTGAAGTACTGTAGTTAAGATAGTTCAGATTACAGAGGTGCTGTAACAGGCAGCAAAAGTACAGCAGCTCCGGCAACAGGTAACTTACATTTAGAAGAAGAAACAAAAGTATTCAGAATGAGGGATTGGTGATGGAAAGAACAATGGAAGCAAATCGTTGTGCACCATCTACTACATCATTAGATCTCATTAATATTGTATGCCAGACAAGGTGGATCATTTCACAATCCCAAACACCTGTGGTCAGACTGACGGTTAAAAAGCTACTGCAACTATAGGTAACAATTTTGCTTTCCAGATTTCTATAACAGTAAACTAGATAAAAAAATGTAAAAGGAGGAAAGAAGGCCAAACAGTTTGCCTGATTCACTATGGATCACTATTGCGATTGCATCTGCGATTACGCATGCAGGTCTGCTGCGAAAATATTTTAATGAATACAATCGCAATGCCGTCGCACAGCCAGCATAGAGACTCCCACTACCTCCCACTACCACTATCTCACATTCGTAATAACTTACAGTCCTGCGTATACATCGGGAACATCGAGTAATATCAAGTAACATCGGCCACTCATGCAGAAATGCAGCAGGTTTGGCCTTACTCAGAAATTGCTAATCCCGTTGCACGCAGTGAGTACTCAAGCTGCGTATTTTGTTGCAGTTGCTAATTTATGTATGCCCATGCATAGCCGTTCAAACAAACAGGCACCCCTGTGTTTCTTCCGACCATCCCCCCATCATCACCCCAAAAAAGCTGGCTACCTGTCACTCACTTTGTGATGGTTTACCGGGGTCAGTGTGATCGCAATGTTGCCGTCATGTACACACATTGTGATGCGTACAAATGTGCAGTACACAACAATCGGCACACTGTATATGCTGTTGCAATTGCCATCCGTAATGAATTAGGCCCAGTGTTCACAGAAATTACAAATGGTAACCATGCCAACAGGTCAGTGTTCTAATTGAATTGCAAGAAGAAACCTAAACTACAGGAAAAGTTGATACAATTTAAATGCACATCCATAGCCTCTCACAATGCACAGTTGGATGGGGTGAGTCTTGGGAAAATTTGTTCTCAGATCAAGGGAATGTATAGCCTCTGCCGTCTAATCAATGAAAAACACTTTCCTACACGACACGGAACAAGGAACTAAGGTATGAAACCGCACTAATAAAGTATATTACGTGTGCAGGCTTTTTGATTAAAAAAAGGCCAGTAACCTTCCAGAATTCTCAAACATTATGTAAACCCGCAATACTAAAAAAAAATGGACAAGATAAGATTCCTGTGTTGAGCTAACAGGAGTCTTTATAAATCAAAGGAAATTATAAAACTATAGTCTATCTTGTAATATTGCTCTTAAATGATAATCATGCAGTTATGGCTACAATGGGCAGTATCTAATCAGGAGGCATGTCCCAGCAAGCAAACACGGTTAATTTGCTCCAATAAATCAGAGCGATACAATGCAAAATTAAATGTTATTCATCTTAAAAGTGTTAGAAAGGAGTGCGCTCCTGCTCTATCTCCTATCCTGCATTGAAGACGGCCAGTCACCTTTACCAAGATGACCACCGGGTCATGTTGCTGTGCATGTGTGACTCCAGGCCCTTGCGCCCTTGAGTGTGTAATAAGTACTGCATAGACATTCAGCACATATTCCTCCTGGGACAGAGTACCACTGTTACTACTGCTGTTACCACCCCTGTCTGTTTTTACATATACTGTATCACTTACTTGATATATTACTGCTGGTACAACTGTTACCACTGTTATTGGTAATAAACCTGGAAGCCTGGTTAAGGATGTACTGTCTGGCCTAAAATCTATATCTCAATTCCACTGGTGCCTGTTGATTAGTTGTACCACACAGGTTCTACACTAATAGGACATATCAACATAGATAAATATGCCTCTGAGACCCTAATTGTCTGCATTCATTATCTATGGATGCTTTATTTTCAACATTTTATAATTAAGTGTACAATAACTAGTGCACAAATTGTTCAGTATAATTGTGTTTCAAGTCATGTAACATGCATTATGGGCAATATTCCCTGAACCTACTTAATAAAGAATACGGTCTTAGATCACAGGTTCTCAAACTCGGTCCTCAGGACCCCAAACATTGCATGTTTTCTAAATCTCCTCACAGAATCACAAGTGAAGTTATTAGCTCCAACTGTGGATCTTTTAAAATGTGTCAGTGAGTAATGAATACACCTGTGCACCTGCTTGGTGACTTGCTTGAGAACCACTGCCTTATACCCCTTTTACACTGGAGCTAAAACCTGGGTTATTGCAGGGTTAATATGGGTAGCTCCTTTGTGTAAAAGGGGACAGGGTTGGATATCCGGGTCGAGTGACCCGGCAATCCAACCCAGGTAATTTGCAGGGTTTAACATGGGAGTAATCCGTGAAACCCTGCAGTCTGAATAAAGCACTTCGGGCCTCAAGAATGTCCTGGGTCGGCATTGGCTAAATTCAGGGTCTGATCCGTATTGGAAACCTGTTCCAACTCTGGGTTTGACCTGGAATTTAGGTGTAAAAGGGGTACTAGATTAATCAATCTGGATTCTATAGGCTACATTAAATCATGCATTTCTCACTTCGGGGTTATTTATCAATTAATATTTGTGGGTAACCCTTTTCTCCCAAAAATAGGTGATTTGGGGGGGAGAAGGGGTACCCGCAGATATTTCATTTAACTCAAATGTATATACAGGGGGTAGCAGCAGATATCGGAGATATATGCAGTCTCCCATTTTCAATTGCAAAAGCAGTCCCATCCTGTAGGTTTCACATTCTGGAGCTTGGCCCCAGTAGCGAATGCCATCTTTAGATGGTGTTAGCCATTATAGCCTACATATTACACTCTATGGGATTTACCTGGAAAGGGATGCATAGTATCCCTCCCCAGTGATGACCTTCCATGCATGCATAGTCAGCAGACCATGCATCTGCAGTAGCACCACAGGGTCCTAAAGAAGAAGGTTTGTTATCATCATTGTCCCTGTGGGTGATCATCAATGCATTCAGGCATCGGTAATTTTCTGTTGCTGTTATGCAATATGAAATTTAAATTATCAGGTCTAGAACCCAATATTTAATACATATACCACATAGAATTGTATGTCAGTGGATATAACTACACTAATAACTCACTAATAATTTTGAAAGCATCCTGTATTCATGGAGAGTTTATTAGGCTTTGTACCATTCAAAACGGATTAGTAAGATAAAGCATAGTATACATACAGTACCCATACTGAAAAGATGATGATGTTTCTCCATGGGAAATATCTATGAATTATCTCCACAGACCATCTTTAAATTATCAGAAAAATGAGTAGCTAGAGATATTCTTAATGCAAACCCAAGTATGGGATAGAGCTTATGGGAGCTGGAATGCATCTTTTAATGTTATTTCATTGGAAGACAGTGGCAAACACAGGATTTCTAGAGTGGTGTTTCCAAATGCTTGATTTTAGAGTGAGTGTGGCCAATCCATAAAGAGGGCATAATAAGCAGTTATCCAGCTTTAATATGTGTCATACAAAGTGTGTAGTGTGTCATAATTGTTATAATTATTATTATTATTATTATTGTTAAATTTTATTCAAGTGGTCCGCAGCACCGTACATATGTCAGTAATAGGACAGGAAAGGGTACATAGAACAGTACATTATAATATAGTAACCAAAACATAACCAGAACACAAGTAACAAGTCGCACCACAATTGTCAGTACACAATACAATACAGCTGGGAAGGTGAAGGCTATCATTGAAGTGCTAGAGAAGAGGGCTGTTAGAAAAGTAGGGAAGAGGACTTTGCTCATAGAAGCTTACAATCTAGGGGAGAGGGGAGACAGACGGATGACATGAGGCATGACAATGAGGACTTGAGGGCAGGAAGCAGGTGAGGAAGAAATTGCTGAGGAAGGAGGGTGGGGTGAGTGGCCTGGTGACAGGGTTATGTGATGAAAGGGAATGCTTTGATGAACAGGAGGGTTATCAGTGCATGTTTGAAGCTATGCAAGGTCAGGGAGAACCTGATGGAGCAAGACACATTCCAGGGAAGGGGGGGTGCATGGGAAAATCTTGGATTCAAGCGTGAGATGCAGTAGCCAGGGTAGAGGTGAAGCAATGGTCATTGGCCAACCGGAGTTGGTGTGAGGGAGTATGTAAGGAGCTGAGGTTGGTATTCTGTATGGGAATGGCTGAAGCCAGGTTTTGGTGGAAGGGAGTGGTAGAAGTAGAATGGCAGGAGAGGAAAATAGGTCTAGCTGCAGCATTTAGCACAGATTGGAGGGGAATAAGATGGCAACGTGGGATGCCAGTGAGGAGAAGGTTGCAGTAGTCGATTTGAGAAATAATTAGTGAATGAATAATCATTTTGGTAGCATACTGGGAGAGGAATGGTATAATGCAAGTGATGTTGTGTAACTGGAACTGACAGGATTGAGCCAGAGATTGAATGTCAGGGGTAAAACAGAGTGTGGAGTCAAGGGTGACACCCAAGCAGCACAGTTGGGGGAAATGATGGTATTGTCAACAGTGGTATTAGGATATTATCATATTTAAATTGGGGAGATATAAAGAGCAGGTACTCATAAAATCATTAAATCCTTGGATTGTTAATCCTTTCTAAAGTACCTGTTGAGGCAGCCGTCCTGGGTGAACTACATGTGCAAAATAAACCCTACATGGAAATACGCCAAACAAGAGTAAATGTGAAAGGAAAAACAGCAGTAGTATCATGAAGGGCATGCAAAGCTTAAGAACTTAGGCATTTTGAGTTTCAAAATTCAAATTCAAAATTCAAAATTAGGCGTTTTTGAGTTTCAAAATTCCAGTCTGAATCTAGTTCAAACTCCATTTATGGTTTATATGACTTAGCTAAAATGCAGGCTTGAAATGGCAGGTCAATGATGATCATCCACATAAAAAAAATCTCCTATGCTTCTGCCTGAGTGACTATAGCTACCAGAAATAATCACAAAAGTCTCCCAGCACACAACCTGCAAATAATATACATAAACTTCTCATAATATCTGGAGTACAGAAAAACTGGATATGAAGTATGAAATATATAAGCAGCTGGAACAGCAATATTATTAATTGATGATTTAATATTTTTAAGATTTAAACATCACCTTCTCTCAAAGGAGCGATGCCCTGGGGTGGCTCAGCTGGACCTGTTTGGGGGTGTCCTGTGCTCTGGATTTCAACCCTAGTAGGTTAGGGACCTACCCTCAGAGGTTACCTGGGCACGGTGGGTAGGCCCATAGCCATGGCCATGATTATGCTAAAACCTCTATGTATTGCAAAATTCTATTGCATAATGTATTATATATAATTAATAATGCTGGAGTTGTGTACTTGTACTTTCTCTTCTTGTGTTTGCAACAATATTCTCCACAGGTAGCACCTCCCATTATATGTATATTCAGGGTGTGCAGTCTAGGGCCCCCTTTTCTATATACTCTACTGTGTTCCATGCACACCTGAAGGTTTGAGATGCCTTCAGCCTAGATTAGCACCCCTCCCCCATTGGTTTTAAGCAAGCATTCTGGCATTTTGACTGCACCTTAGCACAAGGCACAATCCTAGGTAAGTCCTAAACATGTTTATACTGCAGTGCAGCTATGGGTTGATTTTTGGGGCATGGGTCCCTGGATTGCTTTGGTTGGGATGCTTCAGGGCATCACATTATAAACACATTTTCCTTTTTTGCACTATTAGCACCTTTATTGTTTGTTTAATATATATGTAATATTTTTAAACCTCTATTTTTCACCTTCTTATATGTGCAGCATTAGCTACTCTTATCTATCTTACACTTTCTTACACTTCACCTTCTCTCATTAGAGCGATGCCCTGTGGTGGCTCAGCTGGACCTGTTTGGGGGTGTCCTGTGCTCTGGATTTCAACCCTAGTAGGTTAGGGACCTACCCTCAGAGGTTACCTGGGTGCGGTGGGTAGGCCCATAGCCATGGCCATGATTATGCTAAAACCTCTATGTATTGCAAAATTCTATTGCATAATGTATTATATATAATTAGAAATACTGGAGTTGTGCACTTGTACTTTCTCTTCTTGTGTTTGCAACAATAGTCTCCACAGGTAGCACTTCCCATTATATGTATATTCAGGGTGTGCAGTCTAGGGCCCCCTTTACTATAACCCCCCATTTTGCCTGTGGGAAGACTGTCATTAAAATGTTAGGTTTGTAATGATTGACTGGAATTTTATTTATGTTCCCTTGAAATTGGCTATGTAAATATATAAGCTGGAACATTAATATTATTAATTGATGATTTAATATTTTTAAGATTTAAACATCGAGCTACTGTTTATTGTATCATAATCTTGTAATGTGGAATAAGTAGCACAGTACTCTCTTTTCCCTTTTCTGTTTAAATAAATGAAACATATATAAGTACATTTCATAATGACATCTCTGTTACAAATGCATACAGAAATTATACCAAAGGATATTATCATATTCAAATTGGGGAGATATAAAGAGCAGGTACTCATAAAATCATTAAATCCTTGGATTGTTAATCCTTTCTAAAGTACCTGGTGAGGCAGCCGTCCTGGGTGAACTACATGTGCGAAATAAACCCTACATGGAAATACACCAAACAAGAGTAAATGTGAAAGGAAAAACAGCAGTAGTATCATGAAGGGCATGCAAAGCTTAAGAACTTAGGTGTTTTGAGTTTCAAAATTCAAATTCAAAATTCAAAATTAGGCGTTTTTGAGTTTCAAAATTCCAGTCTGAATCTAGTTCAAACTCCATTTATGGTTTATATGACTTAGCTAAAATGCAGGCTTGAAATGGCAGGTCAATGATGATCATCCACATAAAAAAATCTTCTATGCTTCTGCCTGAGTAACTACAGCTACCAGAAATAATCACAAAAGTCTCCCAGCACACAACCTGCAAATAATATACTTAAACTTCTCATAATATCTGGAGTACAGAAAAACTGGATATGAAGTTTAAAAGGTTGACATTTATTCACAATGTAAAATAATACAGAATATGTGATATATGATCACTACATATAATTATACATACAGTATAAAGGCTTAATACCGGTTTACAACATATAGATAAGATTAATAGAGAGAAAAAAGCAAAACAAAAATCCAAAAATAAATAACTAAAAATAAACCAAATGTTCAAAAATAATGATACAATTTTTTAATAAAATGTATATATAATATTCGGTACAAATGAGGGTAAAATCCTCCAAGATAAAAGTTGCAGTCCAAGAAAAATTTAATCTTGCTCAAAGTGTCAATGCTCTAGGCATAAAATAAACAGTTATCATCGATTGTTAAAGTGAGCTTCAACTTATAGACCTACTGAACATCTTGTTTTATCAAGCAGACAACACCGTATGGTTTGTTCACACTCCTCAAAGAATTCCTTGGTTTAATCATCCCAATTTTTTTAAACATGTCAATTATATCACACATGAAATCACAAGGATAATAAATAAATCATACTATGTATATCAGGTCATTGCTTATTAGTCATTTGCTAGATCTGTTAAATAGTGCAGTCATATTTTTAATTCAGTCATCCATCATTTGTTGGGTAAGCATCAAATTCACACCTTCCTCCTTTGAGGAGTGCTCTGTAAGGCTAACTTAACATTGTGTTCAATCCTCTGATTACTGATGAGATATCTAGATACAAGAGCAGTTACTGTAATTTACCATTCTATCTACAGTACTTAATATGGGGCATCCAAGGTCCTGTAATTCAGTGAACATCTACAGTATGTATTAGCCTATTTACAATTTGGCCATATACAGTTAGTGTGATACGGTGATATATTACTTACATATTTTTGAGCAATTCTATTAATATGACTACCTGTTAGTACTCTTAACTTTACTATTACATTTATTTCAGATGCTACTCTAAACTTTGCTTTTGAGATAATGGGGGTGACTCAGTTTAGGACATAATTGCAGCTTAGCTTTGCCATTTATCATGGATCAGTTGCAAACTTAGTGATGACTGTAATATATGTACATTTATGTATGTGAAAATATGAGTCTGTACACTTATATTTTCTAAAATGTATTTTGAGCAATACACATTAAAATACATAAATCCCTACATCTAAAAATAATGTTTGGAGCAAAAGTACAACATTCATCACAGCAGCCTCGATAACTGAACTTGTTTTACCTAGGCAAATAATTCACCATCAGCAAGGACTGTCCTGCATATCAAAGATTCTGTACTCTCTATGGTGCTTACCTTACTGGACCTACATGTGAGTGACCCTTATCAATCACTCCATGGTGGAAGTGTTGGATGCATGCAGCTCAAAATACAAATGCAGAATTATGCCATGTACATTAACTGCACTTGTGTGCTACTCTACATCATGATCTTAATTTGAGTCTCATTACCATCTTAAATTGAGACTGCAATGAATGATGAGCAGTTGCTCTGTTGTTGAGCTATGGTGCAGTCTTTAATTTGATGGAACAAAAACCAATGAACAAGTGCTCCCTCTTCAGGATGAAGTGAAAAATAATTCCAATGTACAAGGTGGACCAAAGTCAACTACTTAAATAATAATGTCACTTTTAAAATTCAATCCCATCATTAAAACTTCAAAAAAGCAATAAATATTATCACATCCTTGGTATATTTCCCACATCACATTTAGGTTTTGAAGGATTGTCCCATAAGTATCTCCTTTTAGGTATCCAATTTAAAATCTTGAAAGTATGTGTGTCCACTGGTCATTTCGTATACTTCTCCTGACCAGAATGAGTCTCAGTACCTCTGAGTAAATATAGAAGAAATACATTTGGAGGGCAGATAATTTATACAGATCTGGAATTTGTTATAGATGAATGAAATTTCTTGATCATCAGAGAAACAATCACCTGCAGCCTTCTGTATTAGTATAGCCGGTCACAATCACAAATAGTCATGTGAAATATTAACTATCAATCCCTAATGTAATAGGATATTTTTTGAATAATTTCAGTGTAATGAATCCCTGGGGAGATTCACACAGTAGAGGTAGGAGGAACCCAAGGTTATTGGATGTTATAAATCTGGGATAAGGTTCACCTCTGACAAAAGCAATAGTGCTGAGGATTATATGAAGTGATGGGGTCAACTGGAAAATAAGTCATTGTCAGAGGTTAGGTCTTGTGGCCAATTCATAGTCTTGGCAACTGATTGATACTTGGCAAGGTTGTGGTTAGAAGAACAAGTCACAGCCTTGAGGGCTGAGAAGTACATGGCTGGTTGCAGCCTTGGGGCTGATGTAAACTTGGCAGGTTGCAGCCTTGGGGGCTGATGTGAACTTGGCAGGATGCAGCCTTGGGGGCTGATGTGTACTTGGCAGGTTGCAGCCTTGGGGCTGATGTGAACTTGGCAGGTTGCAGCCTTGGGAGATGATGTGTACTTGGCAATGTTGCAGCCTTAAGGTCTGATGTAGTTAATTGAAAGTCCACAAATACGCAAGTGACTGCTGTGATGTTGTTAGCATAATATACACACAGACACTGATGTGCAGGAGACTGCTGTGGTATATTAGCAGAATGTTCATATGGACACAGAAGTGTAGCTGAGACTGCTGTGGAGTTGCTTGCAGATAGTCCACACAGATGCTGAAGTGTGGCAGAGAGTATTGAGATACACGCTGGACACGAGGAGCTGGAACACACAGGAGCATGAACTACTCACAGGAACCAGAAGCTATGTAATGAATGCTATAGCCAGCATCAGAACAGAGAACTAGCAGGGGTAAATAAAGGAAGATAATCCTACTGGTGCAGGGCAGAGGTGATGGAGCAGTCAGGTACAAGGACCCAGTGGAGTAGCAGCCCAGCGTCCTCGTCTCCTAGCAACAGGCGCAAGAGAGATTCCTGGAGTACTGACATCAAACAAGATGCTGCAGTTGCTTGTGACACTCAGTGGAGATTCCAAAAAGATCCTATTACATTTGGGATCGATAGTTAATATTATTATAAGTCTATGGGGAAGATGTATTAAGCTCTGGGATGTGATGAAGTGGAGAGTGATAAATGACCAGCCACTCAGCTCCTAACTGTCATGCTATAGGCTATGTTTGAGAGCTGATTGGTTGGTCATTTATCACTCTCCACTTTATCACTTTCCAGAGCTTAATACATCTTCCCTATTTGTGTGATTGTGACTGGCAATACTAATAACAAAATGCAATACAGTATATCTAAACATTAAATGTTATACCAACTTAGGATAATATCTTTCAAAGGTATAAGGAATATATAAACTGAGTAATTAGAATTTACCTCCTACAGATTTCAGTAGAAAATACTATAAATACCAATGAGTGTATAAAAATAAGGAGGTTACTGAAGGTCACTTTATAGCCATTTAATAAATACTTTACCTGTAATATGTAATATATAATATATGAATCCTTCAGAGAAGATTTGAAGAGCCAGAAATCACTACACACAGATCAGAACAAGTGCTGTATTGATAGAAGTCAGTGTTTCATAATCACTACATTGCTACATAATTGTTACATGAATAATTTTGGAAACAGTTACAATGTATTAAAGTATTCGTTAAGTGTCTGGTGTTAAAATCAAAACATAGTGGTTTTACTGATATAAACAGAAAGACACAAGGAACAACAATACGATGGTTTAATTTATAATAAGCTTCTTTATTACGGAACAATAAAATGAAATCAGTGATTTTATGATACAAAATATATTATTTATTGAGGGCTATTAAGCCTTTATTATGCTATAAGAACAGAATATACAGACAGCAGCCACATGCTTTAGAATATTTTAAAGCACATTTTCTATTTAATTTACCCTCACTATATTTTAATATTTCACCATTGGGATATATTGTAACAATATTTTACAGTATCCCAGTAAATATTATTGTTTTTATAATAATAATAATTATTATTATTATTATTATTATTATTATTATTCAGAGTTTTCTAGATATATCAATAAGGATTTAATATACCAACTCACATGGTGTGCAGTCTTCCTCAATGTTGATTTATTCAGTAGCTAGTAGCTACTCACCTGATTGAGATACAGTGACTGTAACAGACATTTGGAAGATGCTGTTTTGCTAAGACAGGACCTACATAATTCTAGCAACATCCCAAACTGACACTACTGTATTAGCACAATTGCCAAGTACAGTGCACCTCCAGTGTCATGGATAGAAACTTGATTTTATTCTGAGGATCAGTGACCTAATCTGTGTTATGCAGTCTCCCGTCATAGGAATTTAGTCCACAATGGACTGTTTGAGATTATTTTCTAAAGTAACCACAAACATTACAACATTTCTATCACACAAACAATTTTAGTTGATGTGCTTATCCCCCCAAGCAATATTGATTCATTGTATATGGACATATCAATTGTTCAGATTTTAACGCTGCCCCTAGCTCTACACAGATTCATTGAAGATGTGACTATTGCAACAGTGACTGCTGTTTTGCATCTATATTGTTTCCCTTTGCAACAAGCAATTATATATATATATATATTTTTTATTAACCACTATCACTTACCAATAAGATCTAAATTAGTTCACCTACTTTAGGGGTGATCCTTTACATTCAAATGAAGCATTAGTAGCTTGAAGTTGGCAGCTATTATTGTTATGAATTGCATGTGTATTTTATGTATTAATAAAGTCAATGTTGTGTATTTGTATACATTTGGCTTAAATACATTAAATCGATGTTTATGCTATAGGTTTTGTGACATCATTTATTGGTTTTGCTCTCCTTCTTAGGAAGTTATTTCTGCTAAGAAATGTATTGATACATTTGTGAGAGTTTGAAGTCAATTAAATTAATTCTTTTTACTTTGTTTGTACTATGTTGAGACTTCTCTTTCATCCAAATTGCAAGAACAAATAATTGAATTAATTTTAATTAGAGATGTGCGTTTTGGTTTCCCTGAGAATTGAACAAACCCAAACTTATGGGTTGCGAGTCAAATCGAGTCCCAGCTTTATCACTTTTGGGGTTCCGAGGAGAATTGAGTCTGCTTTAAGTTCCAAACTCAGATTTAAAAAACAAATCTTGATTTTTGATTAAATGTAAACTTTACATGTCCAAATTACATGATTTTAGCCTTTTTTGATCAATTTCAAAAGAAAACCAAAATCAAATCCGAATCTGTACCAAAACACTTGAGTGTGATTTTGCCAAAACCAAAACATTTGAAGGTGGTTTCACCAAAACCAAAACATGGGTGTCCGCACACATCTCTAATTTTAATTAGTGAAAATGGAAAAACAATTTTATATTTACTGTATACTGTACAGCAGGTGTTCCCAACCACGGTCTTCAAGGCACACTAACAATCCAGGTTTTAAAGATAGCTATACTTGAGCACAGGTGACTTAATTAGTACCTTAGTTATTTTGAGTAAACCATCTCAGCTTTAGCATGGATACCACTAAAACAAGGACTGTTAGTGTGCCTTGAGGACCGAGTTTGGGAATCACTGCTCTACAGTATTCTGAAATTGTTTTATTAATGTTAATGTTTATTAAATTGTTTATTAATGTTTGTTTTATTAATGTTTCATTGATAAATCTATAAGATGATCTGTAGTATTTTTCAGCTGTATTTTCTTAACAGATCTACAGCACTTCTATCTATGAGCTGCAATGAATATAACAGCCTCATGATTAATAAGGTCACTCACTGAATTTCTTGGAAGAACATCACAGTGATCAATGATAAAACCTTCCCCTACGAGAACTTTTCTTATAAAGTCCTCATTATATTTACAAACATGGAACACCCCCTTCCCAATTGTGATAAAAGTTGCATTAATAAGACCAACTAATACTATGTGACCTTTAGGTTTTAGCAGCTTAACAATTTTCCTCACATTTCTAACATATTCATCTTGGTCTCTGCTGATGACATCCAGGGCCACTGAAGTGATGATACAGTCTGCTGGTGGGAGCACCACCGGGTCTGTGATGTTTTCTTTGTCAATGTAACATTGCACAATCTGTTTGATTGCTGTCTTCATCCTTATTTCCTTCTCCTCAAGTTGGCCACTGAAAAATACAAACACAATATGGGTTATTTGTGTGAAAGTGCAGGTCCTTCAAAAATGTACAATATTGCACAATATGCAGTGTTTTGTATTGTAAAAGTGGGAGTGACTGATGTTCCATCTTCTGATGGAGAGATGAGATGGATTGAGATGTCTATTGCTGAGTGACTGGTGTTCCATCTTCTGATGGAGAGATGAGTAGATTGGGATGTCTATTGCTGACTGACTGGTGTTATGAGAATTGAGTTTTTGGGATATATTTATTTACGTATGATTAAATAATTAGAGAGATCACATTAGGAGGCCATTTTTGGTTTGTAGGAAGAAGGCAATGGTGTACACATACTGTATAAAGCAAGTTATGTGCTATTAACACTACATTTTATGAATATATTTTTGAACCTATTGTTTATGTGCTGATTAAACCAGTGCATGTGTCATAGGATAACATGTATTAAAAAGGTAGAATTAGGAAATGTACAGTAAGTAACTGTACAGTATTCACAGTTTCACACATCTATGAGACCCCACAGCTCTTTCCATATGCATGTGAAGTACCCATGATCAGGCCGTAACTAGGGAGTGGTGTGACCAGTGCCATGGCACAGGGCACTGCAGGACAGGGGGTGCTTTTTGGCAGATTTCTGTTTATTATCATTTTTACTTGTAGGTTCCTCTTTTTTCATCCCCAGCATCTCCTGGCCTCCCCTATCTCTTTCCTAGACCTTTCCCATGAGGCCATGCCCCTTTTTCAGGTGCTTTATGCCCGTATTTGAAAAATTGGGTGGCACCAATGCTCTTTCTGACGCAGGGCACCAAAAAGCCTTGTTATGGCTCTGCCTGTTGTCACTATCATCATGCATTTGCACTAGCCCAATACCCAGAGCCAATGATCCTTTTGAAACCAGATGAATCTCTGGGTGAGCATTGAAGTCTGAATACTGTAGCTCACAATTTCATCTACATACCCATGGCATGCCATAAGAACTATTACACTACTTGGGAATTGTTGCTGCCCAGTTATACCCCTTCATCCACAATGGGAGTTGCCCATGCATAAGACTCTGAATCACCTGTATTTGCATAGCATTTCATATACATGGCTTAAGCAAATGAGCAGTGCAAAAAATTAGGTTATCTATCTGTAAAGTGGACCTTTGGGCAGCACGGTTAGTGTAACAGTTGTCATTACTGTGGTTAATTGAAACCAACAGCCAAATTAAAAGAGCTCAGACAGTTGTTACATAATTATTGAAATGTATCATATGAAGAAATTATGTTAGCACCAAATCAAATATACTTTATAATATAGCTCACTGAAAGACTAAACGGTTGATCATTATATTATATTGGTTGAAGCTGAGACAATTATCAGAACAATCCCAGAACACTATATTGCTCTCTTTTTAGAAGAGTAAGGGACAGCCTAGTCACAGCACTGTGTCACAGATGCATTTTAGCAGGTTATAACTAAGATTATTGCTATTCCCTCTTCCGGAGCTGGAGATACAACTGTATTCCTCTTTTTTCTGCTATTCTACAGGGTTGAATGGGAATCTCTCTTCTCTCCTTAGACTGCAGGAGTAAGGATATCCTACTGGGCTCCACCCACACCCCCATTCTCTACCTTACTATCATAGACTGATTTATCTATAACAGCAATTTGTGCCACAGTATCTCTTCTGTGGGACAGGACCAAACAGGCTAGCCTTCACTCCCCATGCCCAGCCTTGGGAAGCTAAGGTCCTGTCACTGGCTCACTGGTTCTCTTTCCTTTAATCACTTTTATAAGGTACTAAGCACTGCATGCTGGAAACACCCTACAATATCTGCCATATGAAGATGTTCTGACCAAGTCATCTAGCCATTACAATTTGGCCTTTAGAAAAGTCGCTCATATCCTTAGACTTGCCGATTTTTCCTGCTTCTGTCATTTCAACTTCAAGAACTAACTATTCACTTGCTGCCTAATAAATGTCACTCATTGACTGGTGCCATTGTAACTCCATGTTATTTACTTCATCTTTCAGTGGTTTTAATACTATGGCTGATTGATGAATATTGTATATATAATTATATATATATATATATATATATATATATATATATATTACACACACATACATACCCATACTCCATCATGAGAAATCACACCCCAAATCAGAGTCCCTCTCCTTTATTAAACATCAAACCCATAATCAATTTGTCATCCATCATTGAAAAACATGTCCCAAAACTAAAATTCCCCCACTCACTGATTAAAACCCCCACGCTTTTCTCCTCACCACTTTTTAAATATTTTAAAAAATTGTAAATATCTATTCTATTCATCACGTGGCTGCCTTTGGTTGGCCCTGCCATCTCATGATAGTCCTCCTGATCCTGATTCCTGAATACAGTACCACACAGCCTCCTGCACTGTGATTGATTGATAGTTTCAGCCATTAACCAATCATCATCGCACAGCGAAACAGAGCTGCCAGCTGCCTGGTGCTGCGTGTAGTGGTGAGTGTCAGTGACAGGCAATATTATGCTGCCCGACCGCTCTAATTGTTTTTACAAACACAATTGGAACTGCCGGGGAGCATCCTCTGCCTGCATGCCCCCAGCCCAGTCTGTCCCTGGCTGCATTTGTGGTCTGCCGGGGGATGGGGGGTCTCAGCGCTACCGGGGTAGGAGCGGGCGGGTCCCCGAGTGTCTGGGCCTGGGACTCCAGTCCTGGTGGTCCCCCCTGATGGCGGCCCTGTCCATCTGTCCCTCGGCCAATATAAATCCCCACCCATGCACAAACCAGACTGGGCAGTACCATCCCACCCTTATTTGGCCCCTCCCTGAGATGAAGGACAGGTCCACCGCTAAGTGACCAACTCACTGCTCTCAAAGGGAAAATGGAACATGAGCACTCGTGCACCACAATAGGCCACCTAAGAGCACTGCTTTCCAGTAAGCTGTGCTTCTATTGTTTGAAAAAACCCTACACATACTGTAAATTACAAATTCCAATCAAAATAAAATATAAATATACAAACCATAATAAGTCGAGTGGGGTTGAGGGTCAAAAAACTGGAAAGAAAAAAGGATTCTCTTTAAAGTATATCTGTGTATATATAATACGCCTGAGGATTTTTATGAAATCAACAAACATTTTTTTTCCCTCTGTTTTCTATACACAGTTGGAAGCAACAATTTGCAAAGTTTGATCTTATAGACCTACAGTACATCCTGTTTTATCAAGCAGATGACAGACTAGTGTTCAATCGTCTGATTACCGATGAGACATCTGGGTACAGGAGCAGTTACAGTAATTTAACATTCTATCTAAGTACTTAATTTAGGGGAGCCTAGATATTCTAAATAACTGAACATCTACAGTATGTATTAGCCTATTTATATTTTGGTTACAGTAAGTGTGATATGGTGGTATATTACTTACATTATTTTGATCAATCATTATAATATGACTACCAGTTAGTCCTCTTAACTTTACTGTTACATTTATTTCAGATGCTACTCTAAATATTGCTTTTCATATAATATTCGGGCTATATCAACACTGCTTCCAGTAAATTAGCCTTCATTGGATTTGATTAAGCATTTGTTTCATTTAATACATATTATATCACTGTTTTAGCAACTTGTTTATATAGCTATACAGTACTTTCCCACTCGCAGGAGTTATAATTATTTCCATTATTCTACTGTATGTGATATATATACTGTAAATTGTTATTTTGACATTGTTCTTGTATATGGTTATTTAGGTAACATCTAATGTTTCTATACACCGTTGCCTCACACAGTTTCCCCTTATTATGGCTGTCTGCTACTAGATATAATTTATTAACAATTACTCATATACTGTAACAGACTGGATGATAACAGACAGGCAGAGGTCAGTGGGCTCTGCTCGCAAGCTTAAAATTTATAGGCTGATGTTCTTCGAACTTATTGTGTGTGTTCCTGATTTCTTTGTTGTTGTACAATAAAGGTTATTTCCCCAATTAAGACACCAGACGATATTAATGATGAAAATGTTTTATAGGGGAATATATTTGAAAATTAAAATGTTTTGAAATTACTGATCATTTCACAAATATATAAAAAATTATATAATCTTACAATATTAAAGTATCTTGTGAAAATGGAAAATTAGCTCACTGTATGCAACTAATTCTAGATCTGTACAGAAAGTGCAATAAATGGTACACATACAACAATGACATTTGGTCATTTCAACCTTTTATCAGATGGTTTCTTGTAAGCTTCCTTCTTGCTATAACTCTTGTTAATTTTTTGCCATTTCTTTCCATATAGGACAGCAAACTGGATTGTCAGCAGACACAATAAGGATCAGTTGCAACTGGCAATTTAGTAGTACCATTAGTGTAATACCAACAAACTGTAAGCAGGGCCGTAACTAGGGGGGGTGAAAAATCTGACTCAGCCATCCGAAAATGGCCGCCGCCAAAGAGGAGACAAATGCTAGAGGTCCTTACTGGACCTCTAGTGTCTGTCTCCTCCTTTGAGGCGGCCATTTTTGGATGGCCATTTTCAGCAGATTCCATACGGACTAGCTGTCCGCATGGACTCTGCTGAAAACGGCCATCCAAAATTGTCCGCTGCCAAGGAAGAGACAGACACTAGAGGTCCTACTGGACCTCTAGTTTCTGTTAGCAGAGCGCAATGCACACAGCATTCCCGGAAGTGCCGGGAACACTGGCGCTGCAGGGAGAGGATGCTGAGAGCTGCATCTTCTCCCTTCAAACCCTCCTGGAAATTAGCATAAACCCCATAGCAATGAGCAAGTAACTCCTGGCAACGAGCATGAAACCCTGGCAATGAGCATGGAACCCCTGGTAACAAGCATGAAACCTCCTGGCAACGAGCATAAACCCCATGGCAATGAGCATAAACCCCATGGTAATGAGCATGAAACCCCTGGCAACAAGCATAAATACTCTGACAACAAGCATGAAACCCCCTGGCAACAAGCATGTAACCCCTGGCAATGAACATGAAACCCCATGGCAACGAGCATGAAACCCCATGGCAACGAACATGTAACCCCTGGCAATGAGCATAAACCTCATGGCAACGAGCAGGTAATTTTAAAGTAATTGGAAGCATTACTGTGGGGCATAAAATGGTGTCGGGCAAATGTATAATTGGCACTTTGGTAATAGGCATTACAGTGTGTGGCATAATGTGTAATGGGCATTATGGTGTGTGGAATAATGTAAGTCACTATACCTGGGACGTCTGAGTAGTGCACTGCCTTATTGAGGAGCAAGGACAAACTCCAGGTATAGGAAGGGAGGGGGCGCAAAATTGCTACCTTGCACCGGGTGACAGATATCCTAATTTCGGCCCTGCTGTAAGCAGTCATATTCTGGTATGTGATGCTTTGTTTGCAAACATTACGGTAGATATATGACAATCATTTCATACACAAACAACTTATCACTGCTTCAGTCCAGAAGTCTCTTATTACCACCCTCATCACTTAGGGGTCTATTTACTAAGCCTTTGATGGAGATAAAGTGAATTGAGATAAAGTACCAGCCAACCAGCTCCTAACTGCCATGTTACAGGCTGTGTTTGAAAAATGACAGTTAGGAGCTGGTTGGCTGGTACTTTATCTTCATTCACTGTATCTTTATTCAAGGCTTAGTAAATGGACCTGTGATACAATATGTACAGTAAAATGTATTTCCTGCTTCCCAAAGCTTTGATTTCTCAACCTTTCACAGAAGCATATAACTCCTGGCAGCATCGTATATAAATACCATCAGCGCCAAACCAAACTGGTCAGGAAATTGGCAAAAGCACATCCCAGAAACAGCAAGGAGTCAATATAAAATTCTATATAATCAGATTATCAGTCAATGTGATGTTGATCATTAGTGATACATATATGTCCACCCAGTGCCAGATTAAGGTCCACATGGGCCTGGAGCTGAAATTTAGGAAGGGCCTATTGTGTGCCGCTGCAGGGGGTGACAAGTGCTGGGCCGAAACCCATACAAACGAAAATGGGGGACATATAAACTACACACAGATCGGTCATAACTCATAATTCATGGCCTCTGTTACAAAGACTATCACAGTGACAGCCATATAATACAGAGCATCACAGTGACAGCCATATAATACAGAGCATCACAGTGACCACCATATAATACAGAGAATTACAGTAGACCACCATATAATACAGAGAGCATCGCGGTGAGTGCCATATAATACAGAGCATTACAGTGACCACCATATAATACAGAGCATTACAGTAGACCACCATATAATACAGAGAGCATCGCGGTGAGTGCCATATAATACAGAGCATTACAGTGACCACCATATAATACAGAGCATTACAGTAGACCACCATATAATACAGAGAGCATCGCGGTGAGTGCCATATAATACAGTGCATCATTGCCCATCATATAATACACTAAGGGGCATATCCAATTAGCCGTGGGGTATCACCCGCGGCTAATTATTGCGTTGGTCGGGATTCAATTAGTGGGGATTCCACACGCGGGTGTCCCCTAGATCTGGTACGCGAGTCCTCGCTGTCAGACTTTACCTCGCACCTCATGTAGCTACGAGGTAAAATCCATGTGAAGCCGGCCTATTCGGGCTCGTGCGAGAGGGTATAACACACTGATTCCACAGTTCTCACGGAATCAGTGTGTTCTCACGCTTGACTCCCGTTTTAATGACGCGGGGAAAAAGCTATTTCATTGAATAGCTAATCCCAGCGTCGCGGGACTTTTGCCCGGCAATTAAACGCGGGTGAAACCCCGCAGCTAATTGGATATTCCCCTAAGCATCCAAGCGACCACCATACACTACAAAGAACATTGCCATGAGTGCCATATAATACAGAGCACACCAACGACCACCACAAAATACAGAGGACATCATAGCCATACACTCAGGGGCATAGAGAGCCACGCCGGGTCCCGGTAAAGAGGGGGTGTGGCCTAATTTCAGAAGGCGTGGCCACGCCCCTTTGCAAAAAAATAGTGTTTTGCAGCGCGCGTGCCAGGGAGGGGGCGCTGTGAGCCCCTCAGCCCGGCGCAAAGCCAGTGGGGGGCGCGATCAGTGTGATCGCTCCCCCCTTCAGGCATAGGAGATTGCTGTGGCTGCTACTTAGCAGCTGCAAGCAATCTCCCGCTGCAGCCCAGCACAGTTAGGGAGGGAGGAAGTGAGGGGGGGCGGCGCCAGACCCGGGCCCCTGCCGGGCCCCTTTGGAAGCCCGGGCGCGGGTAAACTGTACCCGCTCCCCCCCCTCTCGGCGCCCCTGCATACACTATGGTCCCTGAAATGGGTTAAATCAGATAGCTAGCTGCTGGCAGATCTGTATAATGCAGCAAAGCCCTGTCTCCGCCTAACTATGCTTCACTCCCGCCTCCCTCCATACTGTTTGTACCGCAGCCAGTGTGTCACAACGGACACATTGGGCCTGCGGCTGTGCTGTAGTGCAGCAGAGCTGATTTAGGAGGCTGACACAGCTGCCGTCCACGGTCTGCGACACCTCTGAAAAGTGATGATTATTGATCATTACCACCCTTCACTGATCTTTGTGTGGGTGTGTATATATATATATATATATATATATATTATAACAGCCAGGATATCATATCCAACACATACATAGTGTTGGGTATGATATCCTGGCTGTCGGCATGCCGCTGGTCAGAATACCGACAGCAGCACCCCGACAGCCAGAATCCCAATACCCATAAAAGCTAACAGTAAGTAGTTTTCTATCCCTTACCCTAACCCACCCTCCCCGGTGCCTAAACCTAACCTCCCCCTCCCCGCACCCTAATCCTAACCCTCCCCGGGGCCTAACCCTAACCCTCCCCCTAGTGCCTAACCCTCCCACTGCACACCAATACTTACCTTTGGGATGCCGACGGTCGGGATACTGGTGCCGGGATCCCCACCTTTTGGGTTTTCGGCGCCAGTATTAAGACCGTCGGCATCCCGCACGCCGGGATGCCGACTACATCCCCATATATAGATATAGATATATATAGATATAGATATATATATATAGATATATAGACACACACACATACATGGATAGATAGATAAAAACAGGAAGCATTCAAGTTGTTTTCAAATAAATTTAAAATGGTCCTTTATTAGGTTTCCAACATTTTGAGTCACCCTGTTATTACGGACAAGCAATGCATACATATACACACACATACATACATACATACATACATACACACATATGCAGTGTGTGTATATATATATATATATATATATATATGCAAATACACACACATATATACTGTGTATATATATATATATATACACACAAACTAATACATACAGTACACATACACACACGTATACAGTATATTATATATATATATATATATATACACACACACACATACATACATACACAACTACACACATACATAGGTGCCAGACTTTACACACCAACCTGTGGGAAGGTAATTTGGTTGTGCATGCATGCTGGTTTTTTCTTATGGCTGGTGGTGGCAGCAGCTCAGCCTCTGCGCTCCACCTGCAGGGCTGACTTTTCTCATCATGTCTGTGCCCAGAACTCAGTTGCTGAGGGAGGCAGATAGGGGCACTGGGGGATGACCCTGGGACCAGAGCTTCTAGGGAACACACAGGGACGCTTTAGCACTACATGGGGGCGGGGCTTCATCGGCATGGGGGCGGGGCTTCGGACTGCATGCAGAGACTGCATGCATGGCCATCGGACGGAGCTTCAGAGTTCAGACGGTCTGGGGTGGAGCTTCGGAAGGACGATGTGGGGAGGGGGGACGGTGAATGATCGGTGCTCCGGATCCTTCAAGTGCAGCGCAGACAGTCTTGACAGGTAATTATTTTTTTTTCCTATCAACACTGTCTGCACTGCAGGGGATGCTGTGGGCCTATTTTCAAGGTGGGCCTGGAGCTGTAGCTCCACCCGCCCCATTATTACTCCGACCCTGTGTCCACCTGCACTATAGGCTCAAGTTGCACCAAATAGCCCCTCTAATTGCACCAAGTCACATGTGCCTGGACATGCTGAGTGTCTTTATAGCTCTAAATATGCATCTTATTTGTATAATTAAAAGAACTGGAAGAAACAGAACTGCATTACAAGTGTATACTGTCCACTGAGGTGTGTGACATTTGTACATCTGTGTGCAACTGATTCTGAATCTCTGTGAAAAGGGCTTCAATGTGAGCAGCTTAGACTGTTCCCCACTTCAAAACCCATTGTGCTTCCCCTGAGACTGTGTGTTATACCAATTCCTCTGCAGTTAAAGTCACAGCCCAGCTCTATAGTACACTGTGAGCGGCTTTTTGTTGCATCTGCTATGCAACTTAGACATAAAATTTCATGACAAATACAGTATGCTATTCCAATCAGATTGTGTCACCCCTTATGGTGTGAAGATGCTCAGTGAATGGGGATATATGTGTACAGTAGATGAGAGTTATCTATGCGATACATGGTGGGACAGGTAGTTGTCCCTCAGTACATCCTATAGCTTTTTAAGGGTTCTGTGTGCTAAAATAGACAGAGAACCATTGATATACTGTATAGGGCATCATTAATGTAAGTGACACAAATTTGAGATTTTATAATGTTGATTACACAAAATTCTCTAAAGCTTTCACTAATGTTACATTATATTGTATGTAACAACTCTGCAGGGGATGATTCAGGTGGATGGGTATGGAATAGAAGGCAGCGCAATGACTTTGAATATGGATCCTGTAGGTTATCAACAAGAACAACTTGTATGCCAAGGAAACTTTGGCCTCTGGGCCTGATTCAGATCCGCTCGCGAGCGCTGAGCATCCAAGAGGCCGCACTAATAAAAAAAAAACGCCCTGATTCAGAGCGGGCGCTCGTTCAGAGCGTCCGGCTCTGAGTCAGGCCCTCTATTCCATCCATAGACAGTAGATGACTGTGAAAGGCAACAATGAGCAAACTATAATTATTCTGAAACAATGAGGAAACATTTGGTGATCCATTATTTATCTCAACAAACAGCAAATTACATTATCGATCTACAAAGGGAATTCTCTAACATTTTGAAGATATTTTCAAGTGTAGTTCTATATACCCATCCCTTCTGCTATCACTTATTTTGGCACAATACAACCCTTAATGAATCTCAGGTATGTTTGCAAAATACTGTTTAATTGCCCATACATGAAAGGACAATTCCTTACACATTATCACTCATATTTTAATATTCGATTAATTAAAAAAATATAGAACGGGATCCTTCAGGTCCCTATCCAGGAAATTATGTCACAAGATGCCTATAGTCTTCTTTAGACAAATTAAATTTATATATGGCATTGCCTATTGGGAACAAGCTCTGGAAAGCTTGATGCAGTGGCGTCACAAGGGGGGTGCGGTGGGTGCAGGCCACACTGGGTGTTACCCTCCAAGGAGGTGACACCAAAATGCGACTCATCCCCGCCCCCTGCTCTGCAGAGACTGCACTGCAGGGAGATGCCAGGCTGGAGAGGCGCTCTCCCTGCAGCAGCTGCTGAGACAGTTTTTACTTCTGCCGGCTGCCACTACGCCTGTCACATTGAGACAGCCAGCAGCAGCCTGCTATACAGTTAGTGCAGATGTGCTCTTCATACAGTCCCCTACATGTGGGGGGGGGGGGTAGGAGGACTAGAGGCATGGGGCTGACTACCTACTGTAAACAGTGTAAAGATGGTCAGCCTGACTGAAGCTGCCTGGGTGGATGACAGCTGAGCTCCTGCCAGCACAGTGACTATGTTCCAATGTATACAATAGGTGTAATGGGAAGTAAATAATTCAGTGAGGAGAGAGTGTCTATGCTGGGGATGGTGTATTAATGTATGTGTGTGGGTATAATTATTGTGTTTCTGGATGTGTATGGTTGTATTCATATTATTTGTTATATGTGGGTCAATGATGGTCTCTGCATTATCTGGCATTCACTGCGACTCTCTGCATTATCTGGTGGTTACTACAATGCTCTCTGCATTATCTGGCAGGTACTACGATGCTCTCTGCATTATCTGCCAGTTAAAACGATGCTCTCTGCATTATCTGGCAGTTACTATGATGTTCTCTGCATTATCTGGCAGTTACTACAACACTCTCCATTATCTGGCAGTTCCTACGATGCTCTCTGCATTATCTGGCAGTTACTACGATGCTCTCTGCATTATCTGGCAGTTACTACGATGCTCTCTGCATTATCTGGCAGTTACTATGATGCTCTCTGCATTATCTGGCGGTTACTACGATGCTCTCTGCATTATCTGGCGGTTACTACGATGCTCTCTGCATTATCTGACGGTTACTACGATGCTCTCTGGATTATCTGGCGGTTACTACGATGCTCTCTGCATTATCTGGCACTTACAACGACACTCTCTGCATTATTTTGCAGTCACTATGATGCTCTCTGTATTATCTGGTGGTTACTACGATACTCTGCATTATCTGCCGGTTACTACGACACTCTCTGCTTTCTCTGGCAGTTACTACGACGCTCTCTGTGTTATCTGATGGTTACTACAATGCTCTCTGCATTATCTGGCAGTTACTACGATGCTCTCTGCATTATCTGGCATTCACTGCGACTCTCTGCATTATCTGGTGGTTACTACGATGCTCTCTGCATTATCTGGCAGGTACTACGATGCTCTCTGCATTATCTGCCAGTTAAAATGATGCTCTCTGCATTATCTGGCAGTTACTATGATGTTCTCTGCATTATCTGGCAGTTACTACAACACTATTCATTATCTGGCAGTTCCTACGATGCTCTCTGCATTATCTGGCAGTTACTACGATGCTCTCTGCATTATCTGGCAGTTACTACGATGCTCTCTGCATTATCTGGCAGTTACTATGATGCTCTCTGCATTATCTGGCGGTTACAAGGATGCTCTCTGCATTATCTGGCGGTTACTACGATGCTCTCTGCATTATCTGGCGGTTACTACGATGCTCTCTGCATTATCTGACGGTTACTACGATGCTCTCTGGATTATCTGGCGGTTACTACGATGCTCTCTGCATTATCTGGCACTTACAATGACACTCTCTTCATTATTTGGCAGTCACTATGATGCTCTCTGTATTATCTGGTGGTTACTACGATACTCTGCATTATCTGCCGGTTACTACGACACTCTCTGCTTTCTCTGGCAGTTACTACGACGCTCTCTGTGTTATCTGACGGTTACTACAATGCTCTCTGCATTATCTGGTAGTTACTACGATGCTCTCTGCATTATCTGGCCGTTACTACGATACTCTCTGCATTATCTGGCGGTCACTATGATGCTCTCTGTATTATCAGGCGGATACTACGATGCTCTCTGCATTATCTGGTGGATACCATTATGCTCTCTGCATTATCTGACAGTCACTGTTACACTCTATGCAATACAATAGGGGGCATTACTGTTGTGGTAATATTATAGGGGCATTAACTCTTCCACTGTGGGCACTATTAACGGGCATTACTAATGGGGGCACTACTACCGGGAGCATTACTTTTGATGGCACTACTACAGGGGGCATTACTACTAGGGGCACTACTAATGGGGGCATTATCACTGGGGGCATTACTACTAGGGGCATTTCTACTGAGGGCATTACTACTGGGGTCACTACTATAGGGGGCACTAATACTATTGGGGGCACTACTATAAGGGGTATTACCACTACCACTCAGGGCACTATTAGGGGGCATTACCACTGGGGACATTGCATAGGGGCACTGCATAAGGGGCACCACTACTGGGAGCACTACTTATGGGGCACCACTACTGGGGGCATTGTGTAAATGTGTCTGCTGGACTGGTATTTGGGGAGAGTTTGTAGAGCTGCGCATCAATTTATTTATTTTTTGGTCGAGGGAGGGGTTTCACCATGAGTAATAGCACCGGGTGACACCAACCCTAGTGATGCCTCTGGCTTGATGCATAATGGCATTGTGTCAAACATCCAAAGATGGAGGTATGACCGCATTTTTGTGGATAGTACATCCAGCCCAGAGTCAGAGAAAGCTCTTGATTGATCTGAGGTTTCTCCGACATGTAAAAATATTAATGCTATTTTTTTTCAATAATATGTTAAGATGGAAGAAAGGGGGTTATTCAGACCCACTCGCGAGCGGCAGTACACTCGCAAGTGGGTCGATGGTCCCCACTGCGTATGCGCACGATGGCCCTGATTCAGAGCGAGCGCTCTGGTCAGAGCGTCCGGCTCTGAATCAGGGCCAAAGTCAGGAATTTTTGAGACTGAGGTTAAGGAATGACCCACTTGTGCTAAATATTGATTTCTGAAAACCATATTTACATGAGAAAAACATAAAAACTATGTTGTAAGTTATTGTCACCATTTGTCCACACAAATATTTTTTCACAGAATTGGACCTTTTTATCCCCTCCATTCTTAGGGGCAGTACACACTGAAGTGCTAGATGAGGTATTTCTATGCATGTGGAATAGCTGGTTCAAATGTTTTTGAATCAAACAAGTGGTCTCTCCATTGAAGCAGAATGCATCGTTCCTAATTAATACAATTTACAGTACTTCTTCCAGCAAGCTAATCAAAGTCCTGAACCACCCACATACCATCCATAAAATATTCTACTAATTACCTCTTCTCTATACAGTTCACACAAAAAGTACATACAGTCTATTCTCTTTTTCTACATTCAAACAGCGCATTGTGCCCTGGCCAAGATTGCTAGGTGACTAGGTCATACAGCCCAACAAGTACTTTATCAATCTGTCTGGACCATATTTCAATACACATAATAGCCTCAAATTACTTTTTCCCTATAAATTGGTAGGCAGGGATCAATTACCTCTTTGTCTATTATTACTCAGTCTTGTTTTATTATTGTTTTGTAATGTGCAATGGAACAAGTTGGTACCATATAAATAACTGTTAATGCATCCTAAAATAGATAAAAATACATAATATGAAATGTTTTACGTCTTTGTCCCATGTGACTGGAATTACAGAGGTCCCATCCACCACAATGGTTCCAACCACCATGAGTTTCATCCATTGTCCTATCATTTATAGAAAATCAGCAATTTGTTGAAATATCTCCTGCTATTATACCTGCCATAGAGCTGGGACAAGTCCCATAGTGTAACCAATGGAGGCATAGAAGGATGCACCAGTTGGTATTACAGCGTGCATGGGCACTAAAAGTGGGCATCTCATTCCTTACACATTTGACCACATGGATGTACACAAGGGGAGGAAATTGCAGTGGCATTTGCATAACATCGCAGATGGGCAACCACCAATAGATGCTGCTGTCTGCACTGTTTTGTGCGACTTTAAATTTTTGACTATGTGTTTGTAGTATGATATATACTTTATAATATTTACACAGATGAGTCCCTTATATAACAGATAATGAATTTATCTTACTGTATTAGTGTTATTGTTCAATGTAATGAAGTGATTTAAAAAAAAGGTATATGGGATTACTAAATTACTAAATAATATTGTGATATTTACTCTAGATTGCCAAGGTATTGTTATCAACAGGTTAATATTTTGTTGGACCACCTTTTCCATTAAAACGGCTTTAATTCATCAAGACATGGATTCTACTAACTGTCGGTATGTTACACAGGGAATATTATCCCCAATGCAATGAATTCCATTTCCATAACGGTGCCTCTGCCAAACTGACGATGTAAGAAGGATCTAAGATTTCTTGCAACTGTCTCCATATTCTCACGCTGCCATCTGCATTGTGTAAATGAAAATGTGATATCTCAGTCCACATAACTCATTTCCAATCATTCACTATCCAATAGCTGTGTTCCTCAGCAAATGGGAGGAGTTTTCCCCTGTTTGCAGCAGATAGCGATGGTGTACAGACAGGCCTTCTGCCTCTGTAGCCCATACATTGTAATGTGGGGTGTGCTGTTTGTTGGTCCCGTATTCAGATTATCTGTAATTTGGTGCATTGTTACCAGTCTGTGGGACTGATGAAGTCTGCCCACTCTCTGCTTGTACATTTAGTAGCTGATAATGACCACAGTCCTTGAACTCATTTCCACTTTTTTGTCTGTTGGCCCAGTCTGTGTACACCTTAAAAAGTGTTGCCCTTGAACAATTCACTAGTGAGGTTGCTTTACTTATTCTCCTACGTGTCTGCTGCAAGGGTCAACAATCATTCCATGTTCAATGTTACTCAGATCTCATTATTTACCCATTATTTAATGAGTGATACACTTCATTTGTCTCTGTATACCTTTGCCTTTCAGTTGTTATAAAGATAACGCACTGTAGGATGTCTGAATCGGTATCTCAGGAATAGCCAGAGCTGTAACAGTGTCTCTGAGCATCCTGTGCTGGCCCCACCCCTTTTGCACATGACATCATGACATTACGCATAAAGGGGCGAGGCCACCAGCACCCAGAATTGCAGCAGTGCTCAGAGCATTTTCAAGATGGTCCGGGCAAAGTAATTATGGCTATAGGACATACTGGTAGCACTGCAGTGATGCTGGCTGCAGGGTTCCATACCAGACACCCAGCAACCAAAAGCAGAGGCCATGTGGATGGTGATGGTGCCACCCACAGAGCCCTGCACTCTGTTTGGCCTCACTCTAGAGAAATATTTATTGATAGTAAATATATATCATTCAGCTCTGTTTGGATTAATTGTTAAATGTTCATTATATGTAAATAATACTGTTTTAATATAGAAAACATTAAAAATTACAATGAGAGGAGAGGCCACCCCTTCTTGTCACTGTTGTATCTGGGTCTATATAGCGTTTCATAATCTGTGGGGGTCTGACATGTCTGAATCAGACTATGATGCTATTATAAACTGATGCTTAAAACTTGATGTCATTTTAATGGATGACAGTAAACTCAGCAAATGATGGCAAGAATGTTTGCGGCAAACTGACCTGCAATAAAGGTCCATCCTTATTTCCATCAGCTAAAAATGACATGACATGCAAGAGTGTTGTGGTCTTGCTAAAAATATATGTGGTTCAACCAATGTGTGAATAACAGTAGAAATCCTTTTTGGGCTTTCACAGATCCCAAATTAGGTTCATTAATCAACTAATTTCAGATGAATTGCAAAAAAATAAGTGTTAATATGCACAGTAACAGTTTAATAGACGTTTACAGATACATTATGAAATTATTTTCTAAAAGTTTAAGATTGGGATATGTATATGAAGATCTGTAATATTTCTCATTTTAGTCATTCTCCCCCCTTCCCAGAACTACTTATCATTGTGAGCTGCGATGAAAATAAGTGCATCATAATCAGTAAGATCACTCACTGACTTTCTTTTGAGGACATCACAGTGATCAATAACAAACCCTTCTCCTACAAGAACATTTCTGGCATTATTCTCATCATATTTGAACATATGGAACCTGTCCTGGCCAATCGTGTAATATGTTGAATTTAAAGACCCAATTAATATCAGGTGACCTCCAGGTTTCAGCAACATTGATAATTTCTTAAGATTTCTGATGTAATCATCTTGGTCTGTGCTGATTACATCCAGCAATCCATTACTGATTACACAGTCAGCTTGAGGTAGGACCACGGGATCTGTGAGATTTTCTTTTTGAGAGTCACATTTCACAATCTGCTTTATTGCGGTCTTCAGCCTCATTTCTTTGTCTTCAACTTGGTCACTGAAAAATACAAACACAATAATTGTAATTTATGTAATTGCAAATCCTGCTATAAAATGTATTCTGTTCTGGTTTATGAAACACTAAAATGACGGCATCTGTAGTTATGCGAGATTCCACTTCTACTGATGTAAGAGGTTGATGTTTTTGAATCTTCACTAATGAATGAAGGCTAGGCTTATGTGGTCACATGCAAATATGTTTTGTGGAACAGAATTATTGCAACAGATTGAAGGTCATATTTTTGGAGGAATTCCATATTTTCCAGGATGGCGTACAGCATTCTTCATTTTTTTTGGATACTCCTTGCAAATTCAAGGGAAACTTTGTTTGAATTACACTATTATAGATAATTTCTAAAAAAAAATTATATGCATAGGAAATTGTGCAATAACAGATTTGGATAAATAAAATCCTCCACCTGCCTAGAAACCACAAAAAAAATACAAAATAGTGGATTATATTATGTAGGGTTATAGTAAAATTAATCCAATCTTGGATTTTTACTTTGAGAATTCAGGCCCTATATATAAATGAACATTTGTGGACTATCCCTATCGTTTTGTCTAGTACCCACAAATATTAAGTATCCCCGGGATGTATGTACAGTGTGGTGTGTTAAATGTAGAGATGTGCATGGGCCCCTGTGTTTTGGTTTGAATTCATCATCATGTTTTATTTTTCCAAAACCACCCTCATGTGTTTTGTTTTTGTTTTAGATCTGGATTTATTTTTTTAAATTAATACAAAAAAGCTAAAATTCTGTAATGTTTGCCTTTTTTGATCTTACAGTATTATTAACCTAAATAACATTAATTTCCAGTCAATTTTGACTACCTAACACCTCAATATTATTTTCACCCACTTTGGCCAAATGCTGGGTAAGCAACAGAGCAGCAGACCAAGCACATGACAGTTTAAAATAATTTAGCACACAGATTGCAGACAGAATGGTAGTTTAATTAGCTACACAACTACATAGCAGAAAGTTTTAATTAATTAAGAAGTAGATCAGAGGCCTGAGAGCAATACATAGAGGTAGCAAATGTAGTGGAAAGCAGGTAAAGTATTGATTGATTGATTAAGTAATTTGAATTTGAGGCATGGCCTTGTGAGTTCTGTTTTGCAACAATTGAGAAGAGAAAAAGCTATAAAAGAAAACATTGTTGTTGATGATTCATGGCAAGATTTGCAATAGAATCTGGACATACTAACCCCTCTTTAGTAATTGGGTAACAACATATGTAGTACATTTATGAGGTGCACCAGAGATTCTGAGTATTAGTGCAACTAGCTCAGAGGCCCAAAGGCAGTTCAGCGAGTGGGAGGTGAAGTATACAAGTAAACAAAATGATTGCTTAATTAAAAATATAAAATTGAGATGTGGTCTTGTATCTTTTTGTTCATATTACTAAATAGTACTAAATATGCTCCAAAATTCTGTTATTTTGTATATTTTGTGAGACACAGCATTATTTCTAGTAAAAATGTGTAGCAAATTAGCCATGTGTTAGAGCAATAACCAATAAATTGGAAAAAAAGACTGTCACCAATGCCTCCCCCAAAATACAGCACATAATATAAAATAAAAGCAGACCACGATGGAATTGTCTTTTTCCACTTTTTTGTTTGGAAAAGAAAATTGCTAAATTTTAGCCGTTAAAGTGTACAAGTTGCTATGTTACAATGAAACAAAATGTGTTCACAAAAAACTATAAAAAAACTGTAACTATTTAAAGACCCAAAAAAAGACATGCTTTTGCAAGCTACAGAACACCATTGCCCCAGTAAAGTACTGCAATATACACTGCCTGTAAAACACACAATTTTGAAAAAGCCCATAATGAATAGTGGCGCATGATGGAATTGTCAATGGACACTTCCAACCACCCATTCTTGTTTTGTATATTAAAAAGGACATGCACAGTTTAGCCAACCAGGCAGTTCAGCAACAGGGACTGCATTTTGTGGCTGATGTGGTTGGTTGGTTGCTTGGTTGGTTGCTTGGTTTGTCTGGGCCTCCACAATATAAGCTTCTAATGGGCTTACATCATCTAACAGAGTTGTTAATCATCTCTACATTGGGAATATGTCATTATTCTCCTCACCCTCATTAATATTAACATAATAATCATACAATATTAGCTCATTCCTTTCTGGATTTCATCATTACAGAAGTCTCTGTACATTGTAGCAATTGACAGCAGAGGTCTTCCTAATAGAATATTTAATTAATATTTATCAACTAGTGCTTTTCCACATTTTGAGGAAGTCGCCTCCTATGCTGATCATTCACAAGGTTCCAGGATGTGCTAAACACTCTTTCTGAGTACACACTGGATGGTGGACAGTTCAAGTACACCAAAGCTATGTTTTTACATGGGGCTCCAAATTGCCTTTTTTTCTCCCAGTAATCAAAATGACTGTGTGACATGCTTATTTGTACATTGTGCTTAGTGTATCATACGGGATCATGGTAGAGGTGTCAATAATTTTGGAGAATTCTTTTAAGCCTGATTAGATGTAAAAATGGTGTTTAACTTTGTTGTACTGAATTTACTCATCATCCACACTCCAGTGGGTCTCTTGGAAAAGGTCAGTTTTTTCCTGACAGCAGCATTTGCAGGGGAAACTGAAGCAGGAGACCTTGTTGTGTGTGCCACTTTTTGGCAAGGAGCTCTTTGCATCTCTTACGATCTGTGTGAGTTGGAGAGGCAGACATTAAGTACGACTTAAACCTAGGATCAAGCATGGCTGCCAAAATGTAGTGTTTCAATTGCAAGAGCATAATATAAAATAAAATGATCACACTGTGCAAAATCTATAGTTTGCTGCTTATAGGACCAAAAAATTAGTCTTCATATACTCCCAAAAACTTGAATCTTAAGAACAATGTCCCATAATAGTGCTAAACACAGTTTTTTTTAGAGAAGTATAATGTATCCAATGAAAATAAAAGTAAGCTTTTACCTGAACTGTGGGGAGTTCTTGATGGTATCCATCTTGTGGAGATTGTTGCACCTATAGACCATTTGGACAAACTAAAGCAAAATGAAGGAGGAACCATACTTTAGCCGCTTGGAGTAGTGATATGCTTTTATCATTATTTTTTTGTGAGTGTGATGTATTAATAAATTGTTATCCATGTGTCCAACAATGCTGCACTATTTTTCCTGTCTCTGTTTACTTTTCAGAAATTGTTCTAATTTATTGGAAGTGGATTAAAGGTATACGTGGAAAGAGCCAGTAGCAAAGAAAGAAAAAGAGCAAGAAATTTGGAACATAGGAAAGTGTCCTATATAATAAAAGGAAAGTTAAAATCTTACACTTTTTTATTGGATATGTTATACTTCTCTAAAGGAACTGTGTTTAGTGCTATTATGGGACATTGTTTTTAAGATTCAATTGCAAGATCATGAAAAACCTTTGGTCCTAGCAAAGTGAATAACTAACTTGATCCACAAGTCCAACATACTTAACATAATCACTTATTTTTCATCTCCTCCTTCAGTTTATCTAGCTGCTTTTCCAGTAGTAGTATTAGGGGAATCACCTGACTCAAGCTGGCAGTGTCTCACTTCATTAGTTAGTATTTCAAATGGTTTCTAGTAGCTTGCATAAAACAGAGAGTATTCTCCAGTGTGCTGGACTAAGGTACATTACACCTCCTCTCCCTATGTCATAGCTTGTTTTGTAGGTTTGGATGGTTTGTAGCTGTTCCTACATTCAAATGCCCACAACCCACAGTACACAGTGCCACTGCCTTCAGTATTCCTAAGATTTTTTTTCATATAGCACAAACAAACTTTACTATAATCCTATACTACCCACACCATCTCCCTCTAGTCTTTAGTGTGAAACGGTGCCCAATCATGAGGCAGGGACTTTAATATGTAATCCAAACATGCTAGATCTGATACCAGTAAAATTAGTTTTTCTCTTGTTTTGAGATCTGTACAAGGCCAGAAGGTCCAAGCCCTGGCTCAGTTTGACTCCTAACCCCTAAATTCAGAGGTGTTCAGATTCCAGGAATCTAAACCCTCACATCTCTAGTTAGATGAGAAATGGTCAGCACTGCCTCTTTCACAGGGAAGAACTGAAAGGTACTAGGACTCACCATGATTCTCTCCTTAAAGTATGACCCCTGACATGCTTCCCTTTACCACATTTTTTCTTCATTAGCCTCCATCCTGCATTAACATGCCCCTGAGACTTCACACCCCACTGAGCCAAACAAGGCCCCACAGAGTGCCTCATTACCCTGTACCACCAACACCAAGGAGCATATCACTCCATACCACTATGGCATATGTAATAATACTAACTGGTACCTGGCACTGTGCATCTGAAGAGCATTGCCAAATTGATATGAGCAACTTCCACTTTGTTATGTTTGCTGTATGCAGAGGCAGAGATGGAACAAGCATTTAGAGGACATGCTGATTCTTATAGTGCTAATTGGAGGTCCCAGGGATGACTCCCAGGAAAGCTGGCTTTCAATTTGGATGTATTTCTGTATGTTCCTTTATCATGAGGCCTTACAATAGATGATTAAATGACCCAGAGTGGGTACTGTTATTATGCAGTGTAGGAACCACCAGTTATCAGAGAAGCCATGAAGTTTGCCTTATGGCTTACCTTGTTTTTCAAGTATTGTTGCAGGTACAATTTAGTGTGGTGGGGGACATCTGGGGAACACCCTCCTTTCTGTATTTTTTTAGTATGACCCTTTCTTTTTATGCAGCTGAAGACTATTGCCAAATTGTTTTGAGAAGCTTCCACTTTGTTATGTACCTGGCACTCTATCTGCAAGCTAGTACCTGTGTTTACAACTGTGTCTAATGCCACCTGTCTATAACTGGTTAAAAAAACCTATGATCTTGTTAAGCTGACAGCAATTTAGACTAACCTATATTTGCACACCCACTCTAAGTTCTAGGCCCAGGTTACTAATTTACCTGGCACTAATGTTCCTAGTCCAAAACCCCAGAACTCTGCTAATATGAGGTATCTTCATTTCCTGAAGTAAAGACAGCTTGTTCCAGAATGCTGACACCATCTTCTGATGGCAATAGCCATTGTAACCTACAGGCAATAGGCTACATAATGCACAATTTACACTGAGAAGGAACTGCACATGCACAATAGTGTGTCAGGGTCCTGAAGAAGAAGTTAAGTAATTGCCTTTTATAGCTCCTGTCCCTACTGTATCTGTGTTTTTGATCTTAGATTTCTTACTTCGATGATAATTGGTGATAAGAAACTATAATTATCAGGTCTAAAACCTGATAATTAATAAATGTGCCCCTTAGAATGAATCTGTTATCTGAAAATAAAAATAAAAACATTGTTGTCTTCAATAATATTACAATCATCATCATAATTAGTGCTTATTTCTAAGGAGTCGCAAGATTCACAGCATTGTGAAGGCAAATACACAATTAAATATTATAGAATAAAATAAAAATACAGGACATGTATAAATTTATGGCAAGGCTATAATCATATAGAATGAAAAAGAGCATGTAATGATCATAAAGTTAGAGACACAGTAGCACAACAACAGTCAGTCTACAAATGGGTAGGTGTCAGGGCCGGCTCCAGTGGTCGGAGCACCCTGTGCTAGCCCTTAACAAGGTGCCCTTACATCGCGCACGGTGTAGTAACGAAACGATCAAGATTGTGGGTGTGGTCTAATTATCAGAGGTCATGCCCCTTAAGTGAGGTTATTTATGGGCATGCCCACATGGCACACTTCCAAATAACGTCAGGCTGGGGGTAAAGCCCATCCCTTCATCACTGGCTGGGCTTTCCCCAGCCCTCTTCCCTCAGTGAATGGATGCCGCGTGCATGTGCGCAGCATCCATTCACACTCTGGGGGTCCTACATTGGTGCGGCAGTGGGGGTCCCCATCCTCCGGATTTGACGACCCCCGGGTCACTTTGGCCTGCTGATATCGGGATGCTGGTGAGTGGTGCGCCCTCTATGGGTGGCGCCCCTGTGCAACCACACTGGTAGACACAAGGCTCAGGTGGCTCTTGCTGTGAGAGATTACAGTCTAGACTATACTGTATATTTTATTATATTTGGTGTGCGGTGTTGCAAAAAGGAAATGGAAATAATACAGGTGTACAAAGACAATGAAACATTGATACCAGCTAAATATTTAAGAGTACTTTACTTGTGCAAGTTACCCTTAAGGAAAAAAGGTACTGGATACCATAGTAAATAGCATATTTTAAGTCATTATTTGAAAGGGATAACACAGTGATTACTAATGGCACTTGACAGACTTATAATAAAAAATTTGATGCATCAATATTACTAGTACAACACACAGACATATCTGTAAAATAAAATGTAAACAAACAAAACATAAATGTAAATACTATTTGACTATTTACTTATGGTGTCCTGATGCCCCATTCAACACTATCTCCATCTATAAGTGCAAATCTAATATATATATATATATATATATATATTTGTCTTTTCAAGCCATTATATTATAAAAACACAGCAGGCCCTACAGCTGAATTTAGATCTTACAGTCTGATCTGGCATTGAGTCAAACTTGTAGCCACCCACCACATAACACTACAACCCAAAAGATATCCACAGGTCCCACATTTTAATATAATCATTTAATTCATGGAGATAATGTAGACAAAGAGCAGAGCTTGCTGTTTAAACAGAGAGTTATATAGAACCACACTTTACAGGTGGTCCTCTGTGCCAATAATGTCTTTATTTCATAAATGGCTCCTGTTGAAAACTGTGGTGGGTTATCTGGGCTCATTACCACAAAAAGCTAAGCGCCAAAGGAGGCACTTAAACTGTAATCCACATTCTGCTCACCATAAAGCCAAAGGTAGTGCCCAACTGCACCAAGGAAGCCTCACTTAACAGACTTTCATATCAGAGGTTAACTGTCCAACACCAATTAAAGCCACACAGATCCGCCATCACCAATGAAAATGAGGATACAGTCAAGGGCTACCAGCTGCACCTAAATCAGGCCACTTACAAGCACAACCTACAACCAAGTGGTGAGTGAAGTTGGCATATGGATCATTTATCTCTATAAATAATATACCAGCTACATTATATGCCAATAGATTTTCATATCATGGGGCATATTTATCACAATTGCATATTTTTCTGGGAGATGAGCCGCGAACAGATCCCATTTTGGTTGAAAATCTGAAGGCAGTGTGAGCTTATACTATCCCTCTGATTCATGGTTCGGGTACTGCACATGCGCAACTGTTGCCAGTTATATGCATAAGTGAGGAGCAATGGGGAGAATCCTGAAATTTTTTTTTCAAAAAAGTCCCTGTTTCCACATTCCAGAACTTGTTAATTCTGTCTGCATAGTAGTCCCCATAGAAACCTATAAGGTCTGTTTCTAGGTCGGAAATGGAGTGGCCACGGCAGATTTCGGCATATATTGGTGATATCTGCTGCAGTCCCTTCACAGTAAATCCTACATAATATGAATTCTCACAAATATTGTTTAATAAAAAAATCTAATTGTTCTGTTGTTTAAAATATGGTTTAATAAAAGCTCATTGTTCTGTTGTTTGGTGGATAAAAGTATTTTGAAAAGATCAATGTGTACTCTACTGATATGTTTTTTCTTAGACAGAGAGATGTTTGCTTTGATACTGAACCTGTTTCCTTCTAACGCTGTAACATATGATGTTGTGTGATTCCAATCAAATGCTCCTGTTAGTGTGTTCAGCCATTTGTTTATTTCCATAATGCATTCCTCATTAAACCTAAGTAAATAGATATCTTTGAAAAATTCACAGGCAGAATGGAGATGGTGAATAAAGGGTCCAACACTGATGTCAATCAACATATCTCCGTTAATGTGACCTGCAGAGAAGGAATACAATGATTAGAAAGTTCAGTTTGTCATACTAAACATCAGGGCAGTAACTAGGGCAGTGCGATCAGTGCCATGGTACAGGGCACTGCAGGGCAGGGGGTCTTGTTTGGGCCTGTCAATTTTCCTATTTATTATCATTCTCACTTGTAGCTACATCTTCTTTTATCCCTAGCATCTCCTGGCCACCCCTATCTCTTCCCTGGCCCTTCCCCATGAGGCCATGGCACTTTTTCATGTGAACTATCTTATGTCCCTATTTAAAAAGTGGTGGGGGGGCGCCAATGCTCTCTCTGGCACAGGGCACCAAAAAGTCTAGTTACAGCTCTGCTAAACATCATTCTGCAATGTGATATTAAGTTAAATCAACAGTTTATAATGCTCCTGTCACTGTTTAAATACATGAGGAATGCAGACTTTTTCTGAAAATATTTAATCAACATGAAACCTTAAAGGGGTCAACTTGGACATCTTCTGAAAAAAAAAACCATGTAAACATTGATTTATAATCCCCAAAAGCCAGGGTCAGCATTGGTCATAGGCAACCTCTGTACTTACCTAAAGCTACCTAACTCCAGGGGGGTGCCATGCTGCCATCCATCTGATTTGACTCCAGACAGTCTGGAAATCCACCTGACTGTCCAGAGTCCAGCTGGGTGTTGAGATATGTCCTGCTAGGACACATCTGTGGCCAGCACTAGGACCAGGCATTGTCTCCCAGCACTGAAAGAGGAGCCACTTAACATTTTGGCACTGGCAAGCAACCAATTAGGAGTTGCTGTGATGAGCCAATCGCGTTTCCTCAGGTCATTGCTCTTCAAACTTTTAATTTATCAGACTGCGCATGTGGCGCAAAGTCAGTAAAATTGTGGAGTTAAGGCATAGAAGAGCTCCTTAAGAAACATGGAAGATGTTGTAATACATAAGAATGGAAGAAGGAGCAGAAGAAAGACAGAACATGCCAGGTCAAGCCTAAAGACTGCAGGATATCAAAGACCCTGTGGAAAGGGGGCTCTTGCAAAACAGATTATACTAGCCCCCTTGCTGGAGACATCTGGATAGAGTCAAGTAGCTGACAGCGTCAAGCCAGCATAGTGAGACAAAGATAGGATCCAGCTCTTGGTCACACAAACCCCTGCCGAGAAGTACCAGATCAGAGGGTACCTTCATCAGATTTAATCCTGTTTATGTTAAAAATCACTGTAAATTTCCCTGTGGGAACAAATTGTTCTAGTAATGCATAAGGAAATACTGACATTAGGGTCTAGTATGACACCTCACCATTCAAAGAGTTATTAGGAAGAAATGTTATGCTGTTCAATTGAGTCATATGCAGTAACATCATAAGTTATATCTATGCACACAGTTTTTTTTAAAAAGTATAAAGTCACCTTCACTGAACATACACACATACACACACGCACACACACACACACACACACACACATTTGTAATGCAGAGAACCAACTTGTCGTCTTTTACCATTTAATTCTTTTTTTTCATAGTGAATATTGGCAGCTGCTTCAATGAATGAGCATCATTGTGTTACAAATCTCTCATTGTGTGCACAATAGAAATGGGAAATATTTGTTGTGCCTGCCTGGGCAACATGGAATGAGCTAATGATAGTGACATGGATCAGAAGTATCGAGATTAGTCCACGGTCTCTTTTCCTAATTTCACAATTTTGTACATTTTAAAATTTCTAAGACATCATTTTTCCTTAAATATTCTGCATGAAATTCACTATTCCTAAACTAATAACCCCACAGAACAGAATAAATTGACATATTCATTATTCTGCCTCTATTTATATACTATATATTTCATATGTTACAGAATGTACTAATTATCAGTGCAAAAATGACAAAGTGAAAGATTAAGTGGAACGTTTTATTGGTGGATGTTTGCAAGTTCAGTAAATAGCCTGTTCTGCTGTGAAATTAGATTTGGCTTCAACTGAAATTCATCTGCAAATCCACTGATATACAAATAGACTATAATATGTTATACTCAATACAGTAAGACATTAGTGGGTAGATCTATTGTAGTGCCAGATCATTTGTAAAACTTATTACATGAGACAAGTGTGAAATAAAGGTGGTGTTTATTAAATAATGAGCTATAAGTTCTAGCTGTGCCCCTTTATCAAATTTCAATTAAATAAGACAAATAATAACTTAGCACTATGTACAATATACATACCCTCCTTGAATATACTGTGGAACATTTCCATGGGAAATTTTAATGACTCATCTGCAAAGACCATGTCTGGGCTATCAGAAAAATACGTTTCCAGGACTGCTCTTGAATCCATCCCATGTACATGATAGAGTTTGTGGGAGCTAGAAGTCATCTTGTAATATTATATCACAGACTGATTGACTGTCATGACATTTGTCTCAGGAGTTCTATTTATATTCACTAAGATCCAGCTGTTTACATTTATCATGAGCAGGAAAATCAATATTATTACATGATTATTTGTCCTCTTCTTGAGTTAGTCATGGGAATGCAGGTGATGGTGTCACAAGCTCCTAATATAGAATAAATTATTAAAATGTGACAAAGTACAGTATATCTTATTAGAATCAGCGCCTTTGTGTCTGTTATCCTCTCTCTCTCTCTCTCTCTCTCTCTCTCTACAAAATGTAATAATTATAAGTCTTATGGTGCATACACACGGTCAGATGAACGATTGAATGATTGAACGATTTGAATGATTTTGCCAACAATTTGAACGTTTGAACGATTTTTGACTGTATTAAAATGATTGGAATCATCCAAATCTGACTGCAAACACATCAGATGTCAGATATCATTATTTGTCAAACAGGAATGCACATCGTTCATCATTGCAGGGACACATTTCAGATAACGAATTTTAAAATCGTTATTGTTCAAATCTGAAGGAAAATCTGGCCATGTACCATTACATGCACAATAACAATTATTTTAGCACATGTCTGGTAATGAAATCAGAAAACCCTCCAGGGAATCTCAGGAGGTGATATTGTTAGTGATCAATAAGTGACAGCAACATATAGCTTATAAATTTTATCCTGAAATGATCAGCCAGACTTTATCATATGTAGTCATAAAAGTTATTTGCTTACTTGGGTATATATAGTATAAATAAAAAGGTTAATTTGTTTTTCTCGGTAAAATATCTAGGTAAAAAAATCTACTGGCACCAGTCACCTGATAGAGAAATACCAGTGCTGTTTGAATGTACTGATTTTTAGGTAAATTTCTATTGGCACCAGTCATCTGATATATAAATGGCAGTGCTGTTTGAATATACTGATTTTCTAGGTATATTGTCATTAATTAATATCTGCAAAATCCAGAGTGACTTAAGGTCTGACTATATAACTATATAGTAATTCCTAGATACATGGGATGCTGTGTAGGGTCTGTTATTTTAGAATTTTATGGCTTTGGGCTCTATTTACTACAGTCCGCATATTGAATGCAGATTGTAGTGTGATATTATCGACTGAATTCGCATTGCAAATTCAGGCAATATCACAGGGATTTACTACAAATCCTTTGCAGGGACAGAGCTTGCGATAAAGCTCTGTCCCTGCGAATCCCCTCAGCACACTAGTCACAGTATTTTCGAAAAAAATACCGTGACAAAGTGCCTGCGCATGCGCCGACCGGCCGCCGCTGCTACCCCCCAGTGCTAAGCCCCGCCCCCTGGTGCTAAGCCCCACCACCTGCAATCATGGACCCCCGCTACCCACCTCCCCCCATGACCCCCCCTCCCTTAATAGCACTTACCTGCATGATCCGGGCCTCTGGTGATGTCCTCCATGCATCCAGTCAGGGAATATCCCATACTGCACTGGGACCCGATCACCTGATGACTGGGCCGCAGTGCACTATGGTTCACAAGCTGACTGGCGGGGAGACATCACCGGAGGCCCGATCACCGGTCCGTGGAGTCAGGTAAGTAAAACATTTTTTTTAAATTTTTTTTTCTTTTTTTACAGTAATCAGCTTGCGGTCTGTTTAGACCAAGTAGAAAAGAGAGGAGGTTTTAACCCCCTATTGTTCCTCAGCACACCGAATCATACTAGCAACAATACATGAACACTATATGGTAATAGAATTTCAGAGATACTGGTTGCATGCATTTGCAAATACATGGGAAGCTGCTAGGCCTCGTCAAGGCTTCTCTGTCACCAGCAGTCCCTAACACTAACGGGTTCACATCCGGGGCACAGAGCACCCCAAAAAATGTCCAGCCTAGGACCCCCCCAGGGCATCACATGAAAATGGAAAAAGAGTGACAGTGCAGTGTAAAGTTTAGATATGTGCGAGTAATTAATAAGTGATGAAAGAGATTACAATATATGTGAAAAATTACATGAATAAAAAACAAACATATAAGGTGATGTGAAAAGTAACTATGTGTATTAAGTGGTGATACCTTAAGGAGGCCCAGCCAGAGTGGCCCCGGGGGCCCTATGCCCAAACGCTCACCCCAAATGTAATATATGCCAATTAATGCCTCATAATAAAGCCACATATGTATTTTGGCAAATGTAAGGCCTCATGATAAAGGTACATACAGTACATAAATGCATCCAAACTGAGAGCCTGCTTTCCTGGGAGTCACCCCTGGGAACTCCAACTAGCACTACTAGAACCAGCATGCCCTGCTAATGCTGGCTCATTCATGCAACTCATAACCACAAACAAAAAAATGGCAGCTGCTCAATCAATCTGGTAGCACTTTTTTCAGGTGCATGAAAGGGAGGGGTCATACCAAGTAGAAAAGAGAAGCGATTTTAACCCCCTATTGTTCCTCAGCACACCGAATCATACTAGCAACAATACATGAACACTATATGGTAATAGAATTTCAGAGATATTGGTTGCATGCATTTGCAAATACATGGGAAGCTGCTAGGCCTCGTCAAGGCTTCTCTGTCACCAGCAGTCCCTAACACTAATGGGTTCACGTCCGGGGCACAGAGCACCCCAAAAAACGTCCAGCCTAGGACCCCCCCAGGGCATCACACAAAAATGGAAAAAGAGTGACAGTGCAGTGTAAAGTATAGATATGTGCGAGTAATTAATAAGTGATGAAAGAGATTAAAATATATGTGAAAAATTACATGAATAAAAAACAAATATATAAGGTGATGTGAAAAGTAACTATGTGTATTAAGTGGTGATGCCTTGAGGAGGCCCAGCAAGAGTGGCCCCGGGGGCCCTATGCTCCAACGCTCACCCCAAATGTAATATATGCCAATTAAAGCCTCATAATAAAGGCACATATGTATTTTGGCAAATGTAAGGCCTCATGATAAAGGCACATACAGTACATAAATGAGATGCATGAATGAGCCAGCATTAGCAGGGCATGCTGGTTCTATTTATTTATTCACTCACCATCGATAGCACGCCCCCTTTGGTGCGAGACCCATAACGACAGCTACCCCATCGTTATTTGGGTCTCGCACATGCACACGACGGGGCTCCCTCCATCGTGCGCATGCGCACTAGGGCACCATCGACCCGCTTGCGAGCACTCAGCGCTCGCGAGCGTGTCAGAATCAGGCCCTCTGTTAGCGGCTTATACTGCTTTGCAGCATGAGGAAACTACAACCAAGAGACAGCCAGTTACCATCAAGACAGAGCTACCAGTGGCTGGTTGGTTGAGACAAGAGGGTCTAACCATCGCCAAGAGCCATCACAAGTAGTGATCCACATTGTGAGGTTGGTAAATTTCCAGACTACAGAGGTAGAACTACCATCTTTACAGATTGAATGTTCCAGCTAGCATGCAGAGCTGAGAGCAGTGGTCATGGTCCTAGGAGAGCCACCCGTGGACCAGCAAGCCACTCTGAAGATGTTGGAAGACCTACAAAGTTATTATGGTGTACCTCAAGAAGTACAATCAGAAAATGGTGCTCACATCACTTGGTGCCAAGTTTGTGCCTGGTCTCAGGAGAAGGGAGTGTATTGGGTGTACAATATGTCTTATTACCCTCAGGCAGCAGGCCTAATAAAATGCATGGATTAGGAAAAAGGACCAGATAAGGAAAAAGACACCCACAAATACGTTGAGGAGATGGGATAAGGTCCTTGGGGAGGTAGTGTGCAGTTTGAATGAAAGGGCAGAAAATGTTGACACCAGTACTGCCAAGACCCCCACATGAGGTTATCATCTGGGTAAAAAACAGTCTAGAAAAATCTAGTTCTCACAGTTTTATTGTGAAGGCAAGTTGTGTCTAAACTTTCCAAGAAGTACCATGTGTATTGCAGGTATACATTGGAATCATATGCGTGATACTAATTCTATCTATTTTCCTGCACACAGGTTGTATCCAAGAACTACATAGAACACCACCGAGATGCCATATTTCAACCTGCTAAGCCCAAGACCTGATCAAGGGCATCTACTGCGGTGATGGTGGAAGTGATTCTTACAGTGTGGATGACTGTAAAGGAAACTGACCTATCTCAACATGGAATTTATACAACTACCGGAGCAAAGAAAATAACAAGGGCTCTACATGGATTGACTGATCACTGGAACAATCAGTTGGTTTAGCTACATTATGTGTAAAAACATGGACACTTGGATCAAGTTCACAATACAATGACTCAGAATATGATCTAGATGGTACAGGATGACTATCCTGGCTAGATCCAGCTAATCGGTTCTGTGGGATCATTGGAATCTTACATTTAATAGGATATGTTTTTTATAATGTTTTAGCAATATATTTGGTGATTAAATGTGGTATATGGTTATTAGGTAAATTTTGTTCTATTAAATAAATTGTTAAATTGTATCCTGTAAAGATAATAACTGATACAGGAGAAACTTGGAAGGTATATGGTGCAACATCACCTGAGAGCAAGGGTGGAGTGTATCAGGAGTGACCAAAATGGATTTTTCAAGCCATTTTGATGTTCAGTGCTCTCAGTCAGTTTGGCATCATATACAGATTGTTACAAAGTCCAGTACATATAGAATGTGGTCAAGAGCTTCTAATTTGTAACCAAAGCAGCTTTTGTAAACAAAATAATTTGTCTTAAATTATGTCTGGTACCAGAAAACACTATAAATTAAGTGTAATAAATACAATAAATATGCCTAAAATAATAGCAAAAAAAAAAATGTTTAAATAAAGAAATAATAATACTTTATATATATATATATATATAAGCAAAAATAAATTAAAAAAAACATAAAATAAATGTATAATTAAAACGGATCTGCAGGGTGTAATCAGTTACTAGGACACACATAAAATGCACACTTAAAAGATGTTTATAGCCCCCTTTGTATGAATGTGGTGATTAACCTCTCAGGGTCCGGCACAATAATTACTGAAAAACTTTCCCTGTCTTACCCTACCGAGTGATCTTCTGTTCACAGTCAGTGCAGATAGCCGACGTGCTGTCAGCAGTGTTTTCTCTGTCCAGTTATTGGCAAGTGGCTGCACGACCTCTCTGCTCCATCCTGAGCGCTGTAAGCTGATAGTCCAGGAGATTCTCCACAAGAGAGTAAAATCACTGTTGCTGGGTGCCTTCCTGGGAAGAAAAATAAGGCAACTATAAAGTAGCAGGGAGAAAGAAAGAGGAAAGGGAACAGAAAGGAATAACAGTATTACAGAAACATTGCACTACACATTACGTAATGGAGAAATATGCATATTTCGACCACAAATACCACATGTTAACTAGATGGAGGAAGCTAAGAGCTACTGGACGGGGCATGATGAGTAGCATAATAATCATACCAAAGACTCCATTTTATAAAAGGAGAAGAGGCTTGTGTGGAATACTGTGCTTAAACTCTAGGGTTTCCATGTCATAGCCACGTTGGATAGTAAAAAGTATATTATTGTTTATTGCCATGCTATTGTTTTTGCTTTATTTATGATGATTATGCCATTGTTGTATCAATGTTTGATTATAGCTCTATTTTTTTACATAAAATGTTAGAAGCTTATGAGACCAATTGGCTTTGCATAGTTTGCACTTCATTAGAGGTAGATCGGGTATGAGAAGCCACAACCCTGATGAAGTCTAGTGATCAAATGCATAACGTAAATTCTTGTAACATTCCTGACTGTTTCTTAGCTGTTACTGGAAACAGAAATGCTTCAAGAAATACTTCCAGGCTCTATTCGTGGATTTGTGAGTTACTATAATATGAAGGAGAGTATTAACACCTGTGAAGGCTTGTGTGCAGTCAGCCTACTCCTCTGAGCAGTGACCCACAACCTCTCCTTTTTTAAACTGTTGCTTAAAACATGACATGTTTTTAAGGAATGGCAGTAAATTCAGCAATGTTTGCGGCAAACTGACCCATAATAAATGACAACCCTTATTTTAATCAACTAAAAGGAATTAGAAATGCAAGAAATAGTTGTGGTCTAACTATAAATATATGCGGCTCAACCAATGTGTGAATGCCACAGGGTAAATATTTACTAAAGGTTGATTTTGGTTGATGTTTGGTCGATTTTGGGTTTCAGGGTCTAAATCACACATTTACTTAAAGATGTTTGTTTAACATAATTAATATATTAGTAATATATGTGATTTAGAACCTGAAACACAAAATCGACCAAAAGTAGACCATACATCAACCAAAAATCGAACATAATGACTTTTAGTAAATATACCAGAAATCTTTTTAGGGCTGTCATGGATCTCAAAGTTTTATGAGATAAACAGTAACAGTTTACAAATACAGATGTGTCCACATATATTATTTCTGCTGTCACACCAAATAGCCCCTCTCAACACATTAGGTCCTGTGTGACTCTACTAGTGCCGGGCATATTTTTTGCCCAAAAAGTTTTTCGATGCACCTAGAATCAGCATCATGAGTCTGTGCTGATTAATTTGACATATGACACTTGAACATCTGTGTGTGACTAAGTCTCTGAATCTGCATACAAAGTGCTACAATCCACTGGCAGCAGCAGTTTTTTTCATTCCAAGGTCCATTGTGGTTCATATACAGACTTGGTTGCACACAGATATACAAGTGTCACATATCAAATTATTCAGCACAGTCTCTGGGTGTGTCCTAGTCACATCACACTGTTTCTAAGATGCATTTGTGGGCAAAAAAAGATGTTCAATGCTAGCAGAGTCACACAGGACCTGCTGACTTACTCCCACCAGGTGTCTCACACATTCTGAAATTACTTTATAAAAGTTTAAGAATGTATATGAAGATCTGTTATATTTCTCCTTCTAAGTACCCCCATAACTACTTCTCTTTGTGAGCTGCGATGAATATGAGTGCATCATAGTTGGTAAGATCACTCACTGATTTTCTTCTGAGGATATCACAGCAATCAATAACAAACCCTTCTTCTAAAATGTACTTCCACCCCACTGTATGCTATACTGGTGTGCTATACCTCCACGGAACTGCATCCTACATGGGCAGGATGTGTTTTACGTGGATCTATTCATACAGGGTATATCATACTGCCACACATGTGTCACTTTCCCATATATGCCTTTGGTCCTTGCATGGTTGATCACCTACAGAGCAACCTTAGTAGTGTGCCCATCATGGATGCTTCACCTGATACACTCGTTGATGGGATGAAAAATGCATGGACCTGACTATTATGGTGGGACCCTACTCCTAACATCAGGACACTGCAACCACACACATTTTGTGTTATCTGTTCTAGGTGTAACCTATTCCACACAGGGTAATCCTACGTAATGTGCCCAAGACGGCTGCCTCATTTGGTACCTTTTGTGGGTGGAATATATAACCCATGGAAGTTATTTCCCAAAATATCTGCACCAACCCTGCAATATGCTTATTGTGCTCTCTAGGTTTCCGTTGATTTTAATTATCTCTGTGTGGTTGTCTTTTTTTTGCAACACCAAATCCTTGTACAATGTACCATATTTTCTGATGTCTCTAAAGGGAGGAGGAGGAGGAGGAGGAGGAGGAGATTTCTGGCGAATCATGTAATATGTTTCATTTAAAGCCCAAGTAATATCAGGTGACCTCCAAGTTTCTGCAAAGTTGATATTTTCTTAATATTTCTGATCTACTCATCTTGGTCTGTACTAATGATATCCAGCAACTGATCACAGAGTCAGCTTGAGTTAGGATCACAGGGTCTGTGAGATTTTCATTTTCAGTGTCACATTTCACAGTCTGCTTTATTGCTGTCTTAAGCCTCATTTATTTGTCTTGATATTGGTCACTGAAAAATACAAACACAGTATATGTAATTTATGTAAATGAAGTCCTGCTTTAAAAATGCCTTTTATTCTGGTTTTTGAGCAATGATTTATGAAACATGAAAATGATGTCTATAGGTGGGCAAGATTCCACCACTACTGATGTGAGAGGTTGATGTTTTTGAATGTTCTCTACTGAGTCAGGGCTATGCTAGTCATGTGCCCACATGCAAATATGTTTTGTTGAAAAGGATTATTTAAGTGGTGGAGCAACCTAATATTTGGGGGAATTCCATGTTTTCTGGGTGGGTGTACAGCATTCTAGTAACTGCAAAAAAACCTGAATTTACGTTTACCTTGACATTGGCAGACATTGGCCCTTATTTTATTCTTTGGATACTCTATGCAAATTCAAGGTGAACTTTATTTGGGATTAAGTGTATTTAAAGTAATGTAATAAGATATTCAAATGTACAGTACAACATTGATATTTATAGTATAATGAAGACCAGTGAAATGTGTGAAGCTGAATGCAAGCACATTTCAGCAAATAAAAAGCAGCCTTTTGGAAATAATATATTTATTTTAGCAATTGCATAGGAATTTGTGTAATTACAGGTTAGTATAGATAAAATCCTTATTTGGAGCAAAAACAACAATAAGAGACAGGGGCGTTTCTATAGAGGAGGGGGCCCGTGTGCAGTCTCCAACATGAACCCCTACCTCTCTGTCCGGCGTCCGGCAGCGCACTGAGATGTGCGCGGCCAGTGCCGGAGTTATAGACTCTGGGCACTAGAGTGCACCCAGAGTCTATAGAGTATGCGCAGGTCACAGGGAAAATGGGCATGGTGGCCATTTTCCCTGTACAGTGCATGTGCAAACAACGGGAAAATGGCCCAGTGGCGATTTTTCAGTTGATTTTACAGCGCCGGACCCCGCGCTGATGTGGGTCTCCGGAGAGGTAAGTAATACTATGGGTGCAGGGTGTGTGGTGCAGGGCCCCCCTGGACCCAGGGGCCTGTATGCCCCGCACACCCTGCACCCATTATAGATACGCCCCTGAAAAGAGATAAAAGACAAATTAATGTAGGGGTGAGCGGGTTTGGATTTCTGAAATCCGAACCCCCCCGAGCCCCCCCGATCCGAGTCCGATCCGAGTCAGGCTCGACTTTTCCCGCCTGACTCGGATCTGACATCGAGGCAAAACGTCATCATCCCGCCTTCCGAGTCTCGCGGGTTTTGGATCCTATATAAGGTACCCGCGTCGGCGCCATTTTCTCACTCGGCTGTGGACAGTGAAGAGGGAGGGTGGGAGTTAGTGCTGTGTAGTGTAGTGTAGTGTAGTGCTGCTGTTGTCCACTACTTCAAAGTCCATAGGGGCTGGCTGTGTTGTGCTGTGCTGCTGTTGTTAATAGGGGCTGTGTCCACTACTTCAAAGTCCATAGGGGCTGGCTGGACTGTGTTGTGCAGTCAGTTCTCCATAGGGGCTGTGTCCACTCCAAAGTCCTGTGCAGTGTCCCAGTCCTAAAGGGGTGCTGTAGTGTTGTCCAGGGGGTGCTCTGTCCATCAGGGGTGCTCCCCCCAAGTGCTAAAAAAATAATATATTTTCTGTGTTTGTGAATTGTGTGCGCAGTAGCCGCACGTGCATCAACAAAGTAGTGCCAAGCGTGCGCCTGTGTCATAAGTAAAGGGCCGGCTGGCTTGACCGTTAAAGGGTGCTGTAACCCCCGAAAGTACACTCCAGTCCAAACCAAAAAAAAATTATTTTCTGTGTTTGTGAATTGTGTGCGCAGTAGCCGCACGTGCATCAACAAAGTAGTGCCAAGCGTGCGCCTGTGTCATAAGTAAAGGGCCGGCTGGCTTGACCGTTAAGGGTGCTGTAACCCCTGAAAGTACACTCCAGTCCAAACCTAAAAAAAAATTATTTTCTGTGTTTGTGAATTGTGTGCGCAGTAGCCGCACGTGCATCAACAAAGTAGTGCCAAGCGTGCGCCTGTGTCATAAGTAAAGGGCCGGCTGGCTTGACCGTTAAGGGTGCTGTAACCCCCGAAAGTACACTCCAGTCCAAACCAAAAAAAAAATTATTTTCTGTGTTTGTGAATTGTGTGCGCAGTAGCCGCACGTGCATCAACAAAGTAGTGCCAAGCGTGCGCCTGTGTCATAAGTAAAGGGCCGGCTGGCTTGACCGTTAAAGGGTGCTGTAACCCCCGAAAGTACACTCCAGTCCAAACCTAAAAAAAAATTATTTTCTGTGTTTGTGAATTGTGTGCGCAGTAGCCGCACGTGCATCAACAAAGTAGTGCCAAGCGTGCGCCTGTGTCATAAGTAAAGGGCCGGCTGGCTTGACCGTTAAAGGGTGCTGTAACCTCCGAAAGTACACTCCAGTCCAAACCAAAAAAAAATTATTTTCTGTGTTTGTGAATTGTGTGCGCAGTAGCCGCACGTGCATCAACAAAGTAGTGCCAAGCGTGCGCCTGTGTCATAAGTAAAGGGCCGGCTGGCTTGACCGTTAAGGGTGCTGTAACCCCCGAAAGTACACTCCAGTCCAAACCTAAAAAAAAATTATTTTCTGTGTTTGTGAATTGTGTGCGCAGTAGCCGCACGTGCATCAACAAAGTAGTGCCAAGCGTGCGCCTGTGTCATAAGTAAAGGGCCGGCTGGCTTGACCGTTAAAGGGTGCTGTAACCCCCGAAAGTACACTCCAGTCCAAACCAAAAAAAAATTATTTTCTGTGTTTGTGAATTGTGTGCGCAGTAGCCGCACGTGCATCAACAAAGTAGTGCCAAGCGTGCGCCTGTGTCATAAGTAAAGGGCCGGCTGGCTTGACCGTTAAAGGGTGCTGTAACCCCCAAAGTACACTCCAGTCCAAACCAAAAAAAAATTATTTTCTGTGTTTGTGAATTGTGTGCGCAGTAGCCGCACGTGCATCAACAAAGTAGTGCCAAGAGTGCGCCTGTGTCATAAGTAAAGGGCCGGCTGGCTTGACCGTTAAAGGGTGCTGTAACCCACAAAGTACACTCCAGTCCAAACCAAAAAAAAAATTATTTTCTGTGTTTAGCCGCACGTATATATCAAATCGATATAACATAAATGGAGGACCAAACTTTCTCCGATAAAAATAAAATAGAGAAAGATCAAGAACCACTTCCTCCTAGTGCTGAAGCTGCTGCCACTAGTCATGACATAGACGATAACATGCCATCAACGTCGTCTGCCAAGGCCGATGCCCAATGTCATAGTAGAGGGCACATACAATCCCAAATGGCAAAGTTCAGGAAAATGACCTTGAAAAAGACATTTAAATCAGCTGAAGAGAAACGTAAACTTGCCAATATGCCATTTACGACACGGAGTGGCAAGGAACGGCTAAGGTCGATCCCTAGTATGTTCATGACTAGTGGTTCAGCTTCACATGACGATGGAAGCACTCCTCCCACTAAAAAAATCAAAAGAGTTAAGCTGGCAAAAGCACAGCGAAGAACTGTGCTTTCTAAGAAGATATCACAAATCCCCAAGGAGAGTCCAAGTGTGGTGGTGGTTGCGATGCCTGACCTTCCCAGCACTGGACGGGAAGAGGTGGCTCTTTCCACCATTTGCACGCCCCCTGCAAGTGCTGAAAGGAGCACCCACAGTCCACTTGCTGATATGCAAATTGAAGATGTCACTGTTGAAGTACAACAGGATGAGGATACTGGTGTAGCTGGCGCTGAGGAGGAAGTTGGCGAGGAGGATTCTGATGGTGATGTGGTTTGTTTAAATCAGGCTCCTGGGGAGACAGTTGTTGTCCGTGGGATGAAAAAGCCCATCACGGTCATGCCTGGGCAGAAGACCAAACATTCCACCTCTTTGGTCTGGCAATATTTCTATCCAAATCCGGACAACAACTGTCTTGCCATATGTACCATATGTAAAGGTGAAATAAGTAGGGGTAGGGACGTCAACCACCTAGGAACATCCTCCCTTATACGGCACCTGCAGCGCGTTCATAAAAAGTTACTGTCAAGTTCAGAAACTTTGGCTCAGACCGTAAGCAGTCCAGGGACACCTAAATCCCGTTGTCCTGTTGTATCCAAGCGCCTGCAAACCACACCGTCAACTCCCTCCTCGTCAATTTCCTCCTTAGTCAGGATCGGAAGTAGTCCTGCAGGCCATATCACTGGCATGACTGACTCTCCTATCCGGGATTCCTCCGGAGGATCCTGCATTGCTACGCCTACTGCTGCCGCTGCTGCTGTTGCTGCTGCTGCTGGGAGTCGTTCATCATCCCAGAGAGGAAGTAGGAACACCACTACTTTTACTAAACAATTGACCCTCCAACAGTCCTTAGCGAGGAGGATGAAGTACGACAGCAGTCATCCTGAAGCAAAACGTATAACTGAGGCCTTGACTGCTATGTTGGTGTTAGACGTGCGTCCGGTATCCGCCATTAGTGCAGTGGGATTTAGACAATTGATGGAGGTAGTGTGTCCCTGGTTCCAAATCCCGTCTAGATTCCACTTCACTAGGCAGGCGATACCGAGACTGTACAGAAACGTCAGAAAAAGTGTCCTCAGTGTCCTGAAAAATGCCGTTGTACATAATGTCCACTTAACCACGGACATGTGGACAAGTGGAACAGGGCAGACTAAGGACTATATGACTGTGACAGCCCACTGGGTAGATGTATCACCTTACGCAGCAACAGCAGCAGCGTCACCAGTAGCAGCATCTCAGAAACGCCAGCTCGTTACAAGGCAGGCTATGCTGTGTATCACCGGTTTCAGTAAGAGGCACACCGCCGACAACCTCTTAGAGAAACTGAGGGAAATCATCGCCCAGTGGCTTACCCCACTTAGACTCTCCTGGGGATTTGTGATATCTGACAACGCCACCAATATTGTGCGGGCATTACATCTGGGCAAATTCCAGCACGTCCCATGTTTTGCTCACACAATAAACTTGGTGGTGCAGAATTTTCTGAAAAGCGACAGGGGCGTGCAGGAGACGCTTTGGGTGGCCCGAAAAATTTCTGGCCACTTTCGCCATTCAGCGACTGCGTGCCGAAGACTGGAGCGCCAGCAAACACTCTTGAACCTGCCCCGCCATCACCTGAAGCAAGAGGTTGTGACGCGGTGGAACTCAACCCTCTATATGCTTCAGAGGATGGAGGAGCAGCAAAAGGCCATACAAGCCTATACATCCACCTATGACATAGGCAAAGGAGGGGGTATGCACCTGACTCAAGCGCAGTGGAGAATGATTTCCGTGTTGTGCAAGGTTCTTCAGCCCTTCGAACTTGCCACACGTGAAGTCAGTTCAGACACTGCCAGCTTGAGTCAGGTCATTCCCCTCATCAGGCTTTTGCAGAAGCAGCTGGAGAAAGTGAAGGAGGAGCTAAGACGGAGCGATTCCGCTCGGCATGTGGGACTTGTGGATGAAGCCCTTCATTCGCTTTGCCAGGATTCCAGGGTGGTCAATCTGTTGAAATCAGACCACTACATTTTGGCCACCGTGCTCGATCCTAGGTTTAAAGCCTATGTGGTGTCTCTCTTTCCGGCCGACACAAGCCTGCAGAGGTGCAAAGACCTGCTGGTGAACACACTGTCAGCTGAAGCGGAACGTGACACGTCAACGGCTCCTTCTTCATTTTCTCCCGCAACTGGGGCTGCCAGGAAAAAACTTAGGTATCCTAAGCAACCCGCTGGCGGTGATGCAGGGCAGGCAGGACCAAGTTTGGACATCTGGTCCGGACTGAAGGACCTGGCAACAATTTCTGACATGTCTACTGTCACTGCATATGATACTGTCACCATTGACAGAATGGTGGAGGATTACATCGGTGACAGCATCCAAGTAGGCATGTCAGACAGTCCATACCTGTACTGGCAGGAAAAAGAGGCAATTTGGAGGCCCCTGTACAAACTGGCTCTATTTTACCTGAGTTGCCCCCCCTCCAGTGTGTACTCCGAAAGAGTGTTTAGTGCAGCCGGGAACCTTGTCAGCGAAAGGCGTAGGAGGTTGCTTCCACAGAATGTGGAGAAGATGATGTTCATCAAAATGAATTATCAGCTCTTCCAGGGAGACCAGCCTCCAGAACGTACAGAGGGACCTGTGGTGGTGGATTCAAGTGGGGACGAGTTAATACTTTGTGAGGATGAGGATGTACACACTGAAGAGGGTGAGGAATCGGTGGATGAGGAGGATGAGGATGACATCTTGCCTCCGTAGAGCCAGTTTGTGCAGGGACACATTAATTGCCAGCTTGTTTTGTGGGGGCCCAAACGAACCAATCATTTCAGCCACAGTTGTGTGGCAGACCCTGGCGCTGAAATGATTGATTTGTTAAAGTGTGCATGTCCTGTTTATACAACATAAGGGTGGGTGGAAGGGCCCAAGGACAATTCCATCTTGCACCTCTTTTTTTCTTTGCATTATGTACAGTTTGGGGCCTAGTTTTTCTAACTGCCATCCTGTCTGCCACTGCAGTGTCACTCCTAGATGGGTCACGTGTTTGTGCCGCCCACTCGTGTCGCTTAGCATAGTCATCCAGCTACCTCGGTGCAACCTTTTGGACATAAAAACACTATTGTGAGGTGTGAGGTGTTCAGAATAGACTGGAAATGAGTGGAAATTAAGGTTATTGAGGTTAATAATAGCATAGGAGCAGAAAAACCTACAAATTCTGTGATTTTAGCTGTTTTTATGCTTTTTTTCAAAAAAATACAGATCCAAAACACAAAACCCAGAACCCAAAACACGGAAGGGTGGTTTTGGCAAAACCAATCCAGATCCAAAACACGAAGAAAGATCCAGATCCAAAACCAAAACACAAAACACGAAAAGTGGCCGGTGCACACCCCTAAATTAATGTAACAGGTTCTGTATAGGTTTTTATACTATTGTTAGTCATCTATATTTTAATAAATAAAAATTATATTGAATGTAACTTTGGACTGAGGAGGCGTAATTGGCATCTATGTCTATAGATTGTCATTAAAAGGTTAGTATAAGATGATATGACCATCACCTATAACAAGTGAGCATTACTAATTGGATGTTACTGTAAGTATGAAAACCTTTAGAGGACAAATTACACAATTGTGTGCTTTATCTCTTTTATTGTTGTTCATGTGCCAAGGGTGGATTATCTTTATCTATTTGTTTTAACAAGGCACAAAGGGATCCCTTCCCCCTTCCTTGGATGTACAGTAGTGCACCAAGTCCCCCAAAGAAGTTAAGTGATCACCATTCGGAGTTCCCATCACTGTGTATGTTTTTGATACATTTGAGCGATCCTTAATTTCTAGTTGCCATGATACATGGTGATAAAAAAATAATAATTATTGGGTCTGAAACTCAATAAACCACAATAAAAGAGATAAAAACACAAAATAGTGTTCTTCTTTGATACCTCTCCCAGTAAATTGTGTATTATGTAGCCCATAGGCTACAATAGATAACACTATCTGAAGATGGCATTAGTATTCTCGAACTTGGTAAATTCAGCAATAAAGCATGGAAGCTGCTTTTGTGGTTAAAAATATATTATGATCACCTACAACAGCTAATTATTTATTTGTATCATTACTTATGCAATTACCATTAAGAAAGACGGTACATGAATACCACTGAAATAAAAATTGTAGTCCTTTTTTTTAATAGGGAAAAAACAGTGATTACTTGGAATCGGTATGAAAAACCAACGGCCACCTGGTTCGATTCCTGGCAGCGTCTGGCCGACAAAAGCAGACTTCCCAGCAGCGGAAGCCTGACAGCGCTGGAAATCCCGATCGTCGCTAAGGTAAGTATAAACTAACCTAACCTAACCCTCCTTAGGGGTGCCTAACCCTAACCTCCCCCCCAAGTGCCTAACCCTATTCCCCCCTCTAAGTGCCTAACCCTAACCCCCCCTTCCCCGCTGCCTGCACCTAAGTCCTCTGGGGGGTGCCTAACCCTAAGTCCCCCCCAGGGGTGCCTATCCCCAAGTCCCCCTAGGGTGCCCTAAACCTCCCCCCCCCGCTGCTGTCCACTCGCGGCACCCGGCATCCCTTCGATCGGGATGCCGGGCGCCTGTCTCCCGGCTTCGGGGAAATGACAGGTGTCTAGATATAGACGTCTGGCATTTCACCCTCGCTGGGATATGACAGTTGGGAAGCCAGCTGTCGGCATTAAGGAAGCCGGTTTCCCGATTGTATACCGATTACTTATGACACTTGACAGATTAATGATAAAAACTAGTACTATACATCAACACTTCTAAAGGAAAGTAAAATGTAAATAAACAGACTACACAAATCTGAACAAAATTTGACTAGTAGAGATGAGAGACATGCTTCACATAGCAAAATAAATATATTAAATAGAGATGTGCGGGGCCATATTTCTGAAATCCGCACACACCCGAATTTAAGTGTTCTTAGTAGAATCTGGTCAAGGTTAGGATTTACTTTTGTATCCTGGTTTGTAAATTGGATTTAAAACCAAACTCTGTTTTCTAATATTTTAGCTGTTTTTATCAATTTTAAATGTTTTTGTCCCGAATCCAAAACTAAAATATTTGAGAGTGGTTTGCAAATCCAAAACCAAAACATGAAGATGAATTCAGATCCAAAAGCAAATCCAAAACACGGGGTCCACACACATCTCTAATTTGAACTTTATAGAACATCATCAGTTACTGCAGCCATCTTAATAAAGGGCCTGATTCAAACTTGGGAATATCGTAAAGCTGGGTACACACTGACAGATACATTGACTGATCAATTGATCGGCCAATGTATCTGCTGCCCGTCGGGCAGTGTGTACCCGCAATATGTCGGTGAATGCCGGCATTCACCGACATATCGCATTGGCTGCAGACATATCTGTCCATTGGCAGGTGTGTATGGGCGGTCGGCAGACTGCCCATACACACAGTGGCAGCCGTGAGGAGGGGGACGGGACATGACCTTGCCTGCTGGGGTACGCCCCTGACACACCCCCTGGTCGCCAGGACCTGCGGGCAGACACAGATGATGGTTGTTCAGTCTGTTCGAACAACCATCATCTGCAGATTTATCTGTATAGTGTGTACCCACCAGAAGAAAGAGCAAGTAACTGTGTACCTTGGTAACACCATGCTGCACTGCAGGTGGGGCAGATATCCAATGTGCAGAGACATTAGATTTGGGAGGGATGTGTCAAAACTGAGATCTAAATTGCAGTGTCAAACAAATAAAGCTGTCCAGCATTTGTGGGCTACATGCAAACGCAGCCAGTATTTACCCTGCATGCTAAAAATAATGTATGTATTTAGTACCCCTTGCATTGTTGGTTTGTCCAGGTGCACAGTTACTTGCTCTGTTTTACTATATTCCCAAATCTGAATCAGTCCCAAAGTCTGTGAGATTTATAATCTATATAAAAAAATAAAAAACAAACAGAAAGCGCATTTAACGGATATACAAATAAAAAAAATATTATCTAGTGTACTCAACTGTATATAAAAATATCAAATATCAAAGTAATCATATTGTGTATGAACACCTTAGCTAGGGTGGTTTAGATGAATCTTGAATGATAGTTCGGACTCCTGACACCCAGAAGCACACTGTGCTGACAATAAACCAAAGGTAGTGCGCAATTGCACTGTGGAGGCCCCACTTAACAAACTTTCATACCAATTGAAGCCACGCAGCTCCTCATCAAATGGTAAATGGCCATCATCTGAGAATGGAGTCTAGGGCTTCTAGGTGGATAGGCCCCAATACCTGAATAAGTCCACTGACAAGCTCAACCTAAAACCGAGCTGTGAGTGAATTTGAAGAATACTAATGGGAACATCTACAATATATTTAAAACCCTTATGAAGGCAAGATAAAAGAAGTGAGATACCCCATTAAGAATGGTTAAATAATCAAGACAAAATATACTACAGCCAAACACATATAGATAAATCCCATAACATGGATTTTATTACTATCCATATATACCCAAGATGATTTTTAATACCTCTCGGTGCATAGTAGAATTTAATCATGGGGGGGTCTTCTGTGTGAGCTGAGTCATAGCAGTGAGGACAGTGACTGGACCAGGTCATTGTGGCACTCTATGTTAGCCCCCCTCCTGTTCACATGATGTCATGTGAAGGAGCTGGGTCATCAGCAGGAGAAAGTGTAGAGCTGTCTATATGCTGTGGATGGCTCTACACACTGCATTGTGCGTGCCTGGATCATCCTACAGTATGGCGGCTCCGGGCAGCACTGCAGCAGCACTACTGGCTGCAGGGTGATTTTCCAGGCACCATGATAGCCAGATGCAAGAGAAATGGGGCAACAATGAAGTGGTCTTGGTGAAGGCATCACTCACTCACCCTGCTCTGTGGCCCTGAGGACAGATATCATGATTTATAGCAACTGCGAATGACCGAGCCAATCATACACAACTTTGAGCATCAATGAGGGATTCAGAGCTGTACACTTTTCAGTCACCCATGACCTGCCATTAAATGGGCATAACTGGGGCATACACACCTAGGCTAAGTGTCCTGTAGGCATGTAATAGGTGTGTACTTAGAATTGCAGCCTATTCAGAGGTTTGTGTATGCAGTGATATGTTTGAATTCAGACAAATATCTTGCACCAGGCATAGAGAATAGTGGTGATGCCTACTTTCATGGGCAGATGGATGGTGGCAAATTGGCTGCATAGATGCATGGAACCCTGAATCCAGGGGAGAATCTGCATTTATTTCTGAGCATGCAATGTGGTTGCATCCGTGGTCAATTTGCATGTGGCACTGAATCGGTTCCAGAAACTCTATCCCCATGATATGTATTATCCCATCTGAAACCATAGAAAATGGGAAAACATCACTCTGCTTTCTGGTTTGGCTCCTCTGCGTATGCTGCACATGTGCAGCTGTCAGAGGGGTGTCATAGAGTGGGATATGGAGGAATCCTCTCCAAAAAAAATCCCTGTTACAGTAATCCAGAGCTTGTTGATTAATCATACTGCATAGCAGCTCCCATAGAAACCTAGATATGGAGGAACCACGGAAGATATAGGAAATATCTGCTGCAGTTCCTCTATGATATGTTTTGGTTCTGCTTAAAATTTGCAGGTAACCCCTCAAAACACTCATTTTGTCCCACAAATATTGTTTAAATAAATATGCCCCCATGAGAGAAAATGGTCAGTGTGCACTTACACAGGTTTGTTCTTAGACAGAAAGATGTTTGCACCTATACTGAACCTGTTTCCTTCTAAAGATGTAACATATGATGATGTGTGATTCCAATCAAACGCTCTTGTATGTGTGTTCAGCCATTTGTTCAGTTCCATAATGCATTTCTCATTGAACCTCAGTAAATAGATGTCTTTTAAAAATTCACCAGCTGAATAGAGATGGTGAATAAATGGTCAACCACTGATGTCAATTAAAATGTTTCCGTTAATTTGACCTGCAGAGTAGGAGAACAATGGTTAGAGAGTAATAATAATAATAATAATAATAATAATAATAATAAAAATAATAATAATAATAATAATAATAATAATTATTATTATTATTATTATTACTATTTTTAAACTTTATTTATAGGGTGCCATATGTGTTACATAGGGTGATTCATAAGCCAAAACAATAAGACAGTACAGGGTAAAACAGTACAGTACAATAAAGTGGACACGTAACAACTTGTAAAAAATAAAAAATAGTAGGTACAACATTCTATTAAAAACAATAGATTAATTAAATGTCACAAGAATATATGCAACTGGCACTGCTGCCCCAAAAATACTGCTGGTTTGAAAATAGCATATATTTTATTAAAAAATAAATAAGTTAAAAAACTGTAATTTAAAAACTTAATTATGATAAATTTATTATTAGAAAATACATACATTATACACATATTGACCTGGACTAAGGAATAATGTTATACTGTGGCCACAGATTATATAATAAACGATTTTGTCAGTCCAGTTTTAGGATGTTACTTGTGAAACTTAGATAAGTCTCGCTTACGCAGGTGTAATATCTCCCAAGGGTTAGTAAGAGTGAACCAGGAAGTGGATAATGCAGGTTAATTTCAATATATGCAACTTATGTCCTCCTGCTGCTGTTGTCAATCTAATATACATCTATTCATAGTCAGGTGCATATACTGCAACCATTTATAATTTGTTAATGTTCTTGTTTTTTAACTGGGCTATGGGCAGGATGCCCTGGAAGCACTGATTTTTAGTGTGTTGAGTCTTAGACACCTCAGCAAGTTAAAGAGTCCTTTGCTCTTACTTGGCTGCCTAAAGTCCACTGTGTAATAGCCACTGCCACCACTCAGCGTGGGTTAGTAGCCACATGTTAGTAACTTCTGGCTTCTGATTTCCTGCCCAGCTTCTGGTTATTTTGTTCCACCTGTGTATGTGATGGTCTACTGATGCATTTCTCTGCCTTCTCACCCGGTGGCTTGGAATGCAATTAATCTTTCCCGATAGTGTTCTAAATTTTTTTTACTGGAAGTTTGCAGCTTTGGAAAAAGAAGCCTTTACTGCTGTAGAATTACATGTGCTTAATTACCACTGTAACTCCACTTGAATACACCTTCAGTAGTCATAGTGGGCAGTTCTAGTGCAGACCACTTTCTGATCTAATTATATGAGACAAGCATGAAATAAAGGTGGCATTTATTTAATTAGGAACTGTAAACAGCAAATTGAAAAAAATGCTGTACCCCATAACCAAATTTCAAAAAAGACATAATAATTTTAGCAGTACAAATTACAATATATAGTACAAATCCTCATTGAAAATATGGTGGAACCTTTCCATGGGAAATTTTAATACCTCATCTGCAAAGAACATGTTTGGGCTATAAAAATAAAGAATCCAGATATGCTTTTGAATCCATCTAATGTACATGGTAGAGTTTGTGGGAGCTAGAAGTCATCTTGTAATATTATATCATAGACTGGTTGTCTCTCATGTCTTTTGTCTCAGGAGTTCTATTTATATTCACTAAGATCCAGCTATTTACATTCATAATGTGCAGGAAAATCAATATTATTACTGTACATGATTATTTGTCCTTCTTGTGAGTTGCTCATGGGAATGCAGGCATGGTATCCTAATCTCCTAATATAGAATACATCCAATTTTCCAGTTTAGATTCAATAAAATGTGACACATGCTTAAAGTATACTGTATCTCAAAATAATCAGTGCTTCTTCTATAGAGGCTATCAATAGTAGTTTACAGATAAACGCTGTCTGCAATAGATCATAGACAATCTATGTCCAAAATATTACCTATACTGAGGTTTGTCAATATTGAATAATTTACAGCTTAATACTGGATACAATAAATAGGAGATTAAAATGTCCATAATTAATTACATAGGCTTTTCTGTGATAGTTAATTTCCAATTAATTTGCCAGCTTTAAATGTTTCTTATAGGTATGATGTAACAAATAGCATTCTTAAAACACTGCTCTTAGAGGTATCTTACAGTTTTTATTCTCTGGATGAATCCCAATGAAATATTCCTAATGATTCAGCAATAAAATATATGCATCAATATATTCATTAAAACATAATCATCAGTTTATAGAATAAGTGTATATTCTATCTTATTTCAATGGAAAACAATATAGAGAATACATATTTGTAAGAGAACAGAGTCCTCCCACAGGACCAAAGGTGTTCTTTCAATTTGTAAATAGTATAAAAAATTCTCAGCTCCACAGTAACAGATTTACCGGTTGTTACTGTCTATTTGTATTACTGTTATACTGTAAGAAAGCTACTATATATAAGACAAAACACACTTAAAGGTAATACTGTGCTATGAATGCACTCCCACTATATCAAATAGGAATTTGGTTATATTCTGGTAAACATTGAAAAAAAAAATCTATATAAAATATATGTGGTTCAGAGGACACTACAGCAAAACAAAATGCAGTTTTAAACAGACAGGGAGTTCACAGCTTTGGTAAGGTGATCAATCATACAAAATGTTCCCTATATCAACATTAGTTATGAGGAAGACTACCAAATATATAAACAGTCCAAGGATGCAGATATCCTTTTTAACACAGGTTAACTTTAGGCATACATGTGTTAAACTAAATCACTAAAGGTGTTATGTGACAGTATTGTAGAGAATAAAGGTCAAGTATTGTGCTGCTCTCACTGCATCTGCTGCTCACCATCTTGCTAAAAAGTATAGGATGGTGAATGAGAGAGCAGGGGACCCAGTATTGTTATGAAAGACAGGCAGAATGAGAGGGCTTTGTGGCAACCACAGAGAAAGTGGCTGTTGGACCTGATGCAAAATGCAGTACAAAAGTGTCTGCACCACATACCTGAGGTGCAGGACCCTCTTGAAAGTGAAGATAGCAATATAAGTGTCTCTGCTGCATGAGGTAGCTACAGTCTGGTTTGGAGAGCTGGTGGAGGAGATCTGCAAGTCTATCTACCCTAGTCTCTCCAAGATGACCTGTGAACAAGCTGAAGTGAAACTACCATCAGGCAGACATGCAAGATGGCTTATACTGGATATCTAGGATCCTGAATAAGGTACAGTGAAAAGTAACCATATATGACCTGTTGTATAGTTCAGTTATTTAGTAACAATAGAATAACTTTAGGGCATATATTTATTTCTTGTTTAAATATACCAGGTGTTTGTAAATAAGTGTTCTGCCCGAGCCAGTTGCTGACCCAAAGTTCCATCTGGGTCAACATTTTAATGACTAGGTTATCAATAAAAAATCCTGATACTTAAACCTTATAACTAATATCTGCAATTGATCCTCAAGCACAGTCAATGATGATAGGATAATGGAGGTTTAAGGAGAAAGTGGAGAAGAAGCAAAGTGAATGTGTTATCATTAGTGGTAGATTATCACAAATGGAGTGCAAATATGGCTACATAATAATTATCCAAACTGGATAATGTATGTATACAATTAATTAAATTGTACAATGGTGATGTAAATCTCATACTAAGAGAATAAAGAACATATACATTGTCATAAAAATATACATAAAAGTCAAAGTTAATAGTCTTCAATGTAATAGTATCGTACATCACACTTGTTAGATTGGAAGTGCAATGTGCTTAAAGTCCATCAGCTCTAGATGGTGTTGTTATGGTTCTTCCATGGTTGTGTAAGACCTCTAGAGCCAGGGAGAGGATCTTCTACCAATAACAGCCACCCGCTGTTCCCTTAGTGATTTATTTACCCACCGGTACTTAGGTGGCCGCCTGGATTTACGCCTGCAGCAGTAGAGGCTTACACAACCAATGAAAGACCGCAGGACTGCTGACTAGAAACACGGCTGAGGAGTGGCAGTCCTTCCTCTACTGGCACTAGCTGGAATGAAGCTGCAAATGATAAGTACAGGAACAGATGTGAGTGACAGGATATTCTAGCAGTGGCAGATTATAGTTCACAGGGATGTCTAGGGACAATGGTGCAGCTGGGTAGTCAGGCAAGAAGCGAGAGGACAAACTAAGCAGGATTCACAGCAGGAATGACGAGGACTGTGATACTGTAGAATATCAGACAAAGACTGGACAAGCAAGATACAGACAAGAACTAGACAGACAAAACACAAGCCTTGACTTGACAGACAATGAAGTGGCAGGACCAGTGGCTGAAGCAACAAAGTTCAAGGTGCGGCCTTGAGGGCCAGGGTGCAAGTGGAACCTAAACGATCTGGCCTTGCAGACCGTGGTGTGGCTGTGACAGCCGAGCTGAAATGCAGGCTATAATGCGGCCTTGCAGGCTGTGGTGTGGCTATGACAGCCGAGATGAAATTCAAGCTATTATGTGGCCTTGCAGGCCGTGGAGAGGCTATGACAACCGATATGAAATGCAGGCTATGATGCGGCCTTGTGGGCTGTGGTGCAGCTATGATAGCCGAGATGCAGCTTGAGAGCCGAGATGAAATGCAGGCTGAGGTGTGTCTGGAGCAATATGGCAGACAGGTGAACTCTGGCACGACAGGAATACAGGCAGGAAGCAGATTGACATGGCTTGGCAGGACTTTGGTATGAAAATGCCAGAGGCAGCAGCAGTGTATATTTCACAGGCTGATAAAAAACAGACAGACAGGTGCAGGATAGTGGAAGAATAACAGCATACAGGAACTGTGGAAAAGGGTAAGGCCTGCAAAGATTCAGACTTCTGAGCACAGAACAAATACTCTCCATACATCAGACAATTTAACCGGCATGAGTGAAGGGCTGGCTGAAATTTAACAGATGCAAGATCCAATCAGAACCAGTTCCTGGAGAGAGCAATTCCTAATCAAAGGCATGAGTGCACCTGCTCTGCACACAGACAGCTAGGTAATTAGTGAGCACATGATAGACATGAATGACAGGCTATGAACTAAACAAAGACAAGACAGGATTTCCAGCTACCTGCAAAAAGCCAGAACAAGGAGATTATATGATGCAGTAACAACTATGACTGGGAACTGCCACCAAGATGATTTGCTAACTGCAAATCCTAACAGATGTATAACTAATTGCTCAGAGACAGTGAGAAATTAGCATTAGTATAGTTCTCATTCCTACTTTTCTGCAATAATATGACATAAAATATGATTTGGTAAAGTAAAAAGAGTCATTAGAATAATGTATTTTTTAAAGAGTGAACCTTTCATTGTAATGGTTGGTTAGCAGCATATTTTATAAACATTGTATTGCTATATAAGTTTGATAAGGAGCTATGTTACCCAAAATTATCTCAGAACTTGTTATGGTATGAGTTTTTGTCATAAGATGCATAAGATAATAGTATTTTCTTTATTCAGACTTACAGTTATGAAGTAAAGACTATTTCTATAAGCAACATTATGTTATAATTTGTGGAGGTCCCACCGAGAGTGTTTTCACCATGGAGAAACAAATTAGGGTGGACTTGAGGTGACAACAATGTTGAATGACACGGCCATCATGAGAATGTTTTGTTTCTTACTTATATTCAGCATTTCGACAACATAGCCCATTGTCTCAATTTGTATATTCCTTGCTGATGTATCTCTGAGTATGTCAGTTTAATAAGATTTGGTTAAAATTTTTAGCATTTGCTATATTCATTTGTATGCCATAAATTTGAAGTGTGAGTGCCAGTGCTGAGAGTCTGGTGTGATCTGCCATTGTTGGATTTATGTAACAGGTGACATTGTAATGCTTCAAAGATATATGTGTCTTAAAATGAATATATTCTTTAAAAAAGAGAACATAGTTATTACCATTGTACCAGTATAAAAATAAATAGAATTAATGTGACTAAATTTATCCTCACAGCTGCGTCCAGCTGGTGAAAATATCAAGTCACCAATGATAACTCTACGAGCCAATTTCGTATGCTTAGAGGATACATTTAGTCACTTGAATTCTATTTATTTTCATACTGGAGCTGTGGGAATTTTGAAATATTTATATTGCTACTATTGTTGCATTTTAGACATTTATAGATACTGTTACATATTTCAGTGTATTGATACAATTTCACTGTTGTGTCTTATATGCATTTATTATTTTTTATAGGTTTCTTGCATATGTGTTTTAATAAATTATATTTTATATATTTATGAGCACATCTTTCATTTTTTACAGTGCTGTTTTTCCATGTTCATTTGTTCCAACATACTGTACAGTAGTTAGCGTAGGCACTGAATCCGGAAGCAGAGGTGATAGCATAACCTATATATGTTGTATTAGAAACAAATGGATTGCATTTGAGGAATTGAATATTGTATGTGCAAAGCTAATGTTGTTGATTGTCTGAAAAGGAAATGATATATAGTCAGATACTGAATAAAATAAATTATTCACAAAAGCTAAACTGTTTATTTTAAATTTCTAAGATCAAAAGAAGATAAACAGTTAAATCTAAATTAACATTTTTGATATTTGTTAATTTGTATACAATTTGATTATGATTTTTAGTTAGTTTATACTGTAGTTAGTATAAGGTTAATAAAAAACAGTTATTGGTATAAATATTTTAACATATTTTAATAAGTGATCATTGTGCTAATTGATCTAACTTGACATTTTTGGATCAAAGTTGTATTCTTATTTTTATAGTAATTAAAGTAAGAATGACAGATGAAATACTTTTGGGCTCTCACAGATCTCATATTATTCTGAGAATCATTATTTAACCAAATTCAGATGAATTACATAATAATTTATGTTGTGCTAAGATTAACAACACCAGTGTAATACACCTTTACAATACATTCTGAATGTACTTTATGAAGGTTTAAGTTTGATAAATATAAATTAAGATCTGTAATATTTCTTGTTTTAAGCCCCCCCAGAACTACTTCTCTTTGTGAGCTGCAATGAATATAAGTGAATCATAGTCAGTAAGATCACTCACTGCCTTTCTTCTAAGGACATCACAGTAATCAATAACAAACCCTTCTCCTATAAGAACATTTCTGGCATAATTCTCATCATATTTGAGTATATGGAACCTGTCCTGGCCAATCATGTAATACGTTGCATTTAAAACCCCAAATAATATCAGGTGACCTCCAGGTTTCAGGAATATTGCAATTTTCTTGAGATTTCTGATGTAATCATCTTGGTCTGTGCTGATGAAATCCAGCAGTGCGGCACCGATTACACAGTCAGCTTGAGGTAGGACCACAGGGTCTGTGAGATTTTCTTTTTCAGTATTACATTTCACAATCTGCTTTATTGCTATCTTCAGCCTCATTTATTTGTCTTCATTTTGGTCACTGAAAAATACAAACACAATAATTGTAATTTATGCAATTGCAAGTCCTGCAGTAAAATTACCTCTTGTTCTGGTTTTTGAGCAATGGTTTATGAAACATTAAAATGATGGCATCTGTAGGTAAGCAAGATTTCACCTCTACTGGTGTAAGAGGTTGATGTTTTTGAATTGTTCTCTACTGAGTAATGGCTAGGCTAGTCATATGCTTCCATGCGGTATGCAGTCAGGAAGCCGACAGTCAAAATGCCGACCGCCAGCTTCCACACTGTGCAATCCCTACAGGGGGCTAATGATATTGCCTATCATTATGCCTATACTTGGAGCCCGATGCCCGACATACCAAACAAAGGTAAGCTGGTTGGTGGGTGCTGATAGCCGCAGGGGAGAGGGTTAGGCTAGGGGAAGGTGGGGTTCGGGTTAGTCACCACTGGGGGAGGTTAGGGTTAGGCAACCCCCTGGGGGGGTTAGTTTTAGGCTTTTAGGGTTAGGTTTAGGCTACAGGGATGGGGGGGTTAGGTTAAGGCACTTACGGGTGGGTTAGGGTTAGGCACTAGGTGGAGGTTAGGGTTAGGCACCTCTAAGGGAGGGTTAGGGGGGGAGGTTAGGTATAGTTAGTTTCCTTAACTGTCGGCATCTTCACTGCTGCCGGTGTCAGGATTTGAACCACCAGACATAGGTCCAGCGGTCATTCACACTGATCCCCTACATGCATATATGTTTAATGGGACAGGATTAATTAATGGTGGAGCAGTCATATTTTTGGAGGAATTACATAATTTCTGGGAGGGCGTATATCATTCTTATGAAAGTAAAAAAACTGATTTTTCAACTACTTCAACATTGGCAATTATTTTATTCTTTGGATCTTCCTTACAAATTCAAGGAGACCTTTGTTTGGGATTACACTATTTTCAGTGCAATTCAACTAATGCAATCAAATCATTCAAATGTACAGTACAACAGTAATGTATATAATAAGGAAAAGAGCTTCAACATGTGTGAAGCTGAATGTAGACACATTTGAGCAAATTAAAAGCAGCTCATTAAATATTAGAGCATATTTATTAGAACAATGGTTCCCAAACTCGATCCTCTGGACTATAGACTGTCATTAAAAGTTTAGAATCAGATGGATTAAATGTCCAGCAGAGAAGTCATTACTGCAATGTTATGACCATCACCTATATCAGTTGCAGCCCCAACCAGTAATAGTGTCCCCAGTAGTAGCAGCCCCCACTCAGTAATAGTGTCCCCAGTAGTTGCAGCCCCCCAGTAATAGTGTCCCCAGTAGTAGCAGCCCTCCCATAATAGTGTCCACAGTAGTAGCAGCCTCCCCAAGTGATAGTGTCCCCAGTAGTAGTAGCCCCCCAGTAACAGTGTCCCCAGTAGTAACAGCCCTCCGAGTAATAGTGTTCCCAGTAGTAGCAGCCCACCGAGTAATAGTGTCCCCAGTAGTAGCAGACCCCCAGTGATAGTGTACCCAGTAGTTGCAGCACTCCCAGTAATAGTGTCCCCAGTAGTAGCAGCCCCCCCAAGTGATAGTGTCCCCAGTAGTAGTAGCTCCCCCCCAGTAATAGTGTCCCTAGTAGTAGCCCCCCCAAGTAATAGTGTCCCCAGTAGTAGCAGAACACCCAGTAATAGTGTCCCCAGTAGTAGCAGCCCCCCCCAGTAATTGTGTCCCCAGAAGTTGCAGCCACCCCAGTAATAGTGTCCTCAGTAGTTGCAGCCCCAACCAGTAATAGTGTCCCCAGTAGTAGCAGCCCCCCAGTAATAGTGTCCCCAGTAGTTGCAGCCCCCCCAGTAATAGTGTCCCCAGTAGTAGCAGCCCTCCCATAATAGTATCCTCAGTAGTAGCAGTCTCCCCAAATGATAGTGTTCCCAGTAGTAGTAGCCACCCCAGTAATGGTGTCCCAAGTAGTAGCAGCCCTCCCAGTAATAGTGTCCCCAGTAGTAGCAACCCCCCGAGAAATGGTGTCCCCAGTAGTTGCAGCACCCCCAGTAATAGTGTCCCCAGTAGTAGCAGCCCCCCCAATTGATAGTGTCCCCAATAGTAGTAACTCCCCCCAGTAATAGAGTCTCCAGTAGTAGCAGCCCCCCCAGTAATAGTGTCCCCAGTAGTAGCAGCCCCCGCCCCAGTTATAGAGTCCCCAGTAGTAGCAGCCCCCCGAGTGATGGTGTCCCCAGTAGTAGCAGCCCCCCCAGTAACAGTGTCCCAAGTAGTAGCAGTCCCCCAAGTGATAGTGTCCCAACTAGTAGTAGCTCCCCCCCAGTAATAGTGTCCCCATTAGTAGCAGCCCCCCCAGTAATAGTGTCCACAGTAGTTGCAGACCCCACAGTAATAGTGTACCCAGTAGTAGCAGCCCCCCAGTAATAGTGTCCCCAGTAGTAGCAGCCCCCCAAGTGATAGTGTCACCAGTAGAAGTAGTTCCCCCCGGTAATAGTGTCCCCAGTAGAAGCAGCCCCCCAGTAACAGTGTCCATAGTAGCAGCAGCCCCCCCAAGTGATAGTGTCCCCAGTAGTAGTAACTCCCCCCAGTAATAGTGTCCCCAGTAGTAGCAGCCCCCCCTGCAATAGTGTCCCTAGTAGTAGCAGCCCCCCTGTAATAGTGTCCCCAGTAGTAGCAGCCCTGCCAGTAATAGTGTACCCAGTAGTAGCAGCCCCCCAATTAATGGTGTAACCAGTAGTAGCAGCCCCCCAGTGATAGTGTCCCGAGTAGTTGCAGCCTCCCAGTGATAGTGTCCCCAGTAGTAACAGCCCCGCCAGTAATAGTGTCCCCAGTTTTAGCAGCCCCCCCGTAATAGAGTCCCCAGTAGTAGCAGTCTCCCCAAGTGATAGTGTCCCTTAGTAGTAGCTCCCCCAGTAGTGGTGTCCCCAGTAGTAGCAGCCCTCCCAGTAATAGTGTCTCCAGTATTAGTAGCCCTCCTAGTAATGGTGTCCCAAGTAGTTGCAGCCACCCCAGTAATAGTGTCCCCAGTAGTTGCAGCTCCCCTAGTAATAGTGTCCCCAGTAGTAGCAGTCCCCCCAAGTGATAGTGTCCCAACTAGTAGTAGCTCCACCCCAGTAATAATGTCCCCATCAGTAGCAGCCCCCCAGTAATAGTGTCCACAGTAGTTGCAGCCCCCCCAGTAATAGTGTCCCCAGTAGTTGCAGCCCTCCCAGTAATAGTGTACCCAGTAGTAGCAGCTCCCCCAGTAATAGTGTCCCCAGTAGTAGCAGCGCTCCAAGTAATTGTGTCCCCATTAGTAGATGCATTCCCCCCAATTAATGGTGCCCTCAGTAGTAGCAGCCTCCCCAGTGATAGTGTCCCCAGTAGTTGCAGCCCCACCAGTAATAGTGTCCCCAGTAGTAGCAGTCCCCCCAAGTGATAGTGTCCCAACTAGTAGTAGCTCCCCCCCAGTAATAGTGTCCCCATCAGTAGCAGCCCCCCCAGTAATAGTGTCCACAGTAGTTGCAGCCCCCCCAGTAATAGTGTCCCCAGTAGTTGCAGCCCTCCCAGTAATAGTGTCCCCTGTAGTAGCAGCTTCCCCAGTAATAGTGTCCCCAGTAGTAGCAGCCCTCCAAGTAATAGTGTCCCCATTTGTAGGAACAGCCCCCCAATTAATTGTGTCCTCAGTAGTAGCAGCCCCCCAGTAATAGTGTCCCCAGTAGTTGCAGCCCCCCAGAAATAGTGTCCCCAGTAGTAGTAGCTCCCCCCAGTAATAGTGTCCCCAGTAGTAGCAGCCCCCCTAGTAATGGTGTCCCCAGTATTAGCAGCCCCCCAAGTGATAGTGTTCCCAGTAGTTGCAGCCCCCCAAAGTGATAGTGTCCCCAGTAGTAGTAGCTCCCCCCAGAAATAGTGTCCCCAGTAGTAGCAGCCCCCCCAGTAATAGTTTCCCCAGTAGAAGCAGCCCCCCCAGTTATAGTGTCCCCAGTAGTAGCAGCCCCCCGAGTAATGGTGTAACCAGCAGTAGCACCATCCCCAAGGGATAGTGTCCACAATAGTTGCAGCCCCCCTGTGATAGTGACCCCAGTAGTAGCAGCCCCCCCTGCAATAGTGTCCCCAGTAGTTGCAGCCCCCCAGTAATAGTGTCCCCAGTAGTAGCAGCCCCCCTAGTAATAGAGTCTCCAGTAGTTGCAGCCCCCCAGTAATAGTGTCCCCAGTAGTAGCAACCCCCCCAAGTGATAGTGTCCCCCCTGTAGTGCAGAAACACAGGTTACAAAAACAAAATAAAAAAATACACTTACCTGAATCCACGATCCTGCTCCGGACACTGCTCCCGCCGCCGCACGTCAGTCCTCCCAGGCTGGTGCAGTCTGGAACTATGGGAGAGACATCATCACAGCATGACGTCTCACCCATTACCCACTGCAGGAGCCAGAAGGGAGCCGGCTCTTGCAGTGGGAGCGCAGCAGTCAATGAGAGTCTATCTGACATTTATTGGCTGCTGATTCACACACATTTCTGCCAGTGCTGGTGGAGGATGTGTGTGCAGCAGCCAATGATTCTATAAAAGGTCCCTGCATTGGCGCCAATTTTCACTCCGGCTGTGGACAGTGAAGAGGGAGAGTGGGAGTTAGGGCTGGCTGGGCTGTGTTGTGTTGTGCTGTGCTGCTGTTGTTCATAGGGGCTGTGTCCACTCCTCCAAAGTCCATAGGGGCTGGCTGGGCTGTGTTGTGCTGCTGTTGTCCATAGGGGCTGGCTGGGTTGTGTTGTGCAGTAGTTTTCCATAGGGGCTGTGTCCACTCCAAAGTTACAGGAGCTGGCTGGGCTGTGTTGTGCAGTGTCCCATAAAGGCTGTAGTCCTAAAGGGGTGCTGTAGTGTTGTCCAGGGGGTGATCTGTCCATCAGGGGTGTTCCCCCCAAGTGCAAAACAACAATTATTTTTTACTGTGTTTGTGAATTGTGTGTGCTGTAACCACAGTGCATCAACAAAGTAGCACCAAGCCTGCACCTGTGTCATAAATCAAGGGCCGGCTGGCTCGTCTGTTAAAGGGTGCTGTAACACCCAAAGTGCACTCCAAAAAATATAAAAAATAAATGTTTTTGTGTTTGTGAATTGTGTGCGCTGTAGCCACACTTGCATCAACAAAGTAACACCAAACATGCGCCTGTGTCATAAATCAAGGGCTGGCCAGCTCATCTGTTAAAGGGTGCTGTAACCCCCAAAGAGCACTCCAAAAAAATGTAAAAAATCTTTTTTTCTGTGTTTGTGAATTGTGCGCTGTAGCCGCATGTGCATCAACAAAGTAGCACCAAGCATGCACCTGTGTCATAAGTAAAGGGCCAGCTGGCTCATCTCTTAAAGGGTGGTGTAACCCCCAAATTGCACTCCAAAAAAAAAACATTCTTCTTTTCTGTGTTGTGAATTGTATGCACTGTAGCCGCACGTGCATCAACAAAGGAGCAGTGCCAATCTTGCGCCTGTGTCATTAGTCTGTTAAAGGGTGGTGTAACCCCCAAAGTGCACTGCAAAAAAAATAAAAAATTCTTCTTTTCTGTGTTGTGAATTGTATGCCCTGTAGCCGCACGTGCATTAACAAAGGAGCAGCGCCAAGTGTACGCCTGTGCCATAAGTCTGTTAAAGGGTGGTGTAGCTCCCAAAGTGCACTCCAAAAAAAAAAAAAAATTCTTCTTTTTTGTGTTGTGAATTGTGTGCACTGTAGCCACACGTGCATCAACAAAGGAGCAGTGCCAAGCATGCACCAGTGTCATAAGTCTGTTAAAGGGTAGTGTAACCCCCAAAGTGCACTCCAAAAAAAGATTTAAAATTCTTATTTGCTGTGTTGTGAATTGTATGCGCTGTAGCCGCACATGCATCAACAAAGGAGCAGTGCCAAGAATGCGCCTGTTTCATAAGTCTGTTAAAGGGTGGTGTAACCCCAAAAGTGTGCTCCAAAAAAATAAAAAATTCTTCTTTTCTCTGTTGTGAATTGTGTGTGCTGTAGCCGCACGTGCATCAACAAAGGAGCAGTGCCAAGCGTGCACCTGTGTCATAAGTAAAGGGCCGGCTGGCTCATCTCTTAAAGGGTGGTGTAACCCCCAAAGTGCACTCCAAATAAAATAAAAAATTCTTCTTTTCTGTGTTTGTGTGCGCCTTAGCCGCATATATATAGCAATATAACATAAGTGGATGACCAAACTTTGTCCGATAAAAATAAAATAGGAAAAGATCAAGAACCACTTCCTCCTAGTGCTGAAGCTGCTGCCACTAGTCAAGACATAGACGTTAAAATGCCATCAACGTCGTTTGCCAAGGCCGATGGCCAATGTCATAGTAGAGGGCAAAAAAAATCCCAAATGACAAAATTCAGGAAAATGACCTAAAAAAAAACATTTAAATCATCTGAGGAGAAATATAAACTTGCCAATATGCCATTTACGACACAGAATGGAAAGGAATGGCTAAGGTCTTTCCCTATTTTCATGACTAGTGGTTCAGCTTCACTTGACGATGGAAGCCCTCTTCCCGCTACAAAAATCAAATGAGTTAAGCTGGCAAAAGCACAGCAAAGAACTGTGCGTTCTAAGAAGATATCACAAATCCCCAAGGAGAGTCCAAGTTTGGCGACGGTTGCGATGCCTGACCTTTCCAACACTGGATGGGAATTGGTGGCTCCTTCCACCATTTACACGCCCTCTGCAAGAGCTGGAAGGAGCACCCACAGTACACTTGCTGAAATTCAAATTGAAGATGTCACTATTGAAGTACAACAGGATGAGGATACTGGTGTAGCTGGCGCTGAGGAGGAAGTTGAGGAGGAGGATTCGGATGGTGATGTGGTTTGTTAAAATCAGGCTCTGGGGGAGACAGTTGTTATCTGTTCGATGAAAAAGCCCATCACGGTCATGCCTGGGCAGAAGACCAAACATTCTACCTCTTTGGTCTTGCAATATTTCTATCCAAATCCAGACAACAACTGTCTTGCCATATGTACCATATGTAAAGGTGAAATAAGTAGGGGTAGGGACATTAATCACCTAGGAACATCCTAGGTCAGGATCGGAAGAAGTCCTGCAGGCCATGCAACTGGCATGACTGACTGTAATATCCAGGATTCCTCTGGAGGATCCAGCATTGCTACACCTACTGCTGCCACTGCTGCTGTTGCTGCTGGGAGTCGTTCATCATCCCAGAGAGAAAGTAGGAACACCACTACTTTTACTAAACAATTGAACCTCCAACAGTCCTTAATGAGGAGGATGAAGTACGACAGCAGTCACCTTGAAGCAAAATGGATAATTGAGGCCTTGACTGCTATGTTGGTGTTAGACGTTTATCCGGTATCCACCATTAGTGCAGTGGGATTTAGACAATTGATGGAGGTAGTGTGTCCCCGGTACCCAATCCCATCTAGATTCCACTTCACTAGGCAGGCGATACCGAGAATGTACAGAGATGTCAGAAAAAGTGTCCTCAGTGTCCTAAAAATGCAGTTGTACCCAATGTCCACTTAACCATGGACATGTGGACAAGTGGAACAGGGCAGACTAAGGACTGTATGATTGTGACAGCCCACTGGGTAGATGTATTGCCTTACGCAGTAACAACAGCAGCATCACCAGTAGCAGCTGCTCAGAAACGCCAGCTTGTTCCAAGGCAGGCTATGCTGTGTATCACCGGTTTCAGTAAGAGGCACACTGCTGACAACCTCTTAGAGAAACTGAGGAAAATCATCGCCCAGTGGCTTACCCCACTTAGACTCTCCTGGGATTTGTGATATCTGACAATGCCACCAATATTTTGCGGGCATTATATATGGGCAAATTCCAGCATGTCCCATGTTTTGCTCACACAATATATTTTGTGGTGCAGAATTTAGTGAAAAATGACAGGGGCGAGCAGGAGATGCTTTGGGTGGCCTGAAAAATTTCTGGCCACTTTCGCCATTCAGCGACTGCATGCCAAAGACTGGAGCACCAGCAAACACTGTTGAACCTGCCCTGCCATCACCTGAAGCAAAAGGTTGTGACATGGTGGAGCTCAACCCTTTATATGCTTCAGAGGATGGAGGAGCAGCAAAAGGCCATTCAAGTCTATACATCCACCTATGACATAGGCAAAGATGGGGGTATGCACCTGACGCAGTGGAGAATGATTTCCGTGTTGTGCAAGGTTCTCCAGCCCTTCGAACTTGCCACACATGAAGTCAATTCAGACACTGCCAGCTTGAGTCAGGTCATTCCCCTCATCAGGCTTTTGCAGAAGCAGCTGGAGAAAGTGAAGGAGACGCTAAGATGGAGCGATTCTGCTTAGCATGTGGGACTTGTGGATGAAGCCCTTCATTTGCTTTGCCAGGATTTGAGGGTGGTCTGTTGAAATCAGACCACTACATTTTGGCCACCGTGCTCGATCCTAGGTTTAAAGCCTATGTGGTGTCTCTCTTTCTGGCCGACACAAGCCTGCAGAGGTGCAAAGACCTGATGGTAAAAACACTGTCAGCTGAAGCGGAACGTGACACGTCAACAGCTCCTTCTTCATTTTCTCCCACAACTGGGTCTGCCAGGAAGCAACTTAGGTATCCAAAGCAACCCACTGGTGGTGATGCAGGGCAGGGAGGACCAAGTTTGGACATCTGGTCTGGACTGAAGGAACTGGCAACAATTTCTGACATGTCTACTGTCACTGCATATGATACTGTCACCATTGACAGAATGGTGGAGGATTACATCGGTGACAGCATCAAAGTAGGCATGTCAAACAGTCCGTACCTGTACTGGCAGGAAAAAGAGGCAATTTGGAGGCCCCTTTACCAACTGGATCTATTTTACCTAAGTTGCCCCCCCTCCAGTGTGTACTCCGAAAGAGTGTTTAGTGCAGCCAGGAACCTTCTCACCGAAAGGTGTAGAAGGTTGCTTTGGAGAAGATGATGTTCATCAAAATGAACTATCAATTCTTCCAGGGAGTCCAGCCTCCAGAACGTACAGAGGGACCTGTGGTGGTGGATTCCAGCTTGAACGAATTAATACTCTGTGAGGATGAGGATGTACACAACACTGAAGAGGGTGAGGAATCAGTGGATGAGGAGGATGAGGATGACATCTTGCCTCCGTAGAGTCAGTTTGTGCAGGGACAGATTAATTTCCAGCTTGTTTTGTGGGGGCCCAAACGAACCAATCATATCAGCCACAGTCGTGTGGCAGACCCTGGCACTGAAATGATTGGTTTGTTAAAGTGTGCATGTCCTGTTTATACAACATAAGGGTTGGTCGGAGGGCCCAAGGACAATTCCATCTTGCACCTTTTTATTTTCTATGCATTATGTACTCTTTGGGGCCTAGTTTTTCAATGCCATCCTCTCTGCCACTGCAGTGTCACTCCTAGATGGGCCATGTGTTTGTGCCGCCCACTAGTATCGCTTTGCATAGTCATACAGCTACCTCGGTGCAACCTTTTGGACTAGAAACAATATTGTGAGGTGTGAGGTGTTCAGAATAGACTGGCAATGAGTGGAAATTAAGGATATTGAGGTTAATAATAGCATAGGAGCAGAAAAACCCTCAAATTAGCTGTTTTTATGCTTTTTAAAAAAAAATACAGATCCAAAACACAAAACCCAGAACCCAAAACATAGAAGGGTGGTTTTGGCAAAACCAATCCAGATCCAAAACACGAAGAAAGATCCAGATCCAAAACCAAAACACAAAACACGAAAAGTGGCCGGTGCACACCCCTAGTTCAAATTATGTTCAAATATCAAACTCAATAAACTCGTTTAGTCACTCTGGACAGAAGTTCCTCAACAAGTATATTCAGAATATCTCCCTAATTATGAGTTTATTGAACCTGTCACCCCCTCTACATGTTTTAGAGTTATACTCAATTCCCATAACCATAAGTTCCAAAAGATTATTAAAATGATTCAAAGAAAAATGTTTTGATATAGAATGGAGGCATTTACCACTAAGAATATTTCTTGTGTGTTAAATTAATCTTTTACACAATGCTCTAGTCACTAGAGTCTAGTGGTTGTGCCAACATACTGTAATTTACAGCTGTACTCCAGAATATAAATTACATATGTCATACAGTACTATAGTTAATGTACCTTTTAATAAGATACCTTCCTCCTGTCACAATGGATGTAAATGTATATGTAATTAATTTGTTTTAATAAAGTGTCTTTGATACATTTATTACCAAATTGAGTGCATTAGAAGTTTTATTTCTTAAAACTGTTAAATGCGCTGTCTTTTTGAGAGACAAGCTTCATCTTATCTCGTGCTGCTAGGCTTATATAAAGTTATTTTCTTATGGTGTCCCAATGTCCCATTCATAAAAAACTACATTTATTAATGCATTACTACATATACAGGGTCTCTTCCAGCCCTTATATTCAAAAAGGCACAGCAGGGCTTACAGTTGAATTTGTGCCCTTCAAAACCTCTGGCAATTAGCAGACTTATGGCCAACAACTGAGAAGACACAGCAACTCAAAACATCTCCAGATGCTCCACATATTAATAAAATATTTAATACATAGAGATAGACAAGAAAATAATGCTGCAACAATATCGAACATGGGGCCTGATTCAGACCCACTCGCGAGCGGCTGTCCGCTCGCAAGTGGGTCGATGGTCTGCACTGAGCATGCGCACGACGGAGGGAGCTCCGTCGTGCGCATGCGCCAGACACGACGAGCGAAGGACTTTCCTTCGCTCGTTGTGTCCGATCAAAGGGGGCGTGCTGTCAATGTTGATTGACAGCACGCCCCCTTTGGTGGGCGTGCCGGGGGCGTGCCTCCCTGACGGGGGCGTTCCCACGGGAACGCCTCCCGTCAGAAGCCGGCCCACTGACATCACTAGTGATGTCAGTGGGAGTGATTTTAGCTCTGATAGAGCCAAAATCACTCCGGAGCTTGCGGTTGAAAACCTCAACCGCAGGCTCCGGCTCGCAATTTCGATGGTCGCGATGGTCACGACCATCGCGGCCATCAAAATGCACGCTCGTATAGCCTGTGGGTGGTGACCCACAGCTATACGAGCGTCCAGGAGGACGCTCCATGAAAATGGAGCCCGGCCCTCATGCAGAGCGTGCGCTCTGCTCAGAGCGTACGGCTCTGAATGAGGGCCATGGACCCACAATTTACAGGTGGTAGTTTCTCCACTCCAATAATATATTTACTTGGTTCCAGTGTACAACCCTGGAAGGTTTTATGGGTTAACTGTCAAAATGAGATAAGCATTCAAGAAGGCCCTTAAACTATGGTCTGGACTCCTGACACAAAGTAGTACCCCATGCTCACCATAAACCCAGAGGCAGTGCCCAATTGCACTGCACAGACCTCCCCTCCAAAACTTTTATATCAGAGGTTAACTTTTCCAACACCAATTAAAGCCAACACTACAGTAAGGAATAATGCAGTTCAGGGCTGCTAGGTGGAGTAGCTGTGCCCCTTTATCAAATTTCAACTAAATAAGGCATATAATAACATAGCACTATGTATTACAATATACTGTACATACCCTCCTTGAAAATACTGCGGAACTTTTCCATGGGAAATTTCAATGAGTCATCTGCAAAGACCATGTTTGTGCTATTGGAAAAATAAGTATCCAGATATGCTCTTGAATCAAATCCATGTACATGATAGAGTTTGTGGCAGCTGGAAGTTATCTTGTAATATTACACCACAGACTGGTCACTTATGTATTTTGTCTCAGGAGTTCTGTTTATATCCACTATGATCCAGCTGTTTACATTCATCATGTGCAGGAACATCCAAATTATTACATGATTATATGTCTTCTTCATGTGATGATCATGGGGATGCAGGTGATGGTATCATAATCTCCTAATGTGGAATAAATTGTTACCACATGGGTCTGATTGCTGTTTGTTTGAAGCATAAGGTATTGAAGGATTTCAGAGGAAGGTGCTCCAGGGCCAAACTGTTGTGGGCAGAGCTCAGTCAGCTGCAACTGTGTGAATGTAGGCCTGCCATGATGCAGAAGATGACACCCTCAGACAATGTTGAGGCATTTTTGTTGTCCTTTGAGAGGATGGCAACTTGGCTTAAGTGGCCAATAAAGTATTGTTTGGCACAATTGGCTATTAATTTAATGGGGAAAGTCCAACAGGCCTATGTGGATATGAGCAAAGCCCAGGTGGTGAATTGTCAGCAGATAAAGACAGCAATTCTGGCATGGGCAGGGGTGAAAGGGCCTGGTAAGACACAGCATTTATATGACTGGTGATGTAGACTGAGGTCCACAACACTTGCTCAGCTAGCTGATCTGACAAAGTTAACCCAGAGTTGGTTAGAGCCCGAACACAACCTGCCAGAAATGATCCTGGAAATCATAGCAATTGAACATTGTATGCAGAACCTAAAGTGGGAGCTGCAAGAATGGGTTCTGCAGAGCAATTTGCAGTTATTTGAGGAGCTTGCAGTAGCCATTGAACGATATGCCCTGGGAAATATGGCCCAGTCAGAGAATGCAAGGCCAATATTCAGAAAATAACCAGAATAGGATGTTGGCACAGATTGGAGGGTGACCCCAAAGGGGTGCTTTAAGAGGGGTGAACCATGGAATTTTTAGAGGAATTGTCCAAATCAACTTGAACTGATGGATTGCTCAGTGGGGCAACGGAGCCATACATTCTCTATCTGTGTGGCTATATCCTTATCTCTGGATAGCCCACTGCTGTTCTGAGTGGCAGTCCAGATAGAGCAGCAAGTAGTGTTGGTCTTGATGGATTCAGGCAGTGAAGTCACCCTGGTGTCCAGAAGGACTGATGGACTGGCTACCACCAGTAAGGGTCCTACAGTATGTGTCCACAGGGACACTAATAAATATGACCATGTCTGTCTTTACATGACTAAGAGGGGACAAATGGTGCAAGTGATAGTGGTAAAATTACCAAAGTTGCCGTATCTCCTAATTCTGGGGTGAGATTTTCCCCTGTTCCTGGAGATTATACTTGACCGAATCAGTTGGAACATGCCGGCAATTTAATTACTGGCCAGATATCTGACTTTATAAGATCCTGTTGCTCACATTCTGCAATCAGAGGGAGAAATCAGAAAGCAGCAAGATCTGGAGCCTGTGTGTCAGGCTTTGGCTGCAATCAGACCTGTATCTCCTACCAGAAGGTATAAAAAAGGCCTGCTTAGAAAAGGATGGGAGGAAACAGATACATGACATGTTGGTGGAGAAAATCTGGTCTCATGTGTCCAGGAATGTTAGGGGTAAATTTACTAAAGTGAGAGTTTCTAGAAGTGGAGGTGTTGCCCATAGCAACCAATCAGATTCTACTTAACAGTTAAGTAGCGCCTTCTAGATGATAATAGCTAGAATCTGATTGGTTGCTATGGGCAACATCTCCCCTTCTAAAAACTCTCACTTTAGTAAATTTACCCCTAACTCTCCAAAACTTAGCTGGAGACCAATTAAAGGATTGTGCATTGGTGAATGTAAATGTAATTATTATTATTTATTATTATCCTTTATTTATATGGTGCCACAAGGGTTCTGCAGTGCCTTACTCAGTACATAACAAGTGAGCACACAAGAAAAACAGTTATAAACAGTACAAACAATGCAGGACAAATACACAATTTATACATTGCTGCATAACATTTAAATAAGCAGCATGGTGTCAGCAACCAAGGGTTAGGTGCGGTTGTAAATTAAAGTAGGAGTAAGTGAGGGAGAAGCACATGAGGGAAGAGAGCCCTGCTCATGAGAGCTTACATTCTAAAGGGGAGGGGGCAGACAAACAGGGGTGACACAGATGGGCTGGATTGTGAGGAAGTAACATGGAGTAGTGGGTTAGGATGAGAGCTGGAAAGCTTTGAGGAAGAAAGGGGTATTGAGAGCCAATTTCAAGTTTAGGAGCCAAGAAGCAAAGTTAACATGGAGTTTTGAGTTAAGGCCAGGGGGACGAGGAAAGGCAGCTACTCGAGGAAGTTGGAAAAGGCCACTGATATGAGCATTGAATGCAAATAATGAAGTGGAGAGTTTAGAAGGTGAGAGTTGGTGGGAGTGACCAGATGATAGAAGTACCCCAACACCAACACTGTGGCAACCTCCAGGCCAGGGAGTGTGGAAGAATGTGATGCTCCCAAAGGAGACAGCTGCAGGAGAAGTGGTGTCAGATGGGTAAGTCCAGGATTTGGTGATGGCTAGGAGATTGAAGGAGTTGAGTATGAAGCCGTAATGGACAGGGACCAGTAGATTATAGACAGTACTGGCATTCAAGAGGAGACAGGAGAGAGGGACAGAGTTGGGAGGAGAGAGAAGGATATTGTTAGGGTTGCTGTAGTGTGGGGTTGAGATTGATTTAGAGAAGGGCGATAAGGAGAGTGTGGGTATGTGGTGGGCTTCTGAGTGAGGAAGGGTGACAGCAAGTGGTGGGCAATGTGGAGGTTTAGTGTGGTGTCGGTGGAGAAGAAGAGGTGTAACTTGGAGAAAAGGGATGGTGCAGGGCTTATGAGTTATGGGAGATGCGGTGGAGAGTACTAGATGGGATGAACAGACAGAGGAGAGGAGGGAGGGATAGGAGAAAATGGAGGGAGAAAATAAATGGGAACTGGTCGTAGAGGAAAGTATTATGTAGCTTGAGTGAGGAGGGGAGTAGAAGAAACATTGCGTAGATGAGGGATTGGGGGGAGGAAAAAGCAGTAGTAGTGATGAGAGTGAGATACAGTAAAGTTAAAATGTCTAAAAATCAGATAAAAGGAAGAACAGTGTTAGTTGATGTAAAGGCACAACTATAAGAGTATATAATAAACAAAATGAGTTTTAAGCTGTTAAAGTTGCAGGACTTTAAATTAAGGATAAAGCATTCCTATAGATGAGGTGTTTAAAAATGGTAGATACTACAGTGGTGTAGAGATAAATTGATAGTGGTATAGGAATAACATACAGTGTAGGGTCAAACAAATATACATGCAAAAATTAAAAATGCAGCAATCCACCTGGTAGTTGCTTGCAATGCTGAAGGTGTGTTCAGGTTATAATGAAAGCTGGTGGCTGAGTTGCAGGGTAAAAGCTCAGAAGAACCTTTTTAAGTTGTAAATAGTTCTTTTTTAAATGATGTCCTCCTGTCTTCCTCCTGTTTAACTCTTGTCTAACTCTTCAAATTATGCTGTGCATATAAAACCACTTAGAAAAAAAACCCACTTTGAAATGAAAACCAATGCAGCCTTCTAACAGGCCTGCAGCCTGAAACCTACTGAGTATTTAGTGAAGCATACATGTGTAGTCACTGATTACACCCCAACCCCCAATAACCTCACCCACACCAGATACAAGTCATAAAATTCTAATACAAACAGACAGACCCTAAGCAGCATCCCATGTATCTAAGAGTTAAAAAATAGTTAAATTGCAAGACCTTAAGTCACTCTGGTTTTTGCAGATAATAATTAATAACAAAATACCTATGAAATCAGTATAATCATACAGGACTGCTATTTCTATGTCAGATGACTGGTCCCAATAAATTACCTACGAAATCAGTATAATCATACAGTAATGGAAATGAATGTATAGAAGGTTATGGGACTGGCTGAAAGACAAGCATACTTTAGAATAAAAGGGGACCTGCTATGTAGGGTAGTGGTGGTTTAAGGAAAATGAGTTAAACAGCTCTTGGTACAATGGGTACATGTTCCTTTGATTTTGGCAGTGGCCCATGTACACCCATATACACCCAAGAGAGGGCATTTGGGAGAGTAGAAAACTCTCAATTGGACACTCCAGAAATGTTACTGGCCAGGCATCTGCATGGCAGTTAGGAGATACTGCCAAGTTTGCACAGTCTGCCTAGACATAATTATAGATTTCCCGGGTACCCCTTCCTATAGTCCCAGGTTCAAAACTAAAGCAAGACTTAAAGGAGAAAGTCTCATCTCTGAACTTTTCAGGGTTTAGTCAGTTACTTCTGGTGGTTCATTCAAACTTTGCCACTCTGGCCACTCCATTGACAGAACTCCTGAAAAAGGATAAACCAGACAAGTTAGATTGTTCTGAATCCTCGGAGGCCACTTGGAGGAATTTGAAAGAAGCCTAGTTTACAGCATCAGTGCTACAAACACCTAATTTCAAGGAAAGGTTCACTTTGCAAACAGATGCCTCCAGGATGGGTCTGGTGGGCAGTGTTATCCCAGAAGGTGAAGGAAGAAGACAGATCAGTTCTTTTCCTCAGCCATAAACTCCTCCCAAGAGAGAAAAAGTACTGTATGCTACAGTGGTGCAAGAATGCCTGGTAATTAAATGGACAGTGAAGGCCCTCTGGTACTGCCTACTCGGAAGGGAGTTCACTCTGGTCACTGACCACACCTCAATGTAGTTGATGCATATGAATAAGGAAGTAAATGCCAGGGTCAAGTGTTGGTTTCTGGCAATGCAACCTTTCAATTTTATATTAGAGCATAGAGCTGGGGCTCTCCATAACAATGCCAAACACCTCTCTTACCCTGAATAGTGCAGCTGAGTCACCAAAGTTGTCAAAGCTAAGTGAGGGGGAGGTGGGAAAAAACCTTTTTAGTTAAAGGTTCTGTTTCACCAAGCATGGTGAAGCTAAGGGGAAGGGTATGTGGCAAAGAAGGTTATTTGCCATTTACTGCTACAAAGAACATGACACATACCCTGGAACAATGAATAGACAGGGGTAAAAATGTTGTGGTTCCCTGGTGGATAACTTTAAAACACAGCTGCACCATATGGGTATGACTGTTGTCAGTGTGTAAAGAATAAAAGATTGTGGGATTGTGGGATTCAGGGGGAAGGTGCTCCTTATGCTGAATTAGTCAACCAGGTGATATAGAGCTGGTAATGTTAGATAAGCGTTATTGAGCCATATGCTACTTGGTATTACTTCTTCAATAGTAAAAGCCATCTATCCAACAAGTACAACTGCTAACATCTCTGTATTGTTTGTAAGGCAACTCTTTATATATATATATATATAAATATATATATATATATATATATATATATATATACACAGTACTTGTCAAAAGTCCGAGCACCCCAGTATATTTTAAGGAATTTTCAATTTAACTGCACAGTAACAAAGTAAATCCTCTATTATTTGCTTTGTTTAAAAAATAAACAACTGTTTGAACAATAAGGAAACAAAAAAAATACTTGTTTTGACTTTTAGGCAAGTTTATTTAGGTAGTTTTAGGTAGTCTGCTTTCATTTAAGTGACGACCCTTAGCTTTGATAAGCGCTTTGCATATCCTTGGCATCCTATTTACTAATTTTTCCAGCTTTTAGGTTTCCATTTGACTGCAGCAGCTTTGAAGAACCTTCCAGAGGCCCTCAGTGTTGGTATGCATCTGTTTTCAGACTTCCCTGTCTAGTTCTTCCCACAAAAGCTCGATGGGTGAAACATCTGGTGATTGTGGTGGCCATTCCATTTTTGTTATGACTTAAGCATCTTGTTTCTTTTGCAAATAATTAGTACACAACTTAGACTTATGTTTTGGATCGTTATCTTGTTGGAAAATAAAGTTCTGACCCACAAGTTAACTTCCAGAGGGAATCACATGACACATTAATATGTTGTGGTACAACTTTTGATCCATTATTCTGTCAATTCTGTCTAAGTCACCAACTTGGTTGCCCGCAAAATATCCCCAAACCATCACATTGCCTCCTCCATGCTTAACTCATGGCACTACATAGTCTGGGAGAAAGTGCTCCCCTGGATGACGACGCACAAAAGCCCTGCAATGTGAGCCAAAAAGTAAACATTTTGATTTGTCAGTCCAAAGCACCCTCTTCCACTGTTCCTCAGTCCAATCCTTATGCTTTTTAGCCCATGCGTACCTTTTTGCTACATTTGTAGCACATAGAAGTGGATTCCCTGCCGCAACCCTACCACTAAGCCCATATTCCTGCAAGCGCCTGGCCACCATCCTATTAAACACAGGCTGTACTGTATAATGGTCTGTGTACTTTATATGTACTGTGTGTGTAGTGTGTACTGTGTGTGTATGTGTATATGTGGTGGTGTGTGTGAGTGTACTGCATGTGTGTAGCATTATTATGTGTATAAGTGGCACTGCCACCATGGGCATTTATTATGTATATTGAATAAGTGGCACCGCTACCGTGGGTATTTATTATGAGTATGAGCAGCATGACTACTGTGGCCATTATTATAGTGTACTAATTTTATTACACATGTCTGTCGATTTCTGGGTTGCATTGGTACGTAAATAATATATTTTTTTATTTTTATCATACTCCATTCAAATGCAAGTAGCAGAATGTACAATAAACAAGCTTCTTTTTGATTTTAGGGGTATGCTCAGACTTTTGACAAGTACTGTATATATATATATGAAGCATAAGAGATGGCACTCGAAAAAAAAATGTTGGCAGGGGGGTGCTTGGTCCAAAAAAATTGCAATATCAACACCCTGTCACTAGGCAAGCTAATAGCCTGCAAAGTAATAAAAAAAACAGCACTCAGATTTAGCTGAATCCACAGATTTAATCACGTGGCATGAACAAGACACACCGCATCAGTGGCCCGACGATCGTTTCAACTGTCGTCCAGTTTTCTTCAGGGGCTGACTCATACTGAGCCCTGGAGATTTAATATACCCAAAAAGTGCACCTTAATCAACAAAGCCCAGATCGTGCTGTGTCACCTTGGCCTAGCCCGTCGGCGTTTACTGGCTAATGGGCATCAGGTGGGTAGGCGGGCTTATAGTGGTAAACAAACCACTTCCATTGGTTAATTATGCATGGCTGTCAGTATGGGTACTGTAGCATGTGCTGTGGACTGAGCAAATCGTAACAACACTAAAAAAGACACATACAATTATATCACATATATGACTGTAGGGCAACAGGAAAATCTTCGCCTCTATGCAGCATCAGTCTGGAGATACTAGCCAGCCTGTGATTCAGCACCAGCAGCTCCACTGTTCAATCACTTAAGCATCATACAACACTGGTCACATCTGCCATTATGAGTAGTTAACTCCAAGGCCACTTATGTGTTACCATATAGACATGGATAGTAATAATAATATATAGGGTACATATACACTGGGTTACACAAAAAAATGGCTCATCAGAGTGAATAAACCATAACATCATGCCATATTCACTAAAAAGTATGGCACATGGCTACAAATATAGAAGCACCAACCAGTGCTGTATATGTACCATAGCATTTAGTGAATATACACTACCACCCATTGGTGACAAAATCACATGTGGGGCTAATAATCAGGAAAAAATGTAAATCCAAGTAGAGAGTTTGTTTAAAGAAAACAGCTCATTTTAAAGTCCTCATTGAGCCCATTGGGTGAGAGACTGTGCAATCGATGAATCCACTGTAATTCCCTTTGTAGCAGAATTTTCTCTCTGTCACCACCCCTTTGGAGCGGTGGAATGTGATCAATAATGTGACATTTAAGCTGTCTAACAGAATGTCCTTTATTTTTTAAATGTCTATCCACCGGTAAATTTGACAAATCCTGTTTCTGATCTGCAGTAGATACAGATTTCTTGATAGATGACCAATGTTGACTGTCTTTCTTTAAGCATTCTATTAGTTTTCCCAATGTATACAAGGTCACAAGGACATGTGAGGGCATATACAACATATTTGCTGTTACAGTCCAAATGATGGCAAATATTATACTTCCTACCATCCTGGGGATTGATGAAGCAGCTGCCTATTGCCAAAAATGGACAGTTGGTACAGCCTGTACATTTAAAGGTTCCTGGTTTCTTGCTTAGCCAATGGGCTTGTTGTTTCTTGTGCTTAGAAGAGTCTGTCTGGACTAATAAGTCTATCAAATTGTGGCCACGTCTATAAGCAAACTGTGGTACCCCACCGATTTGCGTAGACAACATACAATCATATATATATATATATATATATATATATATATATATATATATAAAATCTAGGGCACGGTCAAGGCTGAATCAACAAAAATGGAATTCTTCCATAAAGAATTTCTGAGGGGGTGGGCATGGTGTTTATTGGGATCCATCCTCAAAATCTATTGGACATCCCAAGCTGAAATTTGACCCAGAAAGTTAGAACTGTCACTTGGTGTTGCATGCCAAATTTCACGGCAAAGAAATGTGAGGATTTTGGAGTAATCCAACTGTCAGTTTTTTCTACCACTTACAATTAGGACCACTTTTCTGCTGTAGTCTGTAATGATCTATAAGTGCAAGGTGCTACCTAATCTACATACAGGAAAGAGTATATTTTTAGTGTCCATGAACAGTTTTATTGTTATCTAACTGATGCTTAATACTTATCAGTTTTCTAAAAAAGATTGACCCTTTTATTCCCATTTCTTATAAGCTTTATGGTTCCTTTTTTATTAGTATCTGCACTCTCTATTTAAAAACAAATTATGTTACTAGTTAAAGGGAACCAGGATGTGCCAGATCACCTTGGTCTGTCCTCCCAATATGCTCTGCTCCCACGCTGTTCAGCCCCACCCCTCTTTCATCTGCTCTGCCCTCCTACACTCTGCTGCAGCTGCCTATCCTGTCCCTCTCCTCCACCACCCCTCCACTTTGCTGTGTGCCAACCCCCTTCACTACTTTACTTACCTCATTCCTATTGGTTGGTCCTCTATGCCTTGGTCTGTCCTGTGTCCTTAGCAGTGGGAACAATTGGAGACAGGATAGACTTTACACAGTTGTTGTAAAGATTGTGATAAACACTTTTGTGCTCATTTTAAACTAAAACTATTATTGTTACTTATTATTGCTACACATATTTCATGTATTTGTTTAGTTATTGTTTTTGTATATAATATTTATTATTATTTTTTTCCATTTGATCCTGTTCTGATACCTGCCATGTTATGCTCATGGGATTAAAAGTTGCTATACTTTAGATTAATTCCAAACAAACACATTCCTCAAAATCTCATTGACCTCCAATCTCATCTTGTATAGAAATCAAGAGGATCGGTTGATAATAACTGAATTTATTATATGTGTGGCTGTGAATTCTATAAAACCACTCACAGATCACAAAATTAACTGATATGTCTTAATCAACCAAAGCTACATAAAATTTTAAAATTAACTTATGTGTATCCATAATCAGTGCATATAGATCCAGTACTAATTGACAATTCATCTGCAATTATTTGATTTTAGTTTAACATTGGCAAAGTCACATGAATATCTGATAACTACTCAGTTTCCCAGACTTAGTGGAGAATTACAGAAACAGCAGCGTCTGTAAGCTGCTGCTTCCAGGCACTTTGCAAGTGAGTATTATAAACCCATAGTCAGTGTTAAGCACGCAAGGCATTACACTGACTGCGGGTGCTGTTTTAAATATGGCCCCACAAAACACCGGGAAACATTGTCTTCATAAATTATCCCCTTAGTTTCCTTTATGAGCTGTGATGAGCATAACTGAATGATAGTCACTAAGATCACTCACTGCCTTTCTTCTATGTACACCACAATGATCAATAATAAACCTTTCTCCTATAAGAACAGTTATTGCATAGTTCTCATCATATTTGTAAAAATGGAACCTGTCCTGGCCAATCATGTAATAAGTTGATTTTAAAATTCCAAGTAATATCAGGTTTCCTCCAGGTTTTATTAATTTTAAGATTTTCCTCAGATATCTGAGGTAATCTTTGTGGTCTTTGCTGATGACATCCAGCAGCCAGGCACTGATCACACAGTCGGCTTGTGGTAGCACCACTGGGTCAGTGAGATTTTCTTTTTCCATGTCACATTTCTCTGTCTTTTATGACTGTCTTCAGCCTCATTTCTTTGTCCTCACATTGGTTACTGAAAAAAAACAAACACAATAATTGTCATTAGAAATGTGTAGATATACTGGCCTCTTAGCAAATGAGCATTTCCACCAGTTTATATGTATTCTAACTGATTTTAAGCAAAATGCGTGGTTTATATGAAACAAATTGAAAAAAAATCACGGTGTGTGTGGGGACATCTCCTGTTTTTGGGTTGTTTGAGAAGTTGAATGCTCAGATAGATGTGTGATTGTGACTAGTTATGCGCCCACACTTGTGTGTGTTCATTTTGTGGTATTTTTATTTAATTAAAACAATTAGAACATATTTGTTTGTGGGGAGGGGGGATTTTCTGGCACAAACATACATGGAATACAGCTCTACACACTCACACTGACAGACAAACAAACAACGGAGACTGAGAATAGCATCTAGTATTCAGGAATATCAGTAGAATACCTGCCTGTGGCATATAAGTAGAATTCTAGGCTTGTTAATACTGTGAAGGGCAGTTGCTAATTAAAGTCTTAAGCATGTTTTAGTGTCGGGTGAATTAACTTAATCCCTACAAGTAGCACATATTTTCCTTGAGACTGAAAATTCACAGAGAACCATGTATTATAAGCCACATCTCTTTCATGATTGGAGAGAAGTGGAGGATACAATTGATCACCAAGTAGTAAATTAAGTGTTGACAGGATCATCAGTTCCCTGCTGCTTTGACAGCCTGGGGCACTGGTAAGTGTACCCTCAGTGGTGCTGCTATAAGTCCTGACCTTGAGCTCCATTAACACATGGACACAGGAAGGTGATGCACCATCAGCCTTCTTTTTTATTGTTTATGGTCTAAGCCTTATAATCTACTGTACATACAATGTGCAGTTTTTGGAATTGAAACACAGGTTTTTAATTTACAAATAGAAATTATCTGTCCTTTGCACAATTATGTGAAGTACAGTATATTTCCTGTACTCTATAATTAGTACACCATATTAGTCATTTTTAAAATTATATTAGAGATGCAGGTCCGGTTCTCATAGAACCAACAACAACCAAATTTAGGTGTTCTGAGTCCAAGTTTGAAATCACTTGAGGTTAGACCTGGTTCAGATCTTCCCATGGTTCAGAACTCCGATTGAAAAGCCAAACTCAGGTATTGGATGACAAGCTAACAGGTCGAAATTGCATCATTTTAGTGTTTTTTTTAATGCAGATCCAAAAAAAAGATGAATCTGGATCTGAAACCAAAACCATGGTGCACATCTCTATATTATATGCAACCCTTGACAAAATGTGGGAATGCTGTATGCCAGTATTTGTTTTTATTATCATTAATAAAGAAAATAAACTTAAATTACTATTGAGATTTTTTTCCTAAAATAATATAATTCTTACTCAAAAAGTTATTATATTTTTTTACATACAGTATGAACTGCATTTTGTCATAAATGCAGGATTAAATAAATAATTAAATCATTTGGTGTGTCAGTTACATATCAGCAATGGCCAGAATATACATGCCCAGTATTAAATAAAGTCAGAGCAATTCAAGTTTAATATTCTTAAGGAAATTTGCCAAACTCAATACAGGTTGAGTCTCCCATATCCAAAATGCTTGGGACCAGGGGTATTTTAGATAACGGAATATTCCGTATTTTGGAATAATTGCATATCATAATGAAATATCTTGGGAATGGGACCCCAATATACACGCACAATGCATATATGTGTTATATACACCTTATACACACAGCCTGCAGGTCATTTTATACAATAGTTTTAATAATTTTGTGGCTCAAGCAAAGTTTGTGTACATACATGAAATAAATTTATGTTTCATTTACACCCTATACACACAGCCTGAAGGTAATTGTATACCATATTTTTAATAATTTGTGCCTTAGACAAAGTTTGTGTACATTGAACCATCAAAAATCAAAGGTTTTATTATCTCAGTCATGCCAAAATTATTCCGTAATTCGGAATATTCCGTATTTCGGAATATTTGGATATGGGAGACTCAACCTGTACATTACTTTCAATTTCCCACCACCTGTCATTTCTATGCGGCCACCCAGCTGCATTTTAAGCTAAACTGCTATAGACATTGTATTGTTCATGTTACAGAGTCATCCATACTGCACAGTAATCTGTCCTTACATAAACAAACCTGTTGTGAAGACATATGGGAAGTTTTTCATAAAAACAGATCATTTCAGGATCAATACTCTTAAAACACTCTGCTCAACTTTATGTCATTTTCAGAACTTTCCTCCTCCTTTCATCTCTAAGTTACTGTAGCCACCCAGCAGCATTATACTGTAAACTGCTATTAACATTATAATGTACACTTTATATGGTGTAAAGTTGCACTCTTAACATCACATACACAACAGGTGTGACTGCTGATACGGATGGTGTGTGTGGGCGAGTGGGTAAGGTGAGCCCCTTGCAGAGCTGGCACCTCAGGTTTGAGACCCAGAAAGGGATATTGTAATTTTGTACATCAGTATTTTACTTAAATCTTCAATACTGGATTAAATAAGGAATTAAATGATTTGGTGTGTGAGTTCTGTCATTTATAGATATACATTTCTGCACTGGCTAGAAGACGCACGCCCAGTATTACATTTCCAGAACAAAAGAGTCCTAGTATTGTACTGTGTATTACATCATCAGAAATTGGTAACTCAATTTATAGTACTGTATATAATTTTATGTGGGTAATATTTTTAATGTTGCCCAGTATAATTATTGTACAGTACTGGGCAACAGATATACAGCAATACAGTTTTACTGTGCATTTGTGTTACTGAATGACAGAGACTGGCATGCTTCTGTCATTCTCCAGGGCCACCAGCCAATCAGAGGCTGCTCTATAGTTAGAGGCCAGTGATTGGCTGTGACCCATATGGCTGAAAGTTTAACTTTAGACTGACCTTTGGGGGTAGCCCCGGAGAATGACAGCTGCCATGCGGTATCTGTCATTCAGTGCTGTAGAGATGTATGTGGTAGCACAGTCAACATGTCTAAAATTAATCGGGCACTTCCTTTTTTATTTTGCCAAGACCCCTGGTTCCTATTGGACAAGAGGACTGACCTGCACCAGGAGGTAGGTGAGTACTGGATTTTTTTTCATAGGTAAACCATGGGAATTCTACTTGGAGAAGGGGACCAAGCAACTGGCAGAATATAAGTATGTGTGAGTGCGAAAGGTGTGTAATAAACTTTTACTTTCTAGGGTGTGTGCACTGTCTTTTTTTACTATTTTTTTTACAATGGTAGTATGGGTGCTGGCCACCTGCTGGTACTTGTAGTTCGACAAGTGCCAAAGGGCAGGCATGCTGACACCTGTACTCCCACTGTAAAAAACAATAGTACAAAGCTATATTCTACACTATTACCCCTGCACCCATCGGCCAAGGGTGCGGAGAAGAACCCTGGGCTTCAGCATTAGCCTGGGGTGCTCAGAAGAGGGGGGACCCTTTAATTGGGGGGATCCCCACCTCACCTGAGATTCGCAGCTTGGGCTGACTAGCTTAGGGTGACCCAATGAAAGGATACCCTGGCTATGGAATTACACCCCAGCTATAATTAAGTTCAGTGCTGGTTTTAAAAATACAGTAGGTGGAACTCCATACATTTTCCCCTATTTTTAAAACCAGGACTGGCTCAGGAGCCCATTGCTGGTTCTTAAAGGATTGGGGAACCCCAATTGTTTCCCCCCCCCATATTTTTTTGAACCATGACTGGCTCAGGAGCCTGGGGCTGGTTATGCTTTTTTGGGGGGGACCCTACATAATTTTTTTTTACATTAACCCTTTAGACAGTTATTACAGGCAAACTCTTACACATATTATAATGATCTGTCTATGTTTCTGCCAAACTTGCAGCTCAGGCAGTAGTCTATTTAAAACTTCTATTTAGTTCTGAGTTTGCTGAAATTACACACGTGATTATAATCACATTTCTTGCTAAATTCCCGAGTTGTATTCCTGGCTAAAAATACTGTTGTACTGATATTGTATTTATTTCTGTTTGTGTCCTCACCCATGTTTTGAAGAGTGTCTCATGAATTCTCACCTGAGTTTATCTTTAGTAAATTTTCATGTAGTAAAAATGTCAAAACACACCCAAGACTGCAATCTTGACCAAACACGAATCTTAGTAAAATTATCCCATACTGTATCAACCTGCAGGCATCTGGCAATAACTTTTGGGCCCAGAGCTGTGGCTGTGAAGGATACATTCAAAAAGATTACAACTTCTTATTGAAGGTGAAAATGTATGTATGATATACTCCAAGCTCAAGTACAATTTGAGCTTCATAAAACTGAAAGGCTAAGAGAACTACAGTAATGTACATGAAAAATGAAAAAACAAAAAACATGCCGACAGTATGAGAAATAAAAGTTATTTATTTACTATATGCAGTATTTCCTATAAATAGTGCAGGGTTTTTTAATAACATAATATTTTAAATTAAGGATATACAGAACAATACTTGGACATGAAGCTATACAGTAGACGTTTTGGTCCAAAATTTCTTATGGATATTGCTGTAAAGTAGACATTGAAGTAATGGGAGGTGCTGTGAGGTGGACATTGAAGTGAGGAGGTGTGCTGTGAAGTGGACAATGAAGTAGGGAGGGCTGTGTGGTCTACATTGATGGAGGGGGGATTGCTGTCTGGTGGAAAGTGAAGGAAGTAAGGATTGCTGTGAGGTAGACATTGGAGGGCGGGATATGTGCTGTGAGGTGGTCACTGTAGAGGACAGTGAGTGAAGTGAGTGGTGTCAGTGAGTGCTGTGAGGGGTTCAGTGTTACAGGTATAGAGTACTGTAGCAGCTACATAGCAGTGGCATGACCATTTCTTTCAATGGCAACAGGTAAGACTTTATACAGATGATTAATGTAATTATTACACTGGGCAGGTGTCAGTACATCTTCCCAAAACTTCTGTATCCCATCTAAAAGTTATTTTTTATTTTTCGGTTTCACCTGATGAACCTCTTCAACTGGGCCAGAACAATTTGATTTGATTCATGTCCAGTGACCTACAGTACAGTAAAATAATAATCATACAGTAATTACATTAATTACATTAATACAAAGTTAACAAGAATAATTACATATTGTACAGTAATTATTGAATACATTAGAACAATACTCACTATTTTGCAGAGGCAGAGTGTTAAGGATCATCATCCTGGCATAATCTTTGTCCAGATGGATAGTATTTTCTGACAAATGGCAACAGACATCTACTATTTTTTTCTTGGAAGAAGGTCTTATCCATGATCCCTACAGAGAAAATAATGTTTTGCCTTTAACAAGCACACACTCAGGGCCGGATAAAGGAGAAGGCTACAGGGGCAGTTTCCCCAGGGCCCCCCACACACAGAGGGGCCTCACACAGGGTAGTGTGGCCTGCCAAGAACAAATGTCTACCAGCACCTGTTCCTGGATGTGAGTACACCTGCCACCATAAAAGTCAAAGTTAATAGTCTTCAATGTAATAGCATCTTACATCACACTTGTTAGATAGGAAGTGCAACCCCACACATGAATGGTCTTAGGATTCTTTACTGTTAGCAAGACACAAGACAAAGGTTTTTGGAGAATGGCCTGGTGTCAAGAAGGGCAGCAAAGAAGCCACTTCTCTCCAGAAAAAACATCAGGGACCAACTGATATTCTGCAAAAGGTACAGGGATTGAACTGCTGAGGACTGGGGTAAAGTTATTTTCTCTGATGAATCCCCTTTCAGATTGTTTGGGGCATCTGGAAAAATGCTTGTCCAGAGAAGGAAAGGTGAGCTCTACCATCAGTCCTGTGTCATGCCAACAGTAAAACATCCTGAGACCATTCATGTGTCGGGTTGCTTCTCAGCCAAGGGAGTGGGCCCACTCACAATTTGCCTTTTGTACTGAAGCCGCAAACTTTGTGAAAATCAAAACTTGTGTCATTCTCAAAACTTTTGGCCATGGCTGTACAACTAAAGATACAACTAATTAAATTAGAATGAAATAAATAAAAATTAAGATACATGAATGTAATGCACAAGTCATGTGAGAACAGTTGTACTACACATCAGGACAGGACATTTATAAAGTTATGGCCCAGGTGTAATCATATAGTGCAGAGTGTGTAATGCTCATGAAGTTATTGACAGCATGAAAAATGATAAGTGTGCAAATGGGTAGATGTGGGAGGGACAGAATTGACACAAAAGGATCATCCTGTGAGAGCTTATAATCTAGGTGCAGACCCCTAAACATAAGAGATGTAAATTACATCTCTGAATCATGCCCTCGATTGTATATAAAAATATCAAAGATACTTTATCAAAACAAAAAATGACAAAAATACATCTACCGAATGAAAAATATCTAAAAATCTAATGAGCAATAATCTGAAATGTGATTGCTGGCTTACATATAATTATATAACACAACTGGTCTAATAAGTAAAATATAAATAATTAATATAATGATAAGGTATTTAGTTCCAGGCAAACACTGGTATCAAAGTCCATACACCCTGCAAATATACACCAAGACCATCATTAGGACCAGGTAAAATATGCCCTGAAATCAGCACAGTTTATATATCACAAATACTACAGATATAATGGACTTAATAGACAGGAGTTATGTATGTCAAACAGAGATGAGCGGGTTCGGATCTCCGAGATCCGAACCCACCCTAATTTTGGGGATCCGGGGTGATCTGAGCACAGCTCAGATCTCCCTGCCTGCCCTGGATCCCTGACCCAAGGCAAAACCTCGCGACCCCTCTATCGAGTCATGCGGTTTTGTTTTGATCGGGCTTATCGCTGATTGGCTGAGAGAGCCGTCTGTCACGGCACTCAGCCAATCAGCGTTGAGCCCATTTAAAACAGCACAAAAATGGAAAAGAAGATGGCGCCTGCCATCCCCTGCCACCTGACACCACCAGCACCCCCCGCTGCTGACACTGCCAGCACCCCACTGGCAGCATCCTCCGCTGCCAACACCACCACTGCTGACACTCCTGCACTGCTGCCCAATGAACTGAGGACCCTGTCAGCGACCTCCGCACTGCCGACACCCCCGCACTGCCGACACAGCCAGCAAACTTGCACTAAGACACCACTGGCACCCCCGCACTGCCAAAACAGCCAGCAAACCTGCACTAATGACACCACTGGCACCCCCTAACTGCTGACATCACCGGTATCCTTCACTAAGGACACTGCCAGCACCGCAGCACTGCCATTACATGTACTGAGGATACCGTCAGCAACCACGCTCTGCCGACACTGCTGTCACAGTAAGTGCACTATTGGTATCTAACCCTCACTGTATAACACACTGTATCTATGTTGGAGATTAGAAACTGAACTGCCAAATTTTAGTGCCGCACACTGTGTCACTTAGCTTAATCAGCCAGCTAACTGGATGCAACCTTTTGGCCTTAACTAGATGAAGCAAATAATATTGTGAGGTGGTCAAAATTGATTGTAAATCATTGGAAATAAATGTTATTGAGGTTAATTATACTGTTAGGAACAAAAATAGACCCATTTTATGTTATTTTTAGCTGTTTTTATGATTTTTAAGAAAAAATACAGATCCAAAACCAAAACACAAAACAAAACACGGTGGTGAGGTTTTGGCAAAACTAATCCAGATCCAAAACCAGGGTAGATCCAGATCCAAAAACAAAACACGGGGGTCAGCACACATCTCTAATCTCAATGTACATGCAGGGTCCCAGTGTGCTGCTCTGAAATGGGTACAATGTCCAGTATGCCACTTTAAAACAGATAAAATAACTGCTTTGTATGCTGGTTTATAAGCAATGTCCCAGTGTACCTTTGGGTACTGTGTCCAGTATGCCCCATAGGTTGCACTAGCTCGTATTTTCGTACGCAGCTAAAAATCCGCCCCAAACTCAGGCGACCCCTCCTCTGACTAACGAGCGTGCCAAATAGCGAGCGTACATCCCCGAAATGGCTTGAAGGGAACGCACGCACAAGTACAAACCGGAAGTGGGCCTGTCAGATTCCGATTACCTGCTCGTTTTTTCGGCCTACCTCCCTCAATCGTATCCTGACAATCAATGTATCAATCAGCTTAATTGTTTTTTTTTTTTCAACACAATGCAATAAACTTTAATCTTGTCCGTGTTTGTATTTGCTCGCAGAATACGTACGGCTGAAACCTTCGCTTTTATTGTTCAAAAGACATGTTAGCCCCAATTAAACAATTGTTCTATTTGTTTGTCTCCGCACAATTTTTCTGTGGTTCATTTCTTTATTTAAATTTGCTTACGCATGTCACTGCATCAAGCCTATCATAACTCTCAAGAGATTTGTGGCCCTGTCGAACACATGACTCATACACTAACCAATAGAATTTGTCCTGTTAATTTCCCAAATACATTAGCCAATCAAATTTTTTTGTGGTGCTTTATTAAAAATATTTTGTCAAAAAAACACCATTGCCATCATGAGATCCGCCGCATTCACCAGGCGCGAACTGCTGGTGCTGACGGAGGTGATGGACAGGAGGATCACCAGTCAGCCTCCACCCATCTCCAATAGGCGCAAGCGTTCCGCATATGCGGAGGTACGTCGACGCCTGCGCTCCTTCGGCTCACGCCGACATATTGGCCAGCTGGAGCGCAGGTAGTCGGACCTGAAGCGGCGGACGCCCCGCTTGCTGGCATGCTTTCGCATGCAGATTGCGGAAAGTAAGTGTTCTGGACTGTGGTTTTCAAGTTTATCTTGTGGGCCCTAACTGCGTGTGCATGTTTTCATGTCTGTCCTATTGAGTCATTGTAGTCATATCTGCATGTGCATGTTTTCATTTCTGTCCTATTGAGTCATTGTAGTCATATCTGCATGTGCATGTTTTCATGTCTGTCCTATTGAGTCATTGTAGTCATATCTGCATGTGCATGTTTTCATGTCTGTCCTATTGAGTCATTGTAGTCATATCTGCATGTGCATGTTTTCATGTCTGTCCTATTGAGTCATTGTAGTCATATCTGCATGTGCATGTTTTCATGTCTGTCCTATTGAGTCATTGTAGTCATATCTGCATGTGCATGTTTTCATGTCTGTCCTATTGTGTTTTTTTTTTTTTGGTTTCCTGTTGAAACTAACCACAATATTTTTGTCATTTTTTAGGGGCACAGCAAACACTACGGCGGCATCGCCACACAAGACGCCGGTCCCGGCCCCTCTCTCCAACCCCCAATTCCTCTATTACCCCCTCCTCCCCAGACCCTGTGGCCGAAATTTCAGGCCTACTTCCCCTCCAGCCCAATTCCCCCTCTCCTCCATCCGTCCCTCCTCCAAATACCCCCTCCCAGGATCCCGAAAACACCTTGCCCCTCGGGTTGGGGAATGTAGCCACCTCCGAGGTGGTCCAGGGAGTGGCTTCTGGCTCTGTCGTTTTGGAGAACGGTATGTTTTTAAAGTTTATTTTGGACACCACAAACTGTTTGTATGTAATCATGTGTCGTCCCCATTTTTTTTTACTTTTTGTCGCCTTAGGGTATTTTCGGGGGTTGTCTTTACCTGTTCCTGCTGATGTCACCATACACATATCACACCTGTGTGCCTTTTTTTAGGGCCCTTGTATTTTTGCCCTTAGACATTTTGGGGTGCTGGGTTTTATCCGTGTAATGTTTTTTTGGCCCACAAGCTTGCAAGTTTTGGTTTGCTTGTTTTGTGTTTTTTTACAATGTTGCTTCATTATCGATTTATTATTCCCCAAACTTTTGTCACCCACAGAGGAACAGAGGCGTCGGGAAGAGATAGTGAATTGTGTGGGCCGTATGCGGGAGCAGGTCACCGGGCTTATGCAGGGCCTTGACCATCTGTTGGTCCTCCTTAGGAATTAGTTTTTTTTTTTTTTTTTACAAATTGTTTCTTAATAAATCAGTTTTAAATCAAGCTCTGTCTCATGCGTTTGGAGTAAATCCAAGATTCTTTACACTGACATAAGTAGACTCTTCAAGCAAGGTTTGCCACAGAATCTCACTACAGATTGTGTGTTGTATTTTGAATGCAAACAGGCACAAGAAACACCTCCCAGTACCAATGTCATTTTCCTTTTTTGTGGTGGTCAACATGATAGTTTACACCATTTTTCAGGTTCCTATTTGGTGGCCAAACTGCTTCGGACAATCTTACGAAGGCAACTGATTGTACACAATTCCTTGTTGTGTTGGTTAGTACCCCGAAAACATATTACATTTTAGCTCCACTTGCTTCATTACTGGGTTACCCCTTAGGTAAAATTAACGTTTGGGAGTTTGTTTACACTTGCTTCTAACGTGCCAAAAAGGAAACAAATTACACTCTCCAAATATTTATTCACAACAGAAATCAAAATACAAAGTGGTCACTCACAAACAAAACACACAGTGATAATCAGAAAAACACCACATACCAAAAACACTAAACAAACACACAACAAATCAAGAACTGGTTGATGAAGGTCCATGCCCACATGATTTCAAAAATATGGCGTTGCAATATTGGTGTCAGAATATATTCTTGAAGTTTCAACAGAAAGGTTTTTGAAGGGTAGCAGGAAGTAGTCATCGTGGGAGTGCCAAAGATTATGCAAACAAACAGAAGATGGTGCAAGAATTAAAAAAGATGAACGTTAAAAAACCGTAACACATTGGGTATACACACTGTTGTTTGATCAATAATGACCTAAAATATTGGGCCACCACATCATCGCGTATGGCCCCCCCACATACTGACCTCCGACCAACCTCGGGGGGGCCATCCTCAGGTAAGGCATCCTCTGGCTGCATTGGAACACTACTCCTTATGGCGATGTTGTGAAAGATCCCACACAGGACCACAATTTTCGAAGCCATATCCGGCAAATACATGAGCTCGCCACCAGAGCGGTGGAGGCATCTGAATCGGCCTTTTAAAAGGCCGATACAGCGCTCCACCACTTGCCTGGTGGCTGTAAGTGCGGTATTAAACTCACTTTGTGGACCTGGTGTGGGAGCCAAATAAGGAGTGAGCAGCCAGGGCATGGAAGGGTATCCACTGTCTCCTGTGAAAAAGAATAGACAACATCAGGATCACTGTGTATCAAGCTTAACATTGTTATGTACTAAAGGTCTCCACTTACACAGAAGCCACGCATCACCAGCTTGTAGGTTGGTTAATTTGTGCCATATCCCTGATTGCCGGATGACGAAGGAGTCATGTGCACTTCCTGGTAATTTTGCATTCAGGGACAGGATCTGGAGGGAGGCATCACATACCACCATTACATTTAGGGAGTGATAGTGTTTCCTGTTTCAAAATATGGCCTCCAGCCTTGCTGGAGGCTGAAGTGGTATGTGAGTACCATCCACAACCCCTATGATGTGTGGGAAGCCAGCTATTTGGTAAAAATTGGCCTTGGCCACACTAAGGGCACCCATATCCAAAGGCATTTGAATAAAATGATGGAGGTGCTTGAAAAGTGCCTCCATCACTGCCCTCAGGATCCGGGAAAAGGAGGATTGTGAGATGCCCGCCACTATTCCCACCGTTGTTTGAAACGATCCTGAGGCACAGAAATGTAACACCGCCATAAATTGCGTAAGTGGTGGTATTGCTGTAGGACTGTCAATTTGCCGCTCAAGATCACTCTCTATTAATGAGAGAGTGTCTATGATGATTTTGGGTGGAAGACGGTAGCGTCTTAAAACCTCATCATCGGGCATTCCAAAAAGGGTGACATGTGTTCGAAATATCTGGGGCCTTGCACGCCTACGATGCCTACGCCAGGGACGAGATTGAGGTTGGTCGGCTTCCGGGAGCATGGCCAGAACAATCCGCCCAAGATCAACCTGAAATGGCAAGATTGGAATGTAAGGCTTTGGACCCACCCCAAAAGAAAATTAAAAACAACTTAGCTTGATGATACCATCCATTGCTGCTTACAAGCCGGGGTGTTGTCATGATACGTCCAAACTGAAATTAATCACAAAAATAATTTGACAAATTTCACTCTGTGCATTTTTGTTTCTAAATTTTGTGCTAGACAAAACTTAAAATATGCGAAACACACATTTGGCAAAAGAGCAAAACGACATTGCACACAGTACATCAAAATGGGTTGAAATGTTTGCCAAAAAAGCGAAAGGGCAACCACAAAATTTTTTACAGGATTAATAAGCATTTAAAAATGCGCTAATTAGTTTGCAAATACAAGTCACAATAGTAAGTAGTAAAAATGTGCTAATTAGTTCGCAAATACAAGTCACAATAGTAAGTAGTAAAAATGCGCGAATTACTTCGCAAATACAAGTCACAATAGTAAGTAGTAAAAATGCACTAATTAGTTCGCAAATACAAGTCACAATAGTAAGTAGTAAAAATGCGCTAATTAGTTCGCAAATACAAGTCACAATAGTAAGTAGTAAAAATGCGCGAATTAGTTCGCAAATACAAGTCACTATACATTCTGAGAAAAATGCGCTAATTAGTTCACAAATGCAAGATAAAAAATGGACTTACCAAGAGCAAATATATAAGAGTCCAAATCAAAAGGTCTTTGGGTCCGAAATTAATAAAAAGCTGAAATATATGAAATTATGGATCCAAAAATTAAAAACAAGAAGAAACACAATGAGACAACAATTGATCAAAAGTTAGACTTCACAAAACTTACCAAATCAAGAAACGAGGCCAAAAAAATAAAAACCAAAAAAGAGAACGGAAAATAAAAACGCAAATCTAGCAAACAAAATAAACTCCAAACGCCAACTCCTTTATCCGCAAACAAGAAACTCCAGCCAAGGTAACCTCCAACAATCCAAAAACGCCACCTCGACTCGAGACACACCAAGCCATAAATAGTGTTTCGTTTCCCGCACAAATTAAGGAGGGATCATAGGAACGCACAATCAATGATGCGGCCGCAAAATAAGGACGCATGTATAAATACGTCACGAAAACACATTAAAATTCTGGTGTATTTCTTGTTTGGACCTCAGACATGGCGACAGACCAGGGAAACAATGCCCAAGAGTCAGGCGGTAAGTCTTTCATGCATTTTGTATCAATGATTAATTTGAAACATAAGATTGGGCAAGTTGTGAATTTGTGAAATCTGAATATTTACACAAATAGGTGATGAGGATGACATGGAAGAGGCTGCTGGGCCCAGTATTCCGGCCAAAGCTGCCAAAAAAAAAAGGCAGCCACATTTCACAAGAAAGGAGATGGAGGTTTTGATACAGAAGTGTGTGGACATCCTGCAACAGGCAGACAGGAATATGAGTCTAAGCCAGAAGGGGAGAATGTGGGAAGAGGTAGCCGTTGCTGTCAATAGGGTGGGTGATTATGTCCGTCTAGCCCGGGATGTCAAACGGCGGTAAGTAAACTCTTGCCCCCCCTAAAAACAAACACCATTTTAAACAAAAGGATAATGGCTTCCATTTTTTCCCACAGATGGGGCGACTTCAAATATCGCCTAAAGCAAAAACTCGCGGACAGGGCTAGGCATGCAAGGGGGACAGGTGGGAGTTCCACCCCTGTGTCATTGGAGTTGACGGATTTAGAAGAGCTGGCACAGGGGTGTGTGCAGCCTGTGGAGGTGTTTGGCGTGTCCAACATGGATACGGACATGCCAGACTTTGCAGCTTCTCATGTTGTCCCAGGTAAATCTTTTGATGTCACCAACTGTGAAATGTTATTGTGCCAATATGTAGATTATAATGTGAGTCTTTTCTCTTTTTTCCTAACAGAGACACAAGCGGATGAGTCTGCTCCAGAGGGGAGCCTTGGCCGCCAAATTTCTGCAGGCTCGGCAGGGGAGGAACCAGTACATCCGGCTGAGGACCCTGCAGAAGCCAGTCCAGGGCAATCCCCCTCGCAGGCAGTGTCCCTCCTCACAGAACTCAATTTCAAATCGTATTTCCATACGGAAATTCTGCAGAGGATGGACGCCAGTCTGCTACGGGTGGCTGAGGCCCTGGAGCAAAATGCTGCGGCCAACGTGACCATTGGTCAGGCCCTGGCGGAAAATACCAGGGCCAACATCCGCATCGCCAATGCCCTGGAGCAGCTCGTTCGCCAGCACATGGTGGAGCCGACCTCCCTTCCTGCCGGAACATCAGGATCCTCCACCTCTGGCACAACATCAGCCAATCCTCCAAATGTGCCTAGCCCTGTGCCTAGTCCAGAGGCCACAACATCTGCCTCTGGACAGGCCAGCCCGATGACATCCCAGACCCGGTCTGGCGCCCTCCCTCCCCCATCCAAACGGGTGAAAAAACGGTGACAGCAATGGCGACTTTTCCCACAATCCTTCTGTGCTTGGCTCATATTCCTTTCTGGTCAAAACTTCCCTCTCCTTTCTTGTGAAATGTTTTTAATTTTTTGTTGTATGTTTATGTCAACAGTTATGTTGGGCCAATTTGTTTGATTTTGGGACAGATCTTTGCCAAAAAAAGATGTCCCCAAATTTTTTATTAATTTATTTTTTGTTTGACCAATAAATTGACACCAAAAATCTGACATTGGATTGTGAAATTATTGTACAAATGGGTTACATTTAATCCTGGACCAAAAGGCAAAAACTTGCCAAAAAAAAATAATTTTTTTTAAAAAAAAACGGGCTCTTTAAGGAACGTTTAAAAATTCATATAACGAGGCAAATTCAAGAGGCAAAAATAAAATGGTGAGAAAATTAAAACATGATGACATTATTGTTACAATAGGCCCAAACCACCAAATTGAGGCCAAAATAAACCCCCACAAATGTACGCAAATTGATTGTGTCATCCTGACATTAGCAGCTCTGATTTCCTCCTGCGTACGGTTTTGTGCTATCCCAAAAAACTGATTTCAAAACACATACCAAGCCAGTTTTCAATCCAACACTAATTGCTTTTCAGCCCTCCCGCGATTAATCGCAACAACATCGTGGAGTCCCGGGATGGAGGAGAAGGCCATCGCCAATGTGGTCGAGTAATCCAGACCCTAAGCTGTGCGAGCATTTTGAAGGGAAAGAGGATCATCCAGTGACATATGAGTCGGTCCGAACACATTTTACGCCCCAAAAACGCCTCGCCACGCCTGCGTTTTTCCATCTCCACCCCCGTCAACACCCAAAAACGCCCTGTTCTGTCAATCACATTTGACATGTCACTTCCTGTACGCTATTTGATGAACGAGACCAGAAAAGCTCGCAATCTGCCGTACGCACATGCGCAGTGTTACACCGACGCATGCGCGGTTATTCAACATCGGAACGCAACGAGCGTACTGCTGTTTGCGAGTGGCTCTGAATGAGGGCCCTAGTTCGAACAGAGGGAATGTTTCAGAGGCGCTCGCAAAAAGCTCTGAATCAGGGCAGCCGCATGTTTTTTTTATTCAGCCTCCTGGCTGCTCGCTAAGCTGTGGGTGATCACCCACAGCTTTGGCGAGGGGCCAGGTGATGGTTGCGATGGTCATGACCATCGTGACCATCGGGCTTGTGACAAGACTCTTGTGGTAGGGGCTCATCCGTCGCAAGCCCCAGTGAGCTTCCAGCTCACACAATATCAGTATATACGGCGATGTTATTATTTAGCGTCGTGCGTCTCCTATGCAATAGAGCACTATTAAAAGTCCTTACTAAAACTATACGTACATTTATTAATACACATGATAGGAACAACCCTGCAAAACATATATCACGGTGCACCCCATAAACACGTAGACGCACAATGCTAAGTAGCGTCTTTTCTTAATATCCTTACACTTACACATTGCACACTTACATAGAAAGGTTCCCTAGCAGTAAGGTTAATATTCAAGGTTATATTACTGAATTTGAGATCTAAGGTTTAGTAAATGATAAGCAGACCGTGTTTGGTGCTATTCTAAACCACTGTTTATTTGCAGACTTCCGGTTCCATCGGCGAGGATATCGCAACATGTGTCTGCGAATTATTGATCATAGAGAGATAGGCATTGAAATGTACCCTGTAATGTAATGTTTATTAGCCAGTTTAGACTTGTTCTTCAGTGAGAAAATGGACACAAAGAGCTGTTGGAGGCTGAACTATTACAATACAAACTGACCTATGAACTGTATCGTAACAGAAGAAACAGGAAGAAGAACCAATGGGATTATCCCAACTTGTTCTATTGTATTGCCTATCTCTGTAAGGATACATAAGCTGGCACTCTGAATCTGTTAGTCAGTCATCTTTCTTTCTTGTTGACCGAGGTTTCATAGTTGATGCCGGGAAATCTGGATCCAGAGCGCCTGCGTATGTATCGACTGTACCTAGTGATTGTATAATTTGTTTGCGCTAATTGTATTTAGATCACAGAGTGTAACTATATGCTTTATGGTGAATAATATCTTTTTGTGTTTTGGAACTATGGCCCTGATTCAGACCCACTCGCAAGCGGCTGTCTGCTCGCAAGTGGGTTGATGGTCTGCACTGAGCATGCGCACGATGGAGGGAGCTCCGTCGTGCGCATGCGCCAGACGCGACGAGCGAAGGAAATTCCTTCACTCGTTGTGTCTGATCAAAGGGGGCGTGCTGTCGATGTTGATTGACAGCACGCCCCCTTTGGTGGGCGTGCCGGGGGCGTGCCTCCCTGATGGGGGCGTTCCCAAGGGAACGCCTCCCGTCAGAAGCCGGCCCACTGACATCACTAGTGATGTCAGTGGGAGTGATTTTGGCTCTGATAGAGCCAAAATCACTCCGGGCCTTGCGGTTGAAAACCTCAACCGCAGGCTCCGGCTCGCAGTTTCGATGGTCGCGATGGTCGCGTCTATTCTCCGGCGGTGACTGGGTCACCGCACATTTCTTCACATTTCTTCACCCACGGGTCACTGCGACCCGCAGGTGAAGACGGCTCCCGCAGGCTGTTAGGGCAGGGAGCTTTTTGCCCTCCTTCTGGAGGGCAGGGCGCTTCTTGCCTTCCAGAAAGAAAGCAGGGTGCCGCGCCCCGCTAAAACAGCCTAGTGGGAACGCTAGTTGTTCATACACACTGAACAACCATCACCTGTCTTCTGACCGCAGGTCCCGCTGACCGGGGAGGCGTGGTGCCCACCCCCTCCCCACGGCCCCTGCAGCAAGTGTACGGGTGGTCGGCCAACCGCCCGCCCATACACACAGCACGATGCCCCAATATATCTGGAGATTTATTTGGGCATCGGCTGTGCAACACTGCCGACATGATATGTCTGTGAATGACGTAATTCACAGACATATCGCTGGTACACACTGTCCGACGGGCACCCGATATATTGGCCAATCAACTGATTGCCCAATATATCTGCCAGTGTGTACCCAGCATTATACGCACTTCAAGATGGAACTGCAACTACACATGCAGCATATGTGCCTGCTTTGATATTGCTAGATGCCAATGATAACAATATGCCTCCAAACATACTATATACACATATATATATATATATATATATATATATATATACACACACACACACACACACATATATATATATATATATATATATATATAGTGCCCTCACAGAAATGCAAATGGTCTACAGAAGGTGCAGAACTCCTGGCATCAATAATAAAAAATCAATAAAGTTGATTATAGTGCCAGCATATTTATTTTTTACTGTGGACTATATATATTAATATATAATCTCTAACAGCCTACATGTCTATCCAGCCCTGCACTCACTCATTTTAAGCCCCCTTCTGCCTCTGCAGTGGTGTTGCAGCCCTCTTTTGCCTCAGCCAGCATGTGAAACTTACCTCATTTCTTCTATTCCAAGCGGCTGCTGCTCCTCCGGCGCCATGGCTCTTCTCTACTGCAGTGGCGCGCGGCGACGTCATGACGTAACGCGCACTGAATAAACTTTATTGTGCATCCGTCGACAGAGGGAGGATGGACCGCAGACCGGGACCTCCCTCACGGCGGGCAGCAGTGGCGGGCCCATATATTTACGCTGGCAGTAGCGGTGATGGGTGGGCATAGGATGGGGGGCCCCTTTCACCTACACTGGCTATAGCTGCGGTGGGTGGTTGGAGCGGGCCGGGCCCCCTGTCTTTGTTTAATTGTCCGGGCCTGGGACAGTAGTCCTGACGGTCCCCCCCTGATGGCGGCCCTGCCCTTCACAATCCTGGGGCTGACATCCCAAACACTGGGATACTGAAGGTAAGTAGGGGGGTTTAGGGTGCAGGGTTAGAGTTATGCACTAGGGGGAGAGGTTAGGGTTAGGACCAAAGAAGTAGGGTTATGGTTAAGGTAGGAAGAGGGGTAGGGTTAGCATACTGAACAACAAGTGTTGGTATACTAGCCTTGTGAGGATGCAGGTGGTCGGGATTCTGACAATCAGGATCCCGACTGCCAGCATCTCATACTGATTCCCACAGAAGAAGATCTTCACATGAGCATTACAGATCCTCTAACGCACACCATTGGGTATATGATGTATACTCATGTATACTTGTACATCAGTGGGTAGATATACTGTAAAGCCAGGTAATTTTCAACACTAATTACATGAGACAAGTGTGAAATAAATGTGTTGTTTATTTAATAATGAGCTATAAGTACTAGCTGTGCCCCTTTATCAAATTTCAACTACATAAGACATATAATAATCTTAGCACTACCTATTACAATATACATACCCTCCTTGAAAATACTGTTGAACTTTTCCATGGGAAATTTCAATGAGTCATCTGCAAAGACTATGTTTGTGCTATAGGAAAAATAAGTATCCAGAAATGCTCTTGAATCAAATCCATGTACATGATAGAGTTTGTGGGAGCTGGAAGTCATCTTGTAATATTACACCACAGACTTTTTACTTAATTATTTTGTCTCAGAAGTTCTGTTTATATCCACAAGGATCCAGCTATTTACATTCGTCATGAGCAGGAACATCAATATTATTACATGATTATTTGTCTTCTTCATGTGATGATCATGTGGATGCAGGTGATGGTATCATAATCTCCTAATGTAGAATAAATTATTACCACATGGGTATGATTGCTGTTTGTGTGAAGCATAAAGTATTGAGGGATTTCAGAGGAAGGTGCTCCAGGGCCAAACTGTTGCGGGCAGAGCTCAGTAAGCTGCAACTGTGTGAATGTAGGCCTGCCATGATGCAGAAGATGACACCATCAGACAATGTTGAGGCATTGTTGTTGTCCTTTGAATTGTCAGCAGGTAAAGTCAGCAATTCTGGTATAGGCAGGGGTGACAGGGCCTGGGAAGACACAGCATTTATATGACTGGCAATGAAGACTGAGGTCCACAACACTTGCTCAGCTAGCTGATCTGACAAAGTTAACCCAGAGTTGGTTAGAGCCCGAACAAAACCCACCAGACATGATCCTGGAAATCATAGCAATTGAACATTGTATGCAGAACCTATTGTGGGAGCTGCAAGAATGGGTTATGCAGAGCTATTTGCAGTCATTTGTGGAGCTTGCAGCAGCCATTGAATCATATGCCCTGGGAAATATGGCCCAGACAGAGAATGTAAGGTCAATATTCAGAAAAGTATCAGAATAGGATGTTGGCACAGACTGGAGGGTGACCCCAAATGGGTGCTTTAAGAGGGGTGAACCATGGAATTGTCCAACTCAACTTGAACCGATGGATTGCTCGGTGGGGCAATGGAGCCATACATTCTCTATCTGTGTGACTATGTCCTTATCTCTGGATAGCCCACTGCTGTTCTGAGTGGCAGTCCATATAGAGCAACAAGCAGTGTTGGTCTTGATGGATTCCGGCAGAGATGCCACCCTGGTATCCAGAAGGACTGATGGACTGGCTACCACCAGTAAGGGTCCTACAGTATGTGTCCACAGGGACACTAATAAATATGACCATGTCTGTCTTTACATGACCGAGAGGGGACAAATGGTGCAAGTGATAGTGGTAATATTACCAAGGTATCCATATTTCCTAATTCTTGGGTGAGATTTTCCCCTGTTCCTGGAGAGAGTTCCAGGGTATCCCTTCCTATAGTCCCAGATTCAAAACTAAAGCAACACTTAAAGGAGGAAGTATCATCTCTGGACTTTTCTGGGGCTAGTCAGTTACTACCAGCGATTCATTCAAAACTTTCCTACTCTGGCTACTCCATTGACAGACTTCCTGAAAAAGGATAAACCAGACAAGTTAGATTGTTCTGAATCCTCGGAGGCCACTTGGAGGAATTTGAAAGAAGCCTAATGTACAGCAGCAGTGCTACAGACTCCTAATTTCAAGGAAAGGTTCAGTTTGCAAACAGATGCCTCCGGGATGGGTCTGGTGGGCAGTGTTATCCCAGAAGGTGAAGGGAGAAGACAGACCAGTTCTTTTCATCAGCCATAAACTCCTCCCAAGAAAGAAAAAGTACTGTATTCTACAATGGAGCAAGAATGCCTGGTAATAAAGTGGACAGTGGAGGCCCTCAGGTACTGCCTACTTGGTAGGGAGTTCACTATGGTCACTGACCACACCTCAATGCAGTGGATGCATATGAATAAGGAAGCAAATGCCAGGGTCAAGTGTTGGTTTCTAGCGTTGCAACCTTTCAATTTTAAATTAGAGCATAGAGCTGGGGCTCTCCATAACAATGCCAAACGCCTCTCATGGAAATTTACACTGCATAGTGCAGCTGAGTCATAAAAAGTTGGCAAAGCTAAGTGAGGAGGAGGTGGGAAAATAACCTTTTCAGTTAAAGGGACTGCTTCACCAAGCATGGTGAAGCTAAAGGGAAGGGTATGTGGCAAAGAAGGTTATTTGCCATTTTCTGCTATGAAGAACATGACACATACCCTGGAACAATGAATAGACAGGGATAAAGATGTTGTAGTTCCCTGGTGGATAAGTTTCAAACACAGGTGCACCATATGGGTCTGATTGTTGTGTGTGTGTGTGTGTGTGTGTGTGTGTGTGTGTGTGTGTGTGTGTGTGTGTGTGTGTGTGTGAGAGTGAAGAATAAAAGATTGTGGGATTGTGGGATTCGGGGGGAAGGTGCTGAATTAGTCAACCAGCTGATATAGAGCTGGTAATGTTAGCTTAGTGTTATTGAACCATATGTTACTTGGGAAATGTGATGATATTACTTCATCAGTAAAAGCCATCTATCCAAAAAGTACAACTGCTATCATGTATGTATTTTTTGTAAGGAAACTCTCTCTCTCTCTCTCTCTCTCTCTCTCTCTCTCTCTCTCTCTTTCTCTCTCTCTCTATATATACTATGTGTATATACAGTATAGTATATATATATAAATATATATATATATATATATATATATATATATATAATCTAATAAAGGCACAGTCAAGGCTGAATCAGAAAAAATGGAGTTCTCCCATAGAGAATTTCTGAGGGGGTGGGGCATGGTGTTTACGGGGATCCATCCTCAAAAGCTATTGGACATCCCAAGCTGAAATTTGACACAGACAGTTAGAACTGTCACTCGGTTCTGCATGCCAAAGTTTAGGGCACAAAAATATGAGGATTTTGGAGTAATCCAACTGTCAGTTTTGTCTACCACTTTCAATTAGGACCACTATTCTGCTGTAGTCTATAAGGATCTATAAGTGCAAGGTGCTACCTAATCTACATACAGGACAAAGTATATTTTTGGTGTCCATGCACAGTTCCATTGTTATCTAACTGATGCATAATACTTGTCAGTTTTCTAAAAAAGATTGCCCCTTTTATTCCCATTTCTTATAAGCTTTATGGTTCCTTTTTTATAAGGATCTGCTCTCTCTATTTAAAAATAAATTATGTTACCAGTAAAGGGAACCAGCATGTGCCAGATCACCTTGGTCTGCCCTCCCAATATGCTCTACTACCATGCTGTTCAGCCCCACCCCTCTTTCAGTTGCTCTACCCCCCTATGCTCTGCTGCAGCTGCCTATCCTGTCCCTCTCCTCCACCACATCTCCACTTTGCTGTGTGCCAACCCCCTTCACTACATTACTTACCTCATTCCCATTGGTCAGTCCTCTTTGCCTTGGTCTGTCCTGTCTCCTTAGCAGTGGGAACAATTGGAGACAGGATAGACCTTACACAGGTATTGTATAGATTGTAATAAACACTTTTGTGCTCATTTTAAACTAAAACTATTATTGTTACTTATTATTGCTACACATATTTCATGTAATTGTTTAGTTATTGCTTTTGTATATAATTTTTATTAATATTTTATTCCATTTTATCCTGTTTTGACACCTGCCATGTTATGCTCATGGGATTAAAAGTTGCTATACTTTAGATTAATTCCAAACAAACACGTTCCTCAAAATCTTTTTGACCTCAAGCCTCATCTTGTCTAGAAATGAAGAGGAACGGTTGAAAATAACTGAATTTATTATATGTGTGGCTGTGAATTCTATAAAACCACTCTCAGATCACAAAATTAACTGATATGTCTTAATCAACCAAAGCTACATAATATTTTAAAATTAAGTTATGTGTATCCATACTCAGTGCATATTATTATTATTATTATCCTTTATTTATATGGCACCACAAAGGTTCCGCAGCGCCTTACACAGTACATAAATGAGCACACAAGAAAAGCACTTATAAGTCGTGCAATACAATTCAGGACAAGGACATGGTTTATAGACAAAGCTGCATAACACAAGCAGCAAGACATAAGCAACCAAGTGTTAGGTGCCATTGTGGGGAGTTCAGAGTAAATTATACTATAAGTAGGGGGAGGAGAAGCACGTGAGGGATGAGGGCCCTGCTCATTAGAGCTTACATTCTAAAGGGGAGGGGCATACAGAAAGAGGCAACACAGATGGGGTAGAAAGTGAAGAAGGAGCATGGAGCAGTGGGTTAGGATATGTGCTGTGGAATGTATGTGTATAAGATGACCTGATGTTATGTCAAAATTAAGTCCTCCATTCATCTATCTCTATGTAAAAAAAAAATAGATTTTGATTATGTGTTATTTACATGAGATGTACAAAATAAAGTTGTAGCACTTTAATTATTGTGTGTTACATTTTAGCATCTAAATACATCCTGATAAAAAATGCATATATTATGGGACTGTCCCGCCATCCTAATACAGTAGTGACTACTTTAATCCCAGCTGCTGGGTGCTATGCCATGCTCCTGTGAGTGGGAGCATCTCACATGCTAGACCCACCCACAAATGGGTGCAGCCATGCCCAACATGCTGTGGACCCACAAGATGTTGCTGTACCCGGGCCCAGAGTTTGTCTTGGCAGGTAAAACCAGGAGGGAATGGGGCTTAGTGGTGGGGTAGCAAGGCCATGGAGGGAGGGAGGTGATTGAGAGTGGAGGAACAAGAAAGGTGGGGGAAAGGAGCAGAGGGTTGGAAAGCAGACTGATGAGAGAAAATAGGGGGAACAGCAAGCGGAGGAGACAAGAGGGAAAGGATAGGGACAGATAATGTAGAGGAATAAGTGGGCACTGAATAAGGGGAGTGTTTGAAGTGAGGGTGTTCATGCTGTGGAGGAGGTAATAAGTGAGATGAAAACTGGAGTGGAGGCTGTGTGATATAGAGACAGTGTGGATAAAAGTTGTTAAATGTTCAAAAATACAGGTTAAATAATAGTGCAGCTCCAAAAGTGATATATAAAGAGAGGTGTGTGAGAAGTGGGTGCAGGAATTAGTTATTAAAAGAATAATTAAAGTGGATAAATGTGACACAAAGGAAAAAGGCAATACAAACAGAAATAGCGGCTTCTGTAAGCAGATGCTTCCAGGCAGTTTGCAGGTGAGTATTTAAACCCAGAGTCAGTGTTAAGCACGCCGGGCATTACACTGACTGCGGGTGCTGTTTTAAATATGGCCCCACAACCCACCCAGGAAGCATCGTCTTCATAAATTATTCCCTTAGTTTCCTTTATGAGCTGTGATGAGCATAACTGAATGATAGTCACTAAGATCACTCACTGACTTTCTTCTATGTACATCACAATGATCAATAATAAACCCTTCCCCTATAAGAACAGTTATTGTATAGTTCTGATCATATTTCTACAAATGGAACCTGTCCTTCCCAATCATGTAATAAGTTGAATTAAAATTCAAGTAATATCAGGTTTCCTCCAGGTTTTATTAATTTTAAGATTTTCCTCAGATACCTCAGGTAATCTTCGTGGTCTTTGCTGATGACATCCAGCAGCCAGGCGCTGATCACACAGTCGGCTTGTGGTAGCACCACTGGGTCAGTGAGATTTTCTTTTTCCATGTCACATTTCGCTATGTCTTTTATGGCTGTCTTCAACCTCATTTCTTTGTCCTCTCATTGGCTACTGAAAAAACACAAACACAATAATTGTCATATAGAAACGTGTAGATATACTGGCCTCTTAGCAAATTAGCATTTCCACCAGATTATATGTAATGTAACTGATTTTAAGCAAAATGCGTGGTTTGTATGAAACAAATTGAAAAAAAATCACTGTGTGTGTGTGGGGACATCTTCTGTTGTTTGGTTGTTTGGGAAGTTGAATGCTCAGATAGATGTGTGATTGTGACTAGTTATGCGCCCACACTTGTGTGTGTTCATTTTGTGGTATTTTTATTAAATTAAAACAAATAGAACATATGTGTGTGGGAGGGATTTTCTGGCACAAACATGCATGGAATACAGCTCTACACACTCACACTGACAGACAAACTTATAATGGAGACTGAGAATAGCATCCAGTATTCAGAACTATCAGTAGAATACCTGCCTGTGGCATATAAGTAGAATTCTAGGCCTGTTCATACTGTGAGGGGCAGTTTCTAATGAAAGTCTTAAGCATGTTCTAGTGTCAGGTGAATTAAATTAATCCCTACAAATGGCAGACATTTTTCTTGAGACTGAAAATCCACAGAGCGCCATGTATTATAAGTCACTGCTCTTTGAGGATTGGAGAGAAGTGGAGGGTGCAATTGATCACCAAGTTGTGAGTGAAGTGTTGACAGGATCATCAGTCCCCTGTTGCTTTGACAGCCTGGGGAACTGGTAAATGTACCCTCAGTGGTGCTGCTATAAATCTTGACCTTGAGCTCCATTAACACATGGACACAGGAAGGTGATGCACAATCAGCCTTCTCTTTTTATTGTTTATGGTCTGAGCCTTATAATCTACTGTACATACAATGTGCAGCTTTTGGAATTGAAACACAGGTTTTTCATTTAAAAATGGAAATTATCTATCCTTTGCACAATTATGTGAAGTACAGTATATTTCCTGTACTCTATAATTAGTACACCATATTAGTCATTTTTAAAATTATATTAGAGATGCGGGTCCGGTTCTCATAGAACCAACAACAACCAAATATAAGGGTTCTGAGTCCAAGTTTGAAATCACTTGAGGGTAGACCTGGTTCAGATCTTCCCATGGTTCAGAACCTCTGATTGAAAAGCCAAATTCAGGTTTTGGATTACATGCTAACAGGTCAAAATTACATAATTTTAGTGTCTTTTTTTAATGCAGTTCCAAAACAAAAATGCATGAAGGTATTTTTGCAAACAAAAACAACAAGATGAATCCGGTTCTAAAACCAAAACCATGGTGCACATCTCTATATTATGTGCATCCCTTGGCAAAATACGGGAATACTGTATGGCATATTTTTTTTTATCATCAATAATAAAGAAAATAAACTTAAATTACTATTTATAAGATTTTTTTCCTAAAACAATTTAATTCTTACTCAAAAAGTTATTATATATTTTTACATACAGTATGAACTGCATTTTGTCATGATTGCAGGATTAAATGAATAATTAAATAATTTGGTGTGTGAGTTACATATCAGCAATGGCCAGAATACACACGCCCAGTATTAAATAAAGTCAGAGATATTCAAGTTTAATATTCTTAAGGTACTTGCCTAACTCAATACATTACTTTCAATTTCCCACCACCTGTCATTTCTATGCGGCCACCCAGCCTCATTTTATGCTAAACTGTTTAAGACATTGTATTGTACATGTTACAGGGTCATCCATACTGCACAGTAATCTGTCCTTACATAATGTAAACAAACCAGTTATGCAGACGTATTGGAAGTTTTTCATAAAAACAAATCATTTCAGGTTCAATACTCTTAAAACACTCTGCTCAACTTTATGTAATTGTCCGCACTTTCCCCTTCCCTTCAACTCTAAATTACTGTAGCCACCCAGCAGCATTATACTGTAAACCACTATTAACATTATATTGTACACTTTATATAGTGTAAAGTCGCACACTTAACATCACATACACAACAGGTGTGACTGCTGATACGGATGGTGTGTGTGGGCGAGTGGGTAAGGTGAGCCCCTTTCAGAGTTGGCACCTTGGGTTTGAGGCCCAGAAATGGACAACGTAATTTTCTACATCAGTATTTTTAAAGTATTTTAAATCTTCAATACTGGATTAAATAAAGAATTAAATCATTTGGCGTTCTGTCATTTATAGATATACAAATATACCCAGTATTAAATTTCCAGAACAAAAGAGCCCTGCTATAGTACTGTACATTACATCATCAGATATTGGTAAATCAATTTATAGTATTGTAACTAATTTTATGTGGATAATACTTTTAATGTTGCCTAGTGTAATTATTTACAGTACTGGGCAACAGGTATACAGCAATACAGTTTTTATGTGTATTTGTGTTACTGAATGACAGAGACTGGCAGGCTTTTGTCATTCTCCAGGGCAACCAGCAACCTGAAGAACCCTGGGCTTCAACATAAGCCTGGGGTGCTCAGGAGAGGGGGGACCCCTTTATTGGGGGGATCCCCACCTCCAATGAGATCCGCAGCTTGGGCTGACTAGATTGGGGTGACCCAGTGAAAGGGTACCCTGGCTGTGGAATTACACCCTAGCCATAATTAAGTTCAGTGCTGGTTTTAAAAATATTTGGAACCCCATACATTTTCCCCTATTTTTAAAACCAGGACAGGTTCAGGAGCCCAGTGCTAGTTCTTAAAAGATGGCGGAACCCTACTTGTTTTTTCCCCCCATATTTTTTTAATCAGGACTGGCTCAGGAGCCCAGGGCTGGTTATGCTTTTTTTGGGGGGACCCTACATCATTTTATTAAATTAACCCTTTTGACCAGTGATTCCCAACCTTGGGCCTCAAGGCACACTAACATGCCTGGTTTTGGTGATATCCATGCTAAAGCACAGATGGTTTAATCAAAATAACTGAGGTACTAATTATGTTGCCTGTGCTCAGTATGGCTATTTTTAAAACCTGGACTGTTAGTGTGCCTTGAGGACCGTTGTTGGGAACCCCTGCTTTAGACAGTTATTATAGGCAAACTCATACACATATTACACTGATCTGTGTATTTTTCTACCAAACTCACAGCTCAGGGTATAGTCTATTTAAAACTTCAATTTAGTTCTGAGTTTGCTGAAATAACACACATGATTATAATCATGTTTCTTAACTTTAGTAAATTTCCATGTTGTAAAAAATGTCAGAACACACCCAAGATTGCAATCTTGACCAAACACGAATCTTAGTAAATGTATCCCCTACTGTATCAACTTGTAGGCATCTGGCAATAGTTTGGGCCCATGGCTGTGGCTGTGAAGGATACATTCAACAAGATTATAACTTCTTATTGAAGGTAAAAATGTATGTATGATATACTCCAAGCTCAAGTACAGTTTGAGCTTCATAAAACTGAAAGGTTCAGAGAACTACAGTAATGTACATGAAATGAAAAAAAAACATGCCAAAAGTATGAGAAATAAGAGTAATTTACTTACTATGTACAGTATTTCCTATAAATAGTGTAGGGTTTTTTATTAATAACATAAAATTTTAAATTAAGGATATACAGAACAATACTTGGACATGAAGCCATACAGTAGACATTTTGCTCCAAAATTTTGTATGGATAGTGCTGTAATGTAGACATTGAAGTAAGGGGAAGGTGCTGTAAGGTGGACATTGAAGGGAGGAGGTATGCTGTGAGGTAGACAGTGAAGTAAGTAAGGATTGCTGTGTGGTGGACATTGAAGGGAGGAGGTGTGCTGTGAAGTGTACAATGAAGTAGGGAGGACTGTGTGGTGGACATTGAAGGAAAGAGGAGTGCTGTCAGGTGGAAAATTAAGTAAGTAAGGATTGCTGTGAGGTTGACATTGGAGGGAAGGAGATGTGCTGTGAGGTGGACAGTGAAGGGGGCAGTGAGTGAAGTGAGGGGTTCAGTGTTACAGGTATAGAGTACTGTAGCAGCTACATAGCAGTGGCATGACCATTTCTTTCAATGACAACAGGTAAGACTTTATACAGATGATTAATGTAATATTACACTGGGCAGGTGTCAGTACATCTTCCCAAAACTTCTGTATCCCATCCAAAAGTTATTTTTTAAATTTTCGGTTTCACCTGATGAAGCTCTTCAACTGGGCCAGAACAATTCAATAGGATTCGTGTCCAGTGACCTACAGTACAGTAAAATAATAATCCTACAGTAATTACATTCACAAAAAGTTCACAAGAATAATTACATATTGTAGATTAATTATTTAATACATTAAATCAATACTCACCCTGGTGGTGTGATTTGCCAATTTATACATCTCTCTTCCATTCATTTTGCAGAGGTAGAGTGTTTAGGATCATCATCCCGGCATAATCTTTGTCCAGATGGGTAGTATTTTCTGACAAATGGCACCAGTCATCTACTATTTTTTCTTGGAAGAAGGTCTTATCCATGATCCTTACAGGAAAATAAATTTTTGTCATTAACAAGCACACACTCAGGGCCGGATAAAGGAGAAGGGTAAAGAGGCATTTGCCCCAGGACCCCCACGTACAGAAGGGCCCTCACACAGGGTACTGTGGCCTGCCAAGAACAAGTGTCTAGCAGCATCTGTCCCCAGATGTGAGTACAGCTGCCACAGCTCTGTATTCTATTTGCATGCAGCAGCACAGTTTTGACTTTCCTACAGTATAACACAGAAATCAATTATATATATTCTGTTGAAATTGCAATGGAAAGTACAGAATTTTATATAGTATTGTGTAAAGTACCTACAGTACAATGTGCATTTGAAAGGAGTTCTATATCTGTGCCACATCCTCATAAATGCATGATAGTGCTCAGTCTGTAAAGTAACTATAGCACCACTCTCTTCCAGCCAGGCCTGGATCTCTCATGCTGTCTTGTTTTCTTTTCTTCATGTGGCAATTATCTTGCTCACAGATTTGCTGATTTTTTTTGGCATGTTACAGGATAGAAGCTGTGTAGAGAAAATATTTTTTTAAAGGAAGAGTAATTAGAATGTTCTATCCAAGTAAACAGTTAATCAAGGTGCTTCTCACACCCAATTACAACACTTTTAAACCCAGTTATACTATTGTACTTTTCCTGGATTTCCCTCTTAAGTTACAATGGTGACGGAAATAATAAAATAACAGCAAAATCCAAGACTTGGGCAATTTGTCCCTCCAGGAATGGATCATGTTGTGAGCTAATGTTACAAGTGCATCTAAGAATAAGTCAGGTGCAAAAAGAACACAGATAAAACATACAGCACTGTATGTAGCACCACAGGTGTTTATAGGAACGAGTGTACGATTGGGTATAAAATGGCCAACGACCGTTAAGACCAGCCATGAGGTGGCTAACCTCCATTAATGTAGCAGCAGCATGAAAGTGAGCTCAGTGCTGCTGCTGTGTGTGACTAAGTATGGGACTAAGAACTAGGAACATGGCAGCAGTACAGTGCAAGGAACTTGGTCACAGTATGATAGGTTGAACATAGCACTTAGGGGATTTTATATGAGCTGGTGCACACTGGGGCAAAAAATGGCTGCTGACTGTTGAGACCAGCCAAGAAGTTGCCAACCCCCATGGATATAGCAGCAGCATGCAAGTGAGCTCAGCGCCATCATTGTGTGCGACGAAGTATGGGGACTAGGAGACAGTAAGATAGATCAAACATAGCACATGGGGACTTTATACTAGTGGGTTCATGCTCGGGCACAAAATGGCCGCTGACCACTGAGACCAGTCATGAGGTGGCCGACCCCCACAGGTATAGCAGCGACATGAAAGTGAGCTCAGCACCACTGCTGTGTGTAACTAAGTACGGGGACTAGGACACAGTATGAGAGATTGAACATGGAACTAGGGGACCTTACATGAGTGGGTGCATTCTGGGACACAAAATGGCTGCTGACCTTTGAGACCAGCTACGAGGTGGCTGAGCCCCATGGATGTAGCGGTGGCATGAAAGTGAGCTTAACTGTGTGTCACTTAGTACAGGAATGTGCATCTAGAGACAAGGCAGCAGTACAATATAGAAATAAGGCAATCAGCGGCATAGAGTACAAGATGGTTAAACATTTTAGTAATTGCAATGTACTTACTGTACCAGCAGGATGATGCTGTAGTAATGTACTGTTACAGCTCAGGGTAGATGTAGCAGTAAGCAGCAACAACATGACTTGGAAAACAGCAGAAGGACTTGGAAGTCAGCAGAAGTCACAGAGGGTATCTCAGGGGTTCATATTGATGATATATTCTGAAGAGATGATCCGAGCAGCAGGTCTGCACTGTAAGGCACAGATTCACAGAGTGGATAGCTACCTGCCAATGAACCTGCATTTTATGCAGCCACAGACAAAAGGATGCCTTCGTGCCGAAACTCTGATAGATGCATTTGAATTCTGTTCGACCATCGGTAGGGCAGAGTATCAGCAGGAAGTTTCTCTTTGTTTGCAACCCAGACTCACTGGCACCACACACAAAAGACAACCTCTGTGGCAGAAAGGTTCTCTTTTTGCAGTTTCCTGTCGCAGAGGTTGTCTTTTGTGTGTGTTACAAGTAAGTGCGTCTCTAGACAAGGCCAGCACTCATCTTACCCACTCGCCCATGCAAACCAGACATACAGTAGTAGTGGTTCCACCTATTGTGTATTGTATGTCATGAAAAGCCTTAGAGTGCAATGCAGCTACAGTAGGTGGCAAAGCATAGAGATAAAGTGATGTGGACAGTGCCCAATAGTATACAGTATGGATGGCTCGTAATGAGTACAGTATAATATCTATAGTGGTTTAGTCTTGACACAAAGTGATAATTTCAAGCAGTGCTCCTGAAAGCCACTGGAATTGCAAGGGCCATGGCCCAAATCTCAGTGTGTAACACTTTCATACTGCTCCCCTTCCCCCACCCCCCCTGTGAGGTTTGTGATGAATGACTCATGCTAACTTTGGGGAAGGGACCCATCCAGCACGATGTGTAAACTACAATACATTGTCTATATAAGTTTACAGTCTAATGAAGCTGGGTGTCATAACATGGAGATGAAGGGATGAGGACAATGCGGAAAACGACATAATGTTGTTGAGCAGAGAACTTTAAAATAATTGAACCTGAAATGATCTCTCTTTATAAAAATTTATGATGTGTCCTTAAGCCAGGTATATTTACACCATGTAGCAATGGTATACAATACGGATGGCCCGTAATGAGTACAATACAATGTCTATAGCAGTTTAGAATAAAATGGAGCAAGGTGGCTTAAGATAGAACTAAAAAGTGGTGGCAAATCTGGAGAAATGTATTAAGTTTGGCAGAGTACTTAATAATATTGAACTTGAATTCCTCTGCCTATATGAAATGCTGCACGTGAACCTTCAGACCAACGTAGATATGTATTCTTATAAAATACAGGACTCACACACCAAATTATTTAATCCTTTATTTAAAGTAAACCTGTATAGTAGATTAAAAAAAAAATACTGATTTACAAAATTATATTGTCCTCTTCCGGGCCTCAAACCCGAGGTGCAAACTTTGGAAAGTGCTCACCTTATCCACTCACCTAAGCAAGCCAGCTGTAGCAGCTGGTACTCCTATTGGGTAAGTCATGTCTAGCATGCATCTTTACACCAATGTATACAATACAATGTAAATAGCAGTTTATAGTCTATTGCATCTGGGTGTCATAACATGGAGATGAAGGGATGAGGAAAGCGTGGGCCAATACAAAATTTGAGCATAGTACTTTAAAAAGAATTGAACCTTAAATGATCTCACTTTCTGAAAGACTGCCTGTGCGTATTTAAGCCAGACATTTTTACACCATGTAGCGACAGTATACAGTATGGACAACCCATAATGAGTACAATATAATGTTTAGTTTTGACAAAAAGTGATTTTTTCAAGCACCTGGAAGAGTGACAGTTTACAGTGCCTGAACGTGATTGGCCAGCCTCTCACAGATCACCGTCCTCTGCTACAGTATTGTATTCAATACGGTAGTTGTCATCCGTGAAGCATTCACCGCCCAGCAGTTGAACTGTTTTGTAGTCTTACACGGCATACAGTATGCCATGCCACACCAGAATTCTGTGCTATGAGCAAAGATGTAGCAGGACACATCTGTAGGATATGACTAAGAATCAGGGCCATTGTCCATACACTGTTACAAATGTTTCCTTGTCATATTTTTGATGAGTGAAGCATTGACCGGGATCAACATTTACTGACAGTAATACAGATACTTAACCTGTTTTCTTCTAATGTTTTAACATATGATGTTGTGTGATTCCAATCAAAAGCGCCTGTACGTGTGTTCAGCCATCTGTTCAGCTCCATAATGCATTTCTCATTGGACCTCAGTAAATAGATGTCTTTGAAAAAGTTGCAGGCTGAATGGAGATGGTGAATTAAAGGGCCGAGACTAATGTCCATTAAAATCTCTCTCTTAATGTTACCTGCAGAGAAAGATTGTGATGACTAAAATGTGCAATATGTTATATAACTACTGTAAACATCATTCTGTAATGTGATGTTATAGATACACAACAGCAGCACAAAAGTCATATTACTTCTTAAATGTATGAGGGATGTGGACTCAACCAAAAAGCCATCTTAATATCACATGCAATATATTTTTCCTGGGTGTCTATTGAATAGAAACAACTCTAACTTCTGGATAATAACCTTTTGTGCAGCATTTAGATATATAAAGAGTGGGCTGTTAATTTACTATGAATTCACTGAGAAACTAAGATCTGCCTGTGAGTTGTGTGTACATATCTGTATTGTTTACTGTAGTGAAAGGGTTAAAATAAAAACAAAATGGTGTGGGGGGACCGATGTGGGTTTATCCCTATATTCCTATACACAGCAACAGGCTGAACCAGCTGGGGTGGTAATGACACAGCAGGGGGACACATAGCTTGGGGACAAACAGCATGGGCTCCCCTTGCCAAACCATTTTCCAGCCCCAAACTAATCAGCCCAGGCCTCAGGCCTGGCAATCCTTGGAAAGTCACACAAAAACTGTGGTCCCCATCCTGAGGATCAACCAGCTCTGGGCTGAAAGTCTAGGGCTCTTTCCTGCACCCCTGATGGTGATGGGTGTAGGGGTAATGGTTTAACTTAAATACTATTATTGTTCTTTACAGTGGAATTACAAGTCCCAGCCAGCCTGCCCTGTAGCACTTTTAGAACCACAAGTTCTGGCAACTATACCACCACTGTGAAACAAATAATAAGAAAACACAGTACACACACTGAGGGCCTGATTCAGAGCCGGACGCTATTTGCGCTCGCTCGTTCAGAAAAAGGGGGTGGCTATTTAAATTAACCGTTCGCTCTTTGCGGTCTGTTCACACCTCTATGTCTGAACGAGCGAACAAAACATGCGAACGTAATTTTGAAAAAAACGTCCCCTGGCCGCTCACATCATACATCATGTCCGCTATTTATTAGATTAATCGAGTACATCGGACGGCGTATGAACTGCTCGCTATTCTTGTGGTTGGTTTTTCCTACCGCAATCATGCGAGCAGTTCTGACTATAAAACAACCAAGTGACGTGGTCAATGATGCTGCTTTATTAATTATGCACACCCTTAAAACGCCCGTTTTGACCATTAGGCACGCCTGCGTTCTGATCTCCACTCTCCGTTTTCAAGTACCTTCCCCTGTTACCACCCACATACGCCTCCTCCTTTCACTCAAAATAGCAGGTATTCGCTATTTAGCGAGCACACGATTTTTGGCCACACTGACTGGTTGGCGCATGCTCATTACAATCCGTACACATGCACAGATGTGCAAACATCACTCGGAATGAATGAGCACCGCTTACGAGCCTCTCTGAATCAGGCCCTGAATGTTTTATTCCTTTTTTACACATTCACTCACTTTCTTACCCTCAGTCACACTCACCAGCACTCACACTAAATACTTACCTACTCCCAGGTGTTGGTCAGTCCTCTTGTCCAGTACAATCCAGTCTTCAGAAAATAAAAAAATACTTTTCCAGAGCTCACAGACTGCTATACTGTATATAAACTATAGTGCTACCCAAATGACAGGAAACCCACAAAGTTTCCTGCACCATAGATGCTCTTAGGCAACCAGCAGCTGGTTACTGTGAGAGTGGCCGCTGTTTGGCTAAGAGCAGTCATGGCTAAGGTTAAAGTAAGCAAATTTTTGAGGGGTCCCCACTTTCTGAGATTTGCTAGCCCTGGACTGACCAATTTGGTGCTGGAGAATGGTTTGTCAGGGTGACCCCATGCTTTGGTCACCTTCGTGTGCCATTACCACCCCAGCTGGATCAGCCAATGCTGGTTATAGGAAAATAAGGGAACTCCACATTGTTTATCCTCATGATTTTCCTGTTCCAGAATAGTCTCAGAGGTCCAGTGCTAGTTATACTTTTGGGGGGAACCCCATTCCGTTTTTGGTTTTTAATTTGAACCCTTTCACTACAATATACAATAGAGAAGCATTCCAAAGTCTACACTGATATCTGCAGTGCTTCCACACAACACGCTGCTCAGGAGAGTATCTATTTTAACCTTTTTGTTTGCTCCGTTTATGATCATGTTTGCAGACACGATTCTTGGTAAATGCCCATGTCTATTTTTGTCTATGGAAACAACTTGTGAGTTGTTTAGATGATGTACTGACTTCTGTTTGTGTGTTAAGGCATATTTTGTAGATAGATTTGGGTGTTTGGCTTTAGTAAATCTCTGTGTTTGAAAATCAGGGGAAACTCTCATGCATACTTTTCTGGGAGAGGGCAGCCAGATCGGTGCATCAGGGTGCATGGTAGTGACAATGGTGAGCAGTGTGGGGGGCATGGTAGTGTGATTGTGTTATCGTGGCTCCATCCCCACTATACAATTCAGAGCTTACTGGCATTGTAATGCAGGAGTGGAGCTACGGTTATACGGTTCAGTGTGAATTGGATCATCGACCCCTCCGGACAACCCACTTTCACTCAGTTGCGGGGAAATTTGGGGAGTAAGTATTTAACAGTATAATTCATCAGACAAATATCAGATCCCTGTAACATGTAAGCTAATAGGTTCTGTCTTTGTAGCCATTGCATTATGTTCAGAAGTAATTGTTTAAAACAACTGCGGAAAAGATTAAAAGAAACAAATGTAAAAGCTGTTTCCTTACTTTAACAAATGCACCTACAGTAACACAGAAATAATTTAACCTTGGCGGCAAGATAAAATATAGTATATAGTACAGACCCATGCTGACTAGATGGTGAAGCTTATCCATGGGAAATTTCAAGGAATCATCCCCAAAAACCATTTCTGCTGTAACAGAAAAATAAGTATCCAGAAGATATCTTGAATCAAAGTCATGTACATGATAGATCTTATGGGGGTTGCAATCCATTTTGTATGTCTTGTATTATTGTATCGCAGGGTGTTGACGTTCTTTGTCTCCGATATACAGGAGTTCTATTTATATATATTAGGATCCAGCTATTATCATATGACTATTTATCTTCTTCATGAGTTAGTCATGGGAATGCAGATAATAGTAGCATAATATTTTATGTGACTTACATAGCATCTACAGTACTTTCCATTTTACATTTATTTTAACTAAACAAATATTTGAGTATATATCATAATATTTATAGTAAAAACATGTTAAAAAAAATCAAACTCCTCCATTAAAGTTGATGAAAAATATGAGATCAGTTATTTTAGTGGACTTTTATATTAGTACAGCGAGCAACAGTACCGTCACAAGATCATCTCGGCCCCAGTACTAAGAGGGGGGTGGACATGGCCAAATGTGGATGCATGGTGACTGCCTTTTTGGTGCTCTCTGTGGAAGCTTTATATCCCTCAGAAGCATAGTTAGACCTGGGCACCCTTTGGTGAGATTGGAGTACTGTCCATGTGCCTGATCCCTGCAGCGTGACATGGACCCTACGTCATCAGATTTGAATTGATCAGAGTAAATGGCTAATAATATTATTGATGTTAGTTTGGAAGGTACCACAATGCTCTGGAGCACTGAACAGTGGGGGGAAAGCATACAGTACATAAAACAGAGTAGACAAATTAAATTTAAATTTCAAACACAAAGACTAGTGGGTTAAGGACATAGTTGACTTTACATTTTTATTTGTAATCTTTTCTGTTTAATGTGATTCTGAATCAGATTTCACCCTAGAAAGCAGAAGGCATACCAATTAAACTATAATCCTTGGTTCGGTTACTGTCACTTGGGTGGTAATCGGGCGTATCTATAATGGGTAAACACCCTGCACCCAGATTATTTGAAATTTGAAATCTACCTCTGAGGTCCTGCACCGGTTTTCACTGCTGTACAAAAAGCCGGAAAATGGCCACTGCGGCCATTTTTCTGGCGTTTTGCGCATGCACAGTAGACTCCGGGAACACTCTAGTGCCCAAAGTCTTCTAATGCTCCGGGGGCTGGCCAGCCACATCAGTCAGCTGCCGGCCACCGGGAAGAGAGGAGGGGGCTCTGGATGGCTAATGCACATGGGCCCCCTCATCTCTAAATATGCCCCTGGTGGTAATGTCACAATTTATTTGTTCTCTGTGACTAAACAGGTCCTGAAAACTCATGATCTCCAATATACATAATCTCTATTCTTTGCTTAGTGGAATAACCCTGCAAGCAGTCAGATCATTGACAGAATGTCAACAGTTATGATGGCGATGTGGTTAATATGTTGATATCTAACATAAAGATCTGGAAAATGTCAACCTGGACGAAATCGTGATGTAGTGAAAATGCCCACATTAGCACAAGGTTACAATTAGTTGTAAGAGTTAAGGATACTTGACAATTGCATTGTCAACATTATGAATTTGCCAACATTTCATCTGTGCTGTCATGCTGAATGTCAACATGGTAATTGTAGATATGTTTCACATGTCAACATGTTGTCTGTCAACTTTATGACCATGGAGCAAAGAGGAAGACTCATGCACTAGCTATATTATCATACAATATATATAACACTTATATAATAGAAAAATACTTAAAGGTCCTACATATATGTAGAGTGTTGGTGCACCCCATTAAAAAAGAGGTCAGTATATATGGGTAATAAAAAAGATTCACCAGAGAGAGCACTCTGATAAAAATGCCTTCTCTGGTGAGTCATTTCCCTACCCTTATATACTAACTTTATGACCATGATGACATTCTAATGTCGATATAATGGGGTGCAACAAATATTGCATTTCAAATCCCAACTAGGTTTTAGAAACCTAACAAATTTCCTCACATTTCTGGATTAATAATCTTGGTCTTTGGTGATGGCCTCCAGCAGTGCTACACTGATGACATAATCTGCTTGTGGAGCACCAATGGGTTTGTGAGATTATATTTTTCAAGGTCACATTTCACAATCTGTTTTATTGTTGTCCTCACCCCTATTTCTTTCTTTGTCCTCACATTGGCCACTGAAAAATGCTGAAACAATAAGGGGTTACAATGTGTCAAAGTACATGTTTCTTTAAATCATTTCATGTTGAGCAATGTGCAGGGTTATTGGCTGTAAAAGTGGCAGTTGGTAATGTTCCAAGTTCTGATGGAAGAGATGGGTGGTTTGGGATGTCTTTTGTAGAGTATTTGATTAGTTCTGAAATTTTATTTTGTGGAGTAGGATTATTTAATAAGGTTTCAATGGCTGGATAGGTCACATTTAGAATAGCATTCATTGTTTCCAAAGGGGTGCAGCGGCACAAAATGCTTGCTTTTCTGATACCTTCTATAGTTTGTGGATATTGGGCTTTTTTCTTTATGAGCACTTTATCCAATGACATACATAATTTTTAAATGTCCAAGATTGACAGATGTAATAATGTTGCTCCAGGCCCCACCCCGATCCTGCCCCTAGTCACTCCCCCGATCCCACCCCCTGCCTATATGCGCATATCATATAAATAGTTTTTACCATTGAATTCTTTTGATGCGATGGTTAGTAACCATCAAATTGAAAGTTTCTATGGTGGAAGCCCAGCCATCATATGATGGTGGGCTTCCGATGTCCATCCCCTACCCAAGGGTCCTGAGTCAGATCTACAAAATAAATAGACTGTGACAATTAGTATAAGTACTAAGATGCGCTGTTACTGAAGATGCAGCACTGATCCCTATTGTATACATCTCTGAACCACCCCCTGTATACAGATGTGTCTGTATACACCCTGGCCTCAGCTTCACCAAATAGCCACTCTCAGGTCCGCGGTGACTCAACCAAGTTGAGTGCATTTCTCACTCAAAATGAACATCTTATTCACATACTGTAAATAAAACAACTGGGGGCTACATTTCTAGTTTTTAGTGATTAATCTGATGTGTGACATTTGTACATCTGTAGAAGATTTTTGATGTAGTGTAGATGGTGGCACTACTGTCTGAAGTTTATACTAATGTTTATACTAATTCTCTTAAGAAAGGAGTATAAAACATGCTGGTAATAAAGACATATAAGTATGCTTATCTATATGATGTATAGGGTCTCTTGTTTTCTTTTTCTGTCATTCACATCCCCGTTGGTTTGGAGTTTTTTCATAAATACAAAGAACAAAAAAGAAATGGCATAATTTGTAAGAAAATCCACTGTAAAGTTATTATTGACATTTATTCAATTGCCCCAATGAGTGAAAATAGAGCGAAACCCACTCATTATGTAAAGATATGATTGGCTCATATAAAGGTACAGTACGTTTAGGTACTTGGGTGGTCATAGAAAGCTTTAACTAATACTGGTCTTTTGATTGTTTGTCCACATATAATTATTGGTTACAATGAAGAAAGTTGTACAAGATTGAGGTGGCTCATTTTAAACATAAACTATTATTGTTTTGTATTATTGCTACACATATATTTATTTTATTTGTATTGTTATTGTTTTTATATATATTTAGGTAAATCAAATTAGGTGCGAATTGCGAGCTGCTATTTTCTCTTCGAATTTGCATACCAAATTCATTTTGCAATCTAATTTGCAATTTGCACTGAAACAGAGTGAATTTGCATTTTTCCATTCGCTCCTCCCTGATGGTGAGAGAAAGAAAGGAAAATCTTTATTTTAGAGTTAAAATGTTGGGACACTGCTGAACCACTTGGACAGCCCCCTAATGACTAATTAGGCAATTGGAAGTTATTAATAAGCTTATTTAGTCCAATAATTACATTTAATTAATTACATGTAATTAACATATGTATAGCCTGTAGGACAACAAAACAGAAACACACCACCGCGACTACTGAATTCACATCAAAGGCAACTGGAATCTCATTCCAAATCAGAGATAAAATGATGTGCGACACAATCTACTTAATCACCTGCCCGTGCGTCATGCAGTATGTAGGTAGGACCACCAGGAAACTCAGCCTACAAATAGGCAAACACATAAGAAATATCAAAAAGAAGATAGACACACACAGTGTCTCTGATCACTTCAACAAAGCACACAATGGTGACCCAAGTGGAGTTACCTTCACAGCCATCAAGAAGGTAGAAACATCATGGTGAGGGGGCAACTACATGAAATCCATGTCATAGGAGGAAACTAAATGGATCTACAAACTAAAAACTCTATTACCAAAGGGCCTCAATATTGACTTTGAATTTTCAGAATTTTTAAAAGATTAACACATCAGACCCCTAAGAGAGAGAGAGCGGGACAGACATTGGTACCTACATACATACCATCCTGGCCATGCCCAACCACTTCCAAACTTGGAAGCTAAGCAGGGAAGGGCCAGACCAGTACTGAGGAGGGGGACCACTCAGGAATATCTGGTTATGTAGCATATCACTTAAATGGCTTTGCTCTCTCTCCCTAATATCTGGGGTGGATGAAAATATGTACTACTTTACAAAGAAACTTTGAGACCAGAAGAGCCATATCATCAAGAACATCAGACATCCCATGCACACTCACCAACAAACATATTGGCTACCAATCGTGACACCAGGATGTCAATAAACAACAATATTACTACCAAAGGACAATACAAAGTGATCTCCACAAGCTACAATGTGATATGCAGACACAAAGACTAGTAATGGAGCTATGAGACTACTTCACTAGTTGCATAAGTTAGCAATTCACTTCTGACATTTGGTTCTCCCCCACACTACTATCTACACACAGATAAAATACAACATATTATTTCTCATCTTTTACTATATCTATTTATTTATTTATTCATTTATTTAATTTGATTTCTATTTTTATCTCAATATATCTTATATTTTAATATATTGCAATTTATCTCATTTAATTTCTCATTAGCAACAATATTACTATCAATTTTATTATGATGACCTTGAAACTCACTCTAAGACATAACTATTATGTACAACCTATCACTGTTTGAGACCTTCTCTCAATGAATTATTTTATCTACAACACCAACCCCTCCCAAAGAGGAGGAGCCCAAACAGCATTTAAATATATTGACAGACACATCGTACAAGGAGCCCTGATGAAGTCCAGCACAACAGAGTGGGTGAAACACATTGGTCATGCCCTCTTTTGCAGAGTGTTTCCCGGAAGAAGCTACCCGGTGGTGACACAGACGTGCACACCCACTGCCAGCTCTCAAACACCCACAGCAGCTGAAGACTGCCATCATCCTGGCCACTGCACCATGAGATCCACACAAGACAGATCTCCAGCATTGTGAAGAGTACCAGGCAAGTAGGCAAACGGAGTCACATTTTAAAGCACTGGACACCCGGCGCCTGATCACCGGAGGCATGGAGGTAGGAGGTGCATGCATCAACACTCACTTCTCAGACATTTTAACCATTTCATTGCTCACCATAAGAGGAGCAATGATTTAAGGACTGGGATAACCAACTTACAGACATATTAAATGAAACACCATCATAAACATATGTTTTAATAATATGTCTAGAGATAAATGTAATACACGATTTGCATGTGCTGTATTATATTCTGTATATGTTTATTCATTGTATTCATATTATTGTTGCTAACAGTGTATACACCCTTTTCTTTTAATTTCACAATTATGCTATACTATATTTCTTAAATGGTTTTATTGAACACAATAGATTTCATTTATTTACTTTCATGGTTAGAAATAAATTTACTCTCATTCAACCCTTCGATTTTTTATATACTGTATATGTATTTACCACACATCTATACACTCATCACCACAATTTAAACCATACCAAGCACAAAACACAAACATAGTTAACACCTAGATTTATTTGGGATTACTATTTTAAGTGCATTTTAATCAATTCAATAAAAACTAGGGGTGTGCACCGGCCACTTTTCGTGTTTTGTGTTTTGGTTTTGGATCTGGATCTTTCTTCATTTTTTGGATCTGGATTGGTTTTGCCAAAACCACCCTTCAGTGTTTTGGGTTCTGGGTTTTGTGTTTTGGATCTGTATTTTTTTTTAAAAAAGCATAAAAACAGCTAAAATCACAGAATGTGTTCATTTTTCTGCTCCTATGCTATTATTAACCTCAAAAACCTTAATTTCCACTCATTTCCTGTCTATTCTGAACACCTCACACCTCACAATAGTGTTTTTATGTCCAAAAGGTTGCACCGAGGTAGATGGATGACTATGCTAAGCGACACGAGTGGGCGGCACAAACACGTGGCCCATCTAGGAGTGACACTGCAGTGGCAGACAGGATGGCAGTTTGAAAAACTAGGCCCCAAACAGTACATAATTCAAAGAAAAAAAAGAGGTGCAAGATGGAATTGTCCTTGGGCCCTCCCACCCACCCTTATGTTGTATAAACAGGATATTCACACTTTAACAAACCAATCATTTCAGCGGCAGGGTCTGCCACATGACTGTGGCTGAAATGATTGGTTCGTTTGGGCCCCCACAAAACAAGCTGGCAATTAATCTGTCCCTGCACAAACTGGCTCTACGGAGGCAAGATGTCGTCCTCATCCTCATCCACAGATTCCTCACCCTCTTCAGTGTTGTGTACATCCTCATCCTCACAGAGTATTAACTCGTCCCCGCTGGAATCCACCACCACAGGTCCCTCTGTACATTCTGGAGGCTGGTCTCCCTGGAAGAGTTGATAATTAATTTTTATGAACATCATCTTCTCCACATTTTGTGGAAGCAACCTCCTACGCTTTTCGCTGACAAGGTTCCTGGCTGCACTAAACACTCTTTCGGAGTACACACTGGAGAGGGGGCAACTCAGGTAAAATAGAGCCAGTTTGTACAGGGGCCTCCAAATTGCCTCTTTTTTCTGCCAGTACAGGTACGGACTGTCTGACATTCCTACTTGGATGCTGTCACCGATGTAATCCTCCACCATTCTGTCAATGGTGACAGTATCATATGCAGTGACAGTAGACATGTCAGAAATTGTTGCCAGGTCCTTCAGTCCGGACCAGATGTCCAAACTTGGTCCTGCCTGCCCTGCATCACCGCCAGCGGGTTGCTTAGGATACCTAAGTTTTTTCCTGGCAGCCCCAGTTGCGGGAGAAAATGAAGAAGGAGCTGTTGACGTGTCACGTTCCGCTTCAGCTGACAGTGTTTTCACCAGCAGGTCTTTGCACCTCTGCAGGCTTGTGTCGGCCGGAAAGAGAGACACCACATAGGCTTTAAACCTAGGATCGAGCACGGTGGCCAAAATGTAGTGGTCTGATTTCAACAGATTGACCACCTTGGAATCCTGGCAAAGCGAAAGAAGGGCTTCATCCACAAGTCCCACATGCCGAGCGGAATCACTCTGTCTTAGCTCTTCCTTCACTTTCTCCAGCTGCATCTGCAAAAGCCTGATGAGGGGAATGACCTGACTCAAGCTGGCAGTGTCTGAACTGACTTCACGTGTGGCAAGTTCGAGGGGCTGGAGAACCTTGAACAATACGGAAATCATTCTCCACTGTGCTTGAGTCAGGTGCATACCCACTCCTTTGCCTATGTCATAGGTGGATGTATAGGCTTGAATGGCCTTTTGCTGCTCCTCCATCCTCTGAAGCATATAGAGGGTTGAGTTCCACCGCGTCACAACCTCTTGCTTCAGATGATGGTGGGGCAGGTTCAAGAGTGTTTGCTGGTGCTCCAGTCTTCGGCACGCTGTCGCTGAATGGCAAAAGTGGGCTGAAATTTTTCGGGCCACCCAAAGCGTCTCCTGCACGTCCCTGTCGCTTTTCAGAAAATTCTGCAACACCAAGTTTATTGTGTGAGCAAAACATGGGATGTGCTGGAATTTGCCCAGATGTAATGCCCTCACAATATTGGTGGCGTTGTCAGATATCACAAATCCCCAGGAGAGTCTAAGTGGGGTAAGCCACTGGGCGATGATTTCCGTCAGTTTCTCTAAGAGGTTGTCGGCGGTGTGCCTCTTACTGAAACCGGTGATACACAGCATAGCCTGCCTTGGAACGAGCTGGCATTTCTGAGCTGCTGCTACTGGTGACGCTGCTGCTGTTGCTGCGTAAGGTGATACATCTACCCAGTGGGCTGTCACAGTTATATAGTCCTTAGTCTGCCCTGTTCCACTTGTCCACATGTCCGTGGTTAAGTGGACATTGGGTACAATGGCATTTTTCAGGACACTGAGGACACTTTGTTGACGTTTCTGTACAGTTTCGGTATCGCCTGCCTAGTGAAGTGGAATCTAGACGGGATTTGGAACCAGGGACACACTACCTCCATCAATTGTCTAAATCCCACTGCACTAATGGCGGATACCGGATGCACGTCTAACACCAACATAGCAGTCAAGGCCTCAGTTATACGTTTTGCTTCAGGATGACTGCTGTCGTACTTAAAGGACTGTTGGAGGGTCAATTGTTTAGTAAAAGTAGTGGTGTTCCTACTTCCTCTCTGGGATGATGAACGACTCCCAGCAGCAGCAACAACAGCAGTGGCGGCAGGAGGCGTAGCAATGCAGGATCCTCCGGAGGAATCCCGGATAGGAGAGTCAGTCATGCCAGTGACATGGCCTGCAGGACTACTTCCGATCCTGACTAAGGAGGAAATTGACGAGGAGGGAGTTGACGGTGTGGTTTGCAGGCGCTTGGATACAACAGGACAACGGGATTTAGGTGTCCCTGGACTGCTTACGGTCTTAGCCAAAGTTTCTGAACTTGACAGTAACTTATTATGAACGTGCTGCAGGTGCCGTATAAGGGAGGATGTTCCTAGGTGGTAAACATCCCTACCCCTACTTATTCCACGTTTACATATGGTACATATGGCAAGACAGTTGTTGTCCGGATTTGGATAGAAATATTGCCAGACCAAAGAGGTGGAATGTTTGGTCTTCTGCCCAGGCATGACCGTGATGGGCTTTTTCATCCCACAGACAACAACTGTCTCCCCCGGAGCCTGATTTAAACAAACCACATCACCATCAGAATCCTCCTCGCCAACTTCCTCCTCAGCGCCAGCTACACCAGTATCCTCATCCTGTTGTACTTCAACAGTGACATCTTCAATTTGCATATCAGCAAGTGGACTGTTGGTGCTCCTTTCAGCACTTGCAGGGGGCGTGCAAATGGTGGAAAGAGCCACCTCTTCCCGTCCAGTGCTTGGAAGGTCAGGCATCACAACCACCGCCACACTTGGACTCTCCTTGGGGATTTGTGATATCATTTTAGAACGCACAGTTCTTTGCTGTGCTTTTGCCAGCTTAACTCGTTTGATTTTTTTAGCAGGAGGAGGGCTTCCATCGTCATGTGAAGCTGAACCACTAGTCAAGAACATACTAGTCATACTAGTATGACACACACTAGTCATAGGGAAAGACCTTAGCTGTTCCTTGCCACTCTGTGTCATAAATGGCATATTGGGAAGTTTACGTTTCTCTTCAGATGATTTAAAAAAAATTTTTAAGGTCATTTTCCTGAAATTTGTCATTTGGGATTGTATGTGGCTTCTACTATGGCATTGGGCATCGGCCTTGGCAGACGACGTTGATGGCATGTTAACGTCTATGTCATGACTTGTGGGAGCAGCTTCAGCACTAGGAGGAAGTGGTTCTTGATCTTTCTCTATTTTATTTTTATCGGAGAAAGTTTGGTCCTCCATTTATGTTATATCGATTTGAGATATACTTGTGGCTAAGGCGCACACAAACACAGAAAATATTTTTTTATTTTTGCTGGAGAGTAGTGCACTTTGTGGGTTACACCACCCTTTAAGAAATGAGCCAGCCGGCCCTTTACTTATGGGACACAGGCGCACGCTTGGTGCTGCTCCATTGTTGATGCACGTGCGGCTTCTGTGCACACAATTCACAAACACAGAAAATATTTAGTTTTTTGGTTTGGACTGGAGTGTACTTTGGGGGTTACAGCACCCTTTATCGTTCAAGCCAGCCAGCCCTTTACTTATGACACAGCGCACGCTTGGCACTACTTTGTTGATGCGCGTGCGGCTACTGCGCACACAATTCACAAACACAGAAAATAATTTTTTTTTTTGGTTTGGACTGGAGTGTACTTTGGGGTTACAGTACCCTTTAACGGTCAAGCCAGCCGGCCCTTTACTTATGACACAGGCGCACGCTTGGCACTACTTTGTTGATGCACGTGCAGCTACTGCGCACACAATTCACAAACACAGAAAATATTTTGTTTTTTGGTTTGGACTGGAGTGTACTTTGGGGGTTACAGCACCCTTTAACAGTCAAGCCAGCCGGCACTTTACTTATGACACAGGCGCACGCTTGGCACTACTTTGTTGATGCACGTGCGGCTACTGCGCACACAATTCACAAGCACAGAAAAAATATTTTTTTTTGGTTTGGACTGGAGTGTACTTTGGGGGTTACAGCACCCTTTAACGGTCAAGCCAGCTGGCCTTTTACTTATGACACAGGCGCACGCTTGGCACTACTTTGTTGATGCACGTGCGGCTACTGCGCACACAATTCACAAACACAGAAAAAATATTTTTTTTTGGTTTGGACTGGAGTGTACTTTGGGGGTTACAGCACCCACTAACGGTCAAGCCAGCTGGCCCTTTACTTATGACACAGGCGCACGCTTGGCACTACTTTGTTGATGCACTTGCGGCTACTGCGCACACAATTCACAAACACAGAAAATATATTTTGTTATTTGGTTTGGAGTGTACTTTGGGGGTTACAGCACCCTTTAACGGTCAAGCCAGCCGGCCCTTTACTTATGACACAGGCGCACGCTTGGCACTACTTTGTTGATGCACGTGCAGCTACTGCGCACACAATTCACAAACACACCAAAAATATTTTGTTATTTGGTTTGGAGTGTACTTTGGGGGTTACAGCACCCTTTACCGGTCAAGCTAGCTTGCCCTTTACTTATGACACAGGTGCACGCTTGGCACTACTTTGTTGATGCACGTGCGGCTACTGCGCACACAATTCACAAACACAGAAAAAATATTTTGTTATTTGGTTTGGAATGTACTTTGGGGGTTACAGCACCCTTTAATGGTCAAGCGAGCTGGCCCTTGACTTATGACACAGGCGCACGCTTGGCACTGCTTTGTTGATGCACGTGTGGCTACTGCGCACACAATTCACAAACACAGAAAAAATATTTTGTTATTTGGTTTGGAGTGTACTTTGGGGGTTACAGCACCCTTTAACGGTCAAGCCAGCTGACCCTTTACTTATGACACAGGCGCACGCTTGGCACTTCTTTGTTGATGTACGTGCGGCTACAGCGCACACAATTCACAAACACAGAAAAATTTTTTTTTTTTGGTTTGGACTGGAGTGTACTTTGGGGGTTACAGCACCCTTTACCGGTCAAGCCAGCCAGCCCTTTACTTATGACACAGGCGCACGCTTGGCACTACTTTGTTGATGCACTTGCGGCTACTGCGCACACAATTCACAAACACAGAAAAAATATTTTGTTATTTGGTTTGGAGTGTACTTTGGGGGTTACAGCACCCTTTAACGGTCAAGCCAGCTGGCCCTTTACTTATGACACAGGCGCACGCTTGGCACTACTTTGTTGATGCATGTGCGGCTTCGGCGCACACAATTCACAAACACAGAAAAAATATTTTGTTTTTTTGGTTTGGACTGGAGTGTACTTTGGGGGTTACAGCACCCTTTACCGGTCAAGCCAGCCAGCCCTTTACTTATGACACAGGCGCACGCTTGGCACTACTTTGTTGATGCACTTGCGGCTACTGCGCACACAATTCACAAACACAGAAAAAATATTTTGTTATTTGGTTTGGAGTGTACTTTGGGGGTTACAGCACCCTTTAACGGTCAAGCCAGCTGGCCCTTTACTTATGACACAGGCGCACGCTTGGCACTACTTTGTTGATGCATGTGCGGCTTCGGCGCACACAATTCACAAACACAGAAAAAATATTTTGTTTTTTTGTTTGGACTGGAGTGTACTTTGGGGGTTACAGCACCCTTTAATGGTCAAGCCAGCCGGCCCTTTACTTATGGCACAAGCGCACGCTTGGCACTACTTTGTTGATGCACGTGCGGCTACTGCTCACACAATTCACAAACAAATAAAAAATATTTTGTTTTTTGGTTTGGACTGGACTGTACTTTGGGGGTTACAGCACCCACTAACGGTCAAGCCAGCTGGCCCTTTACTTATGACACAGGCGCACGCTTGGCACTACTTTGTTGATGCACTTGCGGCTACTGCGCACACAATTCACAAACACAGAAAATATATTTTGTTATTTGGTTTGGAGTGTACTTTGGGGGTTACAGCACCCTTTACCGGTCAAGCTAGCTTGCCCTTTACTTATGACACAGGTGCACGCTTGGCACTACTTTGTTGATGCACGTGCGGCTACTGCGCACACAATTCACAAACACAGAAAAAATATTTTGTTATTTGGTTTGGAATGTACTTTGGGGGTTACAGCACCCTTTAATGGTCAAGCGAGCTGGCCCTTGACTTATGACACAGGCGCACGCTTGGCACTGCTTTGTTGATGCACGTGTGGCTACTGCGCACACAATTCACAAACACAGAAAAAATATTTTGTTATTTGGTTTGGAGTGTACTTTGGGGGTTACAGCACCCTTTAACGGTCAAGCCAGCTGACCCTTTACTTATGACACAGGCGCACGCTTGGCACTTCTTTGTTGATGTACGTGCGGCTACAGCGCACACAATTCACAAACACAGAAAAATTTTTTTTTTTTGGTTTGGACTGGAGTGTACTTTGGGGGTTACAGCACCCTTTACCGGTCAAGCCAGCCAGCCCTTTACTTATGACACAGGCGCACGCTTGGCACTACTTTGTTGATGCACTTGCGGCTACTGCGCACACAATTCACAAACACAGAAAAAATATTTTGTTATTTGGTTTGGAGTGTACTTTGGGGGTTACAGCACCCTTTAACGGTCAAGCCAGCTGGCCCTTTACTTATGACACAGGCGCACGCTTGGCACTACTTTGTTGATGCATGTGCGGCTTCGGCGCACACAATTCACAAACACAGAAAAAATATTTTGTTTTTTTGGTTTGGACTGGAGTGTACTTTGGGGGTTACAGCACCCTTTACCGGTCAAGCCAGCCAGCCCTTTACTTATGACACAGGCGCACGCTTGGCACTACTTTGTTGATGCACTTGCGGCTACTGCGCACACAATTCACAAACACAGAAAAAATATTTTGTTATTTGGTTTGGAGTGTACTTTGGGGGTTACAGCACCCTTTAACGGTCAAGCCAGCTGGCCCTTTACTTATGACACAGGCGCACGCTTGGCACTACTTTGTTGATGCATGTGCGGCTTCGGCGCACACAATTCACAAACACAGAAAAAATATTTTGTTTTTTTGTTTGGACTGGAGTGTACTTTGGGGGTTACAGCACCCTTTAATGGTCAAGCCAGCCGGCCCTTTACTTATGGCACAAGCGCACGCTTGGCACTACTTTGTTGATGCACGTGCGGCTACTGCTCACACAATTCACAAACAAATAAAAAATATTTTGTTTTTTGGTTTGGACTGGACTGTACTTTGGGGGTTACCGCACCCTTTAACGGTCAAGCCAGCCGGCCCTTTACTTATGACACAGGCGCACGCTTGGCACTACTTTGTTGGTGCACGTGCGGCTACTGCGCACACAATTCACAAACACAGAAAAAATATTTTGTTATTTGGTTTGGAATGTACTTTGGGGGTTACAGCACCCTTTAATGGTCAAGCGAGCCGGCCCTTGACTTATGACACAGGCGCACGCTTGGCACTGCTTTGTTGATGCACGTGCGGCTACTGCGCACACAATTCACAAACACAGAAAAAATATTTTGTTATTTGGTTTGGAGTGTACTTTGGGGTTTACAGCACCCTTTAATGGTCAAGCCAGCCGGCCCTTGACTTATGACACAGGCGCACGCTTGGCACTACTTTGTTGATGCACGTGCAGGTACTGCGCACACAATTCACAAACACAGAAAATATATTTGTTATTTGGTTTGGAGTGTACTTTGGGGGTTACAGCACCCTTTAACGGTCAAGGCAGCCGGCCCTTTACTTATGACACAGGCGCACGCTTGGCACTACTTTGTTGATGCACGTGCGGCTACTGCACACACAATTCACAAACACACAAAAAATATTTTGTTATTTGGTTTGGAGTGTACTTTGGGGGTTACAGCACCCTTTACCGGTCAAGCGAGCCGGCCCTTGACTTATGACACAGGCGCACGCTTGGCACTGCTTTGTTGATGCACGTGCGGCTACTGCGCACACAATTCACAAACACAGAAAAAATATTTTGTTATTTGGTTTGGAGTGTACTTTGGGGTTTACAGCACCCTTTAATGGTCAAGCCAGCCGGCCCTTTACTTATGACACAGGCGCACGCTTGGCACTACTTTGTTGATGCACGTGCAACTACTGCGCACACAATTCACAAACACAAAAAATATATTTTGTTATTTGGTTTGGAGTGTACTTTGGGGGTTACAGCACCCTTTAACGGTCAAGCCAGCCGGCCCTTTACTTATGACACAGGCGCACGCTTGGCACTACTTTGTTGATGCACGTGCGGCTACTGCGCACACAATTCACAAACACACAAAAAATATTTTGTTATTTGGTTTGGAGTGTACTTTGGGGGTTACAGCACCCTTTACCGGTCAAGCTAGCCGGCCCTTTACTTATGACACAGGCACACGCTTGGCACTACTTTGTTGATGCACATGCGGCTACTGCGCACACAATTCACAAGCACAGAAAAAATATTATGTTATTTGGTTTGGAGTGTACTTTTGGGGTTACAGCACCCTTTAACGGTCAAACCAGCCGGCCCTTTACTTAAGACACAGGCGCACGCTTCGCACTACTTTGTTGATAAATGTGCGGCTACTGCGCACACAAATCTCAAACACAGAAAAAATATTTTCTTATTTGGTTTGGAGTGTACTTTGGGGGTTACAGCACCCTTTACCGGTCAAGCCAGCTGGCCCTTTACTTATGACACAGGCGCACGCTTGGCACTACTTTGTTGATGCACGTGCGGCTACTGCGCACACAATTCACAAACACAGAAAATATATTTTTTTTAGTTTGGACTGGAGTGTACTTTGGGAGTTTCAGCACCCTTTAACGGTCAAGCTAGCCGGCCCTTTACTTATGACACAGGCGTACGCTTGGCACTACTTTGTTGATGCACGTGCGGCTACAGCACACACAATTCACAAACACAGACAATATTTTGTTTTTTGGTTTGGACTGGAGTGTACTTTGGGGGTTACAGCACCCTTTAACGGGCAAGCCAGCCGGCCCTTTACTTATGACACAGGCGCACGCTTGGCACTTCTTTGTTGATGCACGTTGCGGCTACAGCGCACACAATTCACAAACACAGAAAAAATATTTTGTTATTTGGTTTGGAGTGTACTTTGGGGGTTACAGCACCCTTTAACGGTAAAGCCAGCCGGCCCTTGACTTATGACACAGGCGCACGCTTGGCACTACTTTGTTGATGCACATGCGGCTACTGCGCACAGAATTCACAAACACAGAAAAAATATTTTGTTATTTGGTTTGGAGTGTACTTTGGGTGTTACAGCACCCTTTAATGGTCAAGCCAGCTTGCCCTTTACTTAAGACACAGGCGCATGCTTGGCACTACTTTGTTGATACACGTGCAGCTACTGCGCACACAATTCACAAACACAGAAAATATATTTTGTTATTTGGTTTGGAGTGTACTTTTGGGGTTACAGCACCCTTTAACGGTCAAGCCAGCCGGCCCTTTACTTTTGACACAGGCGCACGCTTGGCACTACTTTGTTGATACACGTGCGGCTACTGCGCACACAATTCACAAACACAGAAAAAATATTTTGTTATTTGGTTTGGAGTGTACTTTGGGGGTTACAGCACCCTTTAATGGTCAAACGAGCCGGCCCTTGACTTATGACACAGGCGCACGCTTGGCACTACTTTGTTGATGCACGTGCAGCTACTGCGCACACAATTCACAAACACAGAAAAAATATTTTGTTATTTGGTTTGGAGTGTACTTTGGGGTTTACAGCACCCTTTAACGGTCAAGCCAGCCGGCCCTTTACTTATGACAAAGGCGCACGCTTGGCACTACTTTGTTGATACACGTGCGGCTACTGCGCACACAATTCACAAACACAGAAAAAATATTTTGTTATTTGGTTTGGAGTGTACTTTGGGGGTTACAGCACCCTTTAATGGTCAAGCGAGCCGGCCCTTGACTTATGACACAGGCGCACGCTTGGCTCTGCTTTGTTGATGCACGTGCAGCTACTGCGCACACAATTCACAAACACAGAAAATATATTTTGTTATTTGGTTTGGAGTGTACTTTGGGGGTTACAGCACCCTTTAACGGTCAAGGCAGCCGGCCCTTTACTTATGACACAGGCGCACGCTTGGCACTACTTTGTTGATGCACGTGCGGCTACTGCACACACAATTCTCAAACACACAAAAAATATTTTGTTATTTGGTTTGGAGTGTACTTTGGGGGTTACAGCACCCTTTACCGGTCAAGCGAGCCGGCCCTTGACTTATGACACAGGCGCACGCTTGGCACTGCTTTGTTGATGCACATGCGGCTACTGCGCACACAATTCACAAACACAGAAAAAATATTTTGTTATTTGGTTTGGAGTGTACTTTGGGGTTTACAGCACCCTTTAATGGTCATGCCAGCCGGCCCTTTACTTATGACACAGGCGCACGCTTGGCACTACTTTGTTGATGCACGTGCAGCTACTGCGCACACAATTCACAAACACAGAAAATATATTTTGTTATTTGGTTTGGAGTGTACTTTGGGGGTTACAGCACCCTTTAACGGTCAAGCCAGCCGGCCCTTTACTTATGACACAGGCGCACGCTTGGCACTACTTTGTTGATGCACGTGCGGCTACTGCGCACACAATTCACAAACACACAAAAAATATTTTGTTATTTGGTTTGGAGTGTACTTTGGGGGTTACAGCACCCTTTACCGGTCAAGCTAGCTGGCCCTTTACTTATGACACAGGCACACGCTTGGCACTACTTTGTTGATGCACATGCGGCTACTGCGCACACAATTCACAAACACAGAAAAAATATTATGTTATTTGGTTTGGAGTGTACTTTGGGGGTTACAGCACCCTTTAACGGTCAAACCAGCCGGCCCTTTACTTAAGACACAGGCGCACACTTGGCACTACTTTGTTGATGCACATGCGGCTACTGCGCACACAATTCACAAACACAGAAAAAATATTTTGTTATTTGGTTTGGAGTGTACTTTGGGGGTTACAGCACCCTTTAATGGTCAAGCCAGCCTGCCCTTTACTTAAGACACAGGCGCACGCTTGGCACTACTTTGTTGATACACGTGCAGCTACTGCGCACACAATTCACAAACACAGAAAATATATTTTGTTATTTGGTTTGGAGTGTACTTTTGGGGTTACAGCACCCTTTAACGGTCAAGCCAGCCGGCCCTTTACTTTTGACACAGGCGCACGCTTGGCACTACTTTGTTGATACATGTGCGGCTACTGCATACACAATTTACAAACACAGAAAAAATATTTTGTTATTTGGTTTGGAGTGTACTTTGGGGGTTACAGCACCCTTTAATGGTCAAACGAGCCGGCCCTTGACTTATGAAACAGGCGCACGCTTGGCACTACTTTGTTGATGCACGTGCAGCTACTGCGCACACAATTCACAAACACAGAAAAAATATTTTGTTATTTGGTTTGGAGTGTACTTTGGGGTTTACAGCACCCTTTAACGGTCAAGCCAGCCGGCCCTTTACTTATGACAAAGGCGCACGCTTGGCACTACTTTGTTGATACACGTGCGGCTACTGCGCACACAATTCACAAACACAGAAAAAATATTTTGTTATTTGGTTTGGAGTGTACTTTGGGGGTTACAGCACCCTTTAATGGTCAAGCGAGCTGGCCCTTGACTTATGACACAGGCGCACGCTTGGCACTGCTTTGTTGATGCACGTGTGGCTACTGCGCACACAATTCACAAACACAGAAAAAATATTTTGTTATTTGGTTTGGAGTGTACTTTGGGGGTTACAGCACCCTTTAACGGTCAAGCCAGCTGACCCTTTACTTATGACACAGGCGCACGCTTGGCACTTCTTTGTTGATGTACGTGCGGCTACAGCGCACACAATTCACAAACACAGAAAAATTTTTTTTTTTTTGGTTTGGACTGGAGTGTACTTTGGGGGTTACAGCACCCTTTACCGGTCAAGCCAGCCAGCCCTTTACTTATGACACAGGCGCACGCTTGGCACTACTTTGTTGATGCACTTGCGGCTACTGCGCACACAATTCACAAACACAGAAAAAATATTTTGTTATTTGGTTTGGAGTGTACTTTGGGGGTTACAGCACCCTTTAACGGTCAAGCCAGCCGGCCCTTTACTTATGACACAGGCGCACGCTTGGCACTACTTTGTTGATGCATGTGCGGCTACGGCGCACACAATTCACAAACACAGAAAAAATATTTTGTTTTTTTGTTTGGACTGGAGTGTACTTTGGGGGTTACAGCACCCTTTAATGGTCAAGCCAGCCGGCCCTTTACTTATGGCACAAGCGCACGCTTGGCACTACTTTGTTGATGCACGTGCGGCTACTGCTCACACAATTCACAAACAAATAAAAAATATTTTGTTTTTTGGTTTGGACTGGACTGTACTTTGGGGGTTACAGCACCCTTTAACGGTCAAGCCAGCCGGCCCTTTACTTATGACACAGGCGCACGCTTGGCACTACTTTGTTGGTGCACGTGCGGCTACTGCGCACACAATTCACAAACACAGAAAAAATATTTTGTTATTTGGTTTGGAATGTACTTTGGGGGTTACAGCACCCTTTAATGGTCAAGCGAGCCGGCCCTTGACTTATGACACAGGCGCACGCTTGGCACTGCTTTGTTGATGCACGTGCGGCTACTGCGCACACAATTCACAGACACAGAAAAAATATTTTGTTATTTGGTTTGGAGTGTACTTTGGGGTTTACAGCACCCTTTAATGGTCAAGCCAGCCGGCCCTTGACTTATGACACAGGCGCACGCTTGGCACTACTTTGTTGATGTACGTGCAGGTACTGCGCACACAATTCACAAACACAGAAAATATATTTTGTTATTTGGTTTGGAGTGTACTTTGGGGGTTACAGCACCCTTTAACGGTCAAGGCAGCCGGCCCTTTACTTATGACACAGGCGCACGCTTGGCACTACTTTGTTGATGCACGTGCGGCTACTGCACACACAATTCACAAACACACAAAAAATATTTTGTTATTTGGTTTGGAGTGTACTTTGGGGGTTACAGCACCCTTTACCGGTCAAGCGAGCCGGCCCTTGACTTATGACACAGGCGCACGCTTGGCACTGCTTTGTTGATGCACGTGCGGCTACTGCGCACACAATTCACAAACACAGAAAAAATATTTTGTTATTTGGTTTGGAGTGTACTTTGGGGTTTACAGCACCCTTTAATGGTCAAGCCAGCCGGCCCTTTACTTATGACACAGGCGCACGCTTGGCACTACTTTGTTGATGCACGTGCAACTACTGCGCACACAATTCACAAACACAAAAAATATATTTTGTTATTTGGTTTGGAGTGTACTTTGGGGGTTACAGCACCCTTTAACGGTCAAGCCAGCCGGCCCTTTACTTATGACACAGGCGCACGCTTGGCACTACTTTGTTGATGCACGTGCGGCTACTGCGCACACAATTCACAAACACACAAAAAATATTTTGTTATTTGGTTTGGAATGTACTTTGGGGGTTACAGCACCCTTTACCGGTCAAGCTAGCCGGCCCTTTACTTATGACACAGGCACACGCTTGGCACTACTTTGTTGATGCACATGCGGCTACTGCGCACACAATTCACAAACACAGAAAAAATATTATGTTATTTGGTTTGGAGTGTACTTTTGGGGTTACAGCACCCTTTAACGGTCAAACCAGCCGGCCCTTTACTTAAGACACAGGCGCACACTTGGCACTACTTTGTTGATACACGTGCAGCTACTGCGCACACAATTCACAAACACAGAAAATATATTTTGTTATTTGGTTTGGAGTGTACTTTTGGGGTTACAGCACCCTTTACCGGTCAAGCCAGCTGGCCCTTTACTTATGACACAGGCGCACGCTTGGCACTACTTTGTTGATACACGTGCGGCTACTGCGCACACAATTCACAAACACAGAAAATATATTTTTTTTAGTTTGGACTGGAGTGTACTTTGGGAGTTTCAGCACCCTTTAACGGTCAAGCTAGCCGGCCCTTTACTTATGACACAGGCGTACGCTTGGCACTACTTTGTTGATGCACGTGCGGCTACAGCACACACAATTCACAAACACAGACAATATTTTGTTTTTTGGTTTGGACTGGAGTGTACTTTGGGGGTTACAGCACCCTTTAATGGGCAAGCCAGCCGGCCCTTTACTTATGACACAGGCGCACGCTTGGCACTTCTTTGTTGATGCACGTTGCGGCTACAGCGCACACAATTCACAAACACAGAAAAAATATTTTGTTATTTGGTTTGGAGTGTACTTTGGGGGTTACAGCACCCTTTAACGGTCAAGCCAGCCGGCCCTTGACTTATGACACAGGCGCACGCTTGGCACTACTTTGTTGATGCACATGCGGCTACTGCGCACACAATTCACAAACACAGAAAAAATATTTTGTTATTTGGTTTGGAGTGTACTTTGGGGGTTACAGCACCCTTTAATGGTCAAGCCAGCTTGCCCTTTACTTAAGACACAGGCGCATGCTTGGCACTACTTTGTTGATACACGTGCAGCTACTGCGCACACAATTCACAAACACAGAAAATATATTTTGTTATTTGGTTTGGAGTGTACTTTTGGGGTTACAGCACCCTTTAACGGTCAAGCCAGCCGGCCCTTTACTTTTGACACAGGCGCACGCTTGGCACTACTTTGTTGATACACGTGCGGCTACTGCGCACACAATTCACAAACACAGAAAAAATATTTTGTTATTTGGTTTGGAGTGTACTTTGGGGGTTACAGCACCCTTTAATGGTCAAACGAGCCGGCCCTTGACTTATGACACAGGCGCACGCTTGGCACTACTTTGTTGATGCACGTGCAGCTACTGCGCACACAATTCACAAACACAGAAAAAATATTTTGTTATTTGGTTTGGAGTGTACTTTGGGGTTTACAGCACCCTTTAACGGTCAAGCCAGCCGGCCCTTTACTTATGACAAAGGCGCACGCTTGGCACTACTTTGTTGATACACGTGCGGCTACTGCGCACACAATTCACAAACACAGAAAAAATATTTTGTTATTTGGTTTGGAGTGTACTTTGGGGGTTACAGCACCCTTTAATGGTCAAGCGAGCCGGCCCTTGACTTATGACACAGGCGCACGCTTGGCACTGCTTTGTTGATGCATGTGCAGCTACTGCGCACACAATTCACAAACACAGAAAATATATTTTGTTATTTGGTTTGGAGTGTACTTTGGGGGTTACAGCACCCTTTAACGGTCAAGGCAGCCGGCCCTTTACTTATGACACAGGCGCACGCTTGGCACTACTTTGTTGATGCACGTGCGGCTACTGCACACACAATTCTCAAACACACAAAAAATATTTTGTTATTTGGTTTGGAGTGTACTTTGGGGGTTACAGCACCCTTTACCGGTCAAGCGAGCCGGCCCTTGACTTATGACACAGGCGCACGCTTGGCACTGCTTTGTTGATGCACATGCGGCTACTGCGCACACAATTCACAAACACAGAAAAAATATTTTGTTATTTGGTTTGGAGTGTACTTTGGGGTTTACAGCACCCTTTAATGGTCACGCCAGCCGGCCCTTTACTTATGACACAGGCGCACGCTTGGCACTACTTTGTTGATGCACGTGCAGCTACTGCGCACACAATTCACAAACACAGAAAATATATTTTGTTATTTGGTTTGGAGTGTACTTTGGGGGTTACAGCACCCTTTAACGGTCAAGCCAGCCGGCCCTTTACTTATGACACAGGCGCACGCTTGGCACTACTTTGTTGATGCACGTGCGGCTACTGCGCACACAATTCACAAACACACAAAAAATATTTTGTTATTTGGTTTGGAGTGTACTTTGGGGGTTACAGCACCCTTTACCGGTCAAGCTAGCTGGCCCTTTACTTATGACACAGCACGCTTTGGCACTACTTTGTTGATGCACATGCGGCTACTGCGCACACATTTCACAAACACAGAAAAAATATTATGTTATTTGGTTTGGAGTGTACTTTGGGGGTTACAGCACCCTTTAATGGTCAAACCAGCCGGCCCTTTACTTAAGACACAGGCGCACACTTGGCACTACTTTGTTGATGCACATGCGGCTACCTGCGCACACAATTCACAAACACAGAAAAAATATTTTGTTATTTGGTTTGGAGTGTACTTTGGGGGTTACAGCACCCTTTAATGGTCAAGCCAGCCTGCCCTTTATTTAAGACACAGGCGCACGCTTGGCACTACTTTGTTGATACACGTGCAGCTACTGCGCACACAATTCACAAACACAGAAAATATATTTTATTATTTGGTTTGGAGTGTACTTTTGGGGTTACAGCACCCTTTAACGGTCAAGACAGCCGGCCCTTTACTTTTGACACAGGCGCACGCTTGGCACTACTTTGTTGATACATGTGCGGCTACTGCGTACACAATTCACAAACACAGAAAAAATATTTTGTTATTTGGTTTTGGAGTGTACTTTGGGGGTTACAGCACCCTTTAATGGTCAAACGAGCCGGCCCTTGACTTATGAAACAGGCGCACGCTTGGCACTACTTTTGTTGATGCACGTGCAGCTACTGCGCACACAATTCACAAACACAGAAAAAATATTTTGTTATTTGGTTTGGAGTGTACTTTGGGGTTTACAGCACCCTTTAACGGTCAAGCCAGCCGGCCCTTTACTTATGACAAAGGCGCACGCTTGGCACTACTTTGTTGATACACGTGCGGCTACTGCGCACACAATTCACAAACACAGAAAAAATATTTTGTTATTTGGTTTGGAGTGTACTTTGGGGGTTACAGCACCCTTTAATGGTCAAGCGAGCTGGCCCTTGACTTATGACACAGGCGCACGCTTGGCACTGCTTTGTTGATGCAAGTGCAGCTACTGCGCACACAATTCACAAACACAGAAAATATATTTTGATATTTGGTTTGGAGTGTACTTTTGGGGGTTACAGCACCCTTTAACGGTCAAGGCAGCGGCCCTTTACTTATGACACAGGCGCACGCTTGGCACTACATTGTTGATGCACGTGCGGCTACTGCACACACAAATTCACAAACACACAAAAAATATTTTGTTATTTGGTTTGGAGTGTACTTTGGGGGTTACAGCACCCTTTACCGGTCAAGTGAGCCGGCCCTTGACTTATGACACAGGCGCACGCTTGGCACTGCTTTGTTGATGCACATGCGGCTACTGCGCACACAATTCACAAACACAGAAAATATATTTTGTTATTTGGTTTGGAGTGTACTTTGGGGGTTACAGCATTCTTTAACGGTCAAGCTAGCGGCCCTTTACTTAAGACACAGGCGCACACTTGGCACTACTTTGTTGATACACGTGCAGCTACTGCGCACACAATTCACAAACACAGAAAATATATTTTGTTATTTGGTTTGGACTGGAGTGTACTTTGGGGGTTACAGCACCCTTTAACGGTCAAGCCAGCCGGCCCTTTACTTATGACACAGGCGCATGCTTGGCACTACTTTGTTGATGCACGTGTGGCTACTGCGCACACAATTCACAAACACAGAAAATATTTTTTTTTTGGTTTGGACTGGAGTGTACTTTGGGGGTTTCAGCACCCTTTAACGGTCAAGCTAGCCGGCCCTTTACTTATGACACAGGCGTACGCTTGGCACTACTTTGTTGATGCACGTGCGGCTACAGCGCACACAATTCACAAACACAGACAATATTTTGTTTTTTGGTTTGGACTGGAGTGTACTTTGGGGGTTACAGCACCCTTTAACGGTCAAGCCAGCCGGCCCTTGACTTATGACTCAGGCTCACGCTTGACACTACTTTGTTGATGCACGTGCGGCTACTGCGCACACAATTCACAAACACAGAAAAAATATTTTGTTATTTGGTTTGGAATGTACTTTGGGGGTTACAGCACCCTTTAACGGTCAAGCCAGCCGGCCATTTACTTAAGACACAGGCGCACGCTTGGCACTACTTTGTTGATACACGTGCAGCTACTGCACACACAATTCACAAACACAGAAAATATATTTTGTTATTTGGTTTGGAGTGTACTTTTGGGGTTACAGCACCCTTTACCGGTCAAGCCAGCCGGCCCTTTACTTATGACACAGGCGCACGCTTGGCACTACTTTGTTGATACACGTGCGGCTACTGCGCACACAATTCACAAACACATAAAAAATATTTTGTTATTTGGTTTGGAGTGTACTTTGGGGGTTACAGCACCCTTTACCGGTCAAGCTAGCTGGCCCTTTACTTATGACACATGCGCATGCTTGGCATTACTTTGTTGATGCACGTGTGGCTACTGCACACACAGTTCACAAACACAGAAAATATATATTTTTTTATTTTGGACTGGAGTGTACTTTGGGGGTTACAGCACCCTTTAACGGGCAAGCCAGCCGGCCCTTTACTTATGACACAGGCGCACGCTTGGCACTTCTTGTTGATGCACGTTGCGGCTACTGCGCACACAATTCACAAACACAGAAAAAACTATTTTGTTATTTGGTTTGGAATGTACTTTGGGGGTTACAGCACCCTTTACCGGTTCAAGCCAGCCGGCCCTTGACTTATGACACAGGCGCACGCTTGGCACTACTTTGTTGATGCACAATGCGGCTACTGCGCACACAATTCACAAACACAGAAAAAATATTTTGGTATTTGGTTTGGAGTGTACTTTGGGGGTTACAGCACCCTTTAATGGTCAAGCCAGCCTGCCCTTTACTTAAGACACAGGCGCACGCTTGGCACTACTTTGTTGATACACGTGCAGCTACTGCGCACACAATTCACAAACACAGAAAATATATTTTGTTATTTGGTTTGGAGTGTACTTTTGGGGTTACAGCACCCTTTAACGGTCAAGCCAGCCGGCCCTTTACTTTTGACACAGGCGCACGCTTGGCACTACTTTGTTGATACATGTGCGGCTACTGCGCACACAATTCACAAACACAGAAAAAATATTTTGTTATTTGGTTTGGAGTGTACTTTGGGGTTTACAGCACCCTTTAATGGTCAAACGAGCTGGCCCTTGACTTATGAAACAGGCGCACGCTTGGCACTACTTTGTTGATGCACGTGCGGCTACTGCGCACACAATTCACAAACACAGAAAAAATATTTTGTTATTTGGTTTGGAGTGTACTTTGGGGTTTACAGCACCCTTTAACGGTCAAGCCAGCCGGCCCTTTACTTATGACAAAGGCGCACGCTTGGCACTACTTTGTTGATACACGTGCGGCTACTGCGCACACAATTCACAAACACAGAAAAAATATTTTGTTATTTGGTTTGGAGTGTACTTTGGGGGTTACAGCACCCTTTAATGGTCAAGCGAGCTGGCCCTTGACTTATGACACAGGCGCACGCTTGGCACTGCTTTGTTGATGCACGTGCAGCTACTGCGCACACAATTCACAAACACAGAAAATATATTTTGATATTTGGTTTGGAGTGTACTTTGGGGGTTACAGCACCCTTTAACGGTCAAGGCAGCCGGCCCTTGACTTATGACACAGGCGCACGCTTGGCACTACTTTGTTGATGCACGTGCGGCTACTGCACACACAATTCACAAACACACAAAAAATATTTTGTTATTTGGTTTGGAGTGTACTTTGGGGGTTACAGCACCCTTTACCGGTCAAGCGAGCCGGCCCTTGACTTATGACACAGGCGCACGCTTGGCACTGCTTTGTTGATGCACATGCGGCTACTGCGCACACAATTCACAAACACAGAAAAAATATTTTGTTATTTGGTTTGGAGTGTACTTTGGGGTTTACAGCACCCTTTAATGGTCAAGCCAGCCGGCCCTTTACTTATGACACAGGCGTACGCTTGGCACTACTTTGTTGATGCACGTGCAGCTACTGCGCACACAATTCACAAACACAGAAAATATATTTTGTTATTTGGTTTGGAGTGTACTTTGGGGGTTACAGCACCCTTTACCGGTCAAGCTAGCCGGCCCTTTACTTATGACACAGGCACACGCTTGGCACTACTTTGTTGATGCACATGCGGCTACTGCGCACACAATTCACAAACACAGAAAAAATATTATGTTATTTGGTTTGGAGTGTACTTTGGGGGTTACAGCACCCTTTAACGGTCAAACCAGCTGGCCCTTTACTTAAGACACAGGCGCACACTTGGCACTACTTTGTTGATACACGTGCAGCTACTGCGCACACAATTCACAAACACAGAAAATATATTTTGTTATTTGGTTTGGACTGGAGTGTACTTTGGGGGTTACAGCACCCTTTAACGGTCAAGCCAGCCGGCCCTTGACTTATGACTCAGGCTCACGCTTGACACTACTTTGTTGATGCACGTGCGGCTACTGCGCACACAATTCACAAACACAGAAAAAATATTTTGTTATTTGGTTTGGAATGTACTTTGGGGGTTACAGCACCCTTTAACGGTCAAGCCAGCCGGCCCTTTACTTAAGACACAGGCGCACGCTTGGCACTACTTTGTTGATACACGTGCAGCTACTGCACACACAATTCACAAACACAGAAAATATATTTTGTTATTTGGTTTGCAGTGTACTTTTGGGGTTACAGCACCCTTTACCGGTCAAGCCAGCCGGCCCTTTACTTATGACACAGGCGCACGCTTGGCACTACTTTGTTGATACACGTGCGGCTACTGCGCACACAATTCACAAACACAGAAAAAATATTTTGTTATTTGGTTTGGAGTGTAATTTGGGGGTTACAGCACCCTTTAACGGTCAAGCCAGCCGGCCCTTTACTTATGACACAGGAGCACGCTTGGCACTACTTTGTTGATGCACGTGCGGCTACTGCGCACACAATTCACAAACACAGAAAAAATATTTTGTTATTTGGTTTGGAGTGTACTTTGGGGGTTACAGCACCCTTTACCAGTCAAGCTAGCTGGCCCTTTACTTATGACACAGGCGCATGCTTGGCACTACTTTGTTGATGCACGTGTGGCTACTGTACACACAGTTCACAAACACAAAAAATATATATTTTTTTATTTTGGACTGGAGTGTACTTTGGGGGTTACAGCACCCTTTAACGGGCAAGCCAGCCGGCCCTTTACTTATGACACAGGCGCACGCTTGGCACTTCTTTGTTGATGCACGTTGCGGCTACTGCGCACACAATTCACAAACACAGAAAAAATATTTTGTTATTTGGTTTGGAATGTACTTTGGGGGTTACAGCACCCTTTAACGGTCAATCCAGCCGGCCCTTGACTTATGACACAGGCGCACGCTTGGCACTACTTTGTTGATGCACATGCGGCTACTGCGCACACAATTCACAAACACAGAAAAAATATTTTGTTATTTGGTTTGGAGTGTACTTTGGGGGTTACAGCACCCTTTAATGGTCAAGCCAGCCTGCCCTTTACTTAAGACACAGGCGCACGCTTGGCACTACTTTGTTGATACACGTGCAGCTACTGCGCACACAATTCACAAACACAGAAAATATATTTTGTTATTTGGTTTGGAGTGTACTTTTGGGGTTACAGCACCCTTTAACGGTCAAGCCAGCCGGCCCTTTACTTTTGACACAGGCGCACGCTTGGCACTACTTTGTTGATACACGTGCGGCTACTGCGCACACAATTCACAAACACAGAAAAAATATTTTGTTATTTGGTTTGGAGTGTACTTTGGGGGTTATAGCACCCTTTATGGTCAAGCCAGCATGGCCCTTTACTTATGACACAGGCGCACGCTTGGCATTACTTTGTTGATGCACGTGCGGCTACTGCGCACACAATTCACAAACACAGAAAATATTTTTTTTTTGGTTTGGACTGGAGTGTACTTTGGGGGTTTCAGCACCCTTTAACGGTCAAGCTAGCCGGCCCTTTACTTATGACACAGGCGTACGCTTGGCACTACTTTGTTGATGCACGTGCGGCTACAGCGCACACAATTCACAAACACAGACAATATTTTGTTTTTTGGTTTGGACTGGAGTGTACTTTGGGGGTTACAGCACCCTTTAACGGTCAAGCCAGCCGGCCCTTGACTTATGACTCAGGCTCACGCTTGACACTACTTTGTTGATGCACGTGCGGCTACTGCGCACACAATTCACAAACACAGAAAAAATATTTTGTTATTTGGTTTGGAATGTACTTTGGGGGTTACAGCACCCTTTAACGGTCAAGCCAGCCGGCCCTTTACTTAAGACACAGGCGCACGCTTGGCACTACTTTGTTGATACACGTGCAGCTACTGCACACACAATTCACAAACACAGAAAATATATTTTGTTATTTGGTTTGGAGTGTACTTTTGGGGTTACAGCACCCTTTACCGGTCAAGCCAGCCGGCCCTTTACTTATGACACAGGAGCACGCTTGGCACTACTTTGTTGATGCACGTGCGGCTACTGCGCACACAATTCACAAACACATAAAAAATATTTTGTTATTTGGTTTGGAGTGTACTTTGGGGGTTACAGCACCCTTTACCAGTCAAGCTAGCTGGCCCTTTACTTATGACACATGCGCATGCTTGGCACTACTTTGTTGATGCACGTGTGGCTACTGCACACACAGTTCACAAACACAGAAAATATATATTTTTTTATTTTGGACTGGAGTGTACTTTGGGGGTTACAGCACCCTTTAACGGGCAAGCCAGCCGGCCCTTTACTTATGACACAGGCGCACGCTTGGCACTTCTTTGTTGATGCACGTTGCGGCTACTGCGCACACAATTCACAAACACAGAAAAAATATTTTGTTATTTGGTTTGGAATGTACTTTGGGGGGTTACAGCACCCTTTAACGGTCAAGCCAGCCGGCCCTTGACTTATGACACAGGCGCACGCTTGGCACTACTTTGTTGATGCACATGCGGCTACTGCGCACACAATTCACAAACACAGAAAAAATATTTTGGTATTTGGTTTGGAGTGTACTTTGGGGGTTACAGCACCCTTTAATCGTCAATCCAGCCTGCCCTTTACTTATGACACAGGCGCACGCTTGGCACTACTTTGTTGATACACGTGCAGCTACTGCGCACACAATTCACAAACACAGAAAATATATTTTGTTATTTGGTTTGGAGTGTACTTTTGGGGTTACAGCACCCTTTAACGGTCAAGCCAGCCGGCCCTTTACTTTTTGACACAGGCGCACGCTTGGCACTACTTTGTTGATACACGTTGCGGCTACTGCGCACACAATTCACAAACACAGAAAAAATATTTTGTTATTTGGTTTGGAGTGTACTTTGGGGGTTATAGCACCCCTTTACGGTCAAGCCAGCATGGCCCTTTACTTATGACACAGGCGCAGGCTTGGCACTACTTTGTTGATGCACGTGCGGCTACTGCGCACACAATTCACAAACACAGAAAATATTTTTTTTTTGGTTTGGACTGGAGTGTACTTTGGGGGTTTCAGCACCCTTTAACGGTCAAGCTAGCCGGCCCTTTACTTATGACACAGGCGTACGCTTGGCACTTACTTTGTTGATGCACGTGCGGCTACAGCGCACACAATTCACAAACACAGACAATATTTTGTTTTTTGGTTTTAACTGGATTGTACTTTGGGGGTTACAGCACCCTTTAATTGTCAAGCCAGCCGGCCCTTGACTTATGACACAGGCGCACGCTTGGTACTACTTTGTTGATGCACGTGCGGCTACTGCGCACACAATTCACAAACACAGAAAAAATATTTTGTTATTTGGTTTGGAGTGTACTTTGGGGGTTACAGCACCCTTTAACGGTCAAGCCAGCCTGCCCTTTACTTAAGACACAGGCGCACGCTTGGCACTACTTTGTTGATACACGTGCAGCTACTGCACACACATTTCACAAACACAGAAAATATATTTTGTTATTTGGTTTGGAGTGTACTTCTGGGGTTACAGCACCCTTTACCGGTCAAGCCAGCCTGCCCTTTACTTATGACACAGGCTCACGCTTGGCACTACTTGTTGATACACGTGCGGCTACTGCGCACACAATTCACAAACACAGAAAAAATATTTTGTTATTTGGTTTGGAGTGTACTTTGCGGGTTACAGCACCCATTACCGGTCAAGCAGCCGGCCCTTTACTTATGACACAGGCGCACGCTTTGGCACTACTTTGTTGATGCACGTGCGGCTACTGCGCACACAATTCACAAACACAGAAAAAATATTTTGTTATTTGGTTTGGAGTGTACTTTGGGGGTTACAGCACCCTTTAACGGTCAAGCCAGCCGGCCCTTTACTTATGACCCAGGTGCACGCTTTGCACTACTTTGTTGATGCACGTGCGGCTACTGCGCACACAATTCACAAACACAGAAAATAATTTTTTTTCTGGTTTGGTTTGGAGTGTACTTTGAGTGTTACAGCACCCTTTAACGGTCAAGCCAGCTGGCCCTTTACTTATGACACAGGCACACGCTTGGCACTACTTTGTTGATGCACTTGCGTCCTACTGCACACACAATTCACACAGAAAATATATTTTGTTATTTGGTTTGGAGTGTACTTTGGGGGTTACAGCACCCTTTAACGGTCAAGCCAGCCGGCCCTTTACTTATGACACAGGCGCACGCTTGGCACTACTTTGTTGATGCACGTGCGGCTTCTGCGCACTACAATTCACAAACACAGAAAATAATTTTTTTTTTGGTTTGGACTGGAGTGTACCTTGGGGGTTACAGAACCCTTTAACAGTCAAGCCAGCCGGCCCTTTACTTATGACACAGGCGCACGCTTGGCACAACTTTGTTGATGCACGTGCGGCTACTGCGCACACAATTCACAAACACAGAAAAAAATATATATTTTTTTGGTTTGGACTGGAGTGTACTTTGGGGGGTTACAGAACCCTTTAACAGTCAAGCCAGCCGGCCCTTTACTTATGACACAGGCGCACGCTTGGCACAACTTTGTTGATGCACGTGCGGCTACTGCGCACACAATTCACAAACACACAAAAAATATTATTTTTTTAGCACTTGGGGGGAGCACCCCTGATGGACAGAGCACCCCCTGGACAACACTACAGCACCCTTTTAGGACTTGGACACTGCACAGGACTTTGGAGTGGACACAGCCCCTATGGAGAACTGACTGCACAACACAGTCCAGCCAGCCCCTATGGACTTTGAAGTAGTGGACACAGCCCCTATTAACAACAGCAGCACAGCACAACACAGCCAGCCCCTATGGACTTTGAAGTAGTGGACAACAGCAGCACAGCGCAGCACAGCACAGCACAACACTACTCTGCACTACACTACACTACACTACACAGCCCAGCCAGCCCTAACTCCCACTCTCCCTCTTCACTGTCCACAGCCGAGTGAGAAAATGGCGCCGACGCGGGTACCTTATATAGGATCCAAAACCCACGAGACCCGGAAGGCGGGATGATGATGATGTTTTGCCTCGATTTCAGATCCGAGTCAGGCGGGAAAAGTCGAGCCTGACTCGGATCGGCCTCGGATCGGGGGGGCTCGGGGGGGTTCGGATTTCAGAAATCCGAACCCGCTCACCCCTAATAAAAACATTCAAATGTACAGTAAAATAAAGTTGTTTGTAATATTATAAAGACCATTGAAATGCAAGAAACTGAATGTAAGCACATTTGAGCAACTAAAAGTAGCCCTTTGAAAATTAGAGCATATTTATTAGAACAACTGCAAAGGACATGCTATAACAGATTTGAATAAATAAAATTCTTATTTGGTGCACAAACCACAACAAAAGAAATAAGAGACAAATAATGTAATATGTTCTGTAGGTCTTTTATACTATTATACTAAATTATATTGAATGTATCTTTATATGTAGTAGGAGTAATTACCATCTACATTAGTCTATAGACTGTCATTAATAGGTTAGCATCATCTGGATTAAATGTTCAGCAGAGTGGTCATTGCAATTCTATGACATTCAACTACAGTATACCAGGTGAGCATTAATTGGATATTTGGGGCTCTATTTATTATTATTATTATTATTATTATTATTATTTTTAGTAAAATAATGTGAAAAAGGGTGTTTTCATACCCTTTTCACATTATTTTAGTATCACCTACAGTTACCAAAAGGGAATTGGAGTAGAATTCGTAAAATTCTACTCCAACCCCTAATTATAACTTATTTTTAGTAAGCAGATCGCATTTCCCATAATTGTAATGGGAAATGTGATCTGACCAAAGTTACTAAAAATAAAATATGAAAAAATACCGGGGAAAGCCCTGTGATAATAACGCCATCTGGAGGTGGCATTATCCAGGGTCTCCCCCGGTTACCAGACTCCTGCTCCGCTATAACGTGCAGAGCAGAGCCGGGAGCTGGCCACAGTAATCAACTGTGTGGTCTAAACAGACCACACACTGATTCACTGTAAAAAAAGTAAAAAAAAAATTAAGAAAAATCAAACTCACCTGAGTCCAGGGACCGGAGTTTGGGGCTCCAGTGATGTCCTCCCTCCAGTCAGCTGGTCTCCCATGGTGCACAGGGGCCCGGTCGTCACCTGACATGGTCCCAGTGCAGTATGGGATGTCACCTAACTGGAGAGACAGAGGACATCACCGGAGGCCCGATAACTGCAGGTAGGTGTAATTAAGGGAGGGGGGATTGCGATGGGGGGGTCCATGATCATGGGGGCGGGACTTAGCAATGGGGCGGGGATTGGCGACAGGGGGTAGCAGCGGTGGCTGGTCGGCGCATGCGCGGGGCACTTGTCATGGTATTTTTTGCGAAAATACTGTGATATGGCATCCGGAGGGGATTTGCAGGGACAGAGCTTTATTGCAAGCTCTGTCCCTGCAAGGGATTTGTAGTAAATCCCTGTGATATTGCCTGAATTCGCAATGCTAATTCAGTCGGTAATATCACACTACAATCTGCATTACAAATGTGGATTGTAGTAAATAGAGCCCCAAGTTTGCAAACCCCTAAAGAACATATTACCCTATTCTGTGTTTTATTTCTAATAACACTTTTATTCCAAAGTTTTGAATCCCTATCAAACCAAGAACAGACCCCTTTCATACTGTGGTGTCGACCCAGGAAATTCCTAAGTCAGCGCAGTTCACACCGGAGCCGGGTCTGTAGTGGCCCAGCTCTTCTGGTGTTGCAATGGGTGCTTGAAGATGATGTAATCTCCAAGTGCCACTGAATCCAGCCAATCGGGCTGCATGCAGCGCAATCTGGGTCATCATGACCCAGATTGCGCCATTTACACTGCAGGGTGCCACAGGAATGACCCGTGACCAATCCTGTAAAATACCTGAGTTGGATTCCCGGGTCTCTGGACCTGGGTGGATCCATTTACACTGACAAAAATTCCGGATTCATGTGCATTCATTGTGGTTCCTGCTATAAGGGTGGATTATCTTTTTCCATTTCCATTAGCAAGGTAGAAAGGGATCCCTTTCCCCAATCCATGGATTCAAAAAGGTACCAGAAGAATCTCCAAAAAGAGCTTCAAAGAGTGTTAAATCAATAAGTACGAAAATCTTGAATACACTCCCTCCATTGAAGAGGTGGCAGCTACTGTATATTCTTCATGTGTGATTATATTTAAAAATCAGTAGCTTTAATGGCAAAAGGTGGGTAAGAATCAGCGCCCTCAGTGTAAGTTGAATCTAATTAAATGTTCTGACACAATATCATTTATGTCAAAGTTTTTCTATATTGTCCTTGTTTCAGAATTTATAACATGGATGTGTCAACCATATAAAAAAGGAAAAATATATATAGTGAAATTCCAATAACTATCAGTTTGTGCTCTCATGCAATAGTGATAAAATGTAAAATAATTGTATCAAGATATACATTAGAGAACATCTAAAAATTGATAAAAAATACACTTCAAATGTGCCATTATATACCATAGAAATGCACCAGCAACTCCCAAGGTACTATTTACACCATACCAGAATTTATGGAAGTTCTCTTAGCTTCTATAAATTAGATTTCAATATTCTTCAAGCATTGTGGACCTCATAAAATAGAAAATGAACAGCCACCAATGATGTAGCATAAAAAAGTAAGAAAATAATAAAAATATAAACTCGTACATTTTAAATATTCAGAATTGCTTATCTGCCTCAATTGATGAGGCAGTAAAGCAATTTAGAATTTTTTAATTGTACATGTCTATCTACAATTTTACATTTTTAAATTGCTTATTTGCCTTATCATATTCCAATGCATTTGTCCCTCAGGGCAAGGCTATGTAGTTTTAGTCATATTTATAGTTAGTGAAATTGCGCATGTGTATGGAAAATAATAACTGAACTTACAGCATTTGCACTTTGGTACTGTGCATGTGTGAGATTTTAATGTAACTACAGAGGAGGGATGAAATGCGTTTGGAGGTTCCTGTTGGTACCTCATGAGCTCCTGTCCCTGCATGTGTTTTTAGATACATTTGGCTGATCCTTAATTTGGCATTGCCATGAAAAGTAATGATAGTAAATTATAACTATTAAGTCTAAAACCCTCTATTTAATAAATATTCTCCTTGGTATGAATTTGTTATCCCAATATAAAAAAAATAAATGTTGTTTTCAATATTATCACAATTATCATTAGTGTTTATTTATAAGGAGCCACATCACCATGAAGTCAAAGATACAATTCAATAAATTAGAATAAAATAAATAATAGTTAACATGAACATTTTGTACTGTACAATTCATGAGATAACAGCTGTGAATCAGGACAACTAAAATACATAGACACATAAAAACACAATATCATACAATCAGCAGAGAAAAAAATAGTGAAGAATAATATATATATATATATATATATATATATGTATACATATAAAAAAATAATATAAATGTATACTATCAAATAATGGCAATGTATCAACCTACTGTACACCATGGACTGCAATGCAGTTAATATAAAAAGCACTTGCTCTTGAATTAACAAGAGGCTTTCAGATTAATTTGTATGCCCTATCAGGTTCTATACAGGGAAGGACAGATGCAAATGCGCCTCTACTCTACACCCAAGGCAACCAACTGGCAGTCTGCTGGTGCCACAACCCTCTCTCACTACAGTCACATACTAATGTAGTTGCCGGTAGATGCAGACAGTGAGCCCGGCTCGAAGATGTCCAGTAGCTGTAGTAGGTGGAACAGTACCAGTGCCCAGGAGGATGCATCAGCAGATAGAAGGGACTTAGAAGCCAGACTGGGCAAACAAAAGAAGGAGGCCCAGGTTATTCTACTAATATGCCAGCAACAGAAATATGTGCCTAGACAAAACTGTTGGGTGTGGTTTGTCTAATTGAGTGTGCTTATATATAGCTAATCAAAAATATACCACAAAGCTATAATCAACTCTGCCATCTATGGAGAGCACATCAAATAGTACTCAGAGCATGGACACTCACACAATGCAAATAGCATCCTTGAGACAATCTCAGAATAAAGAGCCCATAAATGTGAAACCACACAAAACAGCTATAATTTTCCATCACCACATCATGTCCTTCCCAGTCACATCACCCTCTCAACCACATAACATACAGTAATGCCATTTACAGCCATATCACCCCCTTCTCAGCCACATCTTGCCAACCTGCCCAATAGTCACATCATGCCAACCACAGCCACCTCAGCACCATCATGCTCTCTCCATCTATATATAAGTTTAATAAAATAAATAACAATCTAATTTGCTTAAAAAAATAACCAATAAACATATTGAACATTAATTTTGATAAGAACACTTCAAGTATTTCAACCTGCAGTTGTAAGATTGCAGCTCTCTACTGCCTCTATCACTCTGTCTACAGAGCTTTGCAAATGCTTCAAAATTGAGTGCATTGCAAAAATTTAACAAGGCACCAAGACCATACCAACACAATTTTATATAGTACAGTATGCACACTCATTCCACCCCTTCCTCCCTGCATGGGATCCTCCTGACTGACATCATCAATTATTATCCACTGGCCTACCTGGTTTAAGTACACCTATGCTTTCCATCATCTTCTGCTGTAAGCCAGTGCCACTGTGAGCTGCTCTGATCCGGCATAAGAGCACTTCCTCAGAGGTCCTGTCATCTTCCCTCTGGCATCTGAGTAACAGCTGTTTAGAGCATCCTCCTTCATTAGACACTCTACACAGATTCGTACCCAGTGTATACATATGAATGGCCCTGCAAGGCACTAAGTGTTGGAGCAGGGGGGTAAGCAAGGTCAGTGATTCCCAGCAGCAACGAGCTATGCTCCAACCACTCATCACTTCCCATGCAGGTCTTACTACTCACCTCACACCAGCTGCCACTTAGGAGAGAAAGGAAGATGCTGATGGTAGTAACTATGGCTGCTTTCTTCCAGGCTACAGTGCTCTGGGTGATGGCCCTAACAGCCTAACAAGCATTTAGCGTGTTAGTAATCTTATTTTTTTTTCTTGTAAAATAACATCTATGACATTAATTTAATGTAATGTTAAAAACTGGAAGAGCGGACATAAAGAAAAGTTGCTCTCACATATATTGTATATAATGTTTTTCTTTTTTCATCACTATTATGGGATGTAGTACGTTCTCAATCCTGTCAAGGAAATCCCGGCAAGGGATTTTATATAGGTGTCGAAATACTGATGCCTATGTTAATCCTGATGCCGTAACCTCGAGAGCATGCCGGACCAATTGTCCTCAGCCGGGGTAAGTATATATTTAGCCGGGGATGGGGGTGTTAGGTTTAGGGACCCCTGGGAGGAACTAGGGTTAGGCACCCCCCTTGAAAGGTTATTGTTCGGCTAGGGGAAGGGGGGATTAGGTTTAGGCACTTGGGGTGGTGGTTAGGGTTAGGCACACCCCCCAGGAGGGTTAGGTTTAGGGTGTGGGGAGGAGGGGTTAGGCTTTGGCACTAACAGGGGGAGGTTAGGGTTAGGCATTTGGGGGAGGTTAGGATTAGGCACCCCTAAGGGAGGGTTAGGGTTAGGGGAGGAGAGGGTTAGGGATAGTAGTCTTACCTACGGTGTTGGGATTTTCAACTATCGGGTAGCAGCAGTCAGGATTTGAACTGCCGGGCTAGAGTCCAGTGGTCATTCATACTAAATCCATTATTAAATCATAACCCCCAAAGAATTCTGAACTATATGAAAGACTATTCACACATATCTATCCTTTAGGTTAGTTAGACATATTTGAGCCCTGTAATTCTTGAAATGCCAATAACATATTGAATTTTAATCTTTATAAATACCAGCTCTATGCCTATACATGTTAACATCATGGGGCATATTTATCATAATACAAATTTTTAATCCATATTTAATCAATTTTCAATACCTACATCTGTAAATGAAAAATACTGTATACATCCTATCTCAAATTTAGCAATAATCTCTAGCTGGGAGACCTGCTCCTAAACGAGCCTATCACATGAAGAGCTTGAGAGGGATCTGGAGGAACTCACTTTGGAAAATATTTCCATTACAGCATGCCTGAGTTTGTTAAATCCCACTGAATAGCAGTCCCCATTAACATCTGTGGGCAGTTTTGCGGTCAGAAATGGAGGGACTGCAGCAATCCCTCCATGGTAAGTCCTGAGTATGCTTAATATTAGCTGTTAAACCTGAAAACAGGTATTATTGGATGGGGAAATCCTGCAATTATTGTTTAATAATTATGCCACCATGAGAGCTCATTGCTCTATTGTTTGATGGGTAAAACTTTTAAAAATAGTTCATTGTTTCACTGAGATATTTGTTCTTAGACAGATGTTTGGACAGATACCTTTTTCCTTCTATCTCTGTAACCTATTTTAATGTGTGATTCCAATTAAACACTCCTGTACGTGTGTTCAACTATTTGTTTGGTTCCATAATGAATTTCTTGTTGAGCCTCAGAAAATAGATGTGGTTAATAAATTCAGTTGCTGAATATAGATGGTGAAAAAAGGGTCCAGGACTAATGTCAATCAATATTTATCCATACAATGATAAGAGAGTTCACTTTGTTATACTTTACATCCTTCTGCAATATGATGAGCACAGTCATTGGATCACTTGACATGACCATCAGTCACCTCAGTAACCTTCAGGTTACTTAGAATGTCCAGTGGTTTCATGCAGCGTAAGCCAGTGAAGTGTTGTACAAGGATGCAGCCACTGTCTTCTTCAGCAGGCACAGAAAATGGGGCTGACATGCCTGTTTTATGGGACACAGCATGATGTCTCCCCCAAATGGCTGCAGCTTCTGGGAACTGTGAGCAGACTAGCAAAAGAATATCTGCACATGAGCAGTATGGGATGTAGTCAGCATCCTAGCGTGCGGGGTGGTGACGGTCTAAATACCGGACCTGAAATCCCGACAAGTCGGGATCTCGGCACCAGTATCCCAACCATTGCCATTCCAAATGGTAAGTATCAGGGTGTAGGGCTAGCTTAGCCTTAGGTAGCAGTATAGGGTTTAGGCATTAGGGGAAGGGTTAGGGTTAGGCACCGGGGAGGGAGGGACAGGATTAGGGTGCAGGGAGGGGGTGGTTAGGTTTAGGCACAAGGGGGAGGTAAGGTTTAGGCACAGGGGAGGGGGTCTTAGGTTTAGGGTGTGGGGAGGTAAGGTTTAGACACTAGGAAGGGAAGGTTAGGTTTAGGCACCGGGTAGGGAGGGTTAGAGGTAGGGTAGGAGTTAGGGTAGGGGTAGGGAAAATATGTACCTTGCATTCCTAGGATTCTGGCTGTTGGGATGCCGCTGTCGGTATTCTGACCAGAGGCATCCCAACAGCTGGGATCTCATACCCAACCCAAGCAGTACAGATCCTGTGAATGCACAGATCTTCTTATGCACACCATTGGGTTTGTGTACAATTCTGAATCAGGTCCTATGTCATACTCATATATACTTGTATATCAGTGGGTAGGTTTACCATAATACCTGATAATTTCCAATAATTATATGAGACAATTGTGAAATAAATGTGGTGTTTATTTAATAATGACCTGTAAGTAGTAGCTGTGCTCCTTCAAATTTCAACTAAATAAGACATATAATAATCTTAGCACTACCTATTACAATATACATACCCTCTATGAAAATACTGTGGAACTTTTCCATGGGAAATTTCAATGACTCATAGACAAAGACCATGTTTGGGCTATTGGAATAATAGGTATCTAGATATGCTCTTGAATCAAATCATGTACATGGTAGATTTATGGAAACTAAAAGTCATCTTGAAATTTATGAGAGGCTGATTCACTCTCATTTCTTTTTTCTCAGGTGTTCTGTTTATATTCATTAAGTTATTTAAATTCATGATAAGCAGGAAAATAAATATTATTTCATAATTATAAGTCTTCTTTATGAGTTAGTCATGGGAATGCAGGTGATGTTATCATATTCTCCTAATATAGAATAAATTATGACTGTATCCACTTTTTCATTTTATATTTTCTAAACTTTGGCAAATACTTAAAGTATATCTTATTAGAATCAGTGCTTGCTTAAAAAAATGTTGCCTGTTACTTCTCTCCCTAAGGGTTTAATTTTGAGAGTTTTCAGAAGTGGAGATGTTGCCCATAGCAACCAATCAGATTCTACGGTAGCTATTATCTTCTGTGATTCTCAAACTCGGTCCTCAGGACCCCACACAGGTCACGTTTTCCAGGTCACCAAGCAGGTGCACAGGTGTATTCATTACTCACTGACACATTTTAAAAGATCCACAAGTGGTGCTAATTATTTCACTTGTGATTCTGAGGAGACCTGGAAAACATGCACTGTTTGGGATCCTGAGGACCGAGTTTGAGAACCTGTGCTCTAGAAGGTGCTACTTAAATGTTAAGCAGAATCTGATTGGTTGCCATGGGCACTTATAAAAACTGTCACTTATTTACCCCAAGCTCTCTTTCTATATTTCTATCTCTATTGCTAGGTAATATTCAGCTTGATGGGAATATTGGAAAGTACCAGAGTACAAATAAGAAGGCACTGCCTGGAACCCATACACATGTTTATTATACAAAAACACAATAAACAAAAATTAATATAATATATTTTGTATATAAAAGAATATATATATATATATATATATATATATATATATATATATATATATAAATATGCTGCTGGATACACTGGGTAGTCACCCCAGAGAGATAATGTCAAAAAAGTAAACTAAAATAAATTAGATTAAACAGCACATGACATTATTATACATTATTATGTCATGTACAATAAGCAAATGCAGCAAAAAGAAAATAGTGGTGTGAGTAACCTTTTAGAGAATGAAACACATATTTAATAAGCACAATGTGCAATCTAAAATATCAACAGACCTATACATATAAATCAATCATATGAATAGTAATATATTTGAAAAATACTGTACTTGGGGTGTATTCAAAACCACCAGAAGAGAGTACCAGTTCCGTGTTACTAAATCACTGTACATTTGTTGAGTGTGACATCCATATATTGTGTATAGTTACCGGTTACCACTCAGTCCCTTAGGGTAAGAATGGCAATGTCCAGCAGGGTGATAATATCCTGCAGCCTGTGCAGTCCCTTGGCTGAAGTAAACTCCCAATGATAATAGGTTCCAGAATGGCTTGTCTTTAAATTATCCATTTACAGTTGGAGTAATAGTCTTTTCCCAGGAACAATATACAGTGAATGATTTAACAAAAATAGAGGGGTCCTCTGGTGGTGGGGCTGACACATTTCCCTGTCACAGACAGCTTTCTCATAGGCAGTGTGCATCATGATCCACATTAGCACATATAAGTACCCCTACTGATCATAGATAAAAGGATGCATCTGCACCCATGATTGATTGCAACACATAGTGATACACAATGATCTCACTTGGTCACATGGATGATAGACGAGACTTCAGAGCGGCATAACCCACGTGTATGGGTTCCTCCAATCGTAGGTACATAGAACTACTGTTACCCCCCCCTCTGGTTCTGCTTCCCCATGTTTGTTAGTTCCTCCCCCCATCCTTCCCAGGGGTGTGGGGAACCAGTGGGGCAGAGGGAGTAGTTGCCCCTCCATGATTTCTGTTGGGTGATTAAAGCCTGTGTTTTGGCCCCTCATGAACTTCTACATAAAAGAGAATGGGGATGAATGAAATTGAAATGTGGATGAAGCTATATTAGAACTTGCCAACTTTTGTTGTTTCTGTAATTTACTATACCTTTTTTAACTAAAACAAGCACTCGCAGTCAACAGGTGGAATGTCAATCCCCACATCTCACTAGAGGTATAGTAATAATAATTATAATAATGTTTGTTTTATATACAGTGTTGTAGCACTCTTTCTCCAGCAGTGCTCAAGGTGCTGGACACACAAAGCGTGCACTGTAGAGTAGTACAAAAGCTTCTAACACACTTTAGACGGTCGCCATCCCACATGCTGGGATGCTGACTACATCCCGTACTGCTCATGTGCAGATATTCTTCTGCGAGTCTGCCCACAGTTCCCAGAAACTGCAACCATTTGGTTGCAGCAGCTTAGTGTGCAAGATACATCCAAGCAGAAAACGACACTCCAGGCAGTTAGTTACAGTAGTACCTACTGTAACTACAGTCATGGCTGCCATCAGGAATTGTGGGGCCAGGGACTGACAAAATAGGCAGCCCCCCCAGTAGTGCACCCAGAAACCCCCCCTGATGGGCCTACACTTTTTTTTTTCAGAGACGGAGACAGCCTTGTCTTCATCTCTGCACAAGCCGCGGGCCACCCACTATCACACACACACAAACCCCACACTGACTGCCTTCTTCCCGAGCTGTTGCCCAGAAGACAGCCATTCTATCAGCTGCTCATATTGTCGGACTTTCGACACTCCCAGCTATTCTCTCTGCTGCCTGGCTCCAGCATCCACTGGCTGGTAGACGACGCCTATCTCTTACCCAGCCAATTGCCCCCTGGAGTGGATCGCCTTTGTGCTGTGTCCCCAGGTCTGTCTTGTATGCCCAGCCAGGTGTCTTGTACATGGTGCCCTCCCAGCCAAAGTGCTAGGGCAACTTTCCCCCATGTTGTTTGCTGCAGTCCCCCTCGACTCCTTATGCATCCCTCACTCTCTGCCCTCTACTCCTTATGCATCACTCACTCTCTACCCTCTTCCCCATATACATCCCTCACTCTCTGCCCTCTCCCCATATGCATCACTGACTCTTTGCCCTCTGAACCATGTGCCTGCATTGTGTCCCTATCCCTCACTTTCCTGCATTTGCCACTGGGAAGGCCCCCTCTAGAGTTCCTGTGTTTGCCCCTGCCCCCCCTACACCCCCCCTAGAATTCCTGCATTTTCCTCTGCCCCACCTATACCCCTCTGTATTGAATACAGTCCCTGCTATCTATTCTGTGCAGTTTAATTCACAATCTCCACCCATCCATTATTAAAGCCGGTCATCTACCCTGCCCACTTTTTCACACTTACCTTACTTCCATGATCACCTGGCTGCTTCTCTCCTTCTTCCCCAGCAGTTGCGGCTCCTCCAACCTCTCCCTCCGGCTTGGCGTGATGTCACGCATAACAACTACATTTAACAAAGGGGCCAGGATGGAGTATCCTGTATGTTGGTGGAGGAGCGGCCTGAGCGGACCCTGGCTTCCTCCTCCTTTTAATTAATGGGGACTGGGTCGGCGGTGGGGTAGTGTGAGCTGTAACAGGCTGGGCAGTGGCAATTGAAGCCGGTGGGACCCCCCCTGTTCAGCCAGGGTCTGGGCCCAGGACTCCATTCCCCCCCTGATGGCAGCCCTTACAGTACAAAACACTTTGATACAGTACTGTATTGTGTATACTATAATTTAACCCCTTTACTGTTCTAATACAGTGTTTTATTCACAGAACAACTCAGAAGACTAATAATAATAATAATAATAATAATAATAATATTTTATTGTCAATAACAGTACGAATGATGTCAATGAAAAAACAAAACTATATCACATAATAAAACAGGCATCAATAACACTACTGTTTGGTGTATTTTTTTCTCTTAGTATTAAGCAATGGTCAAGGTAGGCAGTAGTCAAAGGGTTTATCCAGAACACAAGCAGAGGCCATAAACAGAGGGTCCAAAAATGAATTCCAAAATACAAGCACAGTACAGCCATGGCCAAAAGTTTTGAGAATTACACAAGTATTGGCTTTCACAAAGTTTTCTGCTTCAGTGATTTTAAACCTTTTTGTCATATATTACTATGGTATACTGAAGTAAAATTGCAAACATTTCATAAGTGTCAAAGGCTTTTATTAACAATTACATTGTTTATGAAAAGAGTAAATTTTTGCAGTGTTGACCCTTCTTTTTCAAGACCTCTGCAATTCGCCCTGGCATGCTGTCAATCAACTTCTAGGCCACATACTGACTGATGGTAGCCCATTCTTGTCTAATCGATTGTAGTTTGTCAGAATTTGTGGGTTTTTATTTGTCCACCCACCTCTTGAGGATTGACAACAAATTCTCAATGGGATTAAGGTCTGGGGAGTTTCCTAGCCATGGACCCAATATTTCAATGTTTTCATCCCTGAGCCACTTAGTTATCACTTTTGCTTCATGACAAGGTGCTCCATCATGGTGGAAAAGGCATTGTTCATCACCAAACTGTTCTTGGATGGTTGGGAGAAGTTGCTCTTGGACGATGTTTTGGTACCATTTTTTATTCATGACTGTGTTCTTAGGCAAATTTGTGTGTGAGCCCACTCCCTTGGCTGAGAGGCAACCCCACACATGAATGGTCTCATGATGCTTCACTGTTGGCATGACACAGGACTGATAGTATAACTCACCTTTCCTTCTCCGAACAAGCATTTTTCCAGGTGCCCCAAACTATCTGAAAGGGAATTCATAAGAAGAAATAGGTCTGCAATGGGACATCCATAAAGGGATACAGCAGCAGAGAGACAGTTTGAAAATTGTGTGAGGTGAGAGAGGGGGAGAGGTCAGGGGAGAAGAGGTACTGTAGATCTAAGTATCATCAGTATAGAGATGATAATGGAGGTCAAAAGTGCTGATGAGTTCACCTAGAGATGATGTACAGTATAGGTGGAGAATAGGTGAGGTCCAAGAACAGAACCCCAGGAAACACCTACTGTAAGAGGATGTGGGGGGGACAAAGAGTCTTTAGAGAAGACAGAGAAGGATTGGTCAAAGAGTTACAGTTGGAGGCCTGCTAGGAGAGGGCAGTGTCATATTCACCAAGGGAGTGAAGGATTTGCAGCAGGAGAGGGTGGTAGATAATGTGCAAAGCAGCTGAAAAGGGTAAAGAAGAGAGTGGGAGGAAAGAAAGGTGGTAAGTTGGTTGTAGACAATACGCTCAAGAAGCTTGGAGGCAAAAGGGAGGAGAAAGATGGGACAGTAAATGTAGAGAATGTTAGGATGATGGGTAGGTTTTTTAAGAATGGTGGAGACAAGGGCATGTTTGAATGCAGAAGGGATAGTATCAGATGAAAGGGAGAGATTGAGGAGGCGGGCAAGATGGGAACAGGCACAAGGAGAAGGTAGCAGAGGAGATGTGAAGGGATAGGGTCAAGGGGGAGGTGGAAGGGGTGGAGGACCTGATGAGGGCCATGACTTCCTCTCCAGATACAGGGGAGAAGGATGTCAGAGTTGGTCAAATGGGTGGGTGATGGGTGATCTGGGAAAGGAGGGGGAGGAAAGCTGGGGGACTGGTATGAAATCAATTTTAGATGTAAAGTACAGTAGGTAGCAAAGTCAAAGGCAGAGAGTGTGTGAGGAGGGGAGGCGAGAAGGGAGTGGGCAGAGGAGGAAGTTGAATCTGGCAAAGAGATACTGGGGATTTGAGGACTGGGAGGAGATGAGGTTCTTGAAATACTGTACTGTATCAGGAGTGAGAGAGGATAGGGGAGAGAAGTACATTAGAGGACCATAAACAGACAGTTGTAGACATACAGTATGGTACTATACAGTACAGAGAAAATACTCCTTTTGGTAATTTCTCTAGACTATTTTATTGTCCCATATGGCGCTTTAAATATTTTCCTGGATGGACCTGGGGACCTGGAGACCTGGATGGACCTGGAGCACTGGATGTACATTGTCATGACAATATGATGTCGATAATACATCGGTTCCATTTAAAAACATACCAATTGAAGTTCAGACATTCATCAACAAATCACCTGTTCTGTTACTTGGGAGGCCCATGATGTTCAGCACACCTGCACCGATGTCAACGATCAGAACATATGGACAAGCTATGGATGATATACCTCTAGCTGTCATCTCCACAGACTTGGAAACAATCTGTACAGCACTAGCACGGGGGAAATTCATAAATATGCCCAAGCTGTTTTCCAACAACATGTGCCATTTGAATTCTGCTTGAAGTGGGCCAATCATGTTAACTATGATGGTGGCAAGGGCAAAACCCCAAAGCCCAACAATGTGAGGCAAGGCACCGTGTAAGGATTGGGGAAAACTGATAAAACTGAGATGAAGAGGATAAAAGATATGGGGCCAAATGTTATAGTGTAAGAGTTTAGAAATGTGATACATGAAAATCAGAACTTTTACAATTCTAGCACATTTATAATACAAAGGGAAATACAGTAAATACTGTAGGCTTATAGTATATACTGTAGTACAGTTTGAAGTAGTGTACAGTATCATAGTTTTTTTTAAGGTACAGTAACTAAGAAGTACATTGTGTACCTAGGCAGGTATTTTTTTATTCCTCCTCTTCCTATGACCAACTTGCCAGTGGAGTTGCTGTGGAAAAAATAGCACTCAATGTCAGTTTAAGATCAGCATTAGAATATTGTACAGTACTGTACATGGAGCCACAGCCATAGGTAAAGTAGTGCTCCGGGTGCAGGCTACGCAGCCTGCTTCTGACATCACACAATGGGACATGGCTTGCACCTGGCACCAGGAGCGGGTGATTACATCAATGCCTGGTGCATCCTCAGGATGCTCCGGGGTGCTGTAGGGGCAGCATTGTGACCATCTGAAGCATCATAAGAACACTCCAGGTGGCACTGCTGTAGATTCTGGCATCAGGGTGCCATTACAGGCAACCTGCTAGCCAGAAGCGGGAGCTGTGGGTGAGCGGCGATGCTGCCCACAGAACGCTATGCTCTGTGCATCAACACCACTCGCACACCCCTAATTATGGCCCTCCATGTACTGTAGTGTTGTGTTAAAATTAGGGATGTGCAGGCTCGGATAGGTTCGAGTTTGCACGTGGAGTTCGGATTTTTCCCTCCAAAAAAACGGAACTCAGAACGAGGCAAAACGTCATCTTACATGGACGAACATCATCATTCCTGGTCTTTTGTCCAGGAATGATGATGTTCGTCCATGTAAGATGACGTTTTGCCTCGTTCTGAGTTCCGTTTTTTTGGAGGGAAAAATCCGAACTCCACGTGCAAACTCGAACCTATCCGAGCCTGCACATCCCTAGTTAAAATACTGTACAGTAAATACAGTACAGTATAGTACTGTATATATTTTTAAGAGGAAGAGAAGTACTGTAGTACTTATAGGCTTGTGGAGTAGTGGGAGGCCACTCAACATCTCCCTCTGACAGTCAGGGAGAATGTACTGTGAATAAAAACATTTCTCTTTCAATTCGTGAAATAAATATGTGAATACTCATAAAATACTGTAGAAGAATTTGTGTACCCGATAGCTAAATCTCGAAAGGGCCACCCCCCACCTTCACCAATTCAATGTCCCTTAGGGAAGCAGGACTGAGAGTGAGGGGAGTGAGAGCTAAATGAAGAGGGTGTCATAGGGATAGAGGGTGGAGGAGCAGCTGTGTAAGTACTGTATACAGGGTGCACTTGTATTCGGGACTGGTGGCTTAGGGGGCCCACCATACAAGCAATGGTGGAGACCTAAGTTGGGGGTGCCCTTAAAAATGTTGCTATTATGCCCCCAAAGTTCAAGTTAAAAGTATGTCCCTAGGGAGGAGAGCGAGTGGGAGATAGAGAGAGAGAAGAGAGAGAGAGTGTCAGGGAGGGAGGGAGAAAGAGAGAGGAAATCTAGTGTGAGGGAGAGAGAGTGAGGGTGTCAGGAAGAGAGATGGAGAGAGATAGAAAGTGTCAGTGGGAGAAAGTGAGAGAGGAGAACAAGAGAGAGTATAATGGATAGAGAGGGAAGTACTGTAAGTGCCAATTCATCTGGCCTGGGCCAAGGGTGGAGGTATATTGGGACTGTTGCAGCTTCAACTGCACACTGGTCCATATGCAGCCACTGCTGTAGTGAAGTACTGTACAGTATGGCTCTGGACTCATAACTCATTGTGTGCATAGAACATATAGAAAGACTTGTGGGAGGATGATGTAATAATTTTGCAAGTCCTGCTATATGCTTCATGTACACACTGAATGGAGCTACTGTATACAGTCTCGGTGACACCCTTTCCACCCCCTTTCATATCAATAAACAGCTGTGCCTAGAGCCCGGCGCCTGGGTGCACTAGTAATAAATTTAAAAAAGACAAAATACAGTGGGATTGCATAGAGGAAACAGAAGCAAGATACAATTAAGTACAGTAGTAATGACCCTAGTGTCCTATCCACGATATGTATTGTATAAGTTGTACAGTACTGACTGTCTGGCGGTGGGGTAGTGTGGCCCACAGAGCTACTACGCTCTTCCTCCAGGTCTTCCAGAAAGAAGTTTAGATCTGTGTGTAAAGGAAAAAATATACATTAATGTAAAATTAAAAATTTAAAGTAACAGTACTCCAGTACAATGTGTCCAGAACATACTGTAATCATTACCACTTGGTGAATAGGTGGTTTAGTACTCCGGCAGGCTGGGAGGGCCAGCAGCCACCTCCTCCTCTTGGTGGGGGGTTGGGCACATTGTGGTACTGTGGAAAAATAACACTGTATGGTAAGTGACACTGTAGTGAGTAAAAAGAAAATGAAGTACAGGTACAGTATGTACAGTACAGTGCAGTATGTCACAGGAAATACTGTAAATGGCCACAGTAGTAGCATCTCTGACACACACCCACCCAAAGAACCTGGAGGTTGACCGAGATTTATTAAGCCTTGAAGGGTGATACAGTGGATTGAGATAAAGCACCAACCAACCAGTAACTGCAATTTTTACAAACACAGGCTGTAACATGCCAGTTAGGAGCTGAGTGGTTGGTCTCCCAGAACTTTATCACTTCCTGTCCAAGCCTTGATAAATGTAGGTGATAATCTCCACAGTTCAGTGGTAGCATCATTAACTTAAGATACCTGTATGTATTTGTATAAGTGACAGAACTCTCACACACCTAGTGATTTACTTTTAATCCTGTAGTGAAGATATAAAAAATAATGAAATAAATAAAAAAAATGTAAGGTCTCGGACCTGGCTCCCCTGCTCTGCAAGGCACTCACCAAAACCTCTAGCCCACACACACCACCCTTGTTGAGAGCTGTACCTGGTGGTGAAGATACTTGGGTGGCCATACACACAGAGATGTCCCTGTTATGTGTTCAATACAATATCTACTACATAGTGGTTTAGTGTAACATGCTGCTACAGGTGGCATACAGTAGCATAGAAATGCTAGGTGGTGGGAAGTTGAGGACATTGTTCAGTATTCAGTTCAGTAGACCTGGATAAGTATATTGAAATTGAATTGCTTGGTCTTTATGCAATGCTGGGTGTGCGCCTTCTGGTCAACACAGGTAATGTACATGTATGTATTTGTATAAATAAAGAACTCTCACACACCAAGTGATTTATTTTTAATCCTGTAGTGATGATTTAAAAAAAAAATACAAAACCAAAAATAAATTGTCAGGTCTCGAACCCATGATAATAACTCGCAAGGCGCTCACCCAAACCTCTAGCCCACACATGCCACCCTTGTCGAAAGCCACAACTGGTGAAGAAGGGACTTGGGTGGCCATACACACAGAGATGACCCTGTAATGTGTTTAATACAATGTCTAAAGCATAGCAGTTTAGTGTAAAATGCAGCTACAGGTGGCATACAGAGGCATAGAAATGCCAGGTGGTGGGTAGTTGAGAGCAATGTACAGTATTCAGTGCAGTACACTTGGATAAGAATACTGAAATTTAATTGCTTGGACTTTATGCAATGCTGGGTAGTGCGTCTTCTGGTCAACACAGATTATGTACCTGTTGTCACACTCTGCACAAATTGTGTGACTTACCTTGCCATTTGCTGCAGGTCAGGATTTCTTCCTGACCTTGTTTGGGAACCATGTAGTGACATCACCATCATACACTGTGTCAGCTGATAGCATTCTTCCAGTGAGAGTGCTCCTGCCTCAGCTGACCTCAGCAGCCTATCAGTGACTTGCAGCAGAGTCATATCCCCTGTGAGAACTCCAGCTGGTGCCTGAGCAAAGTGTTGCTTCCTAAAGTTCAGTTCTAACCTGTGTCTCCTTTGTGCAGAAAACCACCACTGCTATCTGGCTCATTTGCCAGACTCCAGCATTCCTGTGATATTCTGTTACCTGTTCCTTACCTTGGCATCATTTGTGATCCTGATTTCACCTGACCCCTGGTACTGCATCTGATATCTGGTTTTGACTTTGGCTATTCCCTGTGACCTGTTTACACCTGCTCCCTGGTACCATCTAAGTCCGTTTGGTCCTGACCCGGCCTGTCAACTAAGCCATACATCTTCTCCGCTTCATCCGGAGTATACCAGCACCTGTATAAGGGAACCTATCCTGCGGACCGTGACCTGTGTGTCGGACGCAGCCAAGCCCATATCTTCTTGCGAGGGTCCCTGGTGAATACTGCCGTCACATTAGAGTCAGCGTCTCAGGCTTAGGTCTAGCCAACTCCCTAATACAGACCGCATCCACAACCATCCGGGAGTTGTGACAGATTGCTTAGGCCCAAAAATATGGATGCTGCTGGTCAGACTCAAGTGGCAGACCCCAGTCTGGGTCTTATGAATGTGGTGAAAAGATTTGAGATGACACAAGCAGGTATACTACAAAATTTGGCTGATAGTTTTACCTTGACTTCTCAGTCTCAGAGGATTTTTTCAGACACAGTTAACCCCTGCATACCTCCCCTCACTGCTGAAGATTTTGCTGGCAACTTGCAACTACATAATTCAGTTAAAGGGATCACTTATCACAATTGCTCACAGACCTCCCAGTCATCAAGTAAATTGAATCCTGCACATCTCGGAATATTTCAGCAAATAATAGAGCAGCTGCAAAAGGTTTTAACCAACATTTTGGAAGACTAATTTACAAGAAACATATTTACATAATTCAATATTTACATATGCTGTATGCTTTATAATGAAACAGTTCATGAAATTCAAAATGCCTTTGCACATCCATTTTTAAACTCACATTAAATGGAGAAATTAGGTAAGGTGTCTTTAAAGCTGCTCCCAAGGGAAATTGTTTATCTGCCAGAGTGTACAAGACCTTGTCCATTTATGTATAATTGTGCTCAAGAGAAACACTCGGACCAAATATAGGGATGCAGCACAACATGAGCATCTTTTAAAGGAATTTAATTTTATTTTCATTGCCGAAGGAAATAAGACCATAAGAGCAAACTTTGTCTATCTGATAATGTCAGTGGGTGTACAGGGGGCATATTACCTGAGGACTATAATGAAAGCTATAAAGCCTTGATAATCTAATCAATTGTGGTTGGTTTGCTGCATCAACCCTGAGAGACATATTCTCCCAGTTAAAAGGGCTAGATCTATTTATTTAATTAATTAATAAAATAACAAGTTCTTAAGTATACTGGATTGGACTTTATTACTATATGCAACAATGGAACACCTGATAAAAGTTAGACTTCTACAGCTGGAGGCACTTGCTATTGCTTTAGGACATCATCTACCTGTGCACCTGTCAGGTTTCTTCACTACCTCAACAAGGGCAGAGGAGTGGCTGTACCTGCTGTCTGGCCAGCAGCTGGGACATCCAATCTCCAAAATCTTCGTGAGTAACAGAATTAATTATATATATACATTATGTGTATATATATATATATGTATGTTTCTGTGCTCTGAGATGTTATGTAAGAGTGAGAAGAAACGGGTGATCAGTGGGTGTGGCTAAAGTTGAACTCAGAGATGATTTTACAATGTGTGTTGTTGCATTTAAGTAATATTGCTAAAAATTGTGTTAACTGTATTAAGAAGCTTTAATAATTTTAGACTGCGGACTTATCACCCACAGTTCAAGTTACAAGGAAAAACATATTTAGACATTATTTATTTAATATTTGTATAGTGAAGAATATAGGAATTATGAATATATGAAACGTGGAGATGTACCTGTATTTCGACAGACAGACGTATTCAAGAGGTAACACTTTAGAAATGTGCTGGTATTTGCTTGGAGAAAAACAGGTGACCATAGAAAGCATATTCTGACTATGTGCGTTTCTATGGTGAGTTTTAAAATGATAAGAGATGATAAAATGTGTATTCCAGTGGATGGAAATAAAAAGCGCAGCGTAAAGTGTGAATTTGTAATGTTTACATAATTGGTATAAGTAATTCTAAAATAAGTGCAGCGATCAGTCCGCGCGCTTGCGTAATTCATGTCCTTAAACTCTACACTTTCCTAAACAAATGCATGTTGATGGGGGGAGCACAGCAGACTGCAGGCTGTAGTTTCTATTCCTATGATTGTGTCAGTAATGTTTTATGTTATTGTTGCCAAGAAAAAAGTGCTTAGAAGTTCAGAATGTCCCAGACAAAAGACTGAGTTTACAAAAGAAAAGAGCTGTAAATACTGTACTTAGAGATTTGTTACATTATCATTGTTGCATAAGCCAATAGAGAAAGTTTGATAACAGCTAATTTTTAGAAATGTGATTTTTGAGATAAATAGAGTTGATATTATTACTGACCATAAGCCAAATGTTTAATGTTACATTATACCAGACTAAATAAGAAACGTTTGAGACATTTGCTGATAATCATAAAGGATTCAACAGCTGGAGAGAGAAGATATTATTGGAAAATCTTAAAGATCACATAGGTTGCAATGATGCTTAAGGGACTTTTTAAGGATAGGTTGAATGATGCATAACGTAATAGGTTAACATTTTAATATCTAGAGTGGGAAGAACTATTGCTAACTTTTAAAAGGGGGATAACAGATACAGATCTTGTGCAGAGCGGAGATGTCGGGTTGGAAGATATTTTGAGATAAGTGAAGAGATGTATGTTGGTGTGGTTTGGTTAATAGTTTTATGTGTGAGTGTAAGTATTTTAAATTGAATACGGTAGAAGACCGGCAGCCAATAAAGGAACTGACAGAGTGGATTAGCAGACACTGAACATTTGGTGAGAAAGATCAACCTTGCAGATGTATTCAAAATGGATTGTAGTGGGGATGACCAATAAGGAGACTATTGCAATAGTCAATGCTGGAAATAATGATTGCATAAGTTAAATTTGTTGCATTGTCTTGCGTAAGATATGGTCGAATTTTGGCTGTTTTTTAGATGTATGAAACAGGATTTAGAGACAGATTGAATATGGGGAACTAAAGACAGTTTGGAGTCAAGGATAACACCTAGACAGCGAGCTTATGAAGTGTGGTTGATTGTCGAGTTGTCAATAGTTATAGAGATATCAGTTTGGTTACTACTATTGGCTGGTAGATATATCATTAATTCTGTTTTGGATACAGTCAGTTGCATGAACCAGCATAGATGGTGACAAATCTGGGGAAGATAGGTAAATTTGAGTATTGTCTGTATACAAATGATACTGAAAACTAAAAGAGCTAATTAGTTTGCCTTGTAATGATAACTGTTTAACTTGTTCTTTCAATATTTTCAGAGTGAGAAACTTTCTGTCTGTGTACTTTGTGCGTCAGTGTGAGTTTCACTCTCTCTGTATACCCCTCCCAGGTCGAAAAGCTGCACCAAGAAGAAAAAAAAAGTTTTGTTTTGATGAAATGCTTTAACTCTCTCAGAGCATGAGACTAGGGGCTCTATTTATCAACATTATTTTTGCTAAAATAATTTGAAAAAGGGTGTTTTCACACCCTTTTCACATTATTTTAGTATCACCTATAGTTATTACTGGGCAATTGGAGTAGAATTCGTAAAATTCTACTCCAAGCCCTAAGTATCACTTATTTTTAGTAAAGCAGATCGCATTTCCCATAACTGTAATGGGAAATGTGATCCGACCATAGTTACTAAAAATAAATGTGAAAAAAATATCGGGGAAAGCCCTGTGATAATAACGCCACCTGGAGGTGGCATTATCCACGGTCTCCCCCAGTTACCTGACTCCTGGCCTGCTCTAACGGGGAGAGCAGAGCCAGGAGTCGGTCCGAGTAATCAGCTGTGTGGTCTAAACAGACCGCAAGCTCATTACTGTAAAATAAAGAAAAAAAAAATAGTAAGAAAAAAAATTACTTACCTGACTCCAGGGACCGGTGATCAGGCCTCCGGTGATGTCTCCCCTCCGGTCAGCTGGTCTCCCACAGTGCACTGTGGCCCGGTCATCAGGTGATCGGGCCCCAGTGCAGTATGGGAGATCACCTGACCGGAGGAATGGAGACCATATACGGAGGCCCGGAGCATGCAGGTAAGTGCTATTAAGGGAGGGGGGGTCACAAGGGGGAGGGGGGTCGCGGGAGGTCTGCGATTGTGGTGGTCGGGGCTTAGCGCTGGGGGCGGGGCTTAGCACCGGAGGGGGGGGTAGCAGCGGCGACCGGTCGGCGCATGCACGGGCACTTAATCATGGTATTTTTTGTGAAAATACCATGATAAGGCTCCGAGGGGGATTCGCAGGGACAGAGCTTTATCACAAGCTCTGTCCCTGCAAGGGATTTGTAGTAAATCCCTGTCATATTGCCTGAATTCGCAATGCGAATTCACTCGGTAATATCACACTACATTCTGCATTACAAATGCGGATTGTAGTTAATAGAGCCCTGTGTCTGTATTTTTGCATCATAGATTTCTTTTGTACTGGGTACTGATAAAAGAAGGTTATGTGACTTTTTAGTAGATACGCTGCATCTATATAGTGTTTTGAAAAGACGGGTAATATTCTAAAAAAAAAGTCACAAACAGTTTACAATATTTGATGAATAATCTGCAATTATTTTTTTTGTTCTTACAGATGACTCGTTCCTTATCTAACAGTGATCTGTGGTTATATTCAAAGTTATTTTAAACTTCAATAAGATATACTAACAAACAATTGTGTTTCTTTTGCAGAAGCAAATTAAAAGTTTAATGGGACAAACTCCAATTGTATACTGATAATTTTAAATATACAGGATGTTGTTTTCCAGTAGGTTGAAGACATTTATATCCTTAAAGGGTGGCATTAATTGTTAAGTTGAATTGCATCTATTTGTTTATTACATACTATTATGAAGATATTTAATAATTCTCAACTTAAACATGTTCCTACGGCCAAATTTTCTTGATGGAGGATAATATTTTAGTCTCCTATCAATCCTACATATGTCATATTTTGAATTGTGCTACATTGATCTTCTTTATCCTCAACAGGGGGGAATATGGTTGATAATAGTTAATTGTGAGGAAAAAGGAAGACAATGAATATGTTTGCAATAATGAAATATAAAAATATTTTTCAGCAATGGAATGTTTCATTAGATAATCATGACTTAGTTCTCTTTACTGATGATAGCTGTTTCAGACAGATATATAATGTTTTTTGGTGACAGGGTATGCATTACAGTAACTACCACATTCAATGTAGTTAGCTGAATGTAATGTACAGTATTGATTATAGCAATTGGAATCATAGGGGTTACCGCATAGCTTCTGGGAACTACAATTTTACATGTACAAACAGTTAAAGAACTGAAAGAAGTAATACGTTTGCTAAAAAAAAGTTGCAGTAATTAAGTGTCGGGCACAAACTGAAGAGATTGATATTATTTCCATGGGTAACATATTAACGGACAGGGTAGTATGAAAGGTAATTTTAAGTACATATGATGAGCCAGTTATAGAAACTCAGTTGATGTTGTTTAAGGATATCACAATTTGACCAATTAAGACAATATCAGGAAAATACTTCTCACAATGAGGTCAATGTTTGGAAATTAAATCATTGTTACAAGAGAAGATGGTATTTGAGTATTTGAGTTGAATTAAAATTATTACAAGCCTTATAGAGGTTGTTCATGGGTTAGTACATTAAAGAGCAGGCAATATGAATCGCATTGTACAATCTTACTGGTCTGCTCAAGTCAAAGATAAAGTGAAAATGTGAATGTTTATGTAAGTTGGTTGATAAACAATGTAGAGAAAATGGTACCTACTAAAACATTTTCAAAGTACTATTGATAATTGATTTTATTCAGTATGTTGAGAAAAAAGGATTGAAGTATGTTTATTAAAAAGGATTGAAGTATGTTGATTAAAAAGAGGATTAAAGTATGTTCTTGTTAAGGTTTCAGGATGTTTTAAAATATAGTGTTAGCATGTTTTTAGATATTGTGGAGTTTATTGAATTTACAGCTCCGTAATGCTAAGAGGAAAGATTTTGGAGGAATTTGTATGTAAGGTATAGTTTACTTACTGTAAGTGTTATTGAAAGTGACAGGGGAACGCATTTTAAAGGAAAAGAGTTTTTCAAATAAGTGAAATGTTGGAAATAGAATCAAAGTTACACACAATGGTGTTATAAAAAATAAATGATTTAAACTTACAAAAGAGACAAGAATGGCATTGTCTGAAGGCCTACATTTGGTGCTTCATAGTAATAGTATCACACCTGAGCCTTATCTCAATCTCTCCTTATTAATTGTTTTTTTGAACTACAATCAAGATGTGTTACTGAACCAAAGACTGATTTGAAATGACAACATGATTTGACTGTTCAATATTGTATACAACTGTCTAAGCAGCTATAACAAGAAGACTTTCAGGAAAGCTCAACAGGATATTCAACCAACATCAGCATTTGGCCCAGCAGATGAAATGCAGTCTGGAGACTATGGTATGATGAGAAATTTGTTACATTCTGGTTCCCTTACAGATCAATGGGATGGTCCTTGGCATGGCAAAGTAAAGCTGACAACAGATACAGCTATAAAGGTTGCTGAGAAGGACACTAGGATCCATGGCTCACATTGAAAAAGGTCAGAGAAAGATCCGAGCTTAAAGGGTACTAAAGTCTCAGACTCAAGTGCTGAGATATAAAGACTGAGATATAAAGACTAAGTTGCATTTATGAGAACTCTTCAATCAAGATGGAGATTATTGATTACAATAGACTATGATATAGACTGATGACAAATAAAACTTTTAATTTTTCTTAGCTGCTTGATGGAAACAATCGTGTTTATCGCAACATTGAGACTTATTTTTTTTTGGAGAGAGGGCGAGCGATGGTTCATGGTCTGGTTTGACTACACATCCAGTAGTGTGGATGATGGGGTTATTCTAATAAGTCCTTTCCTTCATCTTTTCTAAGCAGGTTAAATGATCTCTGTCAGAAATCTGATTTATCATCTATTGAAAAGTGCATTTGCATTTACTGTACTAAACCAGAAAAAAGGTGTATACTATGGTGTATGGATATTATTCAAAAGAATATCCACTTCTACAAAAATATTCATTAATGGGTAAAGTATTAAATGCTACTAATTGTTGAATTTGTGCCAGAACCTTTCTTGAGTTGAAATATACTGAAAATTACTAAAATAATTACTATAGAAACGTGAGAATTGTGTAATTGTGTAATTGAAAAAAAAAAGAAAAAGGGGTTACTGATAACTATAACTTGACGAAACCGCTAGTAATTGTGTTACTTTCATATGTAAGTGAACACATTCCATTTTGATTTAATAAGAAAGTATATGAAATGAAGCAGACTACACCTCAGATTTGAATAACTGCAGGAATGTTTACTAGTCCAACACAAGTAGAAAATGTTGAGTCAGAATATTGTAATAAAATCTTTACTGTGTACAAACCTTAAGTTCCTTGCTATACTGAACAATGTAAGGAATATTTTAAAAGGACTAGGGGCCTGATTCAGAGCCGCTCGTAAGCGGCCACTCGTTCGTTCCGAGCGATGTTAGCCCAACTGCGCATGCGTACGGATCGTTATACGCATGCGCTAACCAGTCAGTGCGGCCGAAATTCATGTGCTCGCAAAATAGCGAATGCCTGCTATTTTGAGTGACAGAAAGAGGCGTATGTGGGTGGTAACAGGGGAAGGTGCTTGAAAATGGGGAGTGGAAATCAGAACGCAGGCGTGCTTAAAGGTCAAAATGGGCGTTTTATGGGTGTGCACATTTAAAACAGCAGCGTCATTGACCACGTCACTGGGTTATTTTAGAGTCAGAACTGCTCGCAAAATTGTGGTAGCAAACACCAACCACAAGAATAGCGAGCAGTTCATACCCTAGTCGATGTACTCGATTAATCTAATAAATAGCGGACATGACGTAGGATGCGAGCGGCCAGGGGGCGTATTTTTCCAAAAAACGAACGCAAGTTTTGCTCGCTCGTTCAGACATAGAGGCGTGAACAGACCGCAAACAGCGAACGGTTCATTTGAATAGCCACCTCTTGTTTTAGAACGAATGACCGCAAATAGCGAGTGGCTCTGAATGAGGGCCTAAATGCTTATTATGTACAATGTATTTTTACAATGAGGTATTTAATTATACACTGCTAGGGATTAGTTCTAATAGTGAGTGTTCCAAATAGTTATACAGATCATATAGTTCAGACATGTTATGAATGTTAGTTACTACCATGATATTTGGGTTTGATCTTTGATGTTATTTTCTTGATACCAAAAGATCTTTATTAACTATGAGGAAAGTATGCTTACAAATTATTGCCAATTAATTCAGAAGATATTTCCTTTTTAGGCAAACTGATACTACAGTTTTATGATATAACTCATAATAATGTGTGATAAGTTATTTTGCAGGATGCCAGATATTGATACAGTGAATAAAAAATAAATTTCCCTGATTGATACTTCAGTGAGACATCATGTTGGTACAACCTTTCCTAATATCCTTATGTATGATAGTTGGGGATATTTGGATAATCAACATGAAATTATTGAACTGGACACATTTATTGACAATGATACTGGACTTTATATGATAAGACATTCATATATGTTGGACATTTATTAAACATATTCCAGAATGAACTATTACTACAACACCGCCCATAATTTATTGCTTAATTGTACAGACTGGAGGATATTGTTGAACTTTTTATACAAATCGTGAAATTCACTGTTAAACTTATTTGACCAATAATACTACAGATGAAGAAACCATTATTATCAATTACATAAATGAGGCTTATACTATAAAAGAAGAATTTCTATGAATACATTATGATAAAGACTCTAAAGTGATTTATGATGTTCATGATTAGATACTAGTTTTTAATTTTCAGGTTTAGAAAAGATTTTTAACATATTTCATGTACAGACAAATTTTATTCTTGAAATCTTAATCCTGATTTTTTTATTCTATAGAGTTGGCCTATGCTGTATTCAGATGGCTATTTTAAGAATGAAAACATACAAGAGATGGAGATGAGATATAGCACATGTATCACATGCATGTTATAATGTGCTTATCTAAGGGTGGACTGTGGAAGACTAATTTACAAGAAACATATTTACATAATTCCATATTTACATATGCTGTATGCTTTATAATTAAACAGTTCATGAAATTCAAAATGCCTTTGCACATCCATTATTAAACTCACATTTAAATGGAGAAATTAGGTAAGGTGTCTTTAAACCTCCTCCCAAGGGAAATTGTTTATCTAACAGAGTGTACAAGAGCTTTTCCATTTATGTATAATTGTGCTCAAGAGAAACACTCGGACCAAATATAGGGATTCAGCACAACATGAGCATTTCTTAAAGGAATTTAGTTTAATTTTCATTGCTGAAGGAAATAAGACCATAAGAGCAAACTTTGTCTATCTGATAATGTCAGTGGGTGTACAGGGGGTGTATTACCTGAGGACTGTAATGAAAGCTATAAAGCCTTGATAATCTAATCAATTGTGGTTGGTTTGCTGCATCAACCCTGAGAGACATATTCTCCCAGTTAAAAGGGCTAGATCTATTTATTTAATTAATTAATAAAATAACAAGTTCTTAAGTATACTGGATTGGACTTTATTACTATATGCAACAATGGAACACCTGATAAAAGGTAGACTTCTACAGCTGATTCTACCAGAATTCATTTTTCCTGATTTGGACAATTCCCAACTCAGCATAATAAAGCCAAGGAGTTTGTTGATTTGGGAGCCTTAAAGACTGTGTCCTCCTCCTCTGTACCGAAAAGGGAGAACTATCAGAGTTTCCCTTGGCCCAAGCTGTCAGAAGCTGAATTCAGCAGCACAAGGAATTTAAACTGTGTCTTTACTGAGGGGGTCTTGATCTTTTTATAAAAGACTGTTCTCTCTGTAAATCAAGGAAGGGTGACAAGTTTCAGTGTCACAGCGTTAATGCCAATGAACTTTCTAGATGGTCACTTTCAGTTCCAATTTCCACTACTCCATATAGGAGTGCTGAGGAAGTTGCCCAAAAAGGAACTTCAGTTCAGGATTGGGGTCCTGTGACAAGAGCACCCAATTCCAGCTCCGGAAATCAAGAGAGAGTGTTAAAATCTCCCAAAGTCAGTGAGAAGTCAGTTTCTGTAGTCTCAGGAAGAGTATCCGATATTCAAACCCCGGAAGTATTATCGGATCTCCAGACCTCAGCAAGGGTATCCGATGCTTCAGTCCAAGCACAGATATTTGATGTTTCAGTGCCATTTGGGGTATTCAATACTTCAAATCCAACAAGGGTATCCAATACACATACTCCAGAAGGAGTATTTGATGTTCAGACCCCTGCAGTGGTATCCGATGTTCTACCTGTAAGCAGGGTGTCCAATATTTCAACCCCAATGGGGGTATCCAATGTTCCAGCTGCAAGAGAGGGATTCGATGTTCAAGCCCCAGCAGGGGTTTCTGATGTTTCTCCTCAAACAAGGTTATCCGATTTCCAGTACAAGCAGGGGTATCCAAAGGTTCGGTTCTAGCAAGGGAATCTTTTGTTTCAACCTCAAGAGATATATCTGATGTTTCACTCTCAAGAGATGTGTTTGACTGTTCAACCCCAGGAGGGGTATCCGATGTTCTAACCCCAGTAGGGGCAGATGATGTTTCAGCCTCAAAAGCAGAGATCGATGTGCCAGCCTTGGAAGGGGTATCTGACTTCCCAGCCCCAGTGGGAACATCAGACTTTCCAGCCCCAGAGGGGGCATCCAATTCTCTAGCCCCAGGGGGGGCTTCTGACTTTGTCGCCCCAGAGGGGGCATCTGATTCTGTAGCCATAGTAAGGGCATCTGACTTCATAGTCACAGAGGGGGCATCTGATTCTGTAGCCCTAGTAAGGACATCTGACTTCATAGCCCCAGAGAGGGTATCTGATTCTGTAGCCATAGGAAGGGCATCTGACTTTGCAACCCCAGAGAAGGTGTCTGAGTTGCCAACCCCAGAGAAGGTGTCTGAGTTGCCAACCCCAGAGAAGGTGAGGTGTCTGAGTTGCCAATCCCAGAGAAAGGGTCTGAGTTGCCAACCCCAGAGAATGTGTCTGAGTTGCCAACCCCAGATGGGGTCTTCAGTGCCTCAGCCCCAGGAGGGGTGTCTAGATCCTCAGCCCCAGGAGGGTTGTCCAGTTCCTCAGCCCCTGGAGTGGTATCCAGTGCATCAGCCCCAGTAGGGGTCTCCAGTGCTTCAGCCCCAGGAGGGGTCTCCAGTGCCTCAGCCCAATAAGGGGTCTCTAGTGCCTCAGCCCAAGAAGGGGTCTCAAGTGCCTCAGCCCCAGGGAAGATTTCCAGTGTCAAGATCCCAGGAGGGATTCACAGTGTCATGGATACAGACCTGGATTAATGTTTGCCACTTCCTGAGACCATCACCATGTGGACTACTAGTATGGTCCAGACTCAGAAAGGGTCATCTAAACTTCCTGTTCTATCCAGTTCCAGTGTGTCCGGTCTTAGTCCGGTTTTGACCTCTATGATTCCTGCCAGTTTAAGTGTCTCCAATCCAAATCCGGTTCTACCTATTCAGCCAAGTGATAGCCCTCAGTCTCCTGGTTCCATTAAGGACTTTGAGTTCTCACAGACCAGTTTAAAACCTACTGCAGTGAGCCCTTCACCTGATTCTCTGCTAAGAAGTTCGGTGGATGATTGACCATCTGTTTATTTATATGGAGAGTTAGATCTGTTTTATGCCTTGGCACGTCAATATCTTATCTGATGTGGATTTTGGACTGTTGCCTTCACTTACTCCTGCCAATGTGGTCAAATATTTCCTTTTGGCCTTTAGAAGCAAAGCTTTGGACTGGGCTAATCCACTCATAAAGACCAAGTATCCCAGTTTAGAAGATCTCTCAGCTTTCACTGAAGCGGTACTGCAAAGGTTTGCTCCAAAAGCATCGAGATCAGCACAAGTTCCACGGCCTGCGGTATTGAGACTTGGGGTCACTTCCTTGGCCCCTCTCCATGAAGGCTCCTCTGGGTATCCTGGTCCTTTGGATCCATCGTCAACTTATGGTACTGTTTCCAAGAAAAAAAAAAATCAGACTCTAGACTTGGATTCCGATTCTGATTTTGATCCTGTAACAGATGAAGCACCTTATCCTGGAGGTCCTATGTTTAGAAAGGAGGTTTACATTGAACCAGAGATTTCATCTCTTCAAGGTGGATCAAGACATTCCCAAAAGGGCAAGAAGAATCACCGGAAGCATTAGTCTTACCATGTTTTCTGCTTAGTCAATGAAGAGTTGTGTTGGTCTTCAGATGCTTATCCAAGTCACTTTTTTTTATTTTTCCCTTTCTCAAGTCATAGGGGTGTCCAGAGGTGACCTTTTAGGAGGGGGGTAATGTCACACTCTGCACAAATTATGTGACTTAACTTGCCATTTGCTGCAGGTCAGGATTTCTGCCTGACTTTGTTCGGGAACCATGCAGTGACATTACCATCATACACTATGTCAGCTGATAGCATTTTTCCAGTGAGAGTGCTCCTGCCTCAGCTGACCTCAGCAGCCTATCAGTGACTTGCAGCAGAGTCATATCCCCTGTGAGAACTCCCACTGGTGCCTGAGCAAAATGTTCCTAGAGTTCAGTTCTAACCTGTGGCTCCTTTGTGCAGGAAACCACCACTGCTATCAGGCTCATTTACCAGACTCCAGTGTTCCTGTGATATTCTGTTACCTGTTCCTTACCTTGGCTTCGTTTGTGACCCTGATTTCGCCTGACCCCTGGTACTGCATCTGATATCTGGTTTTGACTTTGGCTATTTCCTGTGACCTGTTTACGCCTGCTCCCTGCTACCGACTAAGTCCGTTTGGTTCTGACCTGGCCTGTTGACAAAGCTATATGTCTTCTCCGCTTCATCCAGAGTTTGCCAGCACCTGTATAAGGGAACCTATCCTGAGGGCCACGACCTGTGTGTCAGAAGCAGCCAAGCCCAAAACTTCTTGCGAGGGTCCCTGGTGAATACCGCTGGCACATTAGACTCTGCACCTCAGGCTTAGGTCTAGCCAACTCCCTAATACGGGCCGCATCCATAACCATCCGGGAGTTGTGACACAATAATGTATTTGTATAAATGACAGAAGTCTCACACACCAAGTGATTTATTTGTAATCCTGTAGTGAAGATTTAAATAAAATAAATAAATTGTCAGGACTCAAACCCAGGACACCCACTCTGCAAGGGACGCACCCAAACCTCTAAGCCCACACACGCCACCTTTATTGAGAGCTGCACCTGTCATGTATGTGATGTGATGTGTGCAAGTTACTGGAGGAATTTTGTGTACAATGTCAATACAAGCTCACCATGTGGCGCCATTGAATAGAAGCGAATGTTGGTGGGGCATGGTGGTGAGCCATACAATTAGCTCAGTGAGGTTGAATAGTATGAATGTTTTTTTTTTCTATTTTCATGCATCTTTTAAGCACAGATTGCAAGTATGTTTTTGGAAATACACCTTTTTTCTTTGGCTGCTGAGGACTTTATAAAGCGATCAGAGGTCACAGGATTGTGTAAGCAGACTGCAGAAAATTACACTCAGTGCCTGTACTAACATTACAGTATGGTTGCAGTAAATCATACTGTAGAGCACAGAACAGTAGTGATGTAGTGTACAGTATTTCAATGTAGAACTCAATCATGCAAAGTTGTGATTTAAAAAATGACATCTGGTGGCCGAACACTAGTATTATACTATCCGGCAACTACATACCCCACACTACACCTCAAAGTGCCACCTAGTTCCACTCCACACCACCCCATGCCAGATTACACTGCCCTGTGACCTGGTGCAGTGCAACTAGGTTATCACACTATACACCATAACAAAATTAGATTAGCATGGCTACATTGTATTGCTATAAAAGATTGATAGGGAGCTATGCAACCCAAAATGATCTTAGAGGTTGTTATGATCTGAGTACTTCTCATGTCTGGACCTAAAAAAATATATTTTCTTTCTTCAGGCCTATGGTTATGAAGTAAAGACTATGGGAGGAGATGTATTATAGCAGCACTTGACATGCTGATATAATGCTTCCTGCTTCATCTCTTTATTGAGGTGAAGCAGGAATCACTAATGATGAGATGTATTAACATCGCATCGGTCGGAGCGGGGTTGATAAAACTCTCCCCTCCGGCAATCATTGCCTGAGTACACAGCGCATCAGCCTATGCACTGATGCGCTGTGTCTCAGTCCCGGCCAGCTCCACTGAGCATGTGTGGGATCTCACAAGCATCACAAAATACTGCATGCAGCACTGGAGCCGGCAGCCGCTGCCTCAGGGACAGCGCTGTCCCTATTTTGGGGATAGGGCATTGCCAGGCTGCTACTGTCAATAGCGGCAGCTGCAGTTTGATGAAGTTAGGCAAACTGACCATTCATATACAGCCCTGCCAATCAGTGCTGTAGATAGCAGTGCCAATTATGACAGGGGCACATAGCTTTCCTGTCAATTACCGCCCAGACCCCCAATCATACATGGGGAGAAGCAGTATCAGCACACATAACATGCGCTGATGCCACTTTGGCAGTTAATACATCTCCCACTATTTCTATAAGCAGCATTACTTTATCATTTCTGGAGGTCTCACCAAGATCGTTTTCACCTAGGAGAAACAAATTAGAATGAACTTGAGGTGATAACACTTTTAAATTACACGACCATCATGAAAATATTTATTTCTTAATTTCAGAATTTCTACAGTACAGCCACTTGTCTCAATTTGTATAATCATTGTTGATATATTCCTGATTATGTCTGTTTAAAGGTAAGATTTACTTGACATTTTCAATATTTGCTATATTTATTTGTATGCCATACAGTATATATGATGCGTGAGTGCTGGTGCTGAGAGTCTGTGTGTTGTGCCATTGTTGGATTTATGTAGCAGGTGAATAGTTATGCCACAAAGATACATGTGTCTTGCAATTAATTTATTCCTTCATATAGAGAGCATACTTCCTAACATTTTGGTTTTGTGGGACTATAAAAAACTGAAATATTGTCATTTGCTGACGATGAAAATCAATTATTGCACATAGAAAGTCATTGTTGAAGAACCCAATTATAATCCTAATTTCAATCCCCCATTCTAAAACTATTATTAAGATTGGATAAATCTGAGGCAAATGCTGTAAATTGTTGTCATGGAATTTAAGAGTGTGAAATGTTGAGTTTTGGCACATAAAGAGTTTTTAAATGCATTACCACTAGAAGAAAAATTTGACAGAAGTGAAAATCCTGACAAATTGATTTACTGTCAGTCTGCATGTTGGTAGTGTTATTGTTTTTGTAGAAAAACTTACATTTTTCTTCATGTTGCTAAGTTTTTATCTCTGTCAAATATAGTAGCTTAAAATATTTCTGCTCATTTCAATGGTCTTTGGTACTGCCAAACTATAGATTTTTATTTATTATTATATTTTTGGTTTTTTAGGTTGGTATTTTCAGTTACAAACATGATATGTTAATATATATTGAGTAATGGAAATTAATGGTCCTATGGAGTATATTGGTTTAATATCACCCTAAAACACAAATGAATATTAAGCATCTCTAGGATTAAAGAAGGAAGGACCACATAAGATATCTGCATTGGTGACCCCAAAGCAGCCACCATACAGTAGTATGCGCAGTTGGCACAGAGATGCCGAACCCGGAAGCAGAAGTGATAGCATAACTCAGCACCTACATATGTTTTATTAGAAAAAATTGATTACATTTAAGGAAGTTAAAATTGCATGATCAAAGCTAAATTTGTTAATTGTCTGAAAAGGAAATTGATATATAGTCAGATACTGAATAAAATAAATTATGCACAAAAGCTAAATTGTTTTTTTGAGATTTTTAAGGTTCAAAGAAAATAAACAGGAAAATCTAACCTTTTAATTGATTTTTTTGCATACAATTTGATTATAATTTCTAGTTAGTGTATACTGTAGTTAGTATATGGTTAATATATAACAGTTATTGGTATAAATACATTAACATATATTAACATGTGAACGTTTTTGTATCTAAGTTTTATTCTTATTTTTACAGTAAATAAAATAAGAATGACAGCGGGAATCCTTTTTGGGCTGCACAGGTCTCATAATAATATCAGATTTGTTAATCAACCAAATTTAGATGAATTGCAAACAATTAATGATGTGCAACAGTTTACATTTGGGAAATGTATGTGAAAATCTTAATATTTCTCATTTTAACCCTCTCCCAGAACTACAACTTTTTGTGAGCTGTGATGAATATAATGGAATCATAGTCAGTAAGATCACTCACTGCCTTTCTTCTAAGGACATCACAGTAATCAATGGCAAAACCCTTCTCCTATAAGAACATTTCTGGCATAATTCTCATCATATTTCAGCATATGGAACCTTTCCTGGCCAATCATGTAATAAGTTGCATTTAATGCCCCAAATAATATCAGGTGACCTCCAGGTTTCACCAACATTGATATTTTCCTAAAATTTTTGATGTAATCATCTTTGTCTGTGCTGATCTTTTCCAGCAGTGCGGCACTGATGACACAGTCTGCTTGAGGTAGGACCACGGGTTCTGTGAAGTTTTCTTTTTCAGTGCCACATTTCACAATCTGCTTTATTGCTGTCTTCAGCTTCATTTCTTTGTCTTCATTTTGGTCACTGAACAATACAAACACAATAATTGTAATTTATCTAACTGGCTGTCCTGCTATAAAATGCCTGGTTTTTGAACAATGATTTTTGAAACAGGAAAATGAATGCATCTGTAGGATGATTATACTGCTACTGATGTAAGAGGTTAATGAGTGAGGACTAGGTTAGTTACAGTATGTGCCCACATGCAAATATGTATTGTGGTAAAGAATTATTTAAATGGTGGATAGGTCATATTTTGGGGGGAATTCCATGTTTTCTGGAAGGGTATACAGCATTAATGTGTTTGCAAGAAAATTGAATTTTAATTTCTGAAACTCCATAGGAAAAGGAAGATAAACTGCATAGGTATTAGGGGATTTTGTTTTTTTCTAGAGTAATATTTCTGAAACCTCAAATGTTTCCAAATTGTAATGACATAATTCAATCACCATGAGGGTGCTGCTGCTAACAACAATATTTGATCCAGGGACCCAAAGAGAAAGAAAAGTGATGTTCTCAATGCAGTGCACGAAAAGAAGGCCATTATAAATAGAATACTTTTATTAGTAATTAAATAAATAACAAGCAGCCAAATAATTAAAAATAATTCCCCTGAATTATACAAACAAACAGTACAATTAAAGTGTAAAGAAATAGACTAAAGTGAATATAAAACAGGTCGGCGAGTCTCCCTTGGTCTCTGATCAAAAATCCTTTATGGAGAGTTGATTTTAATGTGACCATTACCCTGAATGATAGATGATATAAGCTCTGATTGTGTTAGTAAAAATCTAATTTTTATTAGAATTATTATATTACTTAATATTGTATTCCACTATCATCTAAAGGGTGGTAAATTGGAGCATTATGGGATCTCCTGATTAAAAGGCTGAGATTAGAGTTAGCCAATATAATAGACTTTTAGAAAGTGCTGTTGTGCTATAATCACAAGACAAGAATATATTAGGAGCACTCTATATTAGAGTCTATAGAATGAATTGTTGGGATCAATCTGCAACAATGTTTCTCGTAAGCATATATGCTGGCCATACACTAGTATGATCAGAATTAGATAAGATTCACCTTACGACTCCCCTGAACTCCCTGGCAGTCCCAGCAGCACGATTTGTTGTTGTTCTTTGCACACGACCTGTCGTATGATCGATTGTGTGCCTCATGCACAGGAAAAAGTCATTGAAATGACATGAATGGACGCACGATGCATTGCATGCACAGAATACATGGTATGATCTTCACACAATACGAAGGATCATATGGGCTGAATATCTGATTATACCATCCATTTAGGAGCTGCGGGAGTGTGCATTGGATCATATCCTACTTTAAAAATACATGATTTCTACACGATTCAGCCTACGACGCATCGAAAATCGGGCAATCGCCCAGAAATCGTGCTGGTGTATGGCAAGTAATAGTTATTATGTAGCTACACTAATCCACCAATAGTATCTAATTATCTCCAAACTTCTATGAGTGATAATACTATTGTACAATCCTCTAATATATAATGAGTGAGTGGGTGGTACTAGTGTGCTCTAGCCACTGATGGTATAATAGACTAAACTTTGATTACTCCTCTATATAATGCTGCATTTTAGATATATCAAGTGGCCCTATTCTATGCTGTTTCCCTAACTTCCAGCTGTATGCTGATATAATTTGACACAATAGGAAATCCCAATTTATAGCCCCCTCTCAGAGTAATCTGATAAAGGTGAACAGCCTTGTTATTGTAGCCACAAAATATGTGGCCTTATTTGCTCATCACGCATTGGTTTGTTAAGTAGCAGCCTTACTTATGGCGCCACACAAGAACCTTACATGCTGACTTAAATATAATAGGTAGTTTATTGTATGTCCACAAACTAAAATTTATTCAGAGCTCACTTATTTTATATGTAATGTCATCCACAATATATTTTGTATTCCAAATTTATGGAGATAATCAACAGTTTTTATGTGGTCACACATTAGACTCCAAGTGGTACACTTGCTGTCATTGGCAGTGTATTATGATTGATCTCTCTGTTTGTTAATCCAAATAGGGGAGCAAATGCTATGATTATAGTTTATGTTGCTTACACAAATAACCAGACTCACAATGAGTGTTCTTTCCCTTAGCTAAAATAAGCATGTATACACAATAAGTTGAAATACAAAGTTTGGTATAGAAAGCGGGTGTTTGCAATAAGTTAAAGTGTAAAGTTTAATATAAGGAGAATAAATCACAGTAAATTGTTATAATTCTGATATACTGGAATTTATATAAAGGGCTAACAATAACTTTCTCTACACATTAGCAACATATATACATACACCCCTTTCCCCAGTTCGCACAACATTGTGCAGGATAGGTATAAGAAGGGTTAATTTTAATACATATTGATGGGTCTAGAGCATCTTATAATAAGAGGCTGAGAATTACCTTCTTCTTTCAATACCTGCAGCGCATAACTTCACATTAGTATCCCTCATCCAATTCACACAGACTGCTTAAAGCTTGAACAGTGAAACACGCGTCGGCAGTTTCAGTTTTGTCTCCCTGGTTATCAGACCATACTATTATATATGTTTAATAAGAAAATATTTTTTATATATTCCTAAAATGTTGTGGGAACTTGAGGAGGGATACCGATGCAATACCATGCGCTGCTAGCACTAAGATACTATGACCATTGCTATCCCTTTATCATAAGGTGTACTAGCGCTGTTACTATGCATTGTTATTAATCTGCTCTATACCCTACCCTGCACATTGCTTTGTGAATTGGAAGAGGGATTCTAATTTGAGGTTATACACTGCAGGTGTTGAAAGAAGAAGACTATTCCTAGCCTCTTATTATAAGATGCATTAGTGCCATCACATTGTTGTGTGAATGGGGAAAAGAAGTGTATGGATATACGCTGCTAATTAAATAAGCCGCTCATTGTGTATAAAAGGTTATCGTGTGCAGCCATAAATTAGGCTGCTTAATATTAGTGTCTACCCCCTGGAAACAGGTGTTATGGGGGATAGTCTTCAAAAAATGTTTCATAAATATGCCCCCATAAGAGCTCATTGTTCTTCTGTTTAGTGGGTAAAACATTTGAAAAGAGGTCATGTTTATCCTTAGACAGATGTTTGGACTGATACTTAACCTGTTTCCTTCTAATGATGTAACATATGATGATGTGTGATTCCAATCAAATGCTCCTGTATGTGTGTTCAGCCATTTGTTCAGTTCCATAATGCATTTCTCATTGAGCCTTAGTAGGAAGATGTCATTGAAAAATTCACAGGCAGAATAGAGATGGTGAATAAAGGGTCCAGGACTGGTGTCAATTAAAATGTCTCCATTAATGTGACCTGCAGAGAAGGAGTACAATTATTAGAGAGTTCACATTGTTACAGTTTACATCATTCTGCAATGTGATGGAACACTTAAGGGGCTTATCCGTTAGACAACTTTTTGAGCGATCTGACCAGGAGGTTTTGGTCGGAACATTCAGAAATTTGTTAATGGATAACTGGCAAGGACCAGCGATGTGCGTGCACGCTGGGTCCTTGCCGACCCCAACTATCTGTGGAACATGCTCATCAACCTGACGATGAGCATCAGGTTCCACATGTTCACAGATAGGAGGTTGGTCTCCTGTACTGAATGATGTTCAGTGAATGCCATTCAGTGTTGTCACTGCACCCAGCGACCTGAAGGACTGACCGCTAGGCATTCAGTTTTTCAGGTCACCTAATAGATAGGCCCCTTTACTCAGGTTACTCAAGATGTTCAGTTTATTCACAGAGCATAAGCCAGTGAAGTGGTGTACTAGGACACAGCTTCAGCATGCCCAGAAAATGGATCCGACATACCTCCATTTTTTGGTACACTGCCTAATGTTGCCCCCAAATGGCTGCAGCCTGTTGATCAGGCTGCAACTTCTGGGCATTGTTAGCGACCTTGCAAAAGAAGATCTTCACATGCGCAGTACAAATCCTGTGCATGCGCAAATCTTCTAACATCAGTGTTGTATGCAAACCATCGGGTTTGAATACAGCTCTGAAAGGGGCCCTATGTCATACTGACATACACCTGGACATCAGTAATACCAGATCATTTTCTAAACTAATTATATGAGACAAGTTTGAAATAAATGTGTTGTTTATTTATTAATGAATTGAAAGTAGTAACTGTGCCCCTTAATCAAATTTCAACTAAATAAGACATATAATAATCTTAGCACTATGTATTACAATATACATACCCTCTTTGAAAATACTGTGGAGCCTTTCCATGGGAAATTTCAGTGACTCATCTGTAAAGACCATGTCTGGGCTATCAGCATAATAAGTATCCAGATATGCTCTGGAATCAAATCCATGTACATGATAGAGTTTGTGGGAGCTAGAAGTCATCTTAAAATTGTATATCACAGACTCAAGTCTTTTGTATCAGGAGTGCTGTTTATATTCACTAAGATCCAGATATTTAAATTCATCATGAGCAGGAAAATCAATATTATTACATGATTATTTGTCCTCTTCATGAGTCGGTCATGGGAATGCAGGTGATGATATTCTAACTGACATTCTACAGGCTCTGCTAGAAAAATGACAGTTAGAAAGTTAGAAGCGGATTGATAGGTTCTTTATCTCTCTTCTCTTTATATTTCTCAAAGATTTCATAAATCTCCTCCGATTTAAATATTATAACACAACCATTTTGTAATATGTTCCCAACATCTACAAAATTTATTAAAGGTAACTACTACACATACAACATTATTTTTTTTATCATCCATCTGGTGACAAAATTGGAAAGCCCTCCAGGGATTCTCAAGAGGAGATATTGTCAGTGATCAATAAGACACAGCAACATACAACTGATGCGTTTCATCCTAATATGCACATAACTCCAAATCACCAACAGAAAAAATGTTTGTTTATGTAATTACTCCTTGTTAAAATATACCATTTGGATAAGAGAGAAGCAATTGGATATAATAACCAAGATAAATTAAACTATGTTCATTATCCCATTATCATTTTTGGATCACACACAGAATTTATTTAAAAAAAAATGTAATCTCCTTCTCCCATCATCAAATGTAGTGTATACTTATTCTCTCATTGCTGACCTAATATAATTGTACACCACCAGTTTTATTGTTTCTATACACCCAGCACATGCTGCAGTTTCTATTAAACCTGCTTAGGCTTCCGTTCTTCAATTCGTTGGCATTTTTGCTAAAAACAAATCCCACAAGGCCAGATGTGGGAAGTGATTATCCCAAAAAGAGAGGTGACTGTTCAATATTAATCCTTCAGGAGCGCTCTGCAGCTTTTAGTACCACAGACCATGGGATTCTGATTGAGCGCCTGAAATATTTCTGTCAAGTGAATGGCACATTTCTTAGCTGGCTCTAATCATTTCTCACCAGCAGGTCACAGAGAGTTTCTTCTAGAGAATACTTACCATCACCAGTGCCACTGTCATGTTTTATTGCACAAAGTTCTATAATTATCTTCAATTAATTTTGCAGTATACATGCTACCATTGTGTGAAATAACCAGACTTCATGGATTGGTCTACCACTGCTACATATGGAGATGTTACACAATTGGACCTGTCCTTTGCTCCAGGTACTGAGAACCCAATACCATCCCTAAATGGCTATCTGGCTGAACTCCAGGAGTGGATGAGAGCCACTTGTGACTGAATCTTGGTAAAACACTTAAACATCAATTATCAGCCGCAATCAAATATTCATTCCTTTATCTGAGGAACATAGCCAGAATGCAGCACTTAATCCCCTCATGAGATTTGCCTAAAGTCAAACATGAATTTGTATCATAACGCTTAGACTACTGCAATGCTCTCTAAGTCTTCCAGCAAAATAATTTCACTGTATTTAAGTTTGTACAAATTACAGCTGCCAGGCTGTTAACTGATTTCTTACTGCCCTGCTCGATACTGAAATCTGTAGATGAATGATTATTAGCAGCACTTAGAATCATTATGTCATTTGTGCATCAAGCTTTTAGCTTTGCGACTCCAACTCTATGGAAGTAGCTGCCCCTTCATAGTTTGAGAAGCCTCCACTCTAGAATCCATCAAAAACAGACTCAAGATTTACCTGTTTACTAAAGCATTTCACTAATGTCCCTTTCCTGTAGTTCCATAAAAAATACAACCCAAATGCTTAGTTCTCTTTTCTTTGATTATTTTATATCTGCTAAATAAATGTTATTATTATTATTATTATTATTATTATTATTATTATTATTATTTATGTTGGGTGAGGGAGTTTAATAATCCTGTGAAGCATATTTTTAAAGTATATTTGCTAAAATACCTGTAAATATTAAGCACATATTAAGTGTCTCCTAGATTTAAGACAGAGGGACAGCAGCAAATATCTCCAGTATCTGCCATGATGCCGGCATTTACAACCATAAAGCAGACACCATAGTCTGAGCACAGCTATATTTGCTGAGTGTCTGAAAAGGTATTTAAAATGTAGACAGATAATGAATAAAGCTAAATAGTTTTTTTTATATTTCTAGGGTTCAGAGAAGATCAACAGGTGAACTTTACCTTAAATTTGTTGATTTGGTTTTATAAAATGTGTTTGTATGAAATTTGATTTTGATTTATATTTAGTACATAGTATATGACAGTTATTGGTATAAATATTGTGTGAACATTTTTGCATCCAAGTTTTATTCTCAATATTTTACAGTAGTAAAAGTATTTAGTTGCATTACCTCTTCAGAAGGTACAGTATATTGAAAAGTTTTACTATTTTTACATACATAATTATGTTTAAACTTTTTATTCAGTTTTTGTGTGCTTGTTTTTTTTCTAAGTGACTAATGATAAAATTAATTTGAAGCACAATACAATAATAGCCCTTTATTTTACTGCCTCATATTATTGATCCCATGAAATGAATATAGTATATTAAATCTTGATTTAAAAAAAATATATATACATTTTAGAGAGGTTCAGAGATAGAGGGGTGGTGGACTATTAGGAGATATAATAATATAAAATGTATTATTATTATTATTATTATTATTATTATTTGGTTCCTATTACTAAAAAAGTGCAGTATGCTAAAAATCCAAAAATGTATACTTTATATTTATAATTATTTCACTGATATTTTTGCCCAAAGTGGGGTAGACATACAACTACAGCAGAGTTTTACTGTAACTTTAATAAAATGCCAAGTAATGTACAGTACATATTATGATTTAATGACGTTAAAGAAGATGGATGCTCATAATGTGGTTTACATAGAGAAAAATATAAACTTGTTTTAAAATTCTGTATGTAAAACAAATATATATATAGAAATTTTAAAAGTTTGTAATTGATACAAAAAAGCCAGATGAGGCATTGTAATCTGTCCTTTAACATGATTAAGGAATGTGGCACAGTAAAGATGGTAAACTGTCTCCCTAAGGTCCCTTTTGAAAGCATTGGCATGTTTTATAGAAGCATATTAATCACACAGCATATAGCAAAGATTATATTCAGCTTCCAAAAAGGTTAGTGTGTTATTATGTTTTTAGTTATCATTGTGCAAAGTAATTAATTTTATTTTAAGTAAAGCAACACATTTATATAACAGTTTGTATGTAGGGATATGACTTCATTAGCCCAAGGAACACCTTGTACTAAGATGTTATGTGCAAAAATATTTGTAAGAATTTAAAAAAATATACATCAGTTTGACAACAATACTCTAAAAACCAATGCCTACCTACAGCATCTCCTCCTCACAACTCGGTCAGATCCCATTGAAGAGGCAGTCTATCCCTAGAGCATTTTCAAATTGTCCATCTTGGAAAAAAACAAGGCTTCCTCTTCCCTGATAGCCAGCTGTGATGCAAGATATAGACTACAGCTGAGGCCACCACCTAGCAGGTAAGTCTCCTATGGCCCTGGGTAGGAGTGATAAATAGTCTGTTCTGGGGCAGAGCAGATGTACTATTTTATTCTCTTGAGGGACCAATGCATGCTTCATACTGCAAGAGGGTATTGCCTTGAATCATTAGAATATATGCTTAAAAATTCAAATATACTATTTGGCAAAAGACACATTGACTTTTTATTGAAAGTTATCTCCAGCAACTTCTTTTGCAGAAATGCTTTTTAAAGACATGTTGATTGGCCCCAAACCAGAAATAAGACTCAGAAAGTTTATTGCTTTTTAGATTTTTTAGATTTTTATTATACATTTTAATGGATATTTTTACTAAAGGTAATCAAACATCAATCAACAGATTGTTGGACACTTTACAGGAATCATGGAACAGTAAAAAAAATAAACTAATGGTTAGGTTTGGTAAAGAGTTCACAAATGCATAGAAATAGATCTATTTAGTATGGGATGTATTACAGTTGTAATTCATGTCTTGGCTCCAAAGTTAATTAATTGATTCCTGCCTAGTGTCCAATGATCTCACCTTCTATAGAAGGGCAACATTCCTGTCCAAGTATTGCACAAATTCTTCCTTCAGCTGACAATAATTTATGTTAACGTAACATCTAAAAAAAACAGTATTCATTAAGTAAACAATTTTTGTGTTCTGATGCAGGAAAATGTTTGTCCTTGGCTCCAAAGTCAATAAAGATTGATATATTTTGGTAAAATGGACAAACACTTTCTCCCAGAGGTGACGCTATAAGGATATGTAATAAGGATTTGTGATATAATGCTTAAATTGAAGTTTAGAGTACTCAATTTACACAAAGTAACCTCTAGCCAGCACATATTTTGCTTTTGAAATTTTAGGGCCTCCCATATTTGGAACAATGAGTTCTGGCTTTTTCCCGGTATTATGTGAATCTTCATTTCCCCTTTCTGATATGGTTACCCTTGATCCTCCTTAGCCAATTCTGAATTTGCAGATGAAATTAGTGCAGTAGAAGATGTTGCTAATTGAATCAAGAAACATGATAGTTTTGTGCTCATTTAAATTAGAAACTGGAAGCCATCTTGTTCACAGAAAAAGATAAAATGTTTACTTTGTCTGGGAAAATCCCATTTTGTGAAATATATCATATTATGTTGTGTTCTTTATTACAGTATCTGGGTTTCTCCTGTCGAAGCCGGAAGATTGGCTGAGACCTAAATTGTAAAATTAGAATCTGCCCGACGCCATTTTATGTTGCCCCTGACGATGCCATCTTGCGTCATCAGCATGAAACCATTGTGTGCGATGCTAATATGCTATTATTAGCATTGTGTGACCGCATGTTGTTACCGCATATTGTTAAAAGTCTCACCATACCCCATACGCACATTACATCATACATATAATATGCAAGACGCACAGTTGCGCTGTTTAGCAAAGCACTCTACACATAAAATGCACCACGCACAGTATCGACTGTACAATACCCCGTGTACAGCGCTGTTATCATTATTAGTGTCATGCGTCTGCCACTGCCCCAGGTTAAAAGTCCTCAATATACAAATACGTACATTTATTACTACATATAATATGAACAACCCCGCAAAGTACGTACCATGTTGTAACCCACAAACATATAGATGCACAATGCATTCTAGCACCTTTTCTTAATATCCCCACACTAACACATTGCATACTTACACAAAAAGGTCCCCTAGCATTAAGGTTAATATTAATGGTTTTATATGTTATCAAATCTATTGTGAAATGCAGGTATTTTGATATCTAGGGCTTAGTACATGATAAGCAGACCGTGTTTGGTGCTATTCTAAACCATTGTTCATTTGCAGATATCCGGTTCCATTTGTAAAGGAGATCACAACATGCGTCTGTGAATTATGGATCATAGAGAAATAGGCATTGAAATGTACTCTGTAATGTAATGTTTATTAGCCAGTTTCTTCGGCAGGAAAATGCACACAAAGAGCTGTTGGAGGGCTGAACTATTACAATACAAACTGACCTATGAACTGTATCGTAACAGAAGAACCAGGAAGAAGAATTAATGGGATTATGCCAACTCATTCTATTGTATTGCCTATTTCTGCAAGGGTACATATGCAGGCACCCTGGATCTGGTAGTTAGTCATCTTTTCTGTTGGCGGAGGTTTCATAGTTGATGCCAGGAAATCTGGATCCAGGGCGCATGTGTATGTATCGACTGTACCTTGTGATTGTATAATTTGTTTGCGCTAATTGTATTTAGATCACAGTGTGTAACTATATGCTTTTTGGTGAATAATATCTTTTTGTGCTTTGGAACCACAATCAAAGTCTGGAAAGCAATTATTTCTTGTGCGACTTATAACACTAAATAGCGACATTATGGTATAAAGGTTAAATAGGAATTCATACTCCAGGCTTGAGTTTGAGTTCCAACATAATATACTGTATATGTATGTATGTATGTGTATATGTATATATATATATATATATATATATACAATGTCTTGGGCACTAGTTGTTGTTTACTCCTAACACTGTTAGAAATTGACAATGCTGTAAGTCTTATTCTTACTACTATGCAATATAACAATTAATATGATTGCCTAGATTTAATGAAGAAATTGTTACCCTTCATTGTAATTGGTAGTTAACAGCATATTTTGTAAACAATGTATTGCTACATTACATTGATATGGGGCTGTGTTCTCCAGAATTATCTTAGAATTTGTGGACATAAACTAAAAACATTTTATTTATTCAGACTTTTGGTAATGAACTAAACTTTATTTCTATAAGCAGCATTTCCTTATCACAGTCATTTGGACTAAACTATTGCCTTTTCACTCTGTAACATTCACTATGCTATTGAAAGCACTGCTAGAATGAGTCTTGTACTGTATCTTAAGTCTTATCTCACATAAGGAAGTATTTCTCCCATCCTGAGGGTTTGCTTTTCCATGGATTGTGCCTGTATTACCTGAAATTCTGCAATAGATGCTGCCATCTTAATTGCAAGATCTACCTGATGACTCTGGCAACATGGTGGATTTGTAGGTGAGAAATTTGGGGTGCAGGGCTCATTGACAATCTCTAGGTTATGTACTGTGTCCTCCACTGTCTCCATGTGCAAGTACTGTATGTGTTATTCATACATAATGTATGTAATGTGGTTTTCTTTGTTAAAAATGGCAATATTTAAAAGGGGACATAAATGAGAAATTAAACTATTGACAGAACAATGTGCCTGATTCAGAGTTGGATGTTAATGCTGCCGCAGTTGTGAATAAAAAAATATGCAAATGTCGCAGCTGCCAGAAAATATACTGAGACGCCCAAATGCAGCATTAGTATTGCAAATGCAGGCATTGGTGCACAGAGATGCCACATTGGCCACAGATCACTGGATAGTCACAGAACTGAATAACCCTATGGTCTCAAGGCATGGGTGTTGGAAATGAAATGTTGGAGCCATATTACATGCATATGGAATCGCAGAAGCTGGATGTGACACTCCCCAAAATGGTTGTGTTGTTTACCTGCAGCTCCCCATTACCTCTCCCAAATGTTTCCTGACTGTCAATCACACTGCAAGTATATAGTCACTGCCAGTGACTACAGTAATGTACCCAGATGCCTGTGCTGGGCAACTTAGATAGATGCACAGATTTATATTCATAGTATAGCTGTAAAAACTTTGCCATAGCATAGTACAGCTCTGAATCAGACCCTATGTTATTTTATTTTGATGGTGGACTCACCGGCTATCTCCTCATGCATGGCCTACTGGCTTGAAGGCCTTGTAATGTATCTGATGATTTAATAATGAGATGAATTATTATTTTCTGAATCATGACCTCTTAGTTTATGCTATGAAGTAAAACACTTTAACACATGACATTGAACTAATTACTTGTGGCTTCTGTAATCATTATTTTGCACATATTTGTAAAGTTTTATATTTAATATGATTTGTATAATAAGGTCAGATATACACAGTAGCCTAGTGCTGAGAGTGTGGCGTATCTGTTTCCAGCATGGCAGTGCACTTATTTAAATCTAAAGGCTGGAATTGCCTTGACTTCTACCCATAACCTGAGTATTCTATGACTATTGGGGCCAAAGCCTGAGACTGCTGCAGCCTTTCCTCTGCTAAGTTTTACTACAGCTATTTTAACTCTCCCTCTCTCACATATATCCCAACATATATATATATATATATATATATATATATATATATATATATATATATATTATATATATATATACAAAGCATCAAATCCTGCACACTCTAACTGTTTGAAATCTTCAGGGTGCCAGATTATAAATATTAATAGTTGCATAAGTCCTGAACACTAGATAACCAGCACACCATTTTCAAATGCAAAAAGGTTTTAATCCATTAAAGCCATCAAAAAGGAAAATTAAATAGCCTAACAGCTAACATCATCTGTTCATTTGAGTCAAAAGTGCAAAAAATTCAATCATGTAATAAAGTTCCAACATGGTACTCATCATATAAGCACAACCCTCATTGTAGCATCAATGTGTGGCCCGGCCAACATTGATGCTACAATGAGGGTTCTGCTTATATGATGCACTTTTGACTCAAATGAACGTGCTCCTGATGAAGGTGGTTGTTACCCCTGAAACGGCTGTTGAGCTGGGCTGGCTACTACTGGGATGGCATGCATTTGTTTATGGACATATGGATATGATGAGTATTATCTCACTATGGAATTTATGCTGACTTTTTGTGATGCTTAAAATTCTCCCAGGCTCTGCCAAGATGCTATTTGTATTACTATGTACTTTATGGCTGTGCACCTTATACAATACATTTTTTCTATTTTTTCATTCATTTGGATGTGCTGTCTCTTTCTTGTATATACTTTGATTTCATTTATGTGCCAGGTACTCCTCACAATGGAGTTGTAGGTGTGTGCTGCCTGTCTAAGAGTGAACTATAACACTAGGGAGGCATCTGATTGGCTACAAATTTAATCTGCAGCAGGGCAACAACCCCAAACATAAATAAAACTTCACAATTGAACTATCTTCAGCGTAAAGAAGACCAAAGAGTCCTGGAAGAAATGATATATCCCCCACAGAGTCCTGATCTCAACATCATCAAGTCTGTCTGGGATTACATGAAGAGACAAAAGGATTTGAGCAACCCTACATCCACAGAAGATCTGTGGTTAGTTCTCCAAGATGTTTGGAACAACCTCACTGCTGAGTTCCTTCAAAAACTGTGGGCAAGTGTACCTAGAAAAATTGATGTTTTTTGAAGGCAAAGGGTGGTCACATCAAATATTAATTTGATTTAAATCTCTAAAACTTTTGCACAGTATTGTATGTAAGTATGTATGTATATATATATATATATATATATATATATTCTGTATGTTGCTATCATGCTAATAATTCTATGTTCGTAGATGACCTATTTGTATATTTTTCTGCATTATATTATGCATTATATTTGCTGCCTCATTTTTGGGCTAGAAATTGCTGCATAGTTAATCATTTGACATTTGTTCAGATTTTGTTCTGATGCTCCATTTGTCTGAACCATTTAACTGAAAAAATTGCATTTTTGCAAGTCAGATGCAACCAATCACCTTAACATCATTATTTTTAGACATCACTTGTTGTTATCTGTACATTTAATTGTTTTTTTTTTGCTATGGCTATATGTGATTTGCTGAAGGAATCCTCTTACAACAATTTGACAAACATAGATTGACAACATAATTACAGTACACAGATACAGTTGCATATGTACAGTACTCCCTTTGGGCCTGATCCTCAGTTACAAACAGTGCAGATATTAATGTAGATTAGAGACTTTCTTTACATTGCACATATGTGAAAATCTCTATAGTCTTCTACACGGAAAGGTACAGTTGCAATTGAGATGCAAAATTTTAAAGATTTGCACTGGGCATTTCTTTTTTGGATACTCAGATGCATGAAGGTGGTCTGACTAGTAGGCATGTAATGAGAGTGTCAATGCCATGTTGCATAACTGGTTGCAAATTCATGCATTTAATCCCTGAAATTAGAGGCCAAACTCTGATGGAGAACATGAACCTACCATGGGGCTGGTATTAGTTTCAATGATGAGACCAATGTTGGCATAAAAAGACACATCAAGCAATATTACAGTTTCAAAAGATGCCCAAAGTGAGTGTCCCACAAGCCCTTAAATTCAGACACATGGATATTCATTAGTGAAAGGGTTGATACTAGCACTAGAGTAACCTAGCAAATGCAACTATAGAAAACAAAATAAAGTATCCTTTTCAGCATATGACTCAGATTCAGATCCCATTTGTCTATAGCAGTGAAAAAAACAGAGCAAGAGGCAGAAATTACCCCTTTAAAAGGTACACATAATATTCCAGTGATTGGTTCCTTAACTGGTGATCATTCATACAGATGATATGCTGTAAATAGCCCCTCTTGACGCAGCAGGTACTGTGGCAACTCATAGAGAAAACATTGCAGTCAGATTAGTAGACCAGAAAAAATTGTAAAATCAATGTATCTATTCATAATGCAAATGTTGTATGCATACCCAGTGATAAACCTCAATAGAAAGACAAAAAGTTTTTGATTTACAGGAAAGGGCGAAGTGAGAAAATATATAGTGCATACGAGATGAAAAACTGTTCTGACACAGCTGTGAAGTTAAGCCTTTTGCTCCTAGATCACTCTAGCTGACAATAGCACAACACTGATTTACCCATGCAGTTAATGTAACAATGATTAATCTTATTTATACTTATTGGAATGCACCAGATTTTATATGGATAGCTACCAGATAATACATTAGGCCTTATGTGTTATCTGGTTCCAGATGAATGCAGAGAGACCAGTTGAGACAAAAACGTCACAATATCCACCCACAATAGGTCAGTCCCAGGTAATTCGCATTGATTTAATCCAGTTTAATAATGACAGGCTATCACAATATATTCTTGTGTGTATGGTATTTGTTCTCTAGATGGACTGAATTTAATATAATTGTCACACAAACTGCATCTATTTCTGCAAAAAAAAATTGTATTAAAATTTGTATGTACATATCTTTTTGTGTACACATAGGTATTAAGCAGCTTTTGCATATGCTATATCATCCACAGTCAAATGGGAAGGTTGTAAAAAATCATTGGACTTTTAAAAATATACTCCATCTAGGCACCTTCTCCCTGTTACTTCATTTGCAGTGAGTTAATTCAAGTTTATTTAGCAAAATCTAGAAAATCATATAAAATAATAACAAGCAGTCCAACATCAGCTACCAGCAGCATGAAAAGTTACAATATCATGCTATCTCCACCAACAACACCTATATCATAACCTCCTCATTAATGATTGTAGGTTTTCCTGCATCCAAATTGTTAAAGCAACTGACCACTCCTCTGTCAATAATTTCAAAGAAGAATCATTGCACACTTGCTACATCTTCATTAAATCAGGGAACCAAGAAGTAGACTATTATCTTTACACAACAATTGTATGTGAAACAATCATTTGCAAGAGCAACCAAATACTATTTGACAGCCGCAATCCTGTTGCACAGTTGATCACTAAAGCCATGATGGCCATTATAGAAGGACCAGATTATAGGTAGGTTAACAGGGGCCCCCACATACTTGCCAACTATCCTGCATTCTTCCTTTGGGATGTTCCTGTTGTCTCCCACTGCCCTGCAGAGCCTCCCAATCCCCTGGGATCCCCAAGCCCCATTGGAAATAAGGACTGTGCATGCGCAAATTTAGCTGTGGCAAGGTGGATTTTGGCGCAAGTATTCACAATAGGCCAGCCAAGCACCACGGGTCCATGGGCAGCATTGGCCACCCAGCCCAGCAGAGCAAATGTGCGGCCACCTACCAGAACAGATATGTAGACAATGCCTTGCCGTCTCTTTCTCCAGCAACCATGGCAGTAGTGGAAGATCCCTCTCTCCCCTGCATGTCGGGAGCCACGGGGAGTGTGATATCTGGGAGGGAGAGTGATGGGAGACCTGGTCCAGTGACCAAAACAGCTGTAGTCTGGCAGGCATTTTGAAAGTTTGGTGGTGGCTGGGTCCAGGAGCTTTCAGGAGAGCTGGAGGGTGAGGATTTCCCAGTCCCAAGGTAGAGAAGTAAGTGTGTGTGTGCTGTATAGTGTGGTGTGTGTGTTTGTATTTTGATAACAGATAGGGGCCCCCACAAGTTTTTTGCCCAGGGGCCCCCACAAACCTTAATCTGGCCATGTATGTTAGCATTAGAAATTTGTGAGTTATTGGAAAGAGTGATCTGAAATGACTTGAATTCAATTGTCTAAAGACTGAACAAAACACATTAAATGAAACAACTTTGGTTGGGAGGAAGTATCTGCAGAAAATGGTTACACAGCTAATTGCTTGCAATAGGTAAATGGACTGTAATTATGCATTTCTTACACTACAGTAACCAGCTTTTCATTACTCCACTTTTTTAAAGGGAATAATGCTCCTTGAGAAGGAGTAATATTGAAGTTTCTCTGGAACTTTATTTGTGTGGACAAACAAGAGTGACCTATTGCTGGGTACCATCAATGGTATAATATTGAGAAATATTTTGGAGATAGCATCTATCAAGTGAACATAAAGAGACATAACTTTCTTAATTTTTTTTTTAGTGTGAGAGAACCTATCTGAATTACACTCACTAACTTTGTTTCACAGTATTAATTTTAGAGTTTTTTGGTTAAAGCTCTAGAGTGGAATTGGTGCTAGTAGCTCACTATTGCACAGACTGGACCCTATTGATTTGATTTGTTACATATGTTAGCATTAGATCTGCATCCAATATCCACCACCAATGCATCTAGTTTTAGATGATTAGATAAGATCATGTGTCCGAACTACAAAATTGTAGATCAAATTATTTTTTTCACTTTGCCAGGACCAATGGGTTTGCAACATCTTGCAATTGGATCAGTTCATTTTGGCAACCATGCTTGATCCTAGGTTTAAGTCCTATGTAATGTCTTTCTTTCCCACTGACACAGATTCTTATCCTTGCAGTCAAGTTGTCAGCTCAAGTGGCACCCACTGGTGTTGATGTTTAATCAACAAATTATGACTTCTGGTCAGGCTTAAAAGAATTGCCTATATATATTGTCAATTTTACCATGACTAAGTCTAAAACAGTAAACATCAGTAACATGGTGAGGTAACAATTTAATTTTGAGCTACTTGCACAAACTAACTATAGTTTACTTTCCAGCATGAACTTTGTGTGCTTAGCACATCCAGAAAGTTTGTCAGCCACTTGCATAGGAGATTACTTCCAAAAATGTTGAAAAACAAAATTCTTTGAGGAAGACCTTTGCTGCAAATTGCAACAAACAAATACTTTGTAACAGTGGATTCCAGTTGGTTTAAACAAATCACTAGGATTTATTTTGTTGGGACCCAAACACACAATCACTTCACTCACAAAAGTGGTTGTCCCTATCTCAGCACTGCTTGCTTTATGGGTTTCCTAGGACAATTACATCATTCACACATTTTCATTATGGGCTTTGCCAAGATTGTGTGTGTTTAACAAGCAGCATATATTTATGTACTTTACTGGAGGTTATCAAAATGATTTTAAAAAAGTGCAAAGCAAATTTCTGACCACGTAAAGACAAGGTCACAAGTCTCCATGTAATTATCATAACAATGCTATTGTACAATGAATGTGAATAGTGATGGCAACAGTATACGGAAAATACTGATAGACAAACTCTGGTAATTAGACTCTCTTTATACTCCTCCTAGTTGACTACAATGTTTACAGACTGTTAAAGATTCCTATTTCTCCTTTTCCTATCACAGTAAATGTTGGAGTATTAGCTCCAGCTTTTCAAGGCTCTTCTAGAGGTTATAGCAGAAGGATGCATCTCATTTTCGACAAACACTTGTCAAAGGTGTTGACATTCTGCATCCTGTATCTTACAAATGTTATTATTTTATTGGGCCTGTGATTTTCTGGTTAGAGAAGTTTGTTATTAACTATCTAATTAATTAATTATCACTTTTCTACAATTATCAATGTCTAATGACCTAAAGGTTTGTGACTTTATTTATTTATAAAACAAGTAGCACACTCACAATAAAATATCCTGCCGGTATTACACACAAAGAATCTGGAAGCCTGGTTGGTTGGTTGGTATACCAAGTGTTCCCAATCCTTACATGACGAGGTACACTGGATGTAGTATGTGTATATATATATATATATATATATACATATACATATATACATATATATATATATATGTAATGATTGATTTTGTCCCCCCTAACAATAGACGTGGTGATAGGGATCAAGTTGTATTACAAAAAGAGACATTCTGGATACATACTCTAAGAATGGTAAATCCAGATGGTCTAAACAAAATCTTGTCTCTGACATGCTTCCTCTAACATATTATTGGTCTTATTGTTATTTATCTTAGGATTTAGTGTATATGATACTTGGTTACAATTTCCCCCTGCCCATAATATTTATATATGGTTACTAGGGGTTACGAACGAGTCCATTAGAAGTTAGATATTGCCAGGGTGTTGGGTTTTCTTCTATTTTTAATATATAGAATCTGTTTCTGTCTTGCTACTGTAGGATGACCTATAGGCTGCAATAATGTACTAATTTTCAGTGTGACTGTTTTCAGTTATTATGTATAATGTTTTACTATTAAGTTCTGCTCTTTACTGCACTCCTAATGGATCTGTGCCATTATTGACAATAAGTACTCTCCTTTAGGATGGAGAAAATATATGCGCTGTATGTTTCTATTAGTTAATTCAGTGTTTATATGACTTTTCCTTTTTTTATTACAATGTATTTTCTCGATCACTTGCAGTGTTAGCCTTGCCCCCTGGAGTCACCGGGATGCCAGCACTGCAGCGAGGTATGTGATGTCATTGGGACCTCTGGTGTGTGTCAGGGAATGGTGAAGGGCAGCACTTTTGTATATAAGGTATGTTTTTTTATACAAATGGTGACTTGATAAATGGGTTTGCACCCCAAAACATTGAAACAGCTTACCATGTTGTCAATGTGAATCTATACAGAGTCATTGAGTGGCAGACATTTTCTTTGTATATGTGCATCAAATGAGTTTGAGTACCCGGCAAGTGGTATCCTACAGAGGAATCAGTATGATTTACTGCCGGCATTTCATATCCCAATAGCGGAAGAACAGCAGAGGTGAAAATCCTGTTTGCACTAAAGGTAAGTATAAACTAACCGAACCCCCCTAAAACTAACCCTCATTTAGGGGTGCCTAAATTTAACCTCCCCCAAGTGCCTAACACTAACCCCGCTCTAAGTGCCTAAACCTAACCACCCCATCCCCACACCCTAACCCTAACCTAACCCAAGGGGTGCCTAACCATAGCCCCCATTCTGCTAGCCAAACCCTAACCTCCCAGGGGGGCTAACCCTAAGTACCCCCAAGAGCCTCTAACCTAACCCTCCCCCCTGTGGCTCTCCATGCCTGGTGCCCGGCTTACCTTTGATTGGTAAGCCAGGTGTTGGGTTACCGGCATAGGTCTAATGACAGGCATCAGGATTTTGGCATTGTAACCATCGGCTTCCTGATTGCATCCCTCTGCAGGAGCTGAGTGCCGGTCAATGAGAGACTATGAGGAGAATTCAATTAGAGGCAAAAAGCTTTTTTTGCAAAAAATTTTGCCTAAATACTTTTTGCCTAATTCAATTCCAGTACAATTTCACCTAAGCAGAAACTCGATGCATTGTATTCGGCAAAAAATATTCTCCAATCAATAGCAGGTGACAAGAAGTGCAAATCTTTATTTTGTGGTGCAAACATGGGGAAACAACTCAGAACCCTTGGGACAGCCCCCCAAAGACAAACCTGCAAAAAAACATCTAAGAACACCCCCAAAAATACATAATTTTTGGGGTGAAAAGTTAAAAAGTTGGGGGATAAACATAAAAAGTAGCGAAATAGACTTCTTGGGTCAGGTGTTTTTGGGATTGCAGGTGCCTGCAGCAGATGGCTTTTTCATGTTTTTAAAAAGTTCACTTTAGAGACATAAACATATGCTAGCACCCATTTTCAAGTACCCCAAAGTTTACTGGATTACTTATTTTCACCAAAAAATACTGCTTTATGCCATTCTTCACCACTTTTACAAATATGCTAATAGCAAGCAATTTACACAATTTATGTACCAAAAGAGTTTTATTATTGCTATTAGTACACAACTATATTGATTCACTATGGTACTGTATCTTTTTCTGGGGTACAGACTTATTTCCCCTATTCTTTCAGTACTTTTCACCTGTTCCACATTCGCCTATTTCCATTTTTGCCTGTTTTGCAATTGAATTAGGAGAAAAGCTGGAATGTGCATGGAATGAATTCACCTCTGAAACAGGCGAATGAGGCGAAAAGTCGGAAATGTGAAAATTTTCCAGACATTTCGACTCTAATTGAATAACCTTCTATATAGTATATAAATATATATATATATATATATATATAAAAAGTTAAAGAAGATGGCACTCACCAGCATAAATGCAGCTTATTTATTCCAATAAATCAATCATAGGCTTACATACAGGCGGCAATGTTTCGGTCCCCAAACTGACCTTTTTCAAGCAATCAAGCCTTCACTTGCATAGTGACAATGAAATACAGCTCCCCTTAGAGTAAGGTCCTACTTACCTGATGCCTGCCTGGCCCTTAAATGCAGTCCTCATGGTGCTCTTGCCGCTCACAGACTGCGTGCGTTCCACGCGGTGGTACGCATCTCACGAAAGTCACTCCACTTCCGGTCATGTGATATCCAGCAGCAGCCGCTGGATTAGTCCATACACAGTGGAACGCATCACCTGGAAGTCACAATGCTTCTGATCAGGTGATCAGCATCCATAGGGGCAAGTCAACTTACAAGTAGTTCACAGACTACAATCACAGGGCAACTACTAGCCACGCCCACAGGGCTATCCAATTACTGGCAACAACTAGGGCAGAATATTAATAGAGAATGACCAAGAAAACATATATATTAAATAGTACATCATACACAATCAGGATGAATACCAAAAGAATAGCTATAGAGAACAGCAGTTCTAGGTATAAGCGGGCATCAGGACCCTTGTAATACACATCAAATATCTAATAGACAATAGACAAATAATACAATCTAAACAAACAAACTAACATTTTTAAATATAAAAGAATTTAACTATGTGAAGGAAAAAACCTACACATATAAATACATTTAGTGGAGTACTGTGTTAGCCAAAAAGCTAATTAGAGAAAAAAATGTTTTTAGAAGAACTTTTAGAGAAATTCTTCATAAAATTTTTCACCATATAACGGCTATTATGAGATCAAAGATATAGCCTATAATATCAGTGTGGCAAATAGGAACGAAGAGCATTATGCTCATCCAGCCCCCTAGGCGAGATCGTATCAAGTCTATATATCCAACGTGCTTCCAATCTGTGTAGCATAAGTTCACGATCACCTCCTCTTGGATGGGGAGGGACCCAATCAATCAATCTGTATCTCAGGGCTGATGGCTGATGATTGTTTCTCTGCCAGTGTCTAGCTACTGGTTTATCGGACGTCCCTGATGCAATAGCTTTACGTATTGAACTTCTATGGTTCGCCATCCGCTCCCTAAAATTTCGGGTAGTAAGGCCCACATATGTAAGTCCACACGGACATATAATCATATGAATGACATGGTCCAATGTGCAATAGAGATTATGCAGGATTTTAATCGGTTTGCCACTATGTGGGTGTAGAAATGTCGCACCCGTCACCATCGAGCGGCATGTCACACAATTAGTGCATCTGAAGCAACCCTTCCTAGTTGACTTCAGCCAGTTATCACTAGGTGCATCATCAGGCTGGCTAGGTGGTCGCATCAACAGTTGTTTTAAGTTAGGGCCTTGCCTGTAAGCCATCATAGGTACATGCTGCATGCTCTTCTTCAACATAGGATCTGATGCCAATATAGGCCAATTCTGTCTAATTGATTTGTTTATCTGATTAGACTTATTGTCATATCTGCTGCTATAAATCATCCTTTTAAAGCTAGTACGTTCATCAACCACCGGCCCAGTTAAAAACTTAGATCGTGCTTTTAGCAGGCATCTCTGAATGGTAGAATTAGTGTACCCACATTCCAAAAAGCGCGTTTTCATGTCCAGGATCTGTCTCTCTGCAATCTCTTCCTCAGAGTTCAATCTCAAGACCCTTAAGAATTGTGAGATTTGTAAACTCTGCTTTAATCTCGGGGGATGTTGACTCATTGCATAGAGTAACTTATTACGAGCCGTTTCTTTCCTGAAGAGTGTTGTACAGAGTTTACCATCTTTCTTGTATATAGTCACATCCAAAAAATGAATGCGATCCTCATTAATGTTTGCAGTAAATCTAATTGGGCTTGATAGTGCATTAAGATCATTGACCATCATCCAGAATCTTTCCTCTGTATCACCGCATATCATAAAAACATCATCAATAAAATGACTATAATGCAAAATTACATGACCAAATTTGGGTAAGATGTTAATACTCTCATAACTGTGCATTTAAATATTTGCATATGCGGGCGCCAAATTACTACCCATTGCTGTCCCCAAGCACTGTTTATAGTACTTTTTTCCATACAAAAAATGGTTCTGAACCATATAGTATTTCACGTACTACTGTCATACCTTCGTCATGTGGTATGACAGTATACAAAGATGCCACATCTAATGTGGCTAGAAAAATCCCTTCTCCTATACCATCAATCACTTTAATTTTGGACAAAAAATCACCAGTGTCCTTAATGTAACTCGGGGTTAAACATACTATAGGCTGTAAAAAGCTATCTATAAACTGAGCTAATGGTTGAAGTATAGAGCCCTCAGCTGAGATGATTGGACGCCCCAGAGGGTCCTGTAGAGTTTTATGAACCTTAGGTAAGGCATAGAGTATCGGACACCTGGGGTGTTCAACAGTCAAAAAATTGCTGATCAGATCATCTATCCAACCATGATGTACAGCTCTTTGGATAACTAAATCAACTTTCCTTTTGATAGTAACCATAGGGTTACTTAGACAGGGAACATATGTAGTGGTATCTTTTAGCTGACGTTGGATCTCTTTATCATAATCCACCCAATTCATCAGCACTACAGCCCCACCCTTGTCTGCCGGGTGTATCACCAAATTATGGTTATTCATTAATGATCTAAGGGCAATACGCTGTTCCTTACTGAGGTTATCATATGCAAACTGTTGGTCATTTTTCATAATGTCACTCTCTGTGATCCTCAAAAAGGTCTTAATAGACGCATTAGCTGATTGCGGATCAAAATTACCAGGTTTCTTAAATGGACATGCATCTATACTCTCACATGAAGGATCAACAGAAAAATTCTCTTTCAAACGCAGCTTCCTCCCAAATCTATAATGATCCACCTGAAAATCAAATGGATCATGACGTAGAGTAGGGACGAAGCTCAAACCCAGAGCCAATAAAGAAGTCTCAGCCTTGGATAACCAATAATCTGATAGGTTGAATATTAAGTTTACATCCATCTCCTGCGACAGCTTCTCCTTATGACTGCCCCTCCTCGGGTGTGGCATCCTTCTTTTAGGGTAGAAGGTCCTTCCCCTGACTCCGTCCCTTTTGTTTATCCCTAGAACTGCTATTCTCTATAGCTATTCTTTTGGTATTCATCCTGATTGAGTATGATGTACTATTTAATATATATGTTTTCTTGGGCGTTCTCTATTAATATTCTGCCCTAGTTGTTGCCAGTAATTGGATAGCCCTGTGGGCGTGGCTAGTAGTTGCCCTGTGATTGTAGTCTGTGAACTACTTGTAAGTTGACTTGCCCCTAGGGACGCTGATCACCTGATCGGAAGCATTGTGACTTCTGGGTGATGCGTTCCACTGCGTATGGACTAATCCAGCGTCTGTTGCTGGATATCACATGACTGGAAGTGGAGTGACTTCCGTGTGATGCGTACCACCGCATGGAATGCACGCAGTCTGTGAGCGGCAAGAGCATCATGAGGACAGCATTTAAGGGCCAGGCGGGCATCAGGTAAGTAGGACCTTACTCTAAGGGGAGCTGTATTTTGTTGTCACTATGCAAGTGAAGGCTTGATTGCTTGAAAAAGGTCAGTATGGGGACCGAAATGTTGCCGCCTGTATGTAAGCCTATGATTGATTTATTGGAATAAATAAGCTGCATTTATGCTGGTGAGTGCCATCTTCTTTAACTATATATATCTGCTGATGTACCCTTGACCCCGGAGGAACAGCTGGTGTGCACCCCAGTGCTGGACATTGGACTTATGTGATTGATACCTATGTGGAATCTTTCCAGCACCCTTCCTGGAATAAAGAGAAATTTTTTGATTAAATACAGTAAAATTTCCCCAGTGGATTTTTGGATCTGCTTTTTTATCCTTGTATGGGGTAATCTTGACTTGGTTATCACTAGTCTTCTTTAATTTTTCTAGTGGAGTACTGTTTTTAGGATCTTTCCTCTAACCCTGTATCATATAATATAGATCTGTGCTATTTATGTATATATTTCTTTGATCTAATTATATGTGTCTATAATATCTGATACTTATGTGTGTATTTGCCTGGATGCTTTTGTGAGAAAATCTACAGTGTACTTTGTATCCTGGCTTCAATATATTGTTCAGTTGTATATTCATCTAGGTCTATATGAGAGTATATCTGGTGTGTGTACAGGTCCTAGCTCTAATGCACTAATGTTTTGGAGATCTATCATTGTGGGTTGATAGCCTAGTAGAGAGAGAATTTATAATATATCCTTTTCTATTTTTTTGCTTTTGTGGTTTTCTGCTCTCCTAATGTCTCAAGAAAAATCTATTGCTTTGGATGATTGTCTACTATCTGAAGCAGAACATTTTCTTTGCTCATTAACAGATGAGGATGCTGAGAAGGTTTTGTTTGATAAACATGAATTTAGTAGTTTACCAGCTGAGAAACCTATTGACCTTTATTATAAATTGCTCCGTATGAAGAGACGTGAGGTTGATTTAACTCTACACGGGCAATTTTTGTTGGAATATTTTAGATCTAAGAAAATCCCTAGGGGTTTTAGGGTCAATAATATTCCAACTATTGGCCGTAATAACCCCAAATTCTGTGTGAAATGGTGTGGTGTCCTTAATAAGTGTGCACTAGATTTAATGCTACTTGTGATCGAAGAGGTTGGCATTGAATTAGGCCAGATTAAATCAGATATGCACAGTTTGATCTATGCAGTTCACAACAACTGTATAGTGATAAGGCTGAAAATTGGAGCTCTAAATTACAAGCTCAGATTGATACGTACAAAGCTGATCTGATTTCCTTTAAAAGGAAAAAGCTCAATACAGTTAATAACGATTATGTGAACCACCAAGTATATAGATTGTTGACTGGCAACACTGGACGTAAACCATATCATAGAACACAGAGAGTAAGGCAGACTGGCAAACTAGATACAGTTGATTCTGCCTCATCCGCGAATGCCTCAGAAACTGAGTACTCCGATAATATACCTCCTAGTGGTTTTTTAGGCAAAGGGATGGAGTCAGGTGAAGGACCATCGACCCTAAAAGAAGGAGGCCACACCCGAGGAGGGGCGGTCATTAGGAGAAGCCGTCGCAGGAGACGGATGTAAACTTAATCTTCAACCTATCAGATTATTGGTTATCCAAGGCTGAGACTTCTTTATTGGCTCTGGGTTTGAGCTTCGTCCCTACTCTACATCATGATCCATTTGATTTTCAGGTGGATCATTATAGATTTGGGAGGAAGCTGCGTTTGAAAAAGAATTTTTCTGATGATCCTTCATGTGAGAGTATAGATGCATGTCCATTTAAGAAACCTAGTAATTTTGTTCCGCAATCAGCTAATGCGTCTATTAAGACCTTTTTGAGGATCACAGAGAGTGACATTATGAAAAATGACCAACAGTTTACATATGATAACCTCAGTAAGGAACTGCGTATTGCCCTTAGATCATTGATGAATAACCATAATTTGGTGATACACCTGGCAGACAAGGGTGGGGCTGTAGTGCTGATGAATTGGGTGGATTATGATAAAGAGATCCAACGTCAGCTAAAAGATACTACTACATATGTTCATTGTCTAAGTAACCCTATGGGTACTATCAAAAGGAAAGTTGATTTAGTTATCCAAAGAGCTGTACTTCATGGTTGGATAGATGATCTGATCAGCAGTTTTTTGATTGTTGAACACCCCAGGTGTCCGATACTCTATGCCTTATCTAAGGTTCATAAAACTCTACAGAACCCTCTGGGGCGTCCAATCATCTCAGCTGAGGGCCCTATACTTCAACCATTAGCTCAGTTTATAGATAGCTTTTTACAGCCTATATTATGTTTAACCCCGAGTTACATTAAGGACACTGGTGATTTTTTGTCCAAAATTAAAGTGATTGATGGTATAGGAGAAGGGATTTTTCTAGCCACATTAGATGTGGCATCTCTGTATACTGTCATACCACATGACGAAGGTATGACAGTAGTACGTGAAATACTATATAGTTCAGGACAAAAAAAAACACCTGTTGAAATTTTGTTGGAATTATTGGAGCTGGTATTGAGTGAGAACCATTTTTTGTAAGGTAAAAAAGTACTATAAACAGTGTTTGGGGACAGCAATGGGTAGTAATTTGGCGCCCGCATATGCAAATATTTATATGCACAGTTATGAGAGTATTAACATCTTAACCAAATTTGGTCATGTAATTTTGCATTATAGTTATTTTATTGATGATATTTTTATGATATGGGGTGATACAGAGGAAAGATTCTGGATGATGGTCAATGATCTTAATGCACTATCAAGCCCAATTAGATTTACTGCAAACATTAATGAGGATCGCATTAATTTTTTGGATGTGACTATATACAAGAAAGATGGTAAACTCTGTACAACACTCTTCAGGAAAGAAACGGATCATAATACGTTACTCTATGCAATGAGTCAACATCCCCCGAGATTAAAGGAGAGTTTACCGATCTCACAATTCTTAAGGGTTTTGAGATTGAACTCTGCGGAAGAGATTGCAGAGAGACAGATCCTGGACATGAAAACGCGCTTTTTGGAATGTGGGTACACTAATTCTACCATTCAGAGATGCCTGCTAAAAGCACGATCCAAGTTTGTAACTGGGCCGGTGGTTGATGAACGTACTAGCTTTAAAAGGATGATTTATACCAGCAGATATGACAATAAGTCTAATCAGATAAACAAATCAATTAGACAGAATTGGCCTATATTGGCATCAGATCCTATGTTGAAGAAGAGCATGCAGCATGTACCTATGATGGCTTACAGGCGAGGCCCTAATTTAAAACAACTGTTGATGCGACCGCCTAGCCAGCCTGATGATGCACCTAGTGAAAACTGGCTGAAGTCAACTAGGAAGGGTTGCTTCAGATGCCCCAATTGTGTGACATGTCGCTCGATGGTGACGGGTGCGACATTTCCACACCCACATAGTGGCAAACCGATTAAAATTCTGCATAATCCCTATTGCACATTGGACCATGTCATTTATATGATTATATGTCCGTGTGGACTTACATATGTGGGCCTTACTACCTGAAATTTTAGAGAGCGGATGGCGAACCATAGAAGTTCGATACGTACAGCTATTGCATCAGGGACGTCCGATAAACCAGTAGCTAGACACTGGCATTGAAACAATCATCAGCTATCAGCCCTGAGATGCAGATTAATTGATTGGGTCCCTCCCCATCCAAGAGGAGGTGATCGTGAACTTATGCTACACAGATTGGAAGCACGTTGGATATATAGACTTGATACGATCTCGCCTAGGGGGCTGAATCAGCATAATGCTCTTCGTTCCTATTTGCCAACACTGATATTATAGGCTATATCTTTGATCTCATAATAGCCGTTATATGGTGAAAAATTTTCTAAAGAATTTCTCTAAAAGTTTTTTTCTCTAATTAGCTTTTGGGCTAATACAGTACTCCACTAAATGTTTTTATATGTGTAGGTTTTTTCCTTCACATAGTTAAATTCTTTTATATTTTAAAATGTTAGTTTGTTTGTTTAGATTGTATTATTTGTCTATTGTCTATTAGATATTTGATGTGTATTACAAGGGTCCTGATGCCCGCTTATTCCTAGAACTGCTGTTCTCTATAGCTATTCTTTTGGTATTCATCCTGATTGTGTATGATGTACTATTTAATATATATGTTTTCTTGGGCGTTCTCTATTAATATTCTGCCCTAGTTGTTGCCAGTAATTGGATAACCCTGTGGGCATGGCTAGTAGTTGCCCTGTGATTGTTGTCTGTGAACTACTTGTAAGTTGACTTGCCCCTATGGATGCTGATCACCTGATCGGAAGCATTGTGAGTTCCGGGTGATGCGTTCCACTGCGTATGGACTAATCCAGCGTCTGTTGCTGGATATAACATGACCGGAAGTGGAGTGACTTCCATGTGATGCGTACCACCGCGTGGAACGCACGCAGTCTGTGAGTGGCAAGAGCACCATGAGGACAGCATTTAAGGGCCAGGCGGGCATCAGGTAAGTAGGACCTTACTCTAAGGGGAGCTGTATTTGGTTGTCACTATACAAATGAAGGCTTGATTGCTTGAAAAAGGTCCATTTGGGGACCGAAACATCGCCACCTGTATGTAAGCCTATGATTGATTTATTGGAATAAATAAGCTGCATTGATGCTGGTGAGTGCCATCTTCTTTAACTTTATGTATCTGCTGATGAACCCTGGACCCAGGAGGAACAGCTGGTGTGCACTCCATCGTTGTATTGGTGCTTGATGTGAGTGCTGGACATTGGACATATATATATATATATATATATATATATATATATAACTCCCACAATTGATGGCTGCACTCACAGGTCTAATACCATAAATCACAGATAAATGTATCTATTTCAAATAGTGACATCACTCTGTGATTTCTGGTATTAGACCTGTGAGTGCCGCCATCAATTACTGGAGTTATACTTAGGCTTGGAACATGGACCCTGGATTGCACCTGGGCAAGTAACATAGTTAATAAGCCAGCTTGTCTAGTTTTTCTCTAATATACATATATACCTCGCAGAATGAACGTCACTTGGAGACAACAGAAAAAATATCAAGTGTATTAAATCTAATGTTTTTGGGGACTCAGCCCTGTCCTCAGGATCATACACACAGACTTCATACAACACTCACCCCACAGGTATAAAACCCCTCTCGTGTCCATCAGCTGTCCCACTACATACCAGACATAGGTGCCTCCCACATGTTCTCAACACTGTCGTACTTCCGGGGTCCACTGTAGCCGTAGCCATAGCATCCGCCCGCTTGCGTACCACTGGCTGACCGCTTGCATTCCAATCACCTGTACTCAGCATCCTGGAGCCAGGGGGCATGTGTTATACATCCGGAGTCAGGAAGGCTGTGGATATCACAAGACACCTATTACACAAAGACCATATAGAAAACATATTACACAGACATGTACCAGACCATAGACTACAACAAATAAAAAACTTCTTAATGAGCCATGCCCCTAAGAACAAACACCCACATTAAAGAATGCACCAAATGACACAACAATACATGACATTAACATGAGCATGAAAATGTAAGGAATAAACAGATAACCATAGCAACCAAATCCAATTAAGTAACACTATAGAAGACTATTCCAGTTGATTTTATCATTAAGACCACCCAGCTTAGTCATACCCAGCCGTGTAATCTATCTTGATTCTTTAAATAATAGGGTCTTAGCCTGGTCACCCCCTCAAAGAGAGGGTGGAACATGGTCAATGATAAAATATTTAAGGGAGTCCAAAGGATGGCCTGCCTCCCCAAAGTGTCTAGTGACTGGCTGATCAACATCTTTGCCACTCAATAACATATGTATTGCAGAGCTAAGTACAGCAATGCGTTCCCTAAATTTTCTAGTTGTTTCACCCATGTAGTGGAAACCACAAGGCCATATAATAACATACACTACGTGGGTGGTCTTAAAATATTTAAGGGAGTCCAAAGGATGGCCTGCCTCCCCAAAGTGTCTAGTGACTGGCTGATCAACATCTTTGCCACTCAATAACATATGTATTGCAGAGCTATGTACAGCAATGCGTTCCCTAAATTTTCTAGTTGTTTGACCCACGTAGTGGAAACCACAAGGCCATATAATAACATACACTACGTGGGTGGTCATACAAGTCAGAACAAATCTAATAGAAGACATCTTTGTGAGGATGTTTAAACTTTTTACAGGGTACCAGAAATTTACAGGTAGTATATCCACTACACTTATAACACCCTGGTGGCTTAAAGTGTACATTGGGCTGGTGCTTTATATATTTCTCAGTGATGTGTGGTGACGTAAATGGCTAGTATAAGAGCCAGATAGCCATATTTGCAGATACATATATGAACCCGAGTGTTCATGTGGGCAATGGTGCAGCAGTATATAGTGCTGGAAATTTGTTGCATTTTTATCAGGAACGTGCATAAAATATTGATAGGGGAGGCAGTGCCTCACCTACCATAGACTTTTTACTCCAGAGTTTTGACTATAAAAATGCTCAGAATAATACAAAGAAGATAATTATTATAATTTCTTTAATTCATACTTATCATTTTTACAGTCAAAACTTTGAAGTATACCTATATATTTGGTTGTAGTTTTGCACTCCGGACAACAAAGTGTACAATGTTCAGGGTGCTTTCCCGATACTTGTAGTATTATGCTGTTACTTGTTTAAGGCCAGTGCTGGACCCCCGATTCACATGTCCAGAGGAAAAAGCCTAGAGTGGCTGTGAAACTTTGGAGAAATATGAGAGAGATAGATCTTCTGTGTATGATTTACAATCACCACAGTCCTATTATCCTTAATTTTAGCTCAACACAAATTGTTCTGTTTTTTTTCTCTAACCATAACTTTTGCTTGTGGCATGGCTTGCTAGGGTTCTCTGTGCATTGTTCTTCAAAATTTGGTCAAGGTATTGAATGTTACTGCTCATTAACACACACATTTTAATCTCCACTGTGTCTCCTCTGGTTCTTCCTGCTCAATCTGCCTTTATTCTTCCTCTATGTTCTCTTACCTTTTCTTTTTCTGCTCTTCATACCCAAAAGAAAATAAAACATAGAAATGAAACAAGTCTAATCACATTAACACAAATAACACTTACAGTACATCATTATTTTCACTTATTGTACACATAGTGTATATGATTGTGTATTGTATTTTTTCATTAATTTATACATAAATGAGTATTTTCCTGAATGTTCTACACAAAAAATACAAATACAACTATACAATGTAATATTTTTTTATGTTATCATTTTTAATTTCTTTATTTATGATTATTATGCCATTGATGCATTTATGACTGTGTATTTTTATTATATTTATGTCTATTGTTTTTTTCTACATAAAAATAATCTCATAATAGGTACATCGAGTATGAGAAGCCATGACCCTTATGAATTCTAGTGATTAAATGCATAAGTTAAAATCTTGTAGCATTCTTACTGTTTCTTTGCTGCTACTGTAAGCAGAAAATTATTGTTTGTGAATTACACCATAACATCTAGGGGCATATTAACACTTGAGAAGAACTCTGTGGAGTTGGCTTCCTCCTCTGAGCAGTTTCCCCACCACCACCATCTCTCTACATCCCATTGTACCTTGTGACAATAAGCAGGTACCCCCTTCTTCACAGTACAATATTCAGGTTTTCCTACAGTTCTTAATTAAACATGGAGTCCTTGCAGATAATTCTACAGTCTCTGGAAGTAGGGGATTTTTATACATCCCTGGATGTAAAAAGTGCTTATTTGCATGCCCCAATTTCAGAGAACACCAACAATTCCTGAAATTTGCAGTTCTCTCAGACCACTTCCAGTTCTGTGCCTTAGCCTTCAAGTTGGTGATAGCTCCTTGGGTGTTCACCGAGGTGAAATCTGGATAATCCCATAGCTGGACGATCTGCTGATGACCCAATTGAAGGTCACTCAATGAAGGTCACTCAGTGCTACCATCTCTTCCTTATTATTCAGCTGCTTTAGTCTCATATGTAGCTCCTCAATTGGTACAGATCCAGTTTAAACCCTATCAGTCACTGATACATTTGGGGGCCTCTTGGACACTCAGTGTTAACAGGTCTTTCTTCACAGGGTCAAGATTGAGTCACTTCTGGTTTTTATCCAAGCACATCTCTGCTTTTGGAAAGTCTCTGTGCACCAGTGCAAGAGAGTCTTATGGGAGATGGTAACTACTTTTGACATGGTGGAGTACACCCAGTTCCACTCAAATATTGTCCCCTATCCAATGCTTCTAGAGAGGCATCTCTCTACATAGTGCTTAATTTTATGCCCCATAATATTGTACTTTTTCATTTTATGCACAATACAGTAATAGTAACCTAGTTAATTTTATGTTTATACCCCATAGTAGTACCCTTGTTCACATTATGTCACACAGTGCCTCATTTCATATTATTCCACACTATATTCTTCCCCAGTTCACAATATGCCACATTGTAGTGCCACCAGGACACATTATGTCACACAGTGCCATCAGTTTACATTATCCACACAGGGGGTGTGGACCGACCAGCTCCTACCATGAAAGGATACTTCCTAATGCAGTATGTTTCAATTTGAGTGGAGATCTTCTTAATTTAGGCCCACTGGGCCTGATTCAGAGTTGTACACTAATGCAATCTCAACTGCATTCCCGCACACAGCTGTCGTGCAAAAATATGCAACTGTGGCAGATGCTGGGTTATGTATGGAGATGTCCAACAGGGCCATCACAAATCCATGCAACTGCATACACATACACAGCCGCCATCAAAGATCATTTTATTATTTGACATCTGAGTAGCCCTATGGTTATGAAGATTGGCTGTCTGAATTAAGACATCAGAACCACTTTATCTTTATATGGGATCACAGTTGTATGCTGAGACATGCCCTGAAAATGGTCACAATATGCCTACATTTTTGCCACTACTCCCCGTAGCTGCCTCCAAATCGTCCCTGACTGTCAATCACTTTGCAAAGAAATCCTCACTGTGAGCAGTTACCTTGGCATGTGTGCAATGTGACCATAACATATGTGCAGTCAACTGATAATCGCTCAACTGTGTAAATATCAGCATTGTGTGCATGTCTGAATCAGGCCCATTGTCCCTTTCTGCAACAGTGCTAATCGGATTCCCACCCCAAGGCTGTAAACTAGGAGAATCTTACTTTCTGGCAGTGCTGGACTTAATGATTATCTCAGCTCTGTCTGTGAGCATGAAACATGAGTGTGGAAGATGGATCAGATCATTGTGGAACTTTACTGAGAGGGAGAGACAGAGATCAACATTGACCAGTCCCCCTTTTCAGACCTGGGCAATGGGCTGGACCTTATTTCTTAGCAGGCAATTTCAGGAACTTGGTAGAGACAACTATATGTGCTGGGTCCAGGCCCCTAGGCCCTATATCAAAGGCATTTTTTGCAAACACTGTAAAAGGGCCCATGGGCAGATGCATATGCATCTGTCTTGTATTTCAGCATTAATTGTATTTGTGTGAACATTGTCTTACTGTATTTGGCCTAAGTTTGCATGCCCCTTCCATCCCTTCTCTGACCTCTATTCTTACTCTCTAAGCACAGGGATCTATAAGTGCAAGGTGCTACCTAATCTACATACAGGTTAGAGTATATTTTTGGTGTCCATGCACAGTTTCAATGTTATCAAAATGATGCTTAATACTTGTCAGTTTTCTAAAAAAGATTGACCCTTTTATTCCCATTTCTTATAAGCTTTATGGTTCCTTTTTTATTAGGATCTGCTCTCTATTTAAAAACAAATAATGTTACTAGTAAAGGGAACCTGCATATGCCATATCACCTCAGTTTGCCCTCCCAATATGCTCTGCTCCCACACTGTTCAGCCCCACCCCTCTTTCAGCTGTTCTGCTCCCCTATGCTCTGCTGCAGCTGCCCATCATGTCTCTCTCATCCACCAAACCTCCACTTTGCTGTGTGCCAACCCCCTTCACTACCTTACTTACTTCATTCCCATTGGTCAGTCCTCTGTGCCTTGGTCTGTCCTGTCTCCTTAGTAGTGGGAACAATTGGAGACAGGATAGACCTTATACAATTATTTTATAGATTGTTATAAACACTTTTGTGCTCATTTTAAACTAAAACTATTATTGTTACTTATTATTGCTACACATATTTCATGTAATTGTTTAGTTTTTGCTTTTGTATATAATTTTTATCATTATTTTATTCCATTTTTTCCTGTTTTGACACCTGCCATGTTATGCTCATGGGATTAAAAGTTGCTATACTTTAGATTAATTCCAAACAAACACATTCCTCAAAATCTTTTTGACCTCCAGCCTCATCTTGTCTAGAAATCAAGAGGATCATTTGATAATAACTGAATTTATTATATGTGTGGCTGTGAACTCTGTAAAACCACTCACAGATCACACAATTAACTGATATGTCTTAATCAACCAAAGCTACATGAAATGTTAAAATTAACTTATGTGTATCCATAATCAGTGCATATAAATCCAGTAATAATTGACAATTCATCTGCAACTATATGATTTTAGATTAACATTGGCAAAGTCACATGAATATCTGATAACTACTCAGTTTCCCAGACTTAGGCTCGTATTCAAATCCAAGCCAAAAGTCTGAATCTGCAGTAAAGTATCGAGAGGGACATCATTTCACCAGGTGGAAAGTTTCTGCCGTATTCAATTGTTACGACTTTTCACTGGTGCGGAAAGTCATTACAATGTACCCGGCAAAAAAGTTTTGCCTCTGAATAGCCGGTGGAAAAAAGTACAGAACTGCGGTTTTGGGGTGCAAAGATGTGGAAACCACTCTGCACAATTTAGACAGACCCCCAAACAACTCAATAAAACACTTTGAAATTGAGGGCAAAAAAGTACAAATTGGGGGTACAAATGCAAAAACTAGTGAAATAGACTTTTGGTGTGGTCTGATAGTATGGGAGTGGTGTTTATTTATTGCAGGTATTTGCTGAAGGTTATCTTTGAAGCACTTAAATCTTGACTTTAGCTATTTTTAACTAAGCTTGCACCCATTTTCAAGTACCCCAAATTTGACAGGAATAATTATTTTCACCAAGAAAAAACTGCTTAATGCTATTCTTCACCACTTGTGCAAAGCCATTATTTGGGAACAATTGACAGCACTTAAATTCCCCAAATAGCTTCAGTAGGGCTAATCGAGGACATCTACATTGATCCCCAAAGTTAGTGCATCTTTTGGGGGGTGTCAGGCAAATTTCTCCAATTCTGCCAACACTTTTTGCCTGTTAGAATTTCACCAGGATGCGTTTGTGTCCTTTGGAGTTGAATACGGCAAATAGCGGCGGCACACACAATTATTTTCCGCAGCTAAAACACACGAAGTCAGCGAAAAGTGCGGCATGCGAAAAAGTAACACGGGTGCAAAACTAATTGAATACGGCCCTTAGTGAAGATTTACAGAAACAGCAGCTTCTATAAGATGCTGCTTCCAGGCAGTTTGCAAGTGAGTATTTTAAACAGCACCCGGAGTCAGTGTACTCTGACTGCAGGTGTTAAATATGGCCCCACAACCCGCCGGCTGCATCAGCTTCATAAATTCTCCCCTTAGTTTCCTTTACGAGCTGTGATGAGCATAAATGAATGATAGTCGGTAAGATCACTCACTGACTTTCTTCTATGGATATCACAGTGATCAAAAACAAATCCTTCTCCTGTAAGAACATTTCTGGCATAATTCTCATCATATTTGAACAAGTGGAACCTGTCCTGGCCAATCATGTAATAAGTTGCATTTAAAGATCCAAGTAATATCAGGTGTCCTCCAGGTTTTATCAACTTTAAGATTTTCCTCAGATTTCTGAGGTGATCTTCATGGTCTGTGCTGATGACATCCAGCAGCCAGACACTGATCACACAGTCGGCTTGTGGTAGCACCACCGGGTCAGTGAGATTTTCTTTTTCCATGTCACATTTTACTATGTCTTTTATGGCTGTCTTCAGCCTCATTTCTTTGTCCTCACATTGGTTACTGAAAAACACAAACACAATAATTGTCATAAAGAAATATGTAGACACTCTGGCCTCTTAGTGCTTTTAGCATTTCTACCAGTTTATATGTAAATATAACTGATTTTAAGCAAAAAGCAAGGTATCTATGAAATAATAATAAAAAAAAACCAGTGTATGTGTGGGGAGAAATCTTCTGCCTGGAGGAGTTGGGTTGTTTGGGAAGTTGAATGCTCAGATACATGTGTGAATGTGACTAGTTATGCACCCATACTTGTGTGTGTTCATTTTGTGGTATTTTTTATCTAATTAAAACAATTAGAACATATTTGTTTGTGGGGAGGGTTTTTTTTTCTGGCACAAACAAACATGGAATACAGATATACACACTCACACTGACAGACAAACAAACAGCGGAGACTGGGAATAGCATCCAGTATTCAGGAATATCAGTAGAATACCTGCATGTGGCATATAAGTAGAATTTTAGGCTTGTTCATACTTTGAGGGGCAGTTGCTAAATAAAGTCTTAAGCATGTTCTAGTGTCAGGCGAATTAACTTAAACCCTACAAGAGGCAGACATTTTTCTTGAGACTGAAAATTCACAGAGAACCATGTATAATAAGCCACTGCTGTTTTGGGATTGGAGACAAATGGACGGTGCAATTGTATACAAAGTGGTGAGTGAAGTTTTGACAGGATCATAAGTCCCCCTCCACTTTGACAGCCTAGGCCCCTGGTAAGTGTACCCTCAGTAGTGCTCCTATAAATCTTGACCATTCACTCCATTAACACATGGACACATTAACGTAATACACAATCAACCTTCTTTTTTATTGTTTATGGTCTGAGCCTTATAATATACTGTACATACAACAATATGCTTTTGGAATTCAAAAACAGGTTTTTAACTTAAAAATGGAAATTATCTGTCCTTGGCAAAATTGTATGAAGTACAATATATCTCCAGTACTCTATAATCAGTACACCATATTAGTCATTTTGTTAAATTATATTAGAGATGTTCAGGTCTGGTTCTCAGAGAACCAACAACAACCAAATTTAAGGGTTCAAGCTTGGAATCACTTGAGGAAACTGAGTTGAACCAAGACCTCGTTCATATCTTCCCATTATTTAGAACTCTGATTTAAAAGGCAAACTCAGGTTTAGGATTGCATGCTTATAGGGGGAAATTACATAATTTTGGTATCATTTTTGTGTTTACTGCAGATCCAAAACCAAGATATGTGAAGGTATTTTTGGAAAACAAAAATAAGAAGATGAATCTGGATCTAAAACCAAAACCAAAACACTGGGGTTGGTCCGTATCTCTGTATTATATGCATCCTTTGACAAAATGTGGGAATACTGTTTGGCAGAATCTTTTTTATCATCATTAATAAATAAAATAAACTTCAACTACTATTATGAGATTTTTTCCTAAAACAATGTCATTCTTATTCTTAATCATATTTTATTTACATTATTTATTTGCACATAATTTTTATATACTGTATTTAACTCCACAGAATTTTAAAATGTGTAAAAATAATTTTATAGACAGATTTCAATTAAATAGGTATTTTAGCTTTTAGTCTACACACACAATGATTCTAAGTCTGCGTCTTTTAATGGTTGCACATCAATGACTTTATGCAAACCCCACTACAAGCACTGCCCTGGTGTAAAGCCATGCATCTGAATGTGCAAGGACTGAGATGCCCACTTTGAGCTTCTTTGTACACTCAAATACTTATTGGTTGTGTGTTTAGATGCCACCATGAGTCACACCATTAAAACTTGCTTCAGATTTTTAGTCTAAGTATGATCTCCAATGTTAGGGCCGCAACTAGGAAGGGGGGGGTCTGGAGGTGCATGTGCATTGGGTGCCGGATCAGTGGCCCATAGCCCCTGCATCCAACAGTGCTGCTGCACCTGGCACCACAGGGAAGCTCCATTTGCCAGATACCCACTGGGATTTTTACTACAAATGGGCGCCCGACTCCTGCCCTGCAGTGCTGCGCTAGCTGGAGGCTGGAGTTCTCTCCTGAACTCCAGCTTCTGGCTCCCCCCCACGGGCACTATGGGAGAGACATCATGACATCTCACCCATAGTTCCGAGGAGCAGCCGGGCAGACCCAACGGTGGCGGATGCAGTAGTGAGGTTTAAGGTAAGTATTGTTTGTTTGTTTTTCCTGTGTAATCAACACTACAGGGATCATTACTATGGGGGCATTACCTCAGGGGGTATTACTATAGGGGCACTTCTGAAGGAGGCATTACTATAGGGGTACTGCTGCAGGGGCATTACTATAGGGCTACTGCTGCAGGGGGCATTACTTTAGGGGCACTACTACAGGGGGCATTACTATAGGGGCACTACTACATGTGACATTACTATAGGGGCACTGCTGCAGGGGGCATTACTATAGGGGCACTGCTGCAGGGGGCATTACTATGAGGGCATTGCCTCAGGGGGCATTACTATAGGAGCACTGCTGAATTGGGCATTACTTTAGGGGCACTACTACAGGGGGCATTACTATAGGGGCACTACTACATGTGACATTACTATAGGGGCACTGCTGCAGGGGGCATTACTATAGGGGTACTGCAGCAAAAGTATTACTATAAGGGTACTGCTGCAGGGGGCATTACTACTGGTGAACTACTACAGGGGGCATTACTATAGGGGAACTACTACAGGGGGCATTACTATAGGGGAACTTCTGCAGAGGCATTACTATAGGGGGACTGCTGCAGGGGGGGCATTATGTGTAAATGGTATTATAACATGTGGCATTATGTGTATAGGGCATTACAATATGTGGAATTATGTGTAATATGTTTGTTCTGTCAATAGTTCTAATTTTAATAAAATAATTTGGACATTTGATGGTTTTATTTATGAAACCGTAACTAATATTTTTATGGGATGGATATTAAATTTATGTCAGAAAAGGCCATCTTATGAGGGGTGGGGAAGGCGCCAAATTACTGTCTTGCACTGGGTGACAAAAATCCTAATTTCGGCCCTGCCATTTTGAGCATTTAACCTTCTGTATATGCAACCAGTTCAGCAACACACTTGTGACACTTCCATATCATCCATAAGATGGTCCATATCTTTGTGTCTAAATAGCCTCCTCCCTATCACCAGCCAGCATATTTTTAATACACTTCTGAGTGTGCATATTTGAAATTGCTACCGTAACTCTGTCCAAACACAATTGAGATGCAAGAGCAGTGAGACTTAGATGCATGTGTGGGAAAAAAAACGCTCAACTGTATTCTACTTACAGTTTGTCCAGCTACATCTTTGCTCCATACACCATGTAGCGCGTCATGGTATGCGCACCCTGCCATGCCAATGCCTGGAATTCTAAGTCACTTAATGTAATGTGACATTCTAACATAATGTACTGAGACACTAAAAAAACTGGAGAGTGTAATACAACTTTCTGTCCACCAGATGTCACTTTTCCCAAAATACACAGCACATGCCAATGAAGCTTTTGTAGCGCCAACTGCTGATTGGCTGACAGAACCTATCATTCATTACAATCTACAGTAGTACTAAACTGCATTTTGTCATTAATGCAGGATTAAATTAAAAAATAAATAATTTGGTATGTGAGTTAAATATCAGCAATGGCCAGAATATGCATGTCCAGTATTAAATAAAAACAGAGCAATCGTAGTTAAATATTCTTAAGGAGCTTTGCCTAACTCAATACATTGCTTCCAACTTCCCACTACCTGTTATCTCTATGCTCTGCCCCCAAGCTGCATTTTATGCTAAACTGCTATAGATATTGTATTGTACATGTTACAGGGTCATCCATACTGCAGAGAAAACTGTCCTTACATGATGTAAAAAAGCCTGTTGTGAAGACTTATGAAAAGTTTTTCATAAAAATAGATCATTTCAACTTTATGCTCAACTTTATGTATTGCTCCACACTTTCCCCCTCGATTCATCTCGAAGTTACTGTAGCCACCCAGCTGCATTACACTCTAAACCGCTATTACCATTATATTGTACAATTTACATGGTGTAAAGTCACACACTTATCATCACATGCTGATACAAATGGCATGTGTGGCTGAAAGGGTAAGGTGAGCATGTTAAAGAGCTGGCACCTCGAGGCCCAGAAAGGGACAATGTCACCTGACTAGAATTAAGTCCAGTGCTGGTTTTAAAAATAGGGGAACCCTATGCATTTTTTCCCTTGTTTTTAAAACCAGGACTGGCTCAGGAGCCCAGTGCTGATTGCTAAAAAAGGAATAACCCTACTCATTTTTTCCCCATATTTTTTAAACTAGGACTGGCTTAGGAGCTGGGGGCTGGTTATGCTTTTTTAGGGGAACCCTAAGTCATTTATTTTAACATTACCCCTTTATACAGTTATTACAGGCAAAAAACATTCACATATCACACTGATCTATGTATGTTTCTGCCAAACTCGCAGCTCAGTGGGTAGTTATTTAAAACTTCTATATAGTTCTGAGTTTTCTGAAATCACACCTGTGATTATAATCACAATCTTGTTAAATTCCTGAGTTGAATTCCAGGCTATGAAAAGTACTCGAGAGTTACTTGGCCAATGGTGTTTTTATTTCCGTTTGTGTTCTCACTCATGTTTTGAAGAGTGTTTCATGAATTCTCACCCGAGTTTGCCTTTAGTAATAGTCTGTGTTGTAAAAAATGTCAAAACACACCCGAGATTGCAATCTTGACCAAACACGAATCTTAGTAATTGTACCCCCTACTGTATCAACTTGTAGGCATCTTCCAATAGTTTATGGGCCCAGAGATGTGGCTGTGAAAGATACATTCAACAAGACTAATTCTTATTGAAGGTGAAAATTTACAGTATGTACAATATACTCCAAGCTCAAGTACAATTTGAGCTTCATAAAACTGAAAGGCTCAGAGAACTACAGTACTGTACATTAAAAAAATAAATAAAAACATGCAGACAGTATGAGAAGTAAAAGTAATTTATTTATTAAATACACTATTTCCTATAAATAATGTAGGGTTTTTTAATAACATAAAAGTTTAAATTATGGATATACAGAACAATACTTGGACATGAAGGTATACAGTAGACATTTTCCCCAAAAAATTCACATGGATAGTGCTGTAATGTAGACATTGAAGTAAGAGGGAGGTGCTGTGAGGTGGACATTGAAGGGAGGAGGTGTGCTGTGTGGTAGACAGTGAAGTAATGAAGGAATGCTGTTAGATAGATATTGACGTAAGTGGGAAGTGCTGTGAAGTGGACAATGAAGTAGGGAGTGTTGTGTGGTGGACATTGAAGTAATGATTGCTTTGAGGTAGACAATGAAGTGAGGGACATGTGCGGTGAGGTGGGCAGTGAGGGGGCCAGTGAATGAAGTAAGGGCTGTCAGTGAGTGCTGTGAGGGGCTCAGTATTACAGGTATAGAGTACTGTAGAAGCTACATAGCAGTGGCATTACTCTTTATTTCAATGACAACAGGTAAGGCTTTATACAGATGATTAAAGTAATTATTTCACTGGACAAATGTCAGTACATCTTCCCCAATATTCTGTGTCCCATCCAAAAGTTACTTTTATGTTTCAGTTCGCATTAGACCTGATGAACCTCTTCAATTGGCCCAGAACAATTCAAGAGGATTCATGTCTGGTGACCTACAGTACAGTATATAAAAAAAATCATACAGTAATTAGATTAATGAAAGTTAATGAGAATAATTACATATTGTACAGTAATTACTGAATATATTAGAACAATGCTCTCCCTGGCAGTGTGTTTTGCCAATTTATACCTCTCCCTTCCAATAATTTTGCAGAGGCAGAGTATTTAGGATCATCAACCTGGCATAATCTTTGTCCAGATGGATAGTATTTTCTGACAAAGGCACCAAACAGTCAACTACTATTTTTTTCTTGGAAGAAGGTCTTATCCATGATCCCTACAAAATATTGTTTTGCCATTAACAAGCACACACTCAGGGCTAAATTAAGGGGAAGGTGACAGGGGAAGTTTCCCTGGGGCTCCCACACACAGAGGGGCTCCCACACAGGGTAGTGTGGCCCTGCTGAGAACAAGTGCCTAACAGCACCTGTTCCTGGATGGGAGCACAGCTGCCAATTTTCTGTATTTTTTTATCATTGCAGCAGCACAGTTTTAAATTTCCTACAGTATAACACAGAAATAAATTATATAGAGTCTGTTGAATTTGCAATGGAAAGTACAGTACTTTATATAGCATTGTGTAAAGTACCTACCATGTGCATTTGAAAGGAATTCTATATCTGCGCCATATCCTCATAAATGCATGAAAGTGCACAGTCTGTAAAGTAACTATAACACCACTCTCTTTCAGCCAGGTCTGGAACTCTCATGTTGTCTTATTTTCTTTTATCATGTTTGCAATTATCCTGCTCACAGATTTGCTTATTTTTGTTGGCATGTTTCAAGACAGGAACTGTGTAGAGAAAATAAATATTGTAATTTAGTGTACTGTATTGCATAATTTACAAAACATAGGGGGATATTCATTTGTTTTAACACCCATGATATACAATAATTAAAGGAGGCCCTCAGAGTAATTATAATGTACCATCCAGGCACTTCTCACACATAATTATAACACTTTTAAACCTAGTTATACTACTGTACTTTTCCTGGATATTCCTTTTAATTTACGATGGTGATAGAAATCAAAAAATTAGAGCAAAAGCCAAGAACTGGGCAATTTGTCCATCCAGGAATAGGTCATGTTGTGAGGTAATGTTACAAGTCCATCTAAGGACTTGTCAAGTGCACAGATCAGAACACAGGTCAAACATACAGTACTGTATGTAGCACTACAGGTATTTATAGGACTGAGTGTACAATTGGGCATAAAATGGCCACCGACCGTTAAGACCAGCTGCAAGGTGGTTGACCCCTAGAGTTGTAGCAGCAGCATGCAAGTGAGCTCAGTGCTGCTGCTGTGTGCGAATAAATAAGGGGGGTGTCTAGGGACATGGCAGCAGTACAGTGCAAGTAACTAGGACAAAGTATAATAGGTTGAACATGGCACTAGGGGATTTTATACAAGCTGGTGCATAATAGGGCACAAAATGGCTTCCAAATTTTGGCAAACCCCTATGGATATAGCAGAGGCATGCAAGTGAGCTCAGTGCCATCATTGTGTGCGATTAAGTATGGGGACTAGGACACAGTATGCTAGATCAAACATAGCACTAGGGGAATTTATACGAGTGGGCACATGCTCAGGCACAAAATGGCCACTGAACATTGAGACCAGCCATGAGGTGGCCGACCCCCATGGGTATAGCAGCGACATGCAAGTGAGCTCAACACCACTGCTGTATGTAGCTAAGTATGGGGACTAGGAAACAGTATGATAGCATGAACATAGAACTAGGGGACTTTATACAAGCAAGCGCATACCGGTAGAACAAAATAGCCACCAACCATTGAGACCAGCCACAAGGTGGCTGACCCCCACAGATATAGTAGCAACATGCAAGTGAGCTCAGAACCACTGCTTTGTGTGAGTAAGTACAGGGACTAGGAAACAGTATGATAGATTGAACGTGGAACTAGGGGACTTTATACAAGTGGACACATTCTGGGGGTCAAAATGGCTGCCGACCATTGAGGCCAGCCACGAGGTAGCTGACCCCCACGGATGTAGCAGTGGCATGAAAGTGAGCTCAGCTATGCTGCTGTGTGTGACTTATTACTGGAGTGTGCATCTAGAGACAAGGCAGCAGTACAATATAGAAATAAGGCAATCAGCAGCATAGAGTACAATATGGTTAAACAAATTAGTAATTGCAATGTACTTACTGTACCAGCAGGATGATGCTGTAGTAATGTACTGTTACAGCTCAGGGTAGAAGCAGTAGTAAGCAGCAACAACATGACTTGGAAAATAGCAAAAGCTCTTGGAAGTCAGCAGAAGTCACAGAGGGTATCTCAGAGGTTCGTATTAATGATACGTTCTGAAGAGATGATCCGAGCAGCAGGTCTGCACTGTAAGGCACAGATTCACAGAGTGGATAGCTACCTGCCACTAAACTTGCATTTTATGCAGCCATAGGCAAAAGGACGCCTTCCTGCCAAAACTCTGATAGGTGTATTTGAATTCTGATCGACCAATGGTAGAGCAGAGTATCATCAGGAAGTTTCTGTTTGTTTGCAACCCAGGCTCAATGGCACCACACACAAAAGACAGCCTCTGTGGCAGAAAGGTTCTCTTTATGAAGTTTCCTGTCACAGAAGTTGTCTTTTGTGTGTGTTACAAGTAAGTGCATCTTTAGACCAGGCCAGCACTTATCTTACCCACTTGCCTACGCAAACTAGACATACGGTAGTAGCTGTTCCACCTATTGTGTACTGTGGGTCTCATTCAGAGCCGCTCGTAAGAGGCCGCTCGTTCGTTCCAAGCGATTTTCGCACATCTGTGCATGCGTATGGGTTTTAGTACGCATGCGCGAACCAGTCAGTGTGGTCAGAAATCGTGTGCTCGCAAAATAGCGAATGCCTGGTAATTTGAGTGACAGAGTGAGGCATTTGTGGGTGGTAACAGGGGAAGGTGCTTGAAAATGGGGAGTGGAGATCCGAACGCAGGCGTGGCAAACGGTCAAAATGGGCGTTTTATGGGTGTGCATAATTAACAAAGCAGCGTCATCGACCACGTCAGTTGGGTGTCTTTTAGCCAGAACTGCTCGCATGATTGCGGTAGGAAAATGCAACCACAAGAATAGCGAGCAGTTCATTCGCCTTTTGATGTACTCGATTAATCTAATAAATAGCGGAGATGACGTATGATGCGAGCGGCCAGGGGGCGTTTTATAGAAAAAAACGTCCGCATGTTTTGTTCGCTCATTCAGACATAGAGGCGTCAACAGACCGCAAAGAACGAACAGTCAATTTAAATAGCCGGCCCCTTTTTCTGGACGATCGAGTGCAAATAGCGTCCGGCTCTGAATGAGGTCCTGTATGTCATGTTAAGCCTTAGAGTGCAATGCAGATAGGTGGCATTACATAGAGATGCAGGAATGTGGACAGTGCCCGATAGTATACAGTATGGATGGCTCGTAATGAGTACAATATAATGTCTCTAGTGGTTTAGTCTTGACACAAAGTTATTATTGCAAGCAGTGCCCCTGAAGGCCACTGGAATTGCAAGGACCATGGCACAAATTGCAGTGTGTAACACTTTCATATTGCTTCCCTGCCCCCACACCCCTGTGAGGTTTGTGATGAATGACTCATGCTGACATGTTTTTGGGGAAGGGACTCATCCAGCATGATGTGTAAAATATAATGCATTGTCTATATCAGTTTACAGTCTAATGAAGCTGGGTGTCATGACTTGGAGGATGAAGGGATGAGGAAAGTGCAGAAAACGACATAAGGTTGAGCAGAGAACTTTAAAAGTATTGAACCTGAAATGATCTCTTTCTAAAATACTGACCATGTGTCTTTAAGCCAGGTATATTTACACCATATAGCGATGGTATACAATACGGATGGCCTGTAATGAGTACAATACAATGTCTATAGCAGTTTAGAATAAATACAGCTGGGTGGCTTAACTTAGAAATAAAAGATAATGGCAAATCTGGAGCAATGTATTAAGGGCCTGATTCAGAGCTGGACGCTATTTGCGCTTGTTCAGAAAATAGGGGTGGCTATTCAAATGAACCGTTCGCTCTTTGCGGTCTGTTCACACCTCTAGGTCTGAACGAGCGAACAAAACTTGCGGTCGTTTTTTGGAAAACTACGCCCCCTGGCCGCTCGCATCCTACGTCATATCCGCTATTTATTAGATTAATCAAGTACATCGACCAGCGTATGAACTGCTCGCTATTCTTGTGGTTGGTTTTTCCTACCGCAATCTTGCGAGCAGTTCTGACTATAAAATAACCCAGTGACGTGGTCAATGACGCTGCTGTATTAAGTATGCACACCCATAAAACGCCCATTTTGACCTTTCAGCACGCCTGCGTTCTGATCTCCACTCCCCGTTTTCAAGCACCTTCCCCTGTTACCACCCACATACGCCTCCTCCTGTCACTCAAAATAGCAGGCATTCGCTATTTAGCGAACAAACGATTTCCGGCCACACTCACTGGTTCACGCATGTGTATTACGATCCATACGCATGCGCAGTTGTGCAAACATCGCTCGGAACGAACAAGCGGCCGCTTATGAGCGGCTCTGAATCAGGCCCTGAGTTCGGCAGAGTACCTTGATAATATTGAACTTGAAATCTTCTGTCTTGATGAAATGCTGCACATGCATCTTCACACCAACGTAGATATGTATTCTAATAAAACACAGGACTCACACACCAAATGATTGAAACCTTTATTTAAAGTAAACCTGTATAGTAGATTACAAAAATAAATAAATAAAAAATGCTGAGTTACAAAATTATATTGTCCTCTTCCGGGCCTCAAATCCGAGGTGCAAGCTTTGGAAAGTTCTAACCTTATCCACTCACCCAAGCAAGCCAGCTGTAGCAGCTATTACACCTATTGGGTATGTCATGTCTAGCATGCATCTTTACACCAACATATACAATACAATGTAAATAGCGGTTTATAGTCTAATGAATCTGGGTGTCATAACATGGAGATGAAGGGATGAGGAAAGTGCGGAGCAATGCATAAAGTTGAGCAGGGTACTTTAAAAGAATTGAACTTTAAATGATCTCGCTTTCTAAAAAAACATGCCCGTGCGTATTTATGCCAGGCATCTTTACACCATGTAGCGACAGTAAACAGTAGAGATGAGTGGTTTGGATTCTGAGGAATCTGAACCGCTTCGATAAGGTAGAACCCGAGTCCACCTCGAATGCAAGTTCAGGTGTTCTCGCCTAACTCGGATTCCACCTCAAGGCCGAACATCAGCCGGCTGGTGTCAGATTCTCATGAGACTCGGGTGACTTTCGGCCTCTATAAAAGGCACGGCGCCCAGGACTCGGCGCCATTCTGCTGAGAGAGAGGACAAATTCACTTCAGTGAACTTGCCGCTGGACATCAATTACTTTCAAGGGCATTAGCCCTCTGTGATAACCACTATGTGTGTGCTCTACGACTGGGCATATACCTACTTTGTGTCTATAATATACAGTATACAAGGTCAAGCTCCGTGACTGGGCACATAACTGTGACTTTACTGGGCATAAGCCCACTGTGTATACAAGCTCTGTGACTGGGCATAAGCCCACTTTACTGGGCATAAGCCCACTGTGTGTATACTGTATACAAGCTCTGTGACTGGGCATAAGCCCACTGTGTGTATACAAGCTCCGTGACTTTACTGGGCATAAACTAACTGTGTGTATACAAGCTCCGTGACTGGGCAGTAGCCCACTGTGTGTATTTGTATACAAGCTCTGTCACAGGGTATAAGCCCACTGTGTGACTGTATACAAGCTCCATGACTTTACTGGTCATAAGCCCACTGTGTGTATACAAGCTTCGTGACAGGACATAAGCCCACTGTGTGTATACAAGCTCTATGATTGGGCATTAGCCCACTGTGTGTATACAAGCTCTGTAATTTTACTGGGCATAAGCCCACTGTGTGTATACAAGCTCCATGACAGGGCATAAGCCCACTGTGTGTATACAAGCTCCATGACAGGGCAAAACCCTACTGTGTGTATACAAGCTCTGTGACAGTGCATAAACCCATTGTGTGTATACAAACTCCGTGACAAGGCATAAGCCCACTTTGTGCAAACAAGCTCTGTGACTTTACTGGTCATAAGCCCACTGTGTGTATACAAGCTTCGTGACAGGACATAACCCTACTGTGTGTAAACAAGCTCCATGACAGGGCATAAGCCCACTGTGTGTATACAAGCTCTGTAATTTTACTGGGCATAAGCCCACTGTGTGTAAACAAGCTCCATGACAAGGCATAAGCCCACTGTGTGTATACAAGCTCCATGACAGGGCAAAACCCTACTATGTGTATACAAGCTCTGTGACAGTGCATAAACCCATTGTGTGTATACAAACTCCGTGACAAGGCATAAGCCCACTTTGTGCATACAAGCTCTGTGACTTTTCTGTGCATAAGCCCACTGTGTGTATACAAGCTCCGTGACTGGGCATTAGCCCACTGTGTGTAGACAAGTTCCATGAAAGGGCATAAGCCCACTGTGAGTATACAAGCTCCGTGACTTTACTAGGCATAAGCCTAATATGTGTATACAAGCTCCATGACAGGGCATAAGCCCACTGTGTGTATACAAGCTCTGTGACAGGGCATAAGCCCACTGTGTGTATGCAAGCTCCGTGACTGGGCATTAGCCCAGTGTGTGTATACAAGCTCCATGAAAGGGCATATGCCCACTGTGAGTATACAAGCTTCATGACTTTACTTGGCATAAGCCCACTGTGTGTATACAAGCTCCGTGACTTTACTGGGCATAAACTAACTGTTTGTATACAAGCTCCAAGACTGGGCAGTAGCCCACTGTGTGTATTTGTGTACAAGCTCTGTGACAGGGCATAAGCCCACTGCATGTATACAAGCTCCATGACTTTACTGGGCATAAGCCCACTGTGTGAATACAAGCTCCATGACAGGGCATAAGCCCACTGTGTGTATACAAGCTCTATGATTGGGCATTAGCCCACTGTGTGTATACAAGCTCCATGACAGGGCATAAGCCCACTGTGTGTATACAAGTTCTGTGACTTTACTGGGCATAAGCCCACTGTGTGTATACAAGCTCCATGACAGGGCATTAGCCCACTGTGTGTATACAAGCTCTGTGACTTTCCTGGGCATTAACTCACTGTGTATATACAAGCTCTGTGACAGGGCATAAGCCCACTGTGTGTATACATGCTTTGTGAATGGGTATAAGTCCACTCTGTGTATACAAACTCCGTGACTGGGCATAAGCCCACTGTGTGTATACAAGCTCCGTGACTTTACTAGGCATAAGCCCACTTTGTGTATACAAGCTCCGTGACAGGGCATAAGCCCACTGTGTGTATACAAGCTCTGTGACAGGGCATAAGCCTACTGTGTGTATACAAGCTCCGTGACAGGGCATAAGCCTACTGTGTGTATACAAGCTCTGTGACAGGGCAGAAGGCCACTGTGTGTATACAAGCTCCGTGACACCAGTTCACAGTGATAAATTAATATGGATCATGAGAATGAACCCAGAGGAGAGCAGAAGCAGCAAGCAATGCTAGCACTGCAGCTGCTGGAAGACCATCACTATCATTTAAAGCTGATGCTCAAGGGCATAGAGGCTTTAAAAAATTAGGGAACCTGAAATAAAAAAATCTAGATTTCACAGGGGCAAAGACAAAAAAAACCCTCTAAAGACTACTACTAGTGCAAAAAAAAGAAAATTTGCAACAAACCATTCACCACACGTAGTGGCAAGGAAAGGCTCAGGCATTGGTCTATATTTCTGAGTGGTGGTTCTGCAACTGTCAGTGAGGCATCTTGTGCCTCTCATGACAATAAAATACCTTTTCAATCTGACTATAGAAGAAGTGTAAAAAAATTTAAACCAATAAGGCAGTAGATCAAACTGTGTTTTCAGAAACACACATTTCAGAAATCCCTGAGGAGAGTCTAAGTGGGTCCACGAGTGGTGTTGCTATGTGTAAGCCTGACCTTTCAGAGAAGTCGCCCTCCACAGTTTCTGTTCCATCTATAGTTGTGGTGATGAGCAGTATTACCGAGGACATAGAAATTGAGGATGCCACGGTGGAATTGCAAGAGGATGAGGGGAATATATGTGCAGCTGATGCTGGCACTAATGAGGATGTTGAGGATGAGCATATTATTTGTATAAGTCAGGCACCAGTGGAAGCAGCTCTTGGCCAAGAAAAGAAGGCGATTGCCATGCCTGGGCATAGAACCAACAAATCCACATATTTTGTGTGGAATTATTTTTACTTAAACCCTGACAACATTTGTCAAGCCATTTGTAGCCGTTGTAGGTCCACAATTAGTAGAGGTAGGGATGATAAGCATCTAGGAATCTCCACGCTATTACATCATATACAGCGAGCTCATGACAGGTGTTTAATAACAGAAACTACTGCAAAAATATAACAACAAGCAGTCCAACAGATGCCTTCTCTCTACTAAATCCCAGCACTTGCTTATCCTCAGGAATGATCAGTGGTAGTTCAGCATCCAATTTGTTAATGCTATGTCACAGTGACTCCTCCACTTTCCAGGACACCTCAGAAGAAACTGAATCTTTGAGCCCTAGGCCTGCTGCTGCTGGGGGTGGATCTTCATCCCAGAAGTGGATCAAGAAGACTACTAGTAGTTTCCAAAAAAAATTGATTGACTATTAAATAATCAGTTGCAAGGGGAAGCAAGTATGACTGCTCTCATCCTGTCGCACAGCAGATCACTGATGCAATGACAGCTATGCTACTATCAGATCTGCATCCAATATCCGCAATTAATGCAGTGGGATTTACACAGTTAATTGAGGTTCTGTGTCCCTGGTACCAAATTCCATCTCGGTTTCATTTTACCTGAAAAGCCATTCCTCGGCTGTACCAGGAAATTAAACAGAACCTAATTATTGGCCTGCAAAATGCTATTGTACCCACTGTCCACTTACTGTAACCACAGATATGTGGACAAGCGGTAGTGGACAAACTAAAGATTGCATGACTGTAACGGCCCACTGGGTGGGTGAATCGCCTTCAGCAGCAGAAGCAGTATCTAACAAACAACACCAGCTCATTCTGAGGCAGGCAAATCTGTGCATCACCAGATTCAATAAGAGGCATACCACTGACAACCTCTTAGAAAACTAAGAAATGTCATAAAAACATGACTTACCCCACTTGGACTCTCCTCAAGATTTGTGATTTCTGACAACACTACAAATATTTTGAAAGCATTACAGCTGGGTGAATTCCAACACATCCCCTGTTTTGCTCACACAATCAACTTAGTGGTGCAGGGTTTTAAAAAAATGACAGGGGCATGCAGGAGAGGCTGTCTGTGGCCCAAAAAATGTCGGGACATTTTTGGCATTCAACAACAGCGTGCAGGAGATTGCAGCACCTGCAAGAGCAGTTTAATTTGCCCTGCCATCAACTGAAGCAAGAATTTGTTAATGAGGTGGAACTCCACCCTTTATATGCTTCAGCGGATGGAGGAGCAGCCAAAAGGAATCCATAGCTATATATACAACAAGCCATGACATTGGGAGAGGTGGGGGAATGTACCTTAGCCCATCACGGTGGAGAGTAGTTTCTGTCTTGTGCAAGGTGCTCAAACCATTTGAAGTTGCCACATGTGAAGTGAGTGTTGACACTGCTAGCTTGAGTAGGTGATTCCTCTGATTAGGCTTTTGGAAAGGCAGCTGGAAAAATTGAAGTATGAGATTAAACAAAGTGATTCCGCAAAGTATGCTGGACTGATAGATAAAGACCTTTATTCACTTCGCCAGGATCGAAGGGTGGCCAAGATCTTGAAATCTGATCATTATATTTTAGCAACCATGCTTGATCCTAGGTTTAAGTCATATGCTGTGTCTTACTTTACAACTGACCCAGATCTTGAAAAATCCAAAGCTCTCCTGGTGAGCAAGTTGGCAGCTGTAGTGACACATTGCACTACAATGACGTCTACTCCTTCGGTTTCTCCAGCAGCAGCCAGAAAAAAATCACCTTTTCCAAAAGACCCAGTGGTGATACAGATAAGTCAAGTCAACATTTTGACATCTGGTCGGGTCTAAAAGAATAGCTTAACACCAGTGACAACTCTACCATAACTCCATCTAATACGATTACCATCCAAAGTATGGTGGAGGATTATTTTCAGGACACTGTACAAGTAGACATGTCACAGAGTCCCTTTGAATATTGGAAGAAAAAAAGGCATTTTAGAGACCATTGTATAAACTGGCTTTCCATGACTTAAGCTGCCCACCCTCCAGTGTGTACTCGGAGAGGGTTTTCAGTACAGCCGGGAACCTTATGAGCGAATGACGTAGTAGGCTACTTTCAAAAAATTTTGAAAAAATGATGTTCATTAAAATTAACTGGAAATTTCTCGAGGAAAACCTTTCCCGCCAATCACATCATAGTACAGATACTTCTATAATAATGGATTCCAGCGGGGATAAATTAATATTGTGTGAGGAATCAGATGATGTACACACTGATGAGGGTGAGGATGGCAATGATTGTGACATCTTGCTACTGTAGACCTGTTGCCTTTAGCCGATTGGTAGCTTTTTTTGTGGGGGGTCCAAACAAACCAAGCACTTCAGCCACAAAGTGGCAGTCCCTGTTGCTGAAATGCCTGGTTTGTTAAAGTGTGCATGTCCTTTTTATTATCCAATATAAGGGTGGGTGGGAGGGCCCAAGGACAATTCCATCTTGCACTACCTTTCATTTCTGCCACTGCTGTGTGGCAATGTTTCATAGATGTGCTTTAAACTCTGGTGTCTATGCTACTGCGCCCCTGCTCTGACTCTTGGTAACAAGTCAGCTCACTGCAGCCTTTGGCCTATAATGGTGAAAACTATAATGTAAGCTGTGAGGTGGTCTAAATTGACTGTAGATGACTGGAAATTAATGTTATTGAGGTTAATAACACTCTAGGAAGAAAAAAATCCCAATGTATGTGATTTTAGCTTTTTGTCAATATTTGTAAAAAATCCAAATCCAAAGCCGGACGACAAATTAGAACCAAATCCGACAAAAACGGTCCGGCACACATTCCTAGTAAACAGTATGGACGACCTGTAATGAGTACAGTATAATGTCTATAGCGGTTTAGTTTTGACACAAAGTGATAATTTCAAGCACCTGAATCAGTGACTGTTTACACTGCCTGTACGTGATTGGCCAGCCTCTCATGGATCACCATCCACTGCTACAGTATTATATTCAGTACTTGAGTTTTCATCTGTGAAGCATTTACCACCCAGCAGTTAAACTGTGTTGTAGTCTTATACGGCATACAGTATGCCATGCTACACCATGACGTATATTGACAAGTTGTAGCAGGAAAGTCAGAATGCCACACTATGAGCAAAGATGTAGCAGGACACATCCTTAAGATATGACTAAGAATCTGGGCCATTGTCCATATACTATTACAAATGTTTCCCTGTCATATTTTCAATGAGTAAAGCATTTACCGGGATCAACATACTGTAAACTGTCAGTAATACAGATACTTAACCTGTTCCCTTCTAATGTTGTAACATATGATGTTGTGTGATTCCAATCAAATGCGCCTGTACGAGTGTTCAGCCATCTGTTCAGCTCCATAATGCATTTCTCATTGGACCTCAGTAAATAGATGTCTTTGAAAAAGTTGCAGGCTGAATGGAGATGGTGAATTAAGGGGCCAAGACTAATGTCAATTAAAATCTCTCCCTTAATGTGACCTGCAGAGAAAGATTGTGATGATTAAAATGGGCAATATGTTATATAATTATTGTAAACATTGTTCTATAATGTGATGTTATAGATACACAACAGCATCACAACAGTCATATTACTTCTTAAATGTATGAGGGATGTGGACTCAACCAAAAAGCCATCTTTATATCACATGCAATCTATTTTTCCTGGGTGTCTATTGAATAGAAACAACTCTGACTTCTGGACAATAACCTTTTTTGTCCAGTATTTATACAGTATATAAATAACGGGGGTGAATTTCCTATGAATTTACTAAGAAACTAAGATCTGCCTGTGAGGTTTGTGTATTGTATACTATAGTGAAAGGGTTAAAATAAAATAAAAATGGTGTGGTGGTACTGATGTGTGTTTCCCCCTATTTTTCTATAACCAGCCCTAGGCTGAACCAGCTGGGGTGGCAATGATTCAGCTTGGGGACACACAGCATGGGGACAAAAAGCATAGGGTCCCCTTGCCAAACCATTTTCCAGACCCAAACTGAACAGCCCAGGCCTCAGGCCTGGAAATCCTTGGAAAGTCACAAAAAATGGGGTCCCCCCTCATGAGGATCAACCAGATTTGGGCTGAAAGTCTATGGCTCTTTCCTGCACCCCTGGTGGTGGTGGGTATAGGGGTAATGGTTTAAATTAAATACTAATACAGTGGAATTACAAGTCACAGCCAGTCTGCCCTGTAGTTCTTGTAGAAACTAAAGTGCCAGCACACTTCAGGCACCTGTACCCCCACTGTGAAACAAATATAAAAAAATCACACTACACACACACTCAATGTTTTAGTTCTTTATTTCAAATTCACTCACTTACCCTCAGTCACACTTACCTGCCCTCACACTACATACTTACCTACTACCAGGTGTTGGTTGATCCGCTTGTCCAGTACAATCCGGTCTTCAGAAAATAAAAAAAATATTTTCCCAGAGCCCACAGACTGCTATACTGTATACAAACTACAGTGCTACCCGAATGACTGGAACCCCACAAAGTGTCCTGCACCTTAGCTGCTCTTAGCCAACCAGCAGCTGGTTACTATGAGAGTGGCCGTTGATTGGCTAAAAGCAGCTGAACTCTTAGTCAATCATGGCTAAGGTTAAAGTAAGCACATTTTTGAGGGGTCCCCACTTTCTGAGTTTGCTAGCCCTCGAATTACCAATTTTGGGGTTGAGATTGGTTTGTCAGGGTGACCCCATGCTGTGGTTTCCTTGGTGTGCCATTACCACCCAAGCTGGTTCAGCCAATGCTGGTTATAGGAAAATAAGGGAACCCCACATTGCTTTTTCCCCTGATTTTCCTGTTACAGAATAGTCTCACAGGTCCAGGGTTGGTTATACTTTTGGGGGTACCCCATCCATTATTTTGTTTTTAATTTGAACCCTTTCACTACAATATACAATAGAGAAGCATTCCATAGACCACACTGATATCTGCAGTGCTTCCACAAAACACGCTGCTGAGGAGGGGGTTTATTTTAAACTTTTTGTTCTGAGTTTGCTCCATTTATTATCATGTTTGCAGACAATTCTTGGTAAATACCCATGTTCTATTTTTGTCTATGGAAATAACTTGTGAGTTGTTTTGATGGTGTATTGACTTCTGTTTGTGTGTTTAGGCATATTTTGCAGATAGATTTTTGTGTTTGCCTTTAGTAAATCTCTGTGTTTGAAAATCAGGGAAAACTCTCATACATAGTTTTCTGGGAGAGGGCAGCCAGGTTGGTGCATTAGGGGTCATGGTCGTGACAATGGTGGGCAATGTGAGGGGCATGGTAGTGTGATTGTATTATCGCGGCTCCATCCCCACTATACAATTCAGAGCTTACTGGCATTGTAAAGTAGGGGTGGAGCTACGGTGATGCAATGCAGTGTAAATTGGATCATCAACCCCTCTGTACAACCATCTTTCACTCGGGTTTAGGATAAATTTTGGGGGTAATTATTTACAGTATAATTTCATGAGATTGAAGGCATGTGATTGGTTAGCAGCTACATCCTATTTTGACACAAAGGTCAGATTTCTAGAGCATCACTGCCTAACAATAATGTATGTAGAAATGATCTTAAGGTGCCTACACACTAGACAATGTGCTCACAATATGATATGAGCAATTTCCCTTGTACTCTCCACGGCAGCTTCCAGGCTCCCCAGGACATGATATGGTGCTAAAAAGTGTCCAACTTGACAATAGATCTATCGTGCACAAAATTACCTATTGCACAAAATCATGTTTGAGATTGGCAAAATCTTACCTAGTGTAGGTCAGATCTGAAGATGCGCTGTGTGGCACAAGGTCACATGCATAGGCATCGTGAGTGGACATCCACAATTTGAACATATTTTACATGATTTGTCATTCCAATGCATTCAGAAAATTGGGTGAATCATGTAAAATATCATCTATTGTGTAAGCACCTTTACTTTTTTAATGAGCTTTACGTACAATACACATCAAATAAGCTCTCTAAAAGTGCCTATACACTAGACAATATTTTACACGATTCACCCAATTTTGATGTATCGGAATGACAAATTGTGTAAAATATGTCCAAATCTGACTAGATCTTTAGTCAGATTTGACACTTTTTAGCACCATATCATGTCCTGGAGAGCCTGGGATCTGCCTGGGAGAGTCTAGTGTGTAGGCACCTTAAGGTGTCGATTCAATTGGAACAACATGTAAATGCCAGCAATGGTACAGTACATCAACTCACCCCAGTTTCACCCAGAGTTTGCAGATTTTTATATGCAACACCATGGTGCTTTAAACAAAATTATGTGAGTTCAAGGCTACCATAAGTGTGATATATGTGCACACTTAATCAACGGGATCCTCACAGCTAATTGAATTGTCCCTTAAAACTTAAAAAAGTGTAGTAGAAGGCTTTGCTGTTGTGACAATAGAATCATATCAGACTACAGAAAGGATTTTTGTAAACATGTGATCACATGTCTTGCTGGTTATGGCACCTACTTTCCACTACAATTAGGAAAGTGACACCAGCAGCTGAAGACATGTGACTGAAAAACTCAGCCCATTCCAGTTTCCATCACATGAGCAACATACAGAAATTAATTTTGTTAGAGAAGAGCACACTTTGTCTGCAACCCTGCAGCTGAAGGGCACTAGGACTCCCTCTTGCTTTGCAAGCTATATACTTATTTTAAAATAAATTTGAAATGAGAGTGGAACACAAATATTTCAGATCATAGCCTTGCAACTCCCCTAAGTTCCCTAAGACTATGTAGCTTACACCACCTCCATTACCCTGTGGTAAAGTCAACCAGTGTAACAAAACAGGTAAAAGCTGAAACTATTGGACTATTAGGAGAGTACCTTCACCAAACATTGGACATCTTCACCACACTGGTCCAAGGACACCACTGGACAACTCTCCATGGCACTTTCTACTCCACTCCTCTGAATCATTAAAGAGCTTCAGCTCAGTGTCAACTCACCTACAACCTATACTGATCTACCATGAGACAGCAGGTGGATACTACCTTGTCTATGCCAAATGCACACACTGGACTCATTGGAACAATAGGACTATTACCAACTAGAGATATTTTTACCAGGTGCTCATCCAAGAAATCAACTGCACAATTATATATTTACCGGTAATGACAATTGCTCCATAGTCAAATACTATTCATCAATTTTTTTATAATGTTATTTATTGAATACTATTGTGGTTTTGGATGCAGTGGTGATGTTGGACACAAGCGGTCAATATTTATGTTTGTTCAAGCATCCAAGTCACAATGCACATCCATCCCAATGGAACGAATTTTGATGCAAGATCTGTGGATTTCAAAGGGCATTCCTAGGAGGTAACAGGTGGGTGGCTAGCCAGATATGGGTATGTCATGGGTGTGTTGCTGACAATGACTGCATCTCAGCACTCAATATCAATGACACTGGTCGCCATGTTCAGAGAAAATGCACCTGCAATAGATCTGGGGCAAGCTTTGATGTTGCGACTGATGGTGCATCTGAAGATGCAGTGATACAGAATAGCGCAGCTGCAAGTGAGCATCTCAGTAGGTTGAAAATTGCAGAATTAGCATAACGGGGCAGCTGTGGTAAAAAATCCTGCTGCAGCCGTGTCTGTGTGCACCCGTTAAGTGATCCATTCCATGTTATTGGGCAGTCTGCTTAAATAGACTATGCCATGCCATTCCCACTTACACGACATCTTCTTAAGATCTGACAAATATCAGTTCCCTGTAACATGTAAGCAGACAGGTTCTGACTTTTTAGACATTGCATTACGTTCAGAACTAATTGTTTAATAAAAAAATGTAAAAGCTGTTTCCTTACTTTAACAAATGCACCTACAGTAACACAGAAATAATGTAACCTTGGCAGCAAGATAAAATATAGTATATAGTACAGACCCATGCTGAATAGATGGTGAAGCTTCTCCATGGGAAATTTCAAGGCATCATCTCCAAAAATAATTTCTGCTGTATCAGAAAAATAAGTATCCAGAAGATTTCTTGAATCAAAGTCATGTACATGATAGAGCTTATGGGGGTTGCAGTCCATCTTGTATTTCTTGTATTATTGTATCACTGGTCGTTGACTGTCACATTTTTTATCTCTGGTACACAGGAGTTCTATTTATATTCATTAGGATCCAGCTTTTATCACATGATTGTCTATCTTCTTCATGAGTCAGTCATGGGAATGCAGATAATAATAACATAATATTTTATTTGACTTACATTATCATAGTATCTACCATACTTTCCATTTTACATTTATTAAAACTAAACATATATTTGAGTATATATACATAATATCTACAGTAAAAACATGTTCAAAAAATCAAACTCCTCCATTAAAGTAGATGTAAAATATGAGATCGGTTATTTTAGTGAACATTTATATTAGTACAGTGAGCAACAGAACTATCACAAGATCATCTGGGCCACAGTACTAAGAGGGGGGTGGACATGGCCAAATGTGGGTGCATGGTGACTGCCTTTTTGCTCTCTGCAGAAGTTTTATATCCCTCCGAAGCATAGTTAAACCTGGGCACCCTCTGGTGAGATTGGAGGACTGTCCATGTGCCTGATCCCTGCAGTGTGACATGGACCCTACAGTACATCGTCAGATTTGAATTGATCAGAGTAAATGGCTAATAATATTATTGATGTTAGTTTGGAAGGTACCACAATGCTCTGGAGCACTGAACAGTGAGGGGAAAAGCATACAGTACATATAACAGGGTGGACAAATAAAATTCAAAATTAAAACACAAAGACTAGTGGGTTAAGGACATAGTTGACTTTACATTTTTATTTGTAATCGTTTCTGTTTAATGTGATTCTGAATCAGAATTCACCCTAGATAGCAGAAGGCATCCCAATTAAACTATAATTCTTGGTTCGGTTACTGTCACCTGGGTGGTAATCAGGGGCATATCTATAATGGGTGCAGGGTGTGCAGTGTACATGGGCCCATGGGTACAGGGGGGGCCTGCACCGCATGTCCTGCACCCATATTATTTAAAATCTACCTCTCCGAGGTCCCACGCTGGGTGTCAGTGCTGTATAAAAAGCCAGAAAAATGGCCACTGTGGCCATTTTTCTTGCATATTGCGCATGCACAGTAGACTCCGGGAACACTCTAGTGCCTAGAGTCTACTAATGCTCTGGTGTCCTGCCAGCCACATCAGTCAGCTGCCGGCCACCGGGAAAAGAGTAGGGGGCCCCGGATGGCTAATGCACGAGGTCCCCCTTCTCTCTAAAGATGCCCCTGGTGGTTGTCACAACCAGGGCTGTGAGGGGTCTGGGTCAGCGGCACTTACCTGTCCGGACAATCTGGCAGGGTCCTTCTGGCAGTGGGGTGCAGGCACATGGAGGTCTGCACTGCATGCTACAGGGGTCTGGAGGCATAGTGTCCTTGCTGCTAGTGTGAGTATTGCACACCTTGGCAGTGCTGCAGCACGACATGGGCGCCACCATCTTGGATGTGGTCAGGTGACTCCTTTTGGCCAATCCAGTCAGAGCATTCCTGGGTATCCCTAGAAGCCAATCCTGCACTTCCTCTGATTTGCAGTCCTTTCATTGTCAGTACAATGTTATTCCCAATCTAGCTGGGTGTTAGTTTTCTGAGCTCCCTTCTATTCCTTGTTCCTGCTGAGTCTCACATATAGTATACTGCTCCAGGTTCCAGCCTCCCAGACACTCTGCATACCAGCGGTGCTACTCCCTACTACCACCACCAGAGGGAGCCCTGCTTAAGCTATCCTGACAGTCTGTGATCCTCCCGGATGTCCCAGTTACCTGTTGGGTGCATCCGCAGTCCACCCCAGGTGTATCTCGTCTCCAATATCCATTCTTCATCAGTGGGTCATTCATGAGCAACATACCTCTCAGACCAGAGTCCTTTCAATATCAGACATCTGCTCCTATAAACTCCCCTGAATCCAGCCCGGGTTCACCTCCACAAGTACTTAACCCTCTTGTGACAGTGGTAATGTCACAATTTGTTTGTTCTCTGTGACTAAACAGGTCCTGAAAACTCATGATCTCCAAAATACATAATCTCTATTATATGCTTAGTGGAATAGCCCCGCATGCAGTCAGATCATTGACAGCATGTCAACAGTTATGATGGCAATGTCATTAATATGTTGATATCTAACATAAAGATCTGGAAAATGTCAACCTGGATGAAATTGTGACGTAATGAAAATGTCCACAATAGCACAAGGTTACAATTAGGTGTAAGAGTTAAGGATACTTGACAATTGCATTGTCAACATTCTGAATTTGCCAACATTTAATCTGTGATGACATGCTGAATGTCAACATAGTAATTGTAGATATAATTCACATGTCAACATGCTGTCTGTCAACTTTATGACCATGGAGGGAAGAGGAAGACTCATGCACTAGCTATATTATCATACAATATATATATAACACTGATATCATAGCAAAATACTTAAAGGTCCTATATATATGTAGAGTATTGGTGCAGTATATATGGGTAAGATTCACCAGAGGGGACAATCTGATAAAAATGCCTTCTCTGGTGAGTCATTTCCCGACCCTTATATACTAACTTTATGACCATGATGACATTCTAATGTCGATATTATGGGGTGCACCAAATGTTGCATTTAAAATCCCAACTAGGTTATAGAAACTTCACAAATTTCCTCAAATTTCCAGTGTAATAATCTTGGTCTTTGCTGATGGCCTCCAGCACTACACTGATGACACAATTTGCTTGTGGGAGCACTAATGGGTTTGTGAGATTGTCTTTTTCAAGGTCACATTTCACAATCTGTTTTTTTGTTGTCCTCACCCCTATTTTTTTGTCCTCACATTGGCCACTGAAAGATGCAGACACAATAAGTAGTTATAATGTGGTTTCTATAAAATCATTTCATTTTTAGCAATGTACAGGGTTATTGGCTGTAAAAGTGGCAGTTGGTAATGTTCCAAGTTCTGATGGAATAGATGGGTGGTTTGGGATGTTTTTTGCAGGGTATTTGATTAGTTATGAAATTTCATTTTGTGGGGTAGGATTATTTAATAAGGTTTCAATAGCTGGATAAGTCACATTTAGAATAGCATTCCTTATTTCTTACAGTGGCGCAGAGGGACAACGAGCTTGCTTTTCTGATACCTTTTACAGTTTGTGGATTTTGGGCTTCTTTCTTTATGAGCACTTTAACCAATGACATACATAATTTTTAAATGTCCAAGAGTGACACATGTAATAATGTTTGTCCAGGCCCCACTCCGATCCTGCCCCTAGTCACTCCCCCGGTCCCACCCCCTGCCTATATGCGCATATCATATAAATAGTTTTTACCATTGAATTCTTATTATGCAATGGTTAGTAACGATCACATCGAAAGTTTCAATATTAGAAACCTATCCATCATATGATGGTTAGCTTCCGATTTTCATCCCTACCCAGGGGTCCTGAGCCAGATCTACAAAATAAATAGACTGTGACAATCAGCATAAGAACTAAGAAGCGCTGTTACCGAAGTTGCAGCACTGATCCCTATTGTATACATCTCTGAATCCCCCCCTGTATACAGATGTGTCTGTATATACCCTGGCCTCACTCTCAGGTCTGTGGTAACTTAACCAAGTTGAGTACATTTTTCACTCAAAATGTGCATCCTTCTAGTTTTTAGTGATTAATCTGATGTGTGATATTTGTACATCTGTAGAAGACTTTTGGTGTAGTGTAGATGGTGGCATTACTGTCTGAAGTCTGTACTAATATTTATACTAATTCTCTAATGAAAGGAGTATAAAATTTGCTGGTAATAAAAATGTATAAGTATGATAATCTAGATGATGTATAGGGTCTCTTGTTTTCTTTTTCTGTCATTCACGTCCCCGTTGGTATGGTGTTTGTTTCATAAATACATAGGAAAAAACAGACATGGCATAATTTGTAAGAAAATCCACTAAAAAGTTATTATTGGCGTTCACTCAATTGCTACAATGGGTAAAAATAGAGCATGCCCCACTCATTATGTAAAGATGGGATTGTCTCTTAAAAAGGTACAGTACGTTTAGGCACTTGGGTGGTAATTGAAAGCCTTTGCTGATACTGATCTTTTGATTGTTTGTCTACATATAATTATTGGTTACAATGAAGAAAGTTGTACAAGATTGAGGTGGCTCATTGTAAACATAAACTATTATTGTTTTGTATTATTGCTACACATATATTTATTTTATTTGTATTGTTATTGTTTTTGTATAAATTGGGGTCAATCAAATTATGTGTGAATTGTGAGTTGCTATTTTCTCTTCGAATTTGCATACCAAATTAATTTTGCAATCCAATTTGCAATATGCACTGAACCAGTCAGAGTGAATTTTTTCCATTCGCACCTCCCTGATGGTGAAAGATAAAAAGGAAAATCTTTATTTTAGAGTTCAAATGTTGGGACACTGCTAAACCCCTTGGACAGCCCCCTAATGACTAATTAGGCAATTGGAAGTTTTTAATAAGCTTAATAAGTCCAATAATTATATGTAATTTTTGGGTGTTATAAGGCCTCAAATTGCCACAAAATAAGATTTTAATTAGTTTAGGCACCCCAAATTTAAATAGAGTATTTTTTAATTGAAAAATAATTGTCTTCACAATCTAGAATTTGAGGTCTGGAACCTGACATCTAGAGGATGTGGGTGGGCCCACAGGCAGTGATGCCCACCAGGGATTTCCTTTGTTTAGGTAAAAGGTGTGGGGGGAAATGTGCTTTGGCCCGTGTCCACTTGTATAGGATATGCTACATAGCAGTCTGTGAACAGGCCACTCAGTGACATTGGTATAAGTGGCAGGTGAATAGGATAGGTTACCTAGCAGTCTGTGAACAGGGCACACAGTGACATTGGTGTGAGTGGTGGGTGAAAAAGATAGGTTACATAGCAGTCTGTGCACAGGGTACATAGTGAAATTGGTGTGAGTGGTGGGTGAATAGGATAGGCTACATAGCAATCTGTGCACAGGGCACACAGTGACATTGGTGTGAGTGGTGGGTGAATAGGAGAGGTTACATAGCAGTCTGTATACAGGACACACAGTGACATTGGTGTGAGTGGTGGGTGAGTTACATAGCAGTCTGTGCACAGGGCACACAGTGACATTGGTGTGAGTGGTGGGTGAATAGGAGAGGCTACATAGCAATCTGTGCACAGGGCACACAGTGACATTGGTGTGAGTGGTGGGTGAATAGGGGAGGATACATAGCAGTCTGTGCACAGGGCACACAGTGACATTGGTGTGAGTGGTGGGTGAATAGGAGAGGATACATAGCAGTCTGTGCAAAGGGCACACAGTGACATTGGTATAAGTTGCGGATGAATAGGATAGGCTACATAGCAGTCTGTGAATATGCCACACGGTGACATTGGTGTGAGTGGTGGGTAAAGGCACTGCTGCCACCAGTCTGTGTAATGTTACTGGTCAAGTGGGCCACTCCCATGACTGAGCCCCTATGCAAAGCAATACAAATAGAAAACTTGAAATAAATAAAATGTTGGCAGAAGAGATTACATTGTGGGCAAAGCCATGGACAACAGCTTGTATTTATTGGAATGGGTATAATATGCCGGTGTATCAATTGCCAATCTTTGAAATCCCAATGGTGCAGAATTCCGACAGGGGCTGGTAAGTACCCTAACCCTCCCTTGGTGGATATATTGATACAAATAGTTAACTATGTGTATCAATATATAGCACTAAGAGGAGCCATTTTAACATTGGATATAAATGAACTGCTGTATGCTCACATATGATACTTATACAAGAATTAAGCTGTGGATGATACAAACAATGGAAGTATAGATTGTTGTTTATGTGTTTAATTTTATGACTGTTTCTTTTATACTCTTAATAAAAATATATTATATATTGTATATGATTCCTGGGGTCTAAACAAGCACACCCAAAGGTGAACAATTTCGAACTCACCTCTTTTTATTATAGCTTATATTAATAAGCTAGATAATATTCTAGATGGAGCTTTGAACAATCATTGGATTAGTCAGGACATCCATGGATTTGTGAAAACACAGTTCCCTTATGTCCCATACTGTATTTATTGCCTAAAATACACAAGACCCTTGATAGACCACCGGGGCAACCTATAATCTCTGCCCGAAACTCCTTGTTTGCCCCTGTGGCTCAAAATCTGGATCATTACTTACAAGGTTGTGTGGTTAAGATTGGAAGTTACCTTAAAGACACAAGTGATTTACTAGAGAAGATTAGATCTTTATCTGTAATTGACAATGGCATTCTAGTAACTTTAGATGTGTCATCTCTGTACATGGTTATCCCACACGAAGGGGGTATGGCAGCAGTGAGGAGAGCTCTTCTGGAATCACATGTGGGACCACCACCTATAGAATTCCTGATGGAATTACTTGAATTGACACTAACCTGCAATTATTTTAGTTTTGGAGAACACTACTACCTCCAGACGGCTTGAACCCCAAAGGGTAGTATCATTGCGCCGGCTTACGCCAATCTTTACATCGACGCTTTTGAGAGAAATTGTGTGTTCCCGCTGTTTGGAGGTAGTATTGGTTTCTATCAGAGATTCATAGATGATATTTTCCTCATTTGGAGTGGTTCTGAGGAGGCTCTCCTTGAGATGTTGGAATATTTAAGTCAACTTGATAATCCTATCAAGTTAACTATAGTCAGATAGATTTTATAGATGTGACTTTATACACCACTGATACAGGTTATGGTTATAGACTGTATAGGAAGCCAACCAACCGAAATACTTTTTTGGACTACATGAGCCATCATCCTTACTCTTTAAAACGTAATCTACCTGTGTCCCAGTTCTTACGCGTTCTTCGCAATAACTCTGATAGGACGACAGCAGAAATCCAACTTGGAGAGATGCAAGAAAGATTTTTGTCTAGAGGATACAATCCTGACACCACTGAGAGATGTCTGACTAAGGCAAGGAAGATCTTTGATGAAGGAAACTATAGGAGACATGAAACTGATACAGTAAATCCCTTTGTCATAACAGCAACTTTTGATACAGCAGGGCCACTAATTCACAAGTCTATACATAATCACTGGCATGTTGTCACAAGCGATCCTATTTTTAAGGGGCGATTACCTGGGAAACCGCTGATGAGCTTTAAATGGGGTCGTAACCTCAAGGACATACTTTTGAGGCCAGATATGATCAGGTCTCAAGAAGCTCCAACATGGTTAAATTCATTAAAGACTGGGTGTTATTGATGTGTGAACTGTACTACATGCAAAAGCATGATGACTGGACAGCTCTTCCACCACCCCCACACAGGATGCAAGATCCCCATTCAACATCAGGTCACATGCACATCAGACCATGTGATTTATATTTTGATATGCCCTTGCTCGTTTTATTATGTGGGCAAGACCGTCCGCCCATTCCGTGACAGAATGGCGAACCACAGATCTTCAATCAGATCAGCTTTGTCAACTGGACAGTCAGATAAGCCGGTTGCTCGCCACTTTCATGAGACCCATCATGCTCTATCCTCATTAAAATGCATGATCATTGATTGGTTGCCCATCCCGAGAAGAGGGGGTGACCGTGCTAAGTTACTATTGAGGAAGGAGGCGTTTTGGATGCACAAGTTGGATACTATCTATCCTTGTGGCCTCAATGATGCTATCCAGTTAGGAATATTTCTGGATTATTATACATTGGGGGTGCACCAATCAGATCTATATATTATATTTTTTTATATATATATTTTTCTACATTTGTTTTTCATAAATTCAATTTTTATTTTTATAGACTTTTGATTTTTCTTTTTTAAATTTTTTCAATATTTGGTCGATTTGGCAATACTATACAGTCTTTTAGCCTTAGAACACACTTTGGTTTTAAATATGTACCATTTGATATGGATTTAGTTTATCTTTTATATAATGACAAGGCTTTGTCATGTAAATATGATAAGGATTGTTTTCTTTTATATCAACAGCATTTATAAGTGATTATATATCTTGTCCTTTTCCCCCTCCCTTCCCCCTCTTTTTTCTCTTTTCGTTTCCCTTATTTCATTGGTTATTATGATTGAGATATTTTTGTTGTCATTATTAACCCCACGCATGCACTGGTTTGGTTAAAATGCCTATTTAGTATCCTTGAGCGCTGGTTGCCTAACAACCTACATGCATCAGTGTTGACTGCCCAGAAGTAAGATTGGTCTAGTAGGTGGCTCTCTGGCATGCGCTCCAACTGTAGGAAGTGAGAGGCAGTAGAGCACATGTGAGCAGCTGCCATCGGGACTCCCACGGTGCTACATGGTGAGACAACCATGGTGCTTTCTTGTCAGCAGGTATGTGCTTTAGATCTACACATGAGATTTGGCTTGCAGATCACTTTGTGGATTGATCTGTATATTTGAGATGATCTATTAATACAATATATTGCTGCTCGGAGTGAGTCATTAAGGTTGCATGGGAGGGGCCATAAGCTACTTAATTGATTAGGTGGGTATATAAGGGGGATATGCATCACTTGTTCTGGTATCTTGACAAAGGTCCAAATGTAGAACCGAAACGTTGATCCCGCAATTGCTGTATTTTATCCATTTGAATAAAGATTATTACTTTAAGAAGACTGGTGAGTGCACCCCATTTTTTTCATTTCATGATATGACCGTGAGTGGTCATCTTTGGGTTAGCCATCCCAGCATTAATTATTAAAACGTGAGTGTGGACACATCTCTATCTATCTATCTATCTATCTATCTATCTATCTATCTATCTATCTATCTATATATATATATATCGTAGAATTAATTGGGTTGCAGCATTTATATGTTTTGTACAGACAACTTGGTAATTACTAGGGATGTGCAGGCTTGGATAGGTTCGAATTTTCCCACCAAGTTAGGATTTTTTCTGGTAAAAAATGGGTCTGAGAAGGAGGCAAAAGGTCATATTTCATGGACAAACATCATCTTCCATGGACTTTTGTCCAGGAATAATGATGTTTGTCCATGAAAGATGACGTTTTGCCTCTTTCTGAGATCTGATTTTTCGCGGGAAAAATCTGAACTTGGCGGGAAATTTCAAACCTATCCGAGCCTGCACATCCCTAGTAAAAACTTAATAGTAAGCATAAATGTGCATAAATTAGACACTGTGATACCATATGCCTCCTGACATCTCATAGCGTGCGCAGAAGTTAGCAAATCCTGAGTGAGGTCTGACCTGCCTTAACTGTGCATCTGGGTCCAATGTTACTCGATGAAACTGATTATTTTGTTATGTTGCCCTAGTATACAGAGTAGGGGAAGTGGGTGTCCTTTTTTCAAGCTGGGTACGCAATGTGAATAAACACATCTATATAGCACCGCTGATATTAGCAATGCAGTTGCGTGCTTATAAGCAGAGTAGCGATCCATGCTAAATCAGGCCCTGAGTTTTCTATTTACTGTGTGTTAAAAAAGCTAGGACACCTTGGTGCTGTCCACATCCTCTATACCACAGGTTCTCAAACTCGGTCCTTAGGACTCCAAACAGTGCATGTTTTCCAGATCTCCTCACATAATCACAAGTGAAATAATTAGCTCAACCTGTGGATCTTTTAAAATGTTTCAGTGAGTAATTACTACACCTGTGCACCTACTTTGTGACCTTCAAAACGTGACTTTTGTGGAATCCTGAGGACCGAGTTTGAGAACCTCTGCTCTATACTAATTCATACATATGTGTTCTCATACACTGTTGCTCAAATCAATTGCAAATAGCCTTTCTCGGAGCAAATATTCCAGTCATATGAGTAGATAAATCGTAATAACAAATGTTGTATGCATTCCCAGGGACAAACATCAATAGAAAATTTTAAAAAAAGTTTGAAATTCAGTAGAAAGGGCCAAGTGAGAAGATATGAAGTGCATGTGAGATGACATATGTAGGGTACTGACACAACTGTGAAGTTAAGCCTTTTGCTCTTAGGTTACTCTTGCTGGCTTTGGCACAAATCTCGTGGACTTAACTATGCAGTTAAAATAGCTGTTATTAATCTAATTTATAGTTACTCATATGCAACAGATTTCATACGGATAGTTACCAGATCCTGTGCTTTATAGGTTACCTGGCTAAAAATTAATGTAGGAAAACCAGCTATGACAATACCTTCATATGCAGGAAGGCAATACCATCATAAATAATATCCATTCACAATAGGTCAATCTCAGGTAATTTTCATAGACTTCATCCAGTTTAATAAGGTCAAGATATTACAATATATTCTAGTGTGTACTAGTGTGTAGTATTTCTTGTCTGGGTGGACTAAATTTTATGTAATTGTCACAGCAACTGCATCTGTCTTAGCAAATAAATGAGTGCAGAAACATGTCTGTAGATATAGCATACACATATATATCTGTCTATATGCAGTACATATATATATATATATATATATATATATATAATAAAATAAATTTCCAAAAAATTCAAAAGTTCTTCATTGGCCTGAGGTCTTACAAATGGGGCTGCACTGGGTTAGTGGGATTCCAAAAGTAACATTATAATGTTTCACCTTATAAGAAACTGTTGCATCAGTCTATGAAATGATTTGACATTGATATACAGTATTTCTTTCAGCAATCAAATACCGGGAGAAAGTGCCCGCGCTTGCGCCGACCGGCCGCCGCTGCTACCCCGAGGCGCTAAGCCCCGCCCCTGTCATTAAGCCCAGCCCCGTGATCGCGGAGCCCCCCGCGTTCCTCCCCATGCGACCCCCCTCCCTTAATATCACTTTTATTGCAGTCATCGGTGCTCCTTTGATGTCTTCCATACCTCCGGTCAGCTGATATCCCATACTGCACTGGGACCCGATCACCTGATGACTGGGCCGCAGTGCACTGTGGGAGACCAGCTGACCAGAGGGAATCATCACTGGAGCCCCGACCACCGGTCCCTGGAGTCAGATAAGTGAATTTTTCTTTGTACTATTTTTTTTTTTTTGCAGTGAATCAGCTTGCGGTCTTTTTAGACCACACAGCTGATCACTGGGACCGGCTCCGGGCTCTGCTCTGCCTTTTAGAGCAGAGTAGGAGCAAGGTAACCGGGGGAAACCCTGGACAATGCCACCTCCAGGTGGCGTTATTATCACAGGGCTTTCCCCGATATTTTTTTATCATTTATTTTTAGTAACTTTGGTCGGATCACATTTCCCATTACAATTATGGGAAATGCGATCTGCTTACTAAAAGTAAGTGATAATTATGGGTTGGAGCAGAATTTTATGAATTCTACTCCAATTGCCCTGTAATAACTATAGGTGATACTAAAATAATGTGAAAAGGGTGTGAAAACACCCTTTTTCACTTTATTTTAGTCAAAATAATGTTAATAAATAGAGCCCCAGGTGAGTAGCGTATGTCCTGGAAGGAGGGGGGACAGGCTATTCCATGACCCGGGGGAGGGGGACGTGCTTAAGCAGCATCCCTTTGCTGGCTTCAGCACATGCCTATGATTGCAAGAAAAATTATCCTAAAACAGATCAGCCACAGGATATATTGCAGGACTTTCCAGTGGAACCTACTAAATAAAAGATATCAAGTGAGTAACTTTTTTTCAGCACTATATACTACGCCATTTTCCCACATCTCTATAAGCGGGAAAAAAGTATCACCCTGTATTAATTAGTCCTAAACCAGATAATGGTATATGGAACTGCATGCTGGGAATTTCCACCCTAGAAGTGACTGTAATATTTCTTATCTAACAGAAGTGAAGTAATGACATTGAACAAAATCTGACAAAATACATGTAGATAATAAAGGGAAGGTTTAGCTTTGAAGCAACATACATTTTATGTATTTTAACATGCTTTAGACTAGTGTATTCACAATTTGTATAACAAGCCTTTGCAGATGAGTTGTGTTATTTTTAGGTACATTATTATACTGTGGGCCTGATTCTAATACCCCTTTTACACCAAGCTAAAAATCCCGGGTGAATATGCATCAACCCAGGATTTTTGTTGGTGTAAATGGATCCACCCGGGTCCAGGGACCCGGGGATAGAACTCGAGAATTTTGCATGGTTGGCCATGGGTCATTCCCTGCCACACTGCTGTATAAATGGTGCAATCTGGGTCATGATGACCCGGATCGTGCTGCAATTCTGCCGATTGGCTGGCTTCAGTGGCGCTTGGAGATGATGTTATCTCCAAGTGTCACGTTCAACGCCGGAAGAACCTGGTCACTGCTGTCCCGGCTCCTGTGTGAATGGCGCTGACTCGGGAATATCCTAGGTCAGCGCTTGGGAAGATCTGAGTCTGATCCTGATTGGAACCCTGTACCAATCTCCAGGTCAGACGCAGAACTTTGGTATATCAGCGGTATGAGTCGGACACGGACATGGCTGCATGTTATGCAGGAGCTACACCTGCATCTGCTAATTCTATGTCCAATTTCTTTAAAACTGAAAGGGCCTTGTACTAGTATAAGCACAAGGAGTAATAATGTAAGGTATGATGGAGATGCGTTGCGCTTAGGTTAAATTATTGGGGTTATGGGTCAGGAGCTGCTATATAAAAGGGATCACCACCTCCATTTTCAGAAATATAGTAAAAGTTGGATTATATAGCGCTCACCTTTTTGTGTATAGTATGATGGGTTTATAACTAAATTTGGTTGACAGATTGATTTACTACATAGGATAATGTAACCAGCTCACACTCACCTTGTGAGGTTTATGTGTTTTTCTTTGCTAATAGTAAGTTTCATAAAATGTTGACAATGATATTCCAGTATAATATAAATGAATTTTATTTTAGCTCATATAAATATGTTAAAATAAACAAACAGACATACTGTAGATAATGTGGGGGAATGTACTGGTGGAAAAAAATGGGGGAGGAAGGGGGAAAAATGAATGTGGGAACACACAAAAAAGGGAAAAAGTAAAATAAATTAAAAATAAAAATAAATATGAGATGAAAAATGAAGAAAAAACAGATATAAAATTACAATTATAATCCATGAATTTGTATATTCAAATCAGTCCAATACTGAAGAAAAGATTATAAAGGATATTCCACAAAAATCCTAGAGATCCGCCTGTTATACAGTTGCCAAATTAGTAAATAGACATTGTATCAATTGAAATAGATGTGTTAGACCGTTTCAAAGATGTCAGCCAGGAAAATTCCTATCCAGATAGGCACCTTCGATATAGTGGGTGGTCTATGGTAACAGAAGTGATTTCTGTAAATGTTAAAGTCCTTATGAGAACTGGACCCACCCACTGTGGTTAAAACTAGGCTGTCCACTCTGCTGTGGCTGGCAGTCTCTCCCCGATAGCGATGTACTGAGGAAGGTAAATAACCGGGCTAGAGCAAATACATACTGCAATGGCTGGAAGCATGTATAGCGTTCCCTACAGTTGTGGCTGAAACGGATGCCTGATGGTGTTCCAGGATAGAGTGCAGGAATGCTCAGGCAGCGGGCACTCAGGGGTCTATTTACTAAGCAGTGTTAGTAGACAGAGTGAAAAGTGATAAGAAAGTGATAAGGTGCCAGCAAATCAGCTCCCAACTGTCATCTCACAGGCTGTGATTGAAAATGACAGTTGGGAGCTGATTGGCTGGCACCTTATCACTTTCTTATCACTTTTCACTCAGTCTCCTAACACTGCTTAGTAAATAGACCCCTCAGTCATGTTTCCCAGCACCAACAGCGTTTCCTGTTGTAGTGCACAGACTTAGCTTACCTTCAATAAATATAAGGAAAAGACTCTATTCGGGGTGCGCAACACCTGCAGCCTACAGAACACACAGAGAAAAGAGATTGACACCACACTCTTATAGAAATATATACCAGAAAAGGGAACCGGTATATGCCAGACCACCTCAATCTTCCCTCCCAATCTGCTCTGCACCCACACTGTTCAGCTCCACCCCTCTTTCTGATGCTCTGACCCCCTATACTCTGATTGCTGCTGCCCATCCTGTCCCTCGCCTCCACCATCCCTCTGCTTTACTGTGTTCCAATACCCCCACTCCCATACGCAGGGGCGCAGAGAGGGGGGGAGAGTGGGTACTAATTACCTGGGCCTGGGCTTGCTGCAGGGGCCCGCCTGGGCCCAGTTCTGGCACCGCTCCCCCACCCTCTTAAGTCACAGCAGCCCAGCACACAGCAGTGTGCACTGGGAGACTTCTCGTGGCTGCTAAAGCAACAGCCGAAGCCGTCTCCTATGCCTATGGTGGGAGCGTTCATGCTGATCGCACCCCCCATTGGCTGTGTGCCAGGCTGAGGGGCACACAGCGCCCCCTCCGCAGTTCACAGTGCTGCTTTGTGGCGCTTAAAAAATTATTTTATTTATTTTTTCTAAGGGGGCATGGCCACGCCTCCTGCAAAAAAGCCATGCCTCCTGTCACCTGGGCCCGGTGCGGCTCTCGTTGGCCCTGCCCATACTTACCCAAATGGTCAGTCCTCCTTGCCTTGGTCTGTCCTGTCTCCTAGTGAGAGCAGTTAGAGACAAGACAGACCTTACACAATTATTATATAGATTGTTATATGCACTTTGTGCTAATTTTAAACTTAAACTATTATTGTATAGTTATTGCTTTTGTATGCATTATTAATTATTATATTATTCCATTTTATTATGTTCTGATACCTGCCATGTTATGTACATGTGAGTAAAATATTATACTTTAGATTAATTCCAAGCAAACACATTCATCAAAGTTTCTTTGAACTCCAGCCTCATCTTGTAAAGAAATCAAGAGGATTGGTTGATAACTGAATTTATTTATTATATGTGTGGCTGTGAAATCTATGAAACCACTCAAAGATCACAAAATTAAGTGATAGATCTTAATCAACTATAAAATTAACTTATGTGTAAATATCCATAATCAGTTCATATAATTCTTGTACTACTATTGACAAATCATCTGCAATTATTTAATTTAAGATTAACAGTGGCAATGTCACATGAACATCTGATATCTACGTATTTTTCCTGACTTATTAGGAGTATATTTACTAATGGGAGAGTTTTTAGAAGTGGAGATGTTGCCCATAGCAATCAATCAGATTCTAGCTATTATCTTCTAGAAGGTGTTAGATAAATATTAAGTAGAATTTGATTTGTTGCTATGGGCAACATCTCCATATTTAAAATCCTGCACTGTAGTAAATATACCCCTTAGTTGCATTTATGAGCTGTTATGAATATAAGTGAATCATAATCAGCAAGATCACTCACTGACTTTCTTCTTTGTACATCACAATGATCAATAATAAACCCTTCTCCTATAAGAACATTTCTTGCATAGTCCTCATCACAGTTGTACAAATGGAACTTGTCCTGCCCAATCATGTAATAAGATGCATTTAAAGATCCAAATAATATCAGGCGTCCTCCAGGTTTCAGTAACTTTGATATTTTCCTCAGATATCGGAGGTAATCTTCGTGGTCTTTGCAGATGACCATCAGCAGCCAGACACTGATCACACAGTCGGCTTTTGGTAGCACCACCGGGTCGGTGAGGTTTTCTTTATCCATGTCACATTTCACTATTTATTTTATGGCTGTCTTCAGCCTCATTTCTTTGTCCTCACATTGGTTACTGAAATCACAAACAAAAGAATTGTCATAGAGAAGTGTGTAAACATGTTGGCCTCTTAGCAAATTCGCATTTCCACCAGTTTATGTATCAATGTAACACGCGGTTTATATGAAAACATTGAAAAAAATGTGTGTATGTGTGTGTTTACACCTTCTGCCTGGAGTAGTTGGGTAGTTTGGGAAGATTAAAAATTAGATAGACATATGAATGTGACTAGTTCGTTTTCTAGAGATAGAAAATTTACAGAGGCCGATGTATAATAAGATACTACTTGTTTATTGTTAATGGTCTGAGCATTAAAATCTACATACTACACACAGCCATTGGAATTGAAACACATATTTTTAATTATAAAATGTCAATGATCTGTCGTTTGCACAACTGTGTGAATTACAGTATATCTTCTTTATGTAATGCTACAGTGCAGCACCCGGCTCTTGTCACTTAGGAGTCGGCACTTTGGTGTCACCCCTGGGTGGGTGACAATGGGGTGCGGCCCACATCCCCCTTGTAATGCCACTGCAGCCATGCAACTGAATGTGCAAGAACTGAGATGCCCACTTTGAGCATTTTGTACACTCAAATGCTTCTTGATAGTATGTACTCAACCAGGGGCGGATTGGGATGGAAAACCAGCCTGGGAAATTTATGGAAGCAACCCTAATGGGGGTGGGGTCTGTCGAGGGGGTGGGATCCCTTCTCATAATGCCTGATTCTGACTTGGACATAGTTGCAACTGTCCTTGCATCTTTTGCTAGTTTCGTCTGTGATTTTAAGCTAATTCCGCTATAATGTAATTCCCTGGTGTATAGTCCAAATATGCAAGGACGGAGACACCCACTTCCAGTGTCTAAGGGGTCTATTCACTAATCCATGGAGAGAGATAAAATGGAGAAAGATAAGTCCTAGGCAATCAGCTCCTAACTGTCAGTTTACAGGCTGTGTTTGAAAAATGACAGTTAGGAGCTGATTGGCTGAGACTTATCTTTCTCCATTTACAGAGGCGGGCTGGGCCGGGGGGTAGGGTACCATGTGCTCCCTGGGCTGCAGTGCCATATACTGTCCGGGGCTGCAGTGGGCAGACTGTGTCTCTGTGACACAGGCTGCACCACGTGCATAGTGCTGACAGGACGGAGTGCGGTCAGGACTACACAGTGACTGACAAACACACAGCCGCCTACTCCGGCAGCTGTGTGTTTGTTTTAAGCAGCAGCCAATGAGAGTCTGTCAGACTCTTACTGACTGCTGCTGTGCCCACTGCAGGAGCTGATCCATCTTTCAGCTCCTGCAGTAGGTAATTGGAGAGATGGCTGACGGGGGAGAAGCAAATGCTGCTTCTCCCCCGTCAGCCATACATATATTTTTTTAAACATCATTAAAGCCTCTGCACTTGTGCAGGAGCTGTGCAGCTGAGCTACCCAATCGGAGCTAAACTAAGCTCCGATTGTGGCAGCGGTACAGAGGTGCGGGGGCAAGGAGGTTAGATTATTGATGGGGGGCCCACCATCACTAAGCTGCTGCACTGCTTAGCTGCACGATCACGGCAGCGGGATGCAGGTCAGTCCTTGAAGAGTGGGCTGGTCGGCTGCCGGCCACCAAGGGGACTGGCCCAGCGGGAACTGGCCCAGCTTCCCAGCGGCCCAATCCACTGCTGTACTCAACATACTGTAGCATGTTACTCATAATCAGGGCTATTGTCCATACACTATTACGATTGTGTCACACCATGTGCATTCCTTGTCATAGTTTTGGTGAGTGAAGCATTGACAAAGGATCAATATATACTGACAGTGAGACAGATACTCAACCTGTTTCCTTCTAACTCTGTAATATATGATGTTGTGTGATTCCAATCAAACGCTCCTGTACGTGTGTTCAGCCATCGGTTCAGCTCCATAATGCATTTCTCATTGGACCTCAGTATATAGATGTCTCTGAAAAACTTGCTGGCTGAATGGAGATGGTGAATTAAGGGACCAGCACTAATGTCCATTAAAATTTCTCCATTAATGTGACCTTAAGAGAGAGATTGTGATGATTAAAATGTGCAATATGATAAATGACTATTGTAAACATGTGATGTTATAGATACACAGCATCACAACAATCCTATTACTTATTAAATGTATGAGGAATGTGGACTCATTCAAAAAGTCATCTTTATACAGTACATACTTGCCTACCTTCCCGAGACCTGCGGGAGGCTCCCGATTTGTCAGCTAACCCCCCGCAAACTCGGGAAATAAGGCACTTACCCTGCATTCTGGCCGCTTCCTAGTTAGCAGAATGCAAGAGATGTGCCCAATTACCTAGTGAAGTGGGCAGAATTTTCTTACCAACCGGCAGACTTGTTAGTTGGGTGTGTGGCCTAATGACTCAATTCTATGAGAATTGCTTCATTTGACCATACCCCTAGTCAAATATGCAGGATTCACTGTATTTTATTGCAAGGGTGCAGTGCTTAATGACACAGTTCATCTGGCCCCGCCTCCACTGCAACCCCCAGCATCTCCTCTCAGGCACACTCCCAGAGAGGTAAATGTTAAGGTCGGAAGTATGTCTTTATATCACAGGCAATCTATTTTTTCTATTTTTTCAGTGCATCTATTTAATAGAAACAACACTGACTTCTGGATAATAAAATTTAGTGCATTATTTATGTATAAAGAATGGGGGGAACATTTATTAAGAATCTTGTCTGGCTGAGTTTTGAACACACTCTGCGAGTATATTTACTAAAGTGAAAGTTTTTGAAGTGGAGATGTTGCTCATAGAAACCAATCAGATTCTACTTAATTTAGAAGAAGATAATAACTAGAATCTGGTTGCTCTGGGCAACCTCTCCATTTCTAAAAACTCTTACTATAGTAAATACTGTATACCCCAGCATCTCTGGGATATGAGTGAGTTTTTCACAATCAACCATATGAATTTATTAAGAATCGTGTTTGACCAGTTTATTCAGTGTGATATTGTAGTGAATGGGTTAAAAGTTAAACAAAATGGTGTACTCCCCCACCATAAAAAAAGCATAACCAGCCCAGGACCTTTGAGCCAGTTTTGGTACATGAAAATCCGGGGAAAAACCGACATGGGTTTCCCCCATTTTTCCTATAACCAGCACCGGGCTGAACAAGCTGGGGTGGTAATGACACAACAGGTAGACACACCGAATGAGGTACTAATATTGGTCTTCAAAGTGGATCCACAAGTCCCAGCTAGACTGCCAGCAGGCTGCTGCACCTGTACCTCCACTGTTAAAAAAATACACAAAAAACCAAGTACACTCACCAAATGTTTTTATTCTTTATTACACATTTAATCACTTACTCACCCTCAGTAACACTCAATTGCAATCACACATTAATTACTTACCTACTCTCAGGTGCTGATCGGTCCTCTTGTCCAGTAGAACCCAGTCTTCATAAAATAATAAAAGACTCACAAAGAAACCACAGACCGTTATACTGTATACACAGTATAGTGCTACCAAAATGATGAGGTTTCCTGCACCTTAGCTGCTCTTAGACAATCAGTTACTATTACAGCAGCTGCTGATTGGCCAAGAGCAACTGGACTCTTAGTCAATCATAGCTAATGTTAAAGTAAATACATTTTTGGGGGTCCCTATTTTCCAGGGTTTGCCAGCCCTGGGCTGGCCAATTTGGGTCTGGAGAATGATTTGTCAGGAGTACCCCATGCTGAGGTCCTCTTGCTGTGCCATTATCAACCCAGCTGGTTTAGCCAGAGCTGGTTATATGAAATAGGAGAGCACCACATTGTTTTTCCCTCAATTTTATTTTTCTAGGACAGTCTTAAATGTCTGAGGCTGGTTATGCTTTTGGTGAGGAACCCCATCCCGTTTATTTTTCTGTGTAAATCAGGGGACTTCTAACGCATTTCTTCACAACCAAGCGATTTCATCAGATGTGTGTCCCAATATTTCCAACCCAATGGCTCTACCTTTTTTTATTTAAACCTTATTCTAAACATATACTTAAAACCAACTGTACCCAGTCATGGGTTTGCCATATGTTCAGTCATCAGTTTGTGATTTGATAGTAAATTTAAGTATACATTTTTATTAGTAAATAAACTGTTTTAAAAATTATTATATACTAATAAGAAATATATCTAATTTCTCAAACACAAATAGTTAATTCTACTCTATTTTTTAAGCATCATCTAGTGCCAGAGATAATTATTAATTACTTAATTAGCCATAAAGTGCATTTTTCAATTCCATATAAACCATATACATTTATAAATAGGGAATACAATATTGGATACCTGTCATAAAAATCTGATTTAACATAAACTTAAAGATTTTGACAGAGTTATAACACAAATCCTATACTATATTAGAAAGACTAGTGAAATACCTAATTGTCTTTTACCATTAATATGTCTGTAACTTTACCATTGTTGGTTCTAAAGTCCAAAGAGTACTAAACTGTTAAGTCAATAATTCCAAGCAACCTCTTGTCATCAAAGTGTTCTAAAGCAGTCACCATACCTCGTCATAATTTTTACTTGTTCTAGACCTGTGACTCGTAGTCAACCCAGGTTTTCTCACAAACTTCAGCATCATGATGGTAAAGGCTGGGTGTCAAAAAGCCTTTTTCTATATTTCAAACCTATATTTGAGGGGTTTGGTTGTAAGATCTACATAATATAGATCACAACTACACCGAATCAAAAACACTACAAACCTTGTGTTGCAAGTAATCAATCACTTAATGGGGTAAACTGACATGAGTGAAGTTTGAATTTCAGTTTTGATAGTTATGTAACCACAAGTATTGCAACTGGTCTTGTTACATTTATAGCAACCCTGTATACTAGATGTCAACCAATGGGAGGGAGGCTGTGATATACATTATTATAAGTTTAAAATGGCTAGGTGAAATCATAGTTTTATGGTTTTCATTTTTTCTTAAAAATAACATTATGGTTAGAAGCTAATAATATCAGGGAGTAATGGATCTTGTTTGAGAATGGAGTAATGTTGACTAAAATCCCTTAGATTTCATAAAATATTGTTATACAGGCTAGATCAAATTTTAAATTAGTTTATATGATATTAGTAATATTCAAATGTTTGGGTTAAAGGAGTTTAGCTCTGTCCATGGCAATACTTCTTGAAGGGTCTTTTCTACCAAAGATAGGGGATAGCCCCTATCTATGAAAGAAGTGGCCATACTTTTGAATTTTGTTTAAAACTCCGGGACCGAGAAACAATTCTGTTTAATGCACATAAATTAGCCCTTGGGTACATTATCTTTCCAAATCTTATAGTGGAAACTACTGTAATGTAAATACTAATTGGTATTGACAGGTTTTTTGCAGGCTTTATTCATAATGCTGCCCTTATGAATATATAGGGTCAATTTAATATAATATGTAAAATATAGCTGAATGAATTAGACTTTTAAACCAAAGGGATTATTGTTCAGTGAGTCCACAAACAAAAGTGTCAGTGATTCTCCACCACCCCATATCATAAAAAGTTAATCTATATAGCGGCCATAAAAAAACAGGTCTGCACCATAGTTGCACTCATAAATATGGGCTCAGTCAAATCTGCCCATATAGAGGTTGGCATGACTTTGAGTGAACCTGGTCCCCATAGCCATTCCCCACACCTGTGGATAATAACAAGAATCAAAATTAAAAATATGCATTAAAAATAATTTTATAGATGTAAGGGCAAAATTTATTTCTTATATGGTAATTTTGGTATCATGACACAACACTATCTTAAGGGTATCTGACCCTTTGTCATGGGGGATGTTTGTATATAATGACTCTACTGTACATCTAATGATAGGAAGGCTTAACCTTTTTCCCAGAAAAAAATAGAATTTATGTTTAGTAGATGTATTGAGTTGCAGATGTATGACCTTAGACTAAGCACTTTTGATTGCAAAACCTAATCCATATACTGGGATGGGAGGATGTGAGGGACACCTCTCCCGAGATAATTGGAGGACCAGGGAGGTAATAGGTGGGTAGCTTGCCAGACACGGGTATGTCACACCTGTGTTGCTGCAAACAAATGCATCTCAGGATGCAATAGGGTTGATGCTGGTCGCCATGTTCAAATAGAGAAAATGTACCTGCTATAAGCTTTGATGTTGAGAATGATGGAGCATCTAATGATGCAGTGATACTGAATAGTTCAGCTGCAGGTGGGCATATCAGTAGGACTGTAGAATGGAATTTAGAATGTAAGCCCTCTACCCTCTTGTGCTTCTCTTTGCAACTCTACTTTCATCTACTTCTTACTCCCCACTAGGGCACCTAATACTTGGTTGCTTTGCTCTGTTGCTTATCTGGGTTTTATGGTCGCTAATGTAGCAATGTATATTATCCATGTCCTGTATTGTATTGTCCTGTAAGTCACTGGTCAACAATTTGTTTATATACTTTGTAAGGTGCTGTGGAACACTTGTGGCACCATATAAATAAATAATAATAATAATAATAATAATAATAATAATAATAATAAGAAGAAGAAGAAGAAGAAGAAGAAGAAGATGAAACCTGCAGAATTAGCATAAAGGAGAAGACACAGCTATGGCAAAAAATCCAGCTGTGGCCATATCTGCGTGCACTTGTTAAGTGATCCAGTCAATGTCATTAAGCAGTCTCCATGCACAGACTAGGTCAAGCTGTTCTTAAATACACTGCATCTTATTCACCTCTGACAAATGTTAGATCCCTATAACATGTAAGCTGACAGGTTCTGTCTTTGTAGACATTTCATTACGTTCAGAACTAATTGTTTAAAACAAGTGTGGAATGGATGTAAAGAAACAAATGTAAAAGCTGTTTCTGTACTTTAACAAATGCACCTAAAGTAACACAGAAATAATGTAACCTTTGCAGTGAGATAAAATATAGTACACATACCCATGCTGAATAGATGGTGAAGCTTCTCCATGGGAAATATCAATGCATCCTCTCCAAAACCCATTTCTGCTTTATCAGAAAAATAAGTATCCAGAAGACATCTTGAATCAAAGTCATCTACATGATAGAGCTTATGGGGGTTACAATCCATCTTGTATGTCTTGTATTATTGTATCGCTTCTGGCTGACTGTCACATTCTATGTCTCTGTACACAAGAGTTCTATTTATATTCATTAGGATCCAGCTACAGTCATATGATGGTTGAGTCAGTCATGGGAATGCAAATAATAATACCATAAACTTTTATGTAACTTACATTATCATAGAATCTACTTTCCATTTTAAATGTATAAAAACTCAATAAATATGTAAGTATGCAGTATATCATTATAATATCTTTAGTAAGAACAAGTTCAAAATCAAACACTTCAATTAAAGAAAATGTAAAATATGAGATCGGTTACTTTTGTGGACTTTTTTAATAAGATAGAGGCCCATCCTTAAAGGGTATGAACAGCCACCACAGAAGCTTAACTAACCATTAGAGAATACATGGTATGGGCCCCTTTATAAATATATAGCGTCAGTGGCGTAACTAGGGTATTTGGAGCCCAGGGGAAATTTGAAATGGGAGCCCACCCCCTCCGATATGTGCGCGGAAAAGAATGGGTGTGGTCACTTAAAAATGGGGCGTGTCAACATGACACACCTCTTTATTTTCATGCTGAACATTCCTATCTATATGCACCTTAACCCCAGTAGTACCCCTTATACAGTACCCCCAGTATGCAGTTGTGGTCCCTCTTATGCAGGCCCATAGTAGTGCCCCTTATACAGTATCCCCAGTAGTGGTCCCCCTTATACAGCCCCCAATTAGTTCCACTTACTCAGTGCCCCCAGTAGTGGTCCCCCCAAATGCAGTGCCCTATGTAGTGTTCCACCTTATGCAGTGCCCACAGTAGCAGTCCCCACAATGCAGTGCACCCAGTAGTGGTATCCCCTTTTGCAGTGCCCTTTATATAGTGCCCCTAGTAGTAGTCCCTCCCTATGCAGTGCCCTTTATATAGTGCCCCCAGCAGTAGACCCCCCCATGCAGGTTTCCCAGTAGTGGTCCCCCTTATGCAGGCACCCAGTAGTGAAGCCCCCTATCTAGTGCCCCCTGTAGTGGTCCCCGCAGTGCCCCTAGCAGTAAGCCCCTTATATAGTGCCCCCAGCAGTAGTCCCTCCCTCCCATGCAGTGCCCCCAGTAGTGGTCCCCCTGATGCAGGCTCCCAGTAGTGACCCCCCCTATCCAGTGGTCCCTGTAGTGGTCCTTCCTGTTCTTGCCCCCAGTTGTGGTCCCCCCAGTGCAGTGCCCCTAGTAGTAGGCCCCTTTTATAATGCCCCCAGTAGTAGTTCCCCCCCAAGTAGTGGTCACCAGTTGAGGTTCCCCCTCCTGATTAAGTGCCCCCTGTAATAGCCCCCCCCAGTAGAGGTCCTCCCAATAATGGTGCCCCCAGTAATAGCCCCCCCAGTAGAGGTCCTCCTAATAACGGTGCCCCCAGTAATAGCCCCCCCCAGTAGAGGTCCTCCTAATAATGGTGCCCACAGTAATGCCCCCCCCAGTAGAGGTCCTCCCAATAATGGTGCCTCCAGTAATAGTCCCCCCCAGTAGAGGTCCTCCTAATAATGGTGCCCCCAGTAGTAGCCACCCCCCCGTTGTGCCCCCACCCCAGTAGAGGTCACCCCAGTGGTAGCCACCCCATTGTGCCCCCAGTAGTGCTGACAGGTTTTTAAAAATATATAAAAATATATATATAAAAACTTACTTACCTGAATCCACGCTGCTGCTGCTCCTCCAGTCCGCGCCGCTGCTCCCGCCACCGCCGCCCGCCAGTCCTCCGGAGCTGGCGCGCTCAGCATATTGGGACAGGCATCATGACGTCATGACGTCTGTCCCATTACCCACTGCAGGAGCCAGACAGAAGTCTTTCAGTGGGGGCTGCAGCAGTCAATGAGAGTCTATCTGACTCTCATTGGCTGCTGATTAACACACGCATCGCCGCCAGCGCTGGCGGCGATGCGTGTGTTATGCACAGCCTGAGCCCGCCTCCTGGCACTATTGGGCAAGTGCTCAGGGGGAGGGAACAGGCTCAGGTGTGCAGCACAGGACTGGCGCTGGAAGCCTAGCGCCAGTCCTGTGTAAATGTGTAGCGCTGACCGCACTCACTGCGGTCGGCGCTACACTGACTAACTAGTGCGGGCCGGACCATGGCCGGCGGTGACCCCCCCATGCCACCAGTTTCACGGTGCCCAGGGCAAGCACCCCGCTCGCCCTGCCCTCTTTACGCCACTGTATAGCGTAAATACTGATAGTGCATGCATGATAATGAACCAGATTGAAAACTGCATTGCACTGTAGTGAATACACCATAATCCTCCAAAAACATATGCACAGTCAGGAACCAGAATGCTAGAGGAAAGGGTGGACCTCTAGGCAGTGGGGCCCCAAAAGGATTTCCCCAGTACACCTGTGGGCCAATCCAACCCTGGAGTTAAATATGATCATTTCTGCAAAAATTGTTTTTGTTCAGTAAGAAGCAGAACTGCCAAAAGATCATCTGGGCCCCCAGAAACAGGACACATAAAACAGGGTAGACAAATAAAAAAAGATGTTTTTGAAAACAGAGGCTATTGGGAAAATTACATAGTATACTTTACATTTTATATTTTTATTTGGTTATCTTTTCTGTTTAATGTGATTCTGAATCAGAATTCACTCTAGAAAGCAGAAGGCATCCCAATTAAACTATTATCCACGGTTTGGTTACTGTCACCTGGGTGATAATGTCAACATTTATTTGTTCTCTGTCACTCACTAAACAGGTCCTGAAAACTCATGATCTCCAATATACATAATCTCTACTCTTTCCTTAGTGGAATAGCCCCACATGCAGTCAGATAATTGACATTCCTAATGTAGATACTGTACCAGAATGTCAACAGTTATGATGGTGATGTTGTTACTATTAAAGAGTTACTTGCTAGTGTTCTCAATTTGTTCAGAGATTTATGTAAAAATGGAAAACAACAATATTGTGTAATAACGTAAAATACGTTTGTTCTCATAGTATATAGGTCTACACTCACCCATTTAAGGTGATAAATAGATGTTGGACCCAATTTTCACCATGATCCTGTGGTGGTTGCGGAATGCAACATAGAACCCATCAATATTGTCTGTGAGTAACTCTGGATCAATGTTTATTATTGAGGGAAACACATACCGTATGACAAGCCTCCATAGTACAAATCGGTATACCCAAGGGGTATAAGGTCAAGTAATATACTCACCTTAAATTGCAGTCAATTCTATATTTCAAAAAGTGAAACCTGTCCTGCTTAACCATTATATAAATTGCATTTAAAATCCCAACTAACATCAGGTGTCCTCTAGGTTTTAGAATCCTAACACATTTCCAAAAAAATGTTATATAATCGTATTGGTCTTTGCTAATGGCCTCCAGCAGTGATACACTGATGACACAATCTGCTTGAGGGAGCACCAATGGGTTTGTGAGATTGTGTTTTTCAAAGTCACAGTTCACAATCTGTTTTACTGTTGTCTTTATGCTTATTTCTTTGTCGTCACATTAGCCACTGAAAAATACAGACACAATAAGGGGTTACAATGTGTCAAAGTGCAGGGTTCTCTAAATTCATTTTATTTTGAGCAATGTAGAGGATTTTGGTTGGAAATGTGGCACTTGGTAATGTTCCAAGTTCTGATGGAAGAGATGGGTGATTTGGGATGTCTTTTGTTGAGTATTTGACTTGTTATTATATTTCACTCTGTGGGACAAGACTAATTCAAAAGGTTTTACTAGCTGGATAGGTCACATTTTGGATAGCATTCCTTGTTTCCAAAGGGGTGCAGAGGCACAAAGACCTTGATTTTCTGACACCTTTTATAGTTTGTGGATATTGGGCTTTGTTCTTTATGAGCACTTTAGCCAATGACATACTGTACGTCAAATTTAAATGTCCAAGAATGACACATGTAATAACAACAGTCCCATTGCTCCTCTCTCTCAAGAATTATTTAAGATATAAATAAGGCAAAACTGAGAGGTAAAACTTAATAGGTGGAGCCCTAAAATGGTAGCACAGTAAGCTGCACTTTGAAGTAATGTATTAAATCTTTAATCATGTGCTATCATAAATCTTAGATCACTCTTCTGTACCAGCTTATCATGTCTGTTGGCATGTGTTCTTCCCTCTATATGGCCCCTGCTCCATGTTAATTTTGCTTCAACATTTCTTCACCCACATGAAGACACTTCTGCAAAATGTGAGAGTGACACTCTGATACATTAAAAGAGTTATCTCATGAACAGCATCTCCAATGGCACCAAAAATTAGAATAAGGTCCAGGCACTGTGTCCTAAGTGGCAGCACCAATTGCAAAACCCTAGTCAAGGCGCTGGCACTTATTCTAAACTTAGCTACCCTGTTGTTTTTCCATAACTGTTGTTGCAAATCTATTGATGGCTAATTGGTGCTTGGCTGTACTTTGGAATTGATTAAGACCCAGTACACAGGTCCGTAGTCTAACATGTCAGCGATGTTCACGAGGGACCCCTGCAAGGAAGTTTTGATATATAAGTCCCGTCCCTCTGACTTGGTTCTCTTGTGCAGGTTCTAATGTGCTACCCAGTAGTTGATATTATTTAGATTTCGGTCACAATTGATCAGTAGATTTTGATGTGTGCATGAACATGACCTTTCATTTCACATGTGTAGATCTGGTCCTGCTTTGTCAGTTGCAGTATGGTTACAGATGTTGTTTGATTAAAAGTCTGCAGCCATTTGGAAGCAGTGATGGGGAGGAGCAATTAAAATATAGGCGTGTCACTGGCATTTTGGGTGCAGGCCAAAGCCAGTGACTGCGCCCTCAGATACAGATTCTCTAGTCTTGGCAGGTTGTTAACTTATTTGTGGGGAACATCTTAAGTAACCTTAGCATTACTCAGATGTCTGATAGTCCTTGTGATGGTCACAATGTATTTTGAATGCTGCATCTGTGGATGAATGCAACAGATATGAGTATATGACCAGAGCCGTAACTAGACTTTTTGGTGCCCTGTGCCAGAGAGAGTATTGGTGCCCCCCACCCCCCATTTTTTAAATAGGGACACAATATAGTGCACCTGAAAAAGGGCCATGGTCTCATGGGGAAGGGCCAGGGTTAAGATAGGGGAGGCCAAGAGATGCAGGGAAAAAAAGAAGAGGAGGCTACACGTGAGAATGATAATAAGCAGGAGAATTTGCAGGCCCAAATAGCGCCCCCTGCCCTGTGCCATGGCACTTGTTGCACTACCCTAGTTACTGCCCTGCATATGATTATGGGTGTCTCTCTATAGAAGACGGCTCCTGCAGCATTAGCATAAATACTGAGATCTGCTGCTACTGAAGATGCAGCATTGATCCCTATTATGTCCACCTCTTAATTACCCCCTGTATACAGATGTGTCTGTGTACACCCTGGCCTCAGTTGTGCCAAATAGCCACTCTATATGCAACAGTTCTAGGCTGACTCAGCCAAGTAGAATGTCTTTCTCATTTGAAATGTGCATTTTATTCACATAAATAAAACAACCTGGGGAAAGAAAAACTAAATTGCTAGTTTATAGTGATCACTTTGATGTGTGACATTTGTACATCTGTAGAAGATATTTGGTGTAGTGTGGATGGTGGGGCTACACTCTGAAGACTACAGTAATACACTGATGAAATGAGTATGAAACAGGTATAAATGTACTTATCTAGATGATGTATAGGGACTATTATTTTTTTCTCTGTCATTCACGTCCCCTTTGGTTTTTTTTTTTTTTTGCAAGTACATAGAAAATAAAAGAAATGACACAATGTGTAAGAAAATCCACGGAAAAGATATTATTGACATTTATTTAATTCCCCCAATAAGTAAATAGAACATACCCCACTTACTATGTTAAGATGGGATTGACTCATAAAGGTAAGAGGGTCGTCATAGAAATATTTCAGCGATACTGGTATTTGATTGTTTGTCCATATATAATTATTGGTTACAGTGGAGGAAGTTGTAGAATATTGACGTGGCTCATTTTAAACTTAAACTATTATTGTTTCTTATTATTGCTACACATAATTTTTGTATAGTTATTGTTTTTGTGTATATTATGTATTATTTTATTCAATTTTATCCTATTATGATACCTACCATGTTATGCACATGGAAGTAAAGTTGGTATACTTCAGACTAACTCCAAACAAATGCATTCCTTAAAAACTGCTTGACCTCCAACCTTATCTTGTCAATAAATCATGAATATTGGTTGATAATAATTATATTTATCAAAACTAATATAATAAGAACATTGTGGGCTAAATGTAATAGAGTGTGAGCTGGTACCACTGCGGGAATACATGCGAGTATGCCCGTATTTTTAAAGCTACAAGCATATTAAATGCTAAACCAGCTTGGATTAGCCTTTAACATGCCTGCTGCATTAAAAATATTGGCATATTAGCATGTGATAAGGAAGAATTCATAGGCTGTCAGTTTGTGATAAAGCAGATATAGGGTTTTATGAAAGCAATACCTCCACTATTCTGCACAGAGTAACGTGGAGGTTAGCACATGGAGTATCAGTCAGATCCCTCTGGCAATATACCAGCAAATAAGGGTTTTTATACACACCAGTAGCATAAATTACAAAATCATTAACAAGAGGGTGTTTACATGTATATTACAATCAAGATATTGGATTGGTTGATGCATAGGGAAAGGGTTGTGACAATATACAATAATGCATGTAACAGGGCTGGGTTTCTTAGTGAATGAGTAATTAATATCAGATGATGAGTCTGTGATCTTTGACATCTTATGCTCTGGTCATCATGACATCTTAGATGAAATCTTCTCGAAAGGTTGGGGTTATCTCTTCAAGCAAACATGAAAATAGGCTCAAATGTATCACGCCACAGTTTGACAGGCATCCAACTTCACATATCACGTAGTCCACAGTAAAAGAAAGTTTTATGACTTATTTTCTGATTATAAAAGACATTTTAACCCATATCCATCCGATTCACTGTAAAAGCTACAAACACATATATTAATATAAAACCTTAATAATTCCTTTATTTCAGGCAATACTGACTCCATTTTTATTTAACATCAACACATGTATTCCCACAGTGGCACCGGCCCGCAGTCTATTACATATATCCATATGTCAGTCTGTTTGTTTCAAGTTGGTGCAAAAACTACTGAACAAATTTTCATGAAAAACTACATTATGTTTTAATGGAATTTCATAGAAGTAACCTGCTCTTTGGTTCATCTTGATCCATCAAGGTAAAAATCTAAGCAATAGCACAAACAAAATGTGTTGAACTCATCAATGCAAGAGATAGGTGTGGAATCATGTCACACATGTAAGGGGTGAGGGGAGAGGTGCTTTGGCCCATGGTCACTTGATTAGGATATCCTACATTGCAGTCTGTACAGAAAGCACACAGTGACATTGGTGTGAGTGGTGGGTGTAGGTGCATTTGCCACCTGTCTGTGTAATATTACTGGTCACATGGGCACTCCATATCAAGGCCCCTATGCAAAGCAATACAACTAGAACACGTTCAAATAAATAAAATGTTGGGAGAAGCAATTACATCATGGGCGAAGCTGTGGACAACAGCTAGTATTTATTATATGTGTGGTTCTCAATTTTATAAAAACCACTCACAGGTACCAAAATTAACTGATATGTGTTAATCAACCAAAGCTGAAATGTTGAAGTAAAAGTTTGTGTAAATATCCATAATGAGTTCATATAAACCAAGTACTATTTGACAATTTATATGCACTTATTTAATTTAGGTTTAACATTGGCAAAGTCACATGAATATCTGATATCTACTCAGTTTTCAAAGACTTAAGGGGCCTATCCATTAGGCGTCCTGAAAGTCTGAATGTCTATTGTTCAGACCTTCAGGTCGCCAACATGTGGTGCCCGTACTGAATGGCATTCACTGAACGTAATTTTGTGAAGGAGCCTTACCTCCTATCTCTGAACATGCCGAACCTGACAAGCAGGTTGACGGGCATGTTCAGTAGATAGTCGAGGACGGCAAGGACCCAGCGTGCACGCGCATCGCTGGTCCTTGCCGGCTATCCATTACCCGACTTTGTGAACAATGTGACCAAAACCTCCCGGTTTTGGTTGCATTGTTCACAACGTAGGGTATTGGATATGCCCCTTTAGTTTCCTTTGTGAGCTGTAATGAATAAATTTGCCTCGAAATTAGCAAGATCACTCACAAACTTTTTTTGAGAATATCACAGTGATCAATAATAAATCCTTCTTCAGTGAGAACTGTTCTGGCATAGTTCTCATCATATTTGTTCAAATGGAACCTGTCCTGCCCAATCATGTAATAAGTTGCATTTAAAGTTCCAAGTAATATCAGGTGTCCTCCAGGTTTCTGAGGTAATCTTCATGGTCTGTGCTGATGACATCCAGCAGCCAGGCACTGATCACACAGTCAGCTTGTGGTAGCACCAACAGGTCCTCATTCAGAGGTGGACGCTATTGCAATTTTCCCGCAGACTGAGCATTTGTTTTCCATTGCGCATGCATATGCATCTCAGTGCGCGAAGGCAGATGTGCGGTCCCACAGCGATCACCGTATGAGCTCGCAGACCACGGAGGTCCATTGCAGATTGATTGACAGGAGAAGACCATTTGGGGTTGTTGATGAGGAGTGGTTAAAGGAAATGCAGGCGTGTCTGGGCGTTTGAACGCCGTTACGTGGGCTTGCATAAATTAGCCACTGCAAGTGCATATGCAGCCCTGCATGGCAGAAAAGCTCCCTAGGCTGTGGCAGGTCAGACCCTCCGCAAGGGTAAAATGGCCGCCGATGTCCTTCGATGTTACCAATATTTATGTGTGCATGCAATCTCACATGCAAGGATGAAAGCAGCTCTGGTGATCTTTGCTAACATTAGCATATTTTCACAGCTGCGAGCGTGGGAAAGCGTGGCTGCATACGCACCTCTGTCCACCTCTGAATCAGACCATTAATGTCACATTTCATTATGTCTTTTATTGCTGCCTTCAACCTTATTTCTTTGGTTACTGAAAAATACAAACTCAATAATTGTCATATAGAAAATAATGTGTAGACATGCTGGCCTCTTAGCAAATTAGCATTTCCCCTAGTTTATATGTAAATTTATCTGATTTTGATCAAAACACGTGGTTTCTATGAAAAACATTTAAAAAATAAATACAGTGCATCCAGAAAGTATTCACAGCACTTCACTTTTTCCATATTTTGTTATGTTACAGCCTTATTCCAAAATGGAACAGATTCATTTTTGTCCTCAAAATTCTACACACTGATAATGACAATGTATAAATTTTTTTTTTTTTTTTGATAATTTTATAAAAAAAAAACTAAGAAATCACATGTACATAAGTATTCACAGCCTTTGCTCAATACTTTGTTTATGCACATATGGCAGAAATTACAGCCTCAAGTCTTTTTGAATATGATGCCACAAGCTTGGCACACCTATCTTTGGCCAGTTTCGCCCATTCCTCTTTGCAGCACCTCTCAAGCTTCATCAGGTTGGATGGGAAGCGTCGGTGCACAGCCATTTTCAGATCTCTCCAGAGATGTTCAATTGGAATCAAGTCTGGGCCCTGGCTGGGCCACTCAAGGACATTCACAGAGTTGTCCTGAAGCCACTCCTTTGAAATCCTGGCTGTGTGCTTAGGGTCATTGTCCTGCTGTAAGATGAAACATCACCCCAGTCTGAGGTCAAGAGCACTCTGGAGAAAGTTTTCATCCAGGATGTCTCTGTACATTGTTGCATTCATCTTTCCCTCTATCCTTTCTAGTCTCCCAGTTCCTGCCGCTGAAAAACATCCCCACAGCATGATGCTGCCACCACCATGCTTCACTGTAGGGATGGTATTGGCCTGTTGATGAGAGGTGTCTGGTTCCCTCCAAACATAATGCCTGCCATTCACGCCAAACAGTCCAATCTTTTGTTTCTCAAGGTCTGAGAGTCCTTCAGGTGCATTTTGGCAAACTCCAGGCAGGCTGCCATGTGCTTTTTACTAAAAAGTGGCTTCCATCTGGCCACTCTACCATACAGGTCTGATTGGTGGATTGCTGCAGAGATGGTTGTCCTTCTGGAAGGTTCTCATCTCTCCACAGAGGAATGCTGTATCTCTGACAGAGTGACCACCAGGTTCTTGGTCACCTCCCTGACTAGGGCCCTTCTCCCATGATCGCTCAGTTTAGACGGCTTGCCAACTACAGGAAGAGTCCTGGTGGTTCTGAACTTCTTCCATTTAGGGATGATGGAGGCCACTGTGTTCATTGGGACCTTCAAAGCAGCTGATATTTTTCTGTACCTTCCCCAGATTTGTGCCTCAAGACAATCCTGTTTTGGAGGTCTAAAGGCAATTCCTTGGACTTCATGCTTGGTTTGTGCTCTGACATGCACTGTCAAGTGTGAGACCTTATATAGACAGGTGTATGCCTTTCAAAATCATGTCCAAACAACTGAATTTACCACAGGTAGACTCCAATTAAGCTGAAGGAACATCTCAAGGATGATCAGTGGAAACAGGATGCACCTGAGCTCAATTTTGAGCTTCATGGCAAAGGATGTGAATACTTATGTACATGTGATTTCTGAGTTGTTGTTTTTTTATTATATTTGCAAAAATCCCAAAAAACTTTTTACACGTTGTCATTATGGGGTATTGTTTGTAAAATTTAGAGAACAAAAATGAATTTATTCCATTTTGGAATAAGGCTGTAACATAACATAATGTGGAAAAAGTGAAGGGCTATGAATACTTTCCGGATGCACTGTATGTGTGTATGTGTGTGTGTGGACACTTTCTGACTGGAATAGTCTGGTAGTTTGGATAAAGTGAGTGCTCAGATAGACATGTGAATGACTCTTTGATAAAGTTCCCAGGTTGGAACGAAACTAGTTAGAGGACTTACCTTCTTTGCCACCAAGTGGACTTGGTATATTTTGGGGTATATACCCATATTGGAATATTTGCTGCTTAGGCTGTCTTAACCTTTTTTTGCATAATGGGGATATCAGCTGACCTGTAGAGACTATTGAGACAGGGGTCAGCTGCTTGGACGCATACAGGCCTACGTGTGGATTAATTAAGTGCTCCGGGAGCTGCAGCTGGGCACCAGTCTTTGGGGCCTAACAGAGACGGTCAGATGCCATTGATGTGCAGAGTTACATTGCCGGATGGCAGGTGAGAGCAAAACCATGGCTTCGTTGTTGTGCACAAACATTTACAAACTCCATATATTTGTGGACTTTTGGGGAGATCCATGCAACATGGCATGCGAATACGGCTCCCTTTAAATTACCATCTTTAAGCTTCCAGACATTCATTTCATGCCACTTATCAGGGATCGAGCACCCCATATAATTGGAGAATTTAATATTATAAAGGAAGATCATTATATGTCATTCATTGAAAGTACCCATTTATCCTGTCCACACATTACATCTTTTATCTTCAGTGGAATGACAGGTGAAAAATGAGAGACCAGGTGAAAATTAACATCTACTTGATACAAAGAGGACAATGGCCCTCATTCAGAGCCGCTCGTTAGCGGCAGTACGCTCGTTCCGAGCGATGTTTGCACATCTGCGCATGCGTACGGTTTTTAGTACGCATGCGCGAACCAGTCAGTGCGGCCGAAAATCGTTGGTACGCAATATAGCGAATGCCTGCTATTTTGAGTGACAGAATGAGGCGTATGTGGGTGGTAACAGGGGAAGGTGCTTGAAAATGGGGAGTGGAGATCCGAACGCAGGCGTGCTTAAAGGTCAAAACGGGCGTTTTATGGGTGTGCATATTTAAAACAGCAGCGTCATTGTCCACGTCACTGGGTTATTTTATAGCCAGAACTGCTCGCAAATTTGTGGTAGCAAACACCAACCACAAGAAAAGCGAGCAGTTCATACGCTGGTCGATGTACTCGATTAATCTAATAAATAGCGGACATGACGTATGGTGCGAGCGGCCAGGGGGCGTTTTTAACAAATAAACGAGCGTATGTTTTGCTCGTTCGTTCAGACTTAGAGGTGGGAACAGACTGCAATGTGCGTACGGATCATTTGAATAGCCACCCCTTGTTTTTGAACGAACGACCGCAAATAGCGAACGGCTCTGAATGAGGCCCAATATCTTTATAAAGCTACAAAAAGAAATTCAGCTATTAAGAGTGAATTTATTTTTTACAATCAGCTCAGGTTTATATAAGCTTTTTAGGAGGAACATAAATGTGTGTATAGAGATACAGTATATACCATGGTTTTATGAATACAACCGGTTGTATCTATTTTTTGGATTATATTGAATGTGAATTTACATACTCTTATATGTGTTAGAAAGTAAAACAACATTTCTTGTGTACCATACAAGTATTCTTTATTTCACATATCAGACTTCATAATACTAATACTTATAGTGAAAATTATCCTAAATTAACATAGATGTGTGAATGTGACTAGTGTTGCGTTGACGCTGAAAAAATGGGTGTTCATTTTGTGGGATATTTATTTAATTAATGTGTGTGGTTTCCGGCACAAACACCCATGGAATACAGACAAACACACTCACACAGACAGACAAAGAAGACTGAGAATAGCATCCAGCATTATAAGTAGAATTCTAGGCTTGATCAAACTGCTGAGGGACAGTTGCTAAACAAAGTCTTTAGCATGTTTTAGTATCAGGTGAATTAACCTTAAAAGCTTTGTATCATGTTGTATTATAAAACCGAGTTCTACTCCAGCTTATCGGGTCAAGTTCTTCACATAATAAGTCCCCTGCTCCATGCTCCTTTCTGCTTCAACATCTCTTCACTCAGATGAAGTTACTTCTGCTAACTGTGGGTGCGAGGCTCTGACACATTAATAAAATGGGGGTCACATAAACAGCAGCTCTAATGGCAGTAAAAACAATATTAGTGCCCAGGCCCTGTGTCCTAGGTGCACATTCATTGTCTTGGCCCTGGTACACTTACCCTAAACTAAGCTACCCTGTTATTTTTCTATACCTATTTTTCTAAGCAATAAAGATAGCAAGTACTATGACATACTAAGTTGCTAGACAGTGTAAAGCTAATTTTCAAATGGCAGATGGTGTCTTTCCAATAATATACTGTACCTTCATTAAACAGCCATTGTCAAATAGATGTCTAGGCACACCCACAAAAAACCCTGTCCTGCTACAGGTTTGTGACCAATTTGTAGTACTTGCGAATAGTACAGTATACTGTACAGCAAAATAACATTTTGCAACAAATGCATATTGACTTGCTTATGATACGGAGGCTGTCACATAATGCTTTGCAAATTTGCCGCATTGTGGATTAATGCACACCACTACACTCATTGAAGGCAATCTCAACTGCATATGCAACCAAACAGGGATTTCTCGAGGGCACAGGTCCTTGTTACAGTACTGCGACAACTTTGCATCCATTCACAAAAATAAACTATGTCCACAGTACTACAGTAGTGTGACAAATGTCCAACTTTGCTTTACAGTGCTACACACTACAGGTCACTTCAAGATAAGGAGACTGTAACACAATGATTAATGATAGGGCCATTATTACTTGGACACATTTTGGATGCAAACATACCACTAAACATATTTACTGCTGCTGTCTCTTCAGATGAGACCAAACTGGAATTCCCCTATTGCTTGACCTCCATTTTTGTCCTTGGTATTGAAAAAAATTTGGAGAGGTGTACGAAGCCTTCCACATTTACACATATCGTGTTGAATTGTACATTATTATATATGCGACAAACTGAATCGTATGTCAAAGCTGGGCCAGGATTGGAACACTGTATCAGCAGGAAGGACAAAGCAAAGGCAGAAAGGCAAACACATGTTGAGAACTATACACTGTCAGTAAGAGGTGCAGAGCAGTAGTGGGTGGTCAAAAATAAGTCAGGATTGGTACAAAGATAAGGCATTATACAGTACATAGTGGACAGGAAGAGAATAAATAAAACTAGCAATCACCTAGTATTGACTGTTAGACCTGATTCTGTTGTTTAATGTCATGGGGCAGGTATCCAAGGGCATAATAACTTGCCGGCATCTCATGCATGTACTATTGCAATTCTTCAGTGATGGAGACTCGCATCTCTTTCTTCAACCTGCAGAAAATCTACCAGATTGTAGGTGACCCATAATAACTTCTTGCCAGTTTTGCATATTGTGCAATTATTTTAAGGAAAGTGCACAATTCGTATAACAGATGGGCAACTTATCCTGACAGAAGATTCTCTTTCTTTCAAGTGCAGCAATCTTACCTTTAGATTTTGATTGCACTAACAATCTGTGTTTTTAATGTGTCTTGATTATGTACAGTACCAACAATAGCAATAGGTACCCCAATGAAAGCAGTGCACATTTTTCAGCTACTGCCAATGGCTCTGTAAAGTCATAGGGGATGATTCAGAGTTGTACACAGGTCCACTTTGCAGATGGATTCACAACTCTTAGCAAATGCAAATTCAATGAAGCCTGCATACACAACTTTGAACAACTACATCTCAAACACATCTCTAATTATGGCTAAATGGATGCACTGCAACTGGGCAGCAATGGGGTGTACCCTCTCTGTCAATCAATTTGCCAAAAAATACTCACTATAAGCAGCATAGCTAAGGTACCTGGGCACACGCACAGTGCTACTGTTATGCATGTGCAGTTGGCCGATAATCACTCAGCAGTGTAAATAATGGCATTGCATACACATCTGAATCAGGCACACTGTCCTATTCTGGGTCTATTCTATTATCAGTGCTCAATTCCCACCCCCAAGGCTTTAAACAAGGAAAGACTTACTCTCAGGGGTGTATCTATAATGGGCCCAGGGGGCGCCCGCACCACACACCCTGCACCCATACTTTGTAATACTTACCTCTCCAAAGTCCCATGTTGGGTCTCCCAGCACTGTTCAAATTCCAGAAAATGGCCATCACAACCATTTTTCCAGCATTTTGTGCATGCGCTGTGAGGAGATATCCGGGAAAATGGCGGCCGCGCAACAGACCCTGGGCACACTCTAGTGCTCAAAGTCTATTGATTCTGTGGTGGCCAGCCAGGCACATCAGTCTGCTGCCAGCCACTAGAGTGAGAGGAGGGGGCCCGTGACGAGTGATGTACACGGGCCTCCTCTTCTCTAAAGACTTACTCTCCAACAGTGCTGGGCTTACTGATTAGCTCAGCTGTGTCTGTGAGCATGAAACATGAGTGTGGATGATGGATCAGATCATTGTGGAGCTTTACTGAGAGGGAAAGAGATAGATATAATCATGACCAGCCCCTCTTTCAAGGTCCAGGCAATAGGCTGGACCCAATTTCTTAGCAGGCAATTTCAGGAAAAGGGTATACAGTTCAACTATATGAGCTGGGTCCAGGGCCCCTAAGCATCTGGGCACCTTAGCAAAGGCATTCCTTGCTCCCACTGTAGCTAGACCCATGGACAGATGCACATGACCCTGTCTTGTAGTTCAGGATTAATTGTAGTTGCATGAGCATTCTCTTACTGTTCTTGGCCTAATCTTGCATGCCTCTTACATCCCTCCTCCGACCACTTTCCATCTTCTCTAAGCACAATGAGCCATAAGTGCAAGGTGCAACCTAATCTGCCTACAGATCAAAGCACATTTCTTGTGCCCATGCACAGTAGGCAATTTCAGATTTTCTGCAAATAAAATATTATTACTCCCAACTTTGCAACAAATTCATTGTTAGCCAAATAAAGCTTTATATGCACCAGTTTTCTAAATTAAGGTTGACCCTTTTATTCGAATTTCTTATAACCTTTATGCTTATTTCTATTATTAGGCTCTACACGCTCTATCTTTAAAGAAATATATTTTAACAGTAAAGGGACCCAGCAATTGCCCAGCAATCTGTAGAGGGTGGGGGAGAGGTGCTTTGGGCCCGTGGTCACTTGTATAGGATTGACTACATAGCAGTCTGTGCACAAGGTACACAGTGACATTGGTGTGAGTGGTGGGTGAAGGTGCTGTTACCACCAGTCTGTGTAATGTTGCTGGTCATGTAGATCACTCCCACAATGGGCCCCTATACAAAGCAATACAACTAGAACACTTCATATAAATAAAATATAGGAAGAAGTGATTACATTGTGGGCATATTTATTATATGTGTGGTTCTCAATTCTATAAAAACCACTCACAGGTGACAAAATTAACTAATATGTTTTAATCAACCAAAGCTACATCAAATGTTAAAATTAACGTATTTGTAAATATCCATAATGAGATCATATTAATCCAGTATTATTTGACAATTTATATGCAATTATTTAATTTAGGTTTAACATTGGCAAATTCACATGAATATCTGATATCTAATCAGTTTCCCAGCCTATTTGCCCATACACACGTGATGATCAGTCAGCGATAACGATTGTCCTGCCCCCTCCCTGGTGTGCAGGATGATCGATATCGATCATCCAGCACACCACCAACTTACCAGCAACTATAGCAACCTGCGTTCAATGATCGCAGGTTCCTATAGTAACCTGCTTGATATCGAGAAGTTTGGCCAGCATGCATGGCAAATGGACAAAATCGCTATCGTCCATACATACCTGCTCATCGCTGGTCATTGGCAGGCTGGTAGGGAGCAAAAAAATAATGGTTTGAACGATAATCATATGAACAATATCATTATCGTTCAAATTGTGCATTAAAATCGCTCTGTGTATACGGAGCTTTAGTTTCCTTTGTGAGCTGTAATGAATACAGTTCCCTCAGAATCAACAAGATCACTCAGAAAATTTTTCATGAGTACATCACAGTGATCAATAATAAATCCTTCTTCAGTGAGGACTGTTTTTGCATAATTCTCATCATATTTGTACAAATTGAACCTCTCCTGCCCAATCATGTAATAAGTTGCATTTAAGGTTCCAAGTAATATCAGGCATCCTCCAGGTTTTAGCAACTTTAAGATTTTCCTCAGATTTCTGAGGTAATCTTCATGGTCTGTGCTGATGACATCCAGCAGCCAGGCACTAATTACACAGTTGGCTTGTGGTAGCACCACCGTATCGGTGATATTTTCTTTTTCCATATCACATTTCACTATGTCTTTTATTGCTGCCTTCAACCTTATTTCTTTATCCTCACATTGGTTACTGAAAAAACACAAACACAAAAATTGTCATATAGAAATGTGTAAAAATGTTGGAGTCAAACGCGTGTTTCTATGAAAAACTTTGAAAAGAAATCAGTGTGTATGTTCTGCATGGAGTAGTTGGGTAGTTTGGGAAGCTGAATGCTCAGATAGACATGTGAATGTGACTAGTCATGCGATGACACTGAACATGTGTGTTCATTTTGTGGGATTTTTAATTAAATGAAACAATTAATACATATGGTTTCCTGGTACACACAAATATGGAATACAGACCTAAACACTCACAGAGACAAACAAACAAATGAGACTGAGAATAGCATTCAGTATTATAGGTAGAATTCTGAGCATGTTCATACTACTGAGGGGCAGTTGCTAAACAAAGTCTTTATCACGTTTTAGTGTCAGGTGAATTAACCTTAACTGTAAATGGCAGACATATTTCTGGAGACCAAAAATTCACAGAGACCCATGTATAAAAAGTCACTGCTGCTTCAGTATTGGAGACAAGTGGACAGTACAATTGATCACCAAGTGGTGAGTGAAGTGTTGACAGTCCTGAGGAAAACCTTGCTTCAGTTCGAAACGCATTTGTTGCAGAAGTGCTTCACCTGTATCCACTACTAATGAAACCTCTTTTTTTGATGCTTTGTTAGCTTGTCCAGGGTCTGAGGAGGATTTGATGTCTGCAAGCTCTGATTTTTCATTTGAGAAACTGTTTGGAAGGTTTCAAAACTCCCCATTTATTCTTACACTGTCCCTGGAGACAATCACTTTAAAACATAATTCTACATGTTTTCAGCATGGGTTTGTTTTCAGGTTAAAAGATCGCTAAATACCTAACATTCAGAATATGAGATATGAATATGATATATAAAGAGGGTGATGAGTTATTGTGATAAAATAGGAATATTCATTTAACAGATCCAACCTCATGATACCAACATAGAGCCGTCTTCAATTTCGGAGTGAAAAGTCCGTGCTGGACTTTTTGCTCTGCATCGCAGCTTTTCCAGGGATAACGTATCGGATGCGTGCCCGCTTTATCCCCGTATTCAATTTAAAATTATCGAAAATGGGACCCGGCGAATTTGGATCTATGAAATAAAAAGGGAATTTTCAGGAAATGTGGCTGTCACTCCATTAAATATGTCCAGACATGGGGGATCACTATGGGTACCCCCATTTTTGCCTGCTGAAGGAAGTCTGGGTTTGTAATAGCAGCGGCAGGTGCATTTTTGCAGCTATGAAGAAGTCGTGAAGAATAGCACTTAGATTTTTTTTGGGGGGGGAAATAACTATTCCTATCAAATTTGGGGTACATGAAAATGGGGGAAAGCATTTTTTTCCTAAAGTTATTTTAAAAAATTCTGCAAAAATGCACCTGTCGCTTATCCCCGCAATGAAGAAAACACCTGCGCATACATGGGGACCTGACCTGAATTAATTTAGATAGTTTGGCAGTTTGTTCCCCTATTTTTTTTTTAACCCCCAAAATGAAACTTAATTTTTTTGGGGTGTCCCAAATTTTTTTAAACTTTTTTTGATGCACTTTTTTCGCCGGCAAAAAGTTGGTGAAAATGTATCCCCATTTTTTTATCATTGACTTTTTGCACCAGCAAAAAATCAATGTATTTGAATACGGGGATATTTCAAATAGGCAAAAATTACATCATCTGCGATAATTTATCGCCGATTCTGACATTTTGCAGCCTAATTGAATACCCCCATAGCATGTAGATGGATCCCTAGATGTCAGACTGTTACACAATACGCTAGCTAGCAACACATTTGAATATTTATATATATTTCCATACTGCCCCAGTTTGATTAAACATAGCAGGGGATTTGCTCTGCCGCTATAGTATACAGGATGACCTGCTGTATTATTACACAGCAGTAAGACAGCAAACAGATGCAATATCATTTTTTGACGGTTGCTATACAATAAAACTGCAGGAGGACCTGCTTCACCATTGCATAGCAAGCGGACACAATATATGGGCTTATGTGTAACAGTATTATGTAATGCACAGCGAACTTGTGGAATTGTGATGTTCATTTAATAATATACTCCTAAGGAATACTAATTATTACTCATTTATTCTGCTAAGGGATATAAATACCACCATGCACAGAAAATGTCCTTCTTTTGTAATCTCTTACCTGTTTCTATCCTATTTGAATAATAGGTCAGGATCTAATTTGTTCTAATTTGTTGTGATTCACATTTAAGTAAAATGTCCAATTATAAGAACCATAAGATAATGATGTATCAAAGAAATGTAATTTTTTTTTTTTACCAGAAATAATAAGTGTCTTCTTGAAATATCTTGGAACCTTTATGATGCTGACTAAGATGTAATAATGGACACTTGAATGTTTGCCCATGACATTAATTCTAACATTTTACATACAGAAAGGGAGGATATACTGTCCAAATAATTTGGTTTCTCCTCCCCTCTTTGTGTGTTTTTCTTCTAGAAGAATGAGGGCAACTTTGAGTGTAAAACCGCTATCAGCTGTGAATCATTTAATCACACTCCTGAATGAATTAGGAGGAATATATCCATTTAGCAATCTATGCAAATTAGGTAACTTTAATTGGACAACGATCACTAAACATGAACATGTGTTAGACACTGCCCCATGTGATGGAAGGGGTGTTTCACATATTGTAGCCTATTTAAGTCTAGACAATCAAGGACACTGACCTGGCTCCCTGCTGAGAAAGCTGACAGGCGAAACGTACGTCCAGGACAGGAAGGAGGCAGTGTCAGCTGTGCACGGCTGATCGCCCACTGGTATCAGAAAGCACTAACCACATTACACTTTCCCCGCTGACATCTAGTCAGTGGTCAGGTACATTCCTCCTCTCCATGCTCTATCACAGCACTGAAGCCCATTGGGGACACGCTGCTATGTTGTAAACAACAGCGTGCCCTGGCGCTTCCCGGTCTGCAGCAGAAGCATTGTTTACTTTCTTCCTCAGCACTAGAACACCCAATTGTACTCTCATTGTGCAACCTATGTTAAATTAAGTTGCAGAAAAGTAGATGTGATGCAGTGGTAGTGGTGCTGCGATTTTTTACTTACCTTATCCATGGTGGATGACACAAAATTACCACATTGTGTTTATGAATGATTTAACTGCAGAAATCACGATTCTAATGTATAATACAGCACATTGGTTTAAACTCAATGCAGGTAGAGAGAAGGCATATAAATGTGGAAATACCATAGATGTGGTTGTGTTAATAAAATTGCTCTGTATAGAGCTCCTGTCATGAACTTGGTTATCCTTAAATCAATGTGCTATTTACTCTGCTGACGCCAGAATTTGGAAATTATGTTTAGTCTCAGGATAAGCCTGTAAATTGTATGAATATTGATAAAACATATCCATTTAATTGTTTTTGATATCTCGCCGAAATTCTCTTATTGCCCATGATTTTTCATGGGAAAGGAGCTACTGGACTTTGAACTACACCCAAAAATTTTTATGGGACTAGAGATTTTTTTTTTGCTCTCTTGAAATTACATTCCTTTTAATTATACTTAGGAAATTGCATTCCTTTAAATATATGTATATATATATATATATATATATATATATATATATTATACAGGTTGAGTCTCCCATATCCGAATATTCCGAAATACGGAATATTCAAACCTTTGCTTTCTAATGGTTCAATGTACACAAACTTTATTTAAAGCACAAAATTATTAAATACAGTATAAAATAACCTTCTGGCTGTGTGTATATGGTGTATATGAAACATAAATGAATTTCATGTATGTACACAAACTTTTTTGATGCTCAAAATTATTAAAAATATTGTATAAAATGACCTGCAGGCTGTGTGTATAAAGTAAATGCATTCTGTGTTTAGATTTGGGTCCCAATTCCAAGACATTTCATTATGGTATGCAATTATTCCAAAAAACGGAATATTCCGATATCCAAAACACCCCTTGTCCCAAGCATTTTGGATATGGGTGACTACACCTGTATATGTGTGTGTGTGTGTGTGTGTGTGTGTGTGTGTGTATGTATATATATATATATATAATGGGGTGAGCGGATTCGGATTTCTGAAATCCGAGCCCCCCCGATCCGAGGCCGATCCGAGTCAGGCTCAAATTTTCCCGCCTGACTCGGATCTGAAATCGAGGCAAAACGTCATCATCCCGCCTTCCGGGTCTCGCAGGTTTTGGATCCTATATAAGGTACCACCGTCGGCGCCATTTTCTCACTCGGCTGTGGACAGTGAAGAGGGAGGGTGGGAGTTATGGCTGGCTGGGCTGTGTAGTGTAGTGTAGTGTTGTGCTGTGCTGCACTGTGCTGCTGTTGTCCATAGGGGCTGTGTCCACTCCAAAGTCCTGTGCAGTGTCCCAGTCCTAAAGGGGTGCTGTAGTGTTGTCCAGGGGGTGCTCTGTCCGTCAGGGGTGCTCCCCCCAAGTGCAAAAAAAATATATATTTTTTTCAAGGGTTTGTGAATTGTGTGCACAGTAGCCGCACGTGCATCAACAAAGTAGTGCCAAGCGTGCGCCTGTGTCATAAGTAAAGGGCCATCTGGCTTGTCCGTTAAAGGGTGCTGTAACCCTCAAAGTGCACTCCAAACAAAATATAAAATATTTTCTGTGTTTGTGAATTGTGTGCACTGTGGCTGCACGTGCATCAACAAAGTAGTGCCAAGCGTGCACCTGTGTCCCATAAGTAAAGAGCCGGCTGGCTCATTTTTTAAAGGGTGGTGTACCCCACAAAGTGCACTACTCTCCAGCAAAAATAAAAAAATATTTTCTGTGTTTGTGTGCGCCTTAGCCGCACATATATATCAAATCAATATAACGTAAATGGAGGACCAAAACTTTCTCTGATAAAAATAAAATAGGGAAAGATCAAGAACCACTTTCTCCTAGTGCTGAAGCTGCTGCCACTAGTCATGACATAGACGATAACATGCCATCAACGTCGTCTGCCAAGGACGATGCCCAATGTCATAGTAGAGGGCACATACAATCCCAAATGACAAAGTTCAGGAAAATGACCTTAAAAAAAACAGTTAAATCATCTGAAGAGAAACGTAAACTTGCCAATATGCCATTTATGACACGGAGTGGCAAGGAACGGCTAAGGTCTTTCCCTATGTTCATGACTAGTGGTTCAGCTTCACATGACGATGGAAGCCCTCCTCCCACTAAAAAAATCAAAAGAGTTAAGCTGGCAAAAGCACAGCGAAGAACTGTGCGTTCTAAGAAGATATCACAAATCCCCAAGGAGAGTCCAAGAGTGGTGGTGGTTGCGATGCCTGACCTTCCCAGCACTGGACGGGAAGAGGTGGCTCTTTCTACCATTTGCACGCCCCCTGCAAGTGCTGAAAGGAGCACCCACAGTCCACTTGCTGATATGCAAATTGAAGATGTCACTGTTGAAGTACAACAGGATGAGGATACTGGTGTAGCTGGCGCTGAGGAGGAAGTTGGCGAGGAGGATTCTGATGGTGATGTGGTTTGTTTAAATCAGGCTCCGGGGGAGACAGTTGTTGTCCGTGGGATGAAAAAGCCCATCACGGTCATGCCTGGGCAGAAGACCAAACATTCCACCTCTTTGGTCTGGCAATATTTCTATCCAAATCCAGACAACACCTGTCTTGCCATATGTACCTTATGTAAAGGTGGAATAAGTAGGGGTAGGGACGTTAACCACCTAGGAACATCCTCCCTTATACGGCACCTGCAGCGCGTTCATAATAAGTTACTGTCAAGTTCAGAAACTTTGGCTAAGACCGTAAGCAGTCCAGGGACACCTAAATCCCGTTGTCCTGTTGTATCCAAGCGCCTGCAAACCACACCGTCAACTCCCTCCTCGTCAATTTCCTCCTTAGTCAGGATCGGAAGTAGTCCTGCAGGCCATGTCACTGGCATGACTGACTCTCCTATCCCTGATTCCTCTGGAGGATCCTGCATTGCTACGCCTCCTGCTGCTGCTGCTGCTGTTGCTGCTGCTGGGAGTCATTCATCATCCCAGAGAGGAAGTAGGAACACCACTACTTTTACTAAACAATTGACCCTCCAACAGTCCTTAGCGAGGAGGATGAAGTACGACAGCAGTCATCCTGAAGCAAAACGTATAACTGAGGCCTTGACTGCTATGTTGGTGTTAGACGTGCGTCCGGTATCCGCCATTAGTGCAGTGGGATTTAGACAATTGATGGAGGTGGTGTGTCCCTGGTTCCAAATCCCGTCTAGATTCCACTTCACTAGGCAGGTGATACCGAGACTGTACAGAAACGTCAGAAAAAGTGACCTCAGTGTCCTGAAAAATGCCGTTGTACCCAATGTCCACTTAACCACGGACATATGGACAAGTGGAACAGGGCAGACTAAGAACTATATGACTGTGACAGCCCACTGGGTAGATGTATCACCTTACGCAGCAACAGCAGCAGCGTCACCAGTCGCAGCATCTCAGAAACGCCAGCTCGTTCCAAGGCAGGCTACGCTGTGTATCACCGGTTTCAGTAAGAGGCACACCGCCGACAACCTCTTAGAGAAACTGAGGGAAATCATCGCCCAGTGGCTTACCCCACTTAGACTCTCCTGGGGATTTGTGATATCTGACAACGCCACCAATATTGTGCGGGCATTACATCTGGGCAAATTCCAGCATGTCCCATGTTTTGCTCACACAATAAACTTGGTGGTGCAGAATTTTCTGAAAAGCGACAGGGGCGTGCAGGAGACGCTTTGGGTGGCCCGAAAAATTTCTGGCCTATGTGGTGTCTCTCTTTCCGGCCGACACAAGCATGCAGAGGTGCAAAGACCTGCTGGTGAACACACTGTCAGCTGAAGCGGAACGTGACACGTCAACAGCTCCTTCTTCATTTTCTCCCGCAACTGGGGCTGCCAGGAAAAAACTTAGGTATCCTAAGCAACCCACTGGCGGTGATGCAGGGCAGGCAGGACCAAGTTTGGACATCTGGTCTGGACTGAAGGACCTGGCAACAATTTCTGATATATCTACTGTCACTGCATATGATACTGTCACCATTGACAGAATGGTGGAGGATTACATCAGTGACAGCATCCAAGTAGGCATGTCGGACAGTCCATACCTGTACTGGCTGGAAAAAGAGGCAATTTGGAGGCCCCTGTACAAACTGGCTCTATTTTACCTGAGTTGCCCCCCCTCCAGTGTGTACACCGAAAGAGTGTTTAGTGCTGCCGGGAACCTTGTCAGCGAAAGGCGTAGGAGGTTGCTTCCACAGAATGTGGAGAAGATGATGTTCATCAAAATGAATTATCAGCTCTTCCAGGGAGACCAGCCTCCAGAACGTACAGAGGGACCTGTGGTGGTGGATTCAAGTGGGGACGAGTTAATACTTTGTGAGGATGAGGATGTACACACTGAAGAGGGTGAGGAATCGGTGGATGAGGAGGATGAGGATGACATCTTGCCTCCGTAGAGCCAGTTTGTGCAGGGACAGATTAATTGCCAGCTTGTTTTGTGGGGGCCCAAACGAACCAATCATTTCAGCCACAGTTGTGTGGCAGACCCTGGCGCTGAAATGATTGGTTTGTTAAAGTGTGCATGTCCTGTTTATACAACATAAGGGTGGGTGGGAGGGCCCAAGGACAATTCCATCTTGCACCTCTTTTTTTTCTTTGCATTATGTACAGTTTGGGGCCTAGTTTTTCAAACTGCCATCCTGTCTGCCACTGCAGTATCACGCCTAGATGGGTCACGTGTTTGTGCCGCCCACTCGTGTCGCTTAGCATAGTCATCCAGCTACCTTGGTGCAACCTTTTGGACATAAAAACACTATTGTGAGGTGTGAGGTGTTCAGAATAGACTGGAAATGAGTGGAAATTAAGGTTATTGAGGTTAATAATAGCATAGGAGCAGAAAAACCTACAAATTCTGTGATTTTAGCTGTTTTTATGCTTTTTTTCAAAAAAATACAGATCCAAAACACAAAACCCAGAACCCAAAACACGGAAGGGTGGTTTTGGCAAAACCAATCCAGATCCAAAACACGAAGAAAGATCCAGATCCAAAACCAAAACACAAAACACGAAAAGTTGCCGGTGCACACCCCTACTTTGAATGTTTTCTCTATTTACCGTTTTGTTTTATTTGTATGCAGTACAAGGACGTAAAAGGCTGCTAAATAGGTGGGTGCAAGAACAATACACCCATATATATTAGGATGCAAGCACAGTGCGACTTAGATGCATGCATAGAAAACAAAATTGCTCAACTGCATTCGACATACAGTAGCATGTGACACAGAATCAGGGCCATTGTCTGTACACTATTACAAATGTGTCACACCATGTGCATTCCTTGTCATAGTTTTGGTGAGTGAAGTATTGACCAGGATCATTATATACTGACAGTGATACAGATACTCAACCTGTTTCCTTCTAATGCTGTAACATATGATGTTGCGTGATTCCAATCAAATGCTCCTGTACGTGTGTTCAGCCATCTGTTCAGCTCCATAATGCATTTCTCATTGAACCTCAGTAAATAGATGTCTCTGAAAAAGTTGCAGGCTGAATGGAGATGGTGAATTAAGGGGCCAAAACTAATGTCAAATAAAATATCTCCATTCATTTTACCTGCAGAGAAAGATTGTGATGATTAAATGTGCAATATGTTATATAAATATTGTAAACATCGTTCCGTAATGTGATGTTATAGATACACAACAGCAGCACAACAGTCATATTACTTCTTAAATGTATGAGGGATGTGGACTCAACCAAAAAGCCATCTTTATATCTTTATATCACATGTATGATGAATGTGGAAATATCCATCTTTATATCACATGTGATCTATTTTTCCTGTGTCTGTATTGAATAGAAACAACTCTGACTTCTGGATAATAAACTTTCATGCATATTTATATTTAAAAGAGGGGGGTGAATTTACTAACAATTGGTCGAGTCTTAAACACATTTTGCATCTCTGAGAAACAAGTGTGTTTTTCCCAATCAAACTCACATTTATTAAGAATAGTGTTTGACTGAATCATGTTTTACAATGGTGTATGGAATTTTATTTGCAAGTGTGTGTTTAGTCGTATTTGGACTGAAATATAAGATCTGCCTGTGAGGCAGGGGCGTATCTATAATGGATGCAAGGTGCGCGGGTCACACAGGCCTCCAGGTCCAGGGTGGCCCGCACCCATACTTTGTAAAACTTACCTCTATAGAGTAACGCTGCTACGGCCATTTTTCTGGCATTATGCACATGTGCTGTGAGGAGTTAGCCAGGAAAATGGCGCTATGCCTTTGCCATGGCTATCAGTGAATGTGCAATAGACCCTGGGCACACTCTAGTGCCCTGAGTCTATTGATTCTGTGGTGGCCTGTAGAGTGACAGGAGGGGGCCCATGTCAGGGGATGCACACGGCCCCCTTCTCTCTAAAGGCACCCCTGCTGTGAGGTGCATTTTTAGAAAAAACACTGCAAAGATCAGTGTTATCTGTGCAATACTTATGTATTGTATACTGTAGAGAAAGGGTTAAAATTTAAACAAATTTGTGTGGGGACCCTTTCTCCAAAAGCATAACCAGACCTGAATCTCTGAGCGTGTTCTGGTACAGGACAATCAGCGAAAAAAACTATGTGGCTGAACCAGCTGGGGTTGTAATGACACAGCAGAGTGACATAGAGCATGGGGTTCCCCTTCCACATAATTTTCCTTCCCCAAAACTGAAAAATATTTAGGAAACTACAATACACACACACTCATCCTTAGTCACACTCACCCGTACTCACACTAAATGATTACCTACTCCCAGGCTCTGGTCGGTCATCGTGTCCAGTACAATCTGGTCTTCAGTAAATAAAAAAAAATACTTACCCAAAGTCCACAGACCAATATACTGTATAAAGCTGCTCTTAGCCAATCAGCGGCTGGTTACTATGACAATGGCTGCTGGTTGGCTAAGAGCAGACAGACTCAAATCATGGCTAAGGTTAAAGTAAACACATTTTTTGTGAGTCTCTACCAGGTTTGTGAGCCCTGAGCTGACCAATTTGGGGCTGGAGAATGGTTTGTCATGGGGACAACAAGCTGGAGCCCCCCTGCTGTGTCATTACTACCCCAGCTGGTTCAGCCAGTGCTGGTTAAAGGAAAAATAGAGAAACCCCACATTGGTTTTCCCCCAATTTTCCTGTTCCAGAGCAGTCTCAGAGGTCCAGTGCTAGTTATGCTTTTGGCATTGGGAACCAATCCTGCTTTTCTTTAAAAAATTTTAACCGTTTCACTACAATATACAATATAGAAGCATTCAGCAGTTCAGACTGATATGTGCAGTGCTCCCGCACAACACGCTGCTGAGGAGGGGGTCTATTTAAGCTTTTTGTCCTTTGACACAATTCTAGGTAAATGCCCATGTTCTATTCTTCTCTATGGAAAGTACTTATGAGTTGGTTTGGTGGTGTGTTGACTTTTGTTTGCGTGTTTAGGAATATTTTGCAGACAGATTTGTGTTTCTACACCTGTGTTTGCCTTTAGTACTATAAATTTCCATGTTTGAAAATCAGGGGTAACTCTTATGCATACTTGCTGATTTTCTAGCATCACATGGTGGTGGTGACAATGGTGTACAGTGTGGGGGCATGGCAACATGCTTGCGTTATCATGGCTCCACCCCTGCTGTTCAATTCCAAAATTTCTGGCACAGAAAAGCAGGGACAGAGCTACTGTGATGTGATTGGGTTTGAATTGCATCTTTTATCCCCAAGACCACCCACTTTCACTTGAGTGCAGTGGGATTTGGGGAGAGGGTGTGCAGGTGGTGGTGGAGAGACTTGCCCTCACTTATGGGCACATATGAGCTAGGAGTGTCACCCAATTTTCAGGAGCCTCCAAGTAGCTAGATATGCTCTCATGGGAATGCTAACTTGGACAGACATGATTCTTAGTAAATATACCCATAGGTCTCTAGTCCACTATATAGTAATTATTTAATATTTTACTGGAGTTAACTCTTTGTTAAAATTTGTATTTTACAGCCCTTTCTTCAGATTTGCACAATAACAATAATATTTAACAGTATAATTTAATTAGATTGAAGGCATGTATTTGGCTAGCAGCTATGTCCTATTTTGATGCAAAGATCGGATTTCTAGAACATTACTGCCTTACAATAATGTGTGTATCAATGATCTTACTTTTTAAAAATATGTTTCATGAACAATAAACATCAAACAAGCTCTCTCATTACAATTTAGTCCTAAAAAAAATTAAATTTTAACTGATAAAATGAACACTGCTTATCACCTATCCTTACCAGATAATCATGTGATTATCATACCATGAGACAGCAGGTGTACACTCCCTGGTCTATGCTGAATGCACACACTGGACTCATTGATAGGACTCATTACCAACTAGAGGTATTTATATCAGGTGCTCATTTAAGAAATCAATTGCACAGTTATACATTCATCGGTGATAACAATTGATGCACAGTCAAGTACAATTCATCAGACATCACTTTATCATGTTTGTTATTGAATACTATTGTGATTTTGGATGCAGTGGTGATGTTGGATGCTAGCAGTCAATGATTTACTGCATGCTTCCAAGTACCATTGCACATCCATCCTGATGGGTAGTGATTGAAGTCATAGAACAAATTGGGACCCAAGAACTGTGTATTTCAATGGGCATTCCTAGGATGTAACTTTTGGGTGGCTAGCCAGATATGGGTATGTTGCATGTGTGTTGTTGACAATGACTGCATCTCATGACACAATAGCATGGTATGCAGTCAGGAAGCCGGTGGACCTAATCCCGACAGCTGGCTTCCCGACTGCTTTATCCCGATGAGGGTTAAATGACAGGTGTCAGGATTAGGGAGGGAGGGTTAGGGTTAGGCACCCCCAGGGGGACTTGGGTTTAGGCGGCAGGGAAGGGGGGTTAAGTTTAGGCACTTAGAGGGGGGATTAGGGTTAGGCACTGGGGGGAAGGTTAGGGTTAGGCACCCCTAAGGGAGGGTTAGGGTTAGGGGAGGGAATTAAGTTAGTCTATACTTACCTTAGGGATGATCAGGATTTTCACCCATGTCGGGCAGCCGCTGTCGGGATTCCAACAGTCTGGCGGTTAATCATACTGATTCCAATAGCATTGACACTGGACACCATGTTCAGATGGCGAAAATGCACCGGCATAGGGCTGGTGTAAAGCTTTGATGGTGCGTCTGTAGACCCACTGAGACGAAATGATGCAGCTGCAAGTGGGAAACTTAATAGGCTGAAAATTGCAGAATGATAATAATAATAATAATAATAATAATGGGGCGGGCACGACTTGGCAAAAAAATCCAGCTGCAGCCATGTCTGCATGCACCCATTAAGTGATCCAGTCCATGTCATAAGGCAATCATTACACAGACTCCGTCAAGCCATTCTCACATACACTGCATCTTCTTAACCTATGAAAAATGTCATATCCCTGTAATGCTGCATACACACAGGGCCTGATTCAGACCCGGACGCTATTTGCGTCCGCTCGCTGGCTAAAAGTGGCCAGCTATTTAAATCAGGTGCTCGCACTGATTTAAATAGCCGCACTGATTTAAAGCCACCCACTAAGTAATAGCGAGTGGCCGCACTATGCGCTTGCACATGTATATAGACACCCCTTTGCCACTCACAACACACGTCATCTCCGGCAGTTGTAGGATTAATCGGGAACATCGAGAGCCATCGGAACTGCTCGCAGTGCTTGTGGTAGCCTTTTCCCAGCACAACTTTGCGAGCAGTTCTGGTAAAAATACAACCGAGTCACGTGTATAATGACGTTACTTTGCTAATTATGCACACCCATTAAACGCCATTCTGATGGTCGGGCACGCCTGAGTTCCCACATCCACACCCCCATTTTCAAGCACCTTCCCCTGTTACCACCCACAAAGAGCACTTTCTGTCACTCAAAATAGCGCCCCGACTGCGGGCTACAGACGAGCACTTTTCCATCGCAATGATTGATTCGCGCACACGCATTGCAACTCATACGCATGCGCACATTGTGAAAAATCGCTCAATGCGAGCGAGCGCAGCATAGCGTCTGGGTCTGAATCAGGCCCACAGTACGATCTGTACCACCAATGACTTGAAAGATATCTTTCTGTGAACAGGCACAGTTGACAATATCGTGCAAGTTGGCCTGCATGTACGGATGATCATAGATATCATTATAGTACATGCAGGAACGTGCATCGTTGGTCATTCACTGCATAGAAATGAATGATATGAACGATATATATTGTTATCATTCATATCGTTCATATATATCGTACCGTGTGTATGCACCTTATCATGTATGCAGACAGGTTCTGTCTTTGTAGCCATTCCATTACATTCAGAACTAATTGAAAAGAAACAAATGTAAAAGCTGTTTCCTTACTTTAACAAATGCACCTACAGTAACATAGAAATAATGTAACCTAGGCAGTGAGATAAAATATAGTACACATACCCATGCTGAATAGATGGTGACGCTTCTCCATGGGAAATTTCAAGGAATCATCTCCAAAAATAACTTTTGCTTTATCAGAAAAATAAGTATCCAGAAGACTTCTTGAATCAAAGTCATCTACATGATAGAGCTTATGGGGCTTGCAATCCATCTTGTATTTTTTTGTTTTATTGTACCACTGATGGTTGACTGTCACATTCTATGTCTCTGTTACACAGGAGTTCTATTTATATTCCCTGGGATCCAGCTATTATCACATGACAGTTTATCTTCTTCATTAGTTGGTCATGAGAATGCAGATAATAATAACATAATATTTAATTTAACTTACATTATCATAGAATCTACTTTTAATTTTAAATGTATTAACACTAAACAAATATGTACGTATATATCATTATAATATCTATAGTAAAAACATGCTAAAAAAATCAAACATTTTAATAAAAGTAAATGTAACATAGGAGATGAGTTACTTTTGTGGAATTTTTATTACAGTTATATATGAACCTTTCTGCAAATATTATTTTTGTTCAGTGAGCAGCAGAACCACCATGAGATCATCTAGATTCCAGTACTAAAGACACGGACAAATGTGGGTGCATGATGACTGCCTATCGGGTGCTATCTGAAGAAGCTTTACATCCCTTAGAAGCATAGTTAGACCTGGACACCCCCAGGTATAACTATACTTCTGGATAAGGAAAAGACTCACCAGAGGGGGCACACTTATCTCTTCTAGGCGTAACCTATTCCTCCCAGGGTAATCCTACGTAGTGCGCCCAAGACGGCTGCCTCATGTGGTACCTTTGTGGGTGGAATATATAACCCATGGAAGTTATTTCCCAAAATGTCTGCACCAACCCCGCACCAACCCCGCAATACAGTATGCTCTCTAGGTTTCGGTTGATTTTAATTATCTCGGTGTGGTTTTCTATTTTTTTTGTAACACCAAATCCTTGTACAATGTACCATGTTTTCTGATGTCTGTAAAGCAACTTTGAGTCCTATGGGAGAAAAGCACTATATAAATAAAATTATTATTATTATAAAAATACCTATCTGGTGAGTTATTTCCCTGGCCTTATAAACTAACTTCATGACCATGTTGATATTCTCATGTCAATATAATGAATGCTGGCATGGTCAAAATCAACATAAGTTACTGAGCCCAAATAGCCATACATAAGTACATAACTCTTTTCATAAACTTCATTTTAAAGAACAAATGAGGGGAACCCCTATATTATGAGTCTCTTCCATGTCTCTACCAGCCATGACTGGCAAAGCCTAGTGATTATTTAATGGCAAAATGTTGGGACCACCATTCTCTGTCACCCAATTTTTAACTACCGGCCTAGGCTTCCTGACCTAGGGCTGGTTAAAAATATATTTACAATCATTAAATAAGTTGCATTTAAAATTAAATCTAGCATCATGTGTCATCCAGGGTTTAGAAACTTAGCACATTTTGAACTACACATGGAGTGGGTGCAAGTGCCAATACTAATGATGGTGACTGCAAACTGCAAACAGAAATACAGCAGACAGGACAGAATTCTACATGAAGACACACAGTTATTCATCATTCACAGGTAAATATTTTAATTAGCATGAGTCATTAATTAGGTTACCATGCATACATGAAAAAGTGGCCCCAGATGCATCTGGCTCAGATTCAGCCTCATGATGTAGTCTCTGTATTCCTGACTACTGATTTCTATATTGGATACTATTATAAAAATGAATCAAATTATTGTTAAAGACACCAGTGTGAAGATTACGGGCTCTATTTGCTACAATCCACATTTAAAAAAATTAGTGTGATATTTCCAACTAAATTTGCATTTAAAATTTAGGAATTTTCACCAAGATTTTTCAAAAATCCCTTGCAGGAACAGAGCTTGCAATAAACCTCTGTCCCTGTGAATCTCCTCCGCATACTTATCCCTGTATTTTTCAGAAAAAATAAATGGAGATTGTGTCTGAGCATGAGACTGCTGCCAGATACTGAACCCCCCCTCATGACTGCCACTACCCCCCCATGACCCCACCCCACTCACTTTCACTTACCTCTGGTGACTGGAGCTCAGGTGATGTCCTCTGGGCCTCTGGTCAGCTGTCTCCCAGCTTCTGCACTGTGACCCTGGTCAGCTGTTCTATGCAGCAGCTGACCAGAGTCACAGTGCAGGAGCCAGGAGACCAGTTGTTGGGAGCCCCAGAGAACATCACCTCCTGTCCCCGGAATCAAGTAAGTGTTTTTTTAACTATTTTTTTAAGTGATCAGCTTGTGGTTTATTTAGACCACATATCTGATCACTGGGGCCCAGCTCCTGGATCTACTCTGCTTGTTAGAGTAGAGCAGAGCAGTAGTCAGGGAAATGGGGGAAACCCTAGAGAATGCCATCTCCAGGTGGCATTATTATCACAGGGCTTTCCCTAGTATTTTCTCACATTTTATTTTTAGTAAATCTCAGGCAGATTGCAATTCCATCAAAATTATGGAAAATGCAATCTGTTTAGTAAAAATATGTGATAATAAGGGTTTGGAGTAGAATTTTACGAATTCTACTCCAACTGCCCTTTAGTAAATTTATGTGAAAATAAAATAATGTGAAATGGGTTTGAAAACACCTTTATTTCAAATTATTTTAGTAAAAAATAATGTTGATAACTTGAGCCTTATGTCACTAGATGCTTAAAAATATTTCAATTCAGTGGCCAAGTAGGTAGGACAGTCCTCTGATGAAGTCACACAGATGAAACACATAAAGTAAATGGCCTGGCACACTGTGAATTGAAAACTTAAGATCTTCTCTGTCTATGACATATCCTGTAAGGAAGCCTGTGCACTTGTGGAGCAGCCACTTCTTTGAGAACCTCGATCCTAATTTGATATGCCTGACTGTGTATGATATTTGGTTAGCGTGCATGTTTTTTAAGCTGCTGGAGTGCAATTTTTTATGTTTTGTAGAATGTTTTTAACCTTGATGATTACCAAAGATTTGATTTTTGGCAGTACATTTGCTAAAGTGTGGGTTTTTAGAAGTGTAGATGTTGCCCATAGCAAACAATCAGATTCTACTTAACATAGAGTATATTTAACACCTTCTTGAGGAAAATAGCTAGAATCTGATTGCTTGCTATGGGTAACAACTCTACTTCTAAAAATCCACACTTTAGAAAATATACCCCTTGTTGTGAACAACCCCAGCTATTGCATATTAAAGAGTGGATCTGGCATGAGCACACAAGATAACTGAACTGACTGTTTTAGGTTAAATTTGTCCTATGGTTGTGATGGTTGCAATGGTGATCCCTATCCTACAACTCCAGTTTCAGTGCTGGGATAGCATATACAGCAAGGAGGTATCTGACTCCTCCTTCTGAATTTGCATCTGAGATGATTGGATTTGCACAGTTGCGTGTGTGTGGATCTGCAAATCTGTCCATCTCTGAATCAGCCTCATAGTGTGACCTGATAGAAAGAAGTGTGGTCGTGCAGTAATTGTTATCCTTAGCAGGATTAAAGTTCTAAACGAGACTCTTTAAACAAACAGTAAATTGCAAATATTGAGTCATTACTTTACTTGTTGATCAGTAAGGTAAGATTGATACAAATCTACAGTTATATGTGTGATTTGTGAATTTATGAGAATAATTTGTATATTTATGTTTTATTTTCTTCATAGACTTAGGAGCTGTTCTTAGTGGCACAATACTGTGACATCTTCATTTGCCATAGTTGCTTCTGTGAATATATACTAAGGCTAGTAAAAGCCCTTCCCCTGGTATACAATCATGTGTGTGAATGTGCAATGACTGAGAATCCCATTTTTAGTATTGTTACAAGCAGTAATACTGCTTGGTGTGTTATTACATGTTTGTTTTCCAACTGTGAGGCTGCATCTTCCCCCACCATTAATTAGCTTGTTGAACAAACTGCTCAAACATTCCCTCCCACTGTACCAGCTGACGTAGCTTCTCCTGCAAAATGAACTAATTTTAAAGCCTGCACACACAGGCTTGGCCTGCAACTGTAGCCTGCATCTTAAGCATGTCTTCTGAAGCATGGAGTTAGAACTAGAGTTCGAACTGGATTAAGACTTTTGACTACTTTCCAACAAAAATTTAAACCATTTCATGAACACACAGGAATGCTGCCACTCCATCTTCATTTACACTCCCCTGAGACTGGGTTCAGCCGCTGTCTCATGCTGCAGCCAAATTGAACACCACAAACTGCTGGATGTGACAAGACCACACACTCAAGCGAAGGAGACTCTGTGGCTTTTTACAGATCACTCTATCATTTTTTAATTTCTGATTAAGTTTAACATGGTTTTAACTTAAAATGCAGTCACCATTTATTTTTTATTATTTCTTCTCCATCTGGACGTTATACTTCTGCAACTTGCACACCCTGCCAGATGTAACCTTCGCAGTGCACCCCAGATGGCTGCCTCGGATGGTTCATTCTTGGGCAGGATATCTATTAATTCAGTGCATTTCATATTTCAAATGTTTCATTCATCTGTAAATCTCATGCCCAAACTGCAGCACTGTTTGCTTTATTTATTATTCCTTGTTTTGTAAAATGTACTTCCACCGCACTGTATGATATACTGGTGTGCTGTACCAGAATGTAATTCATGTGGATCTATTCACACAAGGTATATCATACTGCCACACATGTGTCAGTTTTCCCATATATTCCTTGGGTCTTGTATGGCTTATCTCCAACAGTGCAACCTTCGTAGTGTGCCCACCATGGCTGCCTAACCTGGTACACTCGTGGATGGGATGAATAATACATGGACCTAAATATTATGGTGGGACCCTACTCCTAGCCATCAGGGGGATGCTGCAACCACCCATTTTGTGTCATCTCTTCTAGTCGTAACCCATTCCACCCAGGGTAATCCTACATAGTACGCCCAAGATGGCTCATTTGGTACCTTTTGAGGGTGGAATATATAACCCATGGAAGTTAATTCCCAAAATGTCTGCACCAACCCTGCAATATGCCTATTGTGTTCTCTAAGTTTCGGTTGACTTTAATTATCTCGGTGTGGTTTTCTATTTTTTGCAACACCAAATCCTTGTATAATGTACAATGTTTTCTAATGACTGTAAAGTAACTTTGAGTCCTATGGGAGAAAGGCGCTATGTAAATAAAATTTATTATTATTATTATTATTATTATTATTACATGGCACCATCTGTTGCATCATTGAAAATTGCAACAAATCCATGTTACTGTAGGTGCAGATTTTCTGTGTATGTATTGTTTCTAATGTATGCCTGATTCAAAGTTGTATGATACAGTATTGCACAGCAGCAGGGAAGTTCATTGTAAATTCAATTTTACAAACAATGGATAGGAAATTATCAATTAATTTGCAGTACATGGAAGTAATTTGTATAAACTTTGTGATGCATTTCAAACATACTCTGCCTGCTTCCTCACAATATTAATGCTGCAGAAAAAATACACACAAGGGAGCACTATAATAAGAAGTTACAAATTAATTTAATATAGCATGATTGTAATGATATGTTTTACAACTTACATGTAATAAAACCACTTAATATGGCCAAAGATAACTTAAATTAATAAAAAACTAGTTTAAAATAGGGCAAAATAACCTCAAGAAGAACAAATATAAAGTCCACTATTCCTTTAGAATGCAGGGATCCACTTTGTGAATTAACATGTACATTTATCCAGGAACTGTATACAATATAAGGATCAATAAGCCCAAATGCTGGTTTTTCAAGCTCAACCTCCTCACCATGAATCAAACTCGCCACCTTGCAGATCTCAATCCTCAGAACTCTGTCCCGGAGTGGCAGTGGTGGAGGGCAATACCTCAGTGAATTATACTCACTGTGAGATGTATACGCATCCACCTGATGTTGAAGATGGAGCTGTGTCAGCATGAGTAACACATCATCGGCCGGTGTTTAGGGAGGGAAACGCAGATGGAGTAGCGTAATAGCTCTAAATTGCTTGTATCCACGGGGACCCGATTGTTCTCATATAAATCACCAGAATCTGTGCCAATAGTAGGCAAGCCTGCGGATATGTCCTTAACCGGTTTCTCTGTTATAAACATGTAACGGTTTCTTCAGTAGGGTCTTGCAGGTATCTCACAGGTAAGATATTTAAATAGTGTCATAGCCAATGGCTTCCATCCAACAATTAACTTGATTAAGCAGTCACAGATGTATTTAATTAGGAAAGAGGAGGGAAGTCTGCTGGTGAACAAAACTTTTTTGTAACAGTTTAGCATATGGATAATCATAGTACAACAGGTCATTACCAGGAAAAAACTTTGATAATTATAATAATAAACAAACAAATACATAGAGAAAAATAAAAATTACACATTAAACAGTTAAAGCTATAATGGCATCATGGAGAAACACAACAGAAATGCATCAACCATAGATCATAAAGATTCATTTAGATGGTGTATTTATAGAGAGAAATCTACACAGATTTCAATCAGCCCAAATAGTCTAGAAGGCAAATGCTAGAGCACTGGCAAGCACAGTGACCCAGGTTTGAATCCAACATAGAGCGGTATTTTGGTTTTTATAACCTTGTAACCAATATATTCTCAGTATTCATCACATTATTAATTTGATAAAAAAGTATAAAGCAAATTAACACTTCTCATATTGTCATTTAGCATATGTAACATGTATAAAGAGATTTTAATTGATTTCAGATAGTTTATATTTAGAGAAGAAAAGCAAAAAGAATGCAATATATATAGGAATTTTTTTTAATATTTTTATATATACTTTTATGGTTTGACAATCAATATTATGTCAACATTCAACATATTAGTTGATTAGAAATAAATAGATATAGAGATATATAGAATTATCTATCTCTATATCTCTATCTCTTTTTAACCCCAGTCTTTTTAATAACCAATACAGAAAATTTAAAAAACAAAAACCCATAAAGTAGCTCTAACAATTGATCAGCCATAATGGCCTAGTGGGATAACAACAGAGCACAATGCTCACAAGGACCCAGGTTCTAAACCAACACAAAACAGAAATAATAACTTTTTTTTATTAATTGTCTTTTTTCATATATATCTTTTCACAGGCACATTTTACACCAATTGTTAATGATCATTATCAAGCTCTATGGATAATATAACCCCATTTTATAACCAAGGCTACTATAAAATTAATTAGCAATAAGGTTAATATGGAAATAGGGCTAGATAAATTGATGAGATATTTAGATGTTACACATACACAGATAAAGTAGATATCCCAAAGTTAAATAGCTAGATATTATTAATTTCAATGCAGTCATTAAGACCATTTGGAAATAGAGTGCCCAGGGAAAATATCCAAAACCCTGCAAAAAGGCTTCTATTTTGCAGAGTAGATTAAAATGATCTCCTCCTCTGGGAGTCTTTTTAATATATTAAATACCCTGGAGTGTAAGTACACTCACATCTCCCCCATGTTTCAATTTAAAATGTTGGGAGAGACTGTGTGTGTTAACTCCTTTTTGAGACATTTCTTCTATGCTCAAGAAACCTTATGTGAAGCATACAAGTCATCCTTCTCACATACAGAAGCCCACACTTGCATGTGATAACATAGACTACATACATAGTTTGACAATTAATCCTGCTATTGATGTCAAAGACAGAGCCAAATGATTCTGATTTGAATTGAGTGCTTTTATCAAGCATGAATCTGCAGGTAATGCAATCAATTGTCCCATATTTAAAATTAACCTTTTTAAAGGAGGGTTCTTCAAGCCAGGTGTCAGCATTATGAGTAGTTATATTATTGGATCTGAAATGGCTAGGGGCCAGTTATCTCTGCAAACTAATTGCTTTCTTGAAGATGACTCTTGGTTCATCCTCATGCAAGGCGGATAGGATTTTATCAGTTTTTAGAATAGGGTAATTATTTTTAATAACAGCCTTTAGCTCACTATAAAAGGAATTTCATTTAGAGAGAAACTTTAAATTACACTCAAAACGGTTCACATTGATGTTTTTATTAGATGGACATAAGGAGTCTCTGTCTCTATCGCTCACTGCTTTGAATGCTAATTACAAAATTTTATCAGGATAGCCCTGCGCACTAAAGGATTCAGTCAAATCTGAAGCCTGTATATTAAACTGGTATATCTCTGAGCAATTCTGCCTAAGTCTAAAATATTGGCTTTTAGGTATATTCCAAAGCCAGGGGCTGTAGTGACAATGCTGGTGGTTTACAATGCTTTTACAGTTTACCTCTTTCTGGTAAGTAGAAGTTACTAATTTATCACTTTAGATGGAGAGGGCAATATCCAAGAATGTGATAGTAGTTTTATGAATAGTGCCAGTGAATTTTAAACAAAATGGGTTAGTATTAATATAACTAAAAAATTAAGAGGCCGATTGTAAATCCCCATCCCAAATAAAAAACATGTTATCAATGTATGATGATAGAGTACCAGGTTCACACCAAAGGGGCCATTGCATACCAATTGTTCTTCAAGTAGCCCCATATATAAGTTGGGAAAGCTTAGCATGAACCTAGTGCCCATTGCAGTACCCTTCACCTGTAAATAAAACTTACCACCAAATGTGAAATAATTATGAGAAAGTATAACTTTAATAGAATCCAAAATAAATTTACGTCTCATTTCACTTAGAGATTCATCCAAAATTAGAAAAGTTTGTTTGTATGGTATATCAGAATCAAGAGACTCAATATCACAAGTCATGAAAATGAAGTTCTCTTGCCATTTTAAATCTTCACTTAAATTAAAAAATGGGTAGAAACTCTAATATGTGAATTTAAAGTGACAACATGTGTTTGGAGAAAAGAGTCAACAAAGGCTGACAAATTAGATGTGAAGGACCCAACCCCAGAAATGATAGGATACCCAGGAAGTGATTAAAGGGATTTGTGCAATTTGGGGAAATTTTAATAATTTGGAAAAATGGGGTGTGCAGTAAATAAAAATGAGTGTTCACTCTTGGATATAGCTCCATCCATCAGTGCATCATCAAGAAGCCTTTGAAATTTACTCAAAAAGATAGCAGTAGGATCAACAGACAAAGTAGTATAGAAATGGGTATTGTTCAAGTGGAGAAAGGCCTTAGAAACATAATCGGTCATATTTTGAACTACCGTACCACCCCTTTTATCGGCTGCTCTAATTATAATAGAGTCATCCCTCCTAAGATCCCTTAGTGCTTTCCTTTCACATGGATGTATATTATCCCTTTTTTTTTCTAAATTTGACTCAGCACAGATGATTAAATTCATTCATAGTTAAATTATAAAATGCTTCAATGGGGTCACTATTGAATTGTGTGGGGTAGAATTCTGATTTATTTTTGAACCTATGCAAATAAGGGACATGTACATCAAAAAGTGGCATATCAGATGTTTTATTAGTTTCTTCAAGCTATTTAAAGTCTGTAGTGTATCATTATCAGAGTCATCAAAAATTATGGGATTACATATTTGTCTTCTAGATTTGAGAGCTTTAGTTGTAAAGTAATGCTTCCAACAGAGGTCTCTTTTAAACCTATTAAGTTCTATAAACAATTCAAATAAATTAGGTTCTTGAGCCAGAGCAAATTTTAATCCTTTAGACAATAAGGCTTTTTCATTTTTCAAATCCAATTTGAACACTCATTTTTATTTACTGACTTGATTGTTCAGTAGTTGTAGGGATGCCTAAAGACTTACTATTTGGAGTGAGTATCTCCTGAAAAAAACATTAATGGTTGCAAACAAGTTATTAGTGAATGGGATAGATACTTGGGTCATACTTACAGACTTTCTTTCACTCATTTCAAGGAACAGCCTGAGAGGACCATTTTATCTCATCATTGGGGGTGGGGCCAGAATATAACCAACATTCGGCCTGGCCCCCTCCACAGGAAACTCCCTGAGATTTGCGGGTCCAAGCAGAGGGGCGGGGGTAAATGATGTGAAATGTGTATTTTAACCCCACCCCCTCCCTACGAGCAAATTTCACAGAAAATCTCCCTATCCTGCCAACTTCACTAGGAAGTGGGCAGGATGCGGGAGATCTGCCTACTATTCTGAGGGTACGGGGGTTTACCTAGAAAATTGGGAGCCTCCTGCAAGTCCCGGGAGAGTAGGCAAGTATGACTCGGGTGTGTTATTATTTCTGCAGATGGACCAGGTGGTTATTTTTTGATTAACTATGTTTTAGACACATATCATGCAGGCTCAAGTGAATGCTGATCTTTATGGGCAGAGATTAGAGATTGAATTATCTTGGAATCAAATCTATATCAAAATGGAGGCAGCAGTGAAAAATTACAAATATATGTATATATATATATATATATATATATATATACAGTGGTAATACTAACAAGCAGCAGCACTCGGAGTCTTAGCAACAATTTTAATGGTGTATTGGCAAAAATACATAACCCCAACATTTTGGGATAAACACATCCCTTTGTCAAGGTGTAATAAAAAAACAACATACTCTCAAACCTTACAGTATATCAAGTGGAGAAACCTGCCCAGATGCGAAAGATGTGAAATTCCGGGGAGCCTGCCACTGACTTCCACTGGAACTCTCATCCATGATGCAGTGTCATCCATTGCATTATGTAACCATGACAACATGGATGTGATGGAGCCATGTGACAAAACAAGTGTCCTATGAAAAGAAATAAAGAAGGAAAATTAGCAAAACCACCACTAGGTGTCACTGTTACATGAAAACCCACATCCCCGAACATAATGAAGAAACATGGAAAGGAAAAAATACATACTGTTACTGTCAATCAATGTACATTGTATACATGCAAATTATGATAGAATAGGTTATATGTCTATTATGGTACATAAACAACATATCAGAAAAATGAGGGGTGGCCATCACTGGGTCAAACTAAGAGCTATATGTAGACTAAATGTAATACAATTCATATCATACAGGTCGTAGTAAAAATTAATTACCAGGCATCAAGAAGGTAAACACAATCCCGTGGAAAAGGTATTTTATTCTACCATAAGTGAAATGTATGTAAATAGTGTAGCAAAAGAAAAAGAAGTGAATAATGTGAAATATGTGTAACTAAAATCAAAAAATTAACCCTAATGTAAGAACAATCTGTGTACTGATGTGTTAATTAGTGATATGTTGATGAAGTGTCAATAAATATATGTAATAAGGATAAAGTAATACTTAAATTGTTGAATGTGAAATAATGTATACCAAAAAAGTGAAATAAGCACTAAAAAATATGCATTAAAATATTGAAATAAGCACTAAAATATGCATTAAATAATGATGCCGGCAAGTTATAAAAACGTAAATCAGTTCTTCAAACTGTTGCAACTGTCATTTAAAAGACTCCATTTAATTTTTTCATTTTTTCATTAAGTTGCCAAGTTAGCTGCTTGAAGGTATTTGTGGGTACAAATGAAAGCCCCTTTTCCAACATCTTCAATTCTATGACACTCTTCTGACGCTGTGACAAATTGTAAATCAAAGTCTCCTTCTTGGCGGGGTGTCCCTTGTTCCTCGCATTTTGACCCCCCCTGCGGGTGAGCATCCTTTTGTTTTTATACCTCTGGGGGTATCTGTGATCACCCCTAAAGGGATGCTGGCCTGGTCCAGGGATCCTTCGGAGTCGAGACATGCAAACTCGCTGTCGCTAATAGAAGTAACCTGTTCTCTAGTCAGAGTCTCCCTCCGTTTTCACCAGTTATGTTTGAACCTCGCATTATAGGGTTTGAGGTTACCTGGTTCACCCCCACCAAGCCATCTGTACACTCTATTCATATCATAATCCTCCATCACTATCCTATGTTTATTACGTTTGAAACTGACGAGTTCCTTCCGGTAATTTTCTCACTTTGTGTGTGTGCAATTTGCACATCCAATCTTCTCTAGATTCCTGCTGGATAATGGATTTGCACTCTGTCTCCACTATACTGATTTTGTTTCTGATGTTCTTTAGTTCCCGACACACTTCTTCTGTAGCTAGTAAGATCAGGTCCATGTTGCATTTATTTGAAATGCCAATCTACTTTTTGCAAAACTCAGGATTGAACCAACCTATCATGTGCACATTGTGTACCCTGAAGCCTCTGAGTATAATTTTCTCTCTAAAATTATCGGACAGCGAGATGCCATGCAAAAGAAGGTCCACTTAACAGCGCTTCAGTTTTAATAGCTGATGGTAAACTTCCTTGATTTCACTGGCTGTATCGGATGCTGTTAATTTATCTTTTAACAGAACCCTGTCTGCATCCTCCTCTGAAAAACTGTATAGGTCTCCTTGCATCGGCCGTGTGTCACTGTATCCTGATACATTATTCTGTAATAGTCTGGTGGTGGTTTGATCCATGTTAAACAACATTGTGTTGTGCAAACCCACCATGCAGTAGAACTCTACCTCAGCAAAAGCTACTAATATAAGCAGTTAGTACCTTGTCCCATGTGTGGTGAGGGAAATTCCCTCCCCCTAAAAATGTAGGATCTGTAGTCGGACCTGAACTCCATTCTCAAAAATGCACATGCTCCGGGGCCCTCTGGATATCAACAAGGTATATTGGTAATACTAACAAGCAGCGACACTCTGTCTTAGCAACAATTTAAATGGTGTATTGGCAAAAATACATAACCTTACTCCAACGTTTCAGGACACACACGTCCCTTTGTCAAGGTGTAATAAAAAAACAACATATTCGCAAACCTTATATCAAGTGGAGAAACCCACCCGGTGCACAAAAGATGTGAAGTTCCGTGGAGTCTGCCACTGACTTCCACTGGAGCCCTCATCCATGATGTAGTGTCATCCATTGCATCATGTAACCATGAGAACCTGGAGATCACAGAGCCATGTGACAAAACACATTTCCTATGAAAATAAATAAAGAAGGTGAATTAGTAAAACCACCACCAGGTGTCACTGTAGTTACATGAAAACCCACATCCCCGAACATAATGAAGAAACATAGAAAGGAGAAAATATGTACTGTTACAGTCAATCAATGTACATTGTATACATGCAAATTATGATAGAAAAGGTTATATGTATATTATGGCACATAAACAACATATCAGAAAAAAGGTGTGGCCATCACTGGGTTAAACAGAGAGCTATATGTAGACTAAATGCAAAAAAAATAATATCATACAGGTCATAGTAAAAATTAATAAAAAAAAATAATTACCAGTCATCAAGAAGGTAAACACAATCCCATGGAAAAGGAATTTTATTCTACCATAAGTGACTACACTGAAAGAAATGTATGTAAATAGTGTAGCAAAAGAAAAAGAAGTGAAAAATGAAAAATCAAAAAACTAACCCAAATGTAAGAAGAATATATGTACTGATGTGTTGATGAGTGATATATGGTGATGAAGTGTCAAAATATGTAATAAGGATAAAGTAATAATTAAATTGTTGAATGTGAAATAATGTGTCCCAAAAAAGTGAAATAAGCACTAAAAAATATGCATTAAAAAAGCGAAAAATAATGATGCCGGCAAGTTCTAAAAACCGGGAAATCAGTTCTTCAAACTGTTGCAACTGTCATTTAAAACACTCCATTGAATTTTCTCGTTAAGTTCATTATCATTATCTGAGGCATCAAGAATTAGGGGATTACATATTTGTCTTCTAGATTTGAGAGCTTTAGTTGTAAAGTAATGCTTCAATTAGAGGTCTCTTGTAAACCTATTAAGTTCTATAAACAATTCAAATAAATAATGTTCTTGAGCCAGAGCAAATTTTAATCCTTTAGACAATAAGGCTTTTTCATTTTTCATATCCAAGAGTGAACACTCATTTTTATTTACTGACTTGAGTGTACAGTAGTTGTAGGGGTGCCTAAAGACTTACTATTTGGAGTGAGTATCTACTGAAAAAAACATTAATGGTTGCAAACAAGTTAGTAGTGAGTGGGAGATATACTTGGGTCACACTTACAGACTTTCTTTCACTTCTTTCCAGAAGCAGCCGGAGAGGACCATCTTATCTCATTATTGGGGGCAGGCCAGACTATAGCCAACATTCTGCCTGGCCCCCTCCACAGGAAACGCTATGCAATTTGCAGGTCCATGCAGAGGGGCGGGACTAAATTATGTGAAATGTGTAATTTAGCCCCACCCCCTCCCTACGAGCAAATTTCACAGAAAATCTCCCTATCCTGCCAACTTCACTAGGAAGTGGGTGGGATGCAGGAGATCTGCCTAATATTTTGGGGGAGTGGGGGTTTACCTAGAAAATCGGGAGCCTCCTGCAACTCCCGAGGGAGAGTAGGCAAGTATGACATGGGTGTGTTATTATTTCCGCAGACAGACCAGGTGGTTATTTTTTGATTAACTATGTTTTAGAAACATGTCATGCAGGCTCAAGTGAATACTGATCTTTATGGGCAGAGGTTAGAGATTGGATTATCTTGGAATCAAATCTATATCATAATGGAGGCAGCAGTGACAAATGACAAATATATATATATATATATATAGCTTAATTCCACATGAAGTAAATGTGGAATATATCCAGATCTCCCAGGTTTGGCACAGCAGAGGTATTAAGATTTTGTAAATGTCCAGTTCAGGTGTTGCCTCACTCAGTGCCTGGAAAGGCTGCAGAGACACTGGGGAAACAGAGCCTAATGGCGAAGTAGTCATCCAGCTTCTATGCCTGGGGGTGATAAGTGTTAGGGTTCCTGGACCTGCGACTCCTCTAAAGAAATATTGCTTTATTGGAAGACTTTGTATGATATCTTGCCTGTGAATCTGCCATATGCTGTGTACCTGCCTGTGGTGAGCAAAAAAAGCTACTGATGGATTGTACCCGGTCTATGTGATTCTTGTCACATTTGGCACCTGAACAGGGACCCTTGCTGGATTCTGCTACACAGCAAGAGCACAGATACAGTGACTGGATGCACCCACAGCGACAGTGAGATGCTTTTCAGGATTCTACCCAGTGCTTTACTAGTGGGTGGGTGAGTGTGGCAGGCCAGCCATAAAATGGCAGTTGTTCACAGTGATCATATGTCTGTGTATATGCAAATTGTGCACAATATAAAAATGGCTTAATTCCTGTATATGGGTGAATGGCTAGGGAATGTGGTGCAGTTTTAAGAGAAGCCAGCTGATATAGTGGTGGTTACGTTGGTTACATTGGGAATCTGGCTTAATAAAGAGAATTTATAAAGCCTCCTAAGTTTGGCCCTGATTCAGAGCCGCTCGTGAGCGGCCGCTCGTTCGTTCTGACCGATGTTCGCACATCTGTGCATGCGTACAGATTGTAATACGCATGCGCGAACCAGTCAGTGCGGCCGAAAATCGTTTGTTCGATATATAGCGAATGCCTGCTATTTTGAGTGACAGAAGGAGGCGTAAGTGGGTGGTAACAGGGGAAGGTGTTTGAAAACGGGGAGTGGAATTAGAACGCAGGCGTGCTTAAAGGTCAAAACGGGCATTTTAAGGGAGTGCATAATTAATACAGCAGCGTCATTGACCACGTCACTTGGTTTTTTTTTACTCAGAACTGCTCGCAAAATAGCGGTTGAAAAAACCAACCACAAGAATAGCGAGCAGTTCATACGCTATTCGATGTACTCGATTAATCTATTAAATAGCGGACATGACGTATGGTGCGAGCGGCAAGGGGGCGTATTTTTCAAAATTACAACCGCAAGTTTTGCTCGCTCATTCAGACTTAGAGGCGTGAACAGACCGCAAAGAGCGAACGGTTCATTTGAATAGCCACCCCTTGTTTTGAACGAACGACCGCAAATAGCGAGCGGCTCTGAATGAGGGCCTTTGTCAATAAAAGGATAAAGCAGTGCAATATGGAGGAGCTTTTGAAAAGTTTTGGTGAAACAGCTGCAGGGCAACAAGCTCTGGCAGCAGCACATCAAACTTAAATTCAGTTATTACATGCAGAGTTAACTGAAATAAGGAAAGGTGGGCAGGAACAAAAGGTGTTACAGAAGCTTATTCCATCTGATGACATTGAAGCCTTTCTGAACACCTGCTGCATGTTTAAAATGGCCTGAGGAGGAGTGGGCTCCCAGACTTGCTCCCTGTCTCTCAGGGAAACCACAGAGAGCATATGTTGAATTAAACTTGACTGAGGCAAACTGCTATCCGCACTTGAAAAAGGCCATATTAGGCAGAGTTAGAGTGACTGGACCTAGCAAAGCTCAGGAGTTTCAGGAATGGTGGCTTAACCTGTCTAAAGCTCCAAGGGTCCAGCTGGCCAAGTTAGCCAGGCTGAGTAAGGCTTGGATTCAGCCGGATAAGAACTCTGCTCAGCATATAGTAGAGATGGTGGCTTTGGACCATGCTGTGCAGGTACTAGATAATGTGGTGCAACAGTGGGCCCTACAGGTTGATCCTCAAATGTTTGAGTAGTTAGCGGTGGTGAGTGAATGGAAACTGACTTTAAGGAAGATAAACAAAGCCAAACAGGGATTCCAGCCAGTACCCAAGCCTAGAACCTAGGTCCTAGTTGTTAAAGCCAACAACCCACCTCCAGTTGTGTGTTTTGACTGCGGCGAGCTCAGTCATTTGCGCCGGCACTGCCCAAAGAATGGTGAGCCAATGGACTGTAGTGCTGGAAAAACAATTTGACCAGTGGTCAGCATGGCTGCTGGAAGAATTTACCTGGCGCAAACCACCTTGTTTTGTTTGATGAGGCAAGTGGAAGGCTGGGAGGTCTGGGCCTTATTGGATACTGGCAGTGAATTAACCATCATCTCTTCCAACCTGGTTCCACCTGGGGCTGATCAGGTACTACCCCCAGTAAAGGTTATATGTGTACATGAGTATGTAGAAGAACGCCCCTGAGTGCACTTCCCAATAGTGATCAAAGGGCGATCCCTGAAGGTGATAGTCACAGTAGCCGTTAGGTCACCTTACCCATTGATCCTGGTTTGGGACTTTCCGTTGTTACAAGAGATGGTTACGTGGCAGGATGACAGCAGAAGGTCCCCATCAGAGGTGTCCCAGGAGTCAAGCTCTGCTGTTTCCCAAAGTTTGGTGGCTGTATCACCCTCCTTGGCTAGTGAGCAACCGGATGGGAGTGAGACTGAAACACAGTGGGTTCCTATTGGCAAGGAAGTGTCCTTGGAGGACTTTGGCCAGGAGCAACACAATGATGGGAACTTGATAAATGCATTTGAAAATGTTGTGAGATTAATGGTAGAGTAATCACGGCTTTACCAACAGAAGGTGTATCATACTTTGCATTGAAAAATGATTTGTTATATCATGTAACCTATTTGCAGGGTAAGAGAGTAGACCAATTGTTGGTTCCCCGGAAACATGAGCAGTTGGTGTTAAGGGTAGCTCACACACACCTGTGGGGTGGCCATTTTGGGGATGAGAAAACTCTCCAGCGTATTCAGTTAAAATTCTTCTGGACTGGCATTCATGCAGCAGTAAAAAAGTATTATCAGGAATGTCCAGTCTGTCAGAAGGCAGCACCCAGGCCAGAATTTCGGGCACCCTTGGTTCCCCTCCCTGTCATTTCCATACCTTTTGATAGAATTGGTCTGGATCTGATAGGGCCGGTGGAAAAATCTGCTCGTGGGCATCAATACATATTAGTGGTGGTAGATTATGCCACAAGGTACCTGGAGGCCATCCCGCTACTTAACATGAAATATAGCACTATTGTCCGTGAATTGTTAATGCTATATATCAGCTTGGGAATACCAAAGGAGGTCTTAAAGGACCAAGGTACCCCTATTATTTCTAAACTAATGAAAGATATGTGCCGACTGTTAAAGGTGGATAGGATTACTATCTCAATTTACCAACCACAAACAGATGGGCTTGTTGAACGCTTTAACCAGACCATTAAACAAATGATAAAAAGGGTGGTGATTGGGATTTCCTCACACCTTATTTAATGTTTGAAATGTGACCGCATGGCCACCTCGATGTTTGGCCAGTGCACATGCGCACGAGGGAGCCGGCTCCCTCGTGCGCATGCGTGAGACCCGATACGACCGACAGCGCCGGTCGTAGCGGGTCTCTTTCCAATCAACATCGACAGCTCACCCCATTTGGAAGGCGGGCCGGGGGGTGGCAGCCCAAACGGGGGCGTTCCCATGGGAATGCCTACCATTTGGGGGAGGCCCCACTGACATTACTAGTGATGTCAGTGGAGAGCTTCTGGCTCTGACAGAGCCAGAAGCTCTCCAGGGCTTACGACAATTGAGACCCTACCCTAGGGTCTCGTCGTAAGCCCCGATGGTCGCGATGGTCTCTGACCATCGCGACCACCACCGGAGCGGTCATTAGAGCTGTGGGTGTAAACCCACAGCCTAACGACTGAAACAGAGGCGGGCGGTCAGGATGCAAGCAGCCGCCCAGTTTCTGAGCGACTGCTTGCATCCTCCGACCGCCTCTGAATGAGGCCCTTAGTCCCTGTGAACTCCTCTATGGCTGGAAACCTAGAGGGATTTTAGATCTATTGAAAGAAAGGTGGGAACAACAGTCATGCCTAAGCCATCAGGTGCTTTAAGATTCTGCAATGATTTTCGCAAATTAAATAAAGTGTCACAGTTTGATTCCTATCCGATGCCCCGGGTGGACGAGCTGGTGGAGAAGTTAGCAAATGGTCAGTATCTCACCACACCAGATTTGACAAAAGGGTATTGGCAGATTCCTTTAACTGAGGCTGCTAAGGCCAAAAAATCCTTCTCTACCCCAGAAGGTTTGTTTCAGTATAAAATGATGCCGTTTGGTCTGCATGGGGCTCTGGCAACCTTCCAGAGGGCTATGACCTCACAAGGAATATGCAGCTGCATATCTAGATGACATAGCCATCTTTAGCCCTGACTGGGAGTCACACAAAAGTAGATGCAGTGTTGCAATTTTGGAGTTGTGCACCTGTGATTTGTCTGTTCCGGTGCTTGCAATAAGGCTCAACAGGTAGCACTTCCAATTATATATATTCAGGGTGTGCAGTCCAGGAATCTTTCCTATACACTACATTTAATGTACTTTATTGCACACCTGAATGAAAGGAAATGCCTTCAGCCTGGACTAGCACCCCTCCCTTACTGGTTTAAAAGCATGGAGTCTGGTAATGTATATGCACACTAGTAATAGGCACAATTTTAGGTAAGTCCTACAAGTTATATACTGTAGTGCAACTTTGGGTTGATTTTTGGGGCGTGGGTCCCCTGGATTGCTTCAGTTGGTCTGCTTCAGGACATCACTTTATAACACATTCTTCCTTTTTGCACTATTTTAACACTTTACTGTTTGTTTTTATTATATTTGTATTTACACCTTTCCATGCAGGCATAGCTGCTCTTACCTTTCTTACTTCACATTTCACTTTCCTCATTATGGCGATGCCCTGGGGTGGCTCGGCTGCACCGATTTAGGGGTGTCATGAGCTGTGGATTTGAACCCTAGTATGTTAGGGACCTACCCTAAAGAGGTGACCTGGATATGGTGGGTAGGCACATAACCTTGGCCATGATTATGCTAAAAACCTCTACTGATTGCAAAATATTATTGCATTTATATATTATCAGTATTATCAGTAACTTGGAGTTGTGCACCTGAGATTTGTCTGTTTCTGTGCCTGCAATTAGTCTAATCAGGTAACACCTCCCATTATATATATTCAGGGTGTGCAGTCCAGGAATCTTTCCTATTCACACCATTTAATGTGCTTTATTGCACACCTGAAGTAAAAGATGCCTTTAGCCTGGACAAGCACCCATCCCTTATTGGTTTAAAAGCATGGAGTCTGGTATTGAATAACCACACTAGTAATAGGCACAATTTTAGGTAAGTCCTACAAGTTATATACTGTAGTGCAACTTTGGGTTGATTTTTGGGGCGTGGGTCCCCTGGATTGCTTCGGTTGGTCTATTTTAGGGCATCGCATAATAACACATTCTTTCTTTTTTGCACTATTTTAACACTTTACTGTTTGTTTTTATTATATTTGTATTTTCACCTTTCCATGCAGCCATAGCTGCTCTTTCCTTTCTTACTTCACATTTCACTTTTCTCATTATGGTGGTGCCCTGGGGTGGCTCGGCTGAGCCAATTTAGGGGTGTCCTGCACTCTGGATTTGAACCCTAGTATGTTATGGACCTACCCTAAAGAGGTTATCTGGATATGGTGGGTAGGCCCATAACCATGGCCATGATTATGCTAAAAACCTTTATTGATTGCAAAATGTTATTGCATAATGTATTTATATATATAATCAGTAATTTGGAGTTGTGCACCTGTGATTTGTCTGTTCCTTTTGGTTGCCTCATTTAGTGCCTGGAAAGACTGCTGATTACAGACATTTGTGAGAAGCTGGTTTAAGAACTGCAGAGACACTGGGGAAACTGAGCCTGATGGTGAAATAGATGCCCAGCTTATAGGCCTGGGGGTGACTAGTGTTAGGGTTACTGGACCTGTGAGTCCACTGAAGAAATATTGCTGTATTGGAAGACTTTGTATTACATCTTGCTTGTGAAACTGCCATATCCTGTGTACCTGCCTGTGGCAATAAAAGCTACTGATGGATTTTACAAGGGCTATGTGATTCTTGTCACAATAAATAAATATATATCACAATAAATAATATATATAGAAATGAAGAACTGGCGGCACTTTTGTAGAAATAGTGAAAAACTTAGTGCTTTTAATCTATGTTTCGGGACTTATCCAAAATGGACCGGCACTCTGTTCCAGAATTGACATCTACTCCGGTGCCTTCAGGATATATCCACATAAACTACCCTCACAAACAAGCTGCAGCACTCAGAGTATATATATATAATCAAATGTCCTGACTGACTGACTGACTTATCAATGCCCAGACCAAAACCTCTGTACTTGAAACATGAAGTTCTGGGATTATATTCCTTCCATGATGTAGGTATCCATTAAGAAGACATGTCAGTGCATTTAAATGCCGTTACAAGGGCATGCATAATTAAGCCCCAACGATGACATATGCAGCTAGAGCACTACATGGCGACAGGAAGCTTTTCTGGTTGTGAGGCATGTCAAGCTCAACCACAACTATGGGTCCGATATTTTTGTTACCAATGTTTCACTGACTTGCAGATGTATGTAATGGGAAGTGGGCTTCTAATGGGCATCTTGGTATAGTGTTGTGATTTGCATATTTTCACAATGTGCTGGTGCATGCAAATGCAGAACTGTGTTTCAAGCTGACTCAGGCCCCAAATTCAATGCTTAAAATATTTTAAAGAAATACAGTGCAAGTATTTTCTCTCCTCCATTTCTATTCTTTTTCTTTTCTATCTTTTATTTGGCAAAAAAAGAGGACACAGATGGTACTGTAGCTGCATATAAAAACTGACAAAGGACATACTTAGTGCACAATGTGTGAATTGACAGTGATGGTAAAACCAACAACCAAATGATCCAAGCACCTCTTGGGGGCAAATCAAAGCTCAGATGCTAGTGGGAGCCAGCTAGATACCAGCTCTTGAGAATTATTTGGCACTGGACAATAGTACAAATACCCTTCAGCTTTCAGAAGCCTCTAATAGTTCATATATAGTTCTACCTTAAACATGCATATAAAAACTACCCTCACACATATGGGGAATACAGACAATGTGACAAAGATCCAACTGTTACAGTAGTTTCAATCAAAAAGTCAAAGCTAATTTGAGGCTGCATAATATCAAGCTGTAGGGGAACCTGCAAAATGCACAGCTGTACAGGAGGCTGCAGAACATCTAACTGTATGGGAGGCTGCAGAACCAGAGGTTGAATGCAGGCAGGGCCGGTAACAGAAGTCTTGGGGTCCAATACAATGATGTCTCTGTGGGGCTCTCCCTCTACATTGCCTGCTGCCAGCTCTCCATCCCAGCAGTGTACACAGCAACTCCAAGAATTGTGAGGAGGGTACACTCATATTACCCAGCAGCAGCAGATCCAAATCAGCAACGTCAGATCCCTGGGTGTGCTCAAGTCTGGCGACACTATATCCCCATTTGAACCTCAGGCCCCACTAAACCTTGGGGCCCAGCACAGAAAAAGCCTTTCTACCCCTATGTCACTGGGCCTGAATGCAGGTACAAGCTAGAGATAACTAAAATTCACAGCCAGCCTGGATGCGGAGACTCAAATATCAGCAGAACACATGCAGAGCATTTCTCTGTCCATGGAGAATCTGAGAATTTGAAAACACTTTAGACAGTATGCATCAATCCACAGTCAGTAAGATAATGCTCTGGAGGTCTATGCAGACTGAGGGTCTCATTCAGAGCCGCTCGTAAGCGGCCGCTCGTTCGTTCCGAGCGATGTTCGCACAACTGCGCATGCGTACGGTTTGTAATACGCATGCGCGAACCAGTCAGTGCGGCCAGAAATCGTGTGCTCGCTATATAGCGAATGCCTGCTAATTTGAGTGACAGAATGAGGCGTATGTGGGTGGTAACAGGGGAAGGTGCTTGAAAACGGGGAGTGGAAATCAGAACGCAGGCGTGCTTAAAGGTCAAAGCAGGCGTTTTAAGGGTGTGCATAATTAATACAGCCGCATCATTGCCCACGTCACATGGTTGTTTTATAGTCAGAACTGCTCGCAAGATTGCGGTAGGAAAAACCAACCACAAGAATAGCGAGCAGTTCATTCGCCGTTCGATGTACTCGATTAATCTAACAAATAGCCGACATGACGTATGATGTGAGCGGCCAGGGGGAGTTTTTTCCAAAATTACGACCACAAGTTTTGTTCGCTCATTCAGACATGGAGGCGTCAACAGACCGCAAAGAGCGAACAGTTAATTTGAATAGCCACCCCCTTTTTCTGAACGAGCGAGCGCAAATAGCGTCCGGCTCTGAATCAGGCCCTGTCTCCCATAAATGAATGGATATTATGCAGCTACTGCATCATGAAAGCTTTGATGCAGTAATTAAAATTTCCCTTAAGTGGCTCACAGGTAAACATTTAGAGTGTTAAAGCGCAATGCCTCTTATATTAATTCTTTACTTGTAGCCTAATTGTCCACTGTTTTTCATCAGTGAATTGAGGGGCTGAGTGTTACCGACTATATTAGACTGATAAATTTAATTATTTAAGAGCAGTTTTTCATGCTGTGCCCAGCTGATATGAAATAGTGGGTTTCGGATTGTGACCCTACATCATCCATGGAGGCTGCCAGCATGGCAGACAAGTATACCAACACTAGGGCTCCTGCAACAAAATGAGTTTGTGGGGTGCCATGTTATTCTGCCTAGAATGAAAGGTGACCTGTGGAACACCCCCATTTCCCCCCTGCATCTGCACCTGCTGTTTCTTCACACTTTAGAAAAGTGTGATGGGAGTTATGGGAGATATCTGCAGGTCTCATAATTGCCACAAAATGAGGCACATCAGTGTCACCTGACCAAAGAGGATGAAACCTACTCCCTCTTTTGTGGGGGTACCTACTATTAGATCTTTTTATAGCTGCCCTGTATGTTGAAAGACCTCAAAAGCACACAAGGGACCACCTGCAGTTAGTCGCTGTTGATGACCAGGTAACCATGGGTTTTGAGAAACACAAAGGCAGATGTTACTTTTGGGCATTTAGCACTAGTGGATCTTGAGTACCTTATCCAGGTAAATGTGATTTCCATAAGAGGAGTGGGTGAATTGCATCCAACTGTGTCAATGGCAAGGGTTTACCTGGACTGGGTATCAGGGAGAGGTGTGTGAGAAGTTGGTGTTTTGAATAATCTCCCTACAAATGTGTTATTGATTTAGGCAGATTGAATTCTGAGTATATAATTATTTGTGATGCAATTCATGATGTTGTGGTGTAAACTAACCCTGTTTCTTCACAGGTACCCCAGTCTTATCAGGGAAATATATGTTCAACTGTATCTCATGACGATGTTATTTTTTCTGTTGTTGTGGAGAATAATCATGTTGGCCCACAAGGGACTTTGGGCCTGATTCAGACCGACTCGCAAGCGGCTGTCCGCTTGCAAGTGGGTTGATGTTGTGCACTGCGCATGCGCACGATGGCGAGAGCTCCGTCGTGCGCATGCGCCAGACGCGATGAGCGAAGGACTTTGCTTCGCTCGTTGTGTCTGATCAAAGGGGGCGTGCTGTCGATGTTGATTGACAGCACGCCCCCTTTGGTGGGCATGCCGGGGGCATGCCTCCCTGACGGGGGCGTTCCCAAGGGAACGCCAACTGTCAGAAGCCGGCCCACTGACATCACTAGTGATGTCAGTGGGAGTGATTTTGGCTCTGATAGAGCCAAAATCACTCCGGGCCTTGCGGTTGAAAACCTCAACCGCAGGCTCCGGCTTGCAGTGGCGATGGTCGCGATGGTCAAGACCATCGCGGCCATCAAACTGCACGCTCGTATAGGCTGTGGGTGGTGACCCACAGCTATACGAGCGTCCAGGAGGACGCTCCATAATTATGGAGGGCGGCCCTCATTCAGAGCATGCGCTCTGCTCAGAGCGCACGGCTCTGAATGAGGGCCTTTATGGGGAAAAATAGTTTATAAATGTATCTGACATAGTAATCTATAGGATGTCTGTATTTGATAATGACGGCCATAGCTTCCCTGTTCTCACTATGATTAGCCGACAGTAAGAAGTTAATTCCTCCACATTGGGTAGTGAATTGTCAGCACCACAAGTCACTGACACAGATACCTCCAATCTCACCCCTCTTCCAAAATACACTGCACACACATACTCTCCCCAGACACTAACCAGAAAGCTGGCAGTCAGGCTTTCTACAGCTTGCACTGCAAACAAACCATTCATTAGCATTCCTTAAAGGATGAACAGATCTAATCTTTGCAGGAGGTTGGGGTGGCTTAGAAACAGATTGTAGTACTCCATACATATAGAGAATGATTGGTGGGAGTCACTTATGACTAGGGATGTGCAGGCTCGGATAGGTTCGAGTTTGCACGTGGAGTTCGGATTTTTCCCTCCAAAAAAACGGAACTCAGAACGAGGCAAAACGTCATCTTACATGGACGAACATCATCATTCCTGGTCTTTTGTCCAGGAATGATGATGTTCGTCCATGTAAGATGACGTTTTGCCTCGTTCTGAGTTCCGTTTTTTTGGAGGGAAAAATCCGAACTCCACGTGCAAACTCGAACCTATCCGAGCCTGCACATCCCTACTTATGACGTCCCCTTGGCAGGAAATGTGGGCATAAATAAATGAAGTCAGACTTACTACACAATTTTAGGCCAGGAATGCTGACAGAAATAGCCAACTACTGTCAATATTGGAGATGTAGGGCAGGCCACTTTCATACCACTGCCCATCATCACCGAGCCCTTTGAGTGGGTTGCTGTTCCCAATAGCTCAGGGAAGGAATACATACAGACAGTGGTGGACTATGCCATCAGCTATCCAGAAGCTGTCGCTCTTCCCTCCATGTGGGCAGGCAAGGTGGCTAATGCACTTTTTCTCTAAGGTAGTATTGCCAAAGGAAATGTTAATCAATCAGGGTACACAGTTTATGTCTAACCTAATGCAGATCCTGTGTAAGAGGATTCAAGCAGACTGCCTGATCACTGGCCTATATCATCCAAGTAGTGGGACCTTAAAAATGGTGTTTAGAACATTTTGTGGAGGAACTGGAACAGTGGTTAAATACAGTTAGGTGTTTCAGGTCTGAAGAATGAATGAGAGGATAGCTGCCCTCCACTGTATCGCTCTAATGCAGTAAACAAAATGGTAATTATAGTATCAGTGGCCATCTTGATAAGGGGACAGACGTGTACATTGAGGAGTCATTTTGTTGGAGACTGCACAATAAATGACTACATGGCCTACTTCTAAGACAAAAACCAATACATGCCTTTTTTGGGGACTGCTGAGTTCTACTAAATGTTTGTATTCCACTACAGAACACTAGCTAAACCCATAACTGACTTAACAAAAAAAGTTATCTCAGGTGGTGATGAAGCATTCATTGCTTTGAAATCTACCCTGACTCAAACTCCTGTATTGCAAGCCCTTGATTTTAAGCCTGTGCTCAGCCAGATAACTGAACAAGGGGAAGAACATTCTATATTTTTTCTAAGTAAGAAACTGCTCCCCAGAGAGGTGGCCAATGCCATAGTAGAAAGAGTGTTAACCATAGCATGGGCCCTTCAGAAATTACAACCATAGTGAGACTTCAATGTCATTATAGACTACAATCCTCTTAGTTGGTTGAACAGGATATCTGGAGATAATGGAAAGCTACCAAGATGAAGCTTAACCCTGCAACAATATAATTTTACTATCCAGCTGAGAAATTGTTCTTAAAATCACAATAGGCTGTCCAGACAGGGTGAAAGTGTGATAACTGGTGAACATGATAAACTGTGATATGGGTCACTGTTCCCTTGTCACCTTCTTAAGGGGCATGTATCATGATTATGTAATGGATCATGAGATATTAGGCAACATGTAACTCTTATGTCTGTTATGTGTATTTCTTTTAATTACCAGCATGGTGATAAGTGATTGACCCTTGATGTGTAGCTGAAGGGTTAAAATGTTTTTTAAAAATATATGCCATGTGAGGAAGAGGCTTTTAAGATTTATGTATAGCCCATGTGGCTGCCAGCAAATTATTGAACAGACAGATAATGATAAAAATATGGAGCCTTATACATTCCAAGCTTGTCCTTCTCACCAATATAAGGTTGACATGTGGAGTTTCACCCCTTCATACCTGAATGATGGCATGCTCTGAACAAAGAGCTATAAAAATGATTAGTATACACAAGCCAGTGAGACATCAGAAGGCGGCTGTGTGCCAGCCTGGGCAGGCATAAAATGTCATGTAGAGCACCAAAACTTTTACAAATCTTGAGAGTCAATCTGACATTTTGAATTACTCAATTTTATTGCACCTCCCTGCAAATTGATTTGTCCTGTAAGTGAGACTGTTATTTCTTTTTGGTTCCTTTTTGTTTATAAGAAAATGATTTTTGGTTACCAAAAACTTAATATTGAGTAGGAGATATACTGGGGAGTGTAATCATTTCTGTAGACCGACCAGGAGGTTGTCATACTGGCTAAGGTGAATGCTAACCTTGACCAAAGGTATGGACAGCAGTTAGAGATTGGAGTTTCTTGGAACTGGGTCCATGACACAAGGTCGTAATCTTGGCACTCCCTTAAGGAACAAACAAGTCTAGGAATATATTGTAAAAAAAGAACAATTCTGTAACTGGGTATTCTTTGTTCTAATGCAGTGTTGATAAGTCTCCTTCTATTGACTCTGCAACAAATTACTTAACCTCTAATAATGTTATTTTAGTCAGTAGTATCAATGGTAAGAATATCATGAATGTGGTTGCAGGTTCTTGTGATGCAACAGGGAATTACATCTGTGTGTAGCTCTTAGTCCATAACATGGAAGGTGCAGGCTATTGGGAGGCACAGTGCAGGCCATCTAATTGATTTTTTAATGGATTCAAAAAATCAACACTTAACATGCGACTTATCTTTACTTAGTGCCAGTAACTTAACTGATGACTAACTTTCAGAGTTGTGGTTAACTGGCACCCAACAGAAAGTTAATAACTTACTCCTCTGTTAGTTCCAATTCTTGACAGACAGTCCTGATTTCTAGAAACCTACTAGAGTGTTACCTATTAGATAGAAGTGTGATATTCCTGTAAATGTACGAGTATGCTTGTCATTTACAAAGATCAAAGTTTGGATCAATTTTTAAACCAGAAATGTTAGGAGATATTTATAGTAAACTTTAGACATTCGCAAATTTCCCTCAAGTTATATGTACCCTCCATACTTTGAAAATAAAATATATCAGTTACATAATAAAAAAGATATGTGTGTTGTTGTGGTAACCATGAGTTTGTTGAAAAATCATTCTTGGTGGTCTAACAAAGCTTCTCATAGAGCATAAATGAATCTGAGATTCTTTAACCACTTAACTGGCTAATATTTTTTAAAACTTTTTTAAATTATCAAATTACTTATATATTAGCTTTTTAAACATAATTCAGTATATTATTTAAATAAATATGCAGATTTTTTTAATGAAATTATAGTGAATAAAATTTATAAGCTTATATTTGTCATTTGATAATTAAAGAGAGAGAAAGATAGTGGAAGTAAACATGTTTTTAATTGTATGGTAGAGAAAAATCGGGAGTAGGTGTTCTTAAAGCACTGCTTGGGAAAAAGGGAAGATATTGGGAAGAGCTTAGAGATCATGCTGTGGGCAATCCTAATAGGATCAGTGTTTGCCTTTTGTATGGCAATAAAGAGAGGCCACTAATGCCCTGAGCCCTGTGTGGTTGGGTTACAGGAACATTGTCTTCCTGTTGATGCATTTGGGTGATTCTTGTAGGCTCAATCTTTACAGGTGCGAGAAGGATACTGGGATTGCTTTGACATAACAAGGGGGCTGGCACAGACTAATAAACCCAGCTGATGCTGGATTACTGCACCTTTTAGCAATCACCAAAGGGTGATTCTGACACACTCATTTTAGTTCTAACTCTGCCAGGGAAATAATGGCTTGGCATGGTCACATTGAATATGACCACACCAGTCAAGGAGTTAATCAACCAAAGTCCAATATATTGCAAAACTACAGTTATATATTTTAATATTTTTTTAATAGGGTTCAGAAGTTGGAAATTGAAAACCTGTTACATTTATGTTTTATTTCCTTCCCAGCCTGTTTTATTAGCTTATTAGCTTTTATTAGCTTCCCAGCCTTAATTCTCCTTGTGAGCCACCAAAATTACAATTGCGACCTAGTCAATAACATCACTCACTGCTGTTCTGTTTTGGACTTCACACTTATCAATAATAACCCTTCATCAGTGAGAACTTTCCTTAAAAAAAATCTCATTACAGCTCACTATATGTATCTTGTCCTGACCAATCATCATATAAGTTGCATTGAATGACCCGATCAATATAAAGTATCCTTTAGGTTTTAGTAGCTTCAAAAATGTTCTCAGATTCTTTCTATAATCATCATCTTTGCTGATCAGTTCCAGCATCCATGCACTGATTAAACAGTCTGCTAATGGCAGCACCATCGGATCTGTTAGATTTTCTTTGTCAATGTCACATTTCATGATCTTCGTTATTGCCATCTTCAATGCCACGTGTTTACCCTCATACTGGTCACTGAAAAATACAAACACAAAAAAGGTTAATTTGAATCTAGGATTAGCCATGAGACCGCATGAAAAATAAGATGTAATTTTGTAGGACAATATTTTTAACCACTTACAAATCTGGATTTCACTGACACTGTAACATCTGGTACACCTTGTTAGAAATGCCCACACAATGTTCCTGCATAAACCATTCTCAGAGCACTGTGTTGACACCTCTACAACCCCCCATCCCCAGTCTTCTCTTCTTGCCTGGCCACAGTGATGGGCAATTCTAATAAGCTTTAAGAAGAGAACCTGTAGTCCAAGTTCACAGGACTCAGGGCAGCTGTGGCTTTCCACTCTTTTTCCATTTCAACTTTATAATCTATGAGCTACAATCAATTGTAAGCAGAGAATAAGACTGAACATGATCAAAGTGTCTTATTTCTTAATCACTTAACTTCTTTCACATGACGCATGGATTACATGTGTCATCTGACAGCATATGTGGCATGTCTGGATTAATAAGAAAATGTTGTGGCATGTATAGTTATTATTGGCATATGGGAGCACTTGAGCCAATAGGTGATTTGAGAGCATGTGGGGGAATTCTCCCTAAACTGTAGGCTCCATAATCAAGCAGCTGGGAGGTAAGAACTTGTTTACACATTTAAGGTACTGCACTGCCCTCCTATTGTGCTGCATAATAAGATCTCCAGCAGCTGGGAGGTGAGGATGACATTGGTGTTTTAAAGCAAGACCAAAAAACTACCCAAGTATTATATGTTTTTTTTTTATTTTGCTGTGTGGATTGATCCACTGGGACATCAAAAAGGTACTGTACCAATCTTCATAAGTAATATTAACAATCTAATTGCTAACTACTAACAGCTTCTACTAATAAATTGTTGGACTTTGTGTGAACTGGACCTATCTACAATTTGCTTTTAAAAAATAATCTGAACTTGGTGGGAATACATGAGCCAGGACTTGGAATCACTTGTAATTAACACATCAACATGAAATGGAATACCTAAAAATATGCACATTTAAAATTGCTTTATATAAAGTATTACAAATACTGACAAAAATCCTAGGTACATATACTGTATTTCAATTCACTTAAGCAATTCTTCTAAAGAAATCCTCAGTTCTTTTTACAAAGATAGTAATATAAACAGTCATCCAGGTCACCACTTTATATCATACCCCTTTTACACCAGAGCAAAAACCTGGGTTTTTGCTGGGTATACCCAGGTCGCAGCTCAGTGTAAAAGGGTCCCTGAAAAATAGCCCAGGTCAAGTGACCCAGCAATCCAACCCAGGTAGCTACCAGGGTTGGACCCAGGATGGACCAGGGTAATGGCGCAGTTTACATGGTGCAACCTGGGTTATCTGACCTGGGTCATGCCTAAAATTAGCTGATTGGTGGTTGTGGGGCATTCACCTCCCACTTTTTATGATCTCACAGGTTTAGCAGGGCAGACCTGTGTTCAGTGTGAACAGGGCTGACCTGGGAGTAACCCAGATCGAAGGTGCAGTGTAGATGGGTTTAACCTGGGTCTGACCAGGGTTGGAACCATGTCCAAAAACCCTGGTGGGACCTGGGTTTTAGGTGGAAAAGAGGTATAAGTGAAAGTATCTGTGGGGATTTGTTAATGGTAATAGTGATAACTGTTCTTCATTGTTGATATTGGTCAGGAGGACTAAGCCTGTAACCACAGGAAAGAGATTACAGCTCATTGCAGAGCCAAGGTCAGTCAGATGGCTGGGACATTATACTGTCAAGGTGAAACAGACAGGCAGCATACTTCTAAAACACACTGAAGCTATATAATTGGAGCAGGGTGAAGTGGACATGTAAGTCCTATTCAGCCGGCACTAATCAATGGGTAGTCCCTTTGACCTCACTGAGACTAGTGAGCAAAATCATTCTGGATCAAAAGATGTTAGCGGCAGAAGTACTCTGGGCAACAAATCCAGAGATGTATTGTCCAAGTGTGAATATATGAACAATAGCTGTCTATTAGTGAGAAATGGAATCCTTAATGTGTTATCCTGTGTTTCAGAAGCAGAATAACTTTACACTGACTTCACACATGCATTAGGAGATACCCAATGGGCTGCAGAAATATACAGATGGGGTGCAGAGATCCAAAATAATCTTTTTTCTCAAATTGCCTAACCTTAACCTCCCACACAAAACCTGACCCTAACCCCGATATGCACCCTAAACCTAACACATCCCCCAGCGGCTAATGCTAAGGGCACCCCGGATTTACCTAGTTCATGCAGGCATCCATCAATGAATCGGCATCAGGATTAAGATAGGTGTCGGTACTTTGACGCCTATCTTCAGTCCCTTGTTGGGATTCCCCTGTCGGTATTGAGACTGGCTGCATTGAGGCTGCTGATCTCATAACTACATCCCAAGGGGAGGGATATGTTTAGGCTGTGGGAGGGGAGAGTTAGGGTTAGGCTGTGGGGTGGGAGATTTAGAGTTAAGCTGCAGGAAAGTTGTGTTAAGGTTGGGGGGAGGGTTAAGATGGGTACACACTAGACATGTGAGTGCAAAGTATTGGCAGAAGTGATGGCATGATATATTGAATGGTATGGCATGATATATCTGGATATGATGCACAGGAGCATGAAATTTTGTGTACCTTCTGGACAATGTGGATGATTTGTCGTTAAGATTTTTCTCAAAATTACAAATTGTCTCATTTATATTGTCCAGTGTGTACCCAGATTTAGGGTAAGGGTTAGGATACTTTCCAAATTCTATTGGGATTTTAACTGTTGGGATGCCACTTTCATGACTCTCAGCATCTTGACCACTGGGATCCCATACCCAACCTAGTACAACATGTCTGGTTCTAACCACCTGTGGATTACAGACACACTGGGAGTTACACAAAAGACTTCCAGCTGATTAAAGGGACATATCCCTGCACATATCAGGGGATTTTTTGCAAAAATACCCTGAGACTGTGCCTGCGCATGTGCCACTCCCCCCTCTCTGCCGCTAAACTTACACTGCTGGCATCTCAGTTAACAGCACGGAGCAGCTGACCAAGATCACAGAGCAGAAGCCAGGCAATCAGCTGACTGGAGTCATAGAGGAAATCCTGATGCCTATCGTTATCCCTATGCCAGGAGCCTGACGCCCAGCATACCAAACAAAGGTAAGCCAGATGGCGAGCACGGACAGCCACAGGGGGGAGGGTTAGGTTAGGTGCTCCCGGGTGGGACTTAGGTTTAGGCACCCCCCAGGAAGGTTAGGGTTAGGCTAGGGGAAGGGGGGATTAGGGTTAGGCACCCATGAGGGGAATTTGGGTTAGGCATCCCCTGGGAGACAGGTTTAGGCTGTGGGGATGGGGGGGTTAAGTTTAGGCACTTATGGGGGTTTAGGGTTAGGCACTAGGGGGGAAGTTAGGGTTAGGCATCTCTATAGGAGGGTTAGGGGGGGAGAGGGTTAGTTATACTTACCTTTTTTAGCTGTTGGGATCTTCACTGCTGCCGGTCTTCCACCGATGGTATTTGACCCGATTCATACTGATCCTACCAGCCCTGGATGCAGGTAGGTGTTTTTTTTATTTTTTAAATAGGTTTTTTTGTTGGTCTATTTAAACACACAAGGCTGCTCACATATACTAGCTCTCAGCTCTGCTGTGCCTGTCATAGCAGAGCGGAAGCCAGTGAAATAGGAGAAAGTCCTAATAATGCTATCTCCAGGTGGTGCTGTTATCACAAGGCTCTTCCCATTATTTTTGCACATTTCAATTTTAGCTAATCTGAGCAGTTCGCATTTCCCATTACAGTTATGGGAAATGCGATCTGCTTACTAAAGAAAATGTGATAATTAGGGCTTGGAGGAGAGTTTTATGAATTTTCCTACAATGGTCCTTTAGTACATTTAGGTAATACAAAAATAATGTGAAAAAGTTGTGAAAGCAGCTGTTTTCACAATACACACCGTTGCTTACACTGCAAGGATAAAACACAATTCAGTTGTTTGGGAAATAATTGGAAAAATTTAATATGGTGCAAGTTTTTGCTGTAGGACAAACTCAGACCTTCTCACACATTTAAATGTCCAGGTTTGTCCCTCAACTCACCAAATGTAATAGTCTGCAAACTTGTGAGTTCAAGGCTATTACATTATGCAAATCTGTGCGAATATTTCCCTATGTAAAGCTATACGCTATACAGAGGCATTCATAGATCAGTGAGATCCATGAAGGCTTCTGTGTGTAAAAAAATAGTAACAGTATTTTTTAAATAATGTGTGCCCCCCTCCCCCAACAGGCATAACCAACTCCGGACTCTGTAGAGCCTGTCCTGGTTCTTAAAATACAGGAGGAAAAATGTGTAGGGGTCCTCTGTAGAGCCTTTCTTGGTTCTTAAAATACAAGGGGTAAAATGCATAGGGTACCCCAGTATTTAATGAACCAGCACAGGGCTCTGCTGAAACAGTCCTGGTTGTTGAAATACAGGGGACAAAATGTGTAGGGGTCCACAGTATTTTCCATAACCAGCTCCAGACTCTTTCTAGCAGGGGTGTAATGCCACAGCCATGTGAACCCTTTCACCAGGTCCCCCAGCCAAAGCATTATACCTGACTGCTAATCAGCCCAGGCTGGGATCCCTGGGAAGGTGGGGAAACCCCCAATAAAAGGGGTTCCCTTTCTCCAGGGCACTCCAGACCTGTGCTGATTCACCTCAATTAGGATGCAGCTAATCTGCCAATAAACTCTCTCACAGTCTCTGTGCCTTCCCTGTATCCTCCAGGTATACAGTAGGTCCTGGCTTCCTCAGCCTGCAGCCCTGCTGCTTCAATGTCACACGGTCTGAGAGGTTTATGGACCCCCCTTGCCTCCTGCAAGATCCAGACACAGGCCTCCTGGCCCCCAATGGCTCACTTAGCTTCACTGGGCTCTCTGGCTACCACAGTCTCACATAGACTGTTTCCAGGAGCAGCCTGACTGGTTTGCTTTTTCATCAGCCCACACCTGAGCTCTCTCCTCAAGGCAGCAATTAGGTATCTTCCCATGATGCTTTTCTACTCTGTGTGTCCTGCCCCACACAGAATCAGCTGCTCACCAGTGCCATCTCTGGTAATACTGCGACACTCTGATCTCTTCAGGCTAGACTTGCTATCCTGAAGCAGATCTGATTTTTCAGAGTTTTAGGCAGTAATAGTGTGCAAGTTAAACACTCACTCCCTGTTACATTGCCCAACTTGTATGCTCACAATAGCAAAACATCTGAATGCGTGATTTGCCATTGCAAGCTGTGAGGGTGCAGGGAAAACATTCAAGTTTGTAATAATGTGCAATTATTGATCTATGGGCCTGATTCAGACCCGGACGCAAGTGGCCGTTCGTACGTTCGGCGTACGTAAAAAAATATTTAAATTCAAGCACTCGCTCGTATTTTCGATCGCAGCCAAACATCCTCCCCAAACTCACGCGACCCCTCCTCTAACTAACGAGCGTGCCAAATAGCGAGCGTACATCCACAAAGTGGCTTGAAGGGAATGCACGCACAAGTACTACCCGGAAGTGGGACTGTCAGATTTCGATTATCTGCTTGTTTATTCTGCCTACCTCCCTCAATCGTATCATGCCAATCAATATATCAATTAGCTTAATTGTTTTTTTGTTTTTTTTTACACAATGCAATAAACTTTATTCTTGTCCGTGTTTGTGTTTACCCGCAGAATACGTACGGCTTAAACATTCGCTTTTAATTGTCAAAATACATGTTAGCCCCAATTAAACAATTGTTCTATTTGTTTTTCTACCCGCATATTTCCCGGAGTTCATTTATTTATTTATTTAAATTTGCTTACGCATGTCACTGCATCAAGCCTATCATAACTCTCAAGAGATTTGTGGCCCTGTCGAACACATGACTCATACACTAACCAATAGAATTGGTCCTGTTAATTACCCAAATACATTAGCCAATCAAAAATTTTTTGGGCAGTTTATTAAAAATGATTTTTAACAAATACACCATTGCCATCATGAGAGCCTCCGCATTCACCAGGCGCGAGCTGCTGGTGCTAACGGAGGTGATGGATAGGCGGATCACCAGCCAGCCTCCACCCATCACCAACCGCGAAAAGCGTTCCGCATATGCGGAGGTATGGGCCCGCCTGTGCTCCTTCGGCTCACGCCGCCTGATCGGGCAGCTGGAGCGCAGGTGGTCGGACCTGCAACGGCGGACGCCCCGCTTGCTGGCATGCTGTCGCATTCAGATCGCAGAAAGTAAGTTTTAGGGACTGTGGTTTTCATGTTTGTCTTTGTGGCCCTAACTGCGTGTGCATGTTTTCATGTATGTCATATTTATTCATTGTACTCATATCTGCATGGCCATGTTTTCCATGTAGGTCATATTTATTCATTGTACTCATATCTGCATGGCCATGTTTTCCATGTAGGTCCTATTTATTCATTGTACTCATATCTGCATGGCCATGTTTTCATGTAGGTCATATTTATTCATTGTACTCATATCTGCATGGCCATGTTTTCCATGTAGGTCATATTTATTCATTGTACTCATATCTGCATGGCCATGTTTTCCATGTAGGTCATATTTATTCATTGTACTCATATCTGCATGGCCTTTTTTTTGGGGGGGGATTAGAAAATGGTGTTTTTCTCGGATTTGTGTTGAAACTAACCACAATTTGTTTCACATCTTTTAGGGGCCCAGCGAAGACTACGCCATCATCGTCAGCCCAGACGGCGCTCACGGCCACTCTCCCCTACCCCCAGCCAACCCTCCACAACCCCAAATTCCCCTATTCCCCACTCCTCCCCAGCCTTCCAAGACCCTCTGGGGGAAATTTCGGGGCTCCTTCCCCTCCATCCCAATTCCCCCTCTCCTCCAACCACCCCTCTTCGAATTACCCCCTCCCCGGAATCGGTAATTACCCCGCCCAGATCATTGGGGAATGGAGGCACCACCGAAGGAGGACAAGGGAGGGCCTTCTGGAGCTGGCGTTTTTTCTTCCAGTATGTTTTTGTTTTGGTTTCTTTTTCCCCACAAACTGTTTGTATGTAATCATGTGTCGTTCCCTTTTTTGGAGTTTTTTGCTAGACTTTTGGTGATTTGCAGATTGCCTTTACCTGCTGATTTCAACATACACATATCACACCTGTCGGAATTTGTTGATTGGCCTTGTATTTTTGGCCTACACCATTTTGGGTGGATGGGTTTTAATGGTGTAATTATGGTTAGTTTCTAAATTATTTTTTTGGGCTTGTTTTTTAATGTGGTTTCATTATTGTTGTATTAATCCCCACACTTTTCTCACCCACAGAGGAACAGAGGCATCGGGCTGAATTAGCCACCTGTTTGGCCCGTATGCGGCACAATACAATCGGTCTGCTGGTGGTCCTTGACCATATGTCGGTCCTCCTTAGGGACTAGTCTTTTTTGTTTTTTGGCCAAATTTAAATAAATTAATATTTTCTAAGTAACGTTCTGGCTCATTCGTTTTTTCAAAATCAGAGATTGTTTACCCTGATATAAGTAGACTCTTCCTGCAAGGATTAGCAAATTTTTGTCACTAAGATTGTGTGTTGTATTTTTATGTAAAACAGGCACAAGAAACACCTAACAGTAACAATCTCATTTCCCTTTTTTGGTGTAGTCACAATTAGATATTACTACATTTTACAGGTTCCTAGTTGGGGTGCAAGCTGCTTAGGCCAATATTACGAAGCCAACTGATTGTACAGGATTCCTTTGGGTGTTGGTTTGGACCCTGAAAACATATTACATTTTAGCTCAACTGGCGTCATTACTGGATTACCCCTTAGGCAAATGTAACGTGTGTGAACCTGGTTACACTTGCTTGTAACGTTCAAAAAAAGGTACAAAATTCACTCTCAAAACATTTATTCACAACATAACTCAAAAATCAAAGTGGTCACTCACAAACAAAACACACAGTGATAATCACAAATACAACACATACCAACAAAACAAAAAAAATACACAACAAATCAAGAACTGGTTGACGAAGGACCATGCCAACATGATTCCACAAATATGGCGTTGCAATATGGGTTCCATAATATATCCCCAAAATGTCCACATACAGGTTTTTTAAGGGTAGCAGGAAGTAGTCATCGTTGGAGTGCCAAAGATTATGTGAAAAAACAGAAGATGGAGAAAATAAAAAAAATTAAATAGATGTTCTCAAACAAACCGTACCACATTAGGTATAAACACTGTTGTTTTGACAATAATTACCTAAGAAATCTGGCCACCACATCATCGCGTATGGCCCCACCACATACTGATCTCCGACCAACCTCGGGGGGCCATCCTCAGGTAAGGCATCCTCTGGCTGCATTGGGACACCACTCCTTATGGCGATGTTGTGAAATAGCCCACACAGGACCACAATTTTCGAAACCATATCTGGCAAATACATGAGCTCGCCACCAGAGCGGTGGAGGCATCTGAATCGGCCTTTTAAAAGGCCGATACAGCGCTCCACCACTTGCCTGGTGGCTGTAAGTGCGGAATTATACTCACTTTGTGGCCCTGGTGTGGGAGCCAAATAAGGAGTGAGCAGCCAGGGTGTGCAAGGGTAGCCACTGTCTCCTGTGAAAAAGAATAGACAACATCAGGATCACTCTGTATGAAGCTTAACATTGTTATGTACTAAAGGTCTCCACTTACCCAGAAGCCACGCATCACCAGCTTGTAGGTTGGTTAATTTGTGCCATATCCCTGATTGCCGGATGACGAAGGAGTCATGTGCACTTCCTGGTAATTTTGCATTCAGGGACAGGATCTGGAGGGAGGCATTACATACCACCATTACATTGAGGGAGTGATAGTGTTTCCGGTTTCTAAATATTGCCTCCAGCCGTGCTGGAGGCTGAATTGGTATGTGAGTACCATCCACAACCCCTATGATGTGTGGGAAGCCAGCTATTTGGTAAAAATTGGCCTTGGCCACACTAAGGGCACCCATATCAAAAGGCATTTGAATAAAATGATGGAGGTGCTTGAAAAGTGCCTCCATCACTGCCCTCAGGATCCGGGAAAAGGAGGATTGTAATATGCCCGCCACTATTCCCACCGTTGTTTGGAACGATCCTGAGGCACAGAAATGTAACACCGCCATAAATTGCGTAAGTGGTGGTATTGCTGTAGGACTGTCAATTTGCCGCTCAAGATCACTCTCTATTAATGAGAGAGTGTCTATGATGATTTTGGGAGGAAGACAGTAGCATCTTAAAACCTCATCATCGGGCATTCCAAAAAGGGTGACACATGTTCGAAATATCTGGGGCCTTGCACGCCTACGATGCCTACGCCTGGGATGAGATTGAGGTTGGTCGGCTTCCGGGAGCATGGCCAGAACAATCCAACCCAGATCAACCTGAAATGGCAAGATTTGAATGTCAGGCTTTTTAACCCCCCCAAAAATTAAAATTTTAACTTAGCTTGAAGATACCATCCATTGATGCTTACATGCCGGGGTATTGTCATGATATGTGCAAACTGGAAATAATCACAACATAAATATACATAATTTTATGCTGGCCATTTCTGATTCCAAATTTGGAGCAAGACAAAACATAAAAGGGGAGAAACACACATTTGGGCAAAGAGCAAAATGACATTGCGCACACTACATCAAATTGAGGCCAAATGTAAGCAAAAAATGCTAAAGAGAAAACACAAACAATTTTACGAGATGAATAAGCATTTCACAAAGCGCTAATTAGTTCGCAAATACAAGTCACAATAGAAAGTAATAAAAATGCGCTAATTAGTTCGCAAATACAAGTCACAATAGAAAGTAATAAAAATGCGCTAATTAGTTCGCAAATACAAGTCACAATAGAAAGTAATAAAAATGCTCTAATTAGTTCGCAAATACAAGTCACAATAGAAAGTAATAAAAATGCGCTAATTAGTTCGCAAATACAAGTTATAAAAACGCAGCTAAATACAAAAAAAAAATAGATTTTGGAATTAGAAAATCAAAGGTTACAAGTGTAAGGCCAACCAAAGTTGCGTAAAGTCAAACAAGAACATTTACAAAACAATTTAAAAAATGAACTTACCAAGAGATAATATATAAGATTCCGGATCAAAAGGTCTTTGGGGCAGAGCCAAAATAAAACCTAAGAGAGATGAAATGACGCCAAAAAAAACGTTAGAAAATTCATAAACATAAGGAGACACAAATTGAACCAAAGTTAGACTTCCCAAAACTTACCAAAACAGGAAACGCCAAAAAAAATTACAACCGAAAAAAAGCGAACGGAAATAAAAAAGCGAATATATTCAAAAAAACTACTTCCACCAACGCAAACTCATAAACCAGCCAACAATCAACTCCAACTAACGTAACCTCCAACATTAAAAAAACGGCATCTCGACTCGAGACGCCCCAAGCCATAAATAGTGTTTAGTTTCCCGCACAAATTAAGGAGGGATCATAGGAACGCACAATCAATGATGTGGCCGAAAAATAAGGACGCATGTATAAATACGTCACGAGCCAAAACAAACATTCTGGTGTATTTCTTGTTTGGAGCTCAGACATGGCTACAGACCAGGGAAACAATGGCCAACAGTCAGGCGGTAAGTATTTCAGGCATTTTGACTCAATGATTAATTAGAAACATAATATTGTGCAAGTTGTGAAGTTGAGAATTCTCCAAATTTACACAAATAGGTGAGGAGGATGACATGGAAGAGGCTGCTGGGCCCAGTATTCCGGGCAAAGCTGCCAAAAAGAAAAGGCAGCCACAATTCACAAGAAAGGAGATGGAGGTTTTGATTCAGAAGTGTGTGGACATCCTGCCACAGGCAGACAGGAATATGAGTGCAAGCCAGAAGTGTAGAATGTGGGAAGAGGTAGCCGTTGATGTCAATAGGGTGGGTGATTATGTCCGTCTAGCCTGGGATGTCAAACGGCGGTAAGTAAAAACTTGACCACCCTAAAACCAAAACCAAAATAAAATAAAAAATAATGGTTCCTTTTTCACCCACAGATGGCAAGACTTCAAATATCGCCTGAAACAAAAAATGGCGGACAGGGCTAGGCATGCAAGGGGGACTGGTGGGGGTCCCACCCCTGTGTCATTGGAGTTAAATATCTCTCATTGGGGTGCGCCTATTAGAGGTTCCTGCAATGTTTACACCAGGACCTTCTTTTTAACGCAGTCCAACAGCAGATACTCATTGTACTTATTCCCTACCCTGGGAGTACCTTTATAGTACGCTCACATGCCATTCAATGACTATACAATGGCATGCAGCAGCTGCTATTTTGTAAACTCCACATAAAGGAGTAGCTTTACTTTTTCCTATAACCTTACTGTCTACAAGTACCTGGGTGGCATCACAGGCGACCTACGTGTGATCTGCCTCTCATTACAACCTGTGATTTACTTATATTCATTTTGATATTTGCAGGGTCAACTATTATTTCATCTGACCCCCTTTATCATTGTATTTCTCTGATTACTGTTCAGTGTTATTGTGCTGTGATATCTCACGTAACCTATATTGAATATTGTATGGTTATTATCACATTCTTTTCTAGAAGATTTCCTTGTATGCTTCTGCCGTAATTCTGATTAGCCATTGTGCTATGACGACATTATGAGGTCATTGAACTAGTATATGTTTTATATAGGTCTCAATATTGTATGAGACAGAGAATTATAGACCTATTTGTAATATTTCACTTAGCTTCACATAATTGTGATAAGTATTGTATTATATGTTGTCTTATGTTCTATATATGTTCGTGTTCTGCTTGTGATAATTTATAGCTGTTATTCCAACAGTAATGCCAATAAGTAACAGGCTCAGACTTGTTTTTGGTATTTTAAAATATATCTAATAAAAGTTATTTTTTATATATTATTCTTATTATAACCTTTACATTCGAGTGCCCCCAACAAGAGAATTTTCTTCTTCTTCCCCATACTACGTTTATCTATACTCTCATGGGGAGCACCTCCACACTTTACAATATTTTTGCTTGACACCTATACTAGGGTTTGATATTTATAATTGTGGATTTTCATTATTCTTTTGACTAATTATATCCAATATATTATATCCTGTGCTCAAACTATATCCACCTATTCCCCCCTTCCCTGGTCATTTATGTTTAATCCTCCAAATGTGCCTAGCCCTGGGCCTAGTCCAGAGGCCACAACATCTGCCTCTGGACAGGCCAGCCCGATGATATCCCGGACCCGGTCTGGCGCCCTCCCTCCCCCAGCCAAACGGCCGAAAGAACGGTGACAGCATTGGCTACTTTTCCCACACTACTTCTGTGCTTGCCTCATATTCCTTTCTGGCCAAAACTTCCCTCTCCTTTCTTGTGAATTGTTTTTAATTTTTGCATTTACGTTTACCAACAATTTATTGTTTGCACAATTAATAAATATTGTGGAATGAACACTGCCAAAAATGTTTGTGTTAAATATGTGCATTAATTGTTTTTGGGATTCCAATAAATTTACATCAAATGTACGACTTTGTATTCTGACATTATTGACAAAATGGGTTACATTTAATCAGGGCCCACAAGCCAACAACGTTCAAACAAAAATTTTTCATTTGAATAAAAGGGCTCTTTAAGGAACGTTTAAAACATTACCTAAGGATGTAAATTCACCTTGCAAAAACAAAATGAGGCACAAAACCTAAACATGATGACATTATTGTTACAATAGTCCAAAAACAACACATTGCGGCCAAAATAAACCCCCACAAATGTACGCTAATTGATTGTGTAATCCAGACATTAGCAGCTATGATTTCCACCTGCGTTCGGTTTTGTGCTATCCAAAAAAACTGCTTTCCAAACACATACCAAGCCGGTTTTCAATCCAACACTAATTGATTTTCTGACAAGCCGTGGTTAATCGATGCAACATTGTGGAGTGCCGGGACGGAGGAGAAGGCCATCGCCAATGTGGTTGAGTAATCCAGACCCTAAGCTGTGCGAGCATTTTGAACGGAAAGAGGATCATCCAGTGACGTATGAGTTGGTACGAACACATTTGACGTTCGCATTTGTTAATGTATGTACGCCCCAAAAACGCCTCGCCACGCCTGCGTTTTTCCATCTGATCCCCCGTCAACACCCAAAAACGCCCTGTTCTGTCAATCACATTAGACATGTCACTTCCTGTACGCTATTTGACAAACGAGACAAAAAAAGCTCGCAATCTGCCATACGCACATGCGCAGTGTAACACCGACGCATGCGCAGTTAGTCAACATCGGAACGCAACGAGCGTACTGCTGTTAATGAACGGCTCTGAATCAGGGCCTATATTCGTACATTTCCAAAATCAGGGTCTGATTTAGACCCGGATGCTAAGCCGCGAACTCACGCTATGGGCATGCATATGCGTCAAAATACACATGCACAAACAAGCCATTCCATCTGGGAATCATGCACTCGTAGTACACAGACTGGACGCTATTTTGAGTGACAGCACCATTTGTGGGTGGTAACAGGAGAAGGTGCTTGTGAATGGGGGGGTGTTGGTGCGAACACAGGTGTGTCTGGGCGTCAAAACGGCATCTTATGGGTGAGCTTAATTAGGAAAGAAACGTAATTGTACACGTCACTTTGTTGTATTTCAGCCAGCTGTGATTGTAGTGCTTGCGGTGGGGTAGGGTCGACCTCAAGGGCTCTCGATGGTTCTGATTATTCATACACTTTCTGGAGATGACGTATGTTTAGAAAGAAAAGAGGGCATCTTTAGACTTGTGTGCGTACACCCTGCATTTGCTCTCTAAAGGTGCATACACACACAAAGGCCCTCATTCAGAGCCGTTCGCTATTTGCGGTCGTTCGTTTAAAAACAAGGGGTGGCTATTCAAATGATCCGTACGCACATTGCAGTCTGTTCACACCTCTAAGTCTGAACGAACGAGCAAAACATACGCTCGTTTATTTGTTAAAAACGCCCCCTGGCCGCTCGCATCCTACGTCATGTCCGCTATTTATTAGATTAATCGAGTACATCGACAAGGGTATGAACTGCTCGCTATTCCTGTGGTTGGTGTTTGCTACCACAAATTTGCGAGCAGTTCTGGCTCTAAAATAACCCAGTGACGTGGTCAATGACGCTGCTGTTTTAAATATACACACCCATAAAACGCCCGTTTTGACCTTTAAGCACGCCTGCGTTCGGATCTACACTCCCCATTTTCAAGCACCTTCCCCTGTTACCACCCACATACGCCTCATTCTGTCACTCAAAATAGCAGGCACTCGCTATATAGCGTACAAACGATTTTCAGCCGCACTGACTGGTTCGCGCATGCGTACTAAAAAGCGTACGCATGCGCAGATGTGCAAACATCGCTCGGAACGAGCGTACTGCCGCTAACGAGCGGCTCTGAATTAGGGGTGAGCGGGTTCGGATTTCTGAAATCCGAACCCCCCCGAGCCCCCCCGATCCGAGTCCGATCCGAGTCAGGCTCGACTTTTCCCGCCTGACTCGGATCTGACATCGAGGCAAAACGTCATCATCCCGCCTTCCGAGTCTCGCGGGTTTTGGATCCTATATAAGGTACCCGCGTCGGCGCCATTTTCTCACTCGGCTGTGGACAGTGAAGAGGGAGGGTGGGAGTTAGTGCTGTGTAGTGTAGTGTAGTGTAGTGCTGCTGTTGTCCACTACTTCAAAGTCCATAGGGGCTGGCTGTGTTGTGCTGTGCTGCTGTTGTTAATAGGGGCTGTGTCCACTACTTCAAAGTCCATAGGGGCTGGCTGGACTGTGTTGTTGAGTCAGTTCTCCATAGGGGCTGTGTCCACTCCAAAGTCCTGTGCAGTGTCCCAGTCCTAAAGGGGTGCTGTAGTGTTGTCCAGGGGGTGCTCTGTCCATCAGGGGTGCTCCCCCCAAGTGCTAAAAAAATAATATATTTTCTGTGTTTGTGAATTGTGTGCGCAGTAGCCGCACGTGCATCAACAAAGTAGTGCCAAGCGTGCGCCTGTGTCATAAGTAAAGGGCCGGCTGGCTTGACCGTTAAAGGGTGCTGTAACCCCCGAAAGTACACTCCAGTCCAAACCAAAAAAAAATTATTTTCTGTGTTTGTGAATTGTGTGCGCAGTAGCCGCACGTGCATCAACAAAGTAGTGCCAAGCGTGCGCCTGTGTCATAAGTAAAGGGCCGGCTGGCTTGACCGTTAAGGGTGCTGTAACCCCCGAAAGTACACTCCAGTCCAAACCAAAAAAAAAATTATTTTCTGTGTTTGTGAATTGTGTGCGCAGTAGCCGCACGTGCATCAACAAAGTAGTGCCAAACGTGCGCCTGTGTCATAAGTAAAGGGCCGGCTGGCTTGACCGTTAAGGGTGCTGTAACCCCCGAAAGTACACTCCAGTCCAAACCAAAAAAAAAATTATTTTCTGTGTTTGTGAATTGTGTGCGCAGTAGCCGCACGTGCATCAACAAAGTAGTGCCAAACGTGCGCCTGTGTCATAAGTAAAGGGCCGGCTGGCTTGACCGTTAAGGGTGCTGTAACCCCCGAAAGTACACTCCAGTCCAAACCCCAAAAAAAATATTTTCTGTGTTTGTGAATTGTGTGCGCAGTAGCCGCACGTGCATCAACAAAGTAGTGCCAAGCGTGCGCCTGTGTCATAAGTAAAGGGCCGGCTGGCTTGACCGTTAAGGGTGCTGTACCCCCCGAAAGTACACTCCAGTCCAAACCAAAAAAATAATTATTTTCTGTGTTTGTGAATTGTGTGCGCAGTAGCCGCACGTGCATCAACAAAGTAGTGCCAAGCGTGCGCCTGTGTCATAAGTAAAGGGCCGGCTGGCTTGACCGTTAAGGGTGCTGTACCCCCCGAAAGTACACTCCAGTCCAAACCAAAAAAATAATTATTTTCTGTGTTTGTGAATTGTGTGCGCAGTAGCCGCACGTGCATCAACAAAGTAGTGCCAAGCGTGCGCCTGTGTCATAAGTAAAGGGCCGGCTGGCTTGACCGTTAAAGGATGCTGTAACCCCCAAAGTACACTCCAGTCCAAACCAAAAAAAAAATTATTTTCTGTGTTTGTGAATTGTGTGCGCAGTAGCCGCATGTGCATCAACAAAGTAGTGCCAAGCGTGCGCCTGTGTCATAAGTAAAGGGCCGGCTGGCTTGACCGTTAAAGGGTGCTGTAACCCCCAAAGTACACTCCAGTCCAAACCAAAAAAAAAATTATTTTCTGTGTTTGTGAATTGTGTGCGCAGTAGCCGCACGTGCATCAACAAAGTAGTGCCAAGCGTGCGCCTGTGTCATAAGTAAAGGGCCGGCTGGCTTGACCATTAAAGGGTGCTGTAACCCCCGAAAGTACACTCCAGTCCAAACCAAAAAAAAAATTATTTTCTGTGTTTGTGAATTGTGTGCGCAGTAGCCGCACGTGCATCAACAAAGTAGTGCCAAGCGTGCGCCTGTGTCATAAGTAAAGGGCCGGCTGGCTTGACCGTTAAAGGGTGCTGTAACCCCCAAAGTACACTCCAGTCCAAACCAAAAAAAAAATTATTTTCTGTGTTTGTGAATTGTGTGCGCAGTAGCCGCACGTGCATCAACAAAGTAGTGCCAAGCGTGCGCCTGTGTCATAAGTAAAGGGCCGGCTGGCTAGACCGTAAAAGGGTGCTGTAACCCCCGAAAGTACACTCCAGTCCAAACCAAAAAAAAAATAATTTTCTGTGTTTGTGAATTGTGTGCGCAGTAGCCGCACGTGCATCAACAAAGTAGTGCCAAGCGTGCGCCTGTGTCATAAGTAAAGGGCCGGCTGGCTTGACCGTTAAAGGGTTCTGTAACCCCCAAAGTACACTCCAAACCAAAAAAATATATATTTTCTGTGTTTGTGACTTGTGTGCACTGTGGCTGCACGTGCATCAACAAAGGAGCAGCGCCAAGCGTGCGCCTGTGTCCCATAAGTAAAGAGCCGGCTGGCTCATTTCTTAAAGGGCGGTGTAACCCACAAAGTGTACTACTCTCCAGCAAAAAGAAAAAAATATTTTCTGTGTTTGTGTGCGCTTTAGCCGCACGTATATATATCAATATAACATAAATGGAGGACCAAACTTTCTCTGATAAAAATAAAATAGGGAAAGATCAAGAACCACTTCCTCCTAGTGCTGTTGCTGCTGCTGGGAGTTGTTCATCATCCCAGAGAGGAAGTAGGAACATCACTACTTTTACTAAACAATTGACCCTCCAACAGTCCCTAGCGATGAGGATGAAGTACGACAGCAGTCATCCTGAAGCAAAACGTATAACTGAGGCCTTGACTGCTATGTTGGTGTTAGACGTGCGTCCGGTATCCGACATTAGTGCAGTGGGATTTAGACAATTGATGGAGGTAGTGTGTCTTCGGTTCCAAATCCCGTCTAGATTCCACCTGCATCCTTAAAGCAGCAGCGACAAGCGTGCGTCTGTCTGTTAAAGGGTGGTGACACCCTCAAAGTGTGCTACACAAACAATTAAAATATTGTTCTTTTTTTTTCTGTCTTTGTGAATTGTGTGGGCTGTAGCCGCACTTGCATCCTCAAAGCAGCAGCGACAAGCGTGCGTCTGTCTGTTAAAGGGTGTTGTAACTCTCAAAGTGCTCCAAAAAATCAAAAAATTTTTTTTAATGTGTTTGTGACTTGTGTGCGATGTAGCCACACTTGCATCCTCAAAGCAGCAGCGACAAGCGTGCGTCTGTCTGTTAAAAGGTGGTGACACCCTCAAAGTGTGCTACGCAAACAATAAAAATATTCTTCTTTTTTCTGTCTTTGTGAATTGTGTGGGCTGTAGCCGCACCTGCATCCTTAAAGCAGCAGCGACAAGCGTGCGTCTGTCTGTTAAAGGGTGGTGACACCCTCAAAGTGTGCTACACAAACAATTAAAATATTGTTCTTTTTTTTTCGGTCTTTGTGAAATGTGTGGGCTGTAGCCGCACCTGCATCCTTAAAGCAGCAGCGACAAGCGTGCGTCTGTCTGTTAAAGGGTGGTGACACCCTCAAAGTGTGCTACACAAACAATAAAAATATTCTTCTTTTTTCTGTCTTTGTGAATTGTGTGGGCTGTAGCCACACTTGCATCCTCAAAGCAGCAGCGACAAGCGTGCATCTGTCTGTTAAAGGGTGGTGTAACCCTCAAAGTGTGCTCCACAAACAATAAAAATATTCTTTTTTTTTTTCTGTCTTTGTGAATTGTGTGGGCTGTAGCCGCACTTGAATCCTCAAAGCAGCAGCGACAAGCGTGCGTCTGTCTGTTAAAGGATTACATCGGTGACAGCATCCAAGTAGGCATGTCAGACAGTCTGTACCTGTACTGGCAGGAAAAAGAAGCAATTTGGAGGTCCCTGTACAAACTGGCTCTATTTTACCTGAGTTGCCCCCCCTCCAGTGTGTACTCCGAAAGAGTGTTTAGTGCAGCTGGGAACCTTGTCAGCGAAAGGCGTAGGAGGTTGCTTCCACAAAATGTGGAGAAGATGATGTTCATAAAATGAATTATCAACTCTTCCAGGGAGACCAGCCTCCAGAACGTACAGAGGGACCTGTGGTTCCAGCAGGGACGAATTAATACTCTGTGAGGATGAGGATGTACACACTGAAGAGGGTGAGGAATCGGTGGATGAGGAGGATGAGGATGACATCTTGCCTCCGTAGAGCCAGTTTGTGCAGGGACAGATTAATTGCCAGCTTGTTTTGTGGGGGCCCAAACGAACCAATCATTTCAGCCACAGTTGTGTGGCAGACCCTGGCGCTGAAATGATTGGTTTGTTAAAGTGTGCATGCCCTGTTTATACAACATAAGGGTGGGTGGGAGGGCCCAAGGACAATTCCATTTTGCACCATCTTTGCATTATGTACAGTTTGGGGCCTAGTTTTTCAATGCCATCCTGTCTGCCACTGCAGTTTCACGCCTAGATGGGTCACGTGTTTGTGCCGCCCACTCGTGTCGCTTAGCATAGTCATCCAGCTACCTCGGTGCAACCTTTTGGACATAAAAACACTATTGTGAGGTGTGAGGTATTCAGAATAGACTGGAAATGAGTGGAAATTAAGGTTATTGAGGTTAATAATAGCATAGGAGCAGAAAAACCTACAAATTCTGTGATTTTAGCTGTTTTTATGCTTTTTTTCAAAAAAATACAGATCCAAAACACAAAACCCAGAACCCAAAACACGGAAGGGTGGTTTTGGCAAAACCAATCCAGATCCAAAACACGAAGAAAGATCCAGATCCAAAACCAAAACACAAAACACGAAAAGTGGCCGGTGCACACCCCTACTCTGAATGAGGGCCAAAGATTTTTTGAATAATTATCGTTAACAATATTGTTTATCGTTCAATTGTTGTAAAAATCATTCACTTTCTGAGTTAAAACAATGAACGATTATCATTGATGTGTGTTCACGTTTGTAGTTTGTAGTTCAGTCAGACTGACCAACTGATCGATTTTCATTAAGGGAATATGCAAAAATCCTTTGTAGTTCAAAAAAATTGTTCATTACACTTTAAAAAATCTGACAGATAATCTGACATAAAATCGTTCATAAAATCATTGGTAACAAAATCGTTGTGTGTGTATGCAGCTTAAAAGATTAAAGCTTAAAGCTGCATACACACACAACGATTTTGTTACCAACGATTTTATGAACCATTATCTGTCAGATTATCTGCCAGATTATCTGTCAGATTTTTTAAAGTGTAATGAACGATTTTTATGAACTACAAACGATTTTTGCATATTCCCTTAAGGAAAATCGTTGAGATGACAAGTCTGACTGAACTACAAACTACAAACGTGAATGCGCATGAACAATAATCGTTCATCGTTTGACTCAGAAAGTGAACGATTTTTTTCAAACGATTATTGTTAAGCGATATCGCTTAACGATAATCGTTCAAAAAATCGTTGTGTGTATATGCAGCTTTAGACATAGAAGCCGTCCTTACACTAGACAGTGCGATAGCGTAATTTGCATACCCGGCCCCTTTTAGCTGCGAGAGAGCGCAGCTTAGCGTCTGGGTCTGAATCAGCTGCTCAGACCCTATTACATTTACCCCAATGTCGTTGTTTTTTTTAGACACAGACAACACTGGCAATTGTTTGCACACACTTGGAGGAACAGGTCTCTGTGAGAATTGTTTTGGGGTGCAGATGAAGGGAGGACACCACCTCACACAGAACAATAATATTCACTGCATCACTTGTCTGTACAAACAACTTCTTTAAATAGACAACATAGGGCCTGATTCAGAGCCGTTCATTAACAGCAGTATGCTCATTGCGTTCCGATGTTGAGAAAGCGCGCATGCGTCGGTGTAACACTGCACATGTGCGTACGGCAGATTGCGAGCTTTTTTTGTCTCGTTCATCAAATAGCGAACAGGAAGTGACATGTCAAATGTGATTGACAGAACAGGGCATTTTTGGGCGTTGACGGGGGTGGAGATGGAAAAACGCAGGCGTGGCGAGGCGTTTTTTGGGCGTACATACATTATCAGATGCGAACGTCAAATGTGTTCGTACCAACTCATACGTCACTGGATGATCCTCTTTCCGTTCAAAATGCTCGCACAGCTTAGGGTCTGGATTACTCGACCACATTGGCGATGGCCTTCTCCTCCGTCCCGGCACTCCACGATGTTGCATCGATTAATCACGGCTTGTCAGAAAATCAATTAGTGTTGTATTGAAAACCGGCTTGGAATGTGTTTTGAAATCAGTTTTTTGGGTTAGCACAAAACCGTACGCAGGTGGAAATCATAGCTGCTAATGTCTGGATTACACAATCAATTAGCGTACATTTGTGGGGGGGGGGGGTTTGGGTTGATATTTGGTTTTTGGCCTATTGTAACAATAATTTCATCATGTTTGTGTGTTTTTGGCCATTTTGCTTTTGGCTGGTGAATTTGCATCCTTATGTAAATTTAAAAACGTTCCTTAAAGAGCCCTTTTTTTTCTCAGGTAAAATGTTGGTGGTGCACGTTTTTGCCTTGTGGGCCAGGATTAAATGTAAACCATTTCAACAATAATGTCAGAATACAATGTCGTACATTTTTTTCTAATTTATTGGAAAATAAAAACAATTTCATGCACATTTTTTCCCCAAACATTTTTTGCAGTGTTCATTCACAAAAATGTAATAATTGTGCAAACATAAAAGTTATGGAAACGTAAAGCTAAAAATTAAAAACAATTCACAAGAAAGGAGAGGGAAGTTTTGGCCAGAAAGGAATATGGGGCAAGCACAGAAGGAGTGTGGGAAAAGTAGCCAGTGCTGTCAACATTTTTTCCCCCATTTGGCAGGGGGAGGGAGGGCGCCAGGCCGGGTCCGGGATGTCATCGGGCTGGCCTGTCCAGAGGCAGATGTTGTGGCCTCTGGACTAGGCACAGGGCTAGGCACATTTGGAGGATTGGCTGATGTTGTGCCAGAGGTGGAGGATCCTGATGTTCCGGCAGGAAGGGAGGTCGGCTCCACCATGTGCTGGCGAACGAGCTGCTCCAGGGCATTGGCGATGCAGATGTTGGCCCTGGTATTTTCCGCCAGGGCCTGACCAATGGTCACGTTGGCCGCAGCATTTTGCTCCAGGGCCTCAGCCACCCGTACCAGACTGGCGTCCATCCTCTGCAGAATCTCCGTATGGAAATCCGATTTAAAATTGAGTTCTGTGAGGATGGACACTGCCTGCGAGGGGGATTGCCCTGGACTGGCTTCTGCAGGGTCCTCAGCCGGATGTACTGGTTCCTCCCTTGCAGAGCCTGCAGAAATTCTGCGGCCAAGGCTGCCCTCTGGAGCAGACTCATCCGCCTGTGTCTCTGTTGGAAAAATGAGAAAAGAGTCACATTAGAATCTACATATTGGCACAATAACATTTCATGTTGGTGACATCACAATATTTACCTTGGACAACATGAGGAGCCGCTAAGTCTGGCATGTCCGTATCCATGTTGGACACGCCAAACACCTCCACAGCCTGCACACACCCCTGTGCCAGCTCTTCTAAATCATTCAACTCCAATGACACAGGGGTGGGACCGCACCTGTCCCCCTTGCATGCCTAGCCCTGTCCGCCAGTTTTTGCTTCAGGCGATATTTGAAGTCGGCCCATCTGTGGGTGAAATTGGAACCATTATCCTTTTGTTTTAAATGGGTTTTGGTTTAAGGGGGAGTCAAGTTTTTACTTACCGCCGTTTGACATCCCGGGCTAGACGGACATAATCACCCACCCTATTGACAGCAACGGCTACCTCCTCCCATATTCTCCACTTCTGGCTTGCACTCATATTCCTGTCTGCCTGTGGCAGGATGTCCACACACTTCTGAACCAAAACCTCCATCTCCTTTTTTGTGAATTGTGGCTGCCTTTTCTTTTTGCCAGCTTTGGCCGGAATACTGGGCCCAGCAGCCTCTTCCTTGTCATCCTCCTCACCTATTTGTTTAAATGTTGAGAATTGTAAGCTTCACAACTTGCACTATATTATGTTTCAAATTAATCATTTTTTACAAATGCCTGAAATACTTACCGCCAGACTGTTGCCCATTGTTTCCCTGGTCTGTAGCCATGTCTTATCTCCAAACAAGAAATACACCAGAACTTTTTTGTTGGCTCGTGACTTATTTATACATGCGTCCTTATTTTTCGGCGGCATCATTGATTGTGCGTTCCTAAGATCCCTCCTTAATTTGTGCGGGAAGCTAAACACTATTTATGGCTTGGGGTGTCTCGAGTCGAGGTGGCGTTTGTTGATTGTTGGAGGTTACGTTGGTCGGAGTTGATTGTTGGCGGGTTTTGGATTTGGCGTTGGTGGGAGTTGTTTTTGTTTGGTCTTTTTATTTATTTTTTTTCCGTTCGCATTTTTTCTGGTGGTTTTTTTTTTGCCGTATATTTATTTGGTAAGTTTTTGGCCGTCTAACTTTTGATCAATTTGTGTCTCATTCTTTTCCTGAATTTTGCCTCGTTAATTTTTCCAAAATTCCCCTTTGTTAGGTTTTTTTTGGCTCTGCCCCAACGACCTTTTGATCCGGAGACTTATATATTATCTATTGGTAAGTTTTTTTTTTTCACTTGGTTATTAAATGTTCATGTTTGTATTTACGCAACTTTGTTTGACCTTACACTTTTAACCTTTGGTTTTATTAGTCAGAAATGTTTCAAATAATTCGTGTTTTTCTATCTGCGTATTTTTGTACTTGTATTTGCGAACTAATTAGCGCATTTTTAACTGTTTCTATTGTGACTGGTATTTGCGAACTAATTAGCGCATTTTTAACTGTTTCTATTGTGACTGGTATTTGCGAACTAATTAGCGCATTTTTAACTGTTTCTATTGTGACTGGTATTTGCGAACTAATTAGCGCATTTTTAACTGTTTCTGTTGTGACTGGTATTTGCAATCTAATTAGCGCATTTTTAACTGTTTCTATTGTGACTGGTATTTGCAAACTAATTAGTGCATTTTTAGATGCTTATTTAGACCCGTTAAATTGGTTGTGTTTTACCTTTAGCATTTGTGCTTACATTTTGGCTCAATTTGAGGTACTGTAGTCTGCGCACTGTCGTTTTGCTATTTGACCAAATGTGTGTTTCTCCCCTTTTATGTTTTGTCTTGCACCCAATTTAGATTCCTAAATGCCCACCCTAAATTGTTGCATTTTTAAATTGTGATTATTTAGAGTTTGGGCCAATCATGACAATACCCCGGCATGTAAGCATCAATGGATTGTATCATCAAGCTAAGTAAAAATCTTTTTTTGGGGGGGGGGAAAGCCTTACATTCAAATCTTGCCATTTCAGGTTGATCTTGGTAGGATTGTTCTGGCCATGCTCCCGGAAGCCGACCAACTTCAATCTCGTCCCAGGCGTATTCATCGTTGGTGTGCAAGGCCCCAGATATATCGAACACGTGTCACCCTTTTTGGAATGCCCGATGATGAGGTGTTAAGACGCTACCGTCTTCCTCCCAAAATCATCATAGACACTCTCTCATTAATAGAGAGTGATCTTAAGCGGCAAATTGACAGTCCTACAGCAATACCACCACTTACGCAATTTATGGTGGTGTTACATTTCTGTGCCTCAGGATCGTTTCAAACAACGGTGGGAATAGTGGTGGGCATCTCCCAATCCTACTTTTCCCGGATCCTGAGTGCAGTGATGGAGGCCCTTTTCAAGCACCTCCATCATTTTATTCAAATGCCTTTGGATATGGGTGCCCTTAGTGTGGCCAAGGCCAATTTTTACCAAATAGCTGGCTTCCCACACATCATAGGGGTTGTGGATGGTACTCACATACCACTTCAGCCTCCAGCACGGCTGCAGGCCATATTTTGCAACCGTAAACACTATCACTCCCTGAATGCAATGGTGGTATGTGATGCCTCCCTCTAGATCCTGTCCCTTAAAGCAAAATTACCAGGAAGTGCTCATGACTCATTCGTCATCCGGCAATCAGGGATATGGCAAAAATTAAACAACCTTCAAGCTGGTGATGTGTGGCTTCTGGGTAAGTTGAAACCTTTAGTACATAACAATGTTAAGCTTGATACACAGTGATCCTGATGTTGTCACTTCTTTTTCACGGGAGACAGTGGCTACCCTTGCACGCCCTGGCTGCTCACTCCTTATTTGGCTCCCACACCAGGGCCACAAAGTAATTTTAAAGCCGCACTTACAGCCACCAGGCAAGTGGTGGAGCTCTGTATCGGCCTTTTAAAAGGCCGATTCAGATGCCTCCACCTCTCTGGTGGTGAGCTCATGTATTTGCCGGATATGGTTTCTAAAATTGTGGTCCTGTGTGGGATATTTCACAACATTGCCATAAGGAGTGGTGTCCCAATGCAGCCAGAGGATGCCTTACCTGAGGATGGCCCCCCCGAGGTTGGTCGGAGGTCAGTATGTGGGGGGGCCATACGCGATGATGTGGTGGCCAGATATTTTAGGTAATTATTGGCAACACAACAGTGTTTAGACACAATGTGGTAAGGATTGTTTGAGAACATCTAATTATTTTGTGTTTTTTTCTCCATCTTCTGTTTGTTTTCATAATCTTTGGGACTCCAACGATGACTACTTCCTGCTACCCTTAAAAAACCTTCATGGGGACACTTTGGAAATATATTATGGAACCCATATTGCAACGTCACATTTGTGGAATCATGTTGGCATGGTCCTTCGTCAACCAGTTCTTGATTTTTTTAATTTATTTTAAAAGGTTGTTGTATGGGTTGTATTTATGATTATCACTGTGTGTATTGTTTGTGAGTGAACACTTTGTTATTTTAGTTATGTTGTGAATAAATGTTTTGAGAGTTTAATTTTGTACCTTTTTTTGCCCATTACAAGCAAGTGTAACCAGGTTCACCCACGTTAAATTTGCCTAAGGGGTAAGCCTGTAATGACGCAAGTTGATCTGAAATGTAAGATGTTTTCGGGGTCCAAACCAACACCCAAAGGAATCCTGTACAATCAGTTGGCTTCGTAATATCGGCCTAAGCAGGTTGCCCCCCCAAATAGGAACCTGTAAAGTGTAGTAATATATAATTTGAACAACAACAAAAAAGGCCAATCAGATTGTTACTGTTAGGTGTTTCTTGTGCCTGTTTTCCTAAAAAATACAACACACAATCTTAGTGACAATAATTGCAAATCCTTGCTGGAAGAGTCTACTTATGTCAGTGTAAACAATCTCTGATTTGGAATAAAGGAATGAGACAGAACGTTAAGTTTACATTTTTAATTTATTAAACTTCTGTACAACAAAAAACCTAAAACTAGTTCCGAAGGAGGACCGACATATGGTCAAGGACCACCAGCAGCCCGATGACGTGGGCACGCATCCGCCCCACACATCCGGCTAATTCTGCCATACGCCTCTGTTCCTCTGTGGGTTAGAAAAGTGTGGGGATTAATACATCAATAATGAAACCACATTAAAAACAAGCCAAACCAAGCTAACCAAAAATGTCAATATTGTGACCCAAAGCAGAATTACACCGAAAATACAAAGCAGCCAAAAATGGTCCCCCCAAAAATTAAAAGTCCAAAAATCAGATTCAGACAGGTGTGATATGTGTATGGTGAAATCAGCAGTAACAGGTAAAGACAAACCGAAAACTCCAACAAATTCTCCAAAACAACACAAAAAAAGGCACAGACACATGGTTACATACAAACAGTTTTTGCAAAAAACGAAACTAAAAAAACCCCATACCGTTCAAACTAACGGCCGCTCCAGAAGCCACTCCCTCGTCCTCCTTGGAGGTGCCTCCATTCCCCAACGAGGTTTGCAGGGTGATTTGGGATTCAGGGGAGGGGGTTGTAACAAAAGGGGTGGTTGGAGGAGAGGGGGAATTGGGATGGAGGGGATGGAGCCCCCCAAAACATCCTCCACAGGGTCTGTGCAGGTTGGGGAGGAGGGGGAAATAAGGGAATTTGGGGGTGTGGAGGTTTGGCTTGGGGAGAGTGGGCGAGAGCGCCGTATTTGACGCCGATGACGCCATAGTCTTCGCTCGGCCCCTAAAAGATGTGAAACAAATTGTGGTTAGTTTCAACCAAAACACTAATTTATGACAACACAAATATGTACACATGGCCATGCAGATATGAGTACAAGGACTAAATAGGACATACATGAAAACATGGCCATGCAGATATGAGTACAATGAATAAATAGGACATACATGAAAACATGGCCATGCAGTTATGAGTACAATAACTAAATAGGACATACATGAAAACATGGCCATGCAGATATGAGTACAATGACTAAATAGGCCATACATGAAAACATGGCCATGCAGATATGAGTACAATGAATAAATAGGACATACATGAAAACATGGCCATGCAGATATGAGTACAATGAATAAATAGGCCATACATGAAAACATGGCCATGCAGATATGAGTACAATGAATAAATAGGACATACATGAAAACATGCACACGCAGTTAGGGCCACAAAGATAAACATGAAAACCACAGTCCCAAAACTTATTTTCCACGATCTGCATGCGAAAGCATGCCAGCAAGCGGGGCGTCCGCCGTTGCAGGTCGGACCACCTGCGCTCCAGCTGGCCAATCTGGCGGCGTGAGCCGAAGGAACACAGGCGGCCACGTACCTCCGCATATGCGGAACGCTTTTCTCTATTTGTGATGGGTGGAGGCTGGCTGGTGATCCGCCTATCCATCACCTCGGTTAACACCAGCAGCTCGTGCCTGGTGAATGCCGAGGCTCTCATGATGGCAATGGTTTATTTGTTAAAAATCATTTTTAATAAAGACCTGAAAATAAATTTGATTGGCTAATATATTTGGGTAGTTAACAGGACCAATTCTATTGGTTAGTGTATGAGTCATGTGTTCGACAGGGCCACAAATCTCTTGAGAGTTATGATAGGCTTGATGCAGTGACATGCGTAAGCAAATTTAAATAAAGAAATGAACCCAGGAAAATATGCGTGGTTAAAAACAAATAAAACAAATGTTTAATTGGCTTTAACATGTATTTTGACAAAGAAAAGCGAATGTTTAAGCCGTACGTATTCTGCGGGTAAACACAAACACGGACAAGATTAAAGTTTATTGCATTGTCCAAAAAAAACAAAAAAAAAATTAAGCTAATTGATATATTGATTGGCATGATACGATTGAGGGAGGTAGGCAGAATAAAGGAGCAGGTAATCGGAATCTGACAGTCCCACTTCCGGGTTGTACTTGTGCGTGCGTTAACTTCAAGCCACTTTGGGGATGTACGCTCGCTATTTGGCACGCTCGTTAGTTAGAGGAGGGGTCGGTAGAGTTTGGGGAGGATGTTTAGCTGCGTTCGAAAATACGAGCGAGTGCTTGAACTTACATATGTTTGTACGTACGCCGAACGTACGAACGGCCACTTGCGTCCGGGTCTGAATGAGGGCCATAGTTTTTAAATTCAATTGGAAAAGACGAAATGTTTTTTGTTTTAAACATAAAAAAAAAATTTTTGCAATTTTTTACATATAACTGGGAAAAACTCCCCATCCTATCCACGCCCACCTGCTCCCCCTTCTCCTCCTTTAGATCTGAACACTTCAGTTAATTTACCTTGTTTTTAATCTGTTAATACCATATTTTATACAGTACTAGTTAGATACTAGCATACTCCTAAGACCACTGAGACTCATTAAAGGAGATTCAATACACCTCAATTTTATGTCAGCCTGATATTTGTACTATATAAGCTCACTAACACCACCACACAGAGGCGCAATCTTTATTGTTGATTTAAGCTTCGGCATATCTCTTCTTCACTTATCTTTGATATTAATCAGTGCTTTTAATTAAAGAGGGTATACAACTCTGGATATATCACTCACTACACACTCACAGCAGGCTCTCACAAATGCAGACTTACACTTATAGCAGTTTCTCACACATTCAGAATTACATTCATAGCAGACATAACCAATGATTGAGGGAAACACAATTGTGTCCTCCCTCTTACCTTGCAGGCTAGGTATTGGTCATCTTGCATCAGCTCCCCCCTCCTGTCTCTCATGGTGCAGGAAGAAATCTGAGGCCAGGCCTATACACTGTGCTTTGTAGCCATGCCCATGTCTGGATCCCTTCCTCTGATCTTCCTATGCCTACAGAGCAGCTAAGCCTCAGCTCCACAGCTGAAATCAATGGTGCTCAGCTGCCAACCACCTGATGGCATCACTAGCCACAAGTTTTATGTTACTGGTAGCATTCACTTTTCCTGCTACTTACTGCCTGGCTACACCACTGCATGCATATAGAAAGCTAACTTGAGAATGACTTACAAAACAGAAAGCATTACGCAGACTAATATACTGTAGAATACAAAGTACACCCCAGCAACAGTAATACAATACACAGATCTTTCAAGATGTTGCTATTCTCTTTGTATTGTATACATATTGTTGTCAGTTTCAAGGATGCTCTCTGTATTGTATATAGGTTACTAAAATGTCTGCCACTGTTGTGACTCATCTACCATTGTGTGTTGCATTTACCCCTCCTGCCACCAATGTGGCTAAATATTATGCTTTTAAGGCCAATCTAATTTTGACTTGAACTCACCTACTGTATGCAAGGTTCTCAATCTGCTAGTTCTTGTCATTTAGCAGTCTGATTGCACAGGATTCTTCTAGCTACACTTTTATCAATATAATTCTGTCAGAGATCTCAGGATGTAATGCATGTTTGTAATACTCAAGGGGTAATTCTGAGTCAAACACAGGAAAAGCATTGGGCACAAGCATCCAATGTTTTCCCTCTGTGCATGTATCCAAGATGCACTCCACATGCACACTGGTGGCCATCGTCAAATGCAATATCTGATGGTGCGGTCAATGGTTTGCCGATAGCGTAACTTTGTATGCACCTCGGCGGATTCACACCACAGTTGGTGGTCATCTCAACAGGATGTTCATTGGTCGTAGCATTAACATTTCTCCCTCAATGTCAATCGATATGTAAACATGTTCTGTCATTAAAACCACCATCAAAGGCATTGCATTTAGAAAATGATAAATGTAATTTAACAAATGCATCTAAAAATAAAAATATATAATCCAAACTCCTCCATAAAATAGAATTATTATAATTTATTTATGTAGCTCCAGCATTGTATTCAGTGCTGTAAAGACAATATATTTGACATGTGCATCAGTCCCTGTCCCATTGGAGCTCATAGTCTAAAATCCTGAACACACAATTGCTCACATGCACACACTAGGGGTAGTTGTGTCAGTATAGTATAGTATACATACCCTCTTTGAAAATACAGTGTCATTTCTCCATTGGAAATTTGATTACTTCCTCTATAAAGTGCTTTTCTCAGTTTTTGGAAAAAAATATTTCCAGATGCTCTCTAGAATCAAAGCCATGTTCATGATATAATTTAGGGCAGCTGGAATACATTTTGTATTATATTATCTCAGACTGGATGACTCTCATGTCTTTGTTCCTCTGTTATTTGACTGGCCCAGGAATTCTATTTAAATTCACTAGGATATATATTCATCAAGAGTTGAAAAACCAATATTATCACATGGTGGCTTATCTTCCTCATTAGCTGGTATGATTTTCTTCTAAAATGGAATAAATTACCATAATCCACCTATCAGTTGATCATTCTTATCCTTTGCAAATCAAATCTTACACTTATACAAATACCAACTTAGCCTACAAATAAACACACAGAGGATGGAAGATTGCCAAACAATGATATACATTTTATTTTGGCTTTAAAATACCCTAGTTGGTGCCAAAGAAATTACTCATTGCTATAGAAATTTGGTGGGGTTGTTGGGAAGCCCTTATTTTTTTCTTTTTGACTGCAAACTAAGGTAACTTCTTCTATTACATTGTTTCCAGTGCCTAGTCTTTCTATGTTCATGGCATTTGTGGAACTAGAAGCTGGGTATGGATATAAATGGCTCACTGGCACCAGTAGTCCAACTGTACTGAAAATAACCACAGTACACACACACTGAAGGTTGTGGCCCTTTATTAAAACAAACAATAATTATGTACTTACCAAATCCTTGGGTTTCCTCCTTTTTTAGTCCATGTAGGCATCTACAGAGATCTGAGACCTAGCATGGACCTGGTGCAAGTTTCGATAATGCGACTGATGGTAACATCTAAAGATGTGCTGAGTGGTATTGCTGCTCAAAGTGGGCATCTCCATCAATGCACAATCAGACACACATGTACCCAAAGGAACAGATTGAGGTATGATTAGCATAAAGTCACATTCGCAACACCGGCAAAAGATGCACACAAAGACATGGCTTCATTTGACTCTGGATTAGGCCTTTTGAATGTGAGACTATTCTTTTGTTTAAGATTTTATTAGAGGTGCCAGCAGGTCCTTGATGCCCATGCATGCTAACATTTGTGCCATCGTGCCCAGGCAGCCTTGCTGGGACCTGTAGTCTACCTGTAAAGAACAGTCTTAATTATATTAGTAATTATCTCTGTACCCAAAATCCAATATTGGTTGTCCTTAGGTAGTGTGAAAGCAATTTTTTGGGGGGATTCCCCACTTCCCTAGGGATTCTAGACATCGACTTGCTGACTGTATACTATACAACCATGTTTGACTCCTAACTCCTGGGCCAGTCAGCAATGCTCATACTTGAGACTAGAGATAAGCATGTTCAGCTTTCCAAAAACTAAACCCACCCAAACTTTGCATATATCCCAAGGGAGATCCGAGTCCTGACTCGGTTATCTCCATCAGAATTGGATCCCAAAATGAAGCAAAACGTCATCTTCCCATTGTTGGATCTCACATTGTTTTGGGTTGCATATAAAAGTCCCTCCCATTTGTTTGGCTGCCATTTCGAAATATTAACCATGTCCAAATAAATACATGTCTACACATTAATTGGCTGAATGACCATTCTGACCTTCTGAATGTTATCAAGTCACCACACCTAGAGAGCGGGTTCATTCACTTTAATGTGCATGGGGTAAATCATTTAGGAGCTCCAATGTAAAACCAATGCCTCTCGCATCAAAGTGGCTGACAGCGAAATGGGGAGAGGTAGTGAGGGTAGGGTTCCAGCACTAAAAAGAAAAAAGGACTAGTTTAGTTAGCTTGGCAGCAGTACTTAGCAGCAGTGAACAGTCACAGAGTGTCCCTTATCTGTATAAAAGGCAGGGGCACTGTGTCTGTGTGGAGTGGACTTAGGAAGGCTGCTGTGTTGCAGTCTCAAGAAGGGGCAGTGGGCACTTTGGAGCTCATTCAGACATGATCACAAGATGCGGCCACTTGCTGGCAAAAAGGGGCCGGATATTTAAATGAAGTGCTCACACTGCGTCGTGTAAGGACGCCCTCTGTCTTAGCGAGCTACAGCCAAGTGCAGTCACAAGTGTATAAAGATGCCCCCTTGCCACTTGCAACACACGTCATCTCTGGGAACTGTAAGATTAATCGGTACCATCGAGAGCCATCGGAGCTGCTTGCAGCCCTTGAGGTTGCCTTTCCCCACCGCAAGCACAGCGATTAGTGCTGACTGAAATACATGCAGGTGATGTGTACAATGACGCTACTTTGCTAATTATGCACACCCTTTAAACAGCGTTTGGCGGCCTGATACGCCTGCGTCTGCAAAACCACTCTCCCGTTTACAAGCACCTTCCCCTGTTACCACCCACAAATGGAACTATCTGTCACTCAAAGAAGCGACCTGATAGTGGCTTACGAGCAACCAAAAACAGATTGCAAAGACTGGCTTGTGCACGCGCACTGCGAATTATATGCATGTGCAGACAGGCAAAAATCACTCACAGCGAGCGAGCACACCTTAGTGACCGGATCTGAATCCGGTCCTTTGTATCATACTGTCTGGACTTTGCTGGTCATCTCTTGAAAAAAAAAAGAAAAAAACCCTGTGTATTATTACTGTTTGGGTGGTCATTGTTTGACACCTGTAAAAAAAAAAAAAATATTAAAAAGACCATTTACATTGTTTGTGGAAGTCACTAGTTTAAATAAAATTAGATTTTTTTTTTTTTAAATTTGTGTGTTTTTTGTCTAGACTAATGATTGACAGGTGTTATCTGGCATTATGGTGTTATCTATGCAGTCACAAAAAGTTTGTGTGGAGTTTTAAAAAAAATCAAATCATATTTTTCTTGTTTAGAATAATTTGTGTCTTTCAGATTAGTGAATGTCAGGCAGGCCCATAATACAAGAGTAACGCACAGTAGCTTCAGGGTCAGCGTGTTATGTGTACAGTGTGTTGGAGATGGTTTGTGTGGACTTATAAAGATCAATTCGTAACTTTCTTGTTTAAAATAATATGTGTATTTTAGGCTTTTGAATGCCAGGCAGGCCCGTGATACAAGACTAATGCACAGTAGCTTCAGGATCACCATGTTATTTGCGCAGTGTGTTGCAGACAGTTTATACAGAGTTTTAAAAAAATCAAATCGTATTTTTCTTGTATAAAATAATTTGTGTCTTTCAAACTAGTAAATGCCAGAAAGGACTGTGATACAAGATTACTGCACAGTAGCTTCAGGTTCACAGTGTCAATAATATCTGTGCAATGTGTTAATATGGATCAGGAAGATCAATTGATAGAACAGCAGGAGCAGCAAACAAGTACTAGTGATGCAGCTGCTGCCACCAGTCAACATAAAAAACCATAAAATTGCCAACATGCCATCCACCACACATAGTTGCAAGGCTCAGGCCTTGGCATTTATTTATGAGTGCTGATGGTTTTACAACTGCTGTCAGTCAGGCATCTTCTTCTGCATCACATGATGATGCAATAAATTCTCACTCAGTTGCTAGAGGAGGTGTAAAAAATTAAAACGGGAAAATCAGTGCTAAAAAAACCTAAGGCAGAAATCAAACTGTTCATCTAAAACATCACAAATCCTTGAGGAGAGTTTAAGTGTGTCCATGAGTGCTATGTTTGAGTCTGAACTTTCTGATACTGTACTCATAGAGAAGCCTCCTTCCTCCATTTATGCACTCTCTGCAAATGTTGGGATGAGCAGCACAAGTAAAGATGCTGACATAGAAATTGGGGATGGTACTGTAGAAATGCAACAGAGTGAGAGGGTATGTGTGTAGCTGATGCTGTTAATGAGGATTTTGATGATGAGGATGTTTTTGAAATCAGCTACCAGTGGAAACAGTTCTTGCCCATGATAAGAAGAAGGACATTGTCATGCCTGAGCATTAGATAAAAAAATCTACCTCTTATGTGCAGAATTATTATTACCCAAATCCTGACAACAATTGCATTGCCATCTGTAGCATTTGTAAAGCCATAATAAGTAGAGGTAGGTACCTTAACCATCTAGGAACCTCCTCTCTGTTATGTCACTTAAAGTGCATTCATTAAATATTTTTTGTAAAATCACAAAAATTATGTTAAACAAACGAGCAGTCCAGCATCAGCTAGCTTTTGTCTCTCAGCTAGATCCCTGCACTTGCAATCTCCAACACCTTTATCATCAATATCCTCATTAATAATCAGAGCTAGTACTGCATCCAATTTGCTTAGGCTAACTGAGTCCTTCCCTATCCTGGTTTCCTCAATAGAATTCTTGAGAGCTAGGCCTGTGCTGCTGTGGCTGGATCTTCATCCCACAAGCGGAACAAGAATATTAATAGTAGTAGATGAAAAAACAATTGACTGTTAAACAATCCTTTGCAAGAGGAAGAAAGTATGATGGCTATGCTAGTATTAGATCCGCATCCGATATCCGCCATTAATGTATTGGGTTTTAGACAGTTAATTGAGGTCTTCTGTTCTGGCTTCCAAATTCCATCTTGATTCCATTTACTAGAAAAGCAATTCCTTACCTGTACCAGGATGTTAAAAAAATGCCATCATACCAACTGTCCACTTAAACAGATATGTGTACAAGCGGTACTGGGCAGACAAAAGATTACATGAAACCCTTCAGTGTGTACTTGGAAAGAGTTTTCAGCACAGCCAGGAACCTAGTCGGCGATCAGTGTAGGAAGCTACTTCCTCAAAATGTGGAAAAGACAAAAAAAATTCTAAGAGAAACACCTATACCAGCAATTATGGTGGATTCCAGCGGGGATGAATTAATATTGTGTGAAGGTGACATAAACACAAATGAGGGTAAGGGTGAGGATGACTTTTACGATGACATCTTGCCACTATAGAGATCATTGTCAGTTTGTTAGTATAGCTGCCTTAAGCCCATAATTAACAACGAAACTGTTAGCTACCCATTCAGCCACAAAAGTGGCAGTTCCTGTCACTAAAGTGATTGGTTTGTTAAACTGTGAATGCCTTTTATAATATATAACATAAGGGTGGAAAGGAGGGCCCCAGGATAACTCCATCTTGCCTAAGTTTTTTTTAATTATGGGCTGTTTGAGGCCATTGGTGATGGGCATTTGTTATAAAAGGTTACATTGCGGTTCCCACCATTGAAGTCAATAGTAGGAACCGCTTATTGGCTTAGAGAGGTGGAGTCTCAGCTAATGAATGCTCATCATATTAATTTCTTTGTGAAAAGACACAGATGAGCCCTCGCTCACAATGTATCATCCTTAGAGGATGGAACTGTTCATGGGCTCAGGTAATGGTGGTTTGTTTTTTGCAAAGAATTGGAAGCCTACATGGACCAAAGAGGACCGGAACCAAGTGGTAGGTGAGTAAGGATTATTTATTTTCAGTTGTCATGGATGCCACATAGAAAAAATGACATGAATGTCTACAAGGATTATAGGTGAGTGTGAATGTCTGTGCAATAAACTTTAATATTTATTTTACTGGTGAACTAGAGCTACCAGTGGGCCATTAATGGCCCATATACTGGTACTTGTGGTTCTCCATGTTCCAGCATGTAGGGGAGGCTTTCTGGGACCACTAGTACTACTGCAAAAGACAATATTATTGAATATAACTTTTACACAACCAACATGGCACACACAGGCACAGGAGAGCTGGGTATAAACCCTGGGCTATCAGACCAGTTTTGGGGTTCCCTGGAGAGGAGGAACCCCTCTATTGATGAGAAAGCTTTGGCCAGGGGACCAAGTGAAAGGGTACCCTAGCTGTGGCATTACACTCCCACTATAAAGAGTCTGGTGCTGGTTGTGAAAAATACAGGGGACCCCTACTTATTTTGTCCTCTGTATTTCCACAAACAGGACTGGTTCAAAGAGCCTGGTGCTGGTTCATGAAAATACAGGGGAACCCTACGTTAGCTCCGCCTGTAATTTCACAACCAGGACTGGCTGAGAAAATCCCGGTGCTGATTATGCTTTTAGGGGGAACACTGCATTTTTTATTTTTTACATTTTACTATTTTTTTAAACACAGAAGCTTGCATGGATCCCCTGGATTTGTGCATGTTTCTGTGTAACTAAGAACTGTCCAGACTATAATTACTAGGCTGAAGCAGGTCTGTTTTTTTATGAGTTTTTAGTCAGTTGTAGTGTGCGAGTTAAACACTTGCACTCTATTACATTTCCCGAGTTATATTTTCACAATGGTAAAACATCTGGATGCAAGCTTTGTCATTGCGAGTTGCATGGGTGTGAGAAACATGCGAGTTTGCATGTTCTCACACCCTTTTACATAGGATGAGTTCTAAAAATACTACTCTCTATGCTCATTCTCCTTGACCTCTCTGCTGCTCTGGACACTGTGAACCACCCTCTCCTGCTGCAAAGCCTTCACTCCCCTGGTCTGCATTGACACTGCCCTCTCCTGGCTATTCTCTTACCTCTCTGACTGATCCTTCTCTGTCTCCTCTCATTACTCCTCTTTGCCTCTGCAGTCTCTTACAATAGGTGTTCCCCAAGGTTCTGTTCTTGGACCACTCTTCTCTCTCTACACATCCTCACTAGGTGAACTATTCAGCTCTTTTGACCTCCACTATCATCTCTATGCTGATGATACTCAGATCTACATTTTCCTACCCTGACCTCTGCCCCTCTCTCCTCACTCGTATCTCCATCTGTCTCTCTGCTATCTCTTGCTGGATGTCCCAGCGATTTCTTAAACTTAATATGTCAAAGACTGAGCTGATTATTTTCCCAACATCCAACATAAATGCACTTCCCACCATTTCTTAATCAATTGATGGCACAATTATCTCCTCTAGCCTCAAAGTGTGCTGTCCTGGAGTTATCCTGGAATTCCCCCCCTCCTTCAAATTACATATCCAGAATCTCTCGCAGTCCTGTCATTTCAATCTAAAAATATTTCCAAGATTAGACCCTTTCTTACCCAGGATGCCACTAAAACCCTCATACACTCATTGGTCATCTCCAGATTGGACTACTGTAACCTCTTCCTATCTGGTCTCCCCAACTCCCTTCTCCCTTCTCTCTTCTCTACAGTCTGTCCTCAATGTTGCTACTTGGCTTATCTTCCTCTTTAAACACTCTGCATCTGCCTCCCCTCTCCTACAAGCTATCCACTGGCTCCCCTTCCCTTTCAGAACCCAAAGCAAGGTTCTCACACTCACAAAGCCCTCACCCATTCCTCTTCTATTTACATGTCTTACCTCATCTCCCTTCACTCTCCTGTCTGCTCTTTTTGTTCAACAAATGGATGCTGCCTCTCATGCCAATTGATTACTTCCTTCCGCCCCCACCTCCAAGATGCTTCCCACCTTTGGAAATTTTCTCCCTCTTCCCATCAGGCACTCCACCTCTCAAGAATCCTTCAAATGGGCTATCAAAGACCCACTACTTCATCAAAGCCTTCCAGCTCTCATCTTAACTTGCTGCTGAATGCTCGTTGTTCCCTTTCTATCCCATCTGTGTCACACCTGTTTGTCTAGCCCTCCCCTTTAAAATGTAAGCTCTTAAAAGCAGGGCCTTCTAAACTCTTGTGCTTTTCCTTACTTTACTTTCATCTACTTCTTACTCCCCACTAGGGCACCTAACACTTGGTTGCTTTGCTATGTTGCTTATCTGGGTGTTATGGTTGCTAATGTAGCAATGTATATTATCCTTGTCCTCATCCTGTTTTGTATTGTACTGTAAGTCACTGGTCAACCTATTTGTTTTTGTACTTTGTAAGGCGCTGCAGAACACTTGTGGCACCTTATAAATAAATAATAATACTAAAAGTATAGCTCTATACTAGGACATTTTCAAAACTTTTGCCCTATCACATTTTGCCCTTGGTTTCTAATATGGGTTTGTATAGTTTATTAAACTGCAAAACATGGGACATGTTTACCCAGTTGTAATTCATAAATAATTTCTGCCCTGGCAGTGTAGAGTGTGCTTTCCTTCCTGTGGTCCTGTGTGAAATGGCACCTGAATCCCCATGCAAGAGACATACATTGAATCCAAAACCCACAAAATTAAATGCCAGAGTGAAGACATTTTGCCTTGATTTGGAATCTAAGCCTGGCATGAAAAACCTGAACCTGGACTCAGATCCCATCTGATCCCCCTCCTCCCTCATAAATTAGCTTTACAAGAAAACAATAAAATTACTCTTCCAAACAAAACAATCCTTCATTCCTTTCCCTGCCTTCCACTACATAAATACTCTACCACCCTTGGGCCTTTAATCTAGTTCTTGATTAATAAAAAAAATTATTGGTTTCTAATATGGGCCACTGCAATGCCACTCTGTTTTTTAGATGTGCCATGTTGGAACTTCCAAATGCTGAAAATGTCCAGAATTTTTTATGGCCACAGACAGCATCTTCTGCATGCTCTTTTCATTTATTTTTTTAAAATTATGAACCACCAAGTTAATGTTGAAGGACAAAGATGACACATGTTCACCTAAATGTAATTATTAATTAATTAATCAATCAATCAATCAACATTCATTGGGATTTTAGATGCAGGCTTTTTAACAATCCTTTCCAACTCTCTGGTATTCTTTTTTATAATTATAATAACTTTATGTTCTCCCCTCATAAATTTGCTTCAGGAATCAAAACATTAAATTAAATTTATAAACAAATCAATCCTTCTTTCATTTCCTTGCCTTCCAGTACATACAGTATATAATCCATGTCCCTTAATCCTGTGATTTGGTCTTGATTAATAAAAACATTAATGGTTTCTAATATGGGGTCATGTAGTTTTACTAAATTGCCATCCTGTATGTCACTGCAGTGCCACTCTGTTTCCTAGATGTGCCATGTTGGAAGTTAAACTGCCATGTGTTTCTGCCACCCACTGCTGTTGCTTACAGGAGCTTAGTCAGCTAGATAGCTCGATCCAACATTTTGGACTAAACAGGAAGAAAATAGTATTGTAAGCTGTGAGTTGGTTAAAATTGATTGGAAATGAATGTCATTGAGGTTAATAATACTGTAAGAACAAAAATAGGCCCAATTTATGTAATTTTAGATGTTTTATAATTTTATTTAAAAATACAGATCCAAAACTAAAATATGAATTAGAACTATAACAAATACATGGGGTTGGTGCACATCACTACCTCTTACCAGACCTTGGACTGAACATGACCTGCCTCTATCTTTGCCAAACATATTTGGATATATGGTACCTTGGATTGTATCTGACCGGCTTCTTTCTTTGACCATCATATTTGTGTACCTTTTACCAAACTTGATTAATAATTATACAATATTTTACTGAGCACATATATCATATCATAAAACCTCTCTGATATTGGAACCCATCATTTGTTATTAAAGAGTATAAACTCTAGTAACTAAATTACAGAGTCAGTCAGCTGGCATTGTTTACATCCTTCTGCCAGATCTGTACATCATCTTTATCCTGGTATTACTCTCCTATATAACCCCAGAAGACCTAATTTCTCCTCAAACTATCTAAAGAAGTAGAGTGTCCTGTAAAACATGTAGCACTTAGAGGGGACTCCTGTCCCCATCCTTACCGGTTTGTATTCAGCATACTGGTGGTCTGGATGCCGATGCTTATCTTACCGGTGACAGAATACTGACTACAGTCATAATCCTGACTCTGGCATCGCAACCGCCAGATGCCGAAGGTAATAAGCATGGGGGGGATTAGGGTTAGGTTTAGGCATTAGGGTTAGGCACTAGGGGGAGGGTTAGTGTTAGGCACTAAGGGGGAGGCATACGTTTAGGGTGCAGGGAGGATTAGTTTAGGCACTAAGGGGAGGTTAGGTTCATGCACCATTGAGAGAGGGTTAGGGTAGGGAGAGGGGGGTTTTTCATACCGACCACCAAGTGTTGGTGTGCTAACCCTGTCGGGATCCATGCTTCAGAATTCTGACCTCCTGGATCCCATCTGTTAGTATTTCCTACCAATTCCTCTTTATCAACCCATTTTTCCATCATCTCTTTTCAATTTTCATTTACTTTTATAAATATTCATATTTTGTATCATTTTAACTAATTATTTATTTCAAATTATTTGTATGTTTGGAGCTTTATACTGTAAACATTCCAGAAACACTGCCATGTCTTGAGTTAGTGTGGCTACTGTATATGCTCTGAATCAGGGCCCACCTCCATAAATATGGAGCGTCCTCCTGGATGCTCATATAGCTGTGGGTCACCACCCACAACCTATATGAGCGTGCAGGATGATGGTCGCGATGGTCTTGACCATCGTGACCATCGCCAGTGCGAGTAGAAGCCTGCGGTTGAGTTTCTCAAACGCAAGGCCAGGAGTGATTTTGGCTCTATCAGAGCCAAAATCACTCCCACTGACATCACTAGTGATGTCAGTGGGGCCGGCTTCTGATGGTAGGCATTCCCTTGGGAACGCCTCCGTCTGGCAGGCATGCCCCCGGCACGCCCACCAAAGGGGGCGTGCTGTCAATCAACATCGACGGCACGCCCCCTTTGATCAGACACAACGAGCGAAGGAAAGTCCTTCTATTGTCGCGTCTCGCGCATGCGCACGACAGAGCTCCCTCCGTTGTGCGCATGCGCAGTGCACACCATCGACCCACTTGCGAGTGGACAGCCACTCGCGAGTGGGTCTGAATCAGGCCCAATGTTACAATGAAAACTTTGTATCTAATTGCATTGACCCCTCTGTTATAATAAATACTTACATATTTTACAAATACTGTGTATCAGCAATTAAAATGAAAGAATAACACAACGACTGGTCTTCTTAATTTGAATATATATTTATATTTTTGCCTTCTGTTTACCTTTCTCACAGCATGATACAGTTATATTAAATTGTGGTTTTCATAAATAATGTTTGCCTCTGCATTAACTATACCTTAGGGGTGTTATTTACATATCATATCAAAGAAAAACATTGAAGGCAATTAAAAAAAAGAGTATGGGGCTAATGCAGAGTTGTTTGCAAAACAAGGGTAAATTAATCTATGGAGAAAATAGCATATTTACACACACAGCCTATGTAGAGTAAATCACCCCCCCCCCACCCCAAGTTGGCAGCTTCAGTGTCTGACTTACACTAGAGGGTAAATTTACTAATAATGGAGTTTTTTTTCTTTCAACTCAATTAGCATTGCTGAAACTCAGGTGATTTGAGGCTCCTGAAACTCACAAATTTACAAAAAGTGAGTTTATCTGAGAGCAGGTTGGCCGATGGTGAAGCAGAATGAGATTTCTACCCCGAGTACCAAGTTTTGAAGGAGATTACTCACCTGAGATTGCAGTGCTTTCTCTCTGCAAAACTCTCCCTAGCAAGCAGCCTGCACATATCAGGGAGACATGTGAAGGCTGATTGTGTGTTGTACGTGTAAAAAATGGGTTAATTGTTAAAATAAAATGACGCAGTGTCGCCCCGCCAAAAGCATAATCAGCACTGGACTTGTCAGCCAGTCCTGGTTCCAAAAATTATGGGGAACAAAAAGACTAGGGTTCCACTGTAATTTAGGAACCAGCACCAGGCTGCAAGGCCTGTCCTGATTTTAAATATAGGGCAGAAAAATTGCGTAGGGGTCCCTCTATATTTGAAACCAGCACCAGACCAAAAACGACCATAGTGTAATTCCACAGCCAGGAGACCTTGTCACCGGGGCTCCATGGCCAAAGCAGTAAACCCCAAGCTGGTCAGGCCAACCTGGGGATCTCAGTGGAGGTGGGTACCCCCAAAAAAGGGTTCCCCTATCTCCCAAAACCACAGGCTTGGTCTGAAGCCCAGGGCACCCCCATACCCCGCACCCCTGGGCTGTGGGTATGGGGGTAATAAAGTGTTAAATAATAGTAAACTATTGTATTTTACAATGAAACTACAGGTGTCAGCATGCCTGCCCTTTAGCACCTGTGGAACTACAAGTACCAGCAGGCGGCTGGCACCCATACCTCCACAGTAAAATAAATAGTTAAATAAAGACAGTACACACATACTGTTGATAGTATAAATTTATTACACACATACCTAAATCACACATACTTACCTTTACCAGCCAGTCAGTGTACTTGTCCCAAGTAAAAATCCTTGTGGATGGACCTTCAACAAAGATCCTATACACACCTACATCCTGGCACTGCTCTCCATACCATCCAGGGTCTTGTCAAAACAACAAACCAACTTACCTGAAACTATGCCAAACATGTGTAAGTATATGCTGTTACACATGGGTCCCAGCCAATGAGCGGCCGTTACATATAAAGTGGTGGCTGACTGGCTAGCAGCCAATGAGAAATAACAGATGATTTTGGTAATCTGTCATTTCGTGAGGTGTAAGTATATGTAACAGCATATACTTACACATGTTCAGCATTGTTTCAGGTAAGTTGGCTTGTTGTTTTGACAAGACCCTGGATCATATGGAGGGAGCTAGGTGAGTATATGATCTTTTTTGCAGGTCCATCCACATGGATTTCTACTTGGAGAAGTGGAGAGAAACATCTGGCAGAAGGTAAGTATGTGTGAATGGGATAGGTGTATTTATTAAACTTGTATAGTGTGTGTTGTGTATTATTTAACTATTTATTTTACAGTGGAGGTACGGGTGCTAGCTGCCTGCTGTCACTTGTAGTTCCACAAGTGACAAAAGACAGGCATGCTGTCACCTGTAGATCCACTGTAAAATACAATAGTTTACAACTTTTTAACACTTTATTACCCCTGTATCCACTGCTATAGGAGTACGGGGAAGAGCCCAGGGCTTTAGACCAAGTCTGGGCTGCTTGGGAGAGGTAGAACCCCTTCTTGGGGGGTCCCCACCTCCCTTGAGGTCCCCGGCTTGGCCTGACTGGCTTGGGGTGAGAATTCTTTGGCCTTGGAGACTCGGTTCCTAAATTACAGTGGAACTCTACTCATTTTGTTCCCTGTACTTTTAGGAACCAGGACTGGCTGACCAGTCCAGGGCTGGTTATGGATTTTGGGGGGGGACCCTACGTCTTTTTTTTTTTTTAAATGTAACCCTTTATTTTTTATTTACAGGTAGAAACATACATGGATCACACTGATCTGGGTATGTTTCTGCCAAACTCAAAGATCACAGGCAGGTGAATTGATTTCACAAATTTTTACAGGAGTGTTGTCTGCTCTCATGAGAGTTTATAAACTTTCATCTTGGTAAATTCCCGAATCCTATCTTCACTAGTATAAAAGGTTCTTGAGCTTAGTCGATGGTGAATTGAAGAGAGTTTGCTAACTCTCCAGTATTTTCCCGTAGCAAAGGAGATTTATCTCCTGAGTTTAACATGAGTAAATCTGCGAGTGGAAAAAAATGCCCAAACTCTCCAGAGATTGCTAACTCGACCAGACTTGATTCTTAGGTCTTCATTATCATGCTGTAGCTACTAGAGATGAGTGTTTTAGATTCTGAGACACCCCAGAGAACTGAATTTGGAGTTTTAGTATATAAATGAGTCACAATTAAGTTCCTTCCACCAAATGTGGTTCCTAAATGAGACAAAACATAATTTTCCCAAAAATCTTGGATCTTCTGTGTTTTGGATTTCATATAACTCTCTCCCTTGTGATTTCAGGTGTTATTTAAATCTGGAGAGTGCATCATGAAGAGGATGGTCTTTTTTGCATAGACCAACATTTCTATTATTGCTCTTGCAAATTAGTAATTTATAACATATTTGATAACCAAAAAAAAATCCAACTTTAAAACTCTAGGATTCCTGACAAGACTAATGAAGTCAAGAAAATTAATAGCTGCACTGCAGAGCTGCAAATACTTTATTTAAAAAATTGCCAATCCCTCTCCCTCTGTCATGGCTTGTTGTGTAGGATTGGATGGCTTGCTGCTGTTCTTCCATTCTCTAAAGCATATAAAGGGTGGAATTCCACCTTGTTACAACCTCATACTTCAGATGGTGGAATGGAAAGTTGAACTTTTCTTGCAACCGCTGCAATCTTCTACATGCAGTTGCTGAATGGGAAAAATGTCATGAAATATGTTTCAGGCCACAGAAAGTATCTATTGTAACTTTTTTTGCACCACATATCTGATTGTGTGAGCAATACATGTGATGTGTTCAAATTTACCCAGCTATAATGCTTTCACAATAATTGTGGAATATCAGAAATTACAAATCTTGAGGATAGTCCAAGCGGGGTATGCCATTTTGCTATGACATTCCTTAATTTTTCTAACAGGTTGACACCATTATTTATCTTAGTGAAGCTGATGATACAGAGAGCAGTGTATCTGGGAGTGAGCTGGCATTTTGTGTTACCTACTGCTACTTCTGCTGCTAAAGGCAATGCACCCACCTGGTGGGTTGTTACAGTCATGTAAACTTTCTTTTACCCAGTACTGCTTTTTCACATCTATGGTTACGTGGACAGTGGGTACAATGGCATTTTTTAAGAGAAGAATTAGGTATTTTAGCGTCCAGGCAGTGGCAATGAAATTATTTTCTGGTAAAATGGAACTGAGATGGAATTCTGTTACAAGAATTCAGTAACAAGAATTCAGTAATGAGAATTCAGTACCTGTCAAAAACCTGATGCATTAATGGCAAATATTGCATGCAGATCTAACACTAGCATAGCTGTCATGGCTTCAGTGACCCTTTGTACAACTGAGTGACAGCTGTCATGCTTGCTTCCTCTTGCAAAGGATTGTTTAATAATACTGTAAATAGTTTTTTGAAACTACTAGTAGTATTCTTGGAGCCCTTGTGGGATGAAGATTCACCCCCAGTAGCAGCAGCAGCAGGCCTAGTGTTCAATGACTCATCTAAGGAATTCTGAATATGGGATGACTCAGTTATCCTTTGCAAATTGGATGCAGGACTAGCTCAGATCATTAATGAGGTGATTGATGATGAAAAAATGGGAGCTAACTGACAATAGACTGCTTGCTATTATTTTAACAAAATGTTAAGATTTTGTCATAAATTTTTCATTAATGTGCTGAAAGTGATGTAACAGGGAACAGTTTACTAGATTATTAACATTTCTACCTCTACTTCCTTTGATTTTCAAATGCTACAGATATCTTGACAACTGTTGTTAAGTTTTTGGTAAAAATAATTCCACACATAGAAGTGGATTTTTTGGTCTTATGCCCAGGCATAACAATTGCCTTCTTCTTATCACAAGCAAGAACTGCTTCCACTGGTGCCTGATTACACACATTAACAACATCCTCATCATCAACATCCTCATTAACAGCATCAGCTACACAAATATCCCCCTCATCCTGTTGCACTTTCCATCCTTCATTTCTATGTCAGCATCTTTATTTGTGCTGCTCATCCACAGATTTGCAAAGGGTGCAGAAATGGTGGAAGAAGGCATCTTTGTTCTGTATCAGAAAGGTCAGGCTCACATATAGCACTCGTGGACACGATTAGACTCTTCTCAAGAATTTGTGACATTTCTGAACACAGTTTGCTCTTCTGCAATAGTCATTTTTTTTCAGCCCTGATTTTTCTGGTTTTAATTTGTTTGACACCTTTTCTAGACTCTGAGTGAGAAAGTCTTGCATTGTCATGTGAGGCACGCCTGACTAACACCAGGTGCAGAACCAATATTCACAAATAAAAGCCAAGGCCTAAGCCTTTCCTTGCCACTGTGTATGGTGTAAAGCATGATGGCAATTTTTTGTTTTTCTTCAGTAAACTTTCCTTTTATTAGAGGTCATGTTTTTTCTTTAGCAATGTAAAATATTGTTTTGATTCCAGATGCCATGACTTAAACCCTCTATGTCCTTGAGCACTTACTTTAGTAGATACATTGAAAGACTAGAATCATCATGACTGGTGGCAGCATCTGCTGCGCTGGCACTTTTTTGCTGCTACTTCTGTTTTATTGATTGATTGCTGACTCACTGTGCAGATATTATTAATACGGTGACCCTGAACTTAAACACACATAAATTTACAGTTTAAGCAAGAAAAAGTTTTATTTAAAAAATAAACTCTCGAGATCTGCAACATACTCCACAGATAATAAGGCAGTGGCCCTGAACCAACTGAGCATTGGTGTTGTATCACAGGCCTGCCTATAATTCACTAAACACACACAAACTTAAAGTTTAAATAAGAAAAATAATAATAAAACTCCTGTAAACTGCGATGCACTGTGCAATTATTAAGGCATTGACCCTGAATCTACTGAGCTTAGGTATTGTATGATGGGCTTTACAGATGTAAGTGGCTGGCGCTACATTGCCTGTGAAGTCTAACAATAGAACCAGAATGCAGCCAGGAACAGCAGGAGCTTTCAACAAGGCCCCTCTAAAGATAATTGTATTGTTAAGTTGTTCCAGCGCTTCCTGTGAACTAATGAAAGTCTTTTCTTTTTGGTATTTTTCTCCAAAGTAAGAGTAAGCAGACGTAGGATCTGAGAAACATGTTGCTACGTATTCATTATTAGAATCCTCCACTCTTTAATTTCTCCTTTTTCTACTTTTAAGTTTTGGAATTATCTTTACTTTATTTATTTATTTATTTTTGCATTTTTATATATATTTTATTTTAATTTAAGCAGAAATTGTATGTTTTTTGAGTTCTGGTGAAATTAACAACATACCGCTAAGACCTTTTTTTATCATATACAGATTAAGAAATAAAATTACTGTTTGATAAAGAAATTAGTTTATATCCACAATTATTTTGGACAGGATTTAAGGACCCATAGTAATATACCAATGGACATCGGGATGAGAAAATTAATGTTCGAGGCGTATAATATATCCCATTCAAGGTGAGTGCACTGCATATTGTGTAAAATCTTGGATTGGGTAAATTGATCTGTACCATGGAGGCTTGTTGTATTTATTTCCCCATTTACAACACTTTGTGTGGTTGGAATTGAAGAAAGGACAGTGTTGCATTTTGCAACCACCGCAGTACCACAGTGAAAATTGGGTCCAATGTCTACAACTCACTTCTGGGGGGTGAGTGTATATCAACTTTTCACAATTTATAAAACATTGTTACAGTTTTACACTATATAGTTTCTTTTTCTTTTTCAGATATTTTTTGGAGAAAAATACCAAAAAGATAAGAATTTCATTAGATCACAGGAAGCATTGGAACCACTTCACAATACAATTGTATCATGGACCGCTTCCTGGTATACACTAAACACAAACAAATTTAAAGTTTAAAAAAAAAAAAGCTTTGTTTTTAAAAAAAAAAAATTTTCTCACAATTGCAACGCACTGCGTAGATGTTAAGGTAGTGGCCCTAAACCTGCTGAACATTAGTGTTGTTTTACGGGCCTGCCTGGTATTCACTAAACACACACAAATTAAAAGTTTAAACAAGAAAAAGAGTTCTGTTTTAAAAGAAAAACTCCCCACGACTGTGACATACTGCACAGATATTAAGGCATTAGCACTTAAACTACTGAGCATTTGTGTTGTATCACTGGCCTGCCCTGTCTGAAGTTTACAGGAAACACACACCAGTTTAAAATACAAATTAAGAAAACTTTTTTTTTCAAATTTTTTAAACAAATGACCACCACAAACAGTTAATGTTATTTTTTTTCTAGTTTGTTTTAAAGCAAGTGACCAGCAGTGACCAACACAAACAGTAGATGGCTTTTTTATAGACAGTGTCCAGTGGTGGATTCGGGGGGGGGCAAGTGCCACCCCTATCATTTTCAGACATTATTTTTTAACTTTGCAGCCCATGGGAAGCGAACAGAGGGTCTCATTCAGAGCGATTGCAAGCGGGGTGATGTTGAGGACCTGCGCACGCGCAGCAGCCACACTGCTTGTGCGCAAGCCCCGGAGCGAGAGAGATATTCTCTCGCTCCAGGGCTCACTACAAAAGGGGCAACTGTCGATGATGATCGACAGCTCTCACCATTTTGTAGGCAGGGTGGGGGGTGTCTGGCCAAATGGAGACATTCCCGAAGGAACGCCGCCATTTGGGGGCAGCCCCACTGACATCACTAGCAAGCAGCCAGGAGGCCAGATTTTAATAAGGAAGCGGCCGCCCTCATTCAGAGCGAGTGCTCCATTTTGCGAGCGGCTCTGAATGAGGTCCAGAGTCTGCTTGCTGCTACTTTGTTCCCAATTATAATTTATAACAATTTGCAAACGTGATGTCACGTCGCACACCTTAGAAGTGAAGAGGAGTCGGGCAAGCTGTCATGAGAAGAGGAGCAGGACTGCCCACCCAGTGTGAATGTAAGGCAGGCTGCAGCCCTATTAGTCAGTTACATGTCACGATGAGCACAGAGGGCAACAGAGGATCGGGTAACTGCTGCCTCTGCTGCAGAAAAATGGGGTAGACATGTATTAACAATGGGTGCAGGCAGGGTGCACCCAAGCTGGGGGATATTCACTTTCAGTCCTGGCTCGGTGCTGTAAAATGAAACAGGAGCCTCTGGGGTGGATGACAGCTAAGCAGCCAGCTGTTGGCTCCCTGTAGTGTGTTATCTGATTTACCTGGGAAAGCTGAAGTAACATGTGGCAAACTGGAGCGAGAAAGACATAGGGAGGAGGATGTGGCCTGCTGTAGAATTTCAGGGGGAGTGGGGGGTGGAATGAGTCTGATAGAAATTCACAATAGAGATGAGGCTACTGCTGTTACACAGGAGGATTGAGAAGGCTACTGAAGAGACACTGGTGGAGGATGTGGATGGAAATACACAGGGAGCAGGAGCCTGGTGACATGAGACATGTGGCTGAAATGACACACGGGGTAGGAGGTGACACAAGAAGCACAAGGCTGGAAGTAACACAGCTGTAGACTACTGATATGGTTTATCACAGTATCTCTGCATCCTGTACACTGTGGACTGTACTTTAAGAACTATCAAATACTTACTTGATTACATTTTATTTTCTGTGTGCATATATGCCTCCATTTGTACTTTTTGGTCTACACTTCTTTGTGTCTTTTGTATCATGTCATGATATTTTGGCGATTTTGGTTAATGGAGCGCTTTATACAGGTGTTCAAATTTAGTTACATTTTACAGCAGAAAGTGTTTATGTCAGCATTTCAATTCATTTGTACCAATAATCAATGATATTGAAGAATAACATAAGTTATGTTTACATCTCTCACATTTGATACATTTATTTTAAATATTGATTTGCTTAAATAATGTTTGCCATTGCATTAACTATGCATTAGAGGTATTATTTAACTGGTATATAAAAATAAAACATAGTTTTAAAATAGAGGAAGGAGCTAATGCAGATTTGTTTGCAAAACAGGGGTAAATTAACCTAAAAAGAAAGTAGCATACTGTATATGCACACCTCCTATGTAGGGCAAAACAAATTCAGGCATATGTCTGCCCCCCCTTCATATTTGTGCCTGGCTTACACTAGGTCATAATATCATGCTGTGTTTACTAGAAGTGAGTGATTCAGATTCTGAGTGATCCCATAGAACTGAATTTGGGATTTCAGAGTAGAAATGAGTCAAAGTTTGTGTCCTCCCACCAAACTTGGGGTCTGATTTAGAGATGGATGCTAATGTGATCGCAGCTGCAATTTCTTATGCAACGCAGTTGTGGAAATATGCTAATGGTTACAAAGCTTACCCAAGCATAAGGATGCCCACTGCTACCTTCTTGTGCATATGACAATACATACTTGCATCAATATGGGTAAAATCAAAGCACATCCATAAACCATCTTGCCCTTGCAGCAGATCTGACCAGATCCAGACTCGGCAGCTCTAATTTATGCATTCCCCTATAACAGTGTTTAAACAGTCTGATGCCTGCTTTTTATTAAAAAAAACCCTGTTACCACCCCAAATGCTGACAACTTGTCACTCACTTAGTGATGGATTCCTCTGTGCACCTGTAATCACAATGAGATAACTGTGCATGTGCAGTCCAACCTATAAGCATGAACGATGGCAAACAATCACTTGATTTGTGTATGTAATTGCCATTGCGTCCATCTCCAAATCAGGCCCTTGTTTCCCAATATGAGACAAAGCAAAATTTTCCCGGAAATCTCGAATCTTGTGTGTTTTGGTGTTCATATAAGTGATCCCACCCCCTGCATTGTGATTTCAGGTACCATTTCAAACAGGAGAGTGCATGGAGAGGGTTTTGGATTGTATAAAGGTCCCAGTGATTGGTGACATTTTCACTCCGGATGTAGAGAGTGTACAGAGCAGACGTTCTCTGTTCTTCTAGGGTGCAGTCAGTGTTGTGTGTTGTTGTCAGTGACTTTTCACTATTTGTTCAAGGGTGCAGTGTTGTCAGGCTGGTGCTGCATTACATAAAGTGGGGGTACTGCTGTGTCACTCACTGTTGTCCTATCAATCAAGGTGCTTGGGCTGCAGAACACAAAGGGCTGCTGCTATGTTGTCCATAAAGAGGCTAGGGCAGCAGTTAATAAAGGGGTGCTGTGTCTTCCAGGGGAGCTCTGTCAATGCAGGGGTGCTTTGTTGTCCATAAATGAGTGCTGTATTGTTCATCAAGGGGCTGCTGCCTCATCCAGGGGTGATTTTCCCTAGTGTAAAATAATTGTTAAATATATTTGCATTCCACAAAAAAAGAACTTTTTTTGTGTGTGCACTACTTAGTAGTTATATGCTATATGTTCAGTGACACTGCCAGTCAGAGCACAGTGTAAGTTTGTTGATATGGAGGACGATAAAATGAGAGGAGAGTAGGAACCACATACTAGTGCTGCCAGCAGTCATGATGACAATACAAAGCCAGCAACATTATATTTGAAGGCCAATGCCCAAGGGCTTAAGTCAGGGTATGCAAAATCAAACAAGCAATGTTTTACAGTGGTAAAGAAAAAATATAAAAACTAACTTAGCTGCAGAGAAACGAAAAATTGGCAATATGCCATTTACTACACAAAATGGCAAGGAAAGGATAAGGCCTTGGCCTTTATTTATGACTGGCGGTTCTGCATCTTATAATAATGTAAGCCCTTCTCCCTGTTGAAATGTCAAAAAAATTTAAATTGCTAAGGCACATGAACCAACTGTGTACTCAGAAAAGTCATGGATCCCCATGGAGAGTCCAAGTATGCACGCAGTTGCCATAATTGAGCCTTACCTTTCCAATACTGTACTTCAGGAGGATCCTCCTTCCACCATTTGTGTGCCCTCTGCCTATGTGGGGATGAGCAGCACAAGTCAACATGTTGACATAGAAATCCAGGATGCTTCTGTGGAATTACAAAGGATAGTTGGATATTTCTGTAGTTGGTGCTAATAAAGTTGATGAGGATGTTGATGCTGTGGATTTTGTTTTTGTAAATCAGGCAACAGTTGTTGCCCATGGTAGGAAACAGCCCATTGTCATGCTGGGGCAAAAGACAAAAAATTCCACTTCTCATGTGTGGAATTATTTCCACCCAAATCCGGACAATAATTGTCAAGCCAGCTGTAATGTTTGCAAAGCAAGAGTGAGTAGAGGTAAGACCCTTAACCAACTAGAAACCTTCTCCATGTTACATCACTTGCAGCTCATTCATCAAATTGAAAAGTAGTTTTCAAATTCAGAAACTGTGGCTACAACTAAATAATCAGTCTAGCGTCACCTAGCTGCTCCCTTCTCTCTGTTAGATTCAAGTGCCTGCAGTATTAACCACCAACACTTGCATGATCATCAACATCCTCAATCATGATTGGAAGTAGTCCTGCATCCAATTTCATAAGAATGACTGACTCCTCTCCTATCCATGATTCCTCAGAAGGATCCTTGAGTGCTACCCTGTTGCTGCTGCTGATGCTGTGAGTGGATCTTCATCCCAGAATGGGACCAGGAGGAAGACTAATTTTAGTAATTTAACAAAACAATTGACTGTCAAACAATCCTTTGTAAGGGGGAACAAGTGTGACAGCAGTCAATCAGTTGCACAGTGGATTACTGGCGCCATAACAGCTATGCTGGTATTAGATGTGTGTCCAGTATCCATCATTAATGCAGTGGGATTTAGACAATTAATTGATTTAGACAATTAATCTGCATGGGCCTTGCAGAAATTACAACCATACCGAGACTGGAGATAACAGAAAGCTACTAAGATGGAGCTTAACCCTGCAACAATATAACTTTACTATCCAGTGCATAAATGGTTCTTAAAATGATATTGTAGACAGACTCTTCAGGCAGGGTGACAGTTTGATGACTGGAGAGCATGACTCAATGTTCCCCTTGTTAAAGGGGATATATTGTGATTATGTTATGGATCACAAGATATTAGGCAACATGTAACCCTTATGTTTATTATGTGTATTTATTTTAATTACCAGCACGGTGACCAGTGATTGGCTCTTGAAATGTAACATCCAGCTGCAGGGTTAATTTTTTGATTAAAAAGTTGCCATGTGAGAAGGAGGCTTTTCAGATTTAAGTATAGCCCATGAGGCTGCCAGCAAATGATCGAATAGACAGATAATGTTACATTTATTTAGCCTTATACATTCCAAGCTTGTCCTTTCCATCAATATGAGGTTGATCTGCAGAGTGTCACCCATGCATACCTGAATGATGACAAAGGACCATATCAATTAAGTAGTATACACAAGTGAGATTGCCATCAAAAGGGGGCTGTGTGACAGCCCAGGCAGGCATAAAATGTCATGTAGAGCACCAAAACTTTTATAATTCTTGGGAGTCATCTGACATTTTGATGTTGGGGGAGCTGTGACTAGAACAGAGATCTCATACTGTGGGCAATCCTATTAGGATCAATGATCACCATCTGTGTGGCAATAAAAAGAGGCCACTGTTGCCCTGAGCCCTGTGAGGTTGGTCTAACTGTCTTCTTGCAGCTGCAACTGGGTGATCCTGTTTGCCTAATTTTTCATGGGTGGGAGGAGGAGACCGGGGGAGGGTGTTTTGACATAACAAGGGAACCGACACAGTCAAATAACCCTAGCATATGCTTGAAGATTACCTTCCAGCAGCTGCCAATGGGTGTTTCTGACAGTCATTTCAGATCTAACCATGCCAGGGAAATACAGGCTTGGCATGGTCGCATCTTATACAACCGTACCAGTCATGGGGCTAATCAACCAAGAACTCCACAAAAAATGCAAAACCACAGTTATATATTTTATATATATTTTATTAAGGTTCAGAAGTTGGAAATTGATATGCAAATCTGTTACATTTATGTTGTATTTGCATCCCAGCCTTAATTCTCCTTGTGAGCCACCAAAATGACAATTGCGCCATAGTCAATAACATCACTCACTGCTGTTCTATTTTGAACTGCCCAGTTATCAATAATAAACCCTTCATCAGCAAGAACTTTTCTTAAATATTTCTCATCATATTTCAACATATGTATATTGTCCTGACCAATCTTCATATAAGATGCATTGAAAGACCCAATTAATATCAGGTATCCTTCAGGTTTTAGTAGCTTCAGAAATTTCCTCAGATTTTTTATATAATCATCTTGGTCTTTGCTGATTAGTTCCAGCATCCATACACTGATTAAACAGTCTGCTAGTGGCAGCACCACCGGGTCTGTGAGATTTTCTTTGTCAATGTCACATTTCACGATCTTAGTTATTGTCGTCTTCAATGTTTCGTGTTTGCCCTTGTCACTGAAAAATACAAACACAATAAGGTTCATTTGGATCTAGGATTAGCCATGAGACCACATGAAAAATAAGATGTCATTTTGTGGAACAATATTTTTAACCACTTACGAGGTGACCATTCCAAGTCTGGATTTCACTGACCCTATAACATCTGATACAACCTGTCAGAAATGCCTACACAATTTTCCTGCATATACACAGTGATGATCAATTCTAATAAGATTGAATAAGGTAAATCTGCAGTCCAAGCTCAAACGGATGAGGACAGCTGTGGCTTTCTACTCTTTTTCCATGTCCACTTTAAAATCTTTGAATTTAACATGATCGGCCACAGTCTGAAATAACTGCAGCTACACCATGCCACAATCTCTCCCCCTCTCCCAGGCAATGGTGATGGGCAATCATTAAGAATGTTAGGATTTTTAGAGTAAAAATTGAATAATTAATGGAGATTCAATGGGTGGGAAGGTAAAGTGTAGATAATTATTGTTTTCATGAAGGGTGCATAACATTTTTAATTCCCCCAAAAATTATTTGATTCCAGAAGGTTCCATAAGTAATACTAACAAGTTAATTGCTAACTATTAACAACTTCCACTAATACATTGTTGTACTCTAAACTGGACCTATCTAATCTGTGCAGCAAAGTGATTCATGGACTAATTACAGAATTGATTTCTACATATGGACTGGTACTAACAACTTTGCGATAACTAATCATGTCATTACTGTTCTAATTAAGTCAATATATATATGGTTGCTGCATATGTATTTTTACATTTTACTTGAAACTCTGGCCATGTATAATTATAATATATTTTAATTGTGGTTTTCAATTGTGTTAATAATTTGTTATCTAGATCCAGCACTTCTTTGTTTGTTCTATGTTATTTTGTGGTGAGGGCTCCAGTAATTCCTCTGATTGGAGCAGCAGTCTCCATTTAATTTTATAAATCTATTCATAATGATAGCTTTTGTGATCAGTGGCTAGCTTTAAAAAATGTTGGTGTCTATTAAACAAGCTTCCAAAATCCCAATTACACTTTTAAAATGGAAACTGAATCCACACAGCAAATCACAGGCCTTAGGACAATTCAAAATATTGAAGGGAGAGTAACAGCCTAGTAGATATTATACTGTATTAATGGAGAAGCTTTAGGAAATTGGTCCTACTGTATAAGCTTGGATGAGAAGCTGGTGATGGATGGCATTGCAAGTTACATATGAATCTAAATACCCTAGCAATTTTGTTAAACCTGACCAGATGTCATACTGGTGTTTCATTCTGGTGAACTGAGATGACTCTTGGGAAATGTCAGTTTATTTCCTGGAAGCAGCATTTGCAGGAGAAACAGAAGTGGGATACATTGTCATATCATCTTTGTGAGAATTGTGTTGAAGTATATATGATGAGGGGCACCACTGTACACACTGTTGCTTACACTGGAGGGATAACACAGTATACAATAATTTTTTTTAAACTAATGGCTTTGTTTTTTAGGCTCTGTGTAAGAATTGTTTTGGGTTGCATATGATTCGTGAATACCACAACACACAGAACAGTAAGACAATCTGTGTCACACATCTAAACACACAGTTCTTTAAGTACATCATATTTTTACATTCAATTAGAAAAGATTGCAGGTATTTTTGTTTTAGAAAACAGGAACATATATAGATATATACAGTTTTTGCTTTTTTTTCACATATGACTGGGGAAAAAAACTCAAAACAAAAAGAACTTCTTGGGGTGTAGCAGCCTAAAACACAGTAGAGGATTTTTTGGATAGATAAAAAATCTATATATTATATAATAGTATTCTACAGTGATATATTTCCTAAGGGGAAAAAAGTTAAAGGTTCACTTTAATAAAACAATAAAAAACAACACCACACACAGTAGATTTTTTGCTTGTGCTGCAGTGTGTGCAGTTAGTGTGTGTGACTGACAAACAACAAACACACATACACTGACAATGATACATTCAATAACATTAGCCCTTCCCGGGTGCCTACTAAACTTTGTCCTAGTTCAAAACAGACTTCGGGGTACATTTATTAAAGTGCAGGTTTATAGAAGTGGTGATGTTGCCCCTAGCAACCAGTCAGATTCTAGCTATTATCTTCTAGTATGGGCTAGTTAAATGTTAAGTAGAATCTGACTGGTTGCTAAGGGCAACATCTCCACTTCTAAAAACTCTCACTTTAGTAAATATACCCCTACTACTCCAGTCCTAATGGCACATTATCGCACACTTATGGCAATTTTTTAGATTACAGTGCTCTAACCCACAGTCCCACACCCTCTAAACTCCACTCTCCTGTGTGAAATGGCACCCAATCACAAGGAAGGGATTTTTATATTCAATGCAAAACAAAGAAGATCTGACAATGGGAAGATGATATTTTGCATAAGTAAGAGTATCTATTTATATTTATTCATTGTAATAGTAATAACTAGAGATGTGCGCTGACCCCAGTGTTTTGGTGTTGGTTTTAGATCTGGATTAATTTTCATACATTGGTTTTGGTATTAGCTTTACAAAACCATCTTTAAACCATCTTTAGATGTTTTGATTTTGGTTTTGGATCTGGGTTTTTTTTTTTAAACAAAATTGCTATAAAGTTTTTGAAAACAGCTAAAGTCATGTAATTTTTGCAATCCAAAACCCAAAATTTAAAGTCCGATTTCTGAACTGCGGAAAGATCTGATCTGTGTCTCAGATCTGTCCGGATCTCCTCAGGAGATCAGAACCATGACTCAGATCTGTCCAGGTTTACAAAATTAAGGGTGAATTTTGGATTTCTGAAGAACCAAACTGCACATCTCTAGTGATAACTATTCTCCATTATTGATACTGGTCAGGACTAAAGGGTATGTTTACTAAAGTGAGAGTTTTAGATGTAGAGATGTTGCCCATAGCAACGAATCAGATTTTACTTAATATTTAACAAGCACCTTCTAGAAGATTATAGCTAGAATCTGATTGGTTGTTATGGGCAATATCTCCACTTCTAGTAAATTTACCCCTAAGTCTGTAACCATATGAAAGCATTTTTAGCTCACTGCAAACCCAAGGTCATTTAGATGGCTGGGACACCACACTGTCGAAGAAAAATAGACCAGCAGCATGCTTCTCCACTACATTGAAGATATCCAAGAAGGTCAGGATAAAGTGGATGTGTAAGCCACATTTCAGCTGGCACTAGTTGACGGGTAGCCCCTTTGACTTCACTGAATATAATGAGGAAGCTTGTTCTGGCTCAAAAGATGTTAGTGGCAGAAATACTCCTGGCAACAAATCCAGAGAGGTATTGTCTAAGTGTGAATATATTAACATCAGCATATGTTGATCAGTGAGCAAGGGAATCCTTAATGCGTTTCCCTGACATATTTTTGGCTTTTTCAGAAGCAGTGACACTATCACGTATGCATACGAAAGTAACTAGCAGGCTGCAAAATATCCAAATGGGGGTGGGGAGATCTGAAAGGATCCCTTTTCTCAACCCAGACCACCACCTAATAAAAAGAATCGGGGATCTGGTAACTAACACCATCTGTTCCCACAGTCAAGTTTCAAAGTTTTTGTATTTATTAAAGCTTGATGAATTTAGTTCCCCATACTATACTTTACAATACTATTGCATTGATGCATGTCACATTGGCAGTGAAAGGTAAACAGAAGATATCTGTAATTACCATTAAAATGAACGGTCCCATTACTTAATTTCTACAAAAGTATTTGAAACTGCTAATATTTTTTTTTTAAAGTGCAACTGTCTAAAATGAGTAGCCTGCATCAATGCTACAGCTGGGGCTGATTCCCACTAATGCAGATACTATACCCTCCCCCACCTCAAGTGTAGAAATCAACACTTTAATTGACCTGACTTAAAAGTACAGTATGTTCATTCATTGACCATATGAGGTCGATAGGCGAACAGTCAAAAGAGTGGCTTTTCCATGTTGCAACCAAAGCAAAACCCACATATTAGTTATTTGCTGCAAGACCCATTTAATTAATTAATGTCAAACATCCATGTGTGGCAAGATCATGTTGCTCATTAAGGGTTTTTCATTATTACAGGAGAGAAAGGAAGATTCCATATGGATTTAGATCAGGTGTTGGGAATATCCGGCCTGCGGGCTGTATAAGGTCTGCAAAATCATATAGTCTGGCTCTACCAAGGCAGCTGCAAGTGGGGCTCGAAATTCAGTAAATCTAAGAGTAATTTTCTGCTAGCCTAATCTGGCTAGCAGGGTGCCTAGAGTGGCACCCTGCAGCCAGAATCTATGCAGCAATGCCGCCTGGAGTTTTCTCAGGATTCTTCAGATGGTCACACTGCTGCCCTTACAGCTCCCTAGAGTATGATGCACCTGACATTACTGTAATCACCGGCAATTGTGGCCCTGCCTCCTCTGTGTGACATTATGTGGAAAGGGCATGGCCTGCACTGGGCCCGCAATAATGTTATAAATATCCAAATGGCCCTTGGCAGAATTTTTTTTTCCCACCCCTAATTTAGATGATGACTTAAGTTTAAACAAAAAAATTTCAGCAAGTATAGTATTTATTTCCAAAAAATTATTCAAACATTAGGGGTTAATTAATATTAGCTAAACTTGCTGAACTACATGTACCAGCAGGCCGTGGCCTGTAAAGTACTGTACTACACAAAAGGAAGTATTTTTTAAGCCCAGGCTAAAAGTTTAGTGTGTATTGAAGCTGGGGTTACTTTAAGATAGTTGTTTGGTGAGATATTTTACCAGTTTCCTTCTGGGCCTTTATTGATATATTCATTTAGGTGAGACCAATCAAACGCTCCTGTACGTGTATTAATCCATCTGTTCATTTCCATAATGCATTTCTCAGAGCACTTCAACACGCAGATCTGTTTGAAAAATTCACTGGCTGTACAGAGATGATGAATGAATGATCCATTGCTTATGTCAATCAAAAGGTCTCCCTTAATGTGACCTGCAGGAGAAGATTTAAATCATTACAAACTGCAATACAGTATGTTATGTTATATCTATTCTGTGCATCATTCTGTAATGGGTGTCATGTCTGAAGTTTGGTTTAGACTCCGACAGGCATGGGAGACTGAAGAAGTGAGCACAAATGTGGGTGGTTTTAACTAGGACTTCCTCATAAAGGAATATGAGGATGCTGTGATGAATGATGCCCGAAGGCGATGACTGGAAGGAGTATGTATTTTGCAAATGGCAAAAAAGGGACAAATTAAACTTTTTGGGGGGTACTCTTAGCTAGAAAAATATTATGGTAATGTTAGTATGGATAAATATAAAACATAACATTTAATGAAAAACCTTAAAAAAGGAAAATGCACATGGTGAATAAAACAAATATAGCAAAATACGTGTGTGTGTGTGTGTGTGTGTGTGTGTATATATATATATATAAAAATAGAGAAGATCTGCACACTCAAACCTGACACAATTATATTAGGGTGCATGAACATAAAGGGTAAATACATTAGCAGTCCATAAAAGACGATCAGCACTCCAGTTTCAAAATGCAAAAATATTTATGTAGTACAGTGCATGTATCCCTCAATCAGTTCCACAAAAAGTGCTATAGTGCAAAATCAGCATAAAGTGCATATTATAAAGCAGTCTTCCAAATTTTTAACATGGCACATAGTACTTATCACTCCATTAGGGAACAAGAATCAGGGGGAGCAGCCCAATGGCCGACAGCCATTTCGGTGCAACAGCACCTTCTTCCTGGGGAAGTGTGTTCAACAACTAACAAACTCTGCTAAATATACCCACCGGTCCACCTGTAACATCCCACAATGATCCCTTAATCATGCGCTCACCTGTGTAATGCCGCCAAGCACCAGAATCTATCTGCAGACAGCGTCATTGCGCTCCAAAAATGGAAGTGACACAATGAAAAACTTCCTCTAAGTTGGAACGCAAGCTAACAAGCATTGCTAAACAACGTATAGGCTGAAGACATAATAATTCTCAATATGCTGAATCCACTCATTGGCCGGAAGTGACTCACTGACGGATTCCCTTTCATTGAAACACAAGCCAGCATTGCCTATCAACATTCAGCTTTTAGTGCTAGTCTGCATAAACACCTTGTTAAATAAAGCATAGTCTAATAACAGCGTATAATGTCATAGGGAAAAAAAGTGGTGTACAGGTGAACAGATATAACAAATACATGCTGTACATTAATAAAATAAACAATATAAATATAAATAATGGAAAAGAAAAAACACAAATATGAAAAAAGTGGTTATAGAAAACAAGAAAAACGTAATTATTATTTTAAACCAATAGGAGATATAGACTTTAAATCATAAATCCATCTACTTTCACATTGCAGCAGGCTTCTATTGCAATCACCCTCTCTTTTCAATGGTGGAACTTGATCTATGGGCATAACCTTAAAATCCAATGGATTCTGTTTAATATCCACAAAATGTCTCGCCACAGGGGGAGTAGTACCATCCACTTTTAAAAAATCCTTCTTTATTGAGGAGCGGTGTAATTTGAGCATTCTAAACGTTTTTCCAACGTAAATACGATTGCATGGGCATTTGATTACATACACTACGAAATCACTCTGTTATGTGAATCGATGCTTAATTTTGTATATCCTCTTTGTCAACCGGATCTTCAAAGACATCGCCTGTAATGAGAAACCTACAATTAATACACCCTGAACAACGAAACACTCCGTTCCTAGTTGTCAACCAATTTGCAGGTTTCTGTAGGCTCACATCGGATCTAGTTATCACATCCTTCAAGTTATTGCTCCGTCTGTAACAAAACAATGGAGGCTCTTTACACAGATCTCCCAGGATTGGACCGGCTTGTACTATGTGCCAATGCCGTAATATAGCACTTTTTAAAATTGTGGAACTGATTGAAAATGTAGTGGTAAATTGAATGCGTTCAGGTTTTGTTTTAATTTCAGACCTCAATAACATGGATCGATCTATCTCCATGCATCTCTTGATCGCCTCTTCAACTTCTGTGGCGGCATATCCCCTATCAAGAAATTTATCGACCATTTTTTTTAATTCAGCTGGTAATTTGGTACGGTCTAATGTAATTCTGGCCACCCATACCAATTGTGAATAAGGAAGTTCTTTCTTTAAACGAAGAGGGTGAAAGCTATCTGCTGCAAACAATGTGTTTTTGTCTGTAACTTTATTGTAGACCAAAGTGTCAAAATGACCATTTTCTATTTTAATCATCACATCTAAATAGTGAATCATTGATGAACTAAAATCCAGGGTTAGTCTAATAGTACTATCAATAGTGTTTAGATCATTAAAATATTTCAAGAGATCCACCTAACCTCCAGTCCACACTACAAAGAGGTCATCAATAAAGCGAACATAAAACAAAATGTGCATAGACAATGGATGGGCTAATATATACTTTAACTCATAACTCTGCATAAACAATAAGCATACACTGGGGCCATATTCAATCCCATCGCAGTTCCCCAGCATTGCAAAAAAAAATAATTATTAAACAAAAAATAATTTTTGTGCAAAATAATATGAATCAAAAGCATCAAAAAATCAACCGGTGGACTCCTGTAGTGTGGACTGGAGGCAACCGCATTTCTCACAGCCTCCATCCCTTCTTCATGTGGGATATTGGTATACAAATATACAATATCAAATGTAACTAATAAGACACCACTGGATGGTATAGGTAATGTATTCAATTTGTTCAAAAAATGGGTCGTGTCTTTCAAGTAAAAGTCTGTATGTTGAACCACAGTTTGAAGCCAAAAGTCCACATACTGTGAAAGACTCTGACACAATGACCCCCAGGAGGAAATTATCTGACACACCAACACTCAGGGGCATATCTATAATCGGTGCAGGGTGTGCGGTGCACATGGGCCCCCAGGTCCGGGGGGGCCAGCTCCACACACCCTGCACCCATACTTTGTCATACTTACCTCTCCAAAGTCCCATGTCAGGTCTCCAAGCACTATTCAAATGGATGGAAATGGCCACGCCATTTCCCCGGTGATCTGTGCATGTGCAATAGACCCTGGGCACACTCTAGTGCCCAGAGACTATTGATTCTGCGGTGTCCAGCCAGCCGCATCAGTTAAACTTTTTTGGGGGCACTCTTAAATAGAAACATATTATGGTAATGTTAGTATGGATAAATATAAAACAACTTTCAATTAAAAAACCTTAAAGAAAAAGGTACCCGGTAAATAAAACAAAAATAGTAAAAGTAGCATATATATATATACAGTACATATATATATATATATATATATATATATATATAAATAAAAACAGAAAACCCAGCACTCACCATGTTTAAACACTCACAATGATGTATAAATAAGTAAATAAATAATGGGGATTTAGTTCATGGATTGATCAATGCATTTAAGCCCGCAGCCCACATCACGGGACCCCACTTTCTGCAGGTCCTACACTATCCGTCACACTGATGGAAACCTGTTAGCTGCTATCACATAGTTTAGACTGAACAAATGTTACCTGGTTTAAAGCTCACCTGCCAGCTAATGGCTTTTAAAGGTAAGGCAGTCACCTGACATAGCTTCTATCACACTACCAAAAAGACAGCTGACACAGGTTAATATAAATGAGTTTGCACATAGGGTGCATGGGAAAGCTATGATCACAAAAGGTTAATAAAAATTAACCGCATAAACAAAGTCAGAAATCCACTGCACTCGCCACTCCTAGATTTGGGGTGCAGACCTGCACTCGCCATTCCCAGGACTGGGGTGCAAGTGGCCTGTGACGGATAGTGTAGGACCTGCAGAAAGTGGGGTCCCGTGATGTGGGCTGCGGGCTTAAATGCATTGATCAATCCATGAACTAAATCCCCATTATTTATTTACTTATTTATACATCATTGTGAGTGTTTAAACATGGTGAATGCTGGGTTTTCTGTTTTTATTTATTTAAGCAATGTGGTCACAGGCCACTTGCACCCCAGTCCTGGGAATGGCGAGTGCAGGTCTGCACCCCAAATCTAGGAGTGGCGAGTGCAGTGGATTTCTGACTTTGTTTATGCGGTTAATTTTTATTAACCTTTTGTGATCATAGCTTTCCCATGCACCCTATGTGCAAACTCATTTATATTAACCTGTGTCAGCTGTCTTTTTGGTAGTGTGATAGAAGCTATGTCAGGGGACTGCCTTACCTTTAAAAGCCATTAGCTGGCAGGTGAGCTTTAAACCAGGTAACATTTGTTCAGTCTAAACTATGTGATAGCAGCTAACAGGTTTCCATCAGTGTGACGGATAGTGTAGGACCTGCAGAAAGTGGGGTCCCGTGATGTGGGCTGCGGGCTTAAATGCATTGATCAATCCATGAACTAAATCCCCATTATTTATTTACTTATTTATACATCACTGTGAGTGTTTAAACATGGTGAATGCTGGGTTTTCTGTTAAGCAATGTGGTCACAGGCCACTTGCACCCCAGTCCTGGGAATGGCGAGTGCTGGTCTGCACCCCAAATCTAGGAGTGGCGAGTGCAGTGGATTTCTGACTTTGTTTATGCGGTTAATTTTTATTAACCTTTTGTGAACATAGGCCCTCATTCAGAGCCACTCGCTAGCGGCAGTACGCTCGTTCCATGCGATGTTCGCACATCTGCGCATGCATACGGATCGTTATACGCATGCGCGAACCAGTCAGTGCGGCCGAAATTCATGTGCTCGCAATATAGCGAATGCCTGCTATTTTGAGTGACAGAATGAGGCGTATGTGGGTGGTAACAGGGGAAGGTGCTTGAAAATGGGGAGTGGAGATCCGAATGCAGGCGTGCTTAAAGGTCAAAACGGGCATTTTATGGGTGTGCATAATTAATACAGCAGCGTCATTGACCACGTCACTGGGTTATTTTAAAGCCAGAACTGCTCGCAAAATAGCGGTTGAAAACACCAACCACAAGAATAGCGAGCAGTTCATACGCTGTACGATGTACTCGATTAATCTAATAAATAGCGGACATGACGTATGGTGCGTGCGGCCAGGGGGCGTTTTTATCAAAAAAACGAGCGTATGTTTTGCTCGCTCGTTCAGACTTAGAGGTGGGAACAGACTGCAATTTGCGAACGGATCATTTGAATAGCCACCCCTTGTTTTTGAACGAACGACCACAAATAGCGAACGGCTCTGAATCAGGCCCATAGCTTTCCCATGCACCCTATGTGCAAACTCTTTTATATTAACCTGTGTCAGCTGTCTTTTTGGTAGTGTGATAGAAGCTATGTCAGGTGACTGCCTTACCTTTAAAAGCCATTAGCTGGCAGGTGAGCTTTAAACCAGGTAACATTTGTTCAGTCTAAACTATGTGATAGCAGCTAACAGGTTTCCATCAGTGTGACGGATAGTGTAGGACCTGCAGAAAGTGGGGTCCCGTGATGTGGGCTGCGGGCTTAAATGCATTGATCAATCCATGAACTAAATCCCCATTATTTATTTACTTATTTATACATCATTGTGAGTGTTTAAACATGGTGAATGCTGGGATTTCTGTTTTTATTTATTTAAGCAATGTGGTCACAGGCCACTTGCACCCCAGTCCTGGGAATGGCGAGTGCAGGTCTGCACCCCAAATCTAGGAGTGGCGAGTGCAGTGGATTTCTGACTTTGTTTATGCGGTTAATTTTTATTAACCTTTTGTGATCATAGCTTTCCCATGCACCCTATGTGCAAACTCGTTTATATTAACCTGTGTCAGCTGTCTTTTTGGTAGTGTGATAGAAGCTATGTCAGGTGACTGCCTTACCTTTAAAAGCCATTAGCTGGCAGGTGAGCTTTAAACCAGGTAACATTTGTTCAGTCTAAACTATGTGATAGCAGCTAACAGGTTTCCATCAGTGTGACGGATAGTGTAGGACCTGCAGAAAGTGGGATCCCGTGATGTGGGCTGCGGGCTTAAATGCATTGATCAATCCATGAACTAAATCCCTATTATTTATTTACTTATTTATACATCATTGTGAGTGTTTAAACATGGTGAATGCTGGGTTTTCTGTTTTTATTTATTTAAGCAATGTGGTCACAGGCCACTTGCACCCCAGTCCTGGGAATGGCGAGTGCAGGTCTGCACCCCAAATCTAGGAGTGGCGAGTGCAGTGGATTTCTGACTTTGTTTATGCGGTTAATTTTTATTAACCTTTTGTGATCATAGCTTTCCCATGCACCCTATGTGCAAACTCGTTTATATTAACCTGTGTCAGCTGTCTTTTTGGTAGTGTGATAGAAGCTATGTCAGGTGACTGCCTTACCTTTAAAAGCCTTTAGCTGGCAGGTGAGCTTTAAACCAGGTAACATTTGTTCAGTCTAAACTATGTGATAGCAGCTAACAGGTTTCCATCAGTGTGACGGATAGTGTAGGACCTGCAGAAAGTGGGGTCCCGTGATGTGGGCTGCGGGCTTAAATGCATTGATCAATCCATGAACTAAATCCCCATTATTTATTTACTTATTTATACATCATTGTGAGTGTTTAAACATGGTGAATGCTGGGTTTTCTGTTTTTATTTATTTAAGCAATGTGGTCACAGGCCACTTGCACCCCAGTCCTGGGAATGGCGAGTGCAGGTCTGCACCCCAAATCTAGGAGTGGCGAGTGCAGTGGATTTCTGACTTTGTTTATGCGGTTAATTTTTATTAACCTTTTGTGAACATAGCTTTCCCATGCACCCTATGTGCAAACTCGTTTATATTAACCTGTGTCAGCTGTCTTTTTGGTAGTGTGATAGAAGCTATGTCAGGTGACTGCCTTACCTTTAAAAGCCATTAGCTGGCAGGTGAGCTTTAAACCAGGTAACATTTGTTCAGTCTAAACTATGTGATAGCAGCTAACAGGTTTCCATCAGTGTGACAGATAGTGTAGGACCTGCAGAAAGTGGGGTCCCGTGATGTGGGCTGCGGGCTTAAATGCATTGATCAATCCATGAACTAAATCCCCATTATTTATTTACTTATTTATACATCATTGTGAGTGTTTAAACATGGTGAATGCTGGGTTTTCTGTTTTTATTTATTTAAGCAATGTGGTCACAGGCCACTTGCACCCCAGTCCTGGGAATGGCGAGTGCAGGTCTGCACCCCAAATCTAGGAGTGGCGAGTGCAGTGGATTTCTGACTTTGTTTATGCAGTTAATTTTTATTAACCTTTTGTGAACATAGCTTTCCCATTCACCCTATGTGCAAACTCGTTTATAATTATATTAACCTGTGTCAGCTGTCTTTTTGGTAGTGTGATAGAAGCTATGTCAGGTGACTGCCTTACCTTTAAAAGCCATTAGCTGGCAGGTGAGCTTTAAACCAGGTAACATTTGTTCAGTCTAAACTATGTGATAGCAGCTAACAGGTTTCCATCAGTGTGACGGATAGTGTAGGACCTGCAGAAAGTGGGGTCCCGTGATGTGGGCTGCGGGCTTAAATGCATTGATCAATCCATGAACTAAATCCCTATTATTTATTTACTTATTTATACATCATTGTGAGTGTTTAAACATGGTGAATGCTGGGATTTCTGTTTTTATTTATTTAAGCAATGTGGTCACAGGCCACTTGCACCCCAGTCCTGGGAATGGCGAGTGCAGGTCTGCACCCCAATTCTAGGAGTGGCGAGTGCAGTGGATTTCTGACTTTGTTTATGCGGTTAATTTTTATTAACCTTTTGTGATCATAGCTTTCCCATGCACCCTATGTGCAAACTCGTTTATATTAACCTGTGTCAGCTGTCTTTTTGGTAGTGTGATAGAAGCTATGTCAGGTGACTGCCTTACCTTTAAAAGCCTTTAGCTGGCAGGTGAGCTTTAAACCAGGTAACATTTGTTCAGTCTAAACTATGTGATAGCAGCTAACAGGTTTCCATCAGTGTGACGGATAGTGTAGGACCTGCAGAAAGTGGGGTCCCGTGATGTGGGCTGCGGGCTTAAATGCATTGATCAATCCATGAACTAAATCCCCATTATTTATTTACTTATTTATACATCATTGTGAGTGTTTAAACATGGTGAGTGCTGGGTTTTCTGTTTTTATTTATTTAAGCAATGTGGTCACAGGCCACTTGCACCCCAGTCCTGGGAATGGCGAGTGCAGGTCTGCACCCAAATCTAGGAGTGGCGAGTGCAGTGGATTTCTGACTTTGTGTGTGTATATATATATATATATATATATATATATATATATATATGTATATATATATATATATAGTTTTATAGCCTGACGGCGGGCGATTAAAGCCAGAGAAGTTGCCAACAGTGCTGGTGTGCTTGTTCTTTATTACCTGATCAACATACCGCTGAGTGCCGCCATTGGTGGTGTGTATATATATAAATAAATATAATTTTTACTCACTAAAAGTAATTGAATAATTACTCCAAATCCAAATGGATGTATTTAATCATGTGGTAGTTGCTCAGATGCAATAATTTTCTATGGTGAAATTTGTTAATTAATCTCTGTCCCTGTGATATAAATCAGATGGTCATTAACCATCAGGGATACACACCAATAAATCATATATGAGAGATAACTAGAGAATAAGGGGCCTATTCATCAACAATAAATAACGGTTTTAAAGACATTTTCCTTAACTACCATTATTTTAGTATTCATTAACACGATTAACAAAGGAGATATCACTGATATCTCCTGGTTAAGTCCGCCTGCATTAATTTCCACACTCCCCATACATTAGTACATTAGTATGGGGATGTAGAAATTAGGCTATTCATCAAATTCTGAAAATTATGTATTTCCAGAATTTGATGGTGTTACTGTATGCCACTCTCATAAGGTGTATAGCAGGTGATGCTTACCTGCTTTCAGCTGGGCTGGTACTCCTCATCTCCCTCTGGTGTTACCTGGTCCCTCCTCAGGCTCCAGCTGCTGCTTTGACACTGTGTTATCCCAGGAGAACATAGTAAAGTTTAGAAAAAAAACAATGGTTTTATTCTGTTGTTTTTTTCTCTAAACTTTACTGTGTTCTGCCTGGAGATCACAGTGTCAGAGCAGCAGCCGGAGCCAGAGGCGGCCGCAGCTGCCAGGTAGGTGGGGGCAGGGAAGTGTGCAGAGGGGAGGATGTGGGGTTGGGGTGACTCAGAATTACTGCAGCTGTATTCAGTGCTACACATGCGCCACTTTTATGGACGTAATGGTGCATGCGCAAAATGTGACATGGGCTGGGAGCAGATGAAGGTGAGATAGGCTGGGGGTAGAGGATGGTGAGATGGGCTGAAGGCAGAGGAAGGTAATGGGGGCTGGGGACAGAGGAGGTGATAAGGGCTGGGGATAGAGGAAGATGAAGGGTCAGAGGAAGGTGATGGGGTAGAAGATGACACAGGCTGGGGCAGAGAAAGGTGATGGGACAGAAGGTGATGGGGACTGTGGACAGAGAAAGCTGATGGGTACTTCTGGGCTGTGGATGGTGTTGAGAGGCTTAATTTGAGGAAGGTTATGAGTACTATGGATGGCTGGCTGCAGACACCATCACTCCTACCCCTGAGGCATCCACATCATTGTCATCAAGAATACCTTGCAAGAGATGGCAGAGAAGAACTACAGCCTACATCCTCAGTGAGAGATGGAGTGGTAAGTCATAGTGTATTTTTACTTTATTTAAAGGCTGGCATATCTTTCAGTTTACATTATCATGCTTCACATATCACACAAGCAGGGGAGTGATGTGCAGGATCGGGGGTGTTGGTGAGAAGGTGGGGCCCCCAGAGACATCAGTGTACCAGGCCCCGATATTTCTTTTGCCGGCCCTGCTACCGGGTCCTACACTCTCTTTACTCTCTCATCCCCTGTTTGATGTTAGACAGGGGAAAGCAGAAGTGATATGTCGTTTTCTCCACCCTGGACCTTACTTTTTTCCATATGGCAAATCCATTATCTCCTGACACTCTGTCACATCAGCCCTGTCCATTTTGTTGTTATGTATTGTGATTGATTTACGCAGGCTGCATCTAACAATCTCTCTCTCTCTCTACTGGCATCTATCCCTCACTGTTTAAGCATGCAGTGATTACTACCATTCTGAAAAAACAAAATTCTGACCCTTACACTCTCTCAAATTAATGTCCTATCTTCAAGCTCCCATGCCTCTCCAAGCTACTTAAAAGACTTGTCTACACCCGCTTCACACACTTTCTAAACTCACACAACTTATTGGATGCACTTCAGTCTGGCTTTCATTCCCAACACTCCACAGAGACAGCAGTGACTAAGGTAGTAAATGATCTGGTCACTGCCAAGGCTAAAGGCCATTACTCACTCCTAATTCTTCTAGCTCAATCTGCTACTTTTGACACTGTTAACCACTCTCTTCTCATACAAACACTACAATCCCTAGCCCTTTCTTTGTTCTCTTCCTACCTATCTGATAACTATTTTGCTGTTCATTTTTCTGATTCTGCCTCCCCTTTGCTACTTCTATCAGTTGGAGTACCACAGGGCTCTGTCTTAGGTCCTTTGATATTCTCAATTTATACCTCCTCTCTTGGTAAACTAATCCGCTCTTCTGGATTTCAGTACCATCTGTATGCAGATGATACTCAAATCTACCTATCCTCCCCAGATTTATCACCATCTGTATTGGTCCGTGTCACTGAATGTCTTTCTGCCATTTCATCTTCGATGTCATCTTGCCACCGAAAACTTAATATTTCTAAAACAGAATTAATTATAGTTCCCCCTTCCAATAACAGTTACCAACCTGATCTCTTTATCACTGTTGATAACTCGACAATCCAACCTGCCCCTCAAGCTTGCTGCCTTGGTGTCATCCTTGACTCTGAACTGTCCTTTGTTTCCCACATTCAATCTGTCTCTAAATCATGCTACATACATCTAAAAAACATCCAGAATTTGACCACATTGCACACAAAACACTGCAAAAAATCGAATCCATGCACTTATTATTTTATTTCCCGCATTGACTATTGCAATAGTCTCCTTACTGGTCTTCCCAAAAACAGGCTATCACCATTACAATCCATTTTGAATACAGCTGCAAGGCTTATCTTCCTTGCCAAATGTTCATCGTCTGCTGCCTCGCTCTGTCAGTCCCTCCATTGGTTGCCAGTTTTCTATCGTATTCAATACAAAATACTTTTACTTACACATAAGGCCAGTAACCAAACCCACACCAACATACATCTCTTCACTCATCTCAAAATATCTCCCAACCAGACCTCTGCACTCAGCACAAGATCTACATTTCTCATCCCCACACATTACTTGCTCCCATTCACGGTTACAGGACTTTCTTTGGGCTGCACCCACTCTATGGAATGCCTTATACACACAATAAGACTTATCTCTAGTCTCCAATCCTTCAAGAATTCCCTGAAAACTCACCTCTTCAGGCAAGCTTATCAGATTCTAGAACCGCCCACATAACCTTCATAACTTCCATGTCTTATTACATCCCCTTTCAGAGTCCTGACATAATCTCACACATTGTCTTTCTTTCACATCCTCCTGACAATTGACCAACATTCCTGTGTGAATGGATTTTGCAGCCCACCAAGAAACTCTGCATTTTGGCTGGACCAAAATTGCAAAATGTAGCACCTATACTTGTGTATCAATGCTTTTTTCCCTATAGATTGTAAGCTTGCTAGCAGGGCCTTCCTACCTATGTATTTGTCTTTTATTGTTACCCTGTTTTGTTCTATTAATGTTTGCAATTGTAAAGCGCAACTGAATATGCTGCAAAGCTGTTAATAAATAAATAAATGTGAATTTATATAAATTACTTCATGCAAGGATTTTTGCCCTCCAGGCTGATTTGTGAAACAGCATTCACCCATCACACTGCATATATTATCTAGATCGAATACTCCAGACTTGTTCTATGTGTTGTGGATTTATTGTTGAACTGTATGCTATCTGGGTAAGAGACTGAGTAAAGATTTGTGTATATATAACTATAATCACATGTATTATTTTGGGCTATAGTGTATATTTGAACTATATATTCTTAATGCTTGACACAAAGATTTAAAGATATTCTGACTTATAAGATTTATTTAATAGCACTCCTGTACCTGATAAGTGAGGGACTTAGGGTCCTATTCATGATTACTAAAAACTTGATGGAGGTAATTAGGTTTATGATTGATTGGTGTGTATCCCTGATGGTTAGTGACCATCTGATTTATATCACAGAGACAGAGAATAATTAACAAATTTCGCCATAGAAAATAATTGCATCTGAGCAACTACCACATGATTAAATACATCCATTTGGATTTGGAGTAATTATTCAATTACTTTTAGTGAGTAAAAATGATATTTATTTATATATATATACACACCTCCAATGGCGGCACTCAGCGGTATGTTGATCATGTAATAAAGAACAAGCACACCAGTGCTGTTGGCAATGTTTTGGGCTGTAATCGCCCACCGTCAGGCTATAAAACATATATATATATATATATATATATATATATATATACAGTATATATGTACTGTGTGTGTGTGTGTGTGTATATATATATATATATATATATATATATATACATACATATATATGCTACTTTTACTATTTTTGTTTTATTTACCAGGTACCTTTTTCTTTTTTAAGGTTTTTTAATTGAAAGTTGTTTTATATGTATCCAAACTAACATTACCATAATCTTTTTCAAGCTAAGAGTGCCCCCAAAAAAGTTTAACTGATGTGGCTGGCTGGACACTGCAGAATCAATAGTCTCTAGGCACTAGAGTGTGCCCAGGGTCTATTGCACATGCACAGATCACCGGGGAAATGGCGCGGCCATTTCCATCCATTTGAACAGCGCTTGGACACCTGACACAGGACTTTGGAGAGGTAAGTATGACAAAGTATGGGTGCAGGGTGTATGGAGCTGGCCCCCCCGGACCTGGGGGCCCATGTGCACCGCACACCCTGCACCCATTATAGATATGCCCCTGAGAGTCGGTGTGTCAGAGTTTGGTCACCTGTTTGCTGTGAGTCTCTTTCCCTTCCTATCTTTTACCTAGGATCAGGCCAATCATAATGAGGTATCCACAAGTGGTTGTCAAAACAGCCAATAGGCAGCATATTTCATTGAGCCAATGTGTGCAGTGTTCTAGAGAGAGGATTATGTTCAGCTAATTTAATTAGCATAAGTAAACACAGATGCTAGGATCCCTTATTCTATTGTAGTCAACTCGGGTAATCATATAGAGACTATTAGGAATATATATTAAAGGTAATTAATAATATAAAATATGGACTTAGATCATAAGAGTACTATAAGAAGGAGAGAATTAGTTTATAGTGCAATTCACACTAAAAATCACAGTATAAATTTCATAGGAAACAAAAACCTGGGGATGTAAATTATCAGATCTGAGAATATAGAGTAATGTGGACTGGAAGAATAAAGTGTATTTTATGAGAACTTGGTAATTGCATAGACAGAAGATAAATGATGGTTGAAATAACTTGATATAGATAAAAAGTCCAGTGTAATAGAACAAACTTGATAAGAGTTGAAGAATGTCCATACATGAAGAATGATATATGATTTGATGTTGATCCGATGTTTGAAGTATGAAATTTGATTTGATGAGGATCCGATGTTTGAAAAATAATTGATTTGATGTGGATTCAATGTTTGATGAATGATAATAAATTAGATGAGGATCCAATGTTAGTTGATTGGTAGGAACCGATGCCAAGTTTATTAAAGATGATCGGTGGAAACCGATGGTGACACTTTATTAAAGATGATCGGTAAGAACCAATGATGAAACTTGGTAGAAACCTATGGTGATACTTTATTAGAGATGATCGGTAGGAACCGATGATTAATTTAAGATTTTTCCCAATGATAAATTCCAGACTCTAGCAGATAATAACTGAGAGATAAATCCCAATTGCAAATCCAGACTGCGGCAGATGATATGAGAGGAATTCCAATGGCAAGTCCGGACTGCAGCATATCATGAAGGAGTCTTGATAAAAGATGTAGACAATTGCATAGGATGGACAGCACCATTCAGAATAAGCAACTGAGGGAGCTCAGCACTAGAGATGAGTGGGTTCAGATATCAGAGATCTGAACCCACCAGAACTTAGCGATCCAACCCGAGATTCAAGTCGGTTCTGGTTTTCACACCTGACTCAGATCTCAAAATGATTCAAAACGTCACCATTCCACTGTCGGATTCTAGCTGGTTTTGGATTGTATAAAAATTCCCCACGATTGCCACCATTTTCATTCCTGCTGTGGATAGTGAAGAGGAAGGAGGGGGCTGTGATTGCTGTGCTGTACTGTTGCTGTGTATATGAGCTGGCTACTGTTGTATCTTGTCAGGGGCTGGCTGCTTAATGTTCTAAGGGGATGGCTGTCTGTTGTCCATAGGTGCTGGCTGGCTGTGCTGCTATGTTGTCCAGGGGGTGCTCTATCCATCAGGGGTGCTCTTCACCCCCAGTGTGAAAAAAATAAAGTTGTTTTTCCTTTGTGTGTGTGCATGTTAACCACATCAGCAATGTAGCTGTGCAGGGATGCTGCCTGTGTCATTTATCAAGAGGCTACTGCATCATTCAGGGGTGCTCTCCCCTCAAATGCCAAAAAAATAAAAAAAATAAATCAAAGTGTTTATTTTGTTCTTTGTGTGTGTGTGCGCATTAGCCACACTTATTAGCAACATAGCTGTGCAGGGGTGCTGCCTGTGTCATTTATCAAGGGGCTGCTGCCTCATTCAGGAGTACTCTCCCCCCAAGTGCCCCCAAAAATAATAATAAATAAATAAAAGTGTTTATTTTTTTCTTTGTGTGTGTGTGCATTAGCCACATTTATTATCAACAATGTAGCTGTAAAGGGGTGCTGCCTGTGTCATTTATAAAGGGACTGCTGCCTCGTTGAGGGTTGCTCTCCCTCCAAGTGCTCAGAAAAAAAATAAATAAATCAAAATATTTATTTTTTCTTTGTCTGTGTGCATTAGCCACAATTATTATCTGCAATGTAGCTGCTCAGGGGTGCTGCCTGTGTCATTTATCAAAGGGCTGCTGCCTTATTCTGCGGTGATCTACCCCCAAGTGCCCCCAAAATAATAATAAATAAGTCAAAGTGTTTATTTTTTTCTTTATGTGTGTGCGCATTAGCCACACTTATCAGCAATGTAGCTGCGCAGGGGTGCTGCCTGTGTCATTTATCAAGGGGCTGCTGCCTCCCAAAGTGCCCCCCCCAAATAAAATAAATAAATCAAAGTGTTTATTTTTTTTCTTTGTGTATGTGTGTACACTTTAGCCACACTTAGCAACATAACTGCACAGGGCTGCGGTGTGTGTCATTTATCAAGGGGCAGCTGCCTGGCCAAAGAACCAAAAAATCCACCTCTCATGTGGATTTATTTCCACCCAAATCCGGACAAACTTTGCCAAGCCATTAGTGACTTTGAAAAGTAAGAGTGAGTAGAATTAAGGATCTTAACCAATCCAGGAACCTCCTTCCTGTTACATCACTTGCAATGCATTCATCAAATTGGAAAGGATATTTAAAATTCAGAAACTTTAGGGACAAAAAAACAAACAACAATCAGTCCAGTGTCACCAAGCTGCTCCCTTCTATCCGGGTCCAATCACCTGCAATCTCCACCACCAACACCTGCATCATCATCAACATCCTCAATTGTGATCAGAAGTAAACCTGCATCCATTGTCGTAAGAATAACTGACTCCTCTCCTATATGTGATTTCTTAGAAGGATCCTTGAGTGCTATGCCTGTTGCTGCTACTGGGGGTGGATCTCTTCATCCCAGAAAAGGACCGACATGATTAATACTAGTAGTAATTTAAAAATCAATTGACTATTAAACAGCCCTTTGCTAGAGGAAGTAAGTACAGCAGCTGTCATCCAGTTTCACAGCGGATCACTGACACCATGATGGCAGTGCTAGTATTAGATGGTGAAATAATATAAAATGAGGATTATAGTGTGGAGGAAGTTCAAAGGAGGATGAGGGGGAAATTTGTGTCCTATCTGACGCTAATGAGGATGTTGATGTTGTTTGCGTAAATCAGCCACCAGTCGCAGCAGTTCTTGCTCATGATAAAAGGAAAGCCAATAAAGCCACGTCTTGGTTGTGGAATCATTTTAATCTAAATTCTGAAAAACATTGTGAAGGCATCTGTTCCATTTGTAAAGCTGGGGATGTATTGTATCGGCAGCCTGACATTCCCTGTGTCATCAGCCAGTGCCGGAGTTTGTATCTCTTCCAAGTGCAGTCTTTCTGGAAGAATACTAAGAAGCGTATGTAAGAACCAGAGAAAAGAAACTTTATGAGTTTGAACATATTCTGTGTGAAGTGAGTTTTGGTATGCATTTTATCTTGTTTCTATGGAAAAGATATCTTTATAGGATTAACCCCATTTTCTTGAGTGTAAGTTGGGGTACGTCCAGATCTCCCATGCAATAGAAAAATAAGGAAATATACCTTTACACATTTATTTCCAACTTGCTTTGTGTAATTTGGGTAGGTTTTGCATCTAGAACATTGTTTAGTACCCCCCCTCACAACTAAATGATCCTTTCAAGAGTTATTAATGAGAGTATTTTTTTTATATGTTTTTCTACTTTCATATCCATATTGGAGAACATCTTTGCATTTCAGGACCCTTAAAAAGGATACGTGATCACATCTCGATACGAGTCATAGACTTAAGGATTTAGTATAATTAAAGACCCTTTTATTTATGTTTTTTATCCTTCTATTTATGTTGATACCCAGTGCCATTTGACACCTGGGTCTAATGTGTATTGCATCAGCTACCAGCAGTTTGGACCAGCACATGCCATCTCCACCACCACCAGCCTCATCATCAACCTCCATCTTAATAATTGAAGGTAGTCCTTCCAAAAAATGTTTTGTGGGGGCCCATACAAACCAAGGAGTTCAGCCACAAAATTGTCAGTCCTAGAGGCTAAAGTGCTTGGTTTGTTAAACTGTGCATGTCCTTTTTAATATCCCAGATAAGAGTGGGTGGGAGGGACAATTCCATCTTGCACCTCTTTTCATTACATTTTGCTCAATTTGGAGCATTGCCGACTAACATTATTTGTTATAGTTTATTAAACTGCCATCCTGTCTGCCACTTCTATGTGGCAATGTTTCATAGATGTCCAATATTTTTTTAAACTGCCATGCGTTTGTGCCTCTGCTCTGTTGCTTACATTAGCCAGCCAGCTCGCTGCAGCCTTTTGGCCTGTATTGGTGAAAAATAGTGAAATCAATATTGTGAGCTGTGAGGTGGTTAAAAATGCATGGAAATACCTGAAACTTTATGTTATTAAGGTTAATAATACTGTAGGAACAAAAACAGGCCAAAATGATGTGGTTTTAGCTGTTTATATAATTTTTTAGAAAAAATACAGATCCAAAACCAAAACCTAAAAACAAAAAACCAAGGACAAAAATCCAAAACCAGAACCAGATCCAAAACACAAGGAGATAGAGATTAAAAACCAAAACATGGGGGTTGGTGCACATCTATAATAATTACACATTCCAGTCTCTGTCCTGTGAAGCTGAAAGGAGTTAATCCTAGAGTTATCAACAACATTATCCTCAGTACATATTGACTCTTCAGTACATATAGGCATCGGTGTGTAGAGAAAAATTATTGACATTTAATTTCACATCAGGGACCACATTTTGGTCAGTTACATATAGTGCATCCGGAAAGTATTCACAGCGCTTCACTTTTTCCACATTTTGTTATGTTACAGCCTTATTCCAAAATGGAATAAATTCATTTTTGTCCTCCAAATTCTACACACAATACCCCATAATGAGATCACATATATTCACAGCCTTTGCTTAATACTATGTTGATGCACTTTTGGCAGCAATTACAGCCTCAAGTCTTTTTGAATATGATGCCACAAGCTTGGCACACCTATCTTTGGGCAGTTTCACCCATTCCTCTTTGCAGCATCTCTCAATCTCCATTAGGTTGGATGGGAAGCATTGGAGTACAGCCATTTTCAGATCTCTCCAGAAATGTTCAATCAGATTCAAGGCTGGGCTCTGGCTGGGCCACTCAAGGGAATTCACAGAGTTGTCCTGAATCCACTCATTTGATACCTTGGCTGCGTGTTTAGGGACGATGTCCATTCAGAGGTCAAGAGCGCTCTGGAGCAGGTTTTCATCCAGGATGTCTCTCTACATTGCTGCATTCATCTTTCCCTCTATCCTGACTAGTCTCCCAGTTCCTGCCACTGAAAAACATCCCCACAGCATGATGCTGCCACCACCATGCTTCACTGTAGGGATGGTATTGGCTTGGTGATAAGCGGTGCCTCGTTTCCTCTAAACATAATGTCTGGCATTCACGCCAAAGTGTTCAATCTTTGTCTCATCAGACCAGAGAATTTTGTTTCTCATGGTCAGAGAGTCCTTCAGATGCATTTTGGCAAACTCCAGATGGGCTGCCATGTGCTTTTTACTAAAGCCCCATAACTGATTTAATGAGCCATTCACAGTTTCACTGTACCAGCCGTGTGTACTTACACGTGCATGGCTTAATCTTTGAGACAAGCATATGCTACTGGCAGGATCAACCAGGTAGCTCTCGGTCTCGGTAGCTCTCTGATGATGGAGACCACTGTGCTCATTGGGACCTTCAAAGCAGCAGATACTTTTCTGTACCCTTCCCCAGTTTTGTGCCTCGAGGCAATCCTGTCTCAGAGGTCTACAGACAATTCCTTGAACTTCATGCTTGGTTTGTGCTCTGACAGGCACTGTCAAGTGTGGGACATTACAGTGCATCTGGAAAGTATTCACAGCTCTTCACTTTTTCCACATTTTGTTATGTTACAGCCTTATTCCAAAATGGAATAAATGTATTTTTGTCCTCGAAATTCTACACACAATACCCTATAATGACAACATGTAAAATGTTTTTTTGCGATTTTTGCAAATTTAATTAAAAAAACCCACTAAGAATTCACATGTACATAAGTATTCAGTGTCTTTGCCATGAAGCTCAAAATTGAGCTCAGGTGCATCCTGTTTCCACTGATCATCCTTGAGATGTTCCTACAGCTTAATTGGAGTCCACCAGTGGTAAATTTTGTTGATTGGACAGGATTTTGAAAGGTGTACACCTGTCTATATGCAGTGCATCTGGAAAGTATTCACAACACTTCACTTTTTCCACATTTTGTTATGTTACAGCCTTACTCCAAATTGGAATAAATTCATTTTTGTCCTCAAAATTCTACACACAATACTCCATAATGACAGCGTGTAAAAAGTTTTGTTGCGCATAGTTTTTTTTTTTAAGTTTTAACCCTTGGCATACTCTCTGGCAAATTAGGGGGCTATCTTTCTAAGAAGCACACACCATTAATTCACTTAAGTTCTTATGATAAAAACAAAAATATCAAATCCCACTGCTTGCCATCAGTTTGTCACAACACCGCACCCCAGCCTGTGCTCAGGTATGCCAACCTGACGCAGATGGGCAGTTGTGACATGGGTTTTAATAAAGCTGCCACCACAAAGAGTATTAGAATAACACTCTTGCATTCGTCAGACACTTAAATCCACAATTATTACACAAATGTAGCATTGGCCGATGGTAACAACATCTAAAAATAAAAATATATAATCCTAGTTCCAACATAAAGTATCATTATCATAATTTATTTATATAGCCCCAGTATTTTATTCAGCACTGTAAAGACAATATAGTTGTCATGTACATCAATCCTTGCCCCATTGGAGTTTATATTCTAAATTCCATGACAGACAACTGCCCACACGCACACACTAGGGGTATTTTTGACAGTATATTATAGTATAGTATACATACCCTCATTGAAAATACATTGTAAATTCTCCATTGGAAATTTAATTATGTCCTCTTCAAAAACCATTTCTGTTTTTTTAGAAAAAAATATTTCCAGATGTTCTCTAGAATCAAAGCCATGTTCATGATAGAATTTATGGCAGCTAGTATACATTTTGTATTATTGTATCTCGGACTTGATGACTCTCAAGTCTTTGTTGCTCTTTTATTTGACTGGCTCAGGAATTCTATTTATATTCTCTGAGATGTATATTCACCAAGAGTCAGAACACCAATATTATCACATGATGGTTTATCTTTCTCATGATCAGAACATCAATATTATCACATAATGTTTCATCTTTCTCATGAGCTGAACATCAATATAATCAAATAATGGTTTATCTTTCGCATGAGCGGAACATCAATATTATCACATAATAGTTAATATTTATGTTCCACTCATGAGAAAGATAATCACATAATGGTTTATCTTTCTCATGAGCTGGTATGCAGGTGATTATATAATGATCTTCTAAAATGGAATAAATTACCAAAACCCACCTATCAGGGGCCGTATTAAGGCTATCCGGGGGTCCGGGTTACTTTAGACAAGGGGCCCTATTGCAGAGGCAGGCAGATGAATTATCTCTCTCTCATTCTCTCTATATAAAATATGTATTTTTTACAATATAATGTGTGTGTGTGGGTGCATGTTCTGCCTTATCTGCGTCATGATGGTATTACATAACCCATCATCCCACATAGTGAGTCTGATTCCGAGGTTAATGCAGCTGTGGGTACTGCCAGGGGACATATATTGGAATTCAACTGAGATCTATGAAATTTCGAAAGGTGTTCCTGGGCGGGGACTATAATAGTGATGGGCATTTTGGTGTCAGTGCTGCATTGAAAGACAAAGTTTCACTGGCACCAGCAGCAGACATTCTGAGCAACCATAAGGTTGCTCTAATGTCTGATGGTGAAATCATTGTTTGATTGATGGTGTGTCTTCATGCGGAGATTGGTAAATTAGCATTCTGGCTGGTGGGTATCTCAATAAGATGCCAACTGATCACAGTATTAGCATAAAGATGCAGTAATGGCTGCGACTTGGTCACAGCTGCTATTCTAGATCCATCCACCTCCGAATCAGGCCCAGTATTACTACACCCCCACCCCGCCACCCAAATGGCAGTAATCCCATCATATGAATACACCCCTCATGCCATTAATACTACCCCCACAAATAATATTAATGCATATACCACATTATATAAGTAATATAAACCCCATACTATTATTACACTCCCCATCCCATTAGCACTACCCCCACAGATAACATGAATGCACCCTACCCCCAGAATGCATTAATATGCCCCCTACAATTTCTCATACACTGTACTTACCTCAGCAGGAAGACGGTTTCTTGGTCTCAGCAGACTGTCACCTCAAAGCTCCGGAGGGGAAAGACAGGCTGCCCATACACAGACAGGGAACTCGGGGAGAGAAGAGGACTGGGTGTTGGGAGGAGTCTAGGGGAGGAGAAGCCTAAATACAGGCTAGAGGGAGAAAGGGATGGTGCTTAATAGAGTCAAAGGGGTGGGAGGGTCCAGAGGAGAAAAAGGCTTCCTCATCCTTTCTGCAGCACAGCCCCCGCAGTGCACATAGGGCCTGATTCAGAGCTGCTCGCTATTTGCGGTCGTTCGTTTAAAAAAAGGGTTGGCTATTCAAATGAACCGTTCGCTCTTTGCGGTCTGTTCACGCCTCTAAGTCTGAACAAGCGAGCAAAACTTGCAGTCGAAATTTTGAAAAATATGCCCCCTTGCCGTTCGCACCATACGTCATGTCCGCTATTTATTAGATTAATCGAGTACATCGAACAGCATATGAACTGCTCGCTATTCTTGTGGTTGGTTTTTCCTACCACTATATTGTGAGCAGTTCTGACTATAAAACAACCAGGTGACGTGGTCAATGACGCTGTTGTTGTAATTATGCACACCCTTAAAACGCCCGTTTTGACCTTTAAGCACGCCTGCGTTCTTAATTCCACTCCCCGTTTTCAAGCACCTTCCCCTGTTACCACCCACATACGCCTCCTCCTGTCACTCAAAGTAGCAGGCATTCGCTATATAGCGAACAAACGATTTTCAGCTGCACAGACTGGTTCGCGCATGCATATTACAATCCGTACGCAAGCGCAGATGAGCGAACATCGGTCAGAACGAACGAGCGGCTGCTTACGAGCGGCTCTGAATGAGGCCCATAGAGTACTGTTCAGCACACAGCAGCTTAGCAGCAGCAGTGCTGGACCTGACCACAAAGTTTCCTAAAGGGGGTCCCTTGCGGGAGGGGGGTTTGGGTTTACTTGTCCCCTGCACCCCCATTTAATCCAGCTCTGCCACCTTTCAGTTGATATTTCTTATAATTTGCAAATAACATCTTACACTTATCCAAATACCCACTTAGTCTACAAACCAACAGACAGAGTAAGGATGACTGACCAATGAAGATAAACATTTTATTGTGGTTTTTAAAATACCCTAGTTGGCGCCAGAGAAGTTACTCATTGCTATATAAATTTTGTCAGGTTGTTGGGAAGCCCCTATTTTTCTCTTTAGGTGCAAACAAAGGTAAATTCTTAAATTACATTGGTACCAGCCTTTAGCTGTTATATGATCCTGACACTTGTGGACCAACAAATGCCAGCATGCCCAGGCATCAATGGGCCACTGGCACCTGTAGTCCACCTATAATGAAAATATAAAAAAACAGTACACACACACTGAAGGTTGTGGTCTTTTATTAAAACAAAACTCCAATTACGTACTTACTGTTTCCTTGGGTGTTCTCCTCATTGATCCATGTAGGCATCCATAGGTCTTCTTTTTCTATTGTCTATTATCCAGTGACATATGGTGAGGTAAATGCCTGGGGAGGCAATGGTTAGTATCAGAGCCAGACTTACAGATACATATATGAACCCGAAGGTACATGTGGGCATTAAACAAAGGTGCAGTAGTACTGCATATAGTGCTGGAAATTTGGTGTGTTTTGATGAGTGATGTGAGCAAAATATAGACAGGGGAGGCAGTGCCTCACCTGTCATACACTTTTTATTACAAAGTTTTTGACTATAAAAATTATTTGAATAATACAAAGTAGATATTTATCATATTTTCTTTAATGTTTCTTATCATTTGTATAGTCAAAACTTTGGAGTATACATAAGTATTACAGGAAAGGCTCTGCAAACCTGCCTTACCTGACTGCACATCACTGCTATTATCCATAGATTGTATTACAGGTGCTAGTAGGTCCTTGATGCCCATACATGCTGACACTTGCAAAATAATGCCCAGGTAGCCTTGCTGGGACATGTAATCTACCTGAAAAGAACACTCTCAACATTTTTTAATAATTCATTATCTCTGTATCCAAAACATCCAGATTGGTTGTCCTTAGAGAAGGGGAAGCCATTTTTAGGGTGATTCCAGCCACCAACTTGCTGACTTTAAACTATACCATTATCTAATAGGTATGTTCTACACTTCAGTACAATATGTCCCACACTGTGTCCAGTTGGTTTTCCTCCAAGATGTATTGCCGCAAATTCTCCCTAATCCTTTTGCCAAAAATAAAGCATTTTCTAGGGATGTGGATAATAATGAGAGTGCAATCTTGATAAAGATATTAAAAAAACTTTACTAATAACAAAGCTCATGTAAATCCAGGTTTCAAATTTCAAATATCACCCGGTTCTCAGCCCTTAAACAGCCATTCATAGGACCTCCTGGATATCGCTGCCTCTGGATGGAGCAGAAGACGTCACTGTGTCTCACGTCAGATTGTCACACCCAACGTGTTTCATCTATGACTTCATCAATGGGTGTGGCTAACCCTTCTAACAGCTCTTTTTTATACTTGCTGCATCTTAGATGTTACAATTGTAATTAATGTCTAATTTTCTAGATACAGCTTTAAGAATCGATACATAATATACATATGTTGAAATACTTTGTTTCCAGCATTTATCAATACTTTTAAAAATCCATAAAAAACATTGCAAAGTATAAAAAATATATAAAAGAATATCAATTACACGTTTTTCATTAATTACAATTAGAATACAGCTGTGAATAATAAAAAACACACTCAATATGATAAAAGACATGGTATAACAAAAAAGGGGAGTCAATTAACTATAATAAATTGACAATTGTCTGAAAATTTTAATATATATCTTTAGTCTTTCCTGAAAGGAAAAAACAAGAAATATATTATAAAAAATCCAACACAAAATTGGCTCATCATTCTATAAAAAATACATATAAATACATATAAAATTAATATATAGACAATTTTCATAATCTGTCTTTAATATTTGTATTGGAGATTTATCCATCAATACTCACAGAGAAAGCTCTGATAGTAATTAATAGACATTTTCCAGAAGACCAAAAGATACAAAGAATCTTTTTCTAAAATCCAGATCAACCAAGGCATTATTAATATATGGTATCAATAAATGGCCCAGATAAAACCTCCGCCCGCCATCTCTAAATATCACCCTATTTATATTCAATCTGGATTTTTTACAATGAACAAAAACAACAGAGGGGGGAAAATATATGTTATATATAGAAAACGGGAATTAAAAAATTACATCTAATTCACACACCCTAATCGCATGGTGAGGCCATATAAGAGGATGACTGGGATAAAAATCCAACAACAGACGTCACTCAAAGGTGCCACCGACTCAGACTAGTGATGCAGGAAAGGATGTTCCTTTTATGTTCTAATATCCTTAGTTTAAGATGACGTTTGGTCTTCCCTATGTATATTTTATTATATTTACAAATGAGCATATATATAACATGAGTAGAAAGACAACTGAGTCTCCCTTTTATTTCCCAATGCTACTTATTTTGGGAGTCATATAAATTTTTGTTATCTTTACAAGCATATATGCACATTTTGCATTATATACATGGGAAAAACCATTAGGTTTGTTCAGCCAACATTTCTCATTGATTGCAGGTAGTTTACTCGGTGCCAGCCTGGTTTTTAAGTTACATGCTCTTTTAAACACTAACAAGATTTGATAAGTACCTATACACACTTTAACATGTAGACAGTAATAGCTATGTACACTGTGAAAGCTATCATTATAATAAATGGGTTGATAATATAACATACTCACAATTTGTAAGATTAAAAATAAACTGTTGGAGTGAGGCTATGTTTGAAGAACAGGCCAACATACAGTATATGAACAGAGATTCAAAGAGAAAAAATATCCCAGTGAAATTCTAAAAAAAATGTCAAAGCTGAGCAAGGGAAAGAAACAGGACTGAATTATTGGAATATATAGTAGTTCCTGTGATAGAGATAATTTGAATATGGCACCTTTTATTACTTCTTACAACATCAAAGCAAAAGAAATAAAACAAATTCTTACCAGACTTTGGGGTATCTTGGTGCTGGACCCTGTTTTAAAGGGTGTAATAACTGAACATCCTAAGTTAGTGTTTAAAAGAGCATGTAACTTAAAAACCAGACTGGCACCAAGTAAACTACCTACAATCAAAGAGAAATGTTGGCTGATCAAAACTAATGGTTTATTCCCATGTAATAAATGCAAGATGTGCAAATATGCTTGTAAAGATAACAAAAAACGTTATGACTCATAAATTGAGAAGCATAGTGACAGATCGGATTCAATCTATTGTGATGAATCACCAGCCCAAGTTAATTAGTGTTCTGTATGTCAGACTCTTGCGTTACCAAGGCCTCAGGAGACAGAGGGCCTGATTCAGACCCAGATGCTATTTGCGGTCGCTCGTTCTTAAAAAGGGGCCGGATATTTAAATTGAGCGCTCGCTCTTTGCGGTGTGTTGATGCCTCTATGTCTCAGCGAATGTCCAAAAAATGCGCTCGCTATTTTGTAAAGACGCCCCTTTGCCGTTCGCATCACACATCACACGCGAACGAGCGGTCACTTACGAGCGGCTCTGAATCAGGCCCAGAATCCACACACAGACTGTTTGGTGTTCAAGATCTGTTTGGCTATATTTTTGTGTAGAGAATAATTAAAAATACAGTGTTCATACAATTGCAACATATGATTACATATTAACACAGCAGTCTTTGTTAGCATTCTATCTTTACATGTGGGGATGCAAGGGGGGGTTAGGGATACACAGTCTTATTCATAATGTTATCTGCATGTTTATACATTCAAGGTTTTTTTGGCTCATAGCTCAGCATAAATCAGTCTTTTGTAATTGTGACCTGACGCCTTTCGCCTAGGCCGGCCCTGGTCACGGGTTAGCGCTTTTGGACTCCCACTCACCGTCAGTGACCCCCTGTCACTGACTCTGCCCACTGCGCCGTGGGCGTTTAATGATGCTGCCACCATCAAACTCTACCATCAGCGTTTGGAACCGCTTTTTACGTAGTCAGGCTCCTTCGTCGGCACCTGGAACCGCTTCTGCTGCGTATGTGTTTGACTAGCTGTGGCCACACCTCCTGTTTGGTGTCGGCTGTTCCCACCTGATCCCTCACAGTGGACCCTGTCTGCACTGTAGCTTGGCAGAGGGCTTGAACTTGGAGACACGGAGCTCTTACCCAGAACAGCAGGAGAACGGAATAGCGTTTTGCACAATTCTGTTGGTCGCTGGATTGAGATACCATTGAAGTCAGGCAAGGTGTTTATTGCTCAAAGTCTTAATAAAGACCCTCCCTTCAGATTGAAGGGGAATATCAGCATACAAGATGTTACAGGAATCATACAGCAGGTCTCCTCCACACAGGATTTTCAAAGATGTACCACATACAGGGCTCACAGTCCCTCTTTTTATGTCATTCTTACACACATCATCACAGGGGGGCAAATCCACCCTGTGTTCCTTCTAGCCAATCAAGCTCTCTCACAAAACATAAATAAATACGTCTTACATTTCACATTAATGAAATCAATTTCCTTGATGCCACCCAAAAACATTTGCTTTCCTAAGCACAAACTGAGTTAGCATATACTGTTTCTGAAAAGGTAAATATAATGCAAATTCCTATTGCATTCGTCTCTTCACATGTCTATGACTAAACCAGTTTTGGCTTTCTGAGTCTTACACCTTCTAAGCTCTCACACAACATAGAAGTTTCCTAAACACAAACAACTTGTCTTTTACAACTTTGCTTGGTATACAGACACACAGGAGTCTCCCTAGCCTGCATTTCAAAGGAAAGGCTTCTTCAGTCACCACCTAACCCCCCACTGCTAGGCTAGGGTAATTACCATATCCATCCCTAGGTGAGGACGTCTAACCAGCAGTTTGTCTCCAGAGATCAAGACATTTTACATTTCTATAAGTGCATTTAAACCCATATTACATACAAAAATATATTCAAACATGTCATAGACTATACTACTTTACTTTATACACCAATGCATTGCAGATGCAGTGCTTTACCGCAAAATGGGTATATTAATACAGTTTACTATGAACCATGTACATCTGTGCTTTTAAACAGTCCACTTTAACAGTTTCAGCGCTGGTCGCAGCGGGAGCTGGCTCTCCCTGTCCCGCAGCGGTCATGACACACTCTACCTACACTCCCCCAGTACAGCAAGTCCAGGCCGCGGCATATAGAACATTAAAAACACTTATCAACAATCAGCGCGTAGCGCAGAGTATACATTTACAATGGGCGCCTGGCACCTTTTTGTCCTTTTAAAAATGGCGGCACAGCACGGGGGTTAGCCCCTTCAGTGCTGTGGCAGCCATTAACCCTGTGTGGCCTGCCTCCGGCCACAGTAATAATTACACATTTAAAGCTTATGAATATCTTTACAAGCTCAGATCATCCGAGTCTTATGTGGAAAACAGAGTTATCATTTTCCCATCTTTTATTCATAACTTTACACTATACGATCTACCTAAGAGGAACACAATCTTGCTATACTAAATATAGGTACATTTATGCACAAGTCCCAACTACAGGAACCTACTGTATACATAAGATTACACATTGTTCCATTCCCTATAAAGTAAGTCCATGGTCCTCAGTCTCTAATTATCTCTTATTCAGTCCATCTTGTCAAGAATATTCAGGGAAAAGATTATATTCTTGCATTGTTCACATGTTTGCTTGTCATCCTCAATGAGGCTGGTTCCACAAATAATACAGCTTGGAATGTTGTCTTAGGAACAGATGTTATCATAGACCTGAATCATCATCAAGGCCTACACTTGACTGTTATTTCCTTGGAGAAATAACAGTCAAGTGTAAGTAACTTCTTAATCAGAAAAAATAGCAAGTTTTACAGCAATACAAATGATTACAAACAAAGCTAAACCTTTATCAATGCGTGAAATAATTCCTGATACCCATCTACTAAATTCATTAGACCATTTAACTGGTTTCAATTAGGAAAACCATTCATTATCATCAAGATCATACTCTGGATTACCATGTGTTTTCCTAAATTGGTCTTTCAGTTCCTTGATGTTTTCATGTGTCCCTTTATCAGGTCAGAAATGTCATCAGCTATATACATTACAGCAGGCTAGTCTCACTATAAGACCCATATCTTATTAAGCAGCTGTAAGGTACTCAAGGATCAGTCTGAACTGTCCTATAAGCTTTACTCTAAATTGCAGTTTATTGGAGATCATCTTCAGTAAATCAAATATTTCATTTGCAACACTATCTATCAATTTGGCTTAAAGCTTCTATATTATGAGCATACTATACATTGAGTCTAGATATTGTTACTGCTTCGTCAGTTCATATAAAATTATATATGCAGTTACTCAGCTTAATACTTGTAATAACATCTCAAAGTTTTGAAGCTAAAATAAAACTTATAACAAAGCAAAGTCAAATATACATTTCCACAAGCCTTTGTCAGGCTTGGGGTCTAGGAACTTGTATCTACTGTATTCACAATATCAAATTACTCCAACTCCCCTCGGATGAAGACTTTGCAATTGGAGACATATATTCAGGTGTCTGTCCCATGAATTTTCATTGAAATTAATGTACTCCTCAGGATTTGGTATAAACTTTCAAATCTGGGCTCAGTAGCCTTCCTGGTATATTTCCAAATTAACATACAATCTCCTGTTAGTAAACCGGGGGTTTCCTGTATCAAGATAAAGGACTGGAGTAGAAGAAAACACCTAACTATGTATTTTAGTTAATTGTTTCTGTAAGATTGATACATAGCACACCATATCTTCAGTTGACCTTAATCATAATTTTTCTTAACACACTGGAAAAAAATATTTCTTAATTACCTTGGCCATTGTGTTTGCATCTGCCCTCCAACACATTTACCCTACGGGCTAGTGACTGATGAGGCTCGTACAAGAGGACATCACATTCAGAACATTTGGGCAGTGGTATAACATCAATTAGTATCCTCTGTAAGGAACACTGAGTCTGGGGAGTACTTTTTCAAAGGGGTTGGTACAGTCTTACCCGGATTGTCCAATGCACATATTAGACACCTTGTTTCAAAGGCCTGTGCTGTCTGTGCAAACCCAGAGCTATCCAATTACGGTTGGTGATAGCCACCATTGTTTCCTTCCCCAAGTGCACCTCACCCTATATTATCTGGGCCACAACTGGATAAAGTGTTTTTGGTAGACCTAAACGATGACCTTCCTCCCACTCACCATATATCTTTAGCTCCTAGCTTTGCTTTTAGCTCCTAGCTTTGCTTTTCTCAGCCTCTGGAGCTTGTACCTGGAGCTCTGTGAGGGTACTTAAGACAATATTGGGGGCGGGATCTACCACATAAGTGCGTTGCACTTGGGAGCAGTGACTTATTGCAGCAGCACATGTGACCTGGTCTACCAGTCTATTGTCTCCAGCTTCAGGTGTAGTCTCTCAAATGTACTCTAATTTTTATCACTGCAAGCCTTTGGGATTACTGGAATGCAGTAGACAGTGCTCTGACGTAGCCAACATATCTTGTGTATGGAACTCCATCTTCAAAAGAAACATTTGCAAAGTTAAATAATGGCAATGATTCCTGCTTCATTAGTATAATACAATCATGATCAGGAAAATAAAAAGTTTGTATATTTTCAGTGTCCTCCTTGACACTGTCACTATTCACTTGTATATTATCACTAAACTCTCCCATCTTTTGAAACCTGCAAAATAAATGATGACACAGGGTTTCAACATTGTACCTTTAAAAGTGACAATACTTGTACAACAAAGCTACTTCGTATTTCGTAAGCTTAACAACAGATAAATGCTTTCTTTAAGCTTTACATTTTATAACTCACTTGTGATACTATAAGAGTGAAGGGGTGTCCTAACACTATATATATAAATGAGATTCTCTGAGCCTTTTTAAAGTATAAAGAAGACTAGACTGAAATAAAACACAATACGTTTTAGCAAAAAATAAAAGGAAATTTAATATCCTAAAACAACAATATGACCGGTCACATAATAAAAATCACATATAATACAATGATAATGTCTACAAAAATGTTTTTGTTTAAATATAAAACAGATAAATCAATGTTATACTACAATATATATTGAAACCTGAAGGAGGTTGATCCTAAAAAAGCTGGTATTAACAGTATAAAAATTTGTAATGTGTGATACTTGAGGATTGTAATTCACATCAATTGATGCAATATATTTGGAGTCCCGTAGCTAGTTCAGTAGAACTCAATCAAAGTTCTGTGGAGTTCTGTTGGACATCCCTAATAACAATGCTGGCTCTGAAGTATGAATCATACGGTGTGCACACAGTATATATATATATATATATATATATATATATATAATGTGTGGACAGAAGGAGACAAACGGAGGTACCAGGCATCAACTATCTGTCAAATAAATGCAGTCCTGTAACTCAAGTGTTGTGCCCAGCCTCAACCTTAATTGCAACAGTGTATCAGCTGTGCAGTGTATCTATGTCTCCAAGGTTCCATGGGTGTCAGGTATACACGATCCTGTGGCTCTCCTGATATGCCCAGCTTCCACTTAAACAGCAGTAGCACGTCCAGCCATGATATAAAACATCTGAATCTCTGGGGCTCCACAGCAAGCGACAACTGTTCAACGAGTATACACAATAGGTCCAATAGTAAGCTCTCTCTTTTTCTTTGTCCTAACACTATGTCAGCATTTAACAGTGTCAAGGTGACAAGAGTTTCCATGTGATTGTTCAATGACCCCCTGAGCATGTGAGTTAGACTCATGGCTAAACACTATAAATGGCTTACTATTGTTGAAGCCGGATAATTGGCTGAGACAGGATCAGTTTAAAATTAGATCTGACCGATGCCATTTTGTGAATGGCAATGAGACGCCATTTTGCGACTGGCCGCCCAGCGCCATTTTAGTAAAACTCGCCACTATAAGTACATACGGCGATGCTATTATTTAGCGTCGTGTGATTCCCATGCAATAGAAAGAAGTTAAAAGTCCTCACCACATAAATACAGACAGTCGCTAAAACATATAAACTAATTATCCCTGCAAGACACACACCATAATGTACTCCACCAAACACATAGTCGCACAATGCTAACTTGCGTCTTTTCCCAATTTCCCAATACTTACACACTGCACACTTACATGAAAGGTTCCCTAGTATTAAAGTGTAATATTCAAGGTTTATTCAGTGATTTTTAATGTTGTGTAATAAAGGTTATTTGATATCTAAGGTTTAGTATTTAGTACATGGTAACCAGACTGTGTCTGGTGTTGTACTGATCCACTGTGTCTCCACAGATTTCCAGTATCATCGGTGGGAAGATCAGAACAGACGTCTGCAAACTATGGACGATAGAGTGTTAAAACATTAAAATGTAATCTGTAATGTTAGCAGCTTCGATTAGCATGCAGCGGGAAGAAGGACAAAAAGGGCGGTTGGAGGCTGTTTGTGTCCATATGAAATTGTCCAATAAATGATCCTGTAACAGAAACACCTTTAAGGAGAACCAATGGAATCATGCCAAACTTGCCTATTGTATTGCCAATCCCTGAAATATTATATAAGTGCGTTCTCTGACCCCAGTCTTGAGTCTTCTTGCTGTGATATTGACAGAGGTTTATAATGCTGATGCCAGTATCTGGGCCTAGAGCGCGTGCGTATATAACAACTGTACCTTGGGTCTGTATGATTTATTTGCGCTAATTGTCTTTAGATCACAGCATGTAACCATCTGTTTTTATGTTGAATAATAACTTTTTGTGCTTTGGAACCACATTCAAAGTCTGAAGGCATTTATTTATTGTGCAACACATTACGCTAAATTGCGACAATTCTAGAAAGTATAGGCAGGATTTAGGAGGTATAGACAGGATCGCAAAGAGGTTTAAATTAGGTATCGATACTATAATCAGGTAAAACCAATGCTGATGCATTTACAATAACTTGTTCTACAACATGAAAAACTTAAATTTATTTATATGTTATGTACGGGGATTCTGTTGCATCAATCCTTTATTTACATTATACAAAAGTTACAATTTATTTACATGAAGTATTCATTCCTTATAATATGTAAATTAGCCTAAAAAGGCTTTAAGCTGTTTGGACATCTGATTTCTGAATTACACTGATATACGATGTCCTAAAAAATCAACTTTTTGTCTGTATGGATTGCAATTTATCTTGAAATACTTTATAATTTTGTTTTACTTGTGCAGAATACTCAATAATACTATTGTTTCATGCAAACAAGTTTGCTCTGAATCAACACTAAATTGTCCATATATCGTATAATGATTATGATTGTGCAAACAGCCAATTCCTTCAACATTAAGACTTGCAGCATACCCTTGTAGCAATTTAGACTAAATATACTGCTTCTTTTATTAGGGACTAAAGGCAGTTTAACACTATGAGGTGGGTGGTATGCCATTCAACAAGGTGTGCAGATTAGGTATCGTTAGTGTATTACACCTGTAACCTTTTATTAATCTCTCTTAAATTATGAATTATCTTAAAGGAGGGTGATCAATCTGCATTTGGGGTGTTCCATTTAATAAGGAACAAAGGCAAGTTTCAACTGGAATGGCATTCCGTAACTACCCCTACTTTCATGTAACCTTCTGTCTATTTGGTTACTTGATCTGATCTTAGAGGGTATTGTTTAACTGGCCACACATGTTAGTTTTAAGTTTAATTCAAATGGGCAGTAGCCTTATATCTATTTTATTTTGTGCCCATAACATATCAGGGACTTTAGCAAACATCTCATTTCAGTATAGACTTTTCAGTGTTGACAATATTAATGAAATCTCTTGATGCGTGTTACTTGTAACAAAGGCTATTCTTTTGTAAATACTGTATTTGACCATCCAGGCCAGTGTCGAAAACTACAGTAGAGGTCACACATTCTGGTGAGATTAATTTGAACTAAATAACATTCTTAGTAAGCGCAGATAGATACAATATATTGTGGGACTCTATGACTGGTCATATTGAGAGGTAGATGATTCTGAGGGCTACAGTATCTTCCTATGATTGTTTGGCTATGGGTGTTCTATTCTAATACACATACACATAGGTTTACTTAGATGAGGACAACCCTTATGTTATTAATGTTACCTTCTCAATAACTGTTACATTTCAACACTTGTTGTAAACACTTCAATGCTATAATCCAACTTATTCACTGTGGGTAACATATATGTAAATAACAATAACCTAATAAGTCCTTGTACAGGGTTAAAGAAGAGGTGGACAGCATTACTTACATTGTCCTCATATTACCATAATCATACAACACTTATACATATTTATGTAGTATCACTAAAACAAATGTCAATCACTGGCCTGTGGAATGACAAAACTCAGCATACACAGATTTTTCACTGAGTTTTTTGTGAACAATGATGTCATACTTTCAAATCTTTGAATATCTCATTAACATTACATTTAAATGTCATTGAATATACACCTTAATTTATTTATCTTTTACGTTAACTACATCTTCAGCTCATTAATTCTCATATATGGATTTTAACATTTTGGCAAATCATCAGACATTTTCATTCTGAGGGTCCTTTGCATTGCAAGCTCTTCTGAACACTCACTCCCCCTCCCTTCAGATTGTCTTGAAGGGAGATTGTATGTCTGAGATCTGACAAGCATAACTTCAGCATCTGATTCAAAACCAATTTCTTTTAAAACTCTACTACAGTATTGTATGGGCGTCCCCACACATGTAGGAATAAACTGAAATATTTTAACACATTTCTGAAATCTACCTTTTGCAATTTGTACATGCACTTATCTTTACATTTAAAATCATAAACAATTTAGCAGTCTTCACAATTTAATTGAGGATGTTCACATTTCTATGTATTTTTCTTCTTCTTATTCTTATTTTTGTTATCTTTTCTGGGTTCAATAAATGATACCTTCAGTTTACAAACTGTACAGTTGTTGTTCACCAAATTTCCAAATCATCACATGCTGTACAGTCTATATCAGGCATACAGTAGCTACTTATTTTTAGCAATATTCTTTACTGAACAATTTAGACCTACTGTTCTTACAGATGTTTCTTCAAAATAATCCTTAAGGTACATACAATTAATTTTTCATGACTCTTTCTTTAAAAAGTTCTGGTTTAACACTTGTAGTTAATTCAAAGTTACTCTTTATGCAGGAGCCATGTAACTTATGTATCTGTTGTCATTTTAATTGGATCAAGTGTGATATTTCCATTCCTTCTGTTACCCCAGGACCTGACACTGTACGTATAATATCCATGGGGGTTTGACATCTGGACCAATGTTTACTGTCTGCATTTCCCATATCTGTGTGTTCTACAAACCCATCTCCTGTAGGTTTTACCAAAACTCTACTCTGTACCTGGTAGGTTTTACCAAAACTCTCACCTAGTAGGTTTACCAAAACGCTACTCAGTATGCAGTATGTTTACCAAAACTATACCCAGTATGTTTACCAAAACTATACTCTGTACTATGAGGTACTTCTATTTAGATGAAGAAACCAGACACAGATTTCTTTGTATATTTTCTGTTACAAAAGTGGGTCTCCTTAATAATTCTGGGCACACTATAACCATACCTTTGGGACGTAAATTGATTGGCAAAGTTGTTATAAACAAAACCCAAATTTTTCCTTGTATAGTCTGGAGATAATCTCCACCAATATGGCAACCTACCAACAAACAAAATGTACTTCTATGTCTATGCACTCTGGAAGTATAAAGATCACAAGATGTATCAAGGGACAACACATATGCTAATCAGGGAAACAAATTATTAGACCGTTAAACATAATAATACATTTACATTTCTCATATGTAAATCTATAAGGATTATTATCTGTATACATTTTTAAAGATTCATTGGACATGTCATTTCATAAAACAAAACCCAAAATTTAAGATTAGACAGAATCAAGATTCTGAGATACAGATTTCCATACCTTAATCCTCAGGCAGACACGGGAGTTTCCCAAAAAAGTGCAGTCCAGTTTGGGCAAAGTTACTCATCCTGGGTTTAAACTAGAATCCACTTTCCTTGTCACTCCCGACGTGTCCGCTCTCAGATCGGTGAAGGTAATCTCTGTAGGAAGCTCCAAGTGATAAATTGGAACCAATCTATTGTGATGAATCACCAGCCCAAGCTCATTAGCGTATGTCAGACTTGTATTACCAAGGCCTAAGGAGACAGAATCCACACATACACAGTCTGTTTGGTGTTCAAGGGCTGTCTGGCTATATTTTCATGTAGACAATAATTAAAAACACAGTGTTCATAAAATTGCAACATATGATTACATCTTAACACTGCAGTTTTTTTTAGCATTCTATCTGTACATGTGGGTATGTTAGGGGGGTTTAGGGATACACAGTCTTATTCATAACGTTATCTGCATGTTTATACATTCAAGGTTTTTTTGGCTCATAGCTCAGCAGAAATCAGTCTTTGTAATAATTACACATTTAAAGCTTATGAATATCTTTACAGGCTCAGATCATCCATCTTGTTACAAAATGGAGTCTTATGTGGATAACAGATTTATCAATTGTGAAAAAATAGGGAGACTCAGTTGTAAATGTAATAAAATATACATAGGGAAGACCAAAAATCATCTTAAACTATCTTAAACTAAGGATATTAGAGCATACAAGGAATATCCTACACATTTTAAAAACTCATAGTGTTCCACGGCAATGTTGTAATTTCCGACCTTGCAGGGTTTAGTTTTAAAGCTATTGAAGAAATAAAATTGGATGAAAGTAAGGGAGATATCTTTAAACAACTGTCAAAACGAGAGACTTATTGGATCTATATCTTAAATAGCCTTTTACCATATGGATTGAATGAGAACTGACATCACTCCTTTCCTGCATGACTAGTCTGAGGCAGTGGCACCATTGAGTGATGTCTGTTGTTGTATTTTTATCCCAGTCATCCTCTTAAATGGCCTCACCACGCGATTAGGGTGTGTGAATTAGATGTCATTTTTTCATTCCCATTTTCTATATATAACATATATTCCACCATCCTGTTGTTCTTGTTCATTGTAAAAAATCCAGATTGATTAGCGAATATAAATAGGGAGATATTTAGAGATGACGGGTGGAGGTTTTATCAGGGCCATTTATTGATACCATATATTAATAATACCTTGGTTGTTCTGGATTTTAGAAAAAGATTGTTTGTATCTTTTGGTTTTCTGGAAAATGTCTATTAATTACCATCAGAGCTTTCTCTGTGAGTATTGATAGATATATGTCCAATACAAATATTAGAGACAGATTATGAAGATTGTCTATATATTACTTTTATATGTATTTATTTATATGTATTTTTTAAGGAATAATGTGCCAATTTGTGTCAGAATTTTATATAATATATTTCTTGTTTTTTTCTTTCAGGAAAGATAAGATATATGTTAAAATTTAAGACAATTGTCAATTTATTATAGTTGATTGACTCCCCTTTTTTGTTATACCATGTCTTTTATCATGTTGAGTATGGTTTTTATTATTAAAGGCTGTATTCCAATTGTAATTAATGAAAAACGTGTAATTGATATTCTTTTATATATTTTTAACACTTTGCAATGTTTTTTATGGATTGTAAAATGTATTTATAAATGCTGGAAACAAAGTAGTTCAACATATGTATATTATGTATCAATTCTTAAAGCTGTGTCTAGAAAATTAGACAATAATTACAATTGTAACATCTAAGATGCAGCGAGTATAAAAAAGAGCTAATAGAAGGGTTAGCTACACCTCCTCATGAAGTCATAGATGAAATGCGTTGGGTGTGACTATCTGACGTAAGACGCGGTGACGTCTTCTGCTCCATCCAGAGGCAGCGATACCCAGGAGGTACTATGAATGTCTGTTTAAGGGCAGAGAACTGGGTGATTTGCGAGATTTTAAACCTTGATGTACGTGAGCTTTGTTATTGGTAAAGTTGTTTTGATACCTTTCCTTCGATTGCACTCTCCTCATTACCAATAAACTATACCATGTTTGATGCCTAACTCCTTTGTCTGTCAGCAATGCTGCTACCTGTTTCCAGACCTTGGAATTTGAATGATCTGCCTATATCTTTGCAAAACATATTTGTATACCTTGGTATGTTCCTTACCTATTTCAGTCTTTGACTCTCATATTTGGGTACCTTTTATCAAACTTAAATATTAATTCTAAGTTCAATTACTCAGCACATATATAATATCATAAATCCTCTCTGATATTGGAACTCAGCATGGTATTATAGAGTATAAACTCCTAATATCTACATGACAGTTTAGGTCAGCTGGCATTGTGTACATGTCTCTGCCATATCTGTCCATCATCGATACCTTGCTATTGCTCTCCTATATAACCCCAGAAGACCTAGTTTTTCCCCATACTATCTAAACAAGCAGAGAGTCCAGTGAAACAGGTAGTTATTAGAGGTGGTACCTACCCCCATCCTTACCTGCCCCTATTTTCCATCACATCTTTTCAATTTTGGTTAATTTTTATACATTTTGGTATATTTTATTATTTTGTATTATTTTAACAAATTCATTATATTAAATTATTTGTATATGTGAAGTTTTATCCTATTATCATTCCAGAAATACTGCTGTAGTAAGTAAGTGTGACTACTGTATATGCATCACTTAATATAGCTCTGGACTTCTGGATTTATGTTGCAGCCCCATATGACCACAATGGGGGTGAGTTGTAAGTGCAATTGGTGGCATTTCCATGATGTTACAATGTCTAATTGAATTGACTACCCCGTTATATTTAGAGATGAGCGGGTCTGGTTCTCCAAGAACCAGACCCCCCCGAACATTGAAATTTTGAGCTGGATCCAAGACTGGCTCGGGTTTTGTCACATGACTCGAATCTCAAAATGAGGCAAAACATAATCTTCCCACTGTCAGATTCTCGTGGGTTTTGGAATATATAAAAGTCCCTGAGATCTGCACCATTTTCACAGGGCTTTGGAGAGAGAAGCTAGCCAACATGTAGTCACTGTCAGTCATTCAGTGTGTGTGTCCAGTCGGGGTCTTGGGCTGAAATCTGCAGATTTGTTCATAAAGGGGCCTACACTGCAGTATAAAAAGGGGAGCTTCGTTCAGTGGATGCTGCAGCTATTGTGTTACTTGTCCTGTCAATTAACTGTGGCTGCTGCTGTGTTATTGGCTTGTCCATCAGGCTAGGGCTACACTCCATAAAAAGGTGCTGTGTTGTCCAGGGGGGCATTGCTTTTCCCCATTGTAAAAAAAATTAAAGTGCTTTTATTCTTTCCTTTTTTTGTGTGTGTGCATTAGCAACTTAGCTGCTCTATTATTGTTCGGTGACACTGCCACAGTTTATCATCCATGTATTTGTGACTGTGCAGGGGGTCTGCCCGCACTTGAAAGGGGTGCTTTGTTGTCCATATAGAAGGCTGTTGTCTGTGTTGTTCATTAAAGGGCTGCTGCCTCATTCAAGGGTGATCTTCCCCAGTCTAAAAAAAATATTATTTGGTGACACTGCTGGTCAGACAGCAGTGTAAGTTTGTTGATATAGATGATGATCAAATGAGAGGAGAGCAAGAAACCCATACAAGTCTTGCAGCTGCTGCCAGCAGTCATGATGATGGTGCAAGATGGTCAACATCATCTATGAAGGCTGATGCCAAAGGGCTTAAGTCAGCACATTTAAGATCAAACAAGTAATGTTTTACAGTGTTAAAGAAAAAAAATAAAAGCTAAGTTAGCAGCAGTGAAATAAAAAATTGGTAATATGCCATTTACTACACAAAGTATCAAAGGCCTTTGCCTTTATTTATGACTGGTGGTTCTGCATCTTATGATGATGTAAGCCCTTCTCCATGTAGAAGTGTCAAAAAAAATAAAATCGCTAAGGCACATGATCCAACTGTGTGCTCAGAAATATCACAGATCCCTGAGGAGTGTCCAAGTGTGTCTGCAGTTGCCATGTGTGAGCCTGAGCTTTAAAATAATGTACTTCAAAGGTATCCTCCTTGCACCATTTGTGTGCCCTCTGCAAATGTGGGGATGAGCAGCAAAAGTCAACATGGTGATGTAGAAATTGAGGATGCTTCTGTGGAATTGCACCAGGAGGATGTGGAGGATATTTATGTAGTTGTTGCTAACAAGGATGATGAGGATGTTGATCCCGACGATGTTGTTTGTGTAAACCAGGTAACAGTTGACCATGATATGAAAAAAACGTTTGTCATGCCGGGGCAAAAGACAAAAAATTCCACTTCTCTTGTGTGGAATAATTTCCACCAAAATCCGGACAACAGTTGTCATGCCATCTGTAAAGTTTGCAAAGCAAGAGTGAGTAGAGGTAAGGACCTTAGCCATCTAGGAACCTCCTCCCTGTTATGTCATTTGCAGTGCATAAAAAAAAAGTGTTTGCAAAATTCAGAAACTTTGGCTAAAAACGTAACAATCAATCCAGAGTCACCTAGCTGATCCCTTCTCTCTGTTAGAGAGTCTCCACCACCAACACTTGCATCATCAATATCCTCAATCATAATTGGAAATTGTCCTGCTGCATCCAAATTCATAAGCATGACTGACTTCTTTCCTATCCGTGATTCCTCATAAGGATACTTGAGTGATATGTCTGTTGCTTGCTGCTGCTCCTGCTGCTGGGGGTGGATCTTCATCCCAGAAAGGGACCAAGAAGACTACTACTAGTAGTTTTAAAAAAAAACAATTGACTATTAAACAATCCTTTGATAGAGGAAGTAAGTATAACAGCTATAACCGAGTTTCACAGGGGATCACTGACTCCATGATGGCTGTGCTAGTATTAGATGGTGAAATAATAGAAAATGAGGATGACAGTGTGGAGGAAGTGCAAAAGGAGGATGAGGGGAAAATTTGTGTCCTGGCACTAATGAGCATGTTGATGATGAGGATGTTTTTGTGTAAATCAGCAACCAGTGGCAGCAGTTCTTGATTGTGATAAAAAGAAATACAGAAAAGCCACATCTTGGGTGTGGAATTATTTTAATCTAAATTCTGACAACAGTTGTAAAGACATCTGTACCATTTGTAAAGCCAAAGTTAGCAGAAAATGGGATATTAACAATCTAGGCACCTCCTCCCTGTTACATGATTTGCAATGAGTTCATGCAATTTGTTTAACAAAATTATAATAATTTGTAAATTAATAACAAGCAGTCCAGTATCAGCTACCAGCAGTTTGGACCAGCACATGAAATCTCCACCACCAACACCCTCATCATCAACCTTCTTCTTAATGTTGGAGGTAGTCATTCCAAAAAATGTTTTGTGGGGCCCAATCAAACCAAATATTTCTGCTACAAAAGTGTTAGTCCTTGTCGATAAAGTGCTTGGTTTGTTAAACTGTGCATGTTCTTTTTAATCTCCTACATACTGAAAGTGTGTATGGGAGGGCCCAAGGACAATTCCATCTTGCAACTCTTTTCTTTACATTTTGCACAATTTGGGGCATTGCCGACTGTCATTATTATAGTTTATCAAACTGCTATCCTGTCTGTAACTGCTGTGTGGTATGTTTCATAGATGTCATTATTATAGTTTATTAAACTGCCATCCTGTGTGTCACTGCTGTGTGGTATGTTTCATATATGTCCAATTTTTTTTTAAAACTGCTGTGTGTTTGTGCCACTATTCTGTTGCTTACTTTAGCTTGGCAGCTCACTGCAGCCTTTGGCCTATATTGGTGAAAAATAGTGAAATCAATATTGTGAGCTGTGAGGTGGTTAAAAATGTCTGGAAATGCCTGAAAATGAATGTTATTAAGGTTGATAATACTGTAGGAATAAAAAATGGCCCAAATTATGTTGTTTTAGCTGTTTATATCATTTTCTGTTTACATTTCTCACAGCATGATACATTTATTTAAAAATTAGTTTTGCATAAGTAATGTTTGCTTCTGCATTAGCTATGTCTTAGGGGTATTATTTATATGTTACATCACAATAAAACATAGCAGGCAGATTCAAAAAAGAGTAATGGGCTACTGCAGAGTTGTTTGCAAAATGAGGGTAAGTTAATCTTGGGAAAAATAGCATATTTACACACAAAGTTTATGAGATGTGTATGTAATTTATAGATGTGTCACCCCCCCCTTACCTTCTTGTGTTGGCAGATTTTGTGCCTGGCTTATACTAGGTAATCATTCTGTTTTTATAGAGATGAAAGTTTAGGATTCTAAGATATCCCAAAGTACTGAATTTGGGGTTTCAGTGTAGAACTGAGTCACAGTATGTGTCCTTCCCCAAAATTTGGTTCCCAAAATAAGACAAAACATCCCACTCATGTGTTTTGGTTTTGAATCTGTATTTTATTTATTTTTGCAAAAAAATAATAAAACAGGTAAAGTCATATAATTTGGGCCTGTTTTGGTTCCTGATGTATTATAAACATCAAGAACATTAATTTTCAGTCATTTTTAGTAAATTTTGACTTCACAGCTCACAAAATTGTTTTTATCCAGTTTTGGTCAAAAGGTTGCACCAAGTTAGCCAGTTGTCTTAGGTAAGCCACGGCAGTGGGCGGAAAAACATGTGTCAGTTCAACTTCAAACATGGCACATCTAGGAAACAGAGTTGGACTGCAGTGACACACAGGATGACAGTTTAATAAACTAAATAGCCCCATAGAAAGTTGAATCCAAGAATGTTTTCATTAATAAAGAACTATATCAGAGGCTAGAGGGAGATGGATTATGCATGTAGTGGAAAACAGTAAAAAAGGAAGGATGGATTGATTTGTCAGTTAACTTAATTCAATTGTTTGATTCTGAAAATAACAATTTATCATTGGGGCATTGGAGATGTTTTTTCTTTAATATACTAACATTTTTATTATTGCTTTAATCTATTAACTGTTAATAAATAAATAAATGAATTACTAATAAAAATATATCTAACTTTAAAAGCATAGGATTCCTGACAAGGCTTATGATGACAGGGTGGCCCACCGCATTATACGGGCATACTCTACCCTCAAAGTTTTGCCACTGGCAGGGACACTGCAACACATAGCCAGGTGACTTATTCAGCCACCGATTGCCTAAAACAAGGATTATAGCCGCTGGGACTGTGAGTAAATAAAATATTTAGTATGTATCCATATGTTAGTTTTTATTGCTGTTTAATTAAATCTAATTTTTGACATCTTGACTATATTATGTTGTATAGATGACCATACCAGAGAGTTATTAGCATATTGTTTATTATAATCTCATGCTATGAGACAGTTAAATATTTTTTGATACATTATTTTTATTCCCACATATATTATTGCACCTAGAGAGGGTTAAGTATAAGTGGATGTGCAGATTGTTTAGTATTATTTTTTAGCTGTTATTTGATCCTGGCACTTGTGGACCAACAAATGCCAGCATGCCCAGACATCAATGGGCCACTGGCACCTGTAGTCCACCTATAATGAAAATATTAAAATTACAACAGTACACATGCATTGAAGGTTGAGGTCTTTTATTAAAAAAACCCACCAATAACGAACTTACTAGGGATATGAAGGCTTGGATCAGTTTGGCTTTTCCCACCAAATTCTGATTTTTCTGCTAAAAATTAGGTCTCCGAAAGAGGAAAAATGTTATGGACAAACATCATCTTTCCTGGACTTTGGTCCAGGAATGATGATGTTTGTCCATGAAAGATGACGTTTTGCCTGTCTCTAAGACCGATTTCTGGCAGGAAAAATCCAAACTTGGTGGGAAAAATCAAACTAATCAGAGCCAGCACATCCCTAGTACTCACCAAATCCTTTGGTATACTCCTCTTTGATCCATGAAGACATTCATTGGTCTTCTTTTTCTATTGTCTATTATCCAGTGACATGCAGTGAGTTAAATGGCTGTGGAGGCACTGGATAGTATAAGAGCCAGATACATATATGAACCCGAGGGTACATGTGGGCATTATACAAAGGTACAGAAGTACTGTATATATTGCTGGAAATTTGGTGTATTTTTATGAGTGTTGTGTGCAAAATATAGACAGGGGAGGCAGTGCCTAACCTGTCATACACTTTTTTCTCCAATTTTTTTTTCTACAAAAATAATTAAAATAATACAGAGAAGATATTTATAACATTTTGTATAACTTTTCTTGTAATTTCTATAGTCAAAACTTTGGAGTATACATAAGTATGACAGGAAAGGCTCTGCAAACCTACCTCACCTGCCTGCACATCACTGCTATTATCCATAGATTGTATTACAGGTGCCAGTAGGTCCATTAAGGTCCATGCATGCTAATACTTCTACAGTCATGCCCAGCCAACCTTGCTGGGACCTGTAGTTTCATTAATATATTATCTCTGTACCCAAAACATCCAGATTGGTTGTCCATAGGGTGGGGAAGCCTTTTTAGGGGGATTCCAGCCACCAAATTGGTGACTATATACTATACCATGTTTGACTCCTAACTCCTGCACCTGTCAGCAATGCTGCTACCTTTTTCCAGACCTTGGAATGAGCATGACCTGCCTATATCTTTGCAAAGCATATTTGATACTTGTTACCAGACCTTGGATTGAACCTAACTTGCTTCTTTTTTTGACCATCATATTTGGGTACCTTTTATCAAACTTACATATTAATTATTAGAGATGTGCTCCTACCCTCATGTTTTGGTTTTTGGATCTGAATCTGGCTTTGGATTTTTTTTCTTGGTGTTTTGTTTTTTGGTTTTGGTTTTGGATCTGGATTTTTTCTTAAAATATCATAAAGAAAGCTAAAATCACTTAAAATGGGCCTGTTTTTGTTCCCACAGTATTATTAACCTCAATAACATTTATTTACAGTAATTTCCAATCAATTTTGACTACCTCAGAATATTATTTTTTTTCATCTAGTTAAGGCCAAAAGGTTGCATCCAGCTAGCTGGCTGACTAAGCACAGCGGGCAGCTTCCAATTTCCAACATGGATACAGTATGTTATACAGTGTGGGTTAGATACACCAATAGTGCACTTACTGTGACAGCAGTGTCGGCAGAGCAGGGTTGCTGACGGTGTCCCCAGTACATGGAATGGCAGTGTTGCTGCTGTGTCCTCAGTGCAGGGTACCGGCGGTGTCAGCAGAGTGGGGGTGCCAGCGGTGTCTTCAGTGCAGGTTTGCTGGCTGTGTTGGTAGTGCAGGGATTCTGACAGTGTCCTCAGTAAATGGGATGGCAGTGCTGTGGTGCTGGCAGTGTCCTCAGTGAAGGGTACCAGCAGTGTCGGCAGTGCGGGGGTGCAAGCAGTGTCTTTAGTGCAGGTTTGCTGGCTGTGTCGGCAGTGCGGGGGATGCTGACAGTGTCCTCAATAAATGGAATGGCAGTGCTGTGGTCCTGGCAGTGTCATCAGCACAGGGTACCGGCAGTGTCAGGAGAGCAGCGATGCAAGAATTGTCTTCATGCAGGTTTGCTGGCTGTATAGGCAGTGTGGGGGTTGCTGACAGTGTCCTCAGTACATGGAAAGGCAGTGTGGGAGTGCAGGTAGTGTCCTCAGTGCAGGGTACTGGCGGTGTTGGCAGACCGGGGGTGCCAGCAGTGACCTCAGTGCAGGTTTGCTGACTGTGTTGGCAGTGCAGGGGTTTTCCCAATGCTGGGTTCTGGCGGTGTCGGCAGCATGGGGGAGCTAGAGGTGTCAGCAGCGGGGCTGCCAGCGGTGTCAGCAGTGGGGGTGCCAACAGCAGATGTGTCAGCAGCGGGGAGTGCTGGCAGCAGGTGTTTCAGCAGCAGGGGGTGCTGGCCATGGGAACCAGCACCATCTACTTTTTCCCTGCATTCAATGGGTTTAACGCTGATTGGCTGAGAGCCGTGGCAGACGGCTCTGTCAGGCAATCAGCACTTTGCCCATTAAAGTCAAAGGGATTTTTAAAATTGGCCACTCGAGGCAAAACCTCGAGATCTGACAGAGGATCATGAGGTTTTGCCTCAATTAGGGATCTGGGACAGGAGAAGAGATCCGAGGGGCGCCTCAGATTGCCCCCGATCCCCGAAGTTCGGGGGAACCATACCCGCTCATCTCTATTAATTATAAGTTAATTTAGTGAGCACATATATAATATCATAAAGCCTCTCTGGTATTAGAAACCAGCATTTGGTCATTTGGTATTAAAGAGTATAAACTCTACTATCTACTTGACAGATTAGGTCAGACGGAATTGTTTTCATCCCTCTGCCAGTCAGTGGCGTAAGTTCATACCAGAACCCAGAGGTAATGTATGGTGTATATATATCTATCTCATATCTATCTATCTATTACATATGCACAAAAACACTAATATAAAATAGCCTTAAGTGGGGTGAATATATTGTGGGCAATGGAGGAGGTGCCCCTTCAGTGCTGGAGTCCGGTGGCAGGCACCTCCTTTGTCACCATAGTTTTGCCCCTTAAGTACACACTATGCAATCCATTGCACAAGATATCATTCTCACACAGATCGGAATGATATATCATGCGGATCACTTATTGTGCATGCCCAATAGTGCATGCCCAGGGCTTGTTCATAACATCGTCCCATCTTGTTTGGGGCAGCACAGCATTTGGGAAGAAGTGATGAACAACACCATGCTGCAAAATGCAGCATTGAACTACACATCATGCCGTTGTCCACTGCTTTGCCTAACAATTATGGATGGTGCAATGTATTGTACCGTGGCTGGGTACACACATCGTGTGCTGTGTACCTAAGTACTATCCAGGAAGGGTACTGCTGTAATCATATACAGTTACACATTTAAAAATCATAAAGTAGTTTTCATCCAAACAGAACTAGAAACATGGGGATCTCTAAATTATAAAATTGGCTACTACCGCTGTTATATTTATTTCCAATGGGTCTATGAAGTTGTGCAAAAGCTATAGCAATAACACAGAAAGAATGATCCAGCACATACCACAACAGAGATGTGACTTTTTGTGGCACTAGAAGCAATTCTTATATACAGAAGAGCAGAAACAGCTGTTGGCTAAAATGAGGTCGGTACTAAAATACTCTTGATACAAAAAAAAAAATAGTACTAAAAATACCTTAATACCCATAACAGTTGTGCCATGGGCTGTCAGTATCTATGATAATAGTAGGGGAAAGGTTAGGGCACAGAGCGCAGCACGGCTGCTACAGACCATATTGTAGAACTCTGTTATAGATGGACAATTTTGTGGTTGTCTTCGCACCAGTCCACCTCAGAGCTGTCCACCTGGAGCTGGTCTCATATTCTCAGAGACACCATGGCAGAGTGCAGGCTAATGGTCACTGATGGGCAGCACAGGCTAAGAGGAGGCAGGTGACCAGGGACTGCAGGTGTCCTGAGCGTGTGCCCTTGTAGCAGGGGCAGCAGATACAGAGCAATGCAGCAGGTGACTCCAGGTCAGCACTTATTCCCTCACCGATGTAACCACAGCAGCGAACCGCATCAACACAGCATGGAGGCAACAGCAGCCTGGAAGTGCCTGCTATCAGCCGGGGAGAGGAAATCTTTGAGCCGCCCCCCTGCAGGGTAAGTGGTGGGTGTCTTGGAGCCCCAGGCCTGCTCCTCAGTTGGGTAGGCTTAGGCGGGTCACGGCGGTCACATGCTATGTGACATTTGCGACCATAGAGCGCCACTCTGGCAGTAGCACTGCAGCAGGTCTTGAAGAACGAATGCCGCTGCTGATTGGCACTCTGATGCTCTTCTGTTTCTTAGCAGCAGGTGGCCCCGGAATGGCTGGGTGACAATAGAGCCATGTGCCCCCTTCAGGGCTGGCGCCTGGTGGAAAATTACTCCATTGTCTCCGGGAGTTCCGCCACTGCTTCAGGATCTGTCCATTCTCCTGGTATTACTCTCCTATATAACCCTAGCAGACCTCATTTTCCTCACACTATCTGAATAAGCAGAGTGTCTAGTAAAACATGCAGTTATTAGAGGGGACACCTACCCCCATTCTTACCTACCCCTATTTTCCATCACCTCTTTTCAATTGTCAATTATTTTGATAAATGTTTGATATATGTTATTGTTTTGTATTATTTTAACTAATTAGTAATTTTAAATTATTTGTATATGTTTGGAGTTTTATCCTATAATTATTCCAAAAACACTGCTGTGCCATGAGTAAGTGTGGCTACAGTATATGCATCACTTATTATAGCTCTGGACTTGTGGATTTTTGTTGCAGCCCCATATGGCCACAAGAGGGGAGTTGTAAGTGTAGTTGGCACCATTTCCATGATGTTACAATGGCAACTTCCCCCTTGTGTCTAATTGAATTGACTACCCCATTATAATTAGAGATGAGCGGGTCCGGTTCTGCGAGAACTGGACCCCCCCGAACATTGCAATGAGTCAGATCCAAGACCGGTTTGGGTTTTCTCATGTGACTCGAATCTCAAAACGAGGCAAAACATCATCTTCCCACTGTCAAAATCTCGTGGGTTTTGGATTATATAAAGGTTCCCGTGATCGGCATCATTTTCACACCGACTGTGGAGCGAGAAAGCTAGCAGACATGTAGTCACAGTTGTCACTCAGTGTGTGTTTCCAGTTGGGGTCTTTTGGCTGAAGGCTGCTGCTGATTTGTCCATAAAGGGGCCTAGGCTGCATTATATAAAGGTGGGCTTCCTTCAGTGGGTGCTACAGAGGTTGTGTTACTTGTCCTGTCAATTAACTTGTGCTGCTGCTGTGTTGTTGGCTTGTCCATCAGGGTAGGGTTCCACTCCATAAAGGGGTGCTGTGTTGTCAAGGGGGTGCTTTTCCCCAGTGTAAAAAAAATAAAAGTGCTTTTTATCTTTCTTTATGGAAGCTTTTGCCCCTGCTACATGGGAGGTTTTTGTCCTCCCTGAGCTCGTCTTAGGACACCTGAGTTATGGTTTGACTGGTGTACTGCATTAACAACTTAGCTGCGCTATTATTGTTGATTGACACTGCCGCAGTTTATCGTCTACATATTTGTGACTCTGCAGGTGGTCTGTCCGCATTTGCCGGGGTGCTTTGTTGACCGTAAAAAAGCGTTATTCAACAAGGGGCTGCTGCCTCTTTCAGGGGTGCTCTTCCCTATTGTTAAAAAAATAAAAGTGAAATAAAATTAATATTATCAATCCACAAAAAATTAAATATATTAATATATATATATACATATATATATATATATATATATATATATATATATATATATTAGGGATGTGCAGGCTCGGATAGGTTCGAGTTTGCACGTGGAGTATATATACAAGGTCCAAATAAATGGAATGGGCACTCACCAGTCAGATGAGAAGGAATTTTAATATCTTACATAGTATCAAAAAGTAGTCGACGTTTCGGTCCAATAGACCTTTGTCAAGACAAGAATTACAGCAGTGTGTCACACACCATAAGTCACCACGTGTGTGACATGCTGCTGTAATTCTTGTCTTGACAAAGGTCTATTGGACCAAAACGTCGACTACTTTTTGGTACTTTGTAAGATATTAAAATTCCTTCTCAACTGACTGGTGAGTGCCCATTCCATTTATTTGTGCCATTTATAATATATATAATTTTTTTTTTTTTTTATGTGTGTGTGCATTAGAAACTTAGCTGTGCTATTATTGTTTGGTGACACTGCCAGCAAGACCACAGTCTGAACTCGGCATGGTTGCTTTGTTGTCCATAAAGAAGGGGAGCTGTCTGTGCTGTCTCATTCCAGTGTAATAAAATATTGTTCGTTGAAACTGCTGGTCAGACCGCATTGTAAGTTTATAGACATGGAGGATGATCAAATGAGTGGAGAGAAGGAACCACATACAAGTCTTGCAGCTGCTGCCAGCGGTCATAATGATGATGCAAGGCCGTCAACATCATCTAAGAATTCAAATGCCCAAGGGCTTAAGACAAGGCATTTAAAATCAAACAAGCAATGTTTTACAGTGTTAAAGAAAAAAAAATAAAAGCTAAGTTAGCAGCAGTGAAACAAAAAATTGGCAATATGCCATTTACTACACAAAGTACCAAGGAAAGAATAAGGCCTTGGCTTTTATGACTGGTGGTTCTACATCTTATGATGATGTAAGCCCTTCTCCATGTAGAAGTGTCAAAAATATTTAAATTGCTAAGGCACATGAACCAACTGTGTGCTCAGAAAAGTCACAGATCCCAGAGGAGAGTCCAAATGTGTCTGCAGTTGCCATGTGTGAGCCTGACATTTCTAATACTGTACTTGAAGATTTGTGTGCCCTCTGCAATGTGGGGATGAGCAGCAAAAGTCAACATGGTGATGTAGAAATCGAGGATGCTTCTGTGGAATTGCGCCAGGAGGATGAGGAGAATTGGCGCTAAAAAGGATGATGAGGATGTTGATGATGAGGATGTTGATGCTGATTATGTTTGTGTAAATCAGGTAACAGTTGTTGTCCATCTTATGATAAAGCTCTTTGTCATGCCAAAGCAAAAGACAAACAAAAATTTCCACCAAAATCTGCATAACAGTTGTCATGCCATCTGTAATATTTGCCAAACAAGAGTGAGTAGTGGTAAGGACCTTAACCATCTAGGAACCTCCTCCCTGTTACGTTACTTGCAGTGCATTGACAAAATTCCAAAGTGTTTACAAAATTCAGAAACTTTGGGTGAAAACAAAACAATCAATCCAGCATCTCCTAGCTGTTCCCTGTTCTCTGTTAGATCTAAGCACCTACAATCTCCACCATTAACACCTGCATCATCAACATCCTCAGTTGTGATCAGAAGTAGCCCTGCTGCATCCAAATTCATAAGCATGACTGACTCCTCTCCTATCCATGATTCCTCAGAAGGATACTTGAGTGCTACACCTGCTGATGCTGCTGGGGGCGGATCTTCAACCCAGAATGTGACCAAGAAGACTACTATTAGTAGTAATAAAAAAAAACAAATGACTATTAAACAATCCCTTGAGATAGGAATTAAGTATAACAGTTGTCACCAAATTGCACAACGGATCACTGACGCCATGACTGCTGTGCTAGTATTAGATGGTGAAATAATAGAAAATGAGGATGACAGTGTGGAGGAAGTGCAAAAGGAGGATGAGGGGAAAATTTGTGTCCTGGCACTAATGAGCATGTTGATGATGAGGATGGTTTTGCGTAAATCAGCCACCAGTGGCAGCAGTTCTTGATTGTGAAAAAAAGAAATACAGAAAAGCCACATCTTGGGTGTGGAATTATTTTAATCTAAATTCTGACAACAGTTGTAAAGACATCTGTACCATTTGTAAAGCAATAGTTAGCAGAGGAAGGGATATTAACAATCTAGGCACCTTCTCCCTGTTACATCAATTGCAGTGAGTTCATGCAATTTGTTTAACAAAATTATAATAATTTGTAAATTAATAACAAGCAGTCCAGTATTAGTTACCAGCAGTTTGGACCAGCACATGCAATCTCCACCACCAACACCCTCATCATCAACCTTCTTCTTAATGTTGGAGGTAGTCATTCCAAAAAATGTTTTGTGGGGCCCAAACAAACCAAAGATTTCTGCTAATACTGTAAGAATAAACACAGGCCCAAATTATGTGGTTTTGGCTGTTTATATATTTTTTTTACATTTGTCATTTATATTCTGGGTTGCAGCCAGGGGTGTATTAAGAGGGAAGGGGGCCTGTGCTTACTCCCCATCTAGGGCCTCTTCCTCTTTCCCTGGCTGCTGTAAGTGATCTGACAGCATCACTAGACTCTGGGCACTAGACTGTGCACAGTGGCCCTGATTCAGAGTAGGACGCTCTAACAGAACGCTCGCTCTGAATCAGGGCCGGTCTTTTATTTTTAGAACGGCCTCCTGGCTGTGTGCATAGCTGTGGGTGGCCAGGAAGATGGTTGCGATGGTCAAGATCATCGCGACCATCGGGCTTGCGACGAGACCCTTGTGGTAGGGTCTCGTTGCCGCAAGCCCCAGAGAGATTGCGGCTCTAACAAAGCCAAAATCTCTCCCACTGACATAATTCGTGATGTCAGTGGGGCCGCCCCCAAATGGAGGTGTTCACATGGGAATGCCTCAGTTTAGGCAGCCACTCCATCTGTCCGCCCACCAAAGGGGCCGAGCTGTCACTCAACATCGACAGCTCGCCCCCTTTGTTGCAAGACCCAGAGTGATGGAGTGCCCAAAGCTATCCGGGTCTCGCACATGCGCACTGGCCCACCATTGACCCGGTTGCGAGCGCACAATGCTTGCTACCGGGTCTGAATCAGGCCCAGAGTCCACTGTGCATGCACAGGTCACCGGGAAAATGTGCAGGGGATGGGGGATCACTTTGAACTTTGCTAATGCAAATGGATAAAAATGATTAGTGGTGTAAAGATGCACTTTAAGCTTTCAATTAAAGAATATTCTGAAACTTGCAGCATTGTGTATTCCTGCCTGTTAAATTGCTACTACATGCGCTGAGTTGCAAGTCATGGACAACAAGTGTCACTCATCAAGTCATAGACAACAGGTGTAACTCATCAAGTCATAGACAACAGGTGTCACTCATCTTGATGGTAACCTCCATGAGTTAGTGGGTAAAGTGAATGCTTAACACAGCTGTCACCTGGGGTTCGATTCCCATTAAGTCCAGGGACATTGAGCAATGTAATTTTGTTATCAATATTATTTTATCAACAGTATATATTTTTAAAATGTAACCTTTGCACTGCATTTCAAACATTTAGCAATCAAGACACACTAAGGAGTAAATTTACTAAAATTCGAATGTGGTCGAGATTGCAATCTCAAGTGAGTTTATGGAGGTTTTTCATCTTGCAAATCTACTAAAGACAAACTCGAGTGAGTTTGGGAGAGATTTCTCATTTTTCACTGAAAAACTCGGGTGAGTTTGCAAACTCGATTAAACTCACCATCGGCCAGATTCTGAAGTACTTTTCATGAAAAAGATACAACTCAAGAATTTACTAAGAAACAAGATTACAATCTCGGGTTTAATTTATGACGCTTAAGTATGATGGCTTCCGTGTGTTTGCATAATTTGTTAGCCACCTATAGATTCCTTCTTCATTAATAACTCTTAATATCCAATAAAATAAAGACGCTACACACCATAGCTGGTAGGAAGAAGTTCCACATTTTATTTATCACTTCCATTAAGTTGGTGGCCTAGGAAAAAGCAATTGCAAACTGTGCTACTCAATTTTGGTCAACCAAGTGGGTAATCCGACCCACAGGTCAAGTTCTTTCCATCCCACTACATGGCCTGAAAATACATGTGTTTGAAAATTCCAAATGTTTTACTATGGGTTGAAGGAAGAGAATATGTTACAAAAAGGGCGAGGGAGGAGAATAAGTTACTGCAGGGCTTAGGGAGGGAAATGCCAAATGTGTTACTATGGGGTGAAGGAAGAGAATGTGTTACAAAAAGGGCAAGGGAGGAGAATATGTTACTGCAGGGCTGAGCGGGGGTAATGTGTTACTACAGAGGTGAGGTAGGGGAATATGTTACTCCAGAGGTGAGGTAGGGGAATATGTTACTCCGGAAGTGAGGAAGAGGAATAAGTTACTACAGTTGTGAGTGAGGGTAATGTGTTACTATAGCAGGGATGCATTAATATAGAGGTGAAGGATTAATGTGTTATTGGTGTGGTGAGATGGAAATGGAAACAGTAAATATATAAGGTCTACCCAGGTGAAACCAGGTACATCAGATAGTTTTGTATAAAAACTTAAGTAAATTAATGGTCTATGATTCCTGAGAGAAGAATACAGTAGCAGCCTAATCACAAAACACCAATGGCCTGTTTCAACTTGGATCGCAGGTCTGCAGTCGAACGCAACTGATCAATATTTTCAGTCTGTGCATGCATATGCCCCACAGTGTGCGTGCATGAACCGGCTGCTGTGATTGGGTTTGTGAGTGCAATGACTACGCAGACCCATTGCAGAGTGATTGACATGAAGTGCCATTTGTGGGAGGTTATGGGGGGGTGGTTGGGGAAACGCAGGCGTGTCAGTCCATGTAAATGTCATAACAGGGGCATGCAAAATTAAGCCCAGTGATGACATATGCAGCCAGAGCACTTCATGGTGACAGGAAGCTTTTCTGGTTGTGAGGCATGTCGAGCTCAACCACAACTATGGGTCCGATATTTCTCAATGTTACCAATGTTTCACTGACTTGCAGATGTATGTAATGGGAAGTGGGCTTCTAATAGGCATCTTGGTATAGTGCTGCAATCGCTGTGCGATCCCATTCATTTGCATATTTTTGCAATGTGCAGGTGCATGCAAATGCAGACCTGCATTTCAAGCTGAATCAGGCACCAAATTCAATGCTTAAAATATTTTAAAGAAATACAGTGCAAGTATTTTCTCTCCTCCATTTCTCTTGTTTTTCTTTTCTATCTTTTATTTGGCAAAAAGTGAAGACACAGATGATACTGTAGCTGAACATAAACAACTGACAAAGGACATGCTTATTGCACAATGTGTGAATAAAGGAATTTCCAGTGATGGCAAAACCAACAATCAAATGATCCAAGCGCCTCTTGGGGGCAAATCAAAGCTCAGATGCAAGAGGGTGCCAGCTAGACACCAGCTCTGCTCTTGAGAATTATTTGGCATTGGACTTTAGTACAAATACCCTTCAGCTTTCAGAAGCCTCTAATAGTTCATATGAGGATTCTACCTTAAACATGTATATAAAAAGTACACTCACACATATGGGAGATACAGACAATGTAACAAAGATCCAACAGTTACAATAGTTTCAAGCAAAAAGTCAAAGCTGCATAATATCAAGATGTAGGAGAGCCTGCAAAATGCACAGCTGTACAGGAGGCTGCAGAACATCTAAATGTATGGGAGGCTGCAGAACCAGAGGTTGTATTATGCAGGCAGGGCTGGCAACATAAGTCATGGGGCTCTCCCTCCACATTGCCTGCTGCCGGCTCTCCACCCTGGCAGTGTACACAGCATATTTGACCATAGTAAGGATGGGAAACTCACAACACCTGGCAGTAACAGATCCAAACCAGCGATGTCAGATCTCAGGGGGTGCTCAAGTCTGGCGGCACTATATCCCTGTGTGAACCTTGGGCTCAACTAAACCTTGGGGCCCAGGACAGGAGTATCCTTTTAAGGATACTGGATTTCAACCTCTATACACACCTACCTATACCTTCTAAACCCTGCCTATAAACCTCTAAAATTGATGCTATTTGCGTACGCAGTCAAACAGTAAAATAAAGACTTTAGACCTTGAACATGTGTTCCAAAGCACAAAGTATTATTCAAGCAAATTGCAGTCAGTTACACGCTGTGATCTAAGTACAATTTAGTGCAAAAAATTATACAGACCCAAGATACAGTCTTAAATACGCACGCGCTCTGGACCAGATACCGGCATCAGCAAGAAACCTCCGTCAGTCAGCAATCAGCAAGAAGACTAGAAACCCAGGGTCAGAGCACACATATTTATAGCCCCCCAGAAATAGACAACACAATAGTGGAGTTTGTTGCTGATCCCATTGGTTCCCAGTGTGGGTGCATTTATTACAGGGCATTTAACAGGTTGATTCAAATGGTCACTGTCCAGCCTCCAACAGCTGGTTGCCTTCATTTTCCCACCTCATGCAAACCTAGACTGTTGGTTTTACAAAGTACATTTTGGTTCTTTATGTCTTTACGGTCCATAAGTTGCGAAGGCATGTTCCGATCTTCACACCGATGATACCGGAAGGCTGTGGATAAAGTGCAGATCAGTATAATATCGAACATGGCTTACTTATCACGTATTAAACCTTAGATACCAAAATAGTCTTTATTTCACAGCATTTGTAATAAATGAATAAAACTTGGATCTTTTACTTTATAGCTATGGAACCTTTTGTGTAAGTGTGCATTATGTTAGTATTAGGGATATGGGAAAAGATGTTAGTTAGGTTTATCTGATTTGGGGCAGATGTGCATGCATGCAGCTAATAAACAGCATTCGCATGCAGGATATTGTGCATTTGCTACTGTGCGTAATGTGCGGTGTTTATGCATGAGATTCTATTTATGATGGATTTAACATTATATATATATATATATATATATATATACACACATATCTCATTCCTTACTAACAGTTTCAAACTGCAATGCAAATGTGTTATGGGCAGTGAGTTTCACTTCTCAAACAAGGTGGAGACCCCCAGGTGTGAAGCTGGGGCCATTCTGTCTGGGAGTGAGACTAAAACCTGTTTAGGATTCAGACAAATTCAATTGTGTAGATCAATGTCTGGGTTATATTACAATTGCCACAACTATACTTGTCTATATACAGGGATTCCCAATTTGTATGTAAAACACTTGCAGTATTCTGGTGTATTGTCTATTCTATTTACTTTTCTCAGGAGGCTGTTTTCCTAGTTGTTTTGGTATTTCTCTATACAAGGTTGTCCCCAGAATGGGCCTGTCATGGCTTCTAAAAAGATTATCAAAAACATTGCCATCTGTACTGATTCTTATTTCTAAAATGGAGTCTAGCTGCCATTCGCAAGATGGCATCCCACATGCTAATTTTTATGCTGATTCCGTCTCAGCCACTAATCCAGCTTCGAAACTTTGTATCCCCTGTCGCTGGGCCTGAATGCAGGTACAAGCTAGAGATAACTAAAATTCACAGCCAGTCTTGATGCAGAGACTCAAATATCAGAAGACCACATCCAGAGCAGTTCCCTATCCAGGGAGAATCTGAGGATTTGGGCCCCCCTTAACCGCCCTACTTTAGACAGTATGCACCAACCCATAGTCAGTGGACATACTATGCAACTCCTGGACTGAAAGATAAAGCTCTGGAGGTCTTTGCAGACTGTCTCCCATAAATGAATGGAGATTATGCAGCTACTGTATCAAGAAAGCTTTGATGCAGTAATTTAATTTCCCCCTTAGAGGCTCACAGGTAAACATTCAGAGTGTTAAACCGCAATGCCACTGATATCTATTCTGGACTTGTAGGCTAATTGTCCACTGTTTTCATCAGTGGATTGAGGGATTAAGAGTACTGACTATGATAGACTCATAGATTTAATTATTCAAGAGCAGTTTTTCATGCTATGCCCAGCTGATGTGGAATAGTGGGTTTTGGATTGTGACCCTAAATCATCCACGGAGGCAGCCAACATGGAAGACAAGTACACCATCACTAGGGCTCCTGCAACAAAATGAGTAATCTACCTAGAATGAATGAGTAATTTGCCTAGAATGATTGAGTAATCTGCCTAGAATGAAAGGTGACCTGGGGAACACCCCCATTTTCCCCCTGCATTTGCACCTGCTGTTTCTTCACACTTTAGAAGAGTGGGGGTAAAGCTTGTTATGGGAGATATCTACAAGGTCTCATACTTGCCACAAAATGGGGCAACTCAAGATCACCTGTCCAGAGAGGATGAAAACTTCTCCCTCTTTTGTGGGGGTACCTACCATTATATATTTTTACTGCTGCCCTGTATGTTGAAAGACCTCAAAAGCACACCAGGGACAACCTGCAGTTAGTCGCTATGGATGACCAGGTAACCATGGGTTTGAGAGATACAGAGGCAGATGTTACTTTTGTGCATTTTGCACTAGTGGATCTTGAGTACCTTATCCAGGGAAATGTGATTTCCATAATAGGAGTGGGTGAATTGCATCCAACCTTGCCAATGGCAAGGGTTTACCTGGACTGGGTATCAGGGAGAGGTGTGCAAGAAGTTTGTGTTTTGAATAATCTCTCTACAAATGTGTTATTGATTTAGGGAGAATTCTTTCTGAGTATATAATTGATTGTGATGTAATTCATGATGCTGTGGAGTAAACTTACCCTGTTTCTTCACAGGTACCCCAGTCTTATCATGGAAAAATATATTCAACTGTATCTAATGATGATGTTGTTTTTTTCTGTTGTTGTGGAGAATAATCATGTTGGTTCACAAGGGACTTTATGGGGAAAAATAGTGTGTAAATGTATCTGACATAGTAATGTATAGGATGTCTGTATTTGATAATGACGGCTATAGCTTCCCTGTTCTCACTATGATTAGCCGACAGTAAGCAGATAATTCCTCCACATTAACCCCTGAGAGAATAGGTAGTGAATTGTCAGCACCATGAGTCACTGACACATATTCCTCCAATCTCACACCTCTTCCAACAGACCCTGCACACACACACTATCCCAAGACACTAACCAGAAAGCTGGAAGTCAGGATTTCTACAGTTTGCACAACAAACAGACCATTCAGTAGCATTTCTAAAAGGATGAACAGATTAAATCTTTGCAGGAGTTTGGGGTGGCTTAGAAACAGTTTGTAATACTCAATACATATAGAGAATGATTGGTGGGAGTCACTTAGAAAGTCCCCTTGGCAGGAAATTTGGGCATAAATAAATGAAGTCAGACTTACTACACAATTTTACTGGCCAGGAATGCTGACTGAAATAGCCAACTACTGTCAATATTGGAGATGTAGGGCAGGCCACTTTCATACCACTGCCCATCATCACAGAGCCCTTTGAGTAGGTTGCTGTTCCCAATAGCTCTGGGAAGGAATACATAGAGACAGTGGTGAACTATGCCATCAGCTATACAGAAGCTGTCACCCTCCCTAGATGTGGGCAGGCAAGGTGGCTTATGCACTTATTTTCTCTAAGGTAGTATTGCCAAAGGAAATATTAATCAATCAGGGTACACCATTTTTATCTAACCTGATGCAGAGCCTGTGTAAGAGGATTCAAGCAGACTGCCTGATCACTGGCCTATATCATCCAAACAGTGGGACCTTAAAAATGGTGTTTAGAACATTATATACAGTTAGGTGTTGCAGGTCTCAAGAGCTAATGGGAGGATAGCTGTCCTCCAATGTATCGCTCTAATGCAGTAAACAAAAAAGTTAGTTTCAGTGGCCATCTTGATAAGGAAACAGAAGTGTTCCTTGAGGAGCAATTTTGTTGGAGACTGCACAATAAGTTACTACATGGCCTACTTCTAAGACTAAAAACCATCCATGCATTTTTGGGGGGTTTGCTGAGTTTTACCTAATGTTTGTATTCCACTACAGAACACTAGCAAAACCCATATATGACTTAACAAAAAAGTTACCTCAGGTGGTGATAAAGCATTCATTGCATTGAAGTCTGCACTGACTCAAACTCCTGTATTGCAAGCTCTTGATTTTAAGCCTGTGCTCAGCCAGATAACTGAACAAGGGGAAGAACATTCTGTATTTTTTCTAAGTAAGAAACTGCTCCCCAGAGAGGTGGTTTATTCCATAGATAAAAGCCATAGAATGGGCCCTGCAGAATTTTCAACCATAGTGAGACTTCACTGTCATTATAGACCAAAATACTCTTAGTTGGTTGAACAGGATATCTGGAGATAATGGAAAGCTACTAAGATAAAGCCTAACCCTGCAACAATATAACTTTACTAGCCAGCTGAGAAATTGTTCTTAAAATCACAATAGGCTCTCCAGAGGGATTGGTATGAATCACCACCGGCCTGTCACGACCAGGGTTTCTTGGCATGGTGATCAGTGGGTGATACCTGTGAGGATGCTATGGCGAGGGGCGTCTGGCGGTGGTGCTGGTGTCTGGTGGGGATCATTGGCTGTGCATGGTCTTGTGCAGGCATGTTGTCATTCTGGGCAGCTTAGGCCTGGCGGTGCTTCCATTCCACTCCGGCATGTGGCGCTGCCATCTTGCCTCTGGCCATGACCTAGTCACCCTATCCTGGTGTGTCACATGCTCTGTCTCTTGCCTGTCATGGCAGAGCACTGAGTATTTAAGAGAGTTCAGAGCTCCCTTTCATTGCCAGTGCAACGTGTTTCTCAGCGGAAGCTGAGAGAGAGTTCCTGTGCTCTTACACCTGTCATTGGAACCCCTGCCTAGCCTGCTTCACCTTGCCTGCTCCTACTCCACTGGATTCCCCTGCCTCCTCCATTTACCTCTCCCTTGCCTTATCTGAGTTTCCTGTACCCTGCACCCTGCCTCCACTTGCATTCCACTGGATCTTGTTTTCTTCAGCCTGCACTTCACTTCAGCCTCACAAAACCTGGAATACTGGACTGTCTCCTGTCTGTCACTACCTGGACTTTTTCCCATTGCCTCACTACAGTTCCAAATGCACCTTAATACTACCCGGACTTTTGTGTTGCCATATCCATGTCTACTAAACCACTCATTAAAAGTTCTATATTCTCTTTTAAGTCTGCTTCAGTGTCTGCTCCTAATACCACCCGGGTTCACAGCAAAACCAGAAATTCACACAGCCGCAGCAGCCCGACAAGGGTGAAAATGCCAAACTGAGTTTTAGGTAATTATCCCTCATCTATTCCCCCCTAACCCTAACCTCCCCACCCAGTGCCTAACCCTAATTCCCCCTCTAAGTGCCTAAAGCTAACCCCCCTTTCCCGCACCCTAAACCTAAGACTCTGGGGGGGATGCCTAACCCTAACCTCCCCCCGGGGTGCCTAGCCCTAACCCCCCCTTCCCCTAGCCTGAACCTAACCCTCCCAGGGGGATGCCTAACAATACATCCCCCCTGGGAGCCTCTAACCCTCTGCCCCGCAGCTGTCCACGCCTGGCACCCAGCTTACATTTGATCAGGAAGCCAGGCAGCAGGCTCCCAGCATAAGTAAAGTGACAGGTGTTGGGATTTCAATGTAGCTGAAGGGCTAAAATGTATGCCATGTGAGGAATAGGCTTTTCAGATTTATGTATAGCCCATGCGGCTGCCAGAAAATGATTGAACAGAGAGATAATGATAAAAATATGGAGCCTTATACATTCCAAGCTTGCCCTTCTCACCAATATAAGGTTGACCGGTGGAGTGTCACCCCCTCCATACCTGAATGATGGCATGCTCTGAAAAAAGGGCTAAAAAATGTAATTAGTATACACAAGCCAGTAAGCCATCAGATGGCGGCTGTGTGCCAGCCCGGGCAGGCATAAAATGTCAAGTACAGCACCAAAACTTTTACAAATCTTGAGAGTCAATCTGACATTTTGAATATAAGTCTCCTTCTATTGACTCTGCAACAAAATTATCTCTTAACATCTAATAGTGTTACTTTAGTCAGTAGTATCAATGGTAAGCATATAATTATTATTATTATTATCCTTTATTTATATGGTGCCACAAGTGTTCCGCAGCACCTTACAAAGTACATAAACAAATAATTTGACAACTGACTTACAGTACAAAACAGGACAAGGATATGGATAATATACATTGATACATTAGTGACCATAACACCTTGATATGCTACAGAGCGTAAGCAACCAAGTGTTAGGTGCCCTGGTGGGGGGTAAGAAGTAGGCGAAAGCAAAGTAAGGAGAAGCACAAGAGGGTAGAGGCCCTGCTCTTAAGAGCTTATCATGAATGTGGATTGCAGGATCTTGTGATGCTACACGGAATTACATTTGTGTGCAGCTCTTAGTCCATAATCATGGAAGGTGCAGGCTATTGGGAGGCACCCCAGCCATTAAAAAATCAGCTATACGGCCTGCACTAGGCCATCTAGCTGATTTTTTAATGGATTAAAAAATCAACACAACATGTGACTTATCTTTACTGAGTGCCAGTAACTTAACTGATGGCTAACTATCAGCGTTGTGGTTAACTGACAGCCAACAGAAAGTTAATAACATACTCCTCAGTTAGTTAAAATTCTTGACAGACAGTCCAGATCTAGAAACCTACTAGAGTGTTACCTATTAGATAGAAGTGTGATCTTGCTGTAAATGTACGAGTATGCTGGTCATTTACAAAGATCAAAGTTAACATTTGGATACATTTTTAAACCAGAAATGTTAGAAGATTTTTATAGAAAATTTCAGACATTCACAAATTTCCCTCAAGGTATCTGTACCCTCCATTCTTTGAAAATAAAATATATCAGTTACATAATAATACAAAATGTGTGTGTTATTGTGGTAACCATGAGTTTGTTGATGGGCTAACTGAGCTTCTCAGAGATTATAAATGAATATGAGATTCTTTAACCACTTAACTGGCTAATATTTTTTTAAACTTTTTTTAATTATCAAATTACTTAAATATTAGCTTTTTAAACCTGATTCTGTATATTATTTAAATATGCATATGTTTTTTATGAAATTCTAGTGAATAAAGTTTATAACCTTATATTTGTCATTTGCTAATTAAAAAATTAACACTTTTGGTCAAGACAGAGAAAAATAGGGGAATAAAAATGTTTTTAACTGTATAATAGAGAAAATCGGGGGTGGGTGTTCTTGAGGCAACTGCTTGGGAAAGGGGGAAGATATTTGGGGGAGCTGAGATATCATGCAATGGGCAATCCTATTAGGATCAGTGATTGCCATTTGTATGGCCATAAAGAGAGGCCACTATTGCCCTGAGTCCTGGGTTACAGTAACATTCTCTCCCTGTTGATGCATTTGGGTGATTCTTGTAGCCTCATTCTTTACAGGTTGGAGAAGGATACTGGGGGTGCTTTGACATAACAAGGGGGCTGGCACAGACTAATAAACCCAGCCGATGCTTGATTACCTTTTAGCAACCGCCGATGGGTGTTTCTGACACAGTCATTTTAGTTCTAACTATGCCGGGGAAATACTGGCTTGGCTTGGTCATATGGAATATGACCACACCAGTCAAGGGGTTAATCAACCAAAGTCAAATAAACTGCAAAACTACAGTTATATAGTTTAATATTTTTTTATTAGGGTTCAGAAGTTGGAAATTGATTTGAAAATCTGTTACATTTATGTTTTATTTGCTCCCCAGCCTGTTTTATTAGCTTATTAGCATTTATTAGCTTCCCAGCCTTAATTCTCCTTGTGAGCCACCAAAATTACAATTGCGGCATAGTCAATGATATCACTCACTGCTGTTCTGTTTTGGACTTCACACTTATCAATAATAAACCCTTCATCAGTGAGAGCTTTCCTTAAAAAATTCTCATTACAGCTCATTATATGTATCTTGTCCTGACCAATCATCATATAGGTTGCATTGAAAGACCCAATCAATATAAACTATCCTTTAGGTTTTAGTAGCTTCAGAAATTTTCTCAGATTCTTTCTATAATCATCTTCATCTTTGCTGATGACTTCCAGCATCCATGCACTGATTAGGCAGTCTGCTAATGGCAGCACCACCGGGTCTGTGAGATTTTCTTTGTCAATGTCACATTTCATGATATTAGTTATTGCCGTCTTCAATTCTATGTGTTTGCCCTCATACTGGTCACTGAAAATTACAAACACAACAAGGTTTATTCAGATCTAATATTAGCCATGAGACCACATGAAAAATAAGATATAATTTTGTGGGACAATATTTTTAACCATTTACAAATCTGGATTTCACTGACACTGTAACATCTGGTATGACCCGTCTGAAATGCCTACACAATTTTCCTGAAGAAACCATTCTCAGAGCACTGTGTTAACACCTCTACGTCCCCCCTACCCAATCTCCTACTCTTTCCTGGTCACAGTGATGGACAATTCTAATAAGCTTTAAGAATAGAACCTGCAGTCCAAGTTCACAGGGCTCAGGGCAGCTGTGGCTTTCCACTTTTTTTCCATTTCAAATTTATAATCTATGAGCTACAATAAATTATAAGCAGAGAATAAGACTGAACATGATCCAAGTGTCTGATTTCTTAATCACTTAACTTCTTTCACATGACGCATGGAGATCTTGTGGCATCTGACAGCATTTGTGGCATGTCTGGATTAATGGGAAAATGTTGTGGCATGTATAGCTATGATTGGCATATGGGGGCATTTGAGCGAATTGGTGGTTTGAGAGCATGTGGGGGAATTTTAGGTTGAACATGTTGCCTCAGTTTTATGTGGAAGGTGCAAACTATATGGGTAGATGCAGTGGTCATCTTTTTTATTACTGAGGTTATGAGCAATATGTGTCCATAATCAAGTTCAGAGAGCCGCACATGTAAAGTGTAAAGGTTGTGCATTTCATTTTACAAGAATACATTTTTTTAGATTGAAAGCCAATGCTTTTCAAACATTCATCTGAGAAATGCATTAAGATATATAAGACAGATTGTCATATTATGATGATATTGTATTAAAAATAATGCATTTGAATGTTTTTAACTATTGTCTTTCGTCTAAGATATTACTTGTGCCTAAATTCTGAAAAGAACAAGAATCCTAACATCTGATGAGTCATGAACCCTATGTACTATGTAGATGTTTTATGTGCCTCAGCTGGTGCCAAATAGACCCTTTTGGTGCCCCAAGATTCATGCAACTCAGCTGCCTTGGTATACTGGATGGAACAGGGCAAGCAGATTTCCAGGGCAATTACTTTTGAGGGAGCCTCTAATTAGACAAGGTGGAAAAATGCATCAAGTCATGCATGTAGACACTGTTTGACCGCACAACCTAGAGATTGGTGCAGCCAGGGACCATGTTTCTGAAGTTGGAGTCAAACTGCTTAAGTGGGAAGCTGGTCAGCTGTGAGGGAAAAAAATTAGTCTGTGAAATGGAGATAGAGTCTTGGCATTCAGCAGTTTATACAGCAGACATCAGGTTTTTTTACCTAACAAGAAGCTGATCATTTATAAGCACGTGGGACTGGTCTCTCTAAGCTGTAGGCTCCGTAATCGAGCAGCAGGGAGGTAAGAACTTGTTTATGTATTTATAGTACTGCACTGCCCTCCTGTAGTGCTGCATAATAGGATCTCCAGCAGCTGGGAGGTGAGGATGACATTCGTGTTTTAAAACAAGAACAAAAAACTACCCAAGTATTGTATGGTTTTTTTTCTGTGTGGATTGATCCACTGGGACATAAAATTTACTGTACCAAGCTCCATAACTAAAACTAACAATCTAATTGCTAACTACTAACAGCTTCTGCTAATAAATTTTTGGACTTTGTGTGAACTGGACCTATCTACAATTTTCTTTTAAAAAATAATCTGAACTTGGTGGGAAGACCCGAGCCAGGACTTGGAATCACTCATAATTAACACATCAACATGCAATGGAACACATAAAAATATGCACATTTAAAATTGCTTTATATACAGTATTACAAATACTAACAAATATCCTAGGTACATATACTGAATTTGAATTTCAATTCACTTAAGCAATTCCTTTAAAGAAATCCTCAGTTCCTTTTACGAAGATAGTAATGTAAACAGTCATCCAGGACACCACTTTGTATAAGTGAGAGTATCTGTGGGGATTTGTATAAGTGAGAGTATCTGTTGGGATTTGTTAATGGTAATAGTGATAACTATTCTTCATTGTTGATTTTGGTCAGGAGGACTAAGCCGGTAACCACAGGAAAGAGATTTTAGCTAATTTCAGAGCAAAGGTCAGATGGCTGAGACATCACACTGTTGAGGTGAAACAGACTGGCAGCATGCTCCTCCAACACACTGAAGCTATAGAAGTGGGTCAGAGTAAAGTGGACATGTAAGTCGTATTCAATTGGCACTAATCGATGGGTAGTCTCTTTGACCGTACTGAGCCTAGTGAAAAAGATCATTCTGGCTCAAAAGATGTTAGCGGCAGAAGTACTCCTGGCAACAAATCCAGATATGTATTGTCCAAGTGTGAATATATGAAAAACAGCAGATGTCTATTATTGAGAAAGGGAATCCTTAATGCTTTTTCCTGACTTGATAATCTCGCAGTTCATACATGCATTAGGAGATACCCAATGGACTGCAGAAATATCCAGATGGGGGTGCAGGGATCCAAAAGGATCTTTTTTTCTCAAATTTTACCTCAATATAATAGAAAGAATTGTAGATCTGGGAACTGACGACATCTGAAGATATTGTCAGTTCCCACATTCAAGATTTGAAGATTTTGTATTTCTTAACGCTTGATGAATTTAGGTCCCCATACTATTGTATTGATGGCATAGCACATTGGGACTGAAAGTTAAACAGGAGATATCTGTGAATACCTTTATAATGGATTGTCCCATTCCTTAATTGCTACAAAAGTAGGTGAAAATGTTAATATATATATTTTTTTTTATAAAGTGCAACAGACTCAAATGAGTAGACTGCCTCAATGCTACAGCTGAGGCTGATTCCCACTAATACTGCAACCCCCCAGCATGTATACAAACCAACACCTTAATTGATCTAATCAAGAGGTCCAGCCCTCCTTACCCAGCCACCAGGGCCAGTGCTCAGCCAGCCCTGCACCACAGGGAGGCACTGGGCTGAAGAGGCGATGTCTCTGCCTACACCATTTTGCCGGGCATCCGCTGAGATTTTGCTACCAGCGGGCTCCCGGCTCCTTCTCTACAGTGGCAGCCAGAGGCTGGAGTTCACGCCTCAGCTCTGCCTTCTAGCTCCTACAGAGGTTGAAGTGAGAGATGTCATTAACCAATCTCCCATAATTCTGAGGAGCAGTTGGATGGCAGTGGATACAGAAGCGGGGCTTAAGGTAAGTATTGTGTGTTTCTTTATGTACTACTGTGGGCCCTATCAATGGGTGCATTACTACTGGGAGCACTTCTAATGGAGGCATTTCTACTGGGGGCACTACTACTAGGGGCACTACTACTGGGGGAATTGGATAGGGGCACTGCATAAAGGGCACCACTACTGGGGACATTGCATAAGGGGCACCACTATTGGGGCATTGAATAAGGGGCACCACTACAGTGGGCATTGTATTAGGGACTGTACTGCAGTGGGCATTGATTGTATAAGGGGCACACTGTCACTGTGCTGTGGAGTCCAGGAAGTGTACATTTGTTACTAAGGTTCTGTCAATATGCTAGTTTCTTCCTTGGTCAGCTGAAACACACTTCATTTGTTGTTAGTGTATATGTATATTTGTATTATATAGGTAGGTATTGAAATATAAGTCTATGACTTTTGCTGAAACAAATATTTTAGGCTCTGGTAAAATGGGATATGGAATATTTCACTGAACAATGCATCTCTGTATCAAGACTGCTTGTAAGCACAAACTTACATAGCTTAACAGCCAAACTGTGGCTAACTTTATGTTTCTTGGACACCCGCCAGGTGGGCAAAGGCATGACATCTGTCAGGTGGGTACAAAGGGGAGAGGCTGGGGGCATAGAACCCCCAGGGGAGGGTGTAGAGAATCTAGAGAAGACTGGGGGGTGAGTTTCACAATGTCTCTAGGACAGAGGAGTAGCGTTGAACCATGGTGCCCGGAGAAAGTGCATGTCATAGCGCCCCACACCTTCCCTGTACTGATCTGTGAAACTGGGGTATGGCCAGCCTGCGGTGGAATACTGAAGTGAAGAGAAAAACAAAACAGCATACTGTGGTAGTATCACCCTCAAACTCAAACCTTAAAATTGAAGTTTAGGATTGTACCTCAGATATGTCACTTTTAAGTCCATTGAAGCACAATGAATGAATGAGGAGAGGAGGGAAGGGATCAGAGAGGAATGTGCCGATCAGAGAGGGGTTGTGACAGAAGCCAATAAGAAAGGAGTGGACAGGGACAAAAAGCTGATCCCATGGTAGAGAGGGGAGGTAATTAATGAGGTGAGAAGTGATTGTAATCAATCTGACAGGAAAAGGGAGGTGACAGAAGATGATCAAAGAGGAGGGAGGGCCGGAGGGGAGGCAATCTGGGCAGTTGAGAGGGCAAAAAATGTAGAAATTGATATTAGATCAATAACTTATTTAGGATATAGAGCAATCAAACCAAAATAAAACTAACAGGTGGACGTCATACTGTGCAGCACCTCATGAATTCCAAAAGTCTGAATGGCATCCTCTGTCCATTTTGGCACCCGGAGCTCATGCTCCACTGGAACCACCCTCACTCCCTTGCTCTAGGACCACTTTAAGCACTGGAGAGGTTGCTAGGCAAACAGTCAGAATGGGTTCCCATAATGCAACCAATCAGAGCACTGCCCACAGATCAGCTATTTGCTGCAAGGCCCCATTTAATTAATGTCAAACATCCATGTGTTGCAAGTTCATGTCGCTCATTAAGGGTTTTTCATTAATACAGGGGAGAAGAGAAGATTCCATATGGATTTAGATGATGACTAAAGTTTAAGCAGAGGGATTTGGGAAAGTGCAGTATATAATCCAAATAAATGATTCAAAGATTAGAAGTTAATTAATATAAGCTAAGCTTGCATAACTACAAGTACCAGCAGTCCCTGGCATGTACAGCACTGCACAATAGGAAGTATTTTTTTTTTAGCTCAGGCTAAAAATTTAGTGCGTATTAAAACTAGAGGTATTTTTAGATAGAGAGACATTTGGGCAGATACTTAACCAGATTTCATTTGGGACTTCTTTGATATATTCATTTAGGTGAGACCAATCAAAAGCTCCTGTACGTGTATTAATCCATCTGTTCAGTTCCATAATGCATTTCTCGGAGCACTTCAGCACACAGATCTGTTTGAAAAAGTCACTGGCTGTATAGAGATGATGAATGAAGGATCCAATACTGATGTCAATCAAAAGGTCTCCTTTAATGATACCTGCAGGGAGAGATTCCAATGATTACACACTGCAATACAGTATGCTACTGTATATAACATCTCTTCTGTGCATCATTCTGTAATGGGTACGCAACTGCTTCAGTCACAACACTCCTGTTAAATCTTCAATGTATGATTAATGTAAATAATTATTTGAGTAACATTCCCCTGTTTCTGGGGCTACAGAAAAAGGGTCGGACTGGCCCACAGGTGTACAGGAGAAATCTCCAGTGGGTCCTACTGCTTGAGGACCTTACCCCCTCCTCTAGTGATCAATAACTTGGTGGAGTAGGAACATGGTTGGTTTGTTTCAATGGAAACTACACCAAGATTAGCTCTTCTGCTAATTAAGTGGGTGGTTATGACACACCCCTGTTCCCTTCTTTATAAAGGAGCCCTGTTCTTTGCATGTCCTCTCTAATGGTTGGCCAATTCCCTCTGTGCTGGGTCACACCCCCTCTGATGGCATTCCACACCCCTTAAGCTTAGGCCCCTACCACTGCATTCCCTGGTGGGCCCTTAAAGCCCCAGTCCAACACTGAAAACAGGCATATATTTACATTACCAAGAGGCATTCACAATAGGCAACAATATAAACCCTTCTAAAATATGTAAACTGATGTTCACAAACCTTATGATTAATGAAAGAACCTTATAAATTACGTGTCATTATACCCTGCGTACATCTGGCAACATAAAATGCCAAACAATTTTACAAAAATATTTCAGGAATGTAATCATTGTGGGCCCTATTAAAAGTCAGTCTTAATCTCAAGTTGAAACTCTTTTCTGTCTTAACTCGCACAACTTCTCGCAATCTACTGTATGGTTATTTTTTTGTCCCCGTCTGACTTGAGACTCTCTGTGATTCAGGGGCTTAGACCAGATCAGGAATGGGCATGGCCTCATAGAAAGTGGCTGTCAATGGGACTGTAGTGGAGTGCAGTTACAATGACAGTACAGTATGGATATGATTTGGGCCTGTGGTCTCATGTTAGGACAAACATGGCCGCTAAAAAGTGTCAATTACTGTACAGCATCCCAGAAGGGTCTGAGCTGTGACTGCTCTGCCCCTGGAGTTAGTGTAAAACTTGCCAGTGATGACTCACAGCTGCTGATGACGGCTGCATCTATTGGTTGCAACTGAGAAAAGCATATGCCCATTTACTGAAATTCAGTGAAGAACAGGAGCAGTGTTAAAAGTATAATTTTAACTCACATTTTCCAGAAACAAAAATACTGACTGAAAAAAGAACCCAGCATATATTGAGACCAACATAAACTGGTAACATATGATAACATAATGAGTATCAGTAACGGTGACTAGGCAGCACTGGCCACCACCTGTGACAGTTACTCACATGTTTACTGTATTACTGTATGTTAAGGTAGTTGAGAATATATATTAATAAAACATGCTCTACGGGATGATCCTGAGTTTAATGCAGTCACGATTGCTCTGGCATAGAAATAGTAGCAATGTTCTAAAGGTGCTGGTTAGAACCTTACGTGAAATTAAATTTGTCCGAATAAGCGGGGAATTTAATTAGCCTTGATAATTTACCACAGGCTAATTGATTTCCCAGGGCTATTCAATTAGCCCTGAAGTCAACCCGCAGGCAGCAGTTAATGGGGATTTTTTTCTTATCTAATCTGGAAAGAAAACCTTGATACAAAGCTCTATTTACTAAGCCTTGGATTAAGATAAAGTGAACAGAGATAAAGTACCAACCAATCAGCTCCTGTCATTTTCAAACAAAGCCAGTTAGGGGCTGATTGGTTGGGACTTTTTATCCAACCAAGGCTTAGTAAATAGACCCCAAATAATCTTTTTACCAGTGCCATGGCTATATTAACACATAGGGCTGGGAACTTTTCCTGGATTCTATGTGTTAACGGCTGTTACCAAGGCAATTTAATTGCTGAGAAAAAGGGGCTATAATTAAATAACCTAAGGCATTAAAGACTGCGGCTGTCATCCTTTTTCAAACCCATTAAATTAACGTGGCTAATTGAATTCCCACACAAATGAACCAAGCCAACAACTAAAAGTAAGAATTGACTAGCATTGCGTTCTTACAATATGTAGAGGTCTAATCAAAGAACATTGCTGTAGACATGCTATAACGGTGTATACAATTTTATTGAAAGAAATATAAATACAATAACATAATGTAAAAAAATGAAACAAGAGAAGTAATAAACATGTGTAAAAATCAATTGGTGACAGTGAATGTCAAAAAGTAGACTTGAAAGAGAGACAACCGCACCAACTTTATTGACAATCTCTTCAAATTTAATAGAGTTGAAATATGATTTTGTATTGGAGAGGAAGTGCTATCCACTACCAGAATGTATGGCTAGTCTAACAAAAATGCGGAAAGAAGATATTACAATACTTGAGTGCACTGGTCAAATACTGTAGATAAAACTAGAGTTTAATTAATCTATATTTAAGACAAAAATGGTTCTCCAAAAGGAAGAAAAACACTCAGAATATATAAAATAGAGAAAAGAAAGAATATAAAGTATTAAAACAAGTGATAGGGACTGTTGAGTATCAAGGGTAGGAGGCAGATTATATTTTATGATAGAAATCACTTAGCTCAATAAATGCTTCATCTACATCTTAGTTTGTCAATTAGCCAGTTTATCAATGATATACAGACAGGTCTATAAATATTGGGACATTGACAGAATTTTCATATTTTGGCCTCTATTCACCACCACAATGGCTTTGAAATGAAACAAACAAGATGTGATTTACCTGCAGACTTTCAGATTTAATTTGAGGGTAATTACATCCAAATCAGGTGAACGGTGTAGGAATTACAACGGTTTCTATATGTGCCTCCCACTTTTTAAGGGGCCAAAAGTAATGGGACAAACTAAACAATCCTAAATCTAACTTTCACTTTTTAATACTTTGTTGCAAATCCTTTGCAGACAATTACAGCCTGAAGTCTGGAACGCATAGACATCACCAGACGCTGGGTTTCATCTCTGGTGATGCTCTGCCAGGCCTCTACTGCAAATGTCTTCAGTTCCTGCTTGTTCTTGGGGCATTTTCCCTTCAGTTTTGTCTCCATCAAGTGAAATGCATGCTCAATCGGATTCAGGTCAGGGGATTGACTTGGCCATTGCATAACATTCCACTTTTTAGCCTTAAAAAACTCTTTGATTGCTTTTGCAGTATGCTTCGGGTCATTGTCCATCTGCACTGTGAAGCGCCGTCCAATGTGTTCTGAAGCATTTGACTGAATATGAGCATATAATATTGCCCGAAACACTTCAGAATTCATTCTGCTGCTTTTATCAGCAGTCACATCATCAATAAATACAAGAGAACCAGTTCCATTGGCAGCCATACATGCCCATGCCATGACACTTCCATCACCATGCTTCACTGATGAGGTGGTATGTTTTGGATTATGAGCAGTTCCTTTCCTTCTCTATACTCTTCTCTTCCCATCACTCTGGTACAAGTTGATCTTTGTCTCATCTGTCCATAGGATGTTGTTCCAGAACTGTAATGGCTTTTTTAGATGTTGTTTGGCAAACTCTAATCTGGTCTTCCTGTTTTTGTGGCTCACCAATGGTTTACATCTTGTGGTGAACCCTCTATATTCACTCTTGTGAAGTCTTCTCTTGATTGTTGACTTTGACACATATACACCTACCTCCTGGAGAGTGTTCTTGATTTGGCCAACTGTTGTGAAGGGATTTTTCTTCACCAGGGAAATAATTCTTCTGTCATCCACCACAGTTGTTTTCCGTGGTCTTCCGGGTCTTTTAGTGTTGCTGAGCTCTCCGGTACGTTCTTTCTTTTTAAGAACGTTCCAAACAGTTGATTTGGCCACACCTAATGTTTTTGCTATCTCTCTGATGGGTATATTTTGATTTCTCAGCCTAATGATGGCTTGCTTCACTGATAGTGACAGCTCTTTTGATCTCATATTGAGAGTCGACAGCAACTGATTCCAAATGCAAATGTCACACCTAGAATTATCTCCAGACCTTTTACCTGCTTAATTGATAATGAAATAATGAGGGAATAGCCCACACCTGTCCATGAAATAGCTTTTGAGTTGATAGTCCCATTACTTTTGGCCCCTTAAAAAGTGGGAGGCACATATAGAAACCGTTGTAATTCCTACACCGTTCACCCGATTTGGATGTAATTACCCTCAAATTAAATCTGAAAGTCTGCAGATAAAGCACATCTTGTTTGTTTCATTTCAAAGCCATTGTGGTGGTGAATAGAGGCCAAAATATGAAAATTCTGTAAATGTCCCAATATTTATGGACCTGACTGTATTTGTTTAAGTCTTTGAATGTTGTACACTGAGAAAATAACAAACATGTTGAAATATATTGTCTAGATTGGCAGGATCCTGTTTTTTATCCCCACTATTTTTTCACAGTGATTTATTCATGTAAAAGTTCACATATTCTCACTGAGAGAGATGACAGCTGGTTTATGGGCAATATCCTGAATTTATTTATTTAATAACAGTTTCTTATATAGCACAGCATATTCTGTTGTGCTTTACAAACAGAAACAAATTAATAGAACAACACTGGGAAGTAACAGGCAGGCATAAACGTAAGAGGGCCCTGCTTGCAAGTATACAATCTATAGGGAAATAGGTGTTGATATACAAGGATAGGTGCTACGGAATGGGATTGAAATCCTGGCAGCTCAACAGCTTCTGGTTCAAATCCCGAAAGTGACAGTGCGACAGATCAAGATCCTGACTGGCATTGGTAAGTACCCTAACACTCCCCTCTCCCCCCTAAGCATAACCCTCCTCTGGGGTGCCTAACTTTAACCTCTCCTCCTAGTGCCTAACCCTAACCTCCCCCCAGCGGTGCCTAAACCTAACCCCCCCTTCCCACACCCTAAACCTAACCCTCCCAGGGCGTGCCTAACCCTAAGCTTCCCCCTAGTGCCTAAGCCTTACCTCCATTCCCCTAGCCTAATCCTAACTTTCCTGGGGGGATGCCTAGCCCTAAGTCCTCCCGGGGTCCCTAAACCTTACCCCCCATCCCCGGGCTAAGTGTAATACTTACCCATCAGAGGATGATTGGGATGGCAGGGGTCGGTCTTCTGGTGTCGGGATTAAGATAGGTGTCAGCATTTCAATGCCTATCTCAAGTCCCTTGTCGGGCAGGTCGTGTCAGGATTTAGAACGGCGTCCACCAGTCTATTGACTACATCCTGATGCTAAATATTGCAAATTGGTCCAGCCAATTTGCAGAGGTTATTGGTGAGCTGTATGATCCAGTCACAAAGGAAAGTTGGCCTAACGTTAGGAGGATGTGAAATTGAAGAAAGAGAAAATATGTGATGATATGTTTATATTGTAGGAAGGGAGTTAGATAGGGAAGCTATGAAGGTTATGTGAGCCATTTTGGAATCTGATAAGCTTGTCTGAAGAGGTGTGCAACCAGTATTATATAGCATTACAGATCAGAAATGCTTCTCACATTAGTATACACTCACTATATGTTTCTTTGTACACTGGAGTGTTAGGATTATAATATCCCTTATTTGTGTATTAGTCAATGTGTCTATTCAGTATTAATATGCAGGAGATGACTAAAGAAACCTTCCTTATCAGTGAGGCAAGAATATTACCCAGTGACTACTGGTCTGGTCTATATGGGTAAAATGATTATATTTATAGGTGTAATAAGAAATTATATAGGATTCTGAAAGATCAAGTCCTTATAGATTGTTCCCAGTAATCATTCATAAGACACATCATAGAATGAAAACATATAAACACCAATTGTACCTTTTTAATATTGTGTTAACCTGTTATTGTATAGACCAGTGTTTCAAAAACTAATTTCTCAGGGAGCACTAGCAGTGCATGTTTTCCAGGTCACCTCACAGACTCACAAGTGAAATAATTAGCTCCACCTGTGCTTTTGAAATGTGTCAGTCAGTAATGAATACACCTGTGCACCAATGAGGAAATATGGAAACCATGGACTGTTAGCACTGGTAGAAGACATTGGGAAACACTGGTAAAGACATTCATAATTAAACTGCAGCTGCTTTCCTTCTGCAACAGTAACCAGCTAGATTATTTTGGCTGGATACAATGCTGCAAATTACACTTCTTAGTACAGTAGGATGTAGTAAGCATCCAGATGGTCAAGATGTCGGCAGCCAGAATCCTGATGCTGGAATGCCAACAGTAGACTGAATCCCGGCTACAGAATCCCAAATGCTGACATCCTGACAGTGAGTAGGGTCAGGCATTAGGGGGAGGGAATAGGTATGTAATGCTGGCTGTCGGGATGCCTCCTGTCAGTATACTGACGGCGGCATCCCAATAGATGGTATCCCAACAGCGGTCAGGTAAGTATACTTACTCAATCCCCCTAACCCCCTAACTCTAACCCTCTGTTTTTTGTAGCCTAACCCTAATCCTGACCACCCCGCACCCTAACCCTCCCCATTAGTGCCAAAACCTAAGGCTCCCCCCATTATGCCTAAACCTAACCCTCCCCCCTTAGTGCTTAACTCTAACCCCCCAGTAGTGCATAACCCTAACCTCCTCCCCCCAAAACCTAACCCTAGCCCCGGTGCACACCATAAACCTAACCCACCCCCCGCTTCTACTGTTAAGGGTGCCCCGGACTTACCTCATTTGTGCTGGCATCCATTGGCAATCCGGCATCAGGATAAAGATAAGCATTGGTACTTTGATGCCTATCTTAAGTCCCTTGTCGGGATTCCCCTGTCAGTACTGAGAGCGGCGGAATTGCAGTTGCCGGTCTCATAACTACATCCCAGGGGGAGGTTTAGGTTTAGGCCACAGGAGGGGAGAGTTAGAATTAGGTTGCAGTGGGAGGGTTAGGGATAAGCTACAGGAAAGTTGTGTTAAGGTTGGGGGGAGGGTTAAGATGGGTACACACAAGTCAATGTGAGTGCAAAGTGAAGGCATGATATATCGGATTTTATGTTATTATATATCTGAAGATACGATGCATGGGAGCATGCAATATTGTATACCCACTGGACAATGTGGATGATTTGTCATTAAGATTTTCCTCAAAATCACAAATTGTCTCATATATATCATCTAGTGTGTATCCAGATTTAGGGTAATGGTTAGGATACTTTCCAAATTCTATTGAGATTCTGACTGTTGGGATGTCACTATCGTGACTCTCAGCATCATGATCACTGGAATCCCATACCCAACCCAGTACAGTATGTCTGGTTCTAAATAATCATCTGTGGAATACAGATACACTGGGAGTTACACAAAAGACTTCCAGCTGATTAAAGGGACAGATCCCTGCACATATCAGGGATTTTTTTGCAAAAAATATCCTGAGACTGTGCCTGCGCATGTGCCACTGCCCCCTCTATACCGCTAAGTTTACCCTGCTCGCATCTCAGTTAACGGCACAGAGCAGCTGACCGAGATCACAGAGCAGGAGCCTGGCAATCAGCTGACTGGAGTCACAGAGGAAATCCTGATGTCTATCATTATCCCCACACCAGGAGCCTGATGCCCAGCATACCAAATGAAAATAAGCTGGGCAGTGGGTGCAGACAGCTGCAGTGGGGGAGTTAGGGGCTCCCAGGGGGAACATAAGGAAAGGCACCCCCCCAGGAGGGTTAGGGGTAGGCTAGGGGAAGAGGGGGTTAGAGTTAGTCACCCCCGGGGGGAGGTTAGCCATCCCCCCAGAAGACTTAGGTTTAGGCTGCGGGGTTGGGGGGATAGGCATTTACGGGGGGGTTAGGATTAGGCACTAGGGGGGTAGGTTAGGGTTAGAAATCCCTAAGGGAGGGTTAGGGGGGGAGAAGGTTAGTTATCCTTACCTTTTTTAGCTGTTCGGATCTTCACTGCTGCCGGTCTTCCGGCGACGGGATTGTCAGGCAGTTATTCATACCAATCCCACCAGTCCTGGGTGCAGGTAGGTGTTTTTTCATTTTTAAATAGGTTTTTGGTGGTCTATTTAAACATACAAGGCTGCTCACAGATGCCAGCTCCCAGATCTGCTCGGCCTATCAGAGCAGAGCAGGAGCCAGTGAAATAGGGGAAAGTCCTAATAATGCTATCTCCAGGTGGTGCTGTTATCACAAGGCTCTCCCCATTATTTTGTCACCATTCATTGTTAGAAAATCTGAGCAGTTCGCTTTTCCCATTACAGTTATGGGAAATGTAATCTGCTTACAAAAGAAAATGTGATAACTAGTGCTTGGAGGAGCGTTTTATGAATTATCCTACAATTGTCTTTTAGTACATTTAGGTAATACAAAAATAATGTGAAAAGGGTGTGAAAAGAGCTATTTTCACAATACACACCGTTGCTTAAACTGCTAGGATAAAACACAATTACGTTTTTTTGGAAATTATTGGAAAAATTTAATAGGGTATGGGTTTTTGCTGTGGGACAAACTCAGACCTTCTCGCACATTTAAATGTCCAGGTTTGTCCCTCAACTCACCAAAGGTACTAGTCTGCAAACTTGTGAGTTCAAGGCTATTACATTATGCAAATCTGTGCAAGTTTTTCCCTATGCAAATTTATAAACTATACAGAAAGCCTTCAGAGATTAGTGAGGTCCTGTGTGTAAAAAATTAGTAGCAGTAATTTTTTTTAAATAATTTGCACCCCTCCACCAACAAGCATAACTAACTCAGGGCTCTGTAGAGCCTATCCTGGTGTTTAAAATACAGGTGGAAAAATGTGTATGGGTCCCCTGTATTTAAAAAAACAGCACCAGGCTCTGTAGAGCCTTTCCTGGTTCTTAAAATAGAGGAAGAAAAATGCATAGGGTACCCCAGTACTTAATGAACCTGCACAGGGCTCTGCTGAACAAGTCCTGGTTGTTGAAATACAGGAGAAAAAATGAGTAGGGGTCCCCAATATTTTCCATAACCAGCACCGGACTCTTTCTAGCAGGGGAACCCTTTTACCAGATCCCCCAGCCAAAGCATTACATCTGACTAAGCCCGGGCCTTGGTTCCCTGGGGAGATAGGGATACCCCCAATAAAATGGGTTCCCCTTCTCTAGGGCACTCCAGTCCTATGCTGATTCACCTCAATTAACCTTGCAGTTACCATCATAGGTTATAATGTAGGGGTTCCCACTGTAGGCTTCAATGGAGCTTTCTCACCTTTGAAGTCTATAAGGGAAAGTTTGACAAGCAGCTTGACTTCTTAGAGCTAATCAGTGGGCAGCTCCAATGGAGGCTCCTACTGATTGGTTGGCGGCTCCTGCAATGCATATTAGGACAGGCTCTACATAACTGGGGCTGGCTATGTGTGTGGGAAAGGGAATGCACATGTTTTTTTTAATTTATGTTTTTAACTGTTTAGTTTGTTATAAGACACAGAAACATTCATGGATCTCATGGATATGTGCATATTTATGTGTAACTCTGATCTCCTCAGGCTAGACTTGCTAAACTGAAGCAGATCTGTTTTTTCAGAGTTTTTAGGCAGTAATAGTGTGCAAGTTAAACACTCACACCCTATTACATTGCCCAACTTGTATGCTCACAATAGCAAAACATCTGAATGCGTGGTTTGCCATTGTGAGTTGCGAGGGTACAGGGAAAACATTCAAGTTTGTAAAAATGTCCAATTATAGCTCTATATTCGCACATTTTCCAAACTTGGACCCTATTACATTTACCCCAATGTCGTTGTTTTTTTAGACACAGACAACACTGGCAATTGTTTGCACACACTTGGAGGAACAGGTCTCTGTGAGAATTGTTTTGGGGTGCAGATGATGGGAGACACCACCTCACACAGGACAATAATATTCACTACATCACTGTAGTACAATCAACTTCTTTAAATACACAATGTAGTTTTTAAATTTAACTGGAAAAGACAACAGGTTTTTTGTTTTACACAGGAAAAATGTTTACATATAAATAAAACTCAAAACAAAGAGTCCTTCTTGGGGTACAGCAGCCTGAAACACAGTAGAGTATTTTTGGACAGATAAACAATAAAGTACACTGTAGTGAGAAAAAAAAGGTGCAGTTCACTTTAAGAAACAAAAAACAATCAACAGCAACACAAACAGTAGCCTGTTTGTTTTTACTGCAGTGTGTGAGTGTGCAATGTGTGTGACAAACACATACACTGAGTGACAAGTGATAATGATGTCTACACTGCAGTCACACTTCCCAGACACCTACTCCTGTCTCTAGATCTACATATTTAACTCTTAACCTAAACTTAACTAACACCTCCTAACCTAATGGAACCCTAATGGTGACCTGATGGCTTGCTAAAGGATTGTTGTAATACAGTACCCCACAGTGCCACAACACACAGTCCCACACCCTCTCTCTCTGCTTTCCTGTGCGAAAAGGCGCCCGGTCATGAGTGAGGGGCTTTTAAATGCAATCCAAAACACATGAGATCCAAAACTGGGAAGATGATGCTTTGCCTTATTTTGGGATCTGAAGTTGGTGGGAAGACCATAGCCGGCACTTGGATCCACTCATTTGCCCTAAGGGCAGGTGTGTTTGGTTTACAGGGAATCCAAACAGCACATCTCTACCTGTGAGAAGGTAATCAATGTTTCTGTCCTGACAGAGAATTGTCAAGATCAACTGCAATTAAATAATAGCCAGAATGGCATTTAGGTCCTGAATAGTGATACATAACACTAACCTGTAGCCAGCCTCACTTTATAAGTTGGCTTTAAAATAAACAAGCACTTTGGTTGAGTTCAATAAATCATAATGAACCTACAGTGCAGTGGCAATTTTCTGGCAGATATCTTTCCAATCTGGCTGGTTGGAATGAAAACCTGGTAATGTATGGGAGCAAATGACAATTGCCCATTTGATCACAAACACTGGAAAACAGACAACAATTGTTGTTCAGACAAATTGGATAAAACACACAAATTTAACTAATTTTAACATTTTTTTTTGTCCGTATTTCAGTGTTTAAAACCATATGATTGACTGTCATTTGCTCCTATACATTACCAGGTTTTAATTCCAACCAGCCAGATTGTACAGATATCTGACAGAAAATTGTATAGTGGATGCCCAACCATCGGGGCTTGCGACAAGACCCTTGTGGTAGGGTCTCATGGCCGCAAGCCCCAGAGAGCTTCCGGAGCTCTCCCATCACTGGTGATGTCAGTGGGGCCGCCCACAAATTGCAGGCGTTTGCTTGGGAACGCCTCCATTTGTGAAGCCACCCCCCCACCATGCCTACAAAACAGGGCGAGCTGTCAATCAACATGGACAGCCGTCCCTTTTGTAGTGAGCCACGGAGTGAGAGAATTTCTCTCTCGCTCCGGGGCTTGTGCACATGCAGTGCGGCCGCTGCACATGCGCAGAGCCCACCATCGACCCACTTGTGAGCGTCAAGCACTTGCGAGCATGTCTAAATCAGGCCCTCAGCCTCTGCTCCACAGCTGAAAGCAATGGACAAGGGGGGTAGAGCTATTTATTTGCTGCCAATCACCTGATGGCATCACTAGCCACAGGTTTTATGTTAGGGATAACATTCACTTTCCCTGCTACTTACTGCCTGGTTACACCACTGCCTGCATATAGAAAGCTAACTTGAGAATGACTTACAAAACAGAAAGCATCACACAGACTAATATACTGTACACTACAGAGAACACCCCAGTTACAGTAATAAAATACACAGAGCATCCAGATACTGCTATTCTCTCTGAATTGTATATATATTGTTGAAAGTTTCAAGGATGCTCTCTGTATTGTTTATAGGTTACCAAAATTTCTGCCACTTTTGTGACTCATCTACCATTGTGTATTGCATTTAAATCTCCTGCCACTAATGTGGCTAAAGATTATGCTGTTCTGGCCAGGTTAATTTTGACTTGAACTCACCTACTGTATGCAAAGTTCTCGATCTGCTATTTGTTGTCATTTGGCAGTCTGATTGTACAGGATTCTTCAAGCTACAGTTTTATCAATATAATCCTTTGTCAGAGATCTAAAGATGTTGTGTTTGTTTGTAATTCTCAAGTGGTGATTCTGAGTCAAACACAGGGAAAGCACTGGGCACAAGTATCCAATGTTTTCCCTCTGTGCATGTATCCAAAATGCACTCCGCATGCACCCAGGTGGCCATCATCAAATGCAATATCTGATGGTGCGATCAATGGTTTGCCGATAGTGTATCTTTGTATGCACATTGGCGGATTCACACCGCAGTTGGTGGGCATCTCAATAGGACGTACATATGTTGTAGCATTAACATTACTTCCTCAATGTCAATTGATATGTAAATATGTTCTGTCATTAAAGCCACCATCAAAGGCATTGCATTTAGAAAATTAAAAATGTACTTTAACAAATGCATCTAAAAATAAACATATATAATCCTAATTTCACCATAAAATATAATTATTATAATTAATTTATGTAGCACCAGCATTGTATTCAGTGCTGTAAAGACAATATAATTGTCATGTACATCAGTCCCTGTCCCATTGGAGCTTATAGTCTAAATTCCTGAACACACAACTGCCCACATGCACACACTAGGGGTAGTTTTGTCAGTATAGTATAGTATATTATAGTATACATACACTCTTTGAAAATACTGTGTAATTTCTTCATTGGAAATTTGATTACTTCCTCTGCAAAGTGCTTTTTTGAGTTTTTAGAAAAAAATATTTCCAGATGCTCTCTAGAATCAAAGCCATGTTCATGATACAATTTAGGTCAACTGGAATACATCTTGTATTATTGTATCTCAGACTGGTTTGACAGGCCCTGGAATTCTGTTTATATTCACTAGGAGGTATATTCATCAAGAGTTGGAAAACCAATATTATCACATGGTGGCTTATCTTCCTCATTAGCTGGTATGATGATCTTCTAAAATGGAATAAATTACCATAATCCACCTATCAGTTGATGATTCTTATCCTTTGCAAATCAAATCTTACACTTATACAAATACCCACTTAGGGCCTGATTCAGACCCACTCACGAGCGGCTGTCCGCTCGCAGGTGGGTCGATGTTATGCACTGAGCATGCGCACGACGGAGGGAGCTCCGTCGTGCGCATGCGCCAGACGCGACGAGCGAAGGAAAGTCCTTTGCTCGTTGTGTCCGATCAAAGGGGGCGTGCTGTCAATGTTGATTGACAGCACGCCCCCTTTGGTGGGCGTGCCGGGGGCGTGCCTCCCTGACGGGGGCGTTCCCACGGGAATGCCTCCCGTCAGAAGCCGGCCCACTGACATCACTAGTGTTGTCAGTGGGAGTGATTTTGGCTCTGATAGAGTCAAAATCACTCAGGAGCTTGCGGTTGAAAACCTCAACCGCAGGCTCCGGCTCGCAAATTCGATGGTCACGATGGTCTCGACCATCGCGACCATCACAATGCACGCTCGTATAGCCTGTGGGTGGTGACCCACAGCTATACGAGCGTCCAGGAGGACGCTCCAAGAAAATGGAGCCCGGCCCTCATTCAGAGCGTGCGCTCTGCTCAGAGCGTACGGCTCTGAATGAGGGCCTTAGTCTACAAATAAACACACAGAGGATGAAAGATTGCCAAACAAAGATATACATTTTATTTTGGCTTTAAAATACCCTAGTTGGTGCCAAAGAAATTATTAATTGCTGTAGAAATTTGGTGGGGTTGTTGGGAATCCCCTATTTTTCTTTTTGACTGCAAACTAAGGTAAATTCTTCTATTACATTGTTTCCAGTGCGTAGCCTTTCTATGTTCAAGGCACTTGTGGAACTACAAGATGGGTATGGATATTAATGGCTCTCTGGCACCAGTAGTCCAACCGCAATGAAAATAACCACAGTACACACACACTGAAGGTTGTGGTCCTTTATTAAAACAAACACTAATGATGTGCTTAACAAATCCTTGGGTGTCCTCCTTTTTGGTTCATGTAGGCATCTACAGAGATCTGCACCTAGCATGGGCCTGGTGCAAGTTTCGATAATGCGATTGATGGTAACATCTAAAGATGTACCAAGTAGGATTGCCGCTCAAAGTGGGCATCTCCATCCTTGCACAATCAGACACACGCATTTACCCAAAGGAACAGTTTGAGGTACGATTAGCATAAAGTCGCATTCGCAACACTGGCAAAAGATGCACACAATGTGTAAATGTGGATCAGGAAGATCAATCAATAGAACAGCAGGAGCAGCAAACAAGTACTAGTGATGCAGCTGCTGCCACCAGTCAACGGAATCTACTAAAGCAGGTGTTAAAGGGTACTCAGGATTTAAGTCAGGATATCTGAAATCAAAACAATATTTTACATTACTGAAAAAAACCCACCTGCAATAAAGGGAAAGTTTCCTGCAGAAAAACATACAATTGCCAACATGCCATTCACCACACACAATTGCAAGGCTCAGGCCTTGGCATTTATTTAAGAGTGGTGGTGGTTTTGCAACTGCTATCAGTCAGGCATCTTTTTCTGCATCACATGATGATGCAAGACATTCTCACTCAGTTGCTAGAGGTGGTGTAAAAAAATGAAAATGGGAAAATCAGTACTAAAAAACACCTAAGGCAGAAAAACAACCTGTGTTCTTCTAAAACATCACAAATCCCTGAGGAGAGTATAAGTGTGTCCATGAGTGCTATGTTTGAGCCTGACCTTTCTGATACTGTACTCATAGAGAAGCCTCCTTCCTCCATTTATGCACCTTCTGCAAATTTGGGGATGAGCAGGACAAGTAAAGATGCAGACATAGAAATTGAGGACGCTATTGTAGAAGTGCAACAGAGTGAGGGGGATATGTGTGTAGCTGATGCTGTTAATGAGGATTTTGATGATGAGTATGTTGTTTGTGAAATCAGTTGCCAGTGGAAACAGTTAAGAAGAAGGACATTGTCATGCCTGGCAATAGATAAAAAAACCCACCTCTTATGTGCAGAATTATTGTTACCCAAATCCTGACAACAATTGTCTTGCCATCTGTAGCATTTGTAAAACCACAGTAAGTAGAGGTAGGTACCTTAACCATCTAGGAACCTCCTCCCTGCTATGTCATTTAAAGTGCTTTCATTAAATATTTTTGGTAAAATCACAAAAATTATGTTAAAAAACAAGCAACAAGCAGTCCAGCATCAGCTAGCTTCCATCCCTCAGCTAGATCCCTGCACTTGCAATCTCCACCACCAACACCTTCATCATAAATATCCTCATTATTGATAAGAGCTAGTCCTGCATCCAATTTGCTAAAGCTAACTGAGTCATTCCCTATCCTGGGTTCCTCAATAGAATCCTTGAGAGCTAGGCCTGCTGCTGCTGAAGCTGGATCTTCATCCCACGAGGGGAACAAAAATATTAGTAGTAGTAGATGAAAAAACAATTGACTGTAAAACAATCCTTTGCAAGAGGAAGAAAGTATGATGGCTGTCATCCAGTCACACAGCGAATCACTGATGCCACAATGGCTATGCGAGTATTAGATCTTCATCCAATAGCCACCATTAATGTATTGGGTTTTAGACTGTTAATTGAGGTCTTCTGTTCTCGCTACCAAATTCCATCTTGATTCCATTTACTAGAAAAGCAATTCCTTACCTGTACCAGGATGTTAAAAAAATGCCATTGTACCCACTGTCCACTTAAACAGATATGCATACAAGCGGTACTGGGCAAACAAAAGATTACATGAAACCCTCCAGTGTGTACTTTTAAAGAGTTTTTAGCACAGCAGGGAACCTAGTCAGTGATCAGAGTAGGAGGCTACTTCCTCAAAATGTGGAAAAGATGTAAAAAAATTCCATGAAAAACACCTATAATAGCAATTATGGTGGATTCCAGCAGGGATAAATTTAGTATTGTGTGAAGATAACATAAACACAGATGAGGGTAAGGGTGATTGACTTTTACAATGACATCTTGCCACTTTAGAGATCATTGACAGTATGTTAGCATAGCTGCCATAAGCCCATAATGAACAACAAAACTGTTAGCTACCCATTGGTAGCTTGTTTTGTTGGGGGCCCAAACAAACCAATCACTTTAGCCACAAAAGTGGCAGTCCCTGTCACTAAAGTGATTGGTTTGTTAAACTGTGAATGCCTTTTATAATATATAACATATGGGTGGAAAGGAGGGCCCCAGGACATCTCCATCTTGCCTCAGTATTTTTTAAATTATGGGCTGTTTGAGGCCATTGGTGACAGTCATTTGTTACAAAGGTTTACATTGAAGTCAATGGTAGGAACCGCTTATTGGCTTAGAGAGCTGGAATCTCAGCTAATGAATGCTCATCCAATTAATTTCTATGTGAAAAGACACAGCTGGGTTATTTTGGTTTGATTTTTTCAAAGAATTGGAAGCCTACATGGACCTAAGAGGACTGGAACCAAGGGGTAGGTGAGTATGGATTTTTTATTTTCAGTTGTCATGGATGCTACATGGAGAAAATGACATGAATATCTACAGGGATTATAGGTGAGTGTGTGTTAGTTTGAATGTGTGTGAAATAAACTTGTACTTTCACGGTGGGTGTATCCTGTTTTTATTTTAATATTTATTTTGCAGGTGAACTAGTGGTACCAGTGGGCCAATAATGCCGCGTATGCTGGTACTTGTGGTTCTCCATGTTTCAGCATGTGGGGGAGGCTTGCTGGGCCAACTAGTACTACTGAAAAAACAATATTATTAAATATATCTATTACACAATCAACCTGGCACCCACTGGCATCAGGAGTGCTGGGGATAACCCTGGGCTATCAGCCCAGGCTTGGGGTTCCCTGGAGAGGAGGAACCCCTATATTGTTGAGAAAGCTTTGGCCATGGGACCCAGTGAAAGGGTACCCTAGCTGTGGCATTACACCCCCACTATAAAGAGTCTGGTGCTGGTTGTGGAAAATCCAGGGGATCCCTACTTATTTTGTCCCTTGTACTTACCAAAACAGGACTGGTTCACAGAGTCCGGTGCTAATTTATGAAAATACAGGGGAACCCTAGGTTTCTCCCCCCTGTATTTTCACAACCAGGACTGGCTCAGAAAAGGCCTGTGCTGATTATGCTTTTAGGGGGAACCCTACATTTTTATTTTTTTATTTTACATTTTAATATTTTTTTAAACACAGATGCATACATGGATACCATGGATCTGTATATGTTTCTGCGTAACTCAGAACTGTCCAGACTATACTTACTATCCTGAAGCAGGTCTGTTTTTTATGAGTTTCAAGTCAGTTGTAGTGTGCGAGTAAAACACTCGCACTCTATTACATTGCCTGAGTTGTATCTTCACAATGGTAAAACATCTGGATGCAAGTTTTGTCATTTCAAGTTGCATGGGTGTGAGAAACATGCGAGTTTGCATGTTCTCACACCCTTTTACATAGTATGAGTTCTAAAAATATTCAAGTTTTCTTTCCTCCCTCTCCCTCCTTGACTCTTTTGAATCTGGCTTCTGTTCTCTCCACTCCATTGAAACTGCCCTCACAAAAGTCAGCAATGACTTAATTGCTGCTAAATTCATGGGCCACTACTCTCTGCTCATTCTTCTTGACCTCTCTGATGAGACACTGTGGACCACCCTGTCCTGCTGCAAATCCATCACTTCCTTGGTCTACGTGACACTGCCCTCTCCTGACTATCCTCCTACCTCTCTGACCGATCCTTCTCTGTCTCCTCTCATGACTCCTCTTCGCCTCTGCAGCTTCTTACAGTAGGTGTTCCCCAAGGTTCTGTTCTTGGACCACTCTTCTCACTCTACATGCCTCACTAGGTGAACTATTCAGCTCTTTTGACCTCCACATATCATCTCTATGCTGATGATACTCATATCTACATTTTCCTCCCCTGACCTCTCCCCCTCTCTCCTGCCTCTTGCTATTTCTTTCTGGATGTACCAGTGATTTCTTAAATTTAATATGTCAAAGACTGAGCTGATTCTTTTCCCAACATCCAACATAAGCACACTTCCCACCATTTCTTAATCAATTGATGGCAAAACTATCTCCTCTATCCCCAAAGTGTGCTGTCTTGGAGTTATCCTGGACTTCTCCCCTCCTTCAAACCACATATCCAGAATCTCTCGCAGTCCTGTCATTTCCATCTTAAAAATATTAGATTAGACCATTTTTCACTCAGGATGCCACAAAAACCCTCATACACTCACTGGTCATCTACAGATAGGACTACTGTAACCTCTTCCTATCTGGCCTCCCCAATTTCCTTCTCTATCCTCTCCAGTCTACCCTTAATGCTCCTGCTTGGCTGATCTTCCTCTTTAAACACTCTGCATCTGCCTCCCCTCTCCTACAAGCAATCAAGTAGCCCCCTTTCCCTTTTAGAACCCAATTTAAGGTTCTCACACTCACTTACAAAGCCCTCACCCATTCCTCTCCAATTTACATCTCTGACCTCATCCCCCTTCACTCTCCTGTCTACCCTCTTTGTTCAACAAATGCCAATTGATTACTTCCACCCCACTCCCACCTCCAAGATGCTTCCCACCTTTGGAACTTTCTTCCTATTCTGATCAGACTCTCCACCTCTCAACAATCCTTCAAACGGGCTCTCAAGACCCACTACTTCATCAAAGCCTTCCAGCTCTCATCTTAACTTGCTGCTAAATGCTCTTTCCTCCCTTTCTGCCCCTCCCCTTGAGAGTGTAAGCTCTTTCAAGCAGGGCCCTCTACCCTCTTGTACTTCTCCTTACTTTGCTTTCATCTACTTCTTACTCCCCACTAGGGCACCTAACACTTGATTGCTTTGCTCTTTTGCTTATCTGGGTGTCATGGTCGTAAATGTAGTAATGTATATTATCCTTGTCCTTATCCTGTATTGTATTGTACTATAAGTCACTGGTCAACCTATTTGTATTTGTACTTTGTAAGGTGCTGCAGAACACTTGTGGCACCTTATAAATAAATTAATAATAATAATAATAATAATAATAATAATAATAATAATAAGTATAGCTCTATACTAGCACATTTTCAAAACTTGCGCCCTATCACATTTTGCCCTTGGTTTTTAATATGGGGTTGTAGAGTTTATTAAACTGCAAAACATGGGACATGTTCACCCAGTTGTAATTCATAAATAATTTCTGCCCTGACAGTGCAGTGTGTGCTTTCCTTCCTGTGGTCCTGTGTGAAATGGCACCCAAATCCCCATGCAAGAGACATATATTGAATCCAAAACCCACAAAATCCAATGCCGGGGAGAAGACGTTTTGCCTTGATTTGGAATCTAAGCCTGGCATGAAAAACCTGAACCGGGACTCAGATCCCATCTGATCCCCCTCCTCCCTCATAAATTAGCTTTGCAAGAAAACAATAAAATGAAGTTTACAAACAAAACAATCCTTCATTCCTTTCCCTGCCTTCCACTACATACATGCTCCACCACCCGTGGGCCTTTAATCTAGTTTTTGATTAATAAAAAAAAGCTTGGTTTCTAATATGGGGCCACTGCAATGCCACTCTGTTTTCTAGATGTGCCATGTTGGAACTTCCAAATGCTGAAAATGTCCAGAATTTTTATTGCTACAGACATTTTCTGCATGCCCTATTAATAATTTTGTTTAAATTATAAACCACCAAGTTAATTTTGAAGGAAAAAGATGAGACATGTTTACCTAGTTGTAATAATTAATTAATTAATAAATCAAATAACATTCATTGGGATTTTGGATGCAGGCTTTTTAACAATCCTTTCCAACTCTCTGATATTCTTTTATTATAATTATAATAACTATATGCTCTCCCCTCATAAATTTGCTTCAGGAATCAAAACATTAAATTACATTTGTAAACGAATCAATCCTTCTTTCCTTTCCTTGCCTTCCTCTACATACATAGTCTACCTCCCTCAGTCCTCAGATTTGGTACTTAATTACTAAAAACATTTATGGTTTCTAATATGGGGTCATATAGTTTATTAAATTGCCATCCTGTATGTCACTGCAGTGCCACTCTGTTTCCTAGATGTGCCATTTTGGAAGTTGAACTGCCATGTGTTTTTGCCACCCACTGCTGTTGCTTACAGTATCTTAGTCAGCTAGCTGGCTCAATCCAACATTTTGGACTAAACTGGATGAAAATAGTATTGTAAGCTTTGAGTTGTTTAAAATTGTCTGGAAATGAATGGAAATGAATATCATTGAGGTTATTAAGACTGTAAGTTCAAAAATAGGCCCAATTTATGTGATTTCAGATGTTTTTATAATTTTATTTAAAAATACAGATCCAAAACTAAAACACAAATTAGAGCTATAACAAATACATGGGGTCGGCACACATCACTATCTCTTACCAAACCTTGGACTGAAAGTGACCTGCCTTTATCTTTGCCAAGCATATTTGGATATATGTTACCTTGGATTCTACCTAACCTGCTTCTTTCTTTGACCATCATATTTGTGTACCTTTTACCAAACTTAATTAATAATTATACAATATTTTACTGAGCAAATATATCATATCATAAAGCCTCTCTGGTATTGGAACCCATCATTTGTTATTAAAGAGTATAAACTCTAGCAACTACATGACAGAGTCAGTCAGCTGGCATTGTTTACATCCCTCTGCCAGATCTGTACATCATCTTTATCCTTGTATTACTCTCCTATATAACCCCAGAAGGCCTAATTTCTCCTCATAGTATCCAAAGAAGTAGAGTGTCCAGTAAAACATGCAACACTTAGAGGGGACTCCTGTCTCTATCTTTTCCAGTATGCATTCAGCATCCCGGTGGTCTGGATGCCGATGCTTATCTTACCAGCAACAGATTACTGATGAGAGTCATAATCGAAACTCCAGCATCGCAAACGCCAAGATGCTGAAGGTAATAAGCATGGTGGGGGGTATAGGGTTAGGTTTAGGCATTAGGGTGCAGGGAGGGGGAGGTTAAGTTTAAGCTCTAGGGGGAGGTTAGGTTCAGGCACCAGTGAGAGAGGGTTAGGGTAGGGAGATGGGGAGAGTTATCATACTGACCACCAAATGTTGGTATGTTAACCCTGTCGGGATCCAGGCTTCGGGATTCTGACCACCTTGATCCCGTCTCTGTTGGTATTACATACCGATTCCTCCTTACCTACCCCCATTTTTCCATCATCTCTTTTCAATTTACATTTACTTTTATAAATGTTTTACATATTTTCATATTTTGTAACATTTTAACTAATTATTTATTTTAAATTATTTGTATGTTTGGAGCTTTATACTGTAAGCATTCCAGAAACACTGCCATGCCAAGAGTAAGTGTGGCTACTGTATATGATAGCTATGAACTTTTTGTTTGCAGCCCCATAGGGCCACAAAGGGGGGCCAGTTACAGTGCAATTGGTGGCATTTCCACAATGTTACAATGAAAACTTTGTATCTAATTGCATTGACCCCTCTGTTATAATACATACTTAAATATTTTACAATTACTGTGTATCAGCAATTAAAATGAAAGAATAACACAACTACTGGTCTTCTTCATTACAATATTGTTTCGCCTTCTGTTTACCTTTCTCACAGCATGATACATTTATATTAAATTGTGTTTTGTATAAATAATGTTTGCCTCTGCATTAACTATACCTTAGGGGTATTATTAACATATCATACCAAAGTAAAACATTGAAGGCAATTTAAAAAAAGAGTAAGGGGCTAATTCAGAGTTCTTTGCAAAACAAGGGTAAATTAATCAAGGGAGAAAATAGCATATTTACATACACAGCCTATGTAAAGTAAAACACTTTTAGAGATGTCCACCCCCCCTTCCCCCGAGTTGGCAGCTATTGTGCCTGACTTACACAAGGGGGTAAATTTACTAAGAATCGAGTCGTCAAGTTTTCTTTTTTAACTCAATTAGCATCACCAAAACTCAGGTAATTTGAGGCTCCTGAAACTCACAAATTTACAAAGAAGTGAGTTTAGCTGAGAGTGAGATGTCTGATGGTGAAGCAGATCAAGATTTCTACCCCGAGTAGCAAGTTTTGAAGGAGATTACTAACCCAAGATTGCAGTGTTTTCTCTCTGCAAAACTCTCCCTAGCAAGCAGCCTGCACATATCAGTGAGATATCTGAAGGCTGCTTGTGTGTTGTACCTGTAAAAAATGGGTTAATTGTTAAAAAAAAATGACATAGTGCCCCCCCAAAAGCATAATCAGCCCCGGAATTGTGAGCCATTCCTGGTTCCAAAAATTTGGGGGAGCAAAAAGAGTAGGGTTCCTCCATAATTTAGGAACCAGCACTAGGCTGCAGGGCCAGTCCTGGTTTTAAATATAGGGGGAAAAATTGCGTAGGGATCTCCCTATATTTAAAAGGGGTCCTCCCTCTCCTGAAACTCCAGGCTTCCCCCTGGGCTGTTGGTATGGGGGAAGTAAAGTGTTAAATAGTAGTAAGGATATTAGAACATCCAAGGAACATCCTACACAAATTAAAAACTCATATTGTTCCACAGCATTTCACCGAATTTTGTAATTCCAACCTTGCAGGGTTTAGTTTTAAAGCTGTTGAAGAAATAAAATTGGATGAAAGAAAGGGAGATACTGTATCTTTAAACAACTGTCAAAATATGAGACTTATTGGATCTATACCTTGAATAGTCTTGTACCATATGGATTTAATGAGAACTATGACATCACTCCTTTCCTGCATGACTAGTCCAAGGCACTGGCACCTTTGAGTGTCATCTGTTGTTGGATCTATATCCCAGTCGTCCTCTTATATGGCCTCATGATGCGATTAGGGTGTTTGAATTAGATGTCATTTTTTCATTCCCATTATCTATATATAACATATATCCCCCCCGTTATTCTTGTTCATTGTAAAAAATCCAGATTTATTAGCGAATTTAAATAGGATGATATTTAAAGATGGCGGGTGGAGGTTTTATCTGGGCCATTTATTGATACCATATATTAATAATGCCTTGGTTGATATGGATTTTAGAAAAATATTCTTTGTATCTTTTGGTCTTCTGGAAAATGTCTATTAATTACCATCAGAGCTTTCTCTGTGAGTATTGATGGATAAATCTCCAATACAAATATTAGAGACAGATTATGAATATTGTCTATATATTAATTTTATATGTATTTATATGTATTTATATGTATTTTTTATGGAATGATGTGACAATTTTGTGTCGTAATTTTATATAATATATTTCTTATTTTCCTTTCAGGAAAGATAAAAGATATATGTTCAAATTTTCAGACAATTGTCAATTTATTATAGTTGATTGACTCCCCTTTTGTGTTACACCATGTCTTTTATCATATTGAGTGTGTTTTTATTAACAGCTGCATTCTAATTGTAATGAATGAAAAACGTGTAATTGATATTCTTTTATATATTTTTATACTTTGCAATGTTTTTTATGAATTGTTAAAAGTATTGATAATGCTGGAAACAAAGTAGTTCAACATATGTTTTGTCGAAGCTGGATAATTGGCTGAAACAAGATCAGTTTAAAATTGAACTGCAGCGACGCCATCTTGCGATTGGCCGCAAGACACCATCTTGGAAATGAGATCGCAAGACGCCATTTTGCAAATGGTCGCCCAAGCGCCATTTTAGATAAACTCACACTTTAGTACATGTGGCGATATTACTATTAGCATCATGCGATTGCGTCTTTCACCATTTCTCATACACACATTATTACGCACAATTGCGCTGTTAACTAGTCGCATATTAGCGAATGCCTAGGTCATGCACACGCATATGCCCCAAGTTAACTAGCATCTTTACATCGAACCCCACATATTCACACATTACATATTCACATACAAGGTTCCATAAGCTTTAAGGTATAAGATTCAAGTATGCACATTTATTATAATTGCTATGAAATAAAGATTATTTCGTAACTATGGTTTTATATGTGATAAGTAAGCCATGTTTGGTATTGTACTGATGCGTACTCTCTCAACAGTATTTCGGTAACATCGATGTAGAGATCACAACAGGCATTCTCAACTTATGGACCACAGAGACTTCAAGCAACAAAATGTACTTTATATGACCAACTGTTAGGATTTGCATGAGGCGGGAAACCAGAGACCACCAGTTGTTAGAGGCTGGACTGTGTCTATTTGAACCAACCTGTTAGATGCCTTGTAACATATGCCCTCTCCTTTAGGACCAATGGTATTAGCAACAAACTTCTCTATTATGTTGTCTATTTCTGGGGGGTATAAATATGTGTGCTCTGACCCTGGGTTTCTAGTCTTCGTGCTGAATGCTGATTGACGAGGGGTTTCTTGCTGATGCCTACATCTGGTTCAGAGCGCTGCGTATGTATAACTGTACTTGGGTCTGTATAATTCCTTTGCGCTAAATTGTACTTATAACTAGCGTGTAACTGACTGTACTTTTACTTGAATAATACTTTGTGCTTTGGAACCACAGGTTCTAGGTCTGGAGTCTTTATTTACTGTATAACTGCTTACGCAAAATAGCGTCATCCTTAGAGGTTTGTAGGCAGGATCTCAGAAGGTATAGGCAGGAGTGTATAGAGGTTCAGAGGCAGTATCATTAGTATATTATGTATCGATTCTTAAAGCTGTATATAGAAAATTAGACATTAATTACAATTGTAACATCTAAGATGAAGCCAGTATAAAAAAGAGCTTATAGAAGGGTAAGCCACACCCCCTGTTGAAGTCATAGATGAAATGCATTGGGCATGACCATCTGACGTGAGACATGGTGACATCTTCTGCTACTTCCAGAGGCAGTGATACCCAGTAGGTCCTATGAACGGCTGTTTAAGGGCTGAGAACTAGGTAATATGCAAGATTTTAAACCTTGATGTACATGAGCTTTGTTATTAGTAAAGTTGTTTTGAAACCTTTCCCATGATTGCACTCTCCTCATTACCCATATACTATACCATGTTTGACGATTAACTCCTGTGGCTAGCAGTAATGCTGCTACCTGTTTCCAGACCTTGGAAATTAGATGTTTATGAGATGTGTGTGTAATTTAGAGATGTGTCCCCCCCCCCTTACCTTCTTGTGTTGGCAGTTTTTGTGCCTGGCTTATACTAGGTCATCTTTCTGTTTTTATAGAGATGAAAGTTTCAGATTCTGACATATCCCATAGTACTGAATTTGGGGTTTCAGAGTAGAACTGAGGGCCTGATTCAGACCCGGACGCTATGCTGCACTCGCATTGAGCAATTTTTTGCAATCTGCTCATGCGTATAATTTGCAATGCACGTGCGTGAAGCAGTCAGTGCGATGGGAAAGTGTTCACCCATAGCCCGCAGTCGGGTCACTATTTTGATTGACAGATTATGCCGTTTGTGGGTGGTAACAGGGGAAGGTGCTTGTGAACGGGGGTGTGGATGTGCGAATGCAGGCGTGCCCAACCGTCAGAATGGAGTTTGATGGGTGTGCATAATTAGCAAAGTAGCCTCATTACACATGTGACTGGGTAGTATTTTAGCCTGAACTGCTCGCAATGTTGTGGTGGAAAAAGGCTACCACAAGCGCTGCGAGCAGCTCCGATGGCGTGTGTTGAGAGTGGCAAAGGGGCATCTTTATACAGGTGCGAGCGCATAGTGCCGCCGCTCACTAATACTTAGTGGGCGGCTTTATGCGATGCAGTGCGAGCGCATGATATAAATATCCAGCCCCTTTTAGCCAGCGAGCGGCTACAAATAGCGACCGGGTCTGAATCAGGCCCTGAGTCACAGTATGTGTCCTTCCCCCAAATTTGGTTCCCAAAATAAGACAAAACATCCCCCTAATGTGTTTTGGTTTTGAATCTGTATTTTATTTATTTTTTAAAAAAATAATAAAACAGCTAAAGTCATATAATTTGGGCCTGTTTTGGTTCCTAATGTATTATAAACATCAAGAACATTAATTTTCAGTCAATTTTGACCACCTCACTTCTCACAATATTGTTTTTATCCAGGTTAGGCCAAAAGTTTGCACCAAGTTAGCTGGCTGTCTAAAATAAGCCACAGCAGTGGGCGGAAAAACATGTGGCAGTTCAACTTCAAACATGGTGCATCTAGGAAACAGAGTTGCGCTGCAGCTTCAGACAGGATGACAGTTTAATAAACTATACAGCCCCATAAATAGTTTAAACCATGAATGTTTTCATTAATCAAGAACTAGATCAGAGGCTTAGAGGGAGATGGATTATGTAAGTAGTAGAAAACAGGAAAAAAAGGAAGGATGGATTGATTTGTCAGTTAACTTAATTCAATTGTTTGATTCTGAGAATTACAATTTATCATTGGGGCATTGGGGATGGTTTTTTTTTTCAATAGACCAACATTTTTATTATTGCTTTAATCTATTACTAATTTGCACAATATTTTTAAAACAAAAAAAATCTAACTTTAAAAGCATAGGATTCCTGACAAGGCTTATGACCAACAGGGTGGCCCCCCGCATTATACGGACATACTCTACCCTCAAAGTTTTATCACTGGCAGGGACACTGCAACACATAGCCAGCTGAATTATTTAGCCACCGATTGTCTAAAACAAGGATTATAGCTGCTGGGACTGTGAGTATATTGACATAAGCGGATATACCTACTCCGGATGATGGGAGTTTCTGTGAGTTACCATACACCATTGATATAGGAACATTAGTCTGTGTTGGATATTATCAATATTAAATCACTATTAAGACCGCTATACATCTGTTATAAACAATATTCACCACCCAGCTGGTTTGATTCATATGTATCCAGTTGGGAAGTATTCTATGATATACTTTCAATTGACTTTCGTATTGACTGGACCCAAAATCCAGAGGTGATCTACAGTATATTGTTGTAATCCAAGAGATCTGTAACATTTTTATTATTGAAACTCACTAGAGGTATATATGGGAAAAAGTTTAATGCTATATGACATGACGTGTCCATTTTCTATTCAATTTTTAAAATATTTGATATGTATCCATGTTTTTATTTCTGTGTAATTAAATATAATTTTTGACAACTTGACTATTTTATGTTGTGTTGATGACCATACCAGAGAGTTATTAGCTTATTGTTTATACTAATTTCAAACTATGAGACGATTAGACAGTTAAATATTTTTTAATACATTATTTTTATTCCCACATATATTATTGCACCTAGAGAGGGTTTAGTATAAGTGGCTGTTTAGTATTATTTTTTAGCTGTTATTTGATCCTGGCACTTGTGGACCAACAAATGCCAGCATGCCCAGACATCAATGGCCCATTGGCACCTGTGGTCCACCTATAATAAAAATATTAAAATAACCACAGTACACATGCACTGAAGGTTGTGGTATTTTATAAAAAAAAACACCAATTACGTACTTACTAGGGATGTGTGGGCTCGGATTAGTTTGGATTTTCCCACCAAGTTCTGATTTTTCCCGCTAAAAATCGTGTCTCAGAAAGAGGCAAAATGTCTTCTTTAATAGACAAACATCATCTTTCATGGACTTTGGTCCAGGAATGATGATGGTTGTCCATGAAAGATGACATTTTGCCTCTTTCTAAGACCCGATTTCTGGCAGGAAAAATCCAAACTTGGCGGGAAAATCTGAACTAATCTGAACCTGCACATCCCTAGTACTTACCAAATCCTTTGGTGTACTCCTCTTTGTTCCATATAGACATCAATTGGTCTTCTTTTTCTATTTGCTATTATCCAGTGACATGCAGTGAGGTAAATGGCTGTGGAGCCACTGGATGGTATAAGATCCAGATTTACAGATACATATATGAACCCAAAGGTACACGTGGGTATTATACAAAGGTACAGAAGTACTGTATATTGTACTGAAAATTTGGTGTGTTTTGATGATTGTTGTGCGCAAAGTATAGACAGGGGAGGCAGTGCCTCACCTGTCATACACTTTTTACTCCAAAGTTTTTTACTATAAAAATAATTATAATAATACAAAGAAGATATTTATAACATTTTCTATAACTTTTCTTATCATTTTTATAGTCAAAACTTTGGAGTATATATAATATGATAGGAAAGGCTCTGCAAACCTGCCTCACCTGCCTGTACATCACTGCTATTATCCATAGATTGTATTGCAGGTGCCAGTAGGTCCTTAATGCCCATGCATGCTAACGCTTCTACAATCATGCCCTGACAGGCTTGCTGGGACCTGTAGTCTACATGAAAAGAACAGTCTTAATATTATCAATAATTCATTATCTCTGTACCCAAAACATCCAGATTGGTTGTCCTTAGGGAGGGGGTAGCCTATTTTAGGGGGATTCCAGCCATCAAATTGGTGACTATATAGTATACCATGTTTGACTCCTAACTCCTGTGTCTGTCAGCAGTGCTGCTACCTTTTTCCAGACCTTGGAATGAGCATGACCTGCCTCTATCTTTGCCAAGCATATTTGATACTTGTTACCAGGCTTTGGATTGAACCTAACTTGCTTCTGTATTTGACCATCATATTTGGGTACCTTTTATCAAACTTACATATTAATTTTAAGTTAATTTACCGAGCACATACAGTATATAATATCATAAAGCCTCTCTGGTATTGGAAACCAGCATTTGGTAATTTGGTATTAAAGAGTATAAGCTCTAGTATCTACATGACAGATTAGGTCAGCTGGAATTGTTTACATCCCTCTACCAGACAGTGGCTTAAGTTCATCCCAGAAGCCCAGAGGCAAGTTATAATTTGTTGCCCCCCCACCTCTAAAAATAGGGTAAATAATTATGGTGTCTCTCTATCTATCTATCTATCTATCTATCTATCTATCTATCTATCTATCTATCTATCTCATATCTATCTCTTACATATGCAAAAAAACACTAATATAAAATAGCCCTAAGTGGGATGAATATATTGTGGGCAATGGAGGAGGTGCCCCTTCAGTGCTGGAGTCCGGTGGCAGGCACCTCCATTATCACCCATAGTTCTGCCCCTTAAGTACACACTATGCAATCCATTGCAAAATGCATCATTCTGACACAGATCGGAACGATATATCATGCGGATCACTTATTGTGCATGCCCAATAGTGCATGCCCAGGGCTTGTTCATAACATCGTCCCATCTTGTTTGGGGCAGCACAGCATTTGGGAAGAAGTGATGAACAACACCATGCTGAAAAATGCAGCATTGAACTACACATCATGCCGTTGTCCACTGCTTTGCCTAACAATTATGGATGGTGCAATGTATTGTACCATGGCTGGGTACACACATCGTGTGCTGTGTACCTAAGTACTATCCATGAAGGGTACTGCAGATTGCATATTGTATAGTAGGCCCAATAGGGCATGCCCAGCGCTCATTCATCACATTGTCCCATCTTCTTTGGGGCAGCACAGCATTTGGGAAGATGTGAAAAACAACACCATGCTGCAAAAAGCAGTATTGAACTACACATCATGCCGTCATCCACTGCATCGCCTAACAATTTCGGATGGCGCAATGTATTGTACTGTGTGGTGTGTACCTAAGTCCTTTCCAGGTAAGGTACTGCTGTAATCATATATAGTTACACATTTAAAAATCATAAAGTAGTTTCATCCATACAGAACTAGAAACATGGGGATCTCTAAATTATAAAATTGGCTACTACCGCTGTTATATTTATTTCCAATGGGTCTATGAAGTTGTACAAAAGCTATAGCAATAACACAGAAATATTGATCCAGCACATACCACAACAGAGATGTGACTTTTTGTGTCACTAGAAGCAGTTCTTATATACAGAAGAGCAGAAACAGCCGTTGGCTAAAAGTAGGTCAGTACTAAAATACTCTTAATACCAAAAAAAATAGTACCTTAATACCCACGACAGCTGTGCCATGGGCTGGAAGTATCTATGATAATAGTAAAGGAAAGGTTAGGGCATGGAGTGCATCATGGCTGCTACTGACCGTATTGTAGAACTCTGTTGTAGAGGGGACAATTTTGTAGTTGTCCTTGACCAGTCCACCTTGGAGCTGCCCACCTGGAGCTGGTCTCATATCCTCAAAAATGCCATGGCAGAGTGCTGGCCAATGGCCACTGATGAGCAGCACAGGCTAAGAGGAGGCAGGTGACCAGGGACTGCGGGTGTCCTCAGCCTGTGCCCTGGTAGCAGGGGCAGCAGATACAGAGCCGTGCAGAAGGTGACTCCAGGTCAGCTCTTATTCCCTCACCGATGTAACCACAGTAGCGAATAGCATCAGAACAGATATGGAGGCAGCAGCAGCCTGGATGTGCCTGCTACCAGCCGGGAAGAGGAAATCTTCGAGCCGCCCCCCTGCAGGGTAAGTGGTGGGTGTCTTGGAGTCCCAGGCCAGCTCCTCAGTTGGGTAGGCTTAGGCGGCTCATGGCTGTCACATGCTATGTGACATCTGTGACCATAGAGCACACTCTGGCAGCAGCACTGCAGCAGGTCATGAAGAAGGAATGCCGCTGCTCATCAGCACTCTGATGCTCCTCTGTTTCTTAGCAGCAGGTGGCCCCAGAATGGCCAGGTGACAATGGAGCCATGTGCCCCCTTCAGGGCTGGCGCCTGGTGGCAAATGACTCCGTTTTCTCTGGGAGTTCAGCCACTGCTGCCAGATCTGTTCATACTCCTGGTATTACTCTCCTATATAACCCCAGAAGACCTCATTTTCCTCACACTATCTGAAGAAGCAGAGTGTCCAGTAAAACATGCAGTTATTAGAGGGGACACCTTCCCCCTTTCTTACCTACCCCTATTTTCCATCACCTATTTTCAATTTTCAATTATTTTTATAAATGTTTGATAAATTTTATTGTTTTGTATTATTTTAACTAATTAGTTATTTTAAATTATTTGTATGTTTGGAGTTTTATCCTATAATCATTCCAGAAACACTGCCGTGCCAAGAGAAAGTGTGGCTACAGTATATGCATCACTTATTATAGCTCTGGACTTGTGGATTTTTGTTGCAGCCCCATATGGCCTCAAGGGGGGGAGTTGCAAGTGCAATTGGTGGCATTTTCATGATGATACAATGGCAACTTCCCCCTTTTGTCTAATTGAATTGACTACCTCATTATAATTAGAGATGAGCGGGTCCGGTTCTACGAGAACCGGACCCCTCCACAATTGCAATTCCGAGTTGGATCCAAGACCGGCTCAGGTTTTCTCATGTGACTCGAATCTTAAAATGAGGCAAAACATCATCTTCCCAAAGTCGGATTCTCGTGGGTTTTGGATTATATAAAGGTCCCCGTGATCTGTGTCATTTTCATACCGACTGTGGAGAGAGAAGCTAGCAGACATGTAGTCACAGTCAATCATTCAGTGTGTATTTCCAGTTGGGGGCTGAAGGCTGCTGCTTTGTTGTCCATAAATGGGCCTAGGCTGCATTATATAAAAGGGGGCTTCCTTCAGTGGGTGTTACAGCTCCTGTGTTACTTGTCCTGTCAATTAACTTGTGCTGCTACTGTGTTGTTGGCTTGTCCATCAGGCTAGGGCTCCACTCCATAAAGGGGTGCTGTGTTGTCAAGGGGGGGGGGTGCTTTTCCCCAGTGTAAAAAAATAAAGGTGCTTTTTTTCTTTCTTTTTTTATGTGTGTGCATTAGCAACCTAGCTGCACTATTGTTGTTCAGTGACACTGCTGTAGTTTATCGTCCATGTATTTGTGACTCTGCAGTTGGTCTGTCCACACATGCAGGGGTGCTTTGTTGTCCATAAAGAAGGGGTGCTGTCTGTGTTGTTCAACAAGGGGCTGCTACCTCTTTCAGGGGTGCTCTTCCCTATTGTTAAAAAAATAAAAGTGAAATAAAATTAATATTATCAATCCACAAAAAATAAAATATATATTGTTTTGTGTGTGTGCATTAGAAACTTAGCTGTGCTATTATTGTTTGGTGACACTGCCACCTAGACCGCAGTTTATTTTACTTGTATTTGTGACTCTGCAGGTGGTCTGTTCACACTCGGCAGGGGTGCTTTGTTGTCCATAAAGAAGGGGTGCTGTCTGTGTTGCTCAACAAGGGGCTGCAGCCTCGTCCAGGGGTGCTGTTCTTCAGTGTAAAAAAAATATTGATCGGTGACACTGCTGGTCAGACCACATTGTAAGTTTGTTGATATGGAGGATGATCAAATGAGAGGAGAGCAGGAACCACATACTGTACAAGTCTTTCAGCTGCTGACAGCAGTCATGATGATGATGCAAGGCTGATAAAATCATCTAAGAATGCCAATGCCCAAGGGCTTAAGACAGGGCATTTAAAATCAAACAAGCAATCTTTTACAGTGTTAAAGAATAAAAATTAAAGCTAAGTTAGCAGCAGTGAAACAACAAATTGGCAATATGCCATTTACTACACAAAGTAGCAAGGAAAGAATAAGGCCTTGGCCTTTTTTATGACTAGTAGTTATGCATATTATGATGATGTAAGCCCTTCTCCCTGTAGAAGTGCCAAAAAAAATTAAATTGCTAAGGCACATAAACAAACTGTGTGCTCAGAAATGTCACAGATCCCCAAGGAGAGTCCAGGTTTGTCTGCAGTTGCCATGTGTGAGCCTGACCTTTCTAATACTGAACTTGAAGAGTATCCTACTTGCACCATTTGTGTGCTCTCAGCAAATGTGCGGATAAGCAGGAAAAGTCAACATGCTTATGTAGAAATCGAGGATGCTTCTGTGGAATTGCACCTAAAGGATGAGGAGGATATTTCTGCATTTGGTGCTATTAATGATGAAGAGTATGTTGATGATGAGGATGTTTATGATGTTGTTTGTATAAATCAGGTATTAGTTGTTGCCCGTTGTATGAAAAAGCTATTCGTCATGCCAAAGCAGAAAAGTTGTCATGCCATCTGTAGTGTTTGCCAAGCAAGAGTGAATGAGTAGAGGTAAGGCCCTTAACCATCTAGAAACCTCCTCCCTGTTACATCACTTGCAGTGCATTGATCAAATTCCAAAGTGTTTACAAAATTTTGTAACTTTGGCATAAAACAAAACTATCAATCCAGCGTCACCTAGCTGCTCCCTTCTCTCTGTTAGATCCAAGCACCTGCAATCTCTACCATTAACACCTGCATCATCAACATCCTCAATCATGATAAGAAGTAGTCCTGCTGCTTCCAATTTCATAAGCATGACTGACTCCTCTCCTATCCATGTTTCCTCAACAGGATACTTGAGTGCTACACCTGCTGCTGCTGGTGGTGGATCTTCATCCCAAAAAGGGACCAAGAAGATTATTATTAGTAGTAATTAAAAAAACAAGTGACTATTAAACAATCCTTTTATAGAGGAAGTAAGTATAATAGCTGTCACCCAGTTGCACAGCGGATCACTGACGCAATGATGGCTGTGCTAGTATTAGATGGTTAAATAATAGAAAATGAGGATGATAGTGTGGAGCAAGTGCAAAAGGAGGATGAGGGGGAAATTTGTGTCATATCTTATGCTAATGAGCATGTGATGATGAGGATGCTGTTTGCGTAAATCAGCCACTAGTGGTTACTTGTGAAAAAAAGAAAGACAGAAAAACCACATCTTGGGTTGGAATTATTTTAATCTAAATTCTGACTACAGTTGTACAGACATCTGTACCATTTGTAAAGCCAAAGTTAGCAGAGGAAGGGACATTAACCACCTAGGCACCTCCTCCCTGTTACATCATTTGCAGTGAGTTCATACAATTTGTTTAACAAAATTATAATAATTTATAAATTAATAACAAGCAGTCCAGTATAAGCTACCAGCAGTTTGGACCAGCACATGCGATCTCCACCACCAACACCCTCATCATCAACCTTCTTCTTAAAGATTGGAGGTAGTCCTTCCAAAAAATGTTTTGTGGGGGCCCAAACAAACCAAGGACTTTAGCCACAAAAGTGTCAGTCCTTGTCGATAAAGTGCTTGGTTTTTTAAACTGTGCATGTCCTTTTAATATCCCACATAAGAATGACTGGAAGGGTCCAATGACAATTCCATCTTGCACCTCTTTTCTTTACATTTTGCACAATTTGAGGCATTGCCGACTGTCATTATTATAATTCATTAAACTGCCATCCTGTCTGCCACTGCTATGTGGTAATGTTTCATAGATGTCCTTGTGACCATCACCATGGGTTACGGCGATTCATCAAAAGCCTGTGTCATGACTTTAAGTAGTTTTGTGTGCTATGTATAATGTGTGTGTATAATCATAATTCCCTAAAGTATATATTTCAGGAATGGCTGCTTGCCATGAATGGATACAGTATGTCAAAATTGGATTGCTTTAGCTAATCAGAGCATGGCCACGTGACACCTAGCCTTTGAAGAAAAGCTTCAGGGAGGTAATATCTGCTCACACACTAGGTGGCCCTGCTCAAGGAGCAGTGCAGTCACACAGGCTGCTAGAAGGGTCATTTGTAACACCTCATGCTAGCAGTCTTCTTATAATAAACTACCCTAAAGGCTCCAGGAAAGTATATTAGTATCAGGTCTTGTAGCTGTGCTATTTTGCATTTACACAAGAACCTGGGAGAACAAAGGACTTTACTTTTGAGCCTGGGAAGGGTGGGGGCTGCTGAGGTAGAGGGGGGCTGCTGGGGGATGAGCAAGTCATGGAACTATAATGCTCAGCAGTACACAATGCTACGGGTTCACTTCTAGGGATAGCTGAGAGCGAAGAAGTGCTCCAAATGTCGGTCTATGGTGGTCTCTCTCCACACAGATTCTCAAAGACTTCAGCGTAAGATACCTTAGGATTCTGACTTTCTAACCTTTACTTATCTGTAATCAATCTGTGCATTTATTATTATTACTATATATATGTCTTGTTTATTTACCTATTTTTCTTGTAATTTAACCCTGGAGATATTTCTCAATAAATACTAAAACTTTATCAGTGTTATCTCTGTGTTCTAATGAATTCATGTTCCTGTAGAGGCCCACGCTATATTTGTGTAATCACTGTGAGTTTAAGTGAGATTTATGTGTCTGGTGAATGTAAGAGCGCTATTTTAATACTCTTCGTGGTGGCAGCTTAAGTAAAACCCATGTCACAACCACCCAGCTACGTCAGGTTGGCGTACCCAGCTACGTCAGGTTGGCATATCTGAGCGCAAGTTGGGCATGGTGTCGTGACAAACTGGTGGCAAGTGGTGGGATTTGATATTTTTGTTTTTATCATAAGAGCTTAAGTGAATTAGCGGTGTGTGCTTCTCAGAAAGTCAGCACCCTAATTCGCCAGAGAGTACGCCCAGGGTTAAAATTTTAAAAAGACATACTGTGCACTGTTGATCTCTGTTTCCTCCCTCTCTCTTGTTTTTCTTTTTCTATCTTTTTCTTTGACAAAAGTTTGTGGTCCAGAATGATCATGGAGTACCAGCAGTTAAAAGGGGATGAACTGGCTCCCCTTCCCTTTTAGAACCCAATTCGAGGTTCTCACACTTGCTTACAAAGCCCTCACCAATTCCTCTCCCATTTACATCTCTGATCTCCCTCCACTCTCCTGGCCACCCGCTTTGCTCAACCAATGCACGTCGCCTCTCATGCCAACTGATTACTTCCTCCCACTCCCGCCTCCAAGATTTTGCCCATGCTGCCCCTGACCTTTGGAACTCTCTCCCTCTCCCTATCAGACTCTCCTCCTCTTTACAATCCTTCAAACGGGCTCTCAAGACCCACAACTTCATCAAAGCCTTCCAGCTCCCATCCTAACTTACTGCAACATGCTCCTTCCTCCGTTTACCCCATCTTTGTCACATCTGTTTGACTGCCCCTCCCCTTTAGAATGTAAGCTCTTATGAGCAGGGCCTCTACCCTCTTGTGCTTCTCCTTACTTTACTTTCACCTACTTCTTACCCCCCACCAGGGCACCTAACACTTGGTTGCTTATGCTCTGTTGCATATCTAGGTGTTATGGTCACTTATGTATCAATGTATATTATCCTTGTCCTTGTCCTATTTTTTACTGTAAGTCAGTAGTCAAATTATTTGTTTATGTACTTTGTAAGGCACTGCGGAACACTTGTGGTGCCAAATAAATAAAGGATAATAATAATAATAATAACTGGCAGTCCTGTGCATGCAGAGGAACATTGGCTGGACTGGCCAGAGCAGAGATCGACTGGTCCAAGCACTCAAGGAGGCTGATCAGAACCTTGCTGCTGAAAGGAGCCAGACAATGTCCAACCCTGCTACAGAAGCTCAGTCTGTCCTGGACCTTACCACAGATGCCCAATGGGGATCGGACACCTCTGCTGGATCAAGTGAGTCTGCCCTAAGGAGTTTCCTTCAAACTGCTATAAGGCATATGAAGGACATGGACCAGGCAAGAGCCATGCTGTTGGTGCAGCAGTACCAAGCGACGGCAGGCTGCAGAGCACCAGGCTGAACGCATGTTCCAACTGGAGCTGGCCAGACTCCGCAGCCAGAACACCACCTGTGACCCGGGTAGGAAAAAGCCCCGGCACAACCAATTCCTTGTGTTGGAGAAAGACGGCGACCTCGATACATTCCTGAGGGGATTTGAAAGGACTTGCCAACAATTTGCGCTGGAACCCAGTGAATGGGCCAGCTATTTAACACCGAGACTGAGAGGGAAAGTGCTGGAAGCATTTGCTGACCTTCCTCCAGGGCTGGATGGTGATTACCGCGCCATTAAGGAGGCGCTGCTAAAGCGATTCAACCTCACCTCAGAAACTTATCGTCAGAAATTCAGAGACTCAGAGCGCCGTCTGACACATATATACAGGGTTGTTAGCGCACTTGGCAACCACGATGTATCAGTGGATTGACGGATTGAAAGTGACTGACTTTGATAATCTGAAAGATTTCATCCTGCAGGAGCAGTTCCTCACACTGTGCCCTACAGATGTGAAAGAATGGGTCATGGACCCTGACCCTAAGTCATCGCAAGAAGCTGCCAGCCTGGCTGATAAGTACATCGCGACCAGGGCTCCAGCAGCAAAGAAGTCATTTGGGATGTCTGGGCAGTCAGCCTGGAAGGAGAGGAGTCCTGGAGGGCTCCCCACATTTGCCTCTTCAATGAAACCAGCTGTGGCTGCACCGTTTGGGGGTGTGGTGGGCAAACCTGTTTTGGGCGATGCCTGCAGGTGTTTTAATTGCAACCGGGTGGGGCACATCAGTGCCAATTGTCCCTCCAAGAGGCAATCAAAGTCCCTTCCTGTCGTAGGCTAAGCATTGAAGACTGTGTCAACAGTCCTGTATGCTGGGGGACTCCAGGAGCGACCACGGGACAATCTTCAAGCAGTACAAGTCTGTGACAAGGTAACCATTGGCATGCATGATTCCGGGGCTGATGTGACTCTGATACACCCAGATTTGGTGCACCCTGAGAACATTTTACCGGGGAGAACAATGGCTGTACAGGGGGTGGGCGGAGTACACTCTGCGGTACCCCTAGCCAGGGTTTATTTAGACTGGGGGGCAGGTTGTGAAATCCGTGATGTTGGGGTACTTGTGGACCTGCCTGCCATGGTCTTATTGGGGACAGATTTGGGGAAGATGTCTGCTACATATGTGACTTACCAATATGTGGCCCCTGATGTAAACTTGCCTGTCAATAATGTTTCTCCCCAGCTTACACCAATACCGATATGTACTAAAGTGTCAATATGTACTGATGATACTGCAGGGAATAACGCTTTTCAACTTTGCAGGACAGAGATTGAAATGTGTGATTCTGAATGTTCTAGCATAGAACCGAGTACTGTACAGTTAGCTAATAATTTTACAGCTGTTGCCACAGTGACTACACGCAGTGCTGGATGAAGGGAAGAGTGTTTGTTAGCCCCTGCAGATGCAGAGGCAACAGCACTGAACGGTCCTTCAGCAGTGAACGGTCCTCCACCCCTGCAGGGGTGGAGGACCGTTCACTGGATGGCAATCCCCCTTCCCCCCTCCCCTTCTCTCCTGTGAGAGCAGAGGAGGGGGGCAGCCTCCCAGTCCACTGCCCTCCACTGACCAGACTGTGTTTAAAGTATATCTAAACATAGACCCAACGCTGGAGTCAATAAGGGTTCAGGCTAATCATATGTGTAAAGAAGGGGACTCAAATCAGATATTTTGGGAAAATGTTTTTTGTATAGGGCGCACAATGTCAGCACTGAGCATTCCAATGTAATTATTGAAAAGCAATTTATTGTGCCAGAGTCTTACAGGGATGGTTTATTGAAGGTGGCTCATGAAATTTCCCTGGCAGGACATTTGGGTGTGTCCAGAACCAAGGCCTGGCTAAGACACAATTTTTATTGGCCTGGCATGATGACAGACATAGCTAACTACTGTCGTTCATGTCATGCATGCCAGGTGGTAGGAAAGTCGGGTAATGTAAAAAGGGCGCCCTTAATGCCCTTGCCAGTTGTCTCAGAACCCTTTGAGCAGGTTGCTGTAGACATTGTGGGGGCCCTAGCTATTCCCAGTAGCTCTGGGAAGGAATATATTTTGACGGTGGTAGATTATGCCACATGGTATCCAGAAGCAGTGGCTCTGTCATCCATCTGGGCAGATAAAGTTGCTGATGCCCTTATTGCCATATTTTCTAGGGTGGGGTTCCCAAAAGAGATGTTAATGGACCAAGGTACCCAGTTCATGTCAAACCTTATGCAGAGCCTCTGTAAAAAGATGCACGTGGATCACCTCATTATGACGCCATACCACCCGCAAATGAAACGGACTGGTGGAGACTAAATAGTACAAATGTTGTGGACCTTTGTGGAGTCCCAGGGAAGAGACTGGGAGAGGTTCCTGCCGCACTTCCTCTTTGCATACCGTGAGGTGCTACAGGAATCCACTGGATTTTCACCCTTTGAACTCTTATATGGGCGCCATGTGCGTGGCCCTTTAGATCTGATCACGGATCAGGTAATAATGGGAGGGTAAGCTGGTAACTTCTGAGCAGTCACTGGTGCCCTATGTGGTACAGTTCAGGGAGAAGCTGCAATCTCTGATGGGAATGACACAGGATAACCTGAAAGCTGCGCAGGCAAAACAGAAGAGGTGGTATGATCGCCATGCGAGAGAGCACATACTTGAGGTAGGGCAGAAGGTTCTGGTCCTAAACCCGCTGTAGGAGGAACAAGTTGCAGGATGCCTGGCAAGGCCCCTACTCCATAATACAGCGCATCCATGATGTAGATTATGTAGTAGAGCAGGAGGCAGGCCGTAAAAGACAGAAAATATACCACATTAAAATGCTGAAGGCGTACCATGACAGGGAAGCGTGTGTTGCAGTAGTGTGTAGCTTGCCTGAGAATGAGCACGAACCTGACCCCCTGTTAGACCTGGCAGGAAGGAGGGTCTCTGACAGATGCTTACCAAGGTGAGACGCTGTCTGCAGTACAGCTAGGTCAGCTAGCTGACACCCAACACCCATATCAGGCACATTTTACAGGGAAGCCTGGCAAGACACACCTAGTGACACATCATGTTAACACTAGCACCCAAACCCCATTGCGACAGGCAGCCTACCGCACCTCCCCAGAAGTGTTAGCATCCATGAAAAGGGAGATTGATGAGATGCTGCAGCTAGGGGTGATTCAGAGGTCTCATAGTTCATGGGCGGCCCCTGTGGTCCTGGTTCCCAAGAAATGTGAAGGTACCCGATTTTGTGTTGATTACAGGAGGTTGAATAAGGCCACAGTGTTCGATGCATACCCCATGCCTACGATAGATGACTTCCTGGATCAGCTGGCCCAGGCACGCTACATCACTATCATAAAATGGGGGGGGATACAATCGGCACTCAACCAATGAAGGTGTGAGAGAGTACAGTGGGATTCAATAAAAATAGATCAGGATGATGTGCACAAATAAATATCAATCATGGTAGATTGGATAAAAAACTTTACTATAGGATATACAGTGTAATAACATATAACAATGAGTATAGCATGAAGTATTGCCTACTATATCCATAGGACAAACGCAAGTGATGCTATATAGTGTTGCTGGTAGCAACCACAAATATTCTGTGCTCAGATCGTTTGTTAGTACAATGCTATGGGTAATAAGACCCTATTGATCGATGATAAAGGTGTACTGTGTCCAGTAGGGGAGCGGCGTCCCGCTGATGATGTGATACTATTGTTAATGAATGGACTAAGCACCAAGTCTAATAGGATGTTGGTATTGCCTGTTGCAGGTGTGCTTGGTCTTCTGCCCGGGTAGGAGAAAAACCACACAGTAGGTCAGTGCAGGGACTCCGGACTGGGTACAGTCGGCTAGTTCCCGAGCGGGTGATAGGTCTAATCCAAAGAACTATCCCGCACTCAGGATGAAGAGCCTGGCGGTACCCTGTCACTGGAGGGGAAAGGCTGGAGTCAACCGTGCCCGATCTCTATCCGCGTCCCCCTCCGTACGGAGACTCACTTGCCCTGATGCTGCATGTGGCTGGATCCCTCCTCCTCCCGTGCTCCATCTCCTCTTCCTGATTCGTGTGCGGTGTCCTCAGCTCCCTGCTGCTTCCGGGTTGTGTGCTTGTTGTGTCACGTGTGACTCGCCGGTCACATGATGTGCTCGATCGCGATCTAAGGTCTTAGTGTAGAATCTTGTACTGAATATATCTGAACATGGAATTAGTTGCATTTACACAAGAACCTGGGAGAACAAAGGACTTTACTTTTGAGCCTGGAAAGGGTGGGGGCTGCTGAGGGGAGGGGGGCTGCTGGGGGATGAGCAAGTCATGGAACTATACACAATGCTATGGGTTCACTTCTAGGGATAGCTGAGAGCGAAGAAGTGCTCCCCATGTCGGTCTATGGTGGTCTCCCTCCACACAGATTCTCTAAGACTTCAGCGCAAGATACCTAAGGATTCTGACTTTCTAACCTTTACTTTTTTTATCTGTAATCAATCTGTGCATTTATTATTATTACTATATATATATATGTCTTGTTTATTTACCTATTTTTCTTGCAATTTAACCCTGGAGATATTTCTCAATAAATACTAAAACTTTATCAGCGTTATCTATGTGCTTTATTGAATTCACGTGCCTGTAGAGGCCCATGCTATATTTGTGAAATCACTGTGAGTTTAAGTGAGATTTATGTGTCTGGCAAATGTAAGAGTGCTATTTTAATACTCTTCATGGTGGCAGCTTAAGTAAAACCCACGTCACAACCACCCACCTACATCAGGTTGGCGTATCTGAGCGCAAGCTGGGCACGGTGTTGTGACAGTCCTGTATTTTTAAACTGCTGTGCATTTGTGCCAAGCAAGAGAGAGTTAATTTGATCACTTACTTTAGCTAGCCAGTGCATAGGCAAACGCAGGGGGGGGTTTCCATCTGCCTGGAAATCCCCCTCCCCAGCACACACCATGGCCACAACAGAAATAGTAATATAATAGAATATTACTAGTGCTGCATGTTCTTCTCAGCATCACAAAATGAAATGATTAGCACCAACTGTGGATCTCTTAAAATGTGTCAGCCAGTAATAAATATACCTGTGCACCAACTAGGAGATGTGGAAAACATGCATTGTTAGGGGTGCACTGCTATAAACCATCAATAGGGTTAATAATTAATACTGTATAATAATAAACTATCCAGTACATAAGGAGACCAATATGTACATATATGTCCAGGGCAGTGCTAAGTTCTTCTGCTGCTCCCTCAGACGCCCGGACTTGCTCCGATGCTCAGGAATGGTGCCCACATCTGAAGAAAAACATTCTGATCAGACAGGAAGGCCATACTGCCGTATTTAATGGCTTACTGTGATTGCTGGTCCTGTATATGCTGGAATTATGCAACACAATATACTTTGTATGTAACATATTAAAGCTGGATAAGTGCTAATTATGCCCTCTTCAGGGACAGGCCACACTTACTCTAAAATCAAGCAATTGGGAAACCCCCCTCAAGAAATCCTGCATTTGCCACTGCAGCCCGATGCAACCTTTATCCTATATTAGTGAAAAATAGTGAAATCAATTTTTGTTAGCTGTGAGGTGATTTAAAATGTCTGCAAATGCCTGAAAATGAATGTTAGTAAGGTTGATAATACTGTAGGAATAAAAACAGGTCCAAATTATGTGGTTTTGGCTGTCTGTAATATTTTTTCTTAAAAAAATACAGATCCAAAACCAAAACAAAAACACGCAAGTGTGGTTTTGTAAAACCAAATCCAGATCCAAAACTTTGAAAGAGATACAGATCTAAAACCAAAACCAAAACACGAAGGTCGGCACACATCCCAAGTTATAATAAATGCTTGAATATTTTACAACTACTTTCTATCAGCAATTGAAATGAAAGAAAAACACAATTGCTGATCTTCTTCCTTTGAATACTTTTTTGACTTCTGTTTACATTTCTTACAGCATGATACATTTAATAAAAAATTTGTTCTGCTACTGCATTAGCTATGTCTTAGGGGTATTATTTAAAAGTTACATCACAATAAAACATAGCAAGCAGATTCAAAAAGAGTAAGGGGCTTCTGCGGGTAAATTAATCTAGGGAAAAATAGCATATTTGCACACACAGTTTATGAGATGTGTGTGTATTTTAGAGATTATTCCCCCCCCCCCGTACTTTTTTTGTGTTGGCAGTTTTTGTGTCTGGTTTATACTATGTCATCATTCTGTTTTATAGAGATGAAAATTTCAGATTCTGAGATGTCCCATAGTACTGAATTTGGGGTTTCAGAGTAGAACTGAGTCACAGTATGTGTCCTTCCCCCAAATATGGTTCCCAAAATAAGACAAAACATCCCCTTCATGTGTTTTGGTTTTGGATCTGTATTTTATTTATTTTTGCAAAAAATAATAAAACAGTTAAAGTCATATAATTTGGGCCTGTTTTGTTTTCTAATGTACTATAAACATCACAAACATTAATTTTCAGTCATTTTCAGTCAATTTTGACCACTTCACAGCTCACAAGATTGTTTTTACCCAGTTTAGGCCAAAAGGTTGCACCAAGTTAGCTGACTGTCTAAGATAAGCCAGAGCAGTGGGTGGAAAAACATGTGACAGTTCAACTTCAAACATGGCACATCTAAGAAACAGAGTTGCACTGCAGTGGCACACAGGATGACAGTTTAATAAACTATACGGCCCCATAGAAAGTTGAACCAGGAATGTTTTCATTAATCAAGAACTAGATCAGAGGTTAGAGGGAGATGGATTATGTATGTAGTGGAAAGCAGGAAAGAAAAAGAAGGATGGATTGATTTGTCAGTTAATTTAATTAAATTGCTTGATTCTGAAAATTACAATTTATCATTGGGGCATTGGGGATGTTTTTTCTTTAATAGACCAACATTTTTATTATTGCTTTAATCTATTACTAATTTGCAACATATTTTTAAAACAAATAAAATATTCAACTTTAAAAGCATAGGATTCCTGGCTAGGCTTATGAAGCCAAAAAAATGAATAGCTGCACTGCAGAGCTGCAAATATTTCAAAATTCACCAAAAAAATATAGCCCATATAGCCCACCTTTATGCAACTGAAGTATACCAGAATGATTGAGTGATTTTGATTAATTAAAATATCTTTCCATCTAGGTGACTGTTTAGACATTGTCTTCCCTACCCCTTTTCACTCTGGCATTTCCGTCCGGGTTGCATTTGCTGGGCATGTACCATAGGTGTAACCATTTTAAGGCCAAGAGTGCCAATTATGACCATTCACTGACTCCAGTGGAGGTCATCCTATTTTAGACCATGCTTGTAAAGTCCATAGAATTGTCGACTAGGAGAGCAGAGGTGGCATGAAAGTGCTCCTGGCTGGCAGATCTGCACTACAGCAGGGTGTTTGCACTGCCCAAGTGCCACCCTTCCACATTTAAGTGTGGAAAGGTGGGACAGGAGCAGATTGATTAAAAAAATAAGATGTATGAGTCACCACATTATCTCTAGTTAAAAATGTGTTGCAAATTTAGTAAATTTTTTAGAACAATTCTCTATGGAGGATACCATATCTTTGTAAGTGGATGATATGCTTCTGTTCTTGACTGATGCTGATGACTTTCTGCGCTAATTTGCTGAGCATGGTAAATACATTTGGACTGTATTCCAGTCTTTTAAATAATTTGAGCAAATACACTATTTTTTATCTATAAAGGGCTCCAGGTAAGTGAGAAAACGTGTCTGTTTGTCTTTTATGCATGGCCAGTGTTTTGGACCTAGCACCACCAAATTTGTCATGGTGGTGTAGTTTGACCAGGATTAGGTTTTTCCTAGGTTTGAACATTGTCAAGGCCACACACTGTCACACAATTCTTTAAAATGGGGACAATCTTAAATTACACAGGTTCTAGGGCTGGCTCCAGTGGAAATTGGCAGTCTGCCATAAACCTTTGAGAAAATTACAAAAGTATCCTTTTAACCTTAGTCTGAGGAAATGTGATGACTCATGCAAGTCTGTATTAAATCCAGAGCCTCTATGTTTGCATGCAAAGACAGAATTAGAATTTTATGGGCCACATAGAAAAATGTTAAAAGGGCCCCTCCAGAGGTAAATAAACACAGACATTTTCCCACACCCAGAGCCCATTTTTTGTTATGCGGCACAGAGCCCATTCAGTTTATGCCACACTGAGACCAATCAGGTTATGCCACACAGTAGTACCATTTATAAACATTATGCCATGCAACAGTAGTGCCACTTATACATTATACCACATAGTAGTGCCCCTTACACTACTCAGTATTGCCCCTTACACATTATACCACAAAGTAATGCTCTTTGCAGATTATACCACATAGTAGTAGTATCCCATATAACACATGCCACACAATAGTAGTGCCCCTTACACATTATGCCCCCCAGTAACTCACCTCCCCATGCCCTCCAGCAGCCTCTTGCCTCCCTCTGTGTATAATCAGCAGCAAACAGGTGTGGATTTGTGGCCAGGCAATCAGTTAATTACAGTTGGTGCACCAGCAGGCAGTTGTGGACAGCCAGCACCAGCGCAATTTGAATCTGGTGCTGGTTGCTAGCCTATCAGAGCTCTTGGATTGGCAGCCAATCAGGAGCCACAACTGCTGATTGGCTGCCAGTCAGTGAGCTCTGAATGCCTCGTGACTGGTGGTGCTGTCGTTTTATGACTGCCTGCCAGTGTATGGGGCAAGATTACACAACCCAAATGTGTAGTCATGTAATAGTAGATATGTGTAGTTATGCATGAGATAAAGTGCATCATTATGCATTGTACACTGTTTGCCAGGTACATATCCACACATCGGCAACCGGCGTCACGTTGGCTAACCGAGAAACCCAATGAGGTCTGGGCCAAACCCGTAAGTTACTGCCAGTGAAATTGACTAGTGACTTAAGTGAAGAACAAAATGTATCTATTCTTGTAGATACAGGGGTGGCCAGACTTAGAATTTTGCTCTAAATTTGTCTGTCACCAAATAAGCTATTTCGGCCATGGCGGTAACAAGGAAAGTACATCATTATCAATAGCATTCTTTTCTGCTAGCTGCAGCGGCCCCTATACATTTAATTTTTTTTGTGTAGGATAGGATGCATTATCTATTGTAAACCTGATGGAATGTTTCTACTCAGAGAACCGGGGCCGCCCAAACATGGAAACTCTGAGTCAGATTTGAGTCCAGCTTTGATATTCCCACCTTACTCAGATCCGAAAACAAGGCAAAATATCATCAATCCTGAATCGGATTCTTGCAGATTTTGGATTGTATACAAGTCCCTTCCAACTGTGATCGGCACCATTTCCTTGCTGAGTCCCGGGCTGTGTTGTCACTGCTGTACTCTGTCCAGGGGGGATTTGTTGTCCAATACAGGGGTGTGTTGTGCTCTATCCAATGGGCTGTATTCTACATCCAGGGGTTTGCAGGGGTGTGCTGTGCTTCGTCCAGTGGGCTGTGTTGCCAATCCAGGGGTGTTCAGGGGTGAGCTGTGCTTTGCTCAAGGCACTGTGTTGCTCATCCTGGGGTGTTATAAACACCAAAGAGCTCAAAATAGATCTTTGAAATGAAAAACATGCTGTAGTTTAAAAAGTGGTGAATTGCAAACCGCACATTCAAACAGCACAGTTTAACCATCCAGGAGTGCGCTGTGCCCTGTCCAGGGGGCTGTGTTGTCCAATCCAGGGGTGTTCTGTGCTGTCCATCATGGAGTGTGCAATCCAGGGTGTACTGTTCATCCACAGGCTGTCAATAAAAGTAAAAAAGAAGAAGTTAAAATAATAGTTAAAGAGTAGATTTTGTGCTGTACCCCAGTGTATCCATATTATAAGCACTGTGATGCTGCAGGCCAAACCCTCTCCCCCAGTGTATCCCTATAAGCACTGTGACACTGCTGGCCATACCCCAGTGTAATATTCATACAAGTATTGTGATGCTGCCATCTGTACTGCAGTGTAATATTCATAAAAATATTGTGACGCTGTAGTTCATACCACAGTGTAATATTCATACAAGTATTGTGATATTGTAAGTCACACTGCAGTGTAATATTCATAAAAGGATTATCACGATGCCATCCGTACTGCAGTGTAATATTCATAAAAGTATTGTGACGCTGTAGGTCATATTGCAGTGTATCCATATGAATTCTGTGATGCTGCAGGCTGTACCCAATTGTATTGTGACAGTGTAGGTCAGAAGTTCCCAAATGCAGTCCTCACGGCACCCCAATGGTTTAGGTTTTAGAGATATCCACGGTTGAGCACAGGTGACTTAATTAGTACCTTAGTCAATTTGATTTAACCATCTGTGCTCAACCATGGAAATTTCTAAAACCTGAACTGTTGGGGAGCCTTGAGAACTATGTTTGGGAACCTCTGCTGTAGGTCATACCACAATGTAATATTCATAAAAGTATTGTGATGCTGCCGTCTGTTCCGCAATGTTATATACAAAAAAGTATTGATACACTGTAGGCCATACCACAGTGTAATATTCATAAAAGTATTGTGATGCTGTAGGGAATACTGCAGTGTAATATTCATAAAAGTATTATGACACTGTAGAAGTGTGTACACACTAGACGATTTGCTCCATGTGTGATATCGTCTAGTGTGTGCCCGGAAGGTGTGTGTTCAATGACGTTAACGACATTGAGCACACACACTGAATGATATCATGGGCGATATCATTCAGTGCCGGGCACCCCCTTCATCCCCTAACCTGCAATAACTTGAAAATATTGTCAGGTTGCCATGCAGGTATGGGCGAATAGCGACAATGACCAACGACCTGCGGGAGCACTCATCGTTGGTCGTTGATGCATACACACTGGCCGATATACTGAACAATATTGTTATCATTCGTCATTTAAAATATCAGCTCCTTAGGTCTTACCGCAGTCTAATATTTGTACAAGTATTGTGACACTATAGGTTATACAGCAGTGTAATATCATGCAAATATTGTGACGCTATAGGTCATACCACAGTGCAATAGTCATACATGTATTGTGATGCTGTAGGTCATACTGCAGTGTAATATTCATAAAAGTATTGTGACAAGTAGGTCATACGCAGTGTAATATTCATGAAAATATTGTAATGCTGCCATCCGTACCGCAGTGTAATATTCATACAAGTATTGTGACACTGTAGGTCATACTGTATTGTAGTATTAATAAAAGTATTGTGATGCTGCCATTCATACTGCAGTGTAATATTCATAAAAGTATTGTGACGCTATAGGTCATAGCATGGTGTAGTATTCATACAACTAGTGTCACACCGTAGGTCATACCGCAGTTTAATATTCATAAAAGTATTGTGACGCTGCCATTTGCAGTGTATCCATACAAGTACTGTGATGCTGCAGGCCATACCCAAGTGTACTGTATCCATGCAAAATTGTAAATAATGTAATGCTGCAGGCAGTACCCTAGTGTATCCATATAAGCACTCTGATGGTGCAGGCCATACTCCAGTGTATGCTTTCATACCCCAGTGCAACCATATAAGCACTTTGACGCTGAAGGCTGACCAGGGCCAGATAAGGACCACATGGGCCTGGAGCTGAGAATGTTCAAGGGCCTACACAGAGAAGGGGAAGAGCTGTCATCGGTGCTGTGCTGGGGAATGTTCTGGAAGTGCAATAAGCAGGGACTCTAGGACCCAGGAGACCGGGCAGTGTGTGCTCAGTGCAGAGCTGAAAGTGAAACTAGGTGATAGAAGCTGGAAGCAGCAGGAAAATGGCAGTGTAAGAGAGCTGCAGGAACGTGGTCTGTAGTTATCAACAGCTGAGTGAGGAGGCTTTGAGCTGGGACACCTTGCAAAGGGACAGACCGAGGAGCTGCACTGCCAGTACATGGGGTAAGCCATCTCAGTATATGACAATTCCTTCAGTCTCCTTATACCGCATGCCGACGACAGCCTGCACAGGACGAATAGGAAAATTGTGCTCTATATTGATAATTTGCAAATAATGCTTTATACTGAAACAGTTGTTTGTGGGACATATTGTCATGCATAGAGAGTTTATTTGTTAGTTGAGTTTAAGGTACTTATTTATCAGTTAGTAAACGAGAAGCAAGTATTGTAATATATTACTGTGATGACTATAGTATGCATTAATGAGTGTTTGAAGACAATTCTAGTTACTATGTAATGGTTATTAAATGATTCTCGCATGTTCAAACGTATTCACTACCAGTGTGACAAAGTGCTCCTGCACAATAAAACTAATGTCACTCTCAAAGTGTGTAATTACTGTGCTGGGTTCTGGGGGATCTCCTGTCTCTCTGCTGTGATAGGAGGAGCCTGAAAGAGGAACTGCACTGATCCACGCCCAAGCAGGTTCCAGAAGGTACAGTCCACTCACTGACATCCCATCAAATTGGGGGTGTTACATATACATTACTTACACCACAATAACTAACACTACAAATAATTTTTGAAGTCTAATTTTATGACACTTCGTATCACATGGTGTTGTCATGCTTATTGACAAGGGTAATAATTATAGCAATTATTTATTTTATCATAAACAGAATTCAGTTAATTGATCTTTAAATTGACACTTTTTGAGGGTCCATATTGTTGCTCATCGTCTGTAAATTAATGAATGCATGCTCTTTCATAAGAAGTGTCCCCAGATATTCTACTTAGGGTTTAATGTAAATTAAATATTATTGTATGAGTCTGCATTCCACATGCATTAAAGCAGAAACAGGAGCATTATGAAGCTGTTGTTTACCCATTACATTACATAGAGTAGCAGTGTGATGTGTAGTATAACAAACTAAACTCTTTAATCATTGTACTCCTTCTCTGCAGGTCATATTAATGGAGACATTTTAATTGACATCAGTGTTGGATCCTTTATTCACCATCTCTATTCTGCCTGTGAATTTTTTAAAGACATCTATTTACTGAGGTTCAATGAGGAATGCATTATGGAGCTGAACAGATGGCTGAACACTCGTACAGGAGCGTTTGATTGGAATCACACATCATCATATGTTACAGCATTAGAAGGAAACAGGTTCAGTATCTGTACATACATCTCTCAGTCTAATACCTCTTTTCCACCAAACACCCGGGTCTGACCTGGGTTTTTGGACATGGTTCCAACCCAGGTCAGACCCCGTTTACACTGCCCCTTCGATCTGGGTTACTCCCATGTCAGCTCTGTTTACACTGAACTCAGGTCTGCCCTGCTAAACCTGTGAGGGTCATAAAAAGTGGGAAGTGACTGCTCCACAACCACCAATCAGCTTATTTTAGGCATGACCCAGGTAGGTTAACCCGGGTTGCACCATTCACCATTACCTAGGTGCATCATCGGTCCAACCCTGGTAGCTACCTGGGTTGGATTGCTGGGTCACCCAGGTATTTGCTCTGGTGTAAAAGGAGTTAAAGAACAAACATTTGTCAGTGCACACTGACCTTTTTTAATCATGGGGGAATATGTTTTGAACAATATTTGAGGGACAAAACTGTTTTATGGTGGGTTAGCCAAAAGTATTATGAACTAATGAAATATAGCATAGAGTAACTGCAGCAGATATTTCCAATATCTACTGTGGTCCCTCCATATCTAGGTTTCTATAGGAGCTGCTATACAGATTTAACAAGCTCTGTATAGCTGTAACAGGGATTTATTTGGAAAAGGTCCCTGCGGATCCCTCTGCATCACGTTTCACTGATGGCTGTGTATGTGCAGCATATGCTGAGGGACCAAACCAGGAAGCAGAGTGATGTTTCCCCATTTTACACAGTTTCAGACAGGATAATACATACCCAGGGTATAGAGTCTCTGGAGATGATTCAGCGTCTTATGCAAATTCACCACAGGTGCTTCCACATTGCATGCTCATAAATAAATGCAGATCTTCCCCTGGACTCAGGGTTGCAGGTGTCTATGCAGCTGATTTGCCACCGTCCATCCACATGTCAATTTACAGTAGGAATCAACACTATTCTCTATGCCTGGTGCAAGAGATTCATCTGAAATTAGATAGATCTCTGCATATACAAACCTCTTCATAGGCCGCAATGTGTATGTCCCAGTTACGCCCATTCAGCTGCAAGTCATGAGTGACTGAGAAGTGCACAACTCTGAATCCATCATAGTTGCTCAAAGTTGTGTAAGGTTGGCTCAGTCATTCACAGTTTCTAAAAATCAAGTTATCTTTCCATAAGGGCCATAGAGTGGGGTGTGCGAGCAATGTCTTCCCCAAGGGCACAGGGCTCACCATTCCTGCCCCATTGCCCCTGCATCTGGCTAGCATGGTGCCTGGAACATCACCCTGCGCATAGTAGTGCTGCTGTAGTGCTGCTCGCAGCAGCGGTATAGGATGTTCCAGACGTGTATAGTGCAGTATATAGAGCCATCCGAAGCATATAGGCAGCAGGACCAGCACAGGGCACCAGAATAACCTGGTCCAGTCACTGTCTGTCCTCACTACTGTGAATCAACTCACACAGATTCCTCATGATTAAATACTCTTATGTACATTGAGGTACAGTATTCAAATTCTTCTAGAGTATACTGTAGGTGGATATTAATAAAATCCCTGTTATGGGATTTTTCTGTATGTGTATAGCTTTAGTATGTTTTTTCATGATCATTTCAATGTTCTTAGGACTCCTGTCTCTGCTTGGGGTATCTCACTTGCTTTATCTGCCTTCATAAGGGTTTTAATTATATTGTAGATGTTCCCTTTAGCTGTGTTCTTAGGTTGAGATTGGCAGTGGCCTTATCCTGTTGATGAGGCCTATCCACCTGGCAGGCCTGGACTCCATTTTCAGATGATGGGCTTTCACCATTTGATGAAGAGCTGTGTGGCTTCAATTGCTGTTGGAATGGTTAACCTCTGATATAAAAATTTGTGAAGTGAAGGCTCTGTAGTACAGTTGGGCACTACCTTTGGCTTTATGGTCAGCTCGGTGTACTGCTGGGTGTCAGGAGCCCAGACCAAAGTTCAAGGGCCTCATTGGATGCTAAGCTCCCTTTGGAGTCCAGATAACCCTTCAGGTTAATACATTGGAGCCAAGTAAAGGTATTATTGGAGATTATTTCCTACCACCTATAAAGTGTGGATCCATTTAGGACTCTGTTGCAAAGTCAAGATCTGCTGTAATGTTTAAATGATATGTGGGGCCTCTGGTGGCCACAAGTTCTCAATGCAGGTGTTTCTGATACAAAGTCAGCTGTAAACCCTGCTGTGCTTTTTTGAATATAAGGGCTGGAAGAGACCCTGTATATGTAGTAAGGCACTAATAAATGGAGTTATTTTTGCAGGATACACTATTAGAAAATAACTTTGTATAAGCCTAGCAGCACCAGATAAGGTGGAGCATGTCTCTCAAACAGACAGCACATTTAACCGATATAAAAAAGAAACAATTATTAGCTAATGCACATAATTGTATATTAACCTAAGCCCGGTGGATGTAATACTGATGTCGAAAGACAGAATAGTGAAGATCCCGACAGGATGAGTATTTTAAATATTCCTAACCCTCCTCCTCTAGTATTTTAACTATGCCTAACCCTAAGGTGCCTAAACCTAACCCCGCCTTTGTGCACCCTAAACCTAACCCTCCCGGGAGGTGATTAACCCTAATCTCCCCCGTAGTGCCTAAACTTAACCCCCCCTTTCCCTAGCCTAACCCTAACCTTCCCCAGGAGGTGCATAACCCTGTCTCTACAGGTATCCCTAAACCTAACCCCCATATCCCCAGGCTAAGTGTTCTACTTTCCCGTCACGAAGAAACAGGATTGCGGGGGTCGGTGTTCCGGCAATGGGATTAACATAGGCGTCTGTATTCCAATGCCTATGTTAAATTCCTGGCCTGGATTGCGCTGTCGGGAAGCCGCTGTTCGGCATTTCGACTGCCGGCTTCCTGATCACATACCAATTAGGGGAGCATATATATATACATCCACTGTGACAGGAGTAAGGTATCCCATTAATATTTACATTAACTATGATAGAACCCCTAGGGGGTATACAATAGGTTTAGATATCACGGAGCCATCTATATTACTGTGAGTTTGTGGCTTACTGTTATATAAAGAAGCAATCAGTTATAATGCTGATCAGTGTGTGAGCTTTATAAGTTACTACTGTATATCCTCATTAGAGCGGCACATTCTGGGACCCAGCTTATATACCTGCATACAGAGGCCCTGATTCAGAGCCAGATGCTCTGACAGAGCGCTCGCTCTGAATCAGGGTCGTCCCTCTGAATTTTAGAGCGCCTCCTGGCCGCTCGCATAGCTGTGGGTGAACACCCACAGCTATAGTGAGCGGCCAAAAAGATGGTCGCGATGGTCGAGACCATCGCGACAATCGGGCTTGCGACAAGACCCTTGTGGTAGGGTCTCATCTGCCGCAAGCCTTGGAGTGCTTTTGGCTCTATCAGAGCCGAGAGCACTCCCACTGACATCACTTGTGATGTCAGTGGGGCTGGCCCCAGATGGTAGGCATTCCCATGGGAATGCCTCCAACTGGCCTGTAACCCCCGGCACGCCCACCAAAGGGGGCATGCTGTCACTCACCATCGACAGCACGCCCCCTTTGTAGTGAGACCCATAGCGACACATGCGAATCAGGCCCAGAGTCTCACCAGATACTTTATCCATTTCAGAGACACACATTGGTACTCTTTGTATACATAACTCCTGTCATTCAAGACAGTAGAAACTGTTTCCAGGTACCATTAAAGCAGCATTATGTTTGATTTACCAACTGCGCTGATTTTGGGGCATATTCTTCCTGCTCCATAGGATGGAATTAGTATATCTTTTGCCTGTGAGTGCATTTTTCAATATAACCACAAATAAAACAAAGAGCAAAGACACACCAACAAGGTGGGGGTGGGAGGCCAAAAGAAACAACAGCAGGAGGAGGGGGATAATGGGAGTAGGAATAAAATGGGTGTATATAAAGGTGGTAAGTTTCTGCTCAAGGGTCAGCAATTGGGTATCGGAGGATTGCAATAGGTCTACACCAGACAACTCCACATCTACAGATAATCCTGATACTCAGCAGATTCTTTATATTCTAACTGGGAAAACCATGTAGTAATAACCTACTGGTATCTATCCTGGCTGGAAAGTGATATGTCCTCCATATCCAGTACATATCAATTCTTTGGAACCATACAGATATCAGAGGAGGGTGAGGGGCCTTCCAGTAAACTAGGATTACAGCTTTTAATGCAATGAAAATATGCTTGGTGAGGGATTTATAAGTGGGTAAGTCAATAAGATAAAGCAGCCAGGAACAGATGGGGTCCCCTCCTGAACCACAGCCCTGTGATCTAAATAACTGTAACTCAGAACTCACTAATCCTAGGGAAATCCCACCAGATATGGAGGGGGCATGAGCTAGCTAGGCCTGGGAACACTCGGGCACCTATACAATCTTGTACGAAATTGAAAATGTGTCTCCACAACTGGGATTCTCTGTGCGGAGATCTCAGTATATAAAAAGATTTGTAAATAGCACCAAAGCTCTCCATCCACCAGAAGCCACTTCACCTGAAGGGTGGAGAAGGGAGACACTACATCATTCTCCACCAGCTGACTAAGACAGAGTGGGTGCAATGTCCACCCATGTGGAAATGTGTTAGGATGTAGGCCTGGCAAGAAAGCAGGATTGTACAAGAGATAGATAAATGGTGAAAGCAAGAAAGATATGTGCTTGGGGGTCCTATGCTTTTTGAAGCACAATACCATGGGAAAGATCGTCAGGTGGTCAGAGATTGGAAAGCCGGTACCCAAGGAGTTGCTTTGATAGGGATAGGTAGAAGACTATCTTTAATTAACTCACTGTTTGGAATCTGTACCTCTTGTCCACTCAACTGTGTGACTTGCAAGGATGGCGTTGTGGTAGGTCAAAAAGTTAGAGAGCTAAAAACCACCTTGGTGTTTACACCTGTTAAGGATATAATGTTTTATTCTCTGTCTTTTGTTACCCCACAAAAAGTCCAATCATGTGGAGATCTTTAAAAAAAAGGTTGGACTATGTATGTGTTATGCCTGTAATAAATATAGTATCACTGGGAAAAAAAATATTTTGTTTATGTTAATGCACCCCAACCATGAAAATGTCATTGGAACTCTGCATTGCAAGTCCATTTTATATCTCCAGGAAGAGGTTCAGAATTTCATTTCACTGAGGAGAAGATTCAGTTAGTCTGGTAAATTATTGTAGGTGAAAAAGTAAGGTAGGCTCAGGCTTTATCGCCTGAGGCTATTCAGTTAGGCTCCCTTTTTCCCTTGATACCCGTGTTAATGCCCGTCAAATGAACAGGAATTAACACTGGTTTTCAGACATTATCACACCGAATCCATGAAAAGTTAATGGATTCATGCTTTAACTGGCTGTTATCTCTCAACAGTTATCGGCAATTTCTTTTCGGATCTCATGATATCCAAAAAGAAATTCCCATCAAGTGTGGATAATTGAATCACCCATAGCGATTAATTAGCTAGCGGTATATTACAGTGGCTAATTGAGTCTCCCATTAAGTAGGAATTATAACTTGTAAGAAAAACACCAAGATATTTAATGCAGGGGTGTATCTAGGGGTCCGAGAGCCCCTTGCAAAGTAAGGGACTGGCATCCCCCCGCTAGCAGTTAGCCTGGAGGGCGACTTATTAATTTTTAAATTACTAATTATGGGAGCCTCATATGAAGAATGAGGCTCCCATTTATACCACCACTTTGATTTACTTTTTGGGGCAAGGGGGTATTAATGGGCAGTAGAGGCACCTAAGAAAGCTGAGAGGAGGGAGAGGGCTTCCTGGGTGACACAGGCACCCTCATATATATACTTAACTCACTGACACTTCTGCCCCCCAATTCCCTCCCCTCCCTGCTTGATGTGCACACATCCACACATAAGCAAGCTGGAGTCCAGGCAGTGGCATCCATACCTGTCTTTGCAGTGCACCCGGTGCATTGGGCTTGTAGCCTTGTACTGTGCTTGCCGGGTAATCAGGGGGTGTAGCCTCACAGGTGAGTGAGTGACCTTACGGGTGGGCATGGTATAGCCACCCGAAAACCTGTTTTTTTTTTCACACTGGGGGCATGGGAGACGCAGGCTGGCCTCGGGCACCAGGCTGTGTAAAGAGCCGGCTCCCTCACTTTGGTAGGAGCCGAGTGCTGTACGTAATGCAGCACCTGGCTCCTGTCACTGTGGGGAGTCAGCACTTTGCTAGTGAGTCCAGGCATCCCTCCTCATGCCATCCTATGCACGGCAGGACACCTGCAGTTGTACACAGAACATAGACATGCTGCATATCATTTTAATCAATGGAAGCTGATTGTGCATTCTATTATCATCGTTCTGCGAATAAGATGCATTTGATGGTAAAGAGTCACATGAAAAGATGCTCAGCACTACCAAGTCATGCAGCGCTCACATGTTATGTGTAATGTGACTTGTAGCATGCGGAGGATAGATGTATGTAGACACATCTGTAGTACTAGTTTTTGTCATTAATCTGTCAAGTGTCTTAAGTAATGACTGTGTTATTGCTTTTAAAAAAAACTCACTACATCTTTTTCTTCACTTGTAGTATTTTCATTTACTTTTTACGCCGCCATTCAACAAAGCTAATATTATATACAGTAAAATCTAGACATTAAAGATGGCCGCCAATGATTTCCTGAAATTGGCTATATCTCAGCTTCTATCCTTCCAATTTTTTGTTTCAAAACTTAATTTTAATTGGAAATTTTTTTGCTATTACACTTTTTTCGTAAACCTTAGGGTTTCCGCATAATTTTCAAAAAACTGAAAATGTCATATTTTTCACAGAAGTTATTGTCAAATAACTTTTTTTTATAAATCACAATATCTTTTTTGTACTTTAGAAGACAAAATGAACATTGTTTCAGCTTTCCATTGATAAAAAGAAAGTCCCATTTTGATAAGTGAGTTGGGCTTTTTCCTAATAATGCATGTGTCTCAGTTCATTGTTGTCATATTTAGATTTTTGTTTTGTTTTGCTATAAAGCTCTTTTAAGTATAAAGTATTTGTAACTATATTTATTTCCTAAATCCTTAAGGGCTTTCAAAATTTCTGTAAAATCTAGAATGTTATTCCCTATCCTTTCTTCCATTTTTACACAAGATGTCAAATAAAATAAAAAACACTTTTTTATTATTATATTCCTCATTGTCTGATTCATTCCAGAAACAAAGTAATTATTTTCAGCAAAACAAGTAGAGCATATTAGTATAGGATCATATAAAATTATTAATTATTAATTACTCACATAGTTCTGTGTTGCCACAATGTTGACCCTTATTGCAATTTGAGCAAAGTAGCATGCAAAAAGCTTGGCCTTTGAGCAGGAGCATTGTGCACAACATCAAACAGTATAGGTGAATTTAACCAGTTCTTTGCAAGCTTCCCAAATAGAGGGCAGAGATGACCAGTCCTGCTTCCACTCCCCTTCAATCATGGTCTATTTCTTATATTTGGCCCTGAATTGTTGGCTTCTACTGAGCAGGCCGACTCCAGACTTGTCCTGCTTGAATTGCCGAATAGAGACAATGCTGCTTTAATACCTTTTTAGTTGATGGAAAACTTTAAAGAGTTTGAATTTTTAAAGTAAAGAGGAGCTATCTCACACGATTGACTGAGAAATCTTTGCCTCCATTGTAGTAAAGTAAAACAACAAACTTTTCCAGAATTGCAAAATTCTCATCAGAAAAAAATTATTGCAGAACAGAGAGAGCATGTAATGCTTCTGTGTCTTTGGGGAATAATTTTTCATTTTCATCTTTCATGGTAAATGATGAAGTTACATCTGATCCAGGTAATGCATGGAATCCTTAGAAAGGCAACAACTTTATCTTCACCTAAACATAATGCTGATGTATCTTTGAGACCTCTGAAGAGAGTCATGAAAATAGAGATTGCCAAAACAAGTACATCAGTATGTACTGTGTAAATGACAATATACTTTGCTCCATGTTCAACACTATCTTTATCGGTCAGGAAGATCCTTCTGCTTCTTCCTGTTGTCTGCATTCAACTCCATCGATTGAAGTTTCTAACAATATAGATGAACAAATTATGCCATAGATCTTAGTAATGATGTGAGTCCAATCAAACTTCAAAAGTGCTTGCTCTCTAAGTAACTTAAAAAATTCCAGTTGTTTGGTAGCATGTTTTCTTGTGCTACATGGTGATGAATACAAGCATCTCTCTTCTCTAACAAAAACTTCTGTCAAGCAAGAATCCCAAGAAATGTGTTTTCTTTTTGCATGAAATCTCACAACATCATGATTAAAAATTCTGTTTTTAACTCCATATCACAGTACTCTCTAAATGTCCATGATATTTTGGGTGGAAGAGCATGTGCTAGTGCTGGTCCATCGTATATGACTGCATTACATAAACCTTCAAACTGAGAGGCATCAACTGTTTTTTATATTCTTGCATATATTTCTGACATGCTCGCAGAACTCCATTTGAAGAAAGAGAAGGTGGAGTACTGGTGTTCTCGTAATCAAAAAGTTGTCCAAATCTAACTCCCTGCTCATCTGCACAATGCACAATGCTCCTGCTCAAAGGCCAAGGTTATTTGCACACTACTATGCTTAAACTGCAATGAACAACAATGTGGCAACACATAGAATAATAACTATTTGAGTAATTAATCATTATTAATTTTATATGATCCTATACTAATATCCTCTACTTGTTTATCTGAAATTAATTACTTTGTTTCAGGAATGAATGAGACGATGAGGAAAGAGATGTTGTTTATAGTCAAAGAGGAATCCCAATGCAGTTTAAATTATTTGCAGGAAGGTTTCTTAAATTTTAATTCTTTTTGTATTTAGCTACTATTTCATGTAATTATCAAAGTTAAAATAAAATTGTAATATAATAATTAAAACATGTTTTTTTATATTATTTTACACCATGTACAAAAAAGGGAGAAAGGATGGGGAATAACAATTGTTATTAAAAGAAATGTTAAAAACCATTAAGGATTTAATAAAGAAATATAATTACAAATACTTTACACTTAAAAGAGCTTTATAGCAAAACAAAAAGAATATTAATATGACTACAATCACTTTATCCTTGGATATTGACCCATGATTTTTCAAGAAGTTTCTTATCAAAATGGAACTTTCTTCGTATCATGGGATAGCTGAAACAATGTTAATTTTGTCTTCTGAGGTACAAAAATGATTTTGTGAATTATAAAAAAGTTATTTTACAAAACATAAAAATATTACATTTTATTTTTTTTTAAATTGTGCAGAGACCATAAAGTTTAGAAAAAAGTGTAAGAGTAAAAAAGTTTTCAATTGAAATTAGCTTTTGAACAAAAAAATATAATTTACATCAGAAGGATAAAATCTTAGATATAGACAATTTCAGGGAATAGTTGGAGGCCATATTTAATGTGAAAAGCTCTCTTCTGATGTCATCTGTGACCACAGCTATTTGTATATTTTAATCAAAAAGTGCATCATTATTTTATATACCAGAAATACTACAATTCTCAAAGTAAAAATCCAAGATTAAATTAATATCAAGTAAATATTAACCTAAAATATTGCTTAAAGTAGACAAGTATTTTTGGCTATACAGTATTCCTATAAGGAACCACTATAAAAATATATAAAACATAAAATTGTGTAATATGTCCTCTAGAGGTTTGCACACTCAGCATCCAATTAGTAATGCCCACTTGCTATAGGTGATAGTCATAGCATTGCAGTAATATCCTCTCTGCTGGACATTTAATCTAGCTGATGCTAACTGTTTAATTACAGTCTATAGACTATTGTAGATGGCAATTACTCCTCCTCAGCCCAAAATTACATTCTATATAATTTAATTTTACAAAATATAGATGAATCACAATAGTATAAGCACCCCTATAGGACGTATTATATTATTTTGTATTTTATTTTTGCTTCTGGGCCAAAAGAGGATCTTATCTATCCTAACCTGTTCTTGCACAATTTCCTAAGCAATTTTTCAAATAAACATGCTCTCATTTTTACAAGGCTGCTTTTTATTTGCTCAGATGTGCCTGCATTCAGATTCACAAATTTCAAGGGTCTTCATTATATTATAAAAATCACTGCTGTACTGTATATTTGAATGTTTTTATTGCACTTAAAATAGTATAATCCCAAATAAAGTTCACCTTGAATTTGCAAATAGTTGCCAAAGAATAAAACTAGGACTGATGTTTGACAATGTTGAGGTAGTTGCAAATGTAAGAGTTTTTTTGCAATCACTAGAATACTAAATGCCCTCCTGGAAAACATGGAATTCCTCCAATAATATGACCTCTCCACCATTTAAATAATTCTGTCCCAGAAAACATATTTGCAGCATGTGGACATATAACCAGCGTACACCTCAGTCAGTAGAGAACATTCAAAAACATCAACCTCTTTCATCAGTAAAAGGAGGAATTCTTGCATGCCTACAGATGCCATAATTTCCATGTTTCATAAACCATTGCTCAAAAACCAGAACAAAAGGCTTTTTTTGCAGAAGTTTTGCTATTACATAAATTACATTTTTTCTGTTTGTATTTTTCAGTGACCAAAATGAAGACAAAGAAATGAGGCTGAAGACTGCAATAAAGCCGATTGTGAAATGTGATGCTGATAAAGAAGATCTCACAGAACCTGTGGTCCTACCACAAGCAGACTGTGTCATCAGTGCAGTACTGCTGGAAAAGATCAGCATGGACCAAGATGATTATATCAGAAATGTTAAAAAAATTGCACGGTTGCTGAAAACTGGAGGACATCTGATATTAGTGGGGTCTTTAAATGCAACTTATTACATGATTGGCCAAGAGAGATTCCATATACTCAAATGTGATGAGAATTATGCCAGAAATATTCTTGTAGGAGAAGGGTTTGTTATTGATCACTGTGATGTCCACAAAAGAAAGTCAGTGAGTGATCTTATTGACTATGATTCAGTTATTTTCATCACAGCTCACAAAGAGAAGTAGTTGAGGAAGAGACTTGAAATAAGAAATATAACAGATTTTCATATACATTTCCCTATCTTAAATTTTATAAAGTAATTTTAGAATGTAAAGATGAGTCCTCATACATCTAACCTCAACACATGTGGAATGAGACAGCTGGTGTGAGTGAACCGCCAGATCCTATGTGACTCTGCTAGTGACTGAGGGCCTGATTCAGACCCGCTTGAGAGCGCTATGTACTCGCAAGCGGGTAGATGGTGGCCCAGTGTGCATGTGCACGATGGAGCCGGCTCCGTCATGCACATGCATGAGACCCGGATAGTGATGGGCAATACGTTGCTCCGGGTCTCGTACCAAGGGGGGTGTGCTGTCAATGTTGAGTGACAGCATGCCCCCTTTGGTGGGCGGGCTGGGGGCATGTCTGCCCAGACGGATGCATTCCCGTGGAAACGCCTACCATCTGGGGCCCCACTTACATCACAAGTGATGTCAGTGGGAGTGCTTTTGGCTCTGTTAGAGCCAAAAGCACTCTAGGGCTTGTGGCAATGAGACCCTACCACAAGGGTCTCGTCACAAGCCTGATGGTCGCAATGTTCTTGACCATCGCGACCATCTTTGTGGTCGCTCGCTATAACTGTGGATGGTCACCCACAGCTATGCGAGCGGCCAGGAGGCCACTCTAAAAAAACAGTACATGAAGCACAATGGAAAACTTGGCATGGGAAAAAGCATTGGCTGCTTCTTTGTAGCTCTTCATATACAGAGTCAGAGACTTAGTCACACACAGATGTACAGATATGTCCTCTTACATCTGTGCTCTGAGCGTGGCTTTCAGGCATCCTAGTTGCAGCATATACTGTAAATATGCGTGATGGCCTGCTTAAGATGTGATGTGAGAGAATCCACTCCATACATTACACAGTTTAACCTTTTGGTGGCGATTGTTCCACTGATGAATAATACAGTTCTGAATACAATACTGTAGCAGTGGATGGAAAGCCATGACAGATGGGCCAATCACATACACTACTACTGTACTACGGTGTAAGCAATCATAACAGGGTTTTTATTACTTTGCGTTCTCGTACAACCAATCTTTTTAATAATATTGCACAAGAGGTATTCCTATCTGCTACTGTATAGTATATAGTATAATGTAGAAAGATGGGTTTGCCGTTAAGCACTACAGACAATGTCACTAGAAGCTTGCTTGGTTTGACAATAATTGGTACAAATACTGTGTAATATGGAGCTGGTAGTGGTATAAAGATGCACTTTAAGCTTTCAATAAAAGAATATTCTGAAACTTGCAGTGTTGTGTATTCCTGCCTGTTAAATTGCTACTAAATGCACTGAGGACCAAGTCATAGACAACAGGTGTCACTCATCAAGTCATAGACTACAGGTGTCACTCATCTTGATGGTAACCTCCGTGAGTTAGTGGGTAAAGTGAATGCTTAACACAACTGTCAGCAGGGATTCGATTCCCATTAAGGCCAGGGTCATTGAGCAATGTCATTTTGTTATCAATATTATTTTTTCAACAGTATATATTTTAAAAATGTATCATTTGCACTGCATTTCAAACATTTAGCAATCAAGACACAATAAGGAGTACATTTAGTAAGATTTGAATTTGGTTAAGATTGCAATCTCGAGTGAGTTTATGGAAGTTTTTGATCTTGCAAATCTACTAAAGACAAACTCAGGTGAGTTTGGGAGATACTTCTCATTTTTCATTGAAAAACTTGGGTGAGATTGCAAACTCGATTAAACTCACCATCGGCCAAACTCTGAAGTACTTTTCATGAAAAAGATATGACTCAAGAATTTACTAAGAAACAAGATTACAATCTCGGGATTAATTTAAGCCACTTAAGTATGATGTCATCCATGTGTTTGCATAATTTGTTAGCCACCTATAGATTCCTTCATCATTAGCTCTTAATATCCAATAAAATAAAGATGCTACACACCATAGCTGGTAGGAAGAAGTTCCACATTTTATTTATCACTTCCATTAAGTTGGTGGCCTAGGAAAAGCAATTGCAAACTGTACTACTCAAATTTTGGTCAACCAAGTGGGTAATCCTACCAATGGATTGGGTTCTTCCAATCCCACTACACAGCCCTCAGAGGACATATCATTCTCACACCACATGATTATCATTGTACCTTTATTATGATTTAGTTTGCAATTGCATTTCCCACCACAGCTAGGGTCTCTTTAGGAACTAGCCCGCCAACTACTTGCCGCCTACTCCCTGCCCTCTACTAGTAGATCCTCTATCAACCAGGCCATTCCATAGTCTGACAGATGTACTCCATCCACCTTGTATAGTGATTCCAGTGAAGCCACCATTTGGGGTGCCTAATTCCCCTACCTCCTAAGTTGGTTATGAATTTGCCTATTATCCTATTCACCTTCCGCCCTGTCCTGTGCATAGCTGGCCCTGCTGCTGCCGGCCACTGACTTCTAGGAACTATGGCCCTGATTCAGAGCCGGATGCAAGTGGCTGCTCGTTCGCTCCGAGCGATGTTTGCCCAACTGTGCATGCATACGGATCGTAATACGCATGCGCGAACCACTCAGTGCGGCCAAAATTCATGTGCTCGCAAAATAGCCAATGCCTGATAATTTGAGTGACAGAAAGAGGCGTATGTGGGTGGTAACAGGGGAAGGTGCTTGAAAACGGAGAGTGGAGATCCGAACGCAGGCGTGCTTAAATGTCAAAACGGGTGTTTTATGGGTGTGCATATTTAAAACAGCAGCGTCATTGACCTCGTCACTGGGTTCTTTTATAGCCAGAACTGCTCGCAAAATTGTGGTAGCAAAAACCAACCACAATAATAGCGAGCAGTTCATACCCTGGTCGATGTACTCGATTAATCTAATAAATAGCGGACATGACGTAGGATGCGAGCGGCCAGGGGGCGTATTTTTCAAAAAAATGAACGCAAGTTTTGTTAGCTCGTTCTGACCTAGAGGCGTGAACAGACCGCAAACAGCGAACGGTTGATTTGAATAGCCACCCCTTGTTTTAGAACGAACGACCGCAAATAGCGAGTGCCTCTGAATGAGGGCCTATGTTTGACCAAACCAAAAGTGTGTCTGGCCAACATGAGTGCAAATTGCTTATCTCTATTTTGATTGCACTGACCAGGCTCCAGAAACTTTTCTTGCCTAAGTCGTTTCCCCCAAATGTAATTTTATTTTCCTTGCATATCCCTAGCAATTTCTTTGCCTAGTTGTTCTCATTTAATTTCTCTCCTTCCCAACCACCTGATCCAACCCCACTGTCTCTCTGCAGTTTGCAACAAACCATTCTCCCTTGCATTTCTCTCTGCCTAGAAGATAAAAGAATGCCCCACGTTCGAGTGGTCTCCGACCCCACTGTGCAACTCTAAAATTTAGAAAAAACGTGTCAGTAACACTGTAATGCACAACACTTTCAACCCCTCTCCCTTTGTTTGAACTACTACTAATGAATGCTCACTTGAGGTTCAAGACCCTTGAAAGGGGTGAAAACAAAAACCTCATGTTTAGAACCAATTGTAGAAGTTAGAATTTATAGTGACATGAGTAAAAATAAACCCCCCCTCAGAGGTAGATCCCCTCTCTTCCCCCAAAATCATGATGAGTATGAACCCACATCTGTCTACTTCCCTGGTCTAATGTAACTCTTGTAACTGTTTCCCTCCATAAAGTTGGTGGCCTAAGAAAAAAGCAATTGCAAACTGTACTACTCAAATTTGGTCAATGAAGTAAGTAATCCTATCCATGGATTGGGTTCTTCCAATCCCACTGATCGTGAAGTCAGCAAACTCCTCCCTCACTATGCAATACAAAGTCTTTATCTAGACTTTTGCACCACCATCCTGCATTTTGGGAGGAGCCTTCACAATCTTCAATATCAATGGGGCAATGACAATCACCGCAGAATTGCTGCATACACTTGCATAGATGTCACACATCCACATAGGTGTCCACTGCCCATCATTAGGCAGATGAGCCAAATAACTTGCAAAATCACTACACGGCTCCCCGAGGACACATCATCCTTGCACCACATGATTATCATTCTACCTTTTTTATGATTTAGTTTGCAATTGTGTTTCCCGCATCACCAACCCACCGGATCCATTCTGGACCTTTCAATTTTACATAGCACTCTTGATTCCCTGATCATGACAATAACTTAAAGCAAAACTGTGTTGTGTGACTTTCTGGATGTTGCCACCAGTTCTTCGATCCTGACAGCCCCAAAGTAGAAAAATTAAAAAAACACCTGGCTATTTCTCACCCACTACTACCCAGTTTTAGAACTATGTAATGGGATGCCAATTGGAGCAGGCATATTTCCTTGTTCTCATGTTATGAAAGTGCCAACTTCATGATAATTTTTGATGCAGCCACCCACACAAAGCCACTGGAAAAAAGCAACCTAATGGGGTTTCTAGCAACCCTGCTACTCGAACTCACCAAGTTTGTTAACATTTGTGGTCAATAGGTCTTTATATCCTCTTTTATGAGATAGCATCTCCCCTAATCCTCCAGTGCATTTGAGATCAGAAAACCTCCTGTGACATCCTTCTTACCTCTTAAGTTCATGAACTGAAGATATCTGCTATGACACCTTTGAATGACCTGAAATTTAACTCTACCAGATGTAATCTAATATAACCTGACTTCTAGTTTTACCTAGATTCATCTCCAGAAACTGAACCCACACTTTCTCACTGAAATCTCAACAACGTGCCCTATATCTGACCCAACATACCCATGACACTTGGTATGTCTTCTTGTACACATATTGAATTCTTCATTATTTATTCGAGTAGAAAGGCCTCATATTTGCTGCCTCAGAAATTGCACAGTTTGAACTGTGGGCTGCAACTGTTATTGCCAGATTATTTCTACCATGATACACATTACCGCAGTTATGACTGCATTTTATTTTAGCTTGGTATACTGTAACCTGTGGTTTATCCCCATTCTATCATATTTGAGCATAGGCACTACCAGCTAATTAGAAGTTTTAAATAGACAACCCCCTGAACTGTGAGTTTGCCAGAAACATGCACAGATTCATGTGATTTGTGTATGTTTCTGCATATACAGTAAACCTTCTCTAAAGTATTAATTGCACAGGGGTCCCCCTATATTTAAAACCAGCACTAGGCTCAAATCTGGCTACCATAGCCAGGGGACCCTATCACTGGGTCACCCCAGCCAAAGCATTATCTCCCCAAACCGGTCAACTCAAGCTGGGGATTTTTGACTGTTTTTTACAGCAGGGGTACAGGCACTGGCTGCTTGCTGGCACCTGTAGTTCCACAGAAAAAACAATACTATTTACAATACTATTATCACCCATACCCACAACCCAGTGGTGTTGGGAAGAGTCCATGGCTGCAGACTAAGCCTGAGGCACTCGGGAGTGGGGGAACCTCTTTATTGGGGGGTTTCCTACCTCCCCTGAGATTCCTGGCTTGGGCTTACTGGCTTGTGGTGATTATGCTATGGTTGGGGTGACCTGGTGATAGGGTCCCCTGGCTATAGCATTACTCCCCAGCCAGATGTGAGCCTAGTGCTGGTTTTAAATATAGGAATACCCCTACACAAATTTTCCCCCTTAGTTTTAAAACTAGGACAGGCTTAGCAGCCCAGTGCTTCTTCTTAAAATACGGGGTAACCCTATTGATTTTTTACCCCATATATGGGGCTGGTTATGCTTTTTGAGGGGATCCTACATATTTTTTTTTAAACATTTAACCCTTTTTTACAGGTACTACATAAGTAGTCTTCACATATCTCACTGATATGTGTAGGCTGCTTGTTCGGGAGAGATTGGTAGAAAGAAAACACTGCAATCTCAGGTGAGTAACCTTATCTAAACTTGCTTCTTAAGGAAGACATCTCAATATTCTTCACTATTGGCCAACTCGGTCACAGGTAAACTCACTTCTTAGTAAATTTGTGAGTATCAGAAGCATCAAATCACCCGAGTTTTGGCAATGCAAATCGAGTTGAAAAAAGAAACTGGATCAGACTCGATTCTTAGTAAATTTTCCTCTACACTTTTCTTCTTTACACTACCATTCTGTATCTTGGCTGAGCTGGCCACAAACACACAGCACAAGTTTAGATTATTATTTTGATTTTTCCTTTTTTATTGTTGGATTACTGTTTAGTATGCTTTACTAATACTCTTTTTCACTGGGTGTTTGGTATATACAGTATATCTTCATACATTTATTTGAGCAGGGACTGACCTGAGGCTTTTTATATTCCCTATTATGTGTGGTTAAAGATTTTCCCCTATTCTATACCAGGTGGACCTGGGCTATTACATCTACAGCTCTTCTGTAGAAATGCTGTTTTTAGGTGCTGTGCTGCTGCTACTGTGCATGTAGTTTTTCTTCAAATTGCTATTTTGGTGCTACTGGGAATGCACAGGTGCCTCTTGAGATAGAGAGCACTGTCTGCACTTGCGTGGCCACCACTTGTACTATGGAGCAGAGTTTGGTTTAGAGGACTGTGGTTTAGTGCTTTAATGTGTGTCTAGCTGCACAAGTCTTGTTTAATTAATAGGATGAAGTTTTAAGTTACCTAACTGTTTGAGATTGTTATCTGTTTGTTTACACCAGAAGTTATGTTACCTCTGGTACATTTCCTGTCTATGGGGTGCTAATAATGGCTATTATATTATGAGTATATAAGGAGCCTCAGGTGAGTGTGTCTTATATATTTTTCTTCTGGTGACAACTGTTTCCCCCTGAACATTTGATTGTCTTGACAAAGGTCCTTAATGACCGAAATGTTGTCCTATCATGTGACATGTGAGTCTTTTGGATTATAAAGATACATTTGCTATTTTAACTTAGTGAGTGCTCTCTTTATTGTTGAATATATTGTGGTGAGAGGAGTTGTCACTCACCTGAATTGCCCACATTCTTGTAGGATAAGCTCCCTCCAAGGGAGGCTAGATTGAAGCCTGTGCATTCTGCAGTAGCAGTCTAGGTGTGGAACTCTGGGTTTTCACAGTTGCACAGGCCTAGCTGCAGCTGATCACTGAGAGATAGAAAGGGTTTAATACTCTCATACACGCAGTGCTCTGGGCACTGACACTGGCCAGTTGCCAGTTTAGTAGGCCAAAGCAATAAGTGTTCACCTCCGGGGGGCACTCCATATTTTGTCCTTAAGTCAGACCTCCTATATAGAGTCAAGATGGAACAAGGGAAACAAGTTGAGCAGTTATTGGTACTCAGGGTACATATACCACTAGTGTTACTGGCCGATCTTACCCATCTCTGTGGAGTTCATCTCGGAGAAGAGATAATTTAAGAACATATCCTGCTCTGGTTTTTTTGGCTAGGAATCATGGACAAAGTCAAAAGGTTCTGCCAACAATCTCCCGTGTGCCAGATGACCAGCCCAAGACCTCATCTGAGGGCACTCTTGGTCCCAATGCCTATTGTCATAGTACCATTTGATCGCATTGCAATGGAGCTCGTCAGTCCACTGGAAAAATTAAATTGGGGTAACCAATATGCCCTGTTGATCTTGGATTATGCCAAATGTTATCCAGAAGTGATACCCTTACAGAATACCAAAATGACTACTATTGCCAGGGAAAATTGGGAATAGTATGTCTGCATACTGTGGCTTACCACCCACAGATGGATGGGTTGGTGGAGAGATTGAACAGGACTCTATAGTCAATGATCTGCCAAGCTGTCTTAAATAGTAAATGGGACTGGGATGAAGTATTACCTTACCTCATGTTCGCCATATATAAATTTCCTTAATCATCAACTGGATTCAGCCCTTTTGAGCTCCTCTTTGGAAGACAGCCTAGATGCACCCTAGACCTATTGAAAGAAGGCTGGGAACAGCAGAGAATTGAGGAACTGATCACTGTGGAGCTCACAGGAAATTATATGAACAGCTACATAAAATATGACCCATTGTCTGGGAAAATGTTGTAGAGGCCCAAGGTCATCAAAAATGAGCAGATGCATCAGCTCAAGTTTGAGAATTTCAACCCATCCCTTAGGACTAATTAAGCAATTGTAATATTCCAATTAGCTTAATTAGACCTTAATTACTCACCTTCTTCAACACTATCTTCTGCATCCAGAGTTGGGAGATGGCTCTTCTCCAGCAGGATGAGTATGTCAGTGTGTGTGGTGTGAGTGAGTGTGTGTGTGCATGAGTGTGTGTGTGACCCCCATGTATGTGTGCCACCCCAGTAACAGTGTGGCCTCCCGGAATGGGTGTTTGGAGAACTACATCTCCCAGCAGCGCTTGCCCCTCCCACCTGCACCTGGCGCCTACCAGCAGCCCCCGGGAGTCCCAGCAGCCCCCTCTCCAGTAAGAAGATAGAGGGGATGCGACCGGGAGCCGTGTAAACCACAGGGAAGTGCTTTTTTAACTTAATATTATGCGGTGCAGGGTTTTCAGAGTTAAAAACCCCACAACAATTATTTTAATTGGACACCACGGGTATTGGGAGTGCACATACCGATGGTATTCCAAAATTGGGCGCGAGGGGTGCAAGGTTTTTTCCTCACTAAACCTCGCGACCAAATGATTCTGCCCCAAAGGGTTCAAAACTCTCACACACCCAGTGCTCTGGTGACTGACATGGGCCACATCCAGTTTAGTATGCCAAAGATTCTTTAGTGCCAGGGACTGATGAGATTGGCTGTGCTAGAAGAGCATGGCACATTGTGGCTGCACGCCATTGCAGCAGACTGACCATTAATCACTGGGAGTGCTGGAACATTTACTTTCATCTGTTTATTTATGTTACGTGCCTTTGTGTCCAGACCTAAGCCTACTGTATGCATACTAAAGTACAATGTCTGCTGCCATTAAAGACACTGCTTTATTGAGTACCACTGCCTGAGGTGAGTACTAATTTCTACACCCCGTGTTACAATATATATATATATATATATATATAAAACAGCATGTGGAAGGGCACTCAATATGCGAGTAAATGGCCGGGGTGCCGTCCAATAAGTTATGTTTAAAATGTCTGTTGCTCCGTGGAACAAAAGATAGGCGGCACTCCTCCGGACTTGGTGAAATAAATCGATGGTTTAATACAACATGAACCAACGTTTCAAGGCCCCTGTGGCCTTTTTATCAAGGTGCATCACACCTTGATAAAAAGGCCACAGGGGCCTTGAAACGTTGGTTCATGTTGTATTAAACCATCGATCTATTTCACCAAGTCCGGAGGAGTGCCACCTATCTATTGTTCCACGGAGCAACAGACATTTTATATATATATATATATATATATATATATATACACAAGTATAGACCCCTGTTTCCCAGGGACCAGGCGGCACTCGGCGGACTTCAGAAAATATCAAATCAATTTTAATCCAGAAATCAAGACCTGTGCGTTCTTTTCATCAGGATATACATACATGTATAAAATGAAAGTGAACTAACCTATATACCCAAGTGCATCAAAGAAACAACTAACACCAATTGCTTACCGTGATCAGCGTCGTCTCGTGGAGCACAGGGTCCGTGACCTCATCCCACTGCGTCTAGACCGGCAAAGGATCCCAGAGTTGTCCGGGTAACGGTAGCTAGGCAATGAGAGACTCCAAAGCAAATTGTGCGTAGACCAGGACCACGGACCACTGCTGCTCACCGGGCGGACAGGTGTGGAAAGCACAGACATGACATTTTACTACTGAAACTATACTATTACATAGAAACATAAAGATACCCAACATGAATATATAAAGAGGCATATATAAAAACAATGTTATGGTCACATAAACAATCGAGACCCAATGTATAATAAATATTTAGACAAAGCCCATGAAACCAGACAACCTTGTAAATATACTATAGAATCAAAAATCACATAGCTATATAGAACTAGAAATATAGACCACTACGACCTAGGTTTAATTTGAAAAATTCAAAGTAGATAATGTTATATAATATATAGCGATTGCAAGATATGTAATAGATAAATCGATTATAGGCATAAGTTCCAAGGAAGTTTTTCATTAAGCCCATCAGGGGATACTGTATTCAAGGAAAAAATCCAACGTGCTTCCCTGATGGAGAGGAGTTTAGCTCTATCTCCTCCTCATTTTAGTGGGGGTATGTGGTCGATGATGTTATAGTTCAAATCTTTCAATAGATGCTTTGCTTCACTGAAGTGTCGAGCCACCGGTTGTTCACTTGTTTTACCCTCTATGGCCGCTTTGATAGCCGACCGATGGAGTGCCATCCTTTCTTTGAACATTCTGATGGTCTGCCCGACATAGCACAGGCCACATGGAGAAGTTATAATGTACACTACAAAGCGAGTTGAGCAAGTGACCACATGTTTGATATTAAACACTTTACTAATATGTGGATGTTTAAACGAGGAGCCTATTTCCATAAATTTGCATGTGGTGCAAGAAATGCACCTATAACATCCAGGTTGTTTGGTGAAGGAGAATTCATTCTTCCGTTTAATTGAGGTTATATCACTCTTCACCAGAATGTCTTTGAGGTTTCTACCCCGTCTGTAACTTACTAAAGGGTATTTATTAGATAGACCCGGCAAGTCTTTATCACTCCGGATGATTGGCCAGAGTGCTTTTGATGCTCTAGGGATCACCGAGCTGGCCAGCGTGTATTCTGTAATCAGGGGGATCTTGTCTCTAATGTCACGTACATTCGTGCTATTCAATAAAGCAGATCTTGACATTTGTAGTACCTATTTCTTTTGTTTTAATAATGTCTGTTTGTTGTATCCTCTGTTTTCAAACTTTGTGACAATCTGATCCAATTCATGCTCAACATCACTGGTTTCACTGGTAATCCGCATTGCACGAATCATTTGGGACCTAGCCAGTCCTTTCTTCAATGCCGGGGGATGAAAGCTGCTCGACATAAGTAACGTGTTGCGGTCAGTGTCCTTAATATATAGTGATATCTTAAATGTATTGTTAGTTATCTTAATTGTCACGTCCAGATAATTTATAGATGAAGTACTGAATTCAAATGTGAATTCTATCGGGGTGTTCTGTTGGTTAACATTGGAGATCATAGTTTTGAAAGACGATTCGTCCCCTTTCCAGAGCAGGAACAGATCGTCTATGTATCTCACATAGAAACTGATGTTAGCTGCCACTGCTGGATCAGTAAAGAAAAAGTATTCTTCCTGGGCAAACATGTATATGTTGGCGAAGGCCGGTGCCACATTCGAGCCCATGGCACATCCGCTTCGATGTAAGTAATATTCGCCGTTGAATAAAAAATAGTTCCTAGTTAAAGAGTGGTACTTGAAAGTTTGTGAACCCTTTAGAATGGTCTATATTTCTGCTGAAATTTAATGTAATCCACCTCAGATTTTCACACAAGTCCTCAAAGTAGATAAAAAGAACCAAATTAAACAAATTTGACCAAAAAAATTAGACATTCTCTTTTTTTTGAGGAAAATTATCCAATATTACATATCTGTGAGTGGACAACATGTCTTTTTAAAAGGAAAGGGATCTATCAAAGTCTGATGTTTACAACACATGTTTGTGGAAGTGTATCATGTTATGTACAGAGGAGATTATAAGGACCTCAGTGGAAGAGCTGTTGATGCTCATCAGGCTGGAAATGGTTACAAAACCAACTCTACAGAGTATGGACTCCACCAATCAACAGTCAGACCGATTGTGTAAAAATGGAGGAAATTCAAACCATTATTACCCACCCCAGGAAGGGTCAACCAACAAAGATCACGCCAAGAGCAAGGTGTCTAATAGTTTACTAGGTCACAAAGGAACCCAAGGTAACCTCTAAGCAACTGAAGGCCTTTCTCACATTAGCTAATGTTAAGGTTCATGAGTAAACAATCGACACTGAACAACAATGGAGTGCATGGCAGAATTGCAAGGAAAAAGCCGTTGTTCTCCAAAGAGAACATTGCTGCCCATCTGCAGTTTGCTAAAGATCACCTGGACAAGCCAGAAGACTATTGGAACAATGTTTTATGAACAGATGAGTTGAAAATAGAGCTTTTTGGTTTAAATGAGACAGAATTTGTTTGAAGAAAGGAGAATGCTGCATTCCAGCATAAAAACCTCATATTATCTGTGAAAAGTGGTGGTGGTGGTATCATGATTTGGGCCTGTTATGCTGCATCTGGCCTAGGAAAACTTGTCATTGTTAATGGGACAATGAATTCTGAAATATACCAGAATATTCTCAAGGAAAATATTAGGACATCTGTCCATGAGCTGCATCTCAATAGAACGTCGGTCATGCAGCAAGACAACAACCAAAAGCACTGAAGTCATTAGGCCAAAGAATTGTTAAAGAAGAATAAATTTTAAGTTTTGAAATGGCCAAGTCGTCCTGACCTTAATCCATTAAAAATGTTGTGGAAGGACATGAAGCGAGCAGTTCATGGGTGGAAACCCACCAACATAACAGAGTTGAAGCTGTTTTGTAAATAGGAATGGAGTAAAATTCCTCCAAGCCGATGTTCAGGACTAATCAACAATTACCAGAAATGTTTAGAAGCATTTATTGCTGGACAAGGGGGTCATGCCAGATACTGACAGCAAAGGTTCACATAGTTTTGCCAGGCACAGATATTGAATCATTTTCCACAATAAAAAAAATGAGCATATCTAATTTTTTTGTATCATTTGTTTGATTTGGTTCTCTTCATCTACTTTTAGGACTTGTGTAACAAACTTAGGTAGTTTTACACAAAATTTCAACAGAAACAGAAAATTCTGAAGGGTTCACAAACTTTCAAACACCACTATATATGTACACTAGTTGCTTCCCCTGCTTTGCCCATGATAAATGTGCATCTGCCAACCCTTTTTTTATTTGAGGTTTTCTAGTTGTATTGCTTTGCATAGGGGACCTGTTGTGGAAGTGGCCTACATGACCAGCAGTTTTTACAGACTGGTGGCACCAGAGCAATAATCAACCACTCACACCAATATCACTGTATGCCCTGTGCACAGACTGCTATGTAACCGCTCCTATTCACCCACCACTCACACCAATGTCACTGTGTGCCCTTTGCGCAGACTGCTATGTAACCTCTCCTATTCACCCACCACTCAAACCAATGTCACTGTGTGCCCTGTGCACAGACTGCTATGTAGCCTATCCTATTCACCCACCACTCACACCAAAGTCACTGTGTGCTCTGTGCACAGATTGCTATGTAACCTCTCCTATTCACCCACCACTCACACCAATGTCACTGTGTGCCCTGTGCACAGACTGCTGTCACGATCTGGGCTGTCAGGCTGCCAGGGTCGCAGCTCTTACCTCGCTGGGTGCTCTGGTGCAGTCCCTCTGGCGGTGGAGAGGGGTCCTGGAGAGTGGCGCTGGGCACAGGGGGTTTCCACAGACTGAGGGGGCTCATCTGGAGGGAGGTGTGAGCAGATGAACTGACAGTGCTGTCACGCTATGGACTCCTGGGTGCGGCCCTGTTGGAATTTGGTCAGGTGTCTGGTGGGAGCCAATCAGGTCACAGCTGTGCTGGGAGTGTTTTGCAGCCTATCCTGCACTACCTGAAGGTACTAAAGGGCTGTCAAGAGGTCTTTTAGTTGCCAGTGCAACTTCTATCACATCATAAGCAGTGAGCTAGTTCCTGTGCTCCCTTGCTCTGTACTTGCTGCAGTTCCAGAGTGTCTCAGTGTTACCACCTCATAGATCTGTACCTCTCCAGCCCTGCATTCCAACTTGCCACCTGTACCCGCTAGCTGCTGGGGACCGGCCGACCCCGGTCACTGAGTACAGTCCGCGTCCCTTCAGTGGTACCTTGCCCTCCGTGCACCCACTCACCTCATGAGTCATACTCCATTAAGACTGGCTGCCTTTCAGTATCAACAAACAAGCCTCCATTCTGCATCCGACTCCACTCTGGGTCCAAGCCCATGCAAAGTCATGACAACTGCTATGTAACCTCTCCTATTCACCCACTGCTCACACCAATCTCACTGTGTGCACTGTGCACAGCTGCTATGTAACCTCTCCTATTCACCCACCACTCACACCAATGTCACTGTGTGCCCTGTGCACAGATTGCTATGTAACCTATCCTACTCACCCAACTCTCACACCAATGTTACTGTGTGCACTGTGCACAGCTGCTATGTAAACTATTCTATTCACCCACCACTCACACCAATGTCACTGCGTGCACAGTGCACAGCTGCTATGTAACCTATCCTATTCACCCACCACTCACACCAATGTCACTGTGTGCCCTGTGCACAGACTGCTATGTAACCTCTCCTATTCACCCACCACTCACACCAGTGTCACTGTATGCCCTGTGCACAGACTGCTATGTAACCTATCCTATTTACCCACCACTCACACCAATGTCATTGTGTGCCCTGTGCACAGACTGCTATGTAACCTATCCTATTCACCCACCACTCACACCAATGTCATTGTGTGCCCTGTGCACAGACTGCTATGTAACCTATCCTATTCAAATCTATTATTACTCCCACTGTTGTGACTCCAACCTTACCCCACACCACATTATTGCCTCAGGTCACATACTTAACCTAGTGGTCAGTCTTCCTCTTCTGAAGCTGCCCATGCTCTATCACTGTGGGTCCCATTGGGTTTCCGCTGTATGAGCATTGAGGAGACATGACAGACCATTTACAATTAATATATATTCACAGTATATATTGTAAAACGGGATCTTAAAATGAGGAATCCAGACAGGCAGGGACTTGGTAAAGCAGTGTCTTTTATTGGCACCAGACACTGTACATTAGCATACATGAGTTTAGGCCTGCACATATACAGGCACATAACATAAAATAAACAAACAAACATAAAAGTCGCAGCACTCCTTGTGCTAACCAGTCAACAGTGGCTTGCAGCCACAATTTGGGCATGCTCTCCCAGCATAGCCCTTGGACCCTAGCACTGCAACACTGTCCCTACTTCCTGGCTGCTACTCAGCATCTGAGCAATGAGCATCAGGTGTGTGAGAGTTTTAAACCCTTTCTATGCTCCAATTATTATTCCAACTGGATTTATGTATATGTGAAACCCTGGAATTCCACATCTCCACTGCTAATGCAGAATGCACAGATGTCACTCCAGCCTCGGAGGGAGCTAATTCCACCGGAATGTGGGCAATTCAGGTGAGAGACAAAAACATATATAAAGAAAACAAGTTAGGCACTACAATAGTGATCCATAAAGTGCAATAGAAGTGCCACATGTATTGGATTGCCAAGCTCTTCATCCAGATAAGCACAAATTTAGAAATCTGACATGAAACAAAAAAATGAGGGCATCTCCTAGTGCAATATCAATTGATGACCACCAATTGTGTGAGAGCAAACAATACTATATATTTAATCCCAATCCCATTCATTCAGCACTCCTGAATAAACAGTTTATTAACCTGGGGGTGCCTTTGCTTAGAAAATGTAGAACTACAAGGTAGTACTGTATACATAATAGGCACGGCCCTCCAGGATTTGTTGAATTTCTTTTAGTTATAATGATGTACAGTATATTACAAGATCAATTTTTGGAGTTTGCAAAGAACCCCCGTAATCAGGAAAACACATGATAAGTGTAAAACTGTGTTTATATTATTGCCCCTCTAAAACACCATTGCAGACACCGGAGTTCTGTATAGCACAACTACCCACCTGGGGTCAATTCCAGGATAATATCAATTATAAAAATATATATATATATATTCTGCGCTATGGATGTTATTTTGAAAGCAGCTCCTAATAAAATAATATCAATATGTAACAAATAATGAGCGCTTGTGAATAAACATGTATAAATGTAACACAATACCTGTAAAAAAAGGGGATTAGTAAAAGATGTTTAAAACCCTTTTTTAATATTTAGGAAAGTCCATAATTGACATCAGGGTTCCGATTACATGCCTTGTGGTGCGCTGTGATAATGGAGTCAGACGTGAAAAACTAGCTGTCTCTCCCTATATCTATCTACCTTTAATGGCTTCCGCTCCGTCCGGCTGGTTCCCTGCACGGGGTGATCATCTTCTTCGTCCGTGTAAACGGCACGATGCTGCAAAGGTGCAGTGTGATGACGTCACTATGTCTCCACTGTGTGTCAGATGTGCGCTAAAACCAACGCGTTTCAGGCTCCTGGCCCTTTTTCAAGGATAGCATTCCATCCTGTGTGCTCCATTTTATTGAAAGATTTAATTGATTCAATTAAAAACCTAATTCTATAATTAGGTATAATTTCCTTTTAGAAATAAATAAAAATTAAGTTATTGCGTTTTTGTGTTTTTATTATGAGAATGGTATTATATTATAAAAAGTGATGTAAAAATTAGAGAAATTTAAGCAATGTATAGAATTAATTGATTAATAGGTATTTAAAGGAAAGCATTTATCTCTATATCTATATTTAAACCTGCAGGTTGCAAGGTTTGCATCCAGAAAATCCATTTTGTTTCCTTTTTTCTCAATTCTTTTGAAATGTCACCTCCTCTCCAGTTAGGGCAGATTTTCTGTATGCCCATAAATGACAAACCAGAGGGATTTTGGTTGTGATGGTCTAGAAAGTGTTTGGACACGCTATGTGTCTGTAAAACCTTTTTTGATGTTGAAAATATGCTCAGCAATTCTTGTTTTTAGTTTCCTTTTTCTCTGATCAATATATTGGAATCCACAGGGACATTCAAGTAAATAAATTATTGCTTCTGTATCACAAGTGATAGTATCCATAATTTTGTAACTCTTATTTGATACATTTGATTTGAATCCAGTTAATGGTTGTGTCGATTGTTTTCTTAAAGTTTTGCATGGTAAACAGTTCAAACAGAAAAAATGACCTTTCTTTTTGTTCCCAAAGTTGGCTCCATTATTTAAATGAGTATGACTTTTCACCAATTGAAGCTTGAGGTTGCATGCTTTTTTGTAAATAATTTTTGGTTTTGTTGGAATGACTGATTTCAATTTATTGTCCAGAAGCAATATATGCCAATGCTTATTCAATATAGATTCAATTACGTGATGTTGACTATTAAATTGTGTGACAAAGGCTATATTGAAATCCTCCTTTGTATTGTGTTCTTTATACAAAAGTGTATCCTTCCTCTCTTTAAGCGATATCTCTTCTAAGGCCTCTTGTAATTTCTGTTCGTCATATCCTTTCTTCAAGAACTTGTTTTTCATTGTTTCACTTTGTTGCAAAAAGATGTCATGTTGTGAACAATTCCTTTTTAATCTACTAAATTGTCCTTTTGGGATATTCTGAATCCATTTCGTGTGATGATTACTGGTATATAACAAGGTATTGTTTCCACTGATGTCTTTCGTGTGGGTCCTTGTTTTTATGGTGTTATTGAGAATGAAGATTTCCAAATCCAAATAAACTATCATGTTCTTGCTAAAAGTTGAGATAAATTCAAGCCCAAAACTGTTATTATTAAGATACGAGAAGAAATCAGCTAAGAGATCCTCAGGGCCATCCCAGATGAAAAATAAGTCATCTATATATCGTTTCCAAGATATGATGTTTTTCTGATAGGGGTTATTCTGCCAAATGTATTGCTCCTCCCATTTTGTCACAAAGAGGTTGGCGTAGCTGGGTGCGAAAGAAGAACCCATCGCAGTCCCTTTTACTTGGTTGTAGTAATGACCTCCATTCCGGAAATAGTTTTGATGCAAAATGGATTCAATACAGTCCATAATGAAATTAATCTGTGCATTGTGTAAATTCGTACAATTCGAAAGAAAAAATCTTGTCGCGTCACATCCCAGGTTGTGGTCTATACAGGTATACAGTGAGCGAACATCACTCGTGCACAGTATGAAATGACTTTGCCATTTAATGTTTTCCAGATGTTGTAGAATATTAAGTGTATCCTTCAAGTAACTTCTTTGTTGTTGTACTATGGTTTGGAGAAAAGAGTCTACATATTTGGAGACATTGGAGGATAATGATCTTATTCCCGATACTATCGGGCATCCGGGAGGGTTAACTGGATCCTTATGCAATTTGGGTAATTGATAAAAGGTTGGAACCATAGGGAATTCTATAAAAAGAAATTCATACTCCTTTTTTGATAGAATACCTATTTGAAGACCCTCCTCTAAAAGTTCTTTCAATTCCTTCTGATACCTCTGTGTTGGGTCTCCTCGTAGTATTTCATATGTCTCCATGTCCGATAAGAGGTTCAACACCTCTGCTTCATATTTTACTTTGTCCATAATGACAAGTCCACCACCCTTATCCGTCTCCTCAATGGTTATGTTAAATTTCTTTTTTTCCTTACCCGTTAATTTTCTGATGTCATTCTCAACCAATTTTTGAAAGCTTTCAATATGAGGGCCTTTAACAGGAGACGGAAAAAATTTTGACGGAGGTTTAAAATTGCTGTGAATATATTCTTGTTCCAATGTTGTATTTTCTTCATTTGTTGTCTTTTCAGCAAAAAACTTCTTGATACATAGTTTTCTTATAAACTTGTGTGTATCAATGTACACATTAAATTGATCTATGGTAGAATGAGGGGCAAATTTTAATCCTTTATTTAATACAGAGATTTGATGTTTCGACAACTGTCTCTTACTAAGATTGTATATGTTGTCATCTTCTGTTTCCGTAATGGCATTTACTGTAACGTTCTTCTTTCTTTTTCCACCCCGGACAACCCTTCTTTTGGAGAAAATTCCATTCATTGTTTTTTTGCTATTGTGGGAGTCAATTCTGGTGGTTTCTTTGTTTCCCAGAGGAGATCTAAAAAATCTTCATCAGTGTAATCATCTACCTCCTCCAATGGTGTTGCTCTTTTGCCGTTTCTTGGTGCTGTTGTTGTAATATTTCTGTTTTCTCTTGCTTCTATATTATTAATGAGGTTATGATATTTCAAGTTTTCTTCTGTTCTTGCTGACTCTTTTCCCTGATTAAACGATTGTTTGTTTGTCAAATATGTTGTAGTATTCCTATATTCAAAATTCCTTGGATTGTAAGGGTGATACATTTTTCTTTGCAAAGGTGTTGGTGGCCGATTCTTTATTAGTGGTTCTTTATGAATATCCCTTCTGGGAAATCTCTTGTTTTGTTTCTGATTATAATAATTAGTTGAGCAGTGAGGTTTGAATGAAGTGTTTTGTGGCTGAAAACCTGCCAATGTTGTTTTTGGTTTAATCTGTGAGGATTTCCCAAAATTCCTTCTTTCATTATCAACAATATGTTGTTTCTCCATATGGTCTCTGTGGAATTTTTTCTGTTTTTGATTCACAATAGATTCTTCTAATTCTTCCATTTTAACATTAGTAATTTTCATTAAATCTATATATTCTTTCATGTTCACCAGTGGTTCAAATTTCTTTTTCCACTTTCTTAATGTTTTCATTAATACATTCTAAGGATTGACTTCTATCTTGAATAATTAATGTAATCAGCTCTCTAGAGCAATTATCTAAAATGCTATTCCATTTCAGAAAAAAATCAGGAGTTGTGGGTTCAAAAGTAGGATTTTTTTGTATCCTTAAGCCCCTAGGGATTAAACCCAATTCTATATATTTTTTAAAGTAGTCACTTCCCACCATTGTTTAATCTCGGAAGTGTCATTTTTCTCTAACAGTAGAAATTGATCATAAAAACGTTCACTATCAATTTTAGGTTCTGGCATTTGTTTATTTAAAGTGAAAACATTGCCTAAATTATTCTGCTTTGTATGTGTGATATAACTATCCATTGTGGCAGCAGCTGAAACAATAAATAATAGGTATGATAAAAAAATATATATTCTGCGCTATGGATGTTATTTTGAAAGCAGCTCCTAATGAAATAATATCAATATGTAACAAATAAAGAGTGCTTGTGAATAAACATGTATAAATGTAATGCAATACCAGTAAAAAAAGGGGATTAGTAAAAGATGTTTAAAACCCTTCTTTAATATTTAGGAAAGTCTATAATTGACATCAGGGTTCCGATTACATGCCTTGTGGTGCGGTGTGATAATGGAGTCAGACGTGAAAAACTAGCTGTCTCTCCCTATATCTGTCTACCTTTAACGGCTTCCGCTCCAGGATAGTATCGGGAATAGGATCTTTATCCTCCAATGTCTCCAAATATGTAGACTCTTTTCTCCAAACCATAGTACAACAACAAAGAAGTTACTTGAAGGATACACTTAATATTCTACAACATCTGGAAAACATTAAATGGCAAAGTCATTTCATACTGTGCATGAGTGATGTTCGCTCACTGTATAACTGTATAGACCACAACCTGGGATGTGACGCGACAAGATTTTTTCTTTCGAATTGTACGAATTTACACAATGCACAGATTAATTTCATTATGGACTGTATTGAATTCATTTTGCATCAAAACTATTTCTGGAATGGAGGTCATTACTACAACCAAGTAAAAGGGAATGCGATGGGTTCGTCTTTCGCACCCAGCTGCGCCAACCTCTTTGTGGCAAAATGGGAGGAGCAATACATTTGGCTGAATAACCCCTATCAGAAAAACATCATATCTTGGAAACGATATATAGATGACTTATTTTTCATCTGGGATGGCCCTGAGGATCTCTTAGCTGATTTCTTCTCGTATCTTAATAATAACAGTTTTGGGCTTGAATTTATCTCAACTTTTAGCAAGGACATGATAGTTTATTTGGATTTGGAAATCTTCATTCTCAATAACACCATAAAAACAAGAACCCACACGAAAGACATCAGTGGAAACAATACCTTGTTATATACCAGTAATCATCACACGAAAAGGATTCAGAAAATCCAAAAGGACAATTTAGTAGATTAAAAAGGAATTGTTCACAACATGACATCTTTTTACAACAAAGTGAAACAATGAAAAACAAGTTCTTGAAAAAAGGATATGACGAACAGAAATTACAAGAGGCCTTAGAAGAGATATCGCTTAAAGAGAGGAAGGATACACTTTTGTATAAAGAACACAATACAAAGGAGGATTTCAATATAGCCTTTGTCACACAATTTAATAGTCAACATCACGTAATTGAATCTATATTGAATAAGCATTGGCATATATTGCTTCTGGACAATAAATTGAAATCAGTCATTCCAACAAAACCAAAAATTATTTTCAAAAAAGCATGCAACCTCAAGCTTCAATTGGTGAAAAGTCATACTCATTTAAATAATGGAGCCAACTTTGGGAACAAAAAGAAAGGTCATTTTTTCTGTTTGAACTGTTTACCATGCAAAACTTTAAGAAAACAATCGACACAACCATTAACTGGATTCAAATCAAATGTATCAAATAAGAGTTACAAAATTATGGATACTATCACTTGTGATACAGAAGCAGTAAAAAAGGTTTACAGACACATAGCGTTTCCAAACACTTTCTAGACCATCACAACCGAAATCCCTCTGGTTTGTCATTTATGGGCATACAGAAAATCTGCCTTAACTGGAGAGGAGGTGACATTTCAAAAGAATTGAGAAAAAAGGAAACAAAATGGATTTTCTGGATGCAAACCTTGCAACCTGCAGGTTTAAATATAGATATAGAGATAAGTGCTTTCCTTTAAATACCTATTAATCAATTAATTCTATACATTGCTTAAATTTCTCAAATTTTTACATCACTTTTTATAATATAATACCATTCTCATAATAAAAACACAAAAGCGCAATAACTTAATTTTTATTTATTTCTAAACGGAAATTATACCTAATTATACCTAATTATAGAATTAGGTTTTTAAATGAATCAATTAAATCTTTCAATAAAATGGAGCACACAGGATGGAATGCTATCCTTGAAAAAGGGCCAGGAGCCTGAAACGCATTGGTTTTAGCGCACATCTGACACACAGTGGAGACATAGTGACGTCATCACACTGCACCTTTGCAGCATCGTGCTGTTTACATGGACGAAGAAGATGATCACCCCATGCAGGGAACCAGCCGGACGGAGCGGAAGCCATTAAAGGTAGACAGATATAGGGAGAGACAGCTAGTTTTTCACGTCTGACTCCATTATCACAGCGCACCACAAGGCATGTAATCGGAACCCTGATGTCAATTATGGACTTCCCTAAATATTAAAAAAGGGTTTTAAACATCTTTTACTAATCCCCTTTTTTTTACAGGTATTGCGTTACATTTATACATGTTTATTCACAAGTGCTCTTTATTTGTTACATAAGGATAATATCAATGCCTTGCACTGATATTTTGTTGTAGCAACCACATATGCTGCCTCACCCTCCAGCTGTCAAACCGCAATGTTGTATAACAAAAAAGGTGAAATCTATTGGCACCTCAAACAGATTGCTTCATAAAGATAGTTAGTGATTAGACAGATCAGATGTTGAGTAAACATAAGAAAGAGTTTAAATGTAATCTAACTAAAAATAATTTCCTGCAAAATTTTGAAAGATGATAAAGATCTTATAATTAAACAAGCAGACAAGAGGGAAACTGTGATCTTAATGGACTAGGAGAAATACATGAATGAGATTTATATACAATTTACAAGTGAGAAAACATTTCAGAAATTAAAGGGGATCCTTCCAATAAAACTATGAAATCTTTATCTGTTTTGACCAAAAAGAAATAGAGAAAGGAGTCCTCACAGAAAGTGAATCTGATATGATACAGTACATATTAAAAACCCTTCTATGCCCACTACATAAAGACCCACTTAAACCCCCAGGGAGGCCAAAATTTGCAGGGACAAATAGTATTACTTCAAATCTGTCAGCTGTTATTTACTACTATCTGCAACTTTTGGTTAAAAACACCAAAGCCTACAGGCAGGATACTGGTGATGTCCTAAATAGAATTAAGGACTTGTAATAGCAGACATTATATATTATGTAGTGCTCTAAACACACTATCACTGTGATTTAAACAGCAATTGGTCTTAAAGCAGTGTCTTATTTTCTAGATCAAAGTGATATGGATAGTGATACCAAGACCTTCATTTTAGATAGTATTCAGTTAATTCTTTTTAACAATAATTTTTTTTATGGGTCATATTATATGCAATGTATTTGGAACCACTATGGGTACCAGGATTGCCCCCAGTTGTTCTACTCTTGTCATGGCATACTGGGAGGACCATTTTGTTTGGCCAAATGGCCAACTGTGGGCAGACCTGGTATCATGGTAAAGGTTCATAGATTAAATCTTTTTTGTTTGGTGTGGATCTATGGAGGAACGTTTCTCTTTCTGTGACAAGTTAAACTCTAATGAGTTTAGAGTTTAACTTGGCACAGAAAGAGGAAGGCTTTGTCACAGAAGGCATCTGATGAAGGACCCATTATGGTCGGAAATGCGTTATTTTTTGTCTAAGGCTCCAAGGACTATTGCTGCTACAGAAATACCCACAAGATGGATCTTGTATCTGGCAACCTGACCCATTCTACCCTAAATTCTATTCGGGGACAGTGGTGACTATACCCTTTAAAGCTGCTTTGCCTGTTTGTAGTATTTTATCATGCTGTTTTATCTTTGTCTATTGTAAGTGCAATATTGTAATAAATTTCCCTCTTGAAAAAGGATCACTGCACTATATTTAATTTCTTGTGTCTCCCCTGACCTATATGTGAGGAAAAGGGATACATTTGTTTTTCTACAGATTCCCCAACAAGAGGAAACCTTAAAAGTGGGAACTATTCTATGCCTTTTTTAGTTAATTCTTAACTCCTACTACTTTTGTGAACATTAGGGTGAATACATTTTCAAATGATTTACACTATGGTTATTTATTTAAGAGAATGTGTTGATCACAGAACACATGTTATTGTGTAAAATTGTAAATGTGCAGTTGGAGGTGTACTGAGCTATTGAGATCAAACTGCAGAGTGTACATTCAAGTTTTATAAAACCAAACTGGGGATTTACTACAAACTTTTTAGACCAACAGTTGTAGGGTGAATGATTTTATCAGCCTTATTTCAACATTGTTATGGCATTGTGATTCAACATTAAATATTAAGTTGAAAATATAGCATCTGATTAAGTATCTCCTTTGAATTTACTAATCTATGTGACCACAATCTTGCTATTGTGACAGATAAGAGAGTATAATTAGATAACTACCCAATTGTGAAGGGTTCTAATTAATCATTCAAAGACAATAAAAGCTGTACTGTAAATGTTGTTGCGGAATACTATAATTATTAGAGATGAGCAGGTTCGGTTCCCAGTTGGATCCAAGCAGGCTCGGAGGTTCCCGCCTTACTCAGTTCTCAAACTGTCCTATATATTTTTTTCTTCTGTGTGCTCATGGGTGTTAGGCTGAACCACAGTAGCGCACAAAATCCAGCAACTCCAGTCGTGCTCAACAAAAAAAAAACAATTAAAGTGTTTTATATATTTTTTTCTTCTGTGTGTGCGGGTGCTAGGCTTAACTACAGTAGCACACAAGATCTAGCAACTCCAGTCCTGTTCAATCAAAAAAAAATAATACAAGTGTCTTATATATTTTTTTCTTCCGTGCGTGTGTGGGTGTTAGGCTGAACCACAGAAGTGCACAAGATCCAGTGACTCCAGTCGTGCTCAATCAAAAAAAAAAAAGTGTCTTATATTTTTGTCTTCAGTGTGTGCGTGTGTGGGTGTTAGGCTGAACCAAAGTAGCGCACAGATCCAGCGACTCCAGTCATGCTCAATAAAAAAAAAACAATTAAAGTGTCATATATTTTTTCTTCTGTGTGGGTGTTAGGTTTAATCACATTTGCGCACAAGATCCAGTGACTCCAGTCATGCTCAATCAAAAAAAAAACAATTATAGTGTCTTTTATATGTTTTTTTCTTCTGTGTGTGCGTGGGTGTTAGGCTGAACCACAGTAGCGCAGAAGATCCAGCAACTCCAGTTATGCTCAATCAAAAAAAACAATTAAAGTGTCATATTTTTTTCTTCTGTGTGCTCGTGGTTGTTAGTCAATAGCGCAAAAAAGCCAGCCAGCAACACAAGTTGCAACCTTGTGCTGCCCGTGCTCCAAAAAAACCTCTGGGTCCAAGTTCTTCTGGAGCTGACAAAAAATAAAAATCATCATTTGTCTTTTTTTTCTAACATTTTTGTGTGTGCGCACGATTGCACGTGTGTGAATTTTCTTACCGCACCTTGGCTACACTATTGGTGATTGTGACACTGCTTCTAGACTGCAGAAAAAATATGGAGGGCAGTCACATGACAAGAGAGCAAAGCCAAGAACCACATGTTGTAGCTGCCGCCAGCAGTGCAAGGCCATCAACTTCCTCATCCTCTATGAAGTCCCATGCCCCAGGGCTTAAGTCACACCATCGATATGGTAAAGCAAGTTTTACAGAAGTTAAAAAAAAATTAAAGGATATTTGCCTTTAGATAAATAAAAAATTGTCAATATGCTATTCACTACATGAAGTGGCAAGGAAAGGACAAGGCCTTGGCTTTTCTTTATGAAGACTGCTGATAGCCCTTCTGCTGGTAGTAGTAGTGGTAGTGGTCCAATTAAAAATTTGAAAATTGTTAAGACAGCTCCTGGAAAATCAACTGTGTGCCCTGAGAAATCAAAATCACAAATCCCCGAGGAGAGTGCAAGTGTGTCCGCGGTTGCCATGTGTGAGCCCGACATAAATACTAGTGTACTGGAAGATCCGCCATGTTCCAACATTTGTGTGCCCTCTGTAAATGTGGGGAAAGTCAGTCAACATCTTGCATACGTAGTCATTGAGGATGCTTCTGTGGAATTGCACATGGAGGAGGATATTATGGTAGTTGAAGGCACTAAGGATGTTGAGGATTTTGATGATGAAGATGTTGGTGATGAGGATGTTGATGCTGAGGATGTCCTTTGTGTAAGTAAGGCAACAGCGGTTGCCCATGGTTTGTAAAAGCCAAAGCCCATTGTTGTCATGCCGGGACAAAAGACAAAAAAATCTACTTCTCACGTGTGGAATTATTTCCATCCCGATCTGGACAACAGTTGTCAAGCCATATGTGCCCATTGCTATGCAGGAGTGAGAAGAGGGAGGGACCTAAACCACGTAGGAACCTCCTCCTTGTTATGTTACTTGGAGCACATTCATCAAATATCAAAGTGTATGTCGCTAAGTTCCAAAACTCAAAACATAACAAGTCGAGTGTCACCTACCTGCTCCCTCTCTGAGAGATCCAAGCACCTTCAATCTCCAACACCAACACCTGCATCATCACCTACATCCTCATTCATGATCGGAAGTAATTTAAAAAAACAATTGACTATTAAACAGTCCTTTGATAGAGGAAGTAAGTATAACGGCTGTCACCCAGTTTCACAGCGGATCACTGACGCCATGACAGCTGTGCTAGTATTAGATGGTGAAATAATAAAAAATGAGGATGATAGTGTGGAGGAAGTGCAAAAGCAGGATGAGGGGGAAATTTGTGTCCTATCTGATGATAATGTGGATGTTGATGATAAGGATGTGGTTTGCATAAATCAACCTCCAGTGGCAGCAGTTCTTGCTAATGATAAAAAGAAAGCCAGAAAAGCAACGTCTTGGGTGTGGAATGATTTTAATCTAAATTCAGACAACAGTTGTGAAGGCATCTGTTCCATTTGTAAAGCCAAAGTTAGCAGACGATGGGACGTTAACCATCTAGGCACCACCTCTCTGTTACATCATTTGCAGCAAGATCATGCAATTTGTTTAACAAAATTATAATTTGTAAATTAATAACAAGCAGTCCAGTATCAGCTACCAGCAGTTTGGACCATAATATGCAATCTTCACCACCAACACCCTCATCATCAACCTCCTCCTTAATAATTGAAGGTAGTCCTTCCAAAATATGTTTTGTGGGGCCCAAACAAACCAAAGATTTCAGCCATGCAAGTGTCAGTCCTTGTTGATAAAGTGCTTGGTGTGTTAAACTGTGCATGTCCTTTTTAATATCCCAGATAAGAGTATATGGGAGGGCCCAAGGACAATTCCATCGTGCACCTCTTTTCTTTACAGTTTGCATAATTTGGGGCATTGCCGACTGTCATTATTATAGTTTATTAAACTGGCATCCTGTCTGCCACTGCTGTGTGGCAATGTTTCATAGCTGTTCTATATTTTTTTAAACAGCTGTGTGTTTGTGCCGCTGCTCTGTTGCTTACTTTAGCCAGCCAGCTTGCTGCAGCCTTTGGCCTATATTGGTGAAAAATAGTGAAATCAATATTGTGAGCTGTGAGGTGGTTAAAAATGCCTATAAATGCCTGAAAATCATTGTTATTAAAGATAATAATACTGTAGGAACAAAAAAGGCCCAAATTATGTTGCTTTAGCTGTTTTTATGATTTTTTAAAGAAAAAATCCAGATCCAAAACCAAAACCAAAACACGAAAATAAAACACGGAGGAAAAAAATCCAAAACCAGATTCAGATCCAAAACCAGGGGAGATCCAGATCCAAAACCAAAACCAAAACACCATCTCTAATAATTATATTTGAAAATGTTAACAAGCTTAGGAGGTCATCCAGACCCGCTCGCCAGCAAAGTTCGCTCCCTAGCGGGTCAATGTTTTGAGACTGCGCATGCGCACGATGGAGGGAGCTCCGTCGTGCGCATGCGCGAGATCCGGCGAGCGACGATAAATACGTCGCTCGGGGTCTCGCACCAAAGGGGGCGTGCTGTCAATGGTGACTGACAGCACGCCCCCTTTGGTGGGCGTGCCGGGGGCGTGGCGGCCAGACGGAGGTGTTCCCATGGGAATGCCTACCGTCTGAGTCCGGCCCCACTGACATCAGTAATGATGTCAGTGGGAGTGACTTTGGCTCTGATAGAGCCAAAATCACTCCTGGGCTTGCGGCATCGAGACCCTACCGCAGGGTCTCGTCGCAAGCCCGATGATCGCAATGGTCTTTGACCATCGCGACCATCATCATGGACGCTAGCTATAGCTGTGGGTGGTCACCCACAGCTATACGAGCATCCAGGAGGACGCTCCTTTTTCATGGAGGAGGGTGCCGATTCAGAGCGAGCATTCTGAATCAGGGCCTTAATCAATAACAGAACCAATAAGTTATGTGTCATAAAATGAGCTCTAAATTCTATTAAAGAGTCTTCTAATAGGTTGTAAATATGATATAAAGTAAATACAGTACATACTGTACTATGTTGTTTTAAATCAAACTTTTTTTAATGCTATATATCCCTAATTGTATGTGACTATAATACAATTAAGAGTTATTAGCTTTGTTTTAGTTAATACTGCTATCACATATTCACATCTGCACTTGTTTTATCAAATATTTTGCTGACCTCAATATATTAGGAGTATTTAATAAAATATATATTAATGAATAATTTGTAAGAGCCCTATATTGGAATACTGTTTATTTGCAGAATTATAACATAATTTATTTCTAGGATCACCTCCCTATGAAAACTAATCTTTGTCAATAATAGCAAATTAAATAATCCTAATCAATTGGAGTCTGCAGGTTCAAGGTTATCTGCATTCAAGGACGTAGCCAGTTGCTTCGACAGGCCTGGGAAATGGAGCCTACATGCCCCCATTTTAAGTCTCCCCTACTCTCCTCACTTGTATCTCCAACTGTTTCTCTGCTATCTCTTCGTGAATGTCACAATGCTTTCTAAAACTTAAACTGTTCTGATAATTTTCCCACCTTGCCACATTACATGTTATATACTGTATATATATATATGCAATTTCATTATCAATTGATGGCACAACTATCTCCTCCAGCCCCATATTGTGCTGTCTTGGACTTATCCTGGACTCCTCCCTCTCATTCTAACCACACATTCAGCACCTCTCGCAGTTCTGTCATTTCCATCTCAAAGATATTTCCAATATCAGCGATGCCTTACAATAGGGAAAGAGAGGATGTCTTACAGTATAGAGTTAAGCAGTCAGTAGAGATTGTGCATAAACAATCTTCTCAGGACAGATGGGAATGTTGATGCTAACTTCCTCTCTCTAAGCAAGAAGAATGTAGCAGCATGGCAAATAGTTTATTAGGAGGCAGCAACTCCAGTGTTGAGGTAAGTTTGTGAGCTTCTGGGTGCCTAAGAAATTTTCCAATGAAGGATATAATGTGCGGCTGTTTTGGGCTATTCATTTAGTAGTAGCAGTAGCAGTGGTAATGTTATCTTCATTGATCTTCATTGATTTGAAAGTCACAGTGTTTTACAGAGCTGGACAGAGGGGGAGACAAGGGCAAACATAAAACATAAACATAAAAGGTATACAAATAAATACACATACTGTATGAAGGATAAATGGTTGGATTGTAGAAGGGACAGATAGAGGAGATTTTGTTAAAGTTGAGGCAGAAGATTGGACATATTTTTATTTTACTTGGGTAAGAAATAGTGTAATCTAGCGATATTAAAAAAATGGAATTGACAGGTCTGGGAAACTCTGACTGTGAGGAGTAAAGCAAAGAAGAAGTTCAAGAGTTTTACTAAGAAACCGGACTTGGGAGACTGAGGAAATTGTGGTTTTATTGTATTTATGTAGCTACAGTATCATTGTTAAATGGGGTTCTGAGAGCAAATAAAAATGTGTAGGAAGTTTAAAAAAAAGTATGCTTTCTATGTTAAATCTTGTGGCTTATAATTTAATGTTAGGTGTCATTAAAGATTACAAACTGATTTATAAAGTGTGAATGCTATTTAATTGCATGGTTATTAGGGTAGAAAAGTTGGATTTGTTAAAAATTAATGCTATTAATTTAATGTCGGGGTAGGAAGGGTGGAAATAGACCTATTTTTTAGGGTATGCATTCACCATGTTGACATTTACCATGAATGATATGATGTCAACATGATTAAATGTTGACATCTAAAATGTCAACATTTGTAAAATGATTATATGGACAAAATATAGACATATAACATGTCAGCATTGTGAAAATGTCAACATTAGTTTTATGGTTAGGTGCTAGACTTAGGGGTTAGTTGGAAATGCATTAAGTTTGAATTTGTATTGCTGAGTTCTTGTAATCCTAAAAATATTTAGAAGGTATTGGGATTCAATGCAGTAGTAATATGTAGTTAGTGAGCTAAGAGGGAGGTACTGCACCAACTTTAATATAACACAGTATACTATATGAGAAGTGATTATACAGTAGCTCCTTCCCAGATATATACAGTATGAGATCCATAGTTCAGTGAGCATAGGACCAATGATGCCTTACTATCTTACCACAGAATCTTTCCCTACACAGTATGTCCTGATCAGGGCCGGCAACAGAAATCTTGGGGCCGGTACACTCATATTTTTTGGGCCCCCTATCCCCTCTCTTGGCCCATTACACCTCCCCCTCTTCCCCAGCTCCTGTGTCTGTCACACCTCCCCCTCTTCCCCAGCCCCTGTGACTGTCACACCTCTGCCTCTCCCCCAGCCCATGTCTATCACACCTCCCACTCTCCCCCAGCCCCTCTGTCTGTCACATGTCCCCTTCCCCAGCTCCTGTGTATGTCACACATATCCCTCTTCCCCAGCACCAGTGTATGTCACACACCCCCCTCTTCCCCAGCCCTTGTGTCTGTCACCCCCCTCTTCCCCAGCAACTGTCTGTCACTAACCCCCTCTTCCCCAGCCCCTGTATCTGCCACCCCAGCCCCTGTGTATGGCACACTCTCAATCTCCCCCTCTTCCCCAGCCCCTGTGTCTGCCACCCCCCCTCTTCCCCAGCCCCTGTGTCTGCCACCCCCTCTTCTCCAGCACCTGTGTATGGCACACTCTCATTCTCCCCCTCTTCCCCAGCTTGTGTCTGTCACACTCTCCCCCTCTTCCTCAGCCCCTGTGTCTGACACCCCCCTCTTCCCCAGTCCATGTCCATCACACCTCCCCCTCTCCCCCAGCCCCTGTGTATGTCACACCTTCCCCTGTTCCCCAGCTCCTGTGTCTGTCACACTCTCCCCATCTTCCCCAGCCCATGTCTGTCACACTCTCCCCCTCTTCCCCAGTCCATGTCTGTCACACTCTCCCCCTCTTCACCAGCCCATGTCTGTCACACTCTCCCCCTCTTCATCAGCCCCTGTCTGTCACATACCTCTTGCCCAGCCCCTGTGTCTGCCCCCTTCATCTGCAGCTCCCCACCACTCACCATGTGACTCTTAGCCCCCAGCCCTGCCCTGGCCAATACATACCTGCTGCACTGACTGTGTTCCTCAGTCTTCCCTGGCGGACAGCAGACCCGGCAGCTCCTCTCTGATTCAGCAGCGTGTCATCATGACATCATGCACGCTGCACCGGCCTGGCCTCCCTGTCACTGCCGGGGCTTGGGAGGATCTATTGTAGTGGCTCTTGCTCCGGCTTACACAGCACGTGGCAAAGGCAAGGGGTACATGTGAACTGGGCTCCAGTAATTCCTGAGGGTCCGGGGTCCCTCGGAATCTTGGGGCCCGGTACAAGTGTCCCGTTTGCACCCCCCTGTCACCAGGCCTGGTCCTGATCTAAGTAAACCTGTTTTCTACTTCTGCCTGTAAAATCAGTCCACATGTCTTATTTTATTTTTCATTTTATTCATTCTCATTTCTATTTACATACTGTATGTTATACTGATTTTGAATATGTCACTATTGCATTCTACAACTATTTCATTATATACTGAAGTCTCATGGGATCAAAACTCTTGAGAACATTTACCAAATTGGTGTTGTATATCTTGGCCCTTCTACCAAATAAATGATTGCAAATAGCATTATGATTTACATCAGCTCATATTAAAATGTAGTATAGGTAAATCATAAATATAACATTGTTTTATTTAGATATGCTGTGCAATATTATTTCCCATTTATTTCTAAAAAGTTTGCATCTTTGACTTTGTCAGGTGTAGTTTAGACTTTAGTTAGTGTATTATTTGAATAGAAAAATCCTTCTAAATTATGTTCTAAACTTCTTTAAACTTATTTAAGTTTTAATTTTTTATTTTAAAATATATCTATGACCACTAATTTGTATATTACAAGAAAAAAATTATAAATATTATAAAGTAACAAAGCTCCTACTCACTTTTCATATTATACTTCAGCATTCTGTGCTCAACCAATTGGACTAATGGGGACCTGAACTTTGAAATTAGAATCTTAGCTACAGTATAAATGTTTACTGATACACCACACCCATCCTATTTGTGTCATATAACACAAGACAGATGGTGTGACATAGATGCTCATCCATGGGTAGGGAATGGAACTCTGTGCTTTCATACTTTTTACCTGAATTTAGAATCTGCATACAAAGGCACTGATTAATGCACGAGATGCATGGTGTGTGTATATATATATATATATATATATATATACACAGTATGTACAGTGTATATATATATATATATATATATATATTAAAAGATGGGGCCCTCACCAGATTTTTCTTGCATATACAAAGCTGCTATACATAACTCACATATAGGCAGAAATAATACAGTGCTCAAACATTTTCGGACTCCAATGAGCCCTTCATCAGGAGGCACAGCCAACATGGTGCAGCGTGCACAGAAACCCAAAACACCTACAGCAAGGGAAACCATGCCTCCTGGTCACATAAATACCTATTCAACACCTATAGCATAATCACACTGATTAGATAATCAAGTGGCAACACACCTTAACATATCACAGCCGCCGAATGTAAGCTAGAAGCCTGCACTGGAAATATCATAGAACGCAATCTCACCTGTAGAGGCTCAAATCGCACCACATGACCCATACAATTGCTGTTATGCTCGCAGCATGTATCACATGCTACACCTCGGAGTATATCCAGCCAGGCAGAAGAAACTCACTTTCGCCTCAGGATCAAACCAACTTCCGCGTTCCACTGAACCGGAAGTAGCGGGGAAGCAGACATATGTGTCTGAAACAAGTATACGTTAAGCTGTGTTCCACAGGCAAAAGGGACATCCCCATCCAATTAGGAGAGACACATATCAATAAGCACACACTAATGACATCAAAGGGTATCAATGCCAGGGTTGCAGGTGAATACGGAAAGAACAGAGGCAAATCTAATAAAATCTAATTAAAATACACACCCATAGCCCTACCAGAACACCCAAAAGAGATATATACATACAAAAAACACAACTAATAAAAATAGCAAAAACAGAAAATGAACATATATATATAAGCACAAATATACCAAAAATGAAATATGCATACAAAAAATATAACAAAAAAATATAAAATGTATACGCACATACTCATTACATGTTGATTGTGCACAAATACATCAAAATCATGATGTAAAAAATCCTATCAGCGCAAAAAAAAAAAAATTAAAGTATTGTATTCATTCAGTCCATGTGGTGACACGGTCCCCAGTATAGGGGGTAAATTTACTAAAGTGAGAGTTTTTAGAAGTGAGTTTTAAAAGTGATGTTGCTCATAGCAACCAATCAGATTCTAGCTATTGTCTTCTAGAAAGTGATAGTTAAATGTTAAGTAGAATCTGATTGGTAAATTTATCCCTAAATATCCACTTGGCTTTATACCACCTGGTAATACCACCTGGTAAAACACTGGGAAACCAGTATGCATCAAATGTACTGGCTGTGTGACTTGTCGCTCCCTCATCCCAGGAAGCACCTTTCCACACCCCAGGAGTGGTAAACCAATACACATATGCTATAAACTACATTGTCGCATGGACCTTGTCATTTATTTATTAACGTGCCCATGTAGCCTGTTATATGTAGGCATGACTACCTGCACCTTTTGTGAGCGTATGGCTAACCACTGCAGTTTTATTCACCAGGCATTGCTGTCAGGTGTGTCCAACAAACCGGTTGCAAAACATTTTTTGGATCCGGGACACCAAGTCGCTATACTTAAATGCAGAATCATAGACTGGATACCAAAACCCTATTGTGGAGGTGATCGAGCATTGCTCCTAAGGAAACTTAAAGCCAAGTGGATATTTAGTTTGGCGACTTATCACCCCACGAACAGAATGAACACAATACTTTAAATGTTTTTTTACACTGATACTATTTTTTTGCATCATGATTTTGATGTATTTGTGCTCTCTCAACATGTAATGTGTATGTGTGTACATATTTATATATTCTTTTTTTGTTATATGCATATTTCATTTTTGGTATATTTGTGCGTATATACAGTATATGTTCATTTTCTGTTGTTTCATTTTTATTAGCTGTGTTTTATACATGTATATATCTCTTTTGAGTGTTCTGTTAGGGCGATGGGTGTGTATTTTGATTACATTTTATTAGATTTGCATCTGTTCTTTTCTCTATTCACCTGCAACCCTGGCATTGATACCCTTTGCTGTTATTAGTGTGTGCTTATTGATATGTGTCTCTCCCTATTGGATGGGGATGTCCCTTTTGCCTGTTGAACACAGCTTAACATATCCTTGTTTCAGACACATATGTCTGCTTTTCCCGCTACTTCGGGTTCAGTGGAACGCGGAAGTTGGTGTGATCCTGGGGTGGAAGTGAGTTTCTTCTCCCTGGCTGGAATGCATGCCGAGGTGTAGCATATGGTACACGCTTGCTTGCATGAAAGCAATTGTATGGGTAATGTGGTGCACAGGGGTGTTTTAAGAGAGGAGGGGGCTCATGTGCAGCCTTTGTTTGGACCCCCTCCTCTCTGACGGCGCTCAGCATATGAGCGGGTCTCCGGGAAAATGGCGCCTACTTTCCCGGGGACATCTGTTCTGTGCATGCGCAGCTCACTGGGAAAATGGCCGCTGCCATTTTCCCAGTAAGTGTTTGCTGCTCTACAGTGCCAGTATGGCACTTCAGGAATCGGTAGAGAGAAGTATAATTACACTGTACAACAAATTAATACTTTTAATTTGTTTCCTTTCTAAAAATAGTCATACATTACTAATTTGAAGTCAAGAAAAACTAAAATGATTTCAGAATGTTTTTAGTAGCTCTATTTTTTGAGCTACACTACTTGCACTTTACTGTATGTACATTAGTAATATAGTCATAGTTAAAAGCTATTTTAAAATAATCTGTTATTTTCTTGATAAAAAATAAATAAGAGTTATTTTAATTCAATCAATCACAAATAAGAACACAAAATTAAACAAACATACAGCATACAAAACAAACATACAGCATACGAAACAAACATACAGCATAGGAAAGTATTATGTAATATAGTGGCCTAGTCATGGGGGTACTTTCTCTTTGCTTGTTGCTTGTACTCCTCTTCTGGGGCATCTCTTGTCACTGTCCAACAGTAGTGATTTTGTTCTTTTGAATCATCTATTTTGATCCACATGATCCATGAACTGAAAACCCATGTAACCTGAATTTTGAAGTATATTATGTTTTTATATTTCTGGTAATAAAATAATTTTTTATAGAAATAGTAAGCAAATTTGTGCAATAAAAAACATAAAGTGCAGCCACAGTCAGTGTACAAAAGTATACATCCAAAATATACTAGAAAGTTTTAGAGATAATAGCATGCAGATACACCAACACAGGGGCACTATTTAGGTACCATGGGCCTGATTCAGAGCTGGATGCTATTTGCGGACGGTCGTTCTGAAAAAGGGGCCGGATATTTAAATTGAGCGCTCGCTCTTTGCGGTCTGTTGACGTCCTCTATGTCTGAGTGAGCGTCCGAAAAATGCGCTATTTTGTAAAGATGCCCCTTTGCCGTTCGCATCATGCGTCATCTCCTGTACTTATTAGATTAATCAGGAATATCGAAAGGCGTATGAACTGCTCGCAGTGCTTGTGGTAGGATTTACTTCCCGCTATCACTGAGAGCAGTTCAGGCTAAAAGACAACCAAGTGACGTGGTCGATGACGCTGCTTTGTTAATTATGTACACCCATTAAACGCCGTTTTGACCATATGGCACGCCTGCGTTCGGATCTCCACTCCCCCGTTTTCAAGCACCTTCCCCTGTTACCACCCACAAACGCCTCATCCTGTCACTCAAATTAGCAGGCATTCGCTGTTTTACGAGCACACTATTTCCGACCGCAATGACTGGTTTGCGCATGCGCATTACAACCCATATGCATGCGCAGTTGTGCGAACATCGCTCGGAGCGAACGAGTAGCCGCTTACGAGCGGCTCTGCATCAGGCCCCAAGTTCCAAAAGAGTGCAGAATAAAAAAAGGCAATAATCACCCTTAAAATGTATGTTTAAGACAAAGTTGCAGGTAGAAGTATTTAATCCTCTGCGTATCCGGATGTGACACCGGGTAGATTTCTTCTTTAATGTTCTAAAAATCTGTAAAATATGTCTGCCATTCCACTGTGCTCATTAAAACACATAGGTACAGGAAGGCCTAATGGAAAAAACAGAGAACATAGTGCAAAAACCTTTTAAAAGCATAGGTTTAATATACAAGTTTCACTTACACAGAACAATAGGAATAAAAGCGTATCACATAATCCCAAAATGGCAGTCTGGATTGGAGTCCCAATAGTCCTAGTTAGTATAAGGACACACCCGATCAGAGCTCTGGATACCCCCGTCAAGTCCAAGAAAATCCTCCACAACACAGATACTGCTGCACATCGAGAATCCAACACATGTAGTTAAAGCCACTCTTAACGCATTCTAGACACTTGTTGTCCTTTGTCAGAAGTGTGGACTAGGCTCTAACATAACCCTATTTAAACCCTCTATGGAACCTCTTACAGGTGATCCCACTCACCGGTAATTTGTGCTCTTCCCACAATACATCACCGCTGATCTCCATATAACCATGCATTCCAGTTGTGTTCCAGCCACCGTAAGTTGCATAGATATCGTCCCAAATAAAGGAAAACTTCTAAATGGCACACCATAATACCAGAAGAGTAGGAAAGTCACTTTTTAGGATAAAATCCATATCCACTGTAGAGTCCTGAATAATGTCCATAGATGATGATATATAGAAATGTATTACAATAGTTGCATTAAAATAGTTAAAAACATAAAAATAGGAGAAAATAATCAGAACTGTGCAAAAATACCAGAAGAGTAAGGTGCAAATTATTCGAAATGTGCTAAAAGAAATTTACAGTACCGACCACACAGAGCTCTGCAGGGACCTATGTCTATAAAGCAGTAACATGTTATTTAAATAGATAATGACCTTACCATTAGTGGGATTTGAATACTATGTGAGCGATATAATGAGGGACACGGACTGTTTCTTTTGAATGGTGCTTCCTGCATATTAACAGTGTGTAGTGGGGAAGAGAGATCAGGACACAGTTCTCTCTCTAAGGGGAATTGAGATATAAGAATCCCCCTTTCTAACTAACACTGCAATCACTTTACACAGGGAAACAGCTAAAGACAGACTACTGTATCTTCCCCGTCTGTTTTATAATATAGCATACTGACACTACATGGGGACGTGGTCAAGCACAGGCTATTCCACCTATGTACCACTAATATTAAGCCGCATAGTAAAGAGTATTTCTTGGACTGCACAGCACTATACAATTTATACCCAAGGAGGAATATCTATACTACAGTACATAAGAATATTAGTCTATTTATTGGATGATGTATATTAAGCCATTATTATTACTTATGAAGGCACTTATTGCTTTCACATCCATTAGCACTTTGCGGTGTTATCACTTGGGACCAGAGATTAGGCACCATATTACACACATACGTTGCTTACAGACATCAGGTCACCTGGTGCCATTCAGTTTATTTATTCATCTTTCCTTCAGTTTGTTTACAGTGTCTTAGGAGCCTATTAGACAAGTCACAAGTTTTTTTTCTGTTTACCTCATAGATCCTTATTCATTGTATCAGTTGTTATCAATTGAATCTGAAAATTGAGGTCTTGATAAAGGTTCAAGCAAGAAGCAAAACGTCATCCGACTGCAACCTGTTCCACGCTGTTTGGAGTATCTGTTCATCCAAGCATGATGCTTAAGTACCAATAAAATCGACTTTTTGTAAAAAAGGAGAGGTCATCCTTCCTCTAGGGGAAAATCTCATATATATATATATATATATATATATTTATATATATAATATATATATATATATATATATATATATATATATATAAAGAAAAGGTTATGTTTTAATCCAAGTGCATTAAATTGCGACATATCTATATTCTTCTTTGTTATCTATACAGTTTAATTATTTTCATGTGATAGCACCTCCTGTCTCCAAATTACAATTAATTAAAGTTGTAAAATATAAGGGGATGATGAGAGTATATATATATATATATATACACACTACTGATCTTTATGAGGATCAATATCAGTGTGGATTGATGTTTTTGTTTTCTAGTAGTATTATTTATACAGAATGCTACTAGAGCCCTTTATATGCCATAACTAATTGTGTGTACTAATTAGTGAGAATGCCCACTAACCAGAACAGAAAACAGATCCTCACTTCCAGATTCAAACATGAGTTTACTATTATGCCACATCCAATATGGCCACCGAAATGGCACAAGCCATAACTCCATAATTCTAACTGTTTCACTAGCAAAGTTTCTAAGTGAACAAAAACATCTTAATCTAAATCAGGGGTCTTCAAACTTGGCCCTCCAGCTGCTGTGGAACTACACATCCCAGCATGCACTGCCACCTTTTTTATATAACAGCATGCTAAAACTATGGCAGTGCATGCTGGGATGTGTAGTTCCACAGCAGCTGGAGGACCAAGTTTGAAGACCCCTGATCTAAATAGTCAAAATATACATTCAATAGCCCAACATAAGAAACTCTGAATACAACTTCTGGTACATGTCAGTATTGGTACGTGACTTCCGGTTCACATGCGGTCACATAACGTCCGGTTTGCATTATGGTGCCATATCCTAATTTTGGGCAAGAGGTTTCTTTCATATTGCTGTGCATGTGCAAGATGATGGTGCTGTCAACTTGATATTTCCACTTTGTCCAAAGGATAAATGAGGAAGTAGTTATAATCTCTGGTCCTTCATTTACTTTGAGGGTGCAAAATCAAGATCGATATCTAAGATATGGTACATAATCAGTGCCTCAAAATACAAAATATAAAATATTACATATATATAATAATAATAATAATAATAATAATAATAATAATAATAAAATGTGCTCAAACCCATAGTAACCACCTAGATTCTGTTTATTTTGAATATAAAGATAAATATATAATGGGACTTTACAAGCTTACAAATATGGAGTGTAGAGGGTTAAATAGAATCAGAAACAAAATATTGATGATTCATATCACATTGTAGCATTGTGACATTATCACATGGTTAGGTCAAATATTTAATCACAATTAATTGTCAGAAGATTTCTGCACATACTGTAATGATAGATTTTTAGTCAACTGTACATGAGAACATTCTAAAGAGAGTAAATTACTGTACTGTAGGTTCCTGTTGGATATAAAGAGAACAGCCATAAATATTACTATAAGTCTTCCTTTAAAAATCAGAGACTCATACCTTCCTGTGTGGCAGAAGAGAAGATAATGGAAGCCAGACCCAAACTGAAGCTCTATCTGCATGGGATGGATTCCAGGGACAATCTTAAAAGTTATTTTGGAGCAGAAAGTGCATTCAGGTTTGTCCAACTTAATGCCAACCAAATGTCTCCCCAGCCTCCTACCCCACTGTGTCTCTCCAACCTCAACCCACCTGTTTTTCTTCAGCCTCATCCCACTCTCTGTGTTTCTCCAGCCTCATACCACCCCTGGGTCTCTTCAGTCTCATGACACCCCTGCTTATTGGGTGTCATAACCCCTGTACCTCTTTCATCTTTGTCAACCCTCCATTTCTCCCTCTGTCATCTCTGACCACCCACTTCTCTTTCATCTCTGTCTCCCTCCCCCCACTTTCCTTCTAGCTCTTTATGTACTCTCTGCCCTCACACAATCATTGAAAGGGATGTTTTGGTTGGGACTGCAGGGGAGATTGCAAACTGGGAGGCATGCGGTGGGTTGTGTGGTGGGGACAAGTTCCAAGAAAAGTGCATTCCCAACCTTCCCATCCTGACTTCTTTCCTCTCCTATTTGCTTGTCTGTCTCTCTCTTTTATATCTCTTCCCTTCTCTTTTTCCCTTCTCTTTTTCATCTCTGTCCATCTTGGTGAAACTAATCTTATTACTCTCATCTCTGTCCTGGTATGGAGTCCATGGGTGGAATGGCAGCACGTTGAAGTGGCCACCAGCTTTAGACCCATCCGTCTGCCAGGGAGAGATGTGAGGGAAGGGAAATGGAGGGAATGGGGTATCCATGAAGCTCTCTAATGCTCTAATGTGTAACTGTGAGGCAGACAGTAAGCCTTTTAAATATCTATCTATCTATTCCATAGACAAAAAACCTTACAGTTTCACATGTCCCATGAAGGCTGCTTACACATGATCTTAAATTTCACAAAACCTTCTGAATTTGTGCCACTCAAACTAAAAAAAGCAATGAAATTACAATCATTAAGGCTGACTGAGTGAGATTGATGTCACTCACAAAATGGTGGAGCTAATAATTCATAGAATTGTGTGCTCATTGGAATACACACATGCAGTCTATGCAACTGAGGTCTGAGCAGTTATGTGGCTCCCACATCTCATTCAGTGCCCACAATCTTCCCCTTCAGTCACCTCAATAATCCCACTGGGTTGCAACATCCTTCTAACTCAATACATCTATCTCATTTATTATACACATTCAGCTCCCTAATTGCTAAAACTATCATACTCTGTCTATGCATGTACACTAACTTCGCCTCCATGCTGTTATAACTTCCCCAATCCCTACAGCTGTGTGTTCCCCCAACTGTACTAGTCTGCATGCCCTCATCACACCAATATGTCTTTCCCCATGTTCACTACCCTATCTTCCTGCATCCGTGCCACTGTATTTCTTTCCATTTGCTCCACTGCCTTGCCCCCAGCCATGTCACTCTGTCTTCCCCTCATCTCTGCCACTATTTCTTCCACCATCTTTACCACTCTGTCCCTCCCAATCGTGCCACTCTGTCTTTCCCCTCCCACCTGCACCTACCGGGTGCCCCCAACCGTACCACTCAGTCTTTCCCCTCCCACCCGCACCTCTCTGTCTTCCCCTCATCTCTGCCGCTCTTTCTTCCTCCATCTGCACCACTCTGTCCCTCCCAACCATGCCACTCTGTCTTTCCCCTCTCTTCTGTAGCAATCTGTCTTCCCCAATCCCTATTGTGTGTTCTCCCATTGTGCTAGTCTGTATTCCTCATCCACACCAATCTGTCTTTACCCATCTGTGCTGCTCTATGTTCAGGAATCCATGTTACTCTGTATTCCCCATTCATGTTGCTCTGTTCCCCCAAACCATGCCACTCAGTCTCCCCCCATGTGAATCACTGTCTTCAACCCATCTGCATCACTTTGGCTTGCCCCCATCTGTACTGCTTAATCTTCCACTCTTCACACCTTTCTGTCTGCCCCATCCACAATGCCATTGTCTTCTCCCCCCATCCACCATACTCTTATCTCATCTGCGCAGCTCTATATTCTAATCAGACCTCAGTTGCATAGATTGCATGTGTGTATTCCAATGAGCACACAATCCTGTGAATTAGCAGCGCCACCATTTTGTGAGAGACAGCAATCTCACTCTGTGAGAGTGCTGAATCTGCAGTTTACCACATGGTGTGATGGCATACCATATCTGTATTATGCAAGATACATGCCCATTAAGATGTCAGATTAATGATCATAATTTCATTGCTTTTTTAGTTTGAGTTGTACAAATTCAGAAGGTATTGTGAAATTTCAGATCATGTGTAAGCAGCCTTAATGGGACATATGAAACCGTAAGGTTTTTTTGTCTATGGAATTTCATAGCTTTTTTAAAATGTATTAACTATCGGGGTTTATATGAGCAAACCAGGCCACCTGCAGAGGAGAATGTTAACAAAATGGTACACTAAAGCAGGTGGAAAAGAGGACAGCACAAAAGAAGGGGTTTGGGTGGTGCAGAAAGCGAGATGGCTGTAGGCAGGTGGGGTAGCAGTAGCAGCGGTGGTGCAAAGGGGCATCAGCAGGCGACAGAAGGCTCACTGGTAGTGCACATGCACCTGAGAAAATAAAATCAATAAGTCACAGATGCACGAACGCAGCAGTGAGATCGATCTACGCAACTATGTTAAAAATTAAATGTGTAAAATAATAAAGGTGCCCCACCCAAGCACAACCAGCACCAGGCTTTTAACAGCCAGTCCTGGTTGTGATTAAATACAGGGGAAAAAAGATGTAGGGGTCCCCTGTACTTAAGCACAGCCAGCACTGGGCTAGTCAGAACTAGCCCTGGTTGCCAAAATGTGGGGGACAAATGAGGTAGGGGTCCCCTGTATTCAGCGCAACCAGCACTGGGCTCTGAGTCGGCCCTGGTTTAGGAAATACATGTTTAAAAAATGCATAGGGTCCCCCTGTATTTACCAGAACCAGCACCGGACTCCTTCAAGTGGGTCAGTGATGCTATAGCCTGGGGTGATGCTATAGAAGGGGTCCCCTTCTCCAGGGCACCCCAGGCCGATAGCCCAGGGCTATCCCCGGCACCCCTGGGCAGTGGGTGCCAGGTTGATTGTGAAAAGTGTGCTGTTACTGGGATGCGGGGGAGAAGGGGTAGGGGTTAGCAGGCATTTGCTGTGGCCAGGAACTGGGGATGGTAGTGGGCATTAGCAGTGGCAGTGCAGCGGCAGCGCTAGTGGTGGTGTAGCAGGTGTTAGGACCCGGGGGAGATAGCAGCACACAGATGAGGGCTCAGATCTGGAATATCTGTAATACCTGCATCTGTGTTAACAAAAAAAACAAACACAGAAGCAGGAATGGGTCAGTGAGACCTGTATGTGCTTCTGTGTTTAATAGAAAAAAAAACTTGTGTAAAAAAAAATGCCCTGGCCCCCTCCCCAAAAACAACAACCAGCACCGGGCTTTGAAAAGCCAGTACTGGTTGTGCTAAATACAGAGGACAAATGATGTAGGGGTCCCCCATATGAAGCACAACCAGCAACAGGCTTTTCAGAACCAGTCCTGGTTGCCAAAATATGGGAAACAAAAGACATAGGGGTCCCTCGTATTCAGCGGAAGCAGTACTGGGCTCCGAGCCAGCCCTGGTTCTGGGAATACAGGGGGACCCTACATATTTTTTCCCCAGTATTGCCAGAACCAAGGCTGGCTCAGAGCCCAGTGCTGGTTGTGCTGAATACAGGGGACCCCTACATCATTTGTCCCCCATATTTTGGCAGCCAAGTCTGGTTCTGAAAAGCCTGGTGCTGGTTGTGCTTCATACGGGGCACCCCTACATCATTTGTCCTCTGTATTTAGCACAACCAGTACTGGCTTTCCAAAGCCCGGTGCTGTTTATTGTTTTTGGGGAGGGGGCCACAGCATTTTTTTGCACAAGTTTTTTTTAATTAAACACAGAAGCACAGACAGGTCTCACTGACTCATCACTGCTTCTGTGTTTGTTTGTTTGTTTTAAAAACAGATGCAGGTATTATGGATATTCCAGATCCGAGCCTGCATCTGTGTGTTGCTACCTCCCCCGGGTCCTAACGCCTGCTACACTGCCACCCGCACTGCTGCACCACCTCCACACCACCACCACTAATACCCACTACAGTACCTGGTATCTGGCCGCAGGTAACACCAGCTAACCCCTACCTTCTCTCTCCCACCTCCCAGCTGGAGCAAATGCCAGCTTTCTCCCCCCCAGACCTGGACCCCACTACTACCCGCAAAAAGCAGCCATCGTGCTGTACCCAAGTGAAGCCACTGTGAATACACCTGCTGAAGGCTCCTACAGAGGCTGCGCAACAAGTTGAAATTTCCTATCTATTCAATGGCGCATTCTTGAGGTAATAGTTTAAAAACTGTAACTTTCTAATTTACCTGAACCCCAAAAGCATGTACCCTGGAACAATAGCTGCCAAATTAAACAAACCCCAAGTCACCCCCTACCCTGAGTTATGGTTTCCCAAAAATCCCTCAGAGAACAGAAGAAAAAAGGTCCTATTTGAGAATGTCAGAAAAAGGTGATACTTGGAGCTTTAGATTACTTCCAAATCCTCATTTTTATGTTTTTGCCCTGAAACTAGGCATGCAGCACCGAGCAACAGTTCTACCTGCCCATGCCAAATTTCAGCTTGGTACCTCCTATAGCTTTTGAGGTGTAGCCCCTTAAACACCATCCCCCGCCCCTCGGAATTCTCTATAGAGAAATCCATTTTTTTAGATGCAGCCTTAATATAAGGGCACGACTCTGCCCTTATAATATATCTGTCTATCTATCTATCTATCTATCTATCTATATATATATATATATATATATATATATGTATATATACACATTGTGATAGAAGCACTGGTACAGTGGTCAATGGCAGATATGTTTGTCCTAGATTTTTGGCCTATGTGTTCTAAAACCCTCAGGAGAAGTCTGATATGCTAACAGACCAGAGTGGCGGCTTTTGATAAAAGCCAGATTGGGTCCTGGGGGGGTGTATGTGAGGAGACGGAGGGCTCCATCCACAGGCCACTCCAGGTGTTGGGTCTTTCAGCCTGACAGCAGGCTCCTAAGGACTTGAACCTGGAAATGGCTGATTTAAGCTGTGTTTAGATGTGGCTGCTGGGGAAGTTAACATGGCTAGCATGTTCAGAGACACTGTATGATAACCCTGTAAGTACTGTGCATGTGGTGTTATTGATGGTGAGGGCAGTAGGCCCTACCGTTCTGGTAGTGAGGGTACCTACTGTTTAGTTAGTGCCCAGAAGGGCTAGGATATTGGTTTATGTTTTGTTATATTTATCTGGCACAATAAAGACTGGCTCTGACCAGCTTACACGAGGACCCCAGACTGGTCTACTGTTTCCCGGCTGCTGTGTGTAGAGAGGGAGTCCGTCTACCCTAGGAGAGGGACCCCTATCCCGACCTTATCACAATATATAGATATATATATGGAAATAGCAAAATTGTTGAATAGCGACCAGTGTGTAAAAAAAAAATATATATATATATATATATATGTAAACGTGACCTTATAAAGTGAAAATAGCTTGCAGAGTATAAATAACAAGGAGAACATAAATAATTTATTAAGTAAATTGCAATTTATTTATTAAAAAACGTGAAACAAAAAAAAATAATTAAAAAACAATTCATAAAACATTTCTTCAATTCATTAACAAACATTTTGACAAAAGAAGACAGATAAAAACTCTTATTTTTAAAAAAATAAAGTATTTTAATAGAAATTCTAAATGCTTATCTGAATTCAGGAAATATAGTTCATGTGGCAAGAAGTATGTGCACCCAGCATGTTTCAACACAACAGAACTTCATATATATACTATATATAGTGTAGGAGATATAGATGCACACTTAATGTAATGTGACACTCCAATATATTTATAAAAATAAATAATACTAAATATAATATGTAACACACCTCAAAAAAAATTGAGTGGCAGCTCCAATAGTGATAGAGTTTGGTACTCAAATAAACAATTATAAAATAGTGAAAAAAGAAGCGTCTACTAGTGTCAGAAGTTTAATTTAAACACCAAAGTGAGAGGAACTGGTGATAGAGGCACTACTTATCTGGTAAGATGCTCTTCGGTCATATGACCATTATAGGAGGGCTATGGAACAGAAATAAAAAGAAAAACAACATAGTGTGTACCATACCGCACTGTATATTGCTTCATACAACCAAGTGAGTAATAACACCCTTTTAGTATCATCTCTTTCCCCCAAATATTTTTTTATACACATTCCAGGGTCATAACGAATTTAAAAAACAAGGTTTAATAATACAGTGACAAACAATGGTAAAAAAACACACATACAAGAAATATATACACTAAATGCTTATCTGTCCATTTAGGGGGGCCCAGATATATCATCCCAACGTGTTTTGTCTTTCTCTTTTAAGTTTTTATCAAGGGAATAGAGACAATATAACAAGGTGCTGTATTTATACCCTAGTCAGTTAAAAATGGAGACTACACAAGTAAAGCCAGTAAGACATCACTTCCTGTGACTAACAAAAAAAAAACATCTAACTAATCAAACCTAATGGTAAGGTCTATACAAAAGACAGTCAGTATAGAGCCATCTATGGGTGGTAATAAACACAAAGTGACAATTACATCACCAAAGAATCAAAAGAAAATCTCAAGAAAAAGAAAACAGGGATAGGTGGAATGCATCCATATCCGGCAGTAAATCCCCGGTGGACCACATCTGACGTGCAACCACATCTGAGATGTGTCACTTCCAGTGGTGGATCCCAGGTGGAACACAACCACGTCAGAGGTACTATACATCCCAGGTGGAATGAAACGGCCACCTTGAAAGATGACATCACTCTCACTCCTACCTCTAATGTAGCACTAAGGCAAGATAAATAACAAATAACTGAGGCTAAAGTCCCATATGGCAGGTGGATACTTCTTAGACTCTTTCTTGTTTACTTTGGGCAAGCGGCAACTATCTAGGAATTACGACCAGCCATTTTTGTTTCTGGAAAAGGTCCAGAGATTATTTTCAATAAGTCTTTTTAGACAAAAAAGGGGGGTGGCCATCTTAAGAGTCTGAGGCAGTCATCTTGGTTTCAGGAAAATCCAGTGGCCATCTTTAATGTGTCTTTAATTGATTAAATACCTAACCATATGAGAATAGGCAAATGTAAATCTAAAAATATAAAATATATAATGAGAAACAGAAAGGAGCATGGGAGAAAAGGGGGAAGCTCCATAATATAGTAAAAATAGCATGTATAAATATGAATATACATTAAATATTCTGATTAAAAAATCTATATAATTAATAGCAAGATAAAATGGTGTACAAGAAAGGTGCTATCTCAAAATGTTCATTGAATCCAAGAAGAGAGAGTGTCTGTAGGTCATATATATATATATATATATATATATATATATATGTGTGTGGCCCTCAGAGGCTGTAATGATATTCAAGACAGATTTACTTCCTGTGGTCACTGTTTCAATGACATATCATTTCATCAGGACAAAGAAAAAAAGCCTCACCCTTAAATAAGTGCTCCCCATTCACCATGCTTGCATCCTGCTGGTCACATCAGAGGGCGCGCTCCTGATGATGTCACCCAAGTGCCCACATCACCAAGGTCACAAGAAACGTGACTGAAAAATGCAAAAAAGTTGTTTAAGAATATAACAGTATGAAAACACCAAATAACTATTACAGTAATGTAAAATATTTAAGGTACTGCAAGCATGCAGGAAACATCAGAGAGGTAATATAATATAATATAATATAATATAGTAATCAAGCAAATAATGCATATATTGCCATCTATTGGCCAAAAATACATATGGCAGGTTACAGATAAAGTATAGTAAGTGACATGTAAAAAAGAGTCCCAGCATATAGGGAGGAAGTAAGTATTAATTATTAAAAACTTTGGTACCCAAGAAACATATTAAGTCCCTTTTGTGCCAAAAAGTATAGTCAGAATATCCAATGGGATTCCCTCTGCAGCAATAACTTTTTTAGGTCTCCACCTCTTATCAAAGGGGGTATGTGATCTATAATTTTGTGAAGGTCAGCGAGTGCCCCATGGTGACAAAGTGCCTAGCCATGAGTTGCTTGCTGCCACCAGAAAGGATGGCTGTTCTGATCACTTATCTGTGCAACACTATCCTCTCTTTGAAATGTCTTTCCATCTTCCCTATGTAAATTATTAATACCGTTTAGACGCTAAAGTGAAATACTTGCTTTCCAGTCTAATCGTGTGGTTCCAAAGCACAAAAAGTTATACTATTGCAAGAAAAAGGTACACGCTTTGATTTAAACAATTAGCACAAAAAGCAAGTAAATTCAAAGGTACAAACCAATACATATGTGTGCGCACTGGATCCAGTATCCAGCCATCACTCCTGACATCTGTGGTCACTTGGGCATGACGGAATACTTGCTCAAGTACACAAGCTATATACCCTACAGGCTTCAACAATAACAATAGAGACAAGCAACCAGATTTAATTGGTTCTTGCTTCCGGTCAGTCTGGTAAGGTTTAAGCTGACTACATAACTGCATACAAAGATTTACATTCTAACCAATAACTCCCTAAAATCCATAACAGGTGAACGCAAGATACGAATCCTTTGCCAATAGAAACAGAGATCTGCAAATAAACAGGGATTTAGAATGGCACCAAACATGACATGTCTACAATATTCTGAACCTTAGATATCATTTACATTACATTTTACATCACAATTATTTAGCTAACAAAACCTCTAATATTAAGCATAATGGAAGGGAACCTTTTTATAAGTGTGTGTCTATGTGTGATTGTGAGATAATTGTGTAAATTCGATAGTATGCATTGTGCATATGAGTATATGTGCAACGCAAATATGCGTTCTGCGTGTATGTATGTTTGTATTCGCTAATGTCCGTTGTGCATATCCGCACTATCATGCAGTAGCATGCCAGACTCCCGCTATCAGGAGTCGCACAATTGCGTCGATAGATATTAGTTTGTAAGATTGTCTCAGCCAATAATCTGACATCGACAAAATTTTGCCTCAGGGAGAAATAAACAATAAATTACAAACCAACTATTGCAAAATAGCCTGTGTTGTATATTAAACATCCAGCCAGACAGAAGATGATTAATGGTGTTTCCTGTCAGCATATAGCTGCAGGTAATGCACCCCATGCATTTATTGCAAACCTTTTTTAGGGGGTATAAAGAAGGAAGTTATAGGACTCTTCCCCATGTTGCTGATATCTATCTTAACTAGGTGATCCCTAATATATTTTGCCATGCAAAAAGCATGGCAAAATAGTTTTATTTTTAAATGCTAACATTTCAGTGTCAGTAGTCACGATGTGCCACTTAGATTTAATGGATTTGCGCATTTGTTGACTGTTAACATTAAATCTAGTGGGCCCGATAATTTTGTCATTCATAAGAAGGTTTGTTCCTGTGAAATACCCAATGATTCGTATCTAGCTGTATTTAGTATGACCAAACACATCCCTTTTCAAGGGATTTATTACACATTATGTCCAATTGTTTGTCCAATTCGGTCTGTTCACTGCAAATCCTGCGAACCTCTAAAAATTGAGAATATGGCAGGCTGTGTATAGTGAATTTCAGATGAAAGCTGCTTGGAGAAAGCAGTGTGTTATGGTCAGTGCTTTTGATATGTAGTGTCATCTGAAGTTTACCATCTCTGATGTATATAGATACTTCAAGGAAATCAATGAATTATTTACTCATTTTGTATGTGAGATTGACTGGGCTTTCACTTTGATTGTGATTAACTAAAATATTGCTCAATGTAAGTGCAGACACTGTCTATATCAACAAAATGTCATCAATATAGCAGGTATAATAAAATACCTGAGCATAAATAGCTGGAACCAAACAGAACAATTGTTTCTCTACTTCAAATATATAGGCATACGCGTTTGATGGGGCCACATTGGACCCCATCGCACAATCCGATGTTTGAAGGAAAAACTGATTGTTATATTGAAAATTAATTCTTGTGAGAATCAGTTCTTATAGTGCACAAAAGAAACCAATATCTATCCCACTATATCGGGGATTGTCATTAATGAGTTTTCTGTGGCATGAATGCTGGTGGCATGTGGGTTACACATGTAAAGAAAATTGACTTCTATACTGAGGAGAATATGACCCTGCGGTATTTGGTCTATTTGCCCCAAGGACGTAGTATCTTAAGAAATAAAGATTCCCTTTGGACACAAGGTTGGAGATATGTGTCCAAATAGATAGAAATAGCCTGGAAAAGAGACCCCTGGGCAGAAAAATTGCCTGGGGGGATTATCTATGCGATTATGCACCTTAAGCACAGATAAGTGGCTTTTTTGGATGCTCAGTAGGTAGGGCCATAAGAACTACTTTGCAAATGATTGAGTACTCCCAAGCGCTTAATAGGAGTGCATCCAATTCCTTTTTAAAACACATTGTAGGATCCTGGTTCAGACGTCTTTAGGTGTTATCCACCAATTGTCATGCAATTTCCTTTTTGTAATCCAAAAAGTCCTGTACAACGACTAAACCACCTTTGTCGGCCTTCCTGATGATGATGTCCTCTTGGCAATTAAGGGGTCTATTTACTTAGCAGTGTTAGGAGACAGAGTGAAAAGTGATAAGGTGCCAGCCAATCAGCTCACAACTGTTATTTTCAAACACAGCCTTTTAGATGGCAGTTAGGAGCTGATTGGCTGGCACCTTATCACTTTTCACTCTGTCTCCTAACACTGCTTAGTAAATAGACCCTGAAGTGCTTTAAGGGCTGTATATTCTGCAGAAGTCAGATTCTTAGGAACAAAACAAGAAGAAAAAAGGACTTCATAAATGAGGCACACCCCAGACAAAAACAGTTAAAAAGAAATAGTGTAGGATTGCTAGATGAGTGAAATAAAACAAATACCTTTATTAAATAATTCTAAAATAGAAAAGTACAACTAAACCAAAGCACAAAATATCAAATGACATATAACTACATAGCAAAAACGATGAAGACAGATATCAAAGTGATTCAAAATTAGTGACACTGTAAGTCTACTCCCATTGGTGTAAAGACAGAGTCTGGGAATAGGTATTCATATACATCAAAGCATTGATTAATGAAAAAAAGATATATATATATAATAGAGTAATATCTAGATAATCGAATACCTTTCAGAAACCCTCTGTAATATTAATCGCAGGGACCATATAGCAGTAATTCAGTAGACTAATGATGTGCCACACCTGGCAATAAAGCTTGCAGAGAATAAGATATACATATATTTATATATATAGATTTTGAAGAGAATAAATCCTCATCAGTAGGCGAAAATGAGACAAAAACTAAACATACATAACCAGACAAAATGACATATATAACATAGTATTAAAAAGCTGCACACCACACCCCATATTGGACCAGAAATAATGCTTGAATGTAATAAAGAGGTGTCCCTCTATTAAATATAGGAGAGTGTATAATAATCAGACAGGATAAATATCTAAATAGATATGAAAGACAGGATAAGTGCTCTTACTGGCCAGACTCTGCTGTTCCACGTCATGAGATTCAGAGGACGAGGAATGAGTATCACTGTCACATGGCACTCATAGAAACAGTGCAGCCTGCTTCTACTGTTAGTGCCACAATCAATGTAGTGTCCCTGTTGCTCAAGGCAGCGCAGGGACCCACATGGTGGGCAACTAATGAGAGAGCAGGGAGAAAGGTAAAGGCAGTACCTGACAGAAACACTCTCCAAGGGGTGTGGGGTGAAGGGTTCCTCAGTGAGCACTGGGATCCCCCAGCTGGTGAGCCGATGCGCGTTTTCGCCGGAATCGGGCTTTCTCAAGGAAGCTGTCTCCGTTAATGCTGGTGGCCAGATGTAAATAGTAGCGGCGGTCGCATGATTGGACCAGTCTTGTGATTGACATATTAGCAGGTGCCAATAGGAGTTAAGCAAAACTGGAGGGGGCGGGGTAAAGTACCGTACTCTTCGTAGTCATGGCAATTATACACCAAGAGCCGGATATAAACAATACCTGCGAGCGGTTGATTAAACAAGTCACATAATTGACATAGACGTAGGAGCCATACACTAAATCAGAGGGGGAAGAATGAAAGGCCGTCCTCATGGTAACTACGGAACTGTAACATCACGATACATAAACAAGTCATATAATTGACAAGGAAGTAAGAGCCATACATTAATTCAGAGGGGGCAGAATGAAATGTCATCCTCATGGTAACCACGGGAGCTAATATATCATGGTACATTGTCTATGTAAACAATATGGAGACAATCAAAATATTAACTATAATATAGTATATAAACAATATATAGTCAGGCTGTCTGCTTTATGGTTTGTGAAGTTAACTACTAAAATAGAAGCAGACAGACAGAGGCAGACAGACATTATGATCTGTGTAGAAGGGCAGGATCCAATGTCATTACCATGATAACCGCAAAAAACAGGTTAAGATGTATATCACTATATAGTGAATATAGAATACAGCAAAGAGTACCAAAATAAAACCATTGATCCACATAACAATAGTATAATATAAACATATATTCACTATATAGCGATTAATATTACAGAGGGTTTCTGAAAGGTATTCGATTATCTAGATATACTCTATTATATATATATATCTTTTTTTCATTAATCAATGCTTTGATGTATATGAATACCTATTCCCAGACTCTGTCTTTACACCAATGGGAGTAGACTTACAGTGTCACTAATTTTGAATCACTTTGATATCTGTCTTCGTCGTTTTTGCTATGTAGTTATATGTCATTTGATATTTTGTGCTTTGGTTTAGTTGTACTTTTCTATTTTAGAATTATTTAATAAAGGTATTTGTTTTATTTCACTCATCTAGCAATCCTACACTATTTCTTTTTAACTTTTTTTGTCTGGGGTGTGCCTCATTTATGAAGTCCTTTATTCTTCTTGTTTTGTTCCTACTATACATTACTTCAGGGAGCACCCGCTGCTTACCTTAAACCCTTTTGTTATTATTACAGCAATTGTTTATACTCCTGTGCAATTGTTCCTCTCCCCATATCCTCCTAATGAAGTCAGATTCTTATAATGCTTAGATTCAGAGGTAGTCTAAAATTCAGTATCCACTAGTTAGCCACTTCTGTATCTACTAGTCCGACAAATGTTTTTATGGACGCATTGCCAGACTGAGGATGAAAATGAGATTTACAGTATGTGCTAAGTTATGTAGTTCTTTAGGAAGCGGGTTCATAGGAATTCTTGCAGGGTGAAGTGAAAAAAAATCCTGAAGTTTAAGTTGCCTTTTGAGTTCACACTGTAGGTCTTGGTTCTCCACAAAAAATGGTCAAGGACAGTGGTGGGCACAAAGCTAAGTCCCTTCTATAAAACTTGTTCCTCAGTTTCACTTTTTCTAGTTGCAGCAGGTCTGGACAGGATGCGTTCATGATGGCAAAGGGGTGAAGTAAAATAATGAGTGCTGGATTTTTTGGGATTTTATATTTTATTTATTAGAGGTATTCAAGTGACGATAGCTTTGCATGTGGGGGCCCTGTTGGGGGAGTGTCCTACGTGAACAGCAGTGCTATACAGACTGATGGCTGAAGTGCATAAACCAATCACTCACACCAATGTCACTGTAGGGTCTATTTACTAAGCAGTGTTAGCAGACAGAGTGAAAAGTGATAAGGTGCCAGCCAATCAGCTCTCAACTATCATTTTTCAAACACCTGTGAGGTGGCAGTTACGAGACAGAGTGAAAAGTGATAAGGTGCCAGCCAATCAGCTCCCAACTGTCATTTTTCAAACACCTGTGAGATGGCAGTTGGGAGCTGATTGGCCGGCACCTTATCACTTTTCACTCTGTCTCCTAACACTGCTTAATAAATAGATACCTAAGTGCGCTGTGCACAGACTGCTTTGTAGTCTACCCTATTCAACTCTGCTGTTACTCCCACTATTGCCACTCCACCCTTACTTCACATATTTTGCTGCATTCTCAGACTACATAATGAAGAAGGCACTATGATGGTAAGACCTTGGACTTGGACTTGTCTGAAATTAAAATATCGTTTTTCACATAAATGAAATAGGAATGGTAATAAAAGGGAAAAACTGACATTTGGTTTGAGTAAACAGGGATAACATCAATTATTCTGAAGAAACTGGATGATATCTACCAATCTTTGCATGGTATAACACAGTGGTTCTCAAACTCGGTCCTCAGGACCTCACACAGGTCACGTTTTCCAGGTCACCCAGCAAGTGCACTGGCGTAGTCATTACTCACTGACAATTTAAAAGATCCACAGGTGTAACTAATTATTTCACTTGTGATTCTGTGAGGAGACCTGGAAAACATACACTGTTTGGGGTCATGAGGACCGAGTTTGAGAACCTGTTGTATAACATACAGTAATGTCCATTGTTTGCATAAGCCAGTGTTTCTGAAATTTGGTCCTTGGGACCCCAAACAGTTCACATTTTCCAGGTTACTCAGCAGGTGCACAGGTGTATTTGTTACTCACTGATACATTATAAAAGATCCACAGGTGGAGCTAATTATTTGACTTGTGTTTCTTTGAGGAGACCTGGAAAACATGCACTGTTTGGTGTCCAAAGGACTTGAGAACCTGTGGTGTAAGCTAAAGGAAGTGCTCAGACATCATTTTTTTCATTAACTTGCTTCAATAAAATCATCACGGCTTGGCTCTGTTTTGTCATACATTAACTTGTCATACAAATGCTGCAAATATTAGTAAAAACTGCATCAAAATCCATCCAGTGATTCTCAAAATTAGTCCTAATATACAGAAAGCCACTTCTCAGGGACGATATATATATATATATATATATATATATATATCTCATAAGATACAGTATATATGAATATATATTACACATGTCACAGAAGCTCTGCATTTACCAGCACACTCCAAACTGTATTCTTTATTTGAACACAGGGAATGTTAGTGGACATTACCATAATACAATTATTTTACAACCTATACAGACATAGGAGACTACACTCCCATCATAACCTGACCACTGTACATGATCATAATACACTTCTATTACACTGTATACAGACATAGGACACTACACCCCCAACATGACCTGACCACTGTACATGACCATAATACACTTCTATTACACTGTATACAGACATAGGAGACTACATCCCCATCATGACCTAAACACTGTCCATAATCATAATACACTTCTATTACAATCTATAAAGACATAGGACACTACACCCCCAACATGACCTGACCACTGTACATGACCATAATACACTTCTATTACACTGTATACAGACATAGGAGACTACATCCCCATCATGACCTAAACACTGTCCATAATCATAATACACTTCTATTACAATCTATAAAGACATAGGACACTACACCCCAAACATGACCTGACCACTGTACATGATCATTATACACTTATATTACACCCTATACAGACATAGGACACTACACACCCAACATGTCCTGACCACTGTACATGATCATAATACACATCTATTACACTGTATACAGACATAGGACACTACACACCAAACATGACCTGACTACTGTACATGATCATAATACACATCTATTACACTGTATACAGACATAGGACACTACACACCCAACATGACCTGACTACTGTACATGATCATAATACACATCTATTACACCCTATACAGACATAGGACACTACACACCCAACATGTCCTGACCACTGTACATGATCATAATACACATCTATTACACTGTATACAGACATAGGACACTACACACCCAACATGACCTGACCACTGTACATGATCATAATAAACATCTATTACACTGTATACAGACATAGGACACTACGCCCCCAACATGTCCTGACCATTGTACATGACAATAATACACATCTATTTCACTGTATACAGACATAGGACACTACACCCCAAACATGTCCTGACCATTGTACATGACAATAATACACATCTATTACACAGTATACAGACATAGGATACTACACCCCGTCCTGACACTGTACATGATCATAATACACATCTATTACACTCTATACAGACATAGGACACTACACCCCAAACATGATCTTACTACTGGACATGACAATAATACAGTTCTATCATATTCTATATTTACATTGTACACTACACCCTCAAAATGACACAAAACTTCATCACCCAACCTGACTAGATATGACCTGATAATATCATGATCATAATTATATTATAATACAATCTCTACAGATATACAACTTCATTCCATGAGTCATGGGAAGTTTCTTCCAATATAATGAAAATCATAGTATTCAGAGTGAGGCTATATTCAAATGCTGAAAACCATTTCTGTGTAAATAGTTACATGTGTTCTCTCTTTACCTTTATTGCAGGAAACGTACTGATCCTGGTAAGATCAGAACACATTGCAGTATGTGGAACCAAAAAACTATCTCTGAATACATAAAATGCTGCTGCATCTGTGCTTAGTCCATCATAAATATTATAATAATACAGTAAGTGGCAATTTGTAAAACTGATTCTCAGGTGCTGCAAAAGCTGTGATGTCATTTAAATAAATAATAATAATATTATTTATGTAACTATTATTATTATTATTATTAGTATTATTATTATTTACTGTAACCCATAGTAACCACACAGATTATCTTTATTTTTTATTTAAAGACAAATTTCTAATGGGACTTTACAAACGTACTAAGATGGGGTGTAGAGGGTTAAACAAAATCAGAAACAAAATATTCATAATTCATATCATATTGTAGCATTGTGACATTGTCACCTGGTTAGATCAAATATTTAATCTCTATATAGAATTGTCATAAGATCTCTGCACATAGTGATACATTTATAGTCAGCTGTGTATGAGAACATTCTAATGAGAGTACATAACTATAGGCTCCTGCTGCATATACATAGAATAATCATGGCCAAAGTTATTGGCCTACCCACCATATCCATGTAACCTCTTTAGGGTATAGGTCCCTAACATAATAGTGTTCAAATCCAGAGCTCAGGACACCCCTAAATCGGCGCAGCTATGGCTGCATAGAAAGGTGAAAATACAAATATAATAAAAACAAACAGTAAAGTGTTAAAATAGTGCAAAAAAGAAAGAATGTGTTATAATGTGATGCCCTGAAGCAGACCAACCAAGCCATAGCTGCTCTTACCTGGGTTGATTTTTGGGGAGTGGGTCCCCTGGATTGCTTTGGTTGGTCTGCTTCAGTGTGAGAATCACCAGCATATTATCGAAGACACATAAACCACACTGGTTTGTTGAAACCAGTATAGCACCTAATCTGATATTTATAAATCCTTATATATAACAATATCACCTTGAAATTTTGATAAGTGCGTACTGGTTATAATAATTACAGTCCATTAACAATACCACATCTTGCAGACAATGTACTTGCTACTTACATACAATACACATAATAGCTACAAATAAATACTAACATTCTAGCATATTGTAAAAACAGCAAATCATTTACCACTGAGACTCTGCTTTTTATAAGAAATACTTATCTAAAGAGATCTTAACTCCAAGATACTAGTAACAGCAAATAATTAACAATCTTTTGGCCTGTTAAATTTACAACTAGATCAATTGATTATATATCACTAATTTTAGTGACTGACAACATCAGGAAGTGTTTTAACCATATATTCTATATTTTTCTTTCACATCTGCTCTTCGCAGATTATTTTAATAATTCACCAAAAATCATGTACACCGTGTTTTAGAGTGACTAATAAATGTTATAAGAAGCACTCAGCTCTGGGCGTTCTTTTTTTTCCACCATCTTGGAACTGAACTCGGGGGCTGAGTCAGACCCGCTCGTGAGTGCAGGACGCTCGCAAGTGGGTCAATGGTGCCGAATTGAGCATGGGCACGACAGAGGGAGCACCGTCGTGCGCATGCGCGAGACCCGAATAACGACGGCCAAGCCGTCGTTATGGGTCTCACACCAAAGGGGGTGTGCTGTCGATGGTGAGCGTGCCAGAGGCGTGGCTGCCAGACGGAGGCATTCCCATGGGAATGCCTACCGTCTGAGTCCGGCCCCACTGACATCACTAGTGATTTCAGTGGGAGTGATTTGGGCTCTGATAGAGCCAAAATCACTCCAGGGCTTGCGGTCACCGAGACCTTACCGCAGGGTCTCATCGCAAGCCCGATGGTCGCGATGATCTTGACCATCGCGACCATCATCATGGACGCTCGCTAAAGCTGTGGGTGGTAACCCACAGCTATGCGAGCATCCATGAGGCCGCTCCAAGTTGAGGGAGGAGGGCCCTGTTTCATAGCGAGCACTCTGGTTAGAGCGTTCAGCTCTGAATCTGGCCCTCTTCTCACAAAATGCCTGGTGAAGCCAAAGAAACCGTCCCAGTTGCGGAACAAGAACTCCACCAGCCTCAAGTTGAGACGGGGTCAGGAACAGAATTTGACAGTGATGATTCTCCTCCAGAGTTGGAATCTTTCAGAGAATATAAGAGGTAACATTTTCTAAACCTGTGTATGTGAAGCAAACCATATTTCTTATCATTTTCTTTTTCGAAGTGATACAGTATTAAATTTATAATAAGGTCTGGTGGCACTCCACTTATATACATATACATACCTATTACCCATAGGTGATTATATTTAGAGGAGCTTCACAGTGAATCAATGAGAAATATTTTTTTTCTCTGACAAAGATATAATAATTATAAAAATATATACGTATATAAAAATTACTGTCAGTGCGGCATGATCACAATTCCCCCTTGACTAAGATGTAAATAGGGTGTAAGAACAATATGATCAACATGACCTGTTTACTGGATGTGATTAATTTACACTATATACAGACATACCATAGGACATCACACCTTCAATTTGACCTGATCACAGAACATGACCATAATACACTTCTATTACACTGTGTACAAACATAGGACACTACACCCCCAACATGTCCTGACCACAGTACACTTCTATTACACTGTGTACAAACATAGGACACTACACCCCCAACATGTCCTGACCACAGTACACTTCTATTACACTGTGTACAAACATAGGACACTACACCCCCAACATGTCCTGACCACAGTACACTTCTATTACACTGTGTACAAACATAGTACACTACACCCCCAACATGTCCGGACCACTGTACATGACAATAATACACATCTATTACACCCTATACAGACAAAGGATACTACACCCCCAACATGACCTGACCATTGTACATGATCATAATACACATCTATTACACTGTATACAGACATAGGACACTACACCCCCAACATGACCTGACCACTGTACATGACCATAATACACATCTATTACACTGTATACAGACATAGGACACTACACCCCCAACATGTCCTGACCATTGTACATGATCATAATACACATCTATTACACTGTATACAGACATAGGACACTACACCCCCAACATGACCTGACCACTGTACATGATCATAATACACATCTATTACACTGTATACAGACATAGGACACTACACCCCCAACATGACCTGACCACTGTACATGACCATAATACACATCTATTACACTGTATACAGACATAGGACACTACACCCCCAACATGTCCTGACCATTGTACATGATCATAATACACATCTATTACACTGTATACAGACATAGGACACTACACCCCCAACATGACCTGACCACTGTACATGATCATAATACACATCTATTACACTGTATACAGACATAGGACACTACACCAACAACATGTCCTGACCACTGTACATAACCATAATACACATTTTTTACACTGTATACAAACATAATTCACTACACCCCTATCATGACATGACCACAGTACATGACCAAAATACAATTCTATTACACTCTATACAGACATAGGACACTAAACCCCCCAACATAAAAAGACCACTGGCCATGATCAAAATACAATTCTATTACACTGTATACAGACATAGGACCAGGGGCATAGAGAGCCACGTGGGGCCCCGGTAAAGAGGGGGCGTGGCATAATTTCAGAAGGCATGGCCACACCCCCTTGAAAAAAAAAAAGTTTTGCAGCGCCACAAAGCGGTGCTGCACGCCGGGGATGGGGCGCTGTGAGCCCCTCAGCACGGCGCAAAGCCAGTGGGGGCACGATCAGTGTGATCGCTCCCCCCTTCAGGCATAGGAGATTGTTGTGGCTGCTACTTAGCAGCCGCAAGCAATCTCCCGCTGCAGCCCAGCACACGCTGTGTGCTGGGCTGCTGCAGACGGAGGGAGGGAGGAAGTGAGGGTGGGCGGCGCCAGACCCTGGCCTCCGCCGGGCCCCTCTGGAAGCCCGGGCCCGGATAAACTGTACCCGCTCCCCCCCCTCTCGGCGCCCCTGAATAGGACACTACACCCCCAAAATGGCCTGACCACAGGACATGAGCATAATACACATATATTACACTGTATACAGATGTAGGACACTACACCCCCAACATAACCTGACCACTGTACATGATCATAATACATATCTATTACACTGTATACAGACATAGAACACTACACCCCCAACATGACCTGACCACTGTACATGACCGTAATTCACATCTATTACACTCTATACAGACATAGGGCACTACACCCCCAACATGATCTGACTACTGTACATGATCATACTATGCTTATAAAACACTGTATACAGACATAGGACACTACACCCCCAACATGATCTGACCACTGTACATGACCGTAATACAATTCTACTACAGGTCGAGTCTCCAATATCCAAATATTCCGAAATACGGAATATTCCAAAATACGGAACTTTTTTGGCTTGACTAAGAAAATTAAACCTTTGATTTTTGATGGCTCAATGTACACAAACTTTGTCTAAGGCACAAATTATTACATATATTGTATAAAATTACCTTCAGGCTGTGTGTATAAGGTATATATGAAACATAATTGAATTTCATGTATGTACACAAACTTTGTTAGAGCCACAAAATTATAGAAAATATTGTATAAAATTACCTGCAGGATGTGTCTATAAGGTGTATATAACACATAAATGCATTCTGTGCGTATATTGGGTTTCCATTCCCAAGATATTTCATTATGATATGCAAATATAACAAAATACGGAAAATTCTGTTATCCAAAATACCCCTGGTCCCAAGCATTTTGGATATTGGAGACTCAACCTGTACACCCTATTCACACATAGGACAGTACATCCCCAACATGTCCTGACCACTATACTAATACATGTCTTTTATACTGTTTTATGTCATAAGACTCTTCATTGCTCAACATGACCTTATGAACTGATATTATCATGATCATATTCTCTTCCAATAATGTAAATACTGGAGACAATAAAAGTTGTCACCTCTGGATGCCAGGCATGAAGGGAGCACGAGGACCTTCACCATTGTTCCAGGTTCTGCTTTTTGCATCCAAAAGCGGAAATAAGCCCTAACCCTGGATTCCAGTCTCTAGGGACAGATCTCCAGCAAGGAGACTGCACCAATGTATATGAAAGGTTCAGGATAGTGCCTGGAGTGCATGGCCCCTCCCTCATTTTCAGGTTCTACACCCTCACACATGTGGAACCTGCTTCCTCTGCTTTTGTGGAGAAAGCAGTAAATGGCAAGATCAGAAGATGCTGATCAGCAACGAATAGTGGCCCTGAATCAGACCCACTCGCAAGCGGCTGTCCACTCGCAAGTGGGTCGATGTTGTGCACTGCGCATGCACATGACGGCGGGCGTGCGCATGCGCCAGACACGACGAGCGAAGGATTTTCCTTCGCTCGTTGTGTCTGATCAAAGGGGGCGTGCTGTCGATGTTGATTGACAGCACGCCCCCTTTGGTGGGCGTGCCGGGGGCGTGCCTCCTTGACGGGGGCGTTCCCAAGGGAACACCTACCGTCAGAAGCCGGCCCACTGACATCACTAGTGATGTCAGTGGGAGTGATTTTGGCTCTGATAGAGCCAAAATCACTCCGAGCCTTGCAGTTGAAAAAATCAACCGCAGGCTTTTGTACGCAGTTTCGATGGTCGCGATGGTCAAGACCATCGCGGCCATCAAACTGCACGCTCGTATAGGCTGTGGGTGGTGACCCACTGCTATACGAGCGTCCAGGAGGACGCTCCATAATTATGGAGGGCGGCCCTCATTCAGAGCGTGCGCTCTGCTCAGAGTGTACGGCTCTGAATGAGGGCCAGTGTTTGTGTTGATAGTTAATTGGGGAAAAAGGATGAATCTGGGTGATACTGCTGGGATGTTGGCTGTGAAGGTAGGAGGGGAGCATGTGTCTATGTGCTGCTGTGTGTTTGCAGGGAATGCAGGGAGAGAGAGTGTGTTAGTTCTGCTGGGGTGCTGACAGTGGAAGTACGGGATAGAGAGTCTGGTGATGCTAGTGTGTTAGTAGTGAATGCAGGTGGAGGAGGGTGTGTGCCTGAGTGCTGCTGGGGTGTTGATAGTGAATTCTATGGAAGGATAGTGTGTGTTTGTATCCTGAGGAGGTTTTGGAGGTGAATGCAGGGGAAGAGTATATGTCTGAGGGCTGCTTGGGTGCTGGAACGGAATGCAAATGGGGTGGGAGTGTATCTGGATGCTGATGGAGTGTTGGATGTGAATGCAGTGGGAGGATAGTGTGTGACTGGGTGGTACTGGGGTGTTGGATATAAATGCAGTGGGAGGGGTGTGACTGGATGCTACCATGGTGTTACTATTAAATACAGGGGGAGGTTGTGTATTTTGAGGCTGCTGAGGTGTTCACAGTAAATGCAGGAGGAACAGAGTGTGTCTTGGTACTGCTGGGTTGTTGGAAGTGAATGTAGAGGGGGGGAGGGAATGTGTATCTGGATACTTCATTGGGTGTTAGCAGTGAAAGTAGGGGATAGTGTGTGTGTGTGTGTGTGTGTGTGTGTGTGTGTGTGTGTGTGTGTGTGTGTGGGAGCATATGTGGTGTGGCAGTGAAATAAAGGAGTGTGTGTGTGTATGTGTGTGAGTGTGTATGCTGCTAGGGTGTTGTAAATGAATGTGAAGGGTTGAGAGTGTATCTGGGTACTGCTGGGGTGTTGGATGGTAATGTAGGGGGGGAGGTAGTTTGAGTGGTGCTGGGGTGTTGGAAGTGAATACAGGGGGTTTTGGCTGGGTACTATTGGGGGTGTTAGAAGTTAATGTGCTGTAGGGGCAGTGTGTGTGAGTGATGCTGGGGGGAAGGTGCACCAAACAACTATCTCTCACCTCCAGGCTCCTAGTATGAACTTACGCCACTAGTAAGACTATACTCACATGCCAAAAACCATTACTGTGTAAATAGATACACTTGTTCTCCCTTTGCTTTTATGGTAGGAAACATTCTGGTCATATAAGGACACATTGTAGTATCTGCAATCAAAAAATTATCTCCAAATATTGTAAGTGCTGAGTCTTCTATTTTTAGTCCATCATAAATGTTATAATAATACAGTAAGTGGCAATTTGTAAAACTGATTTTCAGATGCTGCTGAAACTATGTTATGTCATATAAATAAATAATAATAATAATAATAATAATAATAATAATAATAATAATAATAATAATAATCATCATTATAATAATAATAATAATAATAATAATAATAATAATAAAAAGAAGGCATTGTCACCAATAGTAACAAATCAGATTTTTTTATTTAAAAATTAAAAATCTATTGGCTCTTTACAAGCATACTAAGGGGTATATTTATTAAGTTGTGGGTTTTTAGAAGTGGAGATGTTGCCCATAGCAACCAATCAGATTCTACTTAACATTTATCTAGCACCTTCTAGAAAATAATAGCTTGAATCTGATTGGTTGCTATGGGCAACATCTCCATTTCTAAAAACCTGCACTTTAGTAAATATACACCTAAGAGTGTAGAGGGTTAAACATAAAAAGAACCAATATATGGATAATTTACATCACATTGTAGCATTGAACGTTATCACATGGTCAAGTCAAATATTTAATAATCATACAGAAATATCATAAGATTTTTGCACTCAGTGATACATTTATAGTCAGCTGTGTATGACAACATTCTAATGAGAGTAAATAACTATAGTATTCTGCTGTATATAAAGAGAACAGCCATACATATTACTATAAGGCTACAGATACAGATCATAGACTCATCCCATCTTGTGTGATAGAAGACAAGAGAATGGAAGCTAGACCAAGTTGAAGCTTTATCATCTGCATGGGATGGATTCCAGGGACTATCTTAAATGTTATTTTGAGGAACAAAGTGCATTCAGAGATGAAGCAGTGGTATCTATTATGGAGAAACTGCACAGCGCATTAGCTACAAGTTTGTATGCAGGATAATATACAGTATATTCTCAGATATTTAAAATGGTTATTCTGAGTAACAGAGCAATTAAAAGGGTGACTTTATAGTGTAAAGGGATGACTACATTGTTCCTCTGTTGGACATAATGGGAACAGCAGAATCTTTCCCTGTTTACAAAGAGATGTTAGCTTCAGATGTCACTGCCACCCATGGTGCTTTGCCTGTCTGGTGGAAGAGTGCTAATCCACCAAACATTATGCACACAGGAGAGATATTGCAGCAGAATCAGGAACCAGGCTTCATAGCCATATATTACATTGAATCACAGAAATTTGAGGAATGATACATGTTTTGGATATAGAGATGTATATTATATGACACACAGATGCTATTTTCTTATATTTGCTTTTTTTGTCATCACAATGTCTCATGTTTAACATATGTCTATAACTTCATTCACTCAGCTGTAAGCAATTCATTAACTCTCAGATTTCCAGTAATTTGTTTCATTGGCTAAAGGTCCCCATACATCAGCAATAGAGTGTGGCAATAATGCAATTTGCTGATGATTGTGTATAAAAATCTGCAATGTACTGTATGAGCTTCACAGATTGCAGATTGCGACCAAAATGTGATTGGAATTGTTAAATCAGTTTGTCCAACTCGTTGGATTTCACAGATCAATTGGGGCTGTAGATTGGTAGTGTACGTAGATGATCAGCAGATTTGCAGACCGTTACTAGTAAAAGGATGTGTCTTTCAAGATTGGCAGATCTGTTTTTGCTGCAATCGATCTGCAAATCACTGAAAAAGATCTGTAATGTGTAGGCACAGATTGCTAGTTGGGAAATCCTAAAATCGGGCTATTAATCTTCAAATTGTTAAATTTTGGTTTATAGATTGCTGATGTATGGGGGCCTATAGTTAAAGGCACCCAGGTTTGTTGCATTAAACTTACACCATGAAATCTGTATCAGTATGTGACCAATGCTGGAACTCACATTATCTTTCTTTGCCATTAGAACATTGTAACTTTATAGAATGTTATTTTTCTTCTTATCTGAATCTTCCCTGCAGGTCATATAAAAGGAGAAACTTTGATTGACATCAGTTTAGGATCATTCGTTCATCATCTTTTGTTATCAGTGATTTTTTTAAGGAGATCACTATACTAAAATTAAGAGAGTCCTTTATTATGGAACTGAACAAATGGGTGAACACCCGCACTGGGGCTTTTGATTGGACTCATGCATCTAAGATTGTTAACGAGCTGAGAGGCATCAGGTAAAATTTGACTGTAAACATAAAAAAACATAAAGGATGTGTCAAATTAAAAAAAAATCATAACAAAAAGATAACAAAGAATAAATGTTTGGAGATCAGAGAGTTAGATGATGATAGTAAATATTTCCTAATTGGTGGCCGCATTCTTCCAGGTTCAGCAATTCAAATTGAATTATGCATGTTGTGGTCAAGTGAATAAAATAGTAAAATAATACGTTAAGAAACACATAAAGGGTATGTAGTCAGAAAGCCGGCAGTTGAAATGCCGACTGCCGGCTTCCCGACAGTGAAATCCTGGCATAGGACTAATGATACCGATAACTAAATACCGACGCCTCTCATTATCCCCATGCCAAAATCCCAATGCCCGGAATACCAAATGTAGGTAAGCCAGGCATTGGCAGGAGATCATAGCCACAGGGGGGGGGTTGATTTAGGGACTCCCAGGGGAATTTAGGATAGGCATCCCCCTGGAAGGGTTAGGGATAGGCACCCCTGGGATGAAGTTAGGGTTAGGCACCTCCCAGGAGGGTTAGGTGCAGGGTGTGGGGAGGGTAGGTTAAGTTTAGGCACCCCTGGGGGGGTTAGAGTTTGGCACTAGGGGGGAAGGTTAGGGTTAGGCACCCCTAGGGAGGGTTAGGGCTAGTGGGGTAGGGATAGCCATATCTTCACCCATCGAGCTGTCGGCGTCAGAATTTCAACCACCAGGCTGACATCCGGCGGTAACCTATAAAGATTTCACATAAAGAACAAATAGAGAGTTACAAGTAAAGTATTTATGCTTTGAGATTGTTTTATTTATATATTTTTGTGGATGAGGTATAAAGTAACTGAAATTAAATAAAGATCTGTAATGTTGCAAGAACCTCGTATATTACATAATTTAATGTTTTAATTGTTTTAGTGACAGAGAAGAAGTAAAGGAAGAAAAGTTAAAGGAAACCATTAAACACATTGTGAAATTTGACTTCAGCAAATACAACCTCACGGATCCGGTGGAATTGCCACAAGCCGACTGTTTAGTCACAGTGTGGGTGCTGGATGTGGTATGTGAGGACCACCAATAATATATCAGAAAACTGAGGAAGATATCAAAGCTGCTTAAACCAGGGGGACATTTAATTCTAATTGGGTCCTTAGGTGTCACATATTACACTGTTGGTAATGATAGGCTGCATGCATTGACTTATGATGAAAGCTTTGTAAGAAAGACTCTCACCGATGAAAAATTTGTAATTAGTTCCTGTGAGTTACTTGATAGAAAAGTAGAGAGTGATCTCATAGATTACAAACAATTCATGGTGCTTATTGCTGTCAAAGGGAACATTTAGGAAGTCTGAGTCATGGCCTTTGACTTTATGGTTGATTCATTTAAAAGCTTCTTAATATCTATTAATCTACCTTTGTAATTCTTACCCTCTATAGCCCTCAGCCATTTACTAAATATTACATACCGTATGGCTCTTATCATGTGTAATAGATAATGTTTATATAAAAAAGTAGTTTTCAGTTATTGTTGATTATTTTTTCACAAATTTCTAATAATCCAAAATTATTTAAAAAAAAAAAACTAAAATGGCAATTGGCAGAGGAAAGAGCTTTTCCAACAATCTCTCACTTATTCATTTTTTCAAAGTATACAGAAAGAAACAGAATCTGGTTCCACAAATAATTATAGATGATTTTTCTGGGAAACCATTGGTACCATTGTTTACATATTCTTGGGTATCATTCAACAACCATTTCCAAAATACTTGTGCAGGTTTATAAGCCTGGGTTATAGTAACAACCTAGAACGTTTAATTCACTGACTGCAATACCCTACATAATACCTAAACGAGTGCTAACATTCACACTTATACATTGGTTAGTGGAGTACTATAGACTACAAATCTTAACAATGCATTGATTTTTGTCAGCCCTGAGCATTTACCACCAAGGAAGGGCTGTCCATGTAACCATATACAAGGATAGCTTGGTGTTAGTAAAATGGTTATTTGTCAAGTTCGTAAGTATAGTCCAATTGTCTGTATCAGCCAAGGCCAATTTGTCCCAACTAACTGGTGTAGCTATATAGGGTAAAGTTCCTTCTGAGATTGGGAAATGTGTACAGATCCATCAATTCATCAAGTTGAGTTCATCTCATTCACTCTTCATAGCTCTCTACCTCTTATTGGCATCCAGGCAGTATGTTTGGTAGAATTGGGCTCCCCCTGCTCTGTATCACAATCCCCACTCTCTACCATCCGCTCCTTCTTACTCCACTGTGCTATAATGCTATATTTTCCCCCTCCATCATATTCCCTGCTCTGCCATCTCACATGCACAATCCTGCCACATCCCTCCTTTGGTTGCATACAGTACATTCTTACCTCCTGGCAGGTTTGCTAGGGTCTGTCCCACCTCCCTCACAGTGGGAGACATTGGATGGGTGGCAGTTTCAAGGACCATCCAGTCTGGATGAACCACTAAACTAGCAGTCCTAGGAAACAATATTGGCAAGTTATTTTGAATATGTTTAGCACAAATGTCTGTAGACCAGCCCACGATTCAGCATAATAAGTGCACTGCTGGGGCTATTTTGATATTATTTTAAATCTGAATAGAATAAACATCATTCCACCATCACTATTTTGTGAGAGGGGATCATGGTGTTTGAGGGGCTACAAATCAAAAGTTATTAGGTGTACTGATACAAAATTTGGCTTGCCATGTAAAACCACTACTCTGTGCTGCATGCCAAATTTAAGGGCAAATAAAGTAAAAATAAGATATTTTAAGTAATCTAAAGTTCAAAAAGTCACTGCTTCTCCTGTACTTTCTGTGACTCAGAATGGAGAATGATTTAAGACTATGTCTTTTTGTCAGATCTTCTTTCAGTTTAGGACCCTTTAAGATTAAGCTTGTTGAGTTAGTATTTTTTTTAATTTGGTAAAACATACCACATTTTAAAGATAGGATAGGGATATGTATAATGTTGTGCATGTCAAGTAGCTGCTTGTGCTGGTTGTAGTGTAAATTGCTTCACTTGGGAGCACCAATATGGCTGACCTCTCTTCCCATTAAAGATTTCTTCTTTCAGTAGGATAAGAAGTAGTTGTGATTTTGGGCATACTGTACATGGGCAGTGTTTTGGGTTTGTGGGTGCATAATGTTACAATAGCAGCCAAGATAGCACTCTAATTTAAATGTTTTATCGGGTCTGTGAGGCAGTTGTGTGATCATTGTAGATGCTTCCATTCAGTGACATCACTACTAGTGTAATCACTGAACAGCCACCTGGGAGTGAACCCAGCAGTCCGAGATTCAGAAGTGCTTAGTGACAGGTTATACATGGAACACAGGCTGACTGTCAATGTCAAACTAGAGACTACTATGTCATATAACACAGAGTGGAGGCGTATAGTATGCACGGAGCACATCACCTTGTCCAGGCGGCTTGCCAGCAGGAATATGACAATGGAGTGTAGCTTAGGGCCTAATGCCACACATGTTTACACTGTGCCTGTCTTGTACTGCTGCAGGGATCTTCTGGTCGGGGAAGGAGAGGAGGATGGGAGAGTGATCTTCCTGTTTACAATACTATTCTGGGCATGGATGGGACACTGAGCAACTGTGACATAGCTGAAATCTCAAGGTACCCAATCAATGAGGTGAGGGGTGAGCAGTGGTGCAAATAGGTCAAAAGTCTTTATGGTGTGCATAAAAAAATTGGTATAGTAAATCATCACAGGGACATACAGTCATGACACACACCTATTTATCCTCACTGTGGGGCATGCCATCCACTCCAGTAGCTGCACGGCTGCCCCTGATCATAGTTGACCCTGTATTGTGCAAGCATTGTGAATCACATGGCAGTACAGCTAATGGTGTTTGCTGTAAAGTGGTAAGGGTTATGGAAAACCAGCTAATTTCTTAATGGTTGGATTTAATTAAGCTTTGTTCCAAAACGTGCATCTGGATGACATCTGGCACACAAATACAGCAAGTTCTGTTGTTTTAACATTTTAGAACACTCTATTACATTATATTGTTGTTAAAATGATAAAAGTGATCCATATTACACTGATGAGATTCTCATGGAGATCAGAGTATAGTAGTGAATGAGAATGAGATGGTTATAGTGCAACTATGGACTGAGAATCATTTGAACCCCCTCTAATTGTAAATATCAATGCAATACATGTTGGATCTTCGCTATGTAGCATATGGGTGCAGTTGGAGGTGAACTGTGATATGAACATCGAACTACAGAGTTTGTGCACATGAAACACAATCACCAGATCCTCAGGCTATGTATATACTGTATATTCCAGTTTTATAAAGCCAAATTGGGAATTTACTACACACTATTTAGATCAATGGCTGAAGAGGGAATGATTATTTCAGCCCCATTTTACCATTCTTATGGCATTTTGACACAACATTAAATATTAAGTTGCAACTATAGCAACTAATAAAGTATCTTTCTAATCTCTGATACTCTCTTATGTGTCTCTAATATTACTATTATGACACATAAGAGAGTATCATTTTATGATTACCCATATGTGATGGCTTATAATTAATCCTTCAACGACAATAAAAGCTGGAATTATTGTTGATGAATACAATTATATTTGAAAATAATCACAATTGTTTAAACAATAAGACAATATTAATAAGAACTAATAAGTTATGTGTCATAAAATAAAATGAAGCAAATGCATACTATATTGTATCAAATAGAACATTATTTAATGCTGTTTATAAGTCATTGAGTAATTGTATGTGATGATAATACAACAGAGTTATAAGATTTAGTTTAGATTATGCTTCTATAACATATTCACATTTGCACTTGTTTTTTTGCTGGCCTCTATATTTTAGGAGTATTTAATAATAGTTATATTATAATTTTCTATATCCCTAGTTATACTAAAATATTGTCATATTGGATTGATGAATAGTTTGTGAGTGCCCTATATACGGAATACTGTTACTTTGCTGTCTTGTAATCTTACTATCTGATGTACCTGGTTTCACCCGGGTAGACCTTAGATATTTTAATTTCCCGCAAAGACAAATTCGAACAGTTGCCCAGGTGCCACCAGTTCACATAAACCACCAGAAGTAAAGGGTTGGGACATGTCAAGGATGTACTCATCGGAACTGGTGTAGTTGTCCTCCTTGCTGGTGTGGGACATAAACTCCTCCCAGTTGACCAGCATGCACCTCACAGTTAGTTCACGCACCTCCCTAGTCATTAGCTGAGTGACATACATGAGATAGGAGAGGGACCAGAACAGGCAGGCAACATATCCTGTGATGGAGACAATGGTGCGAGGCACCAACTCCCCTTTAACATTCAAAACCTCAACTGCCATGTTCGAGAAAATGAAAAATCCAGATAAAAAGCAAGTGAAATATCCAAATGGAAAAAAACTTGGTCAAAGTGTTAAGTCCTTAGCAGTGACAACTCGAGACATGGGGCTGCATTCAAATAGGGGATCCACGCCAACTGTCACCCCAAATGCCAAATATCACTGGCAGTTGGTGTGGCTCCCCTATTTGAATATTGGACTGTGCTGCAGCCCCACCTCAAACACAAGAACAACAGAGATCTTTATGGACCGCACTAAAATTAAAATAGAACTTTTATTAAATTACTTAAAAATAATATATCAAATAATACAAAAAAAACAAAATATATTTAAACTGTAGTAAGAAATGTTTATAAAGTATGAAATAGTGATTAAAACAAAATAAAAAAAAAATATTTTAAACAATAGACCATCTGTTTGTCTCTTAAAATATTGTTTGGTTAATTACCCTGTATTGATACTTGTCTTATGTATTCCTCAAATACACAAAATACACCCAATATGTTTTTACAATTTATTTGAGCATTTTAGTAAAGTCTCATAAAGGGGGGAGATGTACTAAGCTCTGAAAAGTGAAAAAGTGCAGAGTGATAAACGAGCAGCCACTCAGCTCCCAACTGTCATGTTACAGGCTATGTTTGAAAAATGACAGTTGGGAGCTGATTGGCTGATGGTTTATCACTCTTCACTTTATCACTTTCAGAGCTTAGTACATCTGGCCCAAAGAGTGAATTTAAGGATTTTTATGATAATACTACAGGATCCAGGAAATTCCTTTTTGGATTAAGAGTGGATTTCTGTATTATTCAGTGAAAGTCCTCACAAAGTTCAATCAGTGTGTATACATTATAGTTGTTTTCCAATATTCAGTAACTAATACCCCTTTTACACCACAGCTAAAACCGGGGTTATTGCTGGTTAATCTGGTTGGATGCTAGGTGTAAAAGTGGCCAGGATTGGATTCCCTGGTGGAGTGGCCCAGTAATCCAACCCGGTTAGTTTGCAGGGTTTAACACAGGAAAAACCACTGTAACCCTGCACTGTAAATGGATAACCCGGGTCATCCATCCCAGGTCCCGTTTACAGGATGGAGAGTTATGGATTTTTTACAGGCACTTGGATAATAATTGCTACTTATACAATCTAGGTCACACGTTCTCAAACTCTGTCCACAGGACCCCATGCAGTGCAGGTTTTCCAGGACTCATCACAGAATCAAAAGTGAAATAATTATATCCACCTGTGAATCTTTTAAAATATGTCAGTGAGTAATGACTACACTATTGCACCTGCTGGGTGATCTGGAAAATGTGACCTACAGTATGTGAGAACCCACTGTTCTAGATCATTCAGCACTTGATGAGATTTTTATGTGGGATTATTATGAGAAGATTCTCAGTGAGCTCAGGATAAATCTACAACAAGATTGCAAAGTTTACATTAAATTTACATAGAGTTCATATGGTAATTAACACCAGTTTCCTTTCTACTCAAAATATCTACTTGGTGTATATCATTCACTTTTACCCTTTCACACTTAACTTCTGACAGCTGATGGAGTTCCTGTGTATTGCTTCAACAGTGCTTCTTTGTGCTACACTTACCATTGTCAGGGTAACCTGGGTAATGGATTGGGGGGAAAGGGTCAACCCAGAATGGTTGTCACAGTACTTCGAGTCTGGTCCAACCCAGGGCCACCCCAGATACAATGCAGTCTGAAAGGGGGTCACCAGTTAAGTTTAAAAGATGCTCATTGGCTGTGGATGCAGAGGCCTTCCTCAAGAGAGTGACATGCAGGACAAACCTGAGTGCAGTGTCAACAGAGACAACCTGGGAATAATCCAGGTCCATGGTGCAGTGGGAAAGAGGATTAAGCAGGTGTCATACAGGTTAACCATGTTCAATAACCTGGGTTGGACCTGGGATTTTGGTCTGAAAGTGATATTATTGTGTCAGATGTACTCAGCATACAAGGTTGTAATATAAAAGGTTGCTGTATAGTTCCACTTGGGGTATATCTCTCACTTGTTCTCTCAGATATATTCCTTAACCAAGGTTATTATATGAGAGGTTGCTGTATAATTCCACTTAATGTATATCTCTCACTTGCTGTGCCAGATATATTTTTTAGCTAGGGTTGACATGGGATTATTACAGCATATATTAAAAAGCCCAACAATTGTTTTATGACTCCTTTGATTGTATGGTATTATTGTGCTGTACATCTAGGAATGTTCCGACCCACTTTACAATTAGCGATACAAGGTTCACTGATGATTGTGTATCTCTCAGCTATTTGACTGTACCCCAAATCTTCTACATGTAATGACAAGGTCTAATCAGGGCTTACATTCAATTTGCTGTAATCAGTCAGGCTCAAATGAAGTCGGCTTTGCACTCCTGATTTATCACAATGTCTTTATAATTTAAACGCAGTTATTGATTATTCACTATTACTACTTGATAATAATCGTACAATTTGATATAGATAGATAGATAGATAGATAGATAGATAGATAGATAGATAGATAGATAGATAGATAGATATACAAAGATATACAAAGATATATGTGGATTCGGCAACAGTAAATTTCTCACAATAGAAAGTGACAGTGAATAATGTCAAACTTCAATAAGTGTCTGCGGATAAGCCCAATGTTATAATTGGGCATCAGCTCCGTGTCAATAAGTGTAGTATTGGTGACATACTACTAATTAGCTAAAAACACAGGGGGATTGACTTTGGGTGACAATTCCGCTTGTTTATGTACAAAGTGGTTTCATGTAAACATAGGGTTTATGGGATAAGCATAAATCTTATGTGCAAAGTGAAATGAATAGCCAGTTCAAATGAAATACATAAATAAATAAAAGAAGAAATAAATATAGAGGGAATAAATAATGCAGAAAAGTAAAATTAGCTTATCTGAATCAAGGTAAAGGTTTTTTCTTGGACAAGGAGAGAATATCCCAGGTAACAGCACCATACTACAAGTATCGGTAAGGCACCCTGAACAATGTACACTTTGTTGGCCAGAGTGCAAAACTACAACCGAAAAAAAAAAAAAATAAATAAAAAAAAAAAAATATATATATATATATATATATATATATATTCACAATTACCCACACTGTGCTAATTTCTTTAAAACAATCAATATAAAATAATCATTACATAATACTTAGTCAATGTAGGCTGCAATCCCAAAGTCTGTAATTTTGCCAGGCCAAGGACAAATGTAGTGACTTCTTAGAATCTCCTAAAACAGTTGATTCTAAGAAGTCACTATTTTTTGAATAGAAGATTATTCTGATAATTATCTAGTAAGTGCTTAATAAATTATATCAGTATCCTAAAAGGAAACATTATTAAAAATAATATAGTACCAAAGCTGTCATAAAAAATTTAATTTTGAAGAAAAATGTAAAAAGATAAATCTGGCCAAATTTAAAAACAAAATATTGAGCAATAATAAATTGGATTCATTTGCCAGTTAAACTATTGTCCTAATGTTGTTGATCATTTTCTAAACAGAATTATGAAAGAATTACAGGACTAAGCATTTAGCTTAATTATGGGAGTATACATACAGTACACTTTATCAAATAACATTATACTGACATTTAAGTAAGATTGTTACTGTTTAAAATAAGGGTGTGCACCGGCCACATTTCGTGTTTTGTGTTTTGGTTTTGGATCTGGATCATTCTTCGTGTTTTGGATCTGGACTGGTTTTGCCAAGACCACCCTTCCGTGTTTTGGGTTCTGGGTTTTGTATTTTTGATCTGTACTTTTTGAAAAAAAACCCCATAAAAACAGCTAAAATCACAGAATGTGTGGGTTTTTCTGCTCCTATGCTATTATTAACCTCAATAACCTTAATTTCCACTCATTTCCAGTCTATTCTGAATACCTCACACCTCACAATAGTGTTTTTATGTCCAAAAGATTGCACTGAGGTAGCTGGATGACTATGCTAAGCGACACGAGTAGGTGGCACAAACACGTGGCCCATCTAGGAGTGACACTGCAGTGGCAGACAGGATGGCAGTTTGAAAAACTAGGCCCCAAACAGTACATAATGCAAAGAAAAAAAAGAGGTGCAAGATGGAATTGTCCTTGGGCCCTCCCACCCACCCTTATGTTGTATAAACAGGACATGCACACTTTAACAAACCAATCATTTCAGCGCCAGGGTCTGCCACACGACTGTGGCTGAAATGATTGATTTGTTTGGGCCCCCACAAAACAAGCTGGCAGTTAATCTGTCCCTGCACAAACTGGCTGTACGGAGGCAAGATGTCATTCTCATCCTCCTCATCCACCGATTCTTCACCCTCTTCAGTGTACACTGGAATCCACCACCACAGGTCCCTCTGTACGTTCTGGAGGCTGGTCTCCCTGGAAGAGTTGATAATTCATTTTTATGAACATCATCTTCTCCACATTTTGTGGAATCAACCTCGTACGCCTTTCGCTGACAAGGTTCCCGACTGCACTAAACACTCTTTCGGAGAACACACTGCAGGGGGGGCAACTCAGGTAAAATAGAGCCAGTTTGTACAGGGGCCTCCACATTGCCTCTTTTTCCTGCCAGTACAGGTATGGACTGTCTGACATGCCTACTTGGATGCTGTCACCGATGTAATCCTCCACCATTCTGTCAATGGTGACAGTATCATATGCAGTGACAGTAGACATGTCAGAAATTGTTGCCAGGTCCTTCAGTCTGGACCAGATGTCCAAACTTGGTCCTTCCTGCCCTGTATCACCACCAGCGGGTTGCTTAGGATACCTAAGTTTTTTCCTTGCAGCCCCAGTTGTGGGAGAAAATGAAGAAGGAGCTGTTGACGTGTCACGTTCCGCTTCAGCTGACAGTGTTTTCACCAGCAGGTCTTTGCACCTCTGCAGGCTTGTGTCGGCCGGAAAGAGAGACACCACATAGGCTTTAAACCTAGGATCGAGCACGGTGGCCAAAATGTAGTGGTCTGATTTCAACAGATGGACCACCCTGGAATCCTGGCAAAGCGAATGAAGGTCTTCATCCACAAATCCCACATGCCGAGCGGAATCGCTCCGTCTTAGCTCCTCCTTCACTTTCTCCCAGCTGCTTCTGCAAAAGCCTGATGAGGGGAATGATCTGACTCAAGCTGGCAGTGTCTGAACTGACTTCACGTGTGGAAAGTTCGAAGGGCTGGAGAACCTTGCACAACACGGAAATCATTCTCCACTGCACTTGAGTCAGGTGCATACCCCCTCCTTTGCCTATGTCATAGGTGGATGTATAGGCTTTTGCTGCTCCTCCATCCTCTGAAGCATATAGAGGGTTGAGTTCCACCGCGTCACAACCTCTTGCTTCAGGTGATGGCGGGGCAGGTTCAAGAGTGTTTGCTGGCACTCCAGTCTTCGGGACGCAGTCACTGAATGGTGAAAGTGGCCAGAAATTTTTCGGGCCACCCAAAGCGTCTCCTGCACGCCCCTGTCACTTTTCAGAAAATTCTACACCACCAAGTTTATTGTGTAAGCAAAACATGGGACGTGCTGGAATTTGCCCAGATGTAATGCCCGCACAATATTGGTGGCATTGTCAGATATCACAAATCCCCAGGAGATTCTTAGTGGGGTAAGCCACTGGGCGATGATTTACCTCAGTTTCTCTAAGAGGTTGTCGGCGGTGTGCCTCTTACTTAAACCTGTGATACACAGCATAGCCGGCCTTGGAATGAGCTGGCATTTCTGAGATGCTGCTACTGGTGATGCTGCTGTTGTTGCTGCATAAGGTGATACATCTACCCAGTGGGCTGTCAACTTTCATATAGTCCTTAGTCTGTACTGTTCCACTTGTCCACATGTCCGTGGTTAAGTGGACATTGGGTACAACTGCATTTTTCAGGACACCGAGGACACTTTTTCTGACGTTTCTGTACAGTCTCGGTATTGCCTGCCTAGTGAAGTGGAATCTAGATGGGATTTGGAACCGGGGACACACTACCTCCATCAATTGTCTAATTCCCACTGCACTAATGGTGGATACTGGACGCACATCTAACACCAACATAGCAGTCAAGGCCTCAGTTATACATTTTTCTTCAGGATGACTGCTGTCATACTTCATCCTCCTCGCTAAGGACTGTTGGAGGGTCAATTGTTTAGTAAAAGTAGTGGTGTTCCTAATTCCTCTCTGGGATGATGAATGACTCCCAGCAGCAGCAACAGCAGCAGCGGCAGCAGTAGGCGTAGCAATGCAGGATCCTCCGGAGGAATCCCGGATAGGAGAGTCAGTCATGCCAGTGACATGGCCTGCAGGACTACTTCCGATCCTGACTAAGGAGGAAATTGACGAGGAGGGAGTTGACGGTGTGTTTTGCAGGCACTTGGAAACAACAGAATGAAGGGATTTTCGGTGTCCCTGGACTGCTTACTGTGTTAGCCAAAGTTTCTGAACTTGACAGTAACTTTTTATGAACGTGCTGCAGGTAACGTATAAGGGAGGATGTTCCTAGGTGGTTAACATTCCTACCCCTATTTATTTCACTTTTACATATGGTACATATGGCAAGACAGTTGTTGTCTGGATTTGGATAGAAATATTGCCAGACCAATGAGGTGGAATGTTTGGTCTTCTGCCCAGGCATGACCGTGATGGGTTTTTTCATCCCATGGACAACAACTGTCTCCCCCGGAGCCTGATTTAAACAAACCACATCACCATCAGAATCCTCCTCGCCAACTTCCTCCTAGCGCCAGCTACACCAGTATCCTCATCCTGTTGTACTTCAACAGTGACATCTTCAATTTGCATATCAGCAAGTGGACTGTGGGTGCTTCTTCCAGCACTTGCAGAGGGCGTGCAAATGGTGGAAAGAGCCACCTCTTCCCGACCAGTGCTGGGAAGGTCAGGCATCGCAACCGCCACCACACTTGGACTCTCCTTGGGGATTTGTGATATCTTCTTAGAACGCACAGTTCTTCGCTGTGCTTTTGCCAGCTTAACTCATTTCCATCATCATGTGAAGCTGAACCACTAGTCATGAACATAGGGAAAGACCTTAGTCGTTCTTTGCCACTCCATGTCATAAATGGCATATTGGCAAGTTTACGTTTCTCCTCAGATGATTTAAATATTTTATTTAAGGTCATTTTACTGAACTTTGTCATTTGGGATTGTATATGCCCTCTACTATGACATTGGACATCGGCCTTGGCAGACGACGTTGATGGCATGTTATCGTCTATGTCATGACTAGTGGCAGCAGCTTCAGCAGAAGGAGGAAGTGGTTCTTTCCCTATTTTATTTTTCTCAGAGAAAGTTTGGTCTTCCATTTATGTTATATTGATATATACATGTGTCTAAGGCGCACACAAATACAGAAAATATTTTTTTATTATTTTTGGAGACTAGTGCACTTTGTGGGTTACACCACCCTTTAAGAAATGAGCCAGCCAGCTCTTTACTTATGGGACACAGGCGCAGGCTTGGTGCTGCTCCTTTGTTGATGCACTTGCAGCTAGAGTGCACACAATTCACAAAGACAGAAAAAAAGAAGAATTTTTTTGTTTTTTGTGGAGCGCACTTTGAGGGTTACACCACCCTTTAACAGACAGATGCATGCTTGGCGCTGCTTCTTTGAGGATGCACGTACAGTGCAGACAATTCACAAACACAGAAGAAAATGTTTTATTTGTTGGAGTGCACTTTTGGGGTTACACCACCCTTTAACAGACTTAAGGGACACAGGCGCATGCTTGGCGCTGCTCCTTTGTTGATGCACGTGCAGCTACTGCGCATACATTTCACACACAAAAACAGAAAGAAAAGAATTGTTTATTTTTTGTGGAGCGCACTTTGGGGGTTACACCACCCTTTAAAAGACTAATGACACATGTGCACGCTTGGCGCTGCACCTTTGTTGATGCACATGCAGCCACAGTGCACACAATTCTCAAACAAAGAAAATATTTTTTTATTTTGTTTGGAGTGTACTTTGGGGGTTACACCACCCTTTAATGGACAAGCCAGCCGGCTCTTTACTTATGATACAGGCGCACGCTTGGAGCTACTTTGTTGATGCACGTGCGGCTACTGTGCACACAATTCACATACACAAAAAAATATATTTTTTAATTTTCTTTGGAGAGCACTTTGGGGGTTACAGCACTCTTTAACAGACAAGCCAGCCGGCCCTTTACTTATGGGACACAGGTGCACGCTTGGCGCTGCTCCTATGTTGATGCATGTGCAGACACAGTGCACACAGAGCCTGATTGAGAGCTGGATGCTCTGAACGAGCGCCCGTTCTGAATCAGGGCATGTTTTTTTTATTTGCGAAGTGGCCTTTTGGACGCTTGCATAGCTGTGGGTTACCACACACAGCTTATGCGAGCATCCATGATGATGGTCACGATGGTCAAGACCATCACGACCATTGGGCTTGCGACGAGACCCTTGCGGTAGGGTCTCATCTGCCGCAAGCCCTGGAGTGATTTTGGCTCTATCAGAGCAAAAATCACTCCCACTGACATCACTAATGATGTCAGTGGGGCCGGCTCCAGACGGTAGGCGTTCCCATGGGAACGCCTCCATCTGGGCAGTCACGCCCCCAACATGCCCACCAAAGGGGGCATGCTGTCACTCACCATTGACAGCATGCCCCCTTTGGAGCGAGGCCTGGAGCGACGGCTTCCCCGTTACTCGCCGGGTCTTGCGCATACATACGACGGAGCTCCCTCCATCATGCGAATGTGCACTTGGGCACCATCAACCCGCTTGTGAGCATACATCGCTCGCGAGAGGGTCTGAATGAGACCCACTATTCACAAACACAAAAAATATTTTTTCATTTTGTTTGGAGTGCACTTTGGGGGTTACACCACCCTTTAACAGATGAGCCTGCCGGCCCTTTACTTATGACACAGGCACACGCTTGGCGCTACTTTGTTGATGCACGTGCAGCTAATGTGCACACAATTCACAAACACAAAAAATATATATTTTTATTTTTTTTGGAGTGCACTTTGGGGATTACACCACCCTTTAATGGACAAGCCAGACCACCCTTTACTTATGGGATACTTGGCGCTGTTCCTTTGTTGATGCACGTGCAGCCACAGTGCACACAATTCACAAACACAGAAAATTATTTTTTATTTTGTTTGGGGTGCACTTTGGGGGTTACAGCACCCTATAACGGTCAAGCCAGCTGGCCCTTTACTTATGACACAGGCGCACGCTTGCCACTACTTTGTTGAAGCACGTGCGGCTACTGCGCACTCAATTCACAAACACAGAAAAAAATATATATTATTTGGAGTGCACTTTGGGGGTTACAGCACCCTTTAACGGATGAGCCAGCCGGCCCTTTACTTATGACACAGGCGCACGCTTGGTGCTACTTTGTTGATGCACGTGCGGCTACTGCGCGCTCAATTCACAAACAGAAAAATATTTTTTTTGCACTTGGGGGGAGCACCCCTGATGGACAGAGCACCCCCTGGACAACACTATAGCACCCCTTTCTGACTGGAACACTGCACAGGACTTTGGAGTGGACACAGCCCCTATGGACAACTGACTTCACAACATAGTCCAGCCAGCCCCTATGAACTTTGGAGGAATGGACACAGCCCCTATGGACAACAGCAGCACAGCACAACACAGCCAGCCCCTATGGACTTTGGAGGAGTGGACACAGCCCCTATGGACAACAGCAGCACATCGCAGCACAGCACAGCACAACACTACACTGCACTACACTACACTACACTACACAGCCCTGCCAGCCCTAACTTCCACCCTCCCTCTTCACTGTCCACAGTCGAGTGAGAAAATGGCGCCGACGCGGGTACCTTATATAGAATCCAAAACCCGCGAGACCCGGAAGGCGGGATGATGACGTTTTGCCTCGATTTCAGATCCGAGTCAGGCGGGAAAAGTCGAGCCTGACTCGGGTCGGCCTCAGATCGGATTCAGGAATCCGAACCCGCTCATCCCTAGTTTAAAATAAGATATTTTATTAAAATATTATACACTTAAAATTTGAGATTTTTAGTTACAAATTTTATTTCTCATATTTTTTCTTTTTATCTTATTTGTATGTATAAGTAAAAACCTGACTTGTAAAATATAATATTTACAATAGAGCAATGGCCTATTGTATTATATAACTCTTTTTTTTATTAATCAAGAACAAGAAAAGGATGTAAAGATAAATGTAATTTTGACCTCAGCAGAGAACCTCTCAAAGATGCAGTAGTGTTACCACAAGACTACTGTCAGCTAAAACTTGGGTGCTGGATGCGGTGAAAAAAAGTCTAATACTTAAATAGCACATATCACACAGCTGACAATAGTACATGGGTACACTGTTGCAAGGGACATTGGGAATTCCTTCATGCGGGGAGATGTATCAAGCCTTGCAAAAAGCAACCAATTAGATTCTGTCATTCAAAGTTTGTGTTAGTTAAATAACAGAAGCTGAATATTTGCTTTGGGCAAGGCTTGACGCATCATCACCATAGTGTGACAAAAACATGTACTATTTATTGTTATAAATAATATATTATGCCATTTTAAACTATAAATAGGTGGGTGCTGTATATCAGAATGTCAATATACCATGTCACCGGAAGTACCCCTGACGAAATATACACATTTGACTGAAAAATCACCACACTGGTTAGCAAAGGGTATGGATACTAGTAGTGACTACCAACTGGAACACCAAGAATCACTAGGAGAGGATTTTTCCCATGACAGGTTTATGGTGGGTTTTTAAAAGTGGTAAAAGACCAGGATCAGTGTGTTATTTTTGGGTACTAGTTTGGAAATCATATTCTGTCAAGTCTGTTTGAACTATAGCTATTTGATAAATGTAATTAATTGAATTATTGTCTCTGGGTGTAAACTCCTAGGGATATATTTACTAAAGTGCAGGTTTTTAGAAGTAAGCAACCAATCAGATTCTACTTCACATTTATCTAACACCATCCAGAAGATAATAGCTAGAATCTGACTCGACATATAAAACACAAACTTTAGTAAATATACCCTCTACTCTGTTTTCCTTGTTATCCTTCAGAATGTTGTGTCAAAGCAACTGGACTCATTGGGACCTAATGTTGAACTAAGATTCTTAGTTACAGATGTTTACTCATACACCTATCCTATTGGTACCATATAGTGCAAGACAAATGGTGCAAAATAGATGCTTTGCCATGAGCAGGGGATTCTGGGCAGTAATACTTTTTCCTGAATTTAGCATCTTATTTTCATTGTAGCTGCAAACCAAGTAATTGATTAATGCACAATAATGTGTGGTGTTTGGCAGTGTGTGTGTCTATATAAAAGATACACCACTCATGTGTGGTCACACTCTGATATACACATGCTGCATTTACCACCCATGGTGTGCATATTTCGGAGAGTGACCACACACCCAAGAGATGTTTCTATGTTTTGTAAAATGGCTCCTGTTGTGACAAAATAGTTATGAGTGAAGATAATGTAGGGTGAAACATATAGAATAGGAGGAAAAAATAGTTCAGAATAGGCTTTGGTGAAGATTGATGTCAGGTCCTTTGAGGCATTTGGTAATTCTGTCATTTTTTACAATTTTTCTGTAAGATATTTGTATTTCTGTCAAAGTATGACAGTGATGTGTTGCTTTTCTTTGAACAGTCTCTTTGTGAGTGATGCTATTGTTTACACTTGTAGAGGAAAGGGATTTAATTGTTATTTTAGGTGAGCTAAGTAATGGGTGCCTAATGTAACATTTGTACCCACTAACAAACCAAATTTATTTGAACTTTTTACAGAACTTAACAAATTTGCTAATTGTCTTTACAGAAAGAGATATTTTTTCCTAAAACAAGTAAACAAATCGAAAATTGAAAACACAGTCCAACCCATTTTACTTGATTCTACAGATGTACCAATTTTAGACCTATTGGATGAATTTCTTCATGAGAATCAACCTGCAGACCAAATAGATGACCCTTCTTCTCTGACTATTTTTGATATTAATACTAGTATTAATGACAATAAAGAGATTAATCCTTATAAACTAAAATCTTGCTTTTTACCCACTCACAGTAAAAGTGCACAAATAGACATCTTCCACAAAACCACATTGGAGGATTTTAAAATAATGTACGAACATGAAAATAAAAAAAACATATTATTCACATAATCTATCAGGTCCAGAACGCATAGCACTCCAAAAACTTATGTCGGATCAATCATTAATTATTAAGGCCGTGGCCACATAATACAGGATAGAAAGTATTATCTGGAGGAGGAGTATCATCATTTAAGAAACCAAACTTTTTATAGAGAATTAGAACAAGATCCAAATCCCAAATTTTTAAAAGAACTCAAGACCCTGCTCGCACAATTTGGAGGAGGGGGTGATGTCTAGAAACATAAAACACTAGGTACATGTAGTATACAGCTACAGTACTAAAGTATAGTCAAGTCAATGGTGTATGTCCTGATAGCTACCAATGTGTTTCATCCCAATGAGGACTTTTTCAAGGGCATGTAGCATGTCTACATGCCCTTGTAAAAGTCCCCATTGTCCCCATTTGGATGAAACCAATTGAGAGCTATCAGGAAATACCCCATTGACTTGACTATACTTTAGTACTGTAGCTGTATACTACATGAACCTAGTGTTTTATGTTCAATAAATGTGAGTTATTGATTATGCATCTGCCTCACTTTCATTGGTAACACGCCTATTAACAGCCCCAATACTTGCATGCAAATACCAACAGGTGAGCAGTACAGTGGAGATCAGAAGACCAGCAGAAAAAACTTTTGGTGAGTAACATCCATATTTTGTTTAACTCTGCACACTAGTGTACGCACACACCCTGATACTGCACCAATTATCCCCAAGGTACACACGGGCTGCAACCAAGATCAAACACATGGATAAGGATCAAGATCACCCTGTTTATATAAGACAAATATATCCAGAGCAGAACACCCTGCCTAAAGTTGTTGCCTACCAGTCTTTTAAGGACATTTGTTCCAGTCAACACAGTGGGACAGGACTTTAGTCTGCAACACAGGACGAACACCCTGCCTACAGTAATTGCTCAATAGACTTATTTCACTAGCCTTTATATATATATATATATATATAAATTTTAGATCTATACACATATCCACCTACCACCAATAATAGAATACATCCTAAATACCACAGAGCACTTACTCTGTTATAGTGATTAACACCATACAGTGGCAGCCCACATCTCTTTTTGACATGCAATGTCCAGGCCCTGTATACCAACAATTCACATGACCTGGGCATTTAGGCCACAAGACATCATCTAGAAACAAAACAGATATGTTCTATTGGCTTTATTTGGTTAATTCTGGACAGTATTTATTTTATTTTGAAACATAATTATTTTTTATTCAACCATCAATTTTTCATTCAGACATGTGGCACAGTTATGGGGACCAGATTTGCCCCAAGCTTTGCCAACCTCTATATGTGTCTCCTTGAAGAGAGGCTTATTTGGGGTGGTGAGATCTCGGCAAACCTGGTCCTCTTCGGCAGGTACATAGATGACCTGTTTTTTTATGGATGAAGATGAGGAATCAGCTAATTTGTTTGTTGAATACCTCAATCACAATCCAAATCACCTCACCTTTACCAGTACCATCAGTATCCAATCCACTAACTTTCTGTATATCACTCTCTCCATCAAAGATACATATCAACATGCACCTACCAGAACAAAACTAATTCCTATAATTTTATAAATTTTAACAGTAACCATTATTCCAAATGGCTACACAATATCCCTTCAGGCCAGTTATGACCTATTCCTCACATCCATGGATCACATGTTCCTGACGAAGGTGTCCATAGACATAGAAACACGGTGAGCCATCTACGGTATATTCTGTGGAGGATGAGAGCAACTAGTGACAATACGGCTATACATTTTTATAGATCGGCGCAGATTTCTGCTACATTTCATTTGATTGTGATCGCCGTCACATTACTGAAGTATTTGAACTTCTTATTTTGAACTATTACTGACAATATTTTGTTGCTTTTTATATAGCCAGTGATTGAGCTATACAAAAATATTTTTAATCTTATATGTTGGTTTAAATATTTCATAAATCTTTTAAATGGACTAATAAAAGTTAATTTGTAATACAATATTTGAGTGCCCTCAATAATACAGAGTTTATTTTTCTCTCAATTTGTACTAGAAACAATACAGCATCAGGCTACTTTCTGAACACTCATATGGCACAGCCACATTCAGTGTGAAGCTATACAAAAGAATCTGGGTAACAGAATAGCCTTTTACAGCTGGGGCTGTTGCTGACATCACACCACCGCTCCTGAGTCAGTGAGATCCAGGGGACGTACACAGCCCTCCCAGAGCTACATGCTGACGCTCTACTGCATATCTCTGTGAGCAGCAGAGACCCAGGCAAGTACACAGCCCCTGCTGTGCTGACAGATTGTCACTAACATCAACTACTCTGGTGAGCTAGAGGGCACGGCTTTATAGACCCAGCAAACCAATGAGACCTACAGCACAGATTGCCCTCATTATTGTCCACGGCTCCTGGAAGACCAAGGACAGAGCATCACTTACTCTGTAAATTGCTGGTCACTTAGAAAGGACATCGTTCTTCCATGCAGCATTACTGAATCATTTTTAGAATACCTTGTCCAGCCTCGGGGGTTCTCAGACAATCCAAGTAAAATTTGCAGTCATAAGTACTTTTGTCTAAATTTTAGGTGCTTTTTTTAATAACTAATTGACATACTATACATCATACTCACTGCGGAAACTGAAGTTTACAACTACCCCAGTATATTTTAAGTCTTTTTGGTGGAGAGGAGATTCATATCTCTGTGCAGCATATTGGATTGCAGCTCATTTTAAATCACCCTCCACTACTGTACATCATAGTTGAGATACAATATTGTTAATTTTAGTATGAGATACAATTCTATATGCATTACAATATACAGTATGTGATAGGTGAACATTAATTATTAACTAGTACATTGTATTGAGTATTTATTATTATTGTTTGATTTTTAATAAATGTTTATTTTTATTTTTATGTGGGATCTTAAGTGATTTTTAATGTGCAGCCAATCAACCTTTCTCTATTGTTAGGGTGGGAGCAGAAATCTGTGCTCCCATGTGCTCCTATGACTATTCATGCCCGAATGGAGCAGCAATTGAATTGCTCCTCCAGGTGCCCATTAGTTATAGAAACAAAGAAACATAGAAACACAGAATTTGATGGCAGATAAGAACCACTTGGCCCATCTTGTCAGCCATAAATTTTCCAGCTGCGAGCACTAAAAATTGAATTGCATCCATACAGTGATATTGTTGTGGCTTTGTGATGGGGTTTTTGTCACGGTGGGAAGCAGTTGAGGCATTTGGTTGTGCTGGGAGTTGTGTGGTCATTGGGAAATGATGATTTAGTTGGAGAAAATTTACTCTTTGGGAGAGGGTCATCTGGGAGAGCGGAACCATACATTTTCAACATACTGTATGGATATTATCTGGACTGGACACAAATGCTGCGCATGGAAGGAAAGTTATTTCATCCATCTATCTATCCACTGTATCTATCTATATAATAGCAAAAATATGGATATATATATATATATATATATATATTAAGTGAGCCAGCACATCCATATTTAAATAATTAAATAACATCTTTATATCCAATGCAAAAAAGTGACATCCATCCATAACATAAGTTGTTTGTTTTTTATATATCAGGAGACCTGTTAGCAGCATAAACAATGATGTAGCCAAGTCAGATACTTATCAAGCAAAGACAATCAGTCAGAAAGGTCCCCTTCATATGTATGGTGCCTGACAACAGCCGTTTCAGTGTCAAACATACACCTTCATCAAGAGCATAGATACACATAGCCCCAATTGTGCTCATATACCTGTAAACCAATTAACACAAGAGGACTCACCTGCACAAGTAACTGCATCTGTGGATGAATACCAGCATCACATACACGCACCGGGATCAACAACAAGCACGTCATGGCAACAACAGCCAGGCGTCACAACTAAAGGCAACACCAGGCAGTCAGAAGCCAGGACGCACTCCTCAGGCGGCATAGCAATGGCTTACAGTCAGGCGTCACACACGGAAGTGACGTTGGACAGCCAGAACTAGTAATAACAGTCTCCATAGCAACCTTGAAACATAACGGTAACCATAGCAACAAAGCCAAATGATACCAAGGTTATGAAACATAGGAGAATACTGCACAAACAAACATAATCTTGTGCAGATTATTCAAGTATTTAGCTGGGTTACAGGTTAATATATATATATATATATATATATATATATATATATTATATATATATATATATATATATATATATATATATATATATTGACAAATACAGGACAAATTCACTACACCCCCAACATGTCCTGACCACTGTACATGATCATAATTATTTATTACATTGTATACAGACATAGGACACTACACCCCAACATGACCTGACCACTGTACATGATCATAATACCTTTATTACATTGTATACAGACATAGAACACTACACCCCCAACATGACCTGACCACTGTACATGATCATAATACACTTCTATTACACTGTATACAGACATAGGACACTACACCCCCAAAATGAACTGACCACTGTACATTATCATAATACACTTCTATTTCACCCTATACAGACATAGGACACTACACCCCCAACATGACCTAAACACTTAACATGATCATAATACACTTCTGTTAAACTCTATAAAGACATAGGACATTACACCCCAAACATAACCTGACCACTGTACATGATCATTATACACTTATATTACAATCTATAAAGACGTACTGTAGGACACTACATCCCCAACATGACCTGACCACTGTACATGATCATAATACACTTCTATTACACTCTACACAGACATAGGACACTACACCCCAACATGACCTGACCACTGCACATGATCATAATACACTTCAATCGCACTCTATACAGACATAGGAAACTACACCCCCAACATGACCTAAACATTGTACATGATCATATTACACTTCTATTACACTCTATAAAGACACAGGACTCGACACCCTCAACATGACATAACTACTGGACATAAGAATAATACAGTTCTATCATATTCTATATAGACATTGAACACTACACCCTCAAAATGACCCAAAACTTCATCACCCAAACTGACTAGATATGACCTGATAATATCATGATCATAATTATATTCTAATACAATCTCTACAGATATACAACTTCATTCCATGAGTCTTGGGAAGTTTCATTCAAATAGAATGAAAATTGTAGTATTCAGAGTGAGGCTAAATTCAATTGCTGAAATCCATTTCTTTGTAAATAATTACACGTGTTCTCTCTTTACCTTTATTGCAGGAAACGTACTGATCCTGGTAAGATCAAAACACATTTCAGTATGTGGAACCAAAAAACAATCTCTAGATACTGAAAATGCTGCTGCATCTATATTTAGTCCATCATAAATTTTATAAAAATACTGTAAGTGGCAATTTGTAAAACTGATTATCTGGTGCTGCAAAAACTGTGATGTCATATAAATAATAAAAAAAAATAATAATAATAATAATAATAATAATAATAATAATTGCTGTAATCCATAGTAACCACCCAGATTCTCTATATTTTTAATTTAAAGACCAATATCTAATTAGACTTTACAAACTTACTTAGATTGGGAAACAAAACATTAATAATTCATATCACATTGTAGCATTGTGGCATAATCACCTGGTTAGATCAAATATTTAATCTCCATATAGAATTGTCATAAGATTTCAGTGCATAGTGATACATTTATATTCAGCTGTGTATGAGAACATTCTAATGAGAGTAAATGACTATTGGCTCCTGCTGCATATAATAGAACAACCATATATATTACTATAAGGCTACAGATACAGATCAGAGACTCATCCCGTCCTGTGTGACAGAAGACAAGAGAATGGAAGCCAGACCCAAGTTGAAACTTTATCATCTGCATGGGATGGATTCCAGGGACTATCTTCAAAGTTATTTTGAGGCAGAAAGTGCATTCAGAGATGAGTCAGTGGTATTTGTTATGGAGAAGCTGCACAGTGCATTAGTAACAGTTGTGTATTCAGGATAAATTGCTCTGCATAATAGGAACTTTTCCTCCTCACAGAGAGATGTTAACTACAGACATCACTCCCACCCATGGTGCTTTGTCTCTCAGTTAGGAGCTGATTGGTTGGAGCACCATTTAAAATTAGTAACAATTGATAAAAAGAATATAATTTGTTGGTAAATCAGGCCCTAAGCTGGTAGAGCGCTAACTATGCACAATACAGAGAAATGGCAGTAAACTTATGAATCATAGAAATATCTTCTTTTTAGTGCATCACAGAAAATTGAAGAATAATATATAATGTTTTAGGTATATAGATAGTTAACAATAGGTATATCACACAGATGCTATTTTCTCATATTTGCTAACATATCTTATGTATACCATGTGTCTATTACTTTATTCACACTGCAGTGAGAACTCAATAACTCTCAGATTCCCAGTCATTTTCAAAGATAAAGGCACCCAGTATTATGCTATGTAACATAGACCATGAAATCTGTATCAGTATGTGACCAATGCTGGGACTCACATTATCTTTCTTTGCTGCTAACTCACTGTAACTATATATAATGTTGCTTCTCTTCTTATCTGTATCTTCAATGCAGGTTGTATTAAAGGAGAAACTTTGATTGACATCTGTATCGGATCCATTGTTCATCATCTTTTTGTTACAAGTGATTTTTTCAAGGAGATCATTATACTAAAATTAAGAGAGTCCTGTATTATGGAACTCAACAAATGGGTGAACACCCGCACTGGGGCTTTTGATTGGAAACATGCATCTAAGATTGTTACCGAGCTGGGAGGCTACAGGTAAAATGTGACTAAACACAAAAGAACATAAAGGATGAGTCAATTTAAATTAAAATCATAACAAAGAATAACCGTTTTAGATTTGAATGGAGAACAGAGAGTTACATGATGATAGTAAATATTTCCTAGTTGGTGGCAGCATTCTTAAAGGTTTAGCAATTCCAGTTGAATTATGCATGTTGTGGTAAATGAAGAAAATTATTTAGATACCAAACACATAAAGAACATATTGTAAAGTTAAGTTTTTATGCTTTTTGACATGATTGATTAATTTTAATATGTTTTAGTGTATTAGCTATTAAATAACTCATGTAAAACATAAAGGTCTAACATGGTCACAAGGTCCTAGTGTATTATATGGTATTTCGGTGGTCGGTGGTAGGATGCCGGTGGTCGAAATGCCAAATACCTGGCATGTGATTAATGATAGGCATAGAAATATCAACATCTATCATTATCCACCTGCCAAAATCCCAACGCTTGGCATTCCAAATGATGGAAAGCCAGGTGGGAGGTGCGGACAGATGTCGGGGGGAGAGTTAGGTTAGAGGCTCCCAGGAAGGACTTAGGGTTAGGCACCCCCCCTGGGAGGGTGAGGGTCAGGCTAGAGGAAGAGGGGTTAGTGTTAGGCACCCTCCTGGGAGAGTTAGGTGTAAGGTGCAGGGAGTAGGTTTAGGGACTTACATGGGGAGGTTAGGGTTAGGCACTAGTGAGGGAGTTTAGGGTTAATCACCCCTAAAGGAGGATTTTGGTAGGGGGGAGAGGGTTAGGAATAGTGAAAAAACTTACCTGTTGGGATCTGCTGTTGCTGGTGTTCCGGCATCGGGATTTGAACCGCCGAAGTCCGTCAGTCACCCGTATCGATTCTGTATTATATAATGTAGTTGTTTAATTTTTTTTAGTGACCAAGAACAAGAAAAGGAAGAAAAGTTAAAGGAAACAATTAAACACATTGTAAAATTTGACTTCAGAAAAGAAAACCTCACAGATCCGGTGATGTAACCACAAGCCGACTGTTTCGTCACAGCGTGGGTGCTGGATGCGGTTAGTCAGGACCAACAAGAATATATCAGAAACCTGAGGAAGATGTCAAAGCTGCTTAAACCAGGGGGATACTTTATTGTATTTGGATCCTTAAATGCCACTTATTACACAGCTGGTAATGATAGGCTGCATGCATTTACTTATGATGAAAGTTTTGCCAGAAAGACCCTCACTGATTAAGGATTTGTAATTAGGTCCTGCGAGTTACTTGACAGAAAAGTAGAGAGTGATCTCATTGATTATAAGCAATTGATTCTACTTACTGCTGTCAAAGGGAATATTTAGGAGGTCTGAGTAGTGGCCATTAACTGGTTGAGTTTGGTATGAAACAGTGTCCCAACAGGGAGTACTTAATTATCCTAACCCTTCTCCCTTCTGCAACTAACCCTCCCTTCTTGCACCCTAACCCTCCCCACCCTGCATCTTCACACTCCCCGTTAGTGCCTAAACCTAAACCTTCCCCCTTGGTACACACAAGGAAGTGGGCAGCACCTATTTAACACACAGCGGGGAGTATTAAGTAATTCTTTATTAAAATCTCATATATCTGAATAGAAATAGAAATCCAAGAGCATATAATGAAACTCCCGGGAGTAAAAATATATGTACTACATATACTTACAACACAATGTCAGATAATAAAATAAATAAATATATGAATTATATAATAGAGAGTTCTCGGATAGATCTCAGCTGGTAGATATACAGCTAACTCCAATACATCTGCATAAAATGTAGCTGACAAAGGCCCTCATTCAGAGCCGTACGCTCTGAGCAGAGCGCACGCTCTGAATGAGGGCCGGCCTCCATGAAAATGGAGTGTCCTTCTGGACGCTCGTATAGCTGTGGGTCACCACCCACAGGCTATACGAGCGTGCATTTTGATGGCCGCGATGGTCGAGACCATCGCGACCATCGAAATTGCGAGCCGGAGCCTGCGGTTGAGGTTTTCAACCGCAAGCTCCGGAGTGATTTTGGCTCTATCAGAGCCAAAATCACTCCCACTGACATCACTAGTGATGTCAGTGGGCCGGCTTCTGACGGGAGGCGTTCCCGTGGGAACGCCCCCGTCGGGGAGGCACGCCCCCGACACGCCTACCAAAGGGGGCGTGCTGTCAATCAACATCGACAGCACGCCCCCTTTGATCAGACACAACGAGCGAAGGACTTTCCTTCGCTCGTCGTGTCTGGCGCATGCGCACGACGGAGCTCCCTCCGTCATGCGCATGCTCAGTCCATAACATCGACCCACTTGCGAGCGGACAGCCGCTCGTGAGTGGGTCTGAATCAGGCCCAAAGTCAGAAGGGACCCAATCGATGACAATGTATCCGATCCCTTTTGATAAATGAACGCTGAATGCACAAGCAACAATTGTAGCAATAAATTAATGAAATTTGAGATAAACGGTGCAGTGAAACTAAATAGCTTGGGTGTACACTCACTCACAATGATTGCTGCATGATAATGTGGAGTATGGATCACTCAGTCCTCCACCATACTCACTGTCCTCCTGAAAGTTTTGCCGCTCCAGCGGCTCTCATGTGCTGTCTGCTCCAGCAGTGTTGGACTGTCTCCTGGCATGGTATTACGCCGTCCCTCTCTGTGGATTCTCTGTTTGCAGTCCTCTGAGTGTCTCACTCCCAGGAAGCTGCACGGGTCACATGGGGTAGCTGCTGTTATAAGTAAATGAGCCGGGGAAGCCTGTATGTTTGAATCCCAGGGGTGAGTGGTAATAATCGCTAGGCTCAATATTCTCAGCTAGTACTCAATGTCCTCAACGTGTTTCTCCGCACACCGTACATATCTTATAATAAAATTTATATATAAAAAAAGTTGTTTGTAGTAATTGTTAATATTTTTCTTAATCACATAATAATACAAATAAAAAAAAAAACTAAAATGGCAATTGGCAAATGTGCAGAGGATAAAGCTTTTCCGGCAATCTCTCACTTGTTTCTTTTCTGTAGCACTGTGTGTTAATAGTTTGAAAAAATAAATAAGGAAATTCTGGGCCCACAAATAGTTATAGATGTTGTTCCCAGTGAAACTATTGGTCTATGAATATCAATGTATTAGCAAGTGAATAATAAATAAACACTTACAGCAATTATGACAGTTTAAATATGTTTTTTTGTTTATATAGCTTCAGATGTACAGTTCAAGCATTCTGAGAATTCCAGGGAGCCCTGTTGTCTGTTGACAGGTGTATTTCATGAGAAGTTGACTGAGCACCATCACAGGTTGAGGCTAATGAGCTGCCCCATTTACTAGGTTTTAACACATTATTAGAAGTTGGCTCTCTAGAATACTCCTACCATATAAGGCACTAACATAAACACATCTGATTGGTACAGATCAGCTTAGGATAATACTGGTACAAAGGTATGTAGCCTTACTTGTACAAAACATCTTAAGCTTATGTAGTCTTACAGGTACAAAGGCATGTGGCATTACTTGTACAAAACAACTTAAGTCCTATTTAGCCATAAAGGTACAAAGGTACATGGAAAGCACACAAAGAAATTTCACTTACAAGAATGCTGATGTTTTTTTCACATCACATCACCACATAACGAGCACATATTGTAAAATACCCTTACAGATGTCATAAGATGTGATTAGTACAGGCCCAGTGTTACTTAAGAGGCAGCAGGGTGCAGAAGTTGAGGATTCAGCCTCTTGCTCCAGCACCAGACATCAGTAGCACCCTTTTGTAGTTCCTTTTCCCCACACAACAACAGAGAGGCAGGAGATCCCAACATAGTGAACAACATAGAGGAAAGTGAGATAAAGTTATCTTTACTTAAAGTAATAGGAGAGTATATGCACTTTAGCAATAGGAAAATAAGTAAATAGTAACAATTGTTTCACAATTAATATCAGTTTTGGCAAATTATATTCAAAGCAATAAGTGTGGATATTACTTTAACTACTAAAAGGTTGTTCCCATCAATTCTGTACAGAGAACAGCAAATTCTGTCTCAGTGGTAATCAATACTGACTCTGTGGAACAACACAATGGCATTAAGTGTTAATTTCACAAAAATATTGATTATCTGGAGCTGTGATATATTGATGCTCAGATCGTTAACATCTATCTCTGAACCCCTGATGCCACATGTATTACATTCTAAGAGTCTCATTTTTATTAACCTTAAAATACATACTATATTCACATTAACTCATTAATCATAAAAAGTCACCTTAGTATATGCCCCCTGATCCTCCATCCCCATCTCTGTTCTGCCCTCCCCCACTCTGTCTGATCTTTCAACCCCTGTTCTTTTACTCCACCATGCTGTTAGCTGGTAGGTTCTACTTTACCCTGGATCCATCCTACCACGTCTCTGTACCATTCACCCCTTCTCACTCCACTATTCTATAAAGCTATATTTCCCCCATCACGCTACCTGCTCTTACCCCCCACCATGTGCTCAATCCTGCCTCCTCTCTCCCATGGCTACATACATGCTTACCTCCCAAAGGTCCCCCCCTCTGCTGTAGTGTCTGTCCCATCTTCCTCACAGTGGGACCCATGCCACCTATTACACTAAGTTATACCGACCTATTACAAAGATCATCCAGTCTAGAACTATCAATACTTGGTACACTATGGGCAAGGTATTTTGAATCTGTGTAGTTTAAATGTTAATAGACCAGACCACATTTGCACAAAATAAGTAAGTGTATTCTGTCATTATAATTTTTGTAACAAAAATGTTAAAAACAACAACAACCGAATTTAGAGGTTCTGAGTAAATCCAAGCCTGACTTCAGAATCCCTTTGCATTAACGTGTCAAACCAAATCCTGGTTCGGATTTAAAAATCAAACTTGGGTTTTGGATTGCATGCTATCATGTCAAAATGATGTCATTTTAGCTGTTTTTGATTTATTTATTTATTTTATTTTTAAAATACAGATCCAAAACACGTGAGGATGGTTTTGCAAAACTAAAGCCAAAACACAAAGTTGAATCCAGATCCAAAAGCAAAACACAGGGGTCGGTGCACATCTCTACTTTATGGGTAAAATTGATAAATCACTGAGTATTTGAAATAATGTGACTATAATACGTCTGAGAGTTATAAGCTTTTAGTTTATACTTCTATCACATATTCACATTTGAACTTGTATTATCAAATATATTCCTAGCCTCAATATATTAAGAGTATTTAATTAAATTTATATTTTAATTTTCTATATCCCTTGTTGAACTGAAATATTGTCATATTGGATCTATGAATAGTTTGTGAATGCCCTATATAGGAATACTGTGTCTTTATTGAATAATTACCTAATTATATCTAGGAGCACCTCCCTATAAAAACTAATGTTTACAATAATAGCAAAATAAAAAATCCTAATCAACTGAAGTCTGTGCAGGTATTTCCTTTTCTATTTGTATTATAACAGTGAGGTTATTCCGGATGTCAACTCATGCTGCCAGAGTGAGTGAGTCTGCATCCATGTCGCTTTGGCAGGCCGAGAAAATGGGGCCCACAAGCCCCCGTTTTCTGGGATATTAGACCTTACCATCTCCAAACACCAGCAGCAACTCAATATTGCTGAGGATTTTGGGGCACTGTGAGTGTCAACGCTGGACCAGAACCGAACATGAATATCGCAACTCCTGCGCATTAATAGATCATTAAAAATTGGAATTTTACATACAGTACATATTAGATTTACATATGTATATCTAAGGATTAAGCCCAGCATGTGCATTACTAAGCTAGAGACAAAGAGATCATTAAATTAGTAGAATGATGACAGCAAGCATATTCTATGTACTGAATGAATTGGATACTAGCAGCTCAAGAAACTGTAGCGCTGACCATAATACACTTTCAGTGGAAAATATCTGTATATACTGTATTAATGGTGTGACCAGCGAATAATCCTAATATGAAGGCAGAAAAGGTAAATTATTTACTATACTTTAATTATTAAAAAACACGCGTTCTCAGCAAGTGCCGATGACAGGGCCAGGTTCCTGTCTACACACACGCTTATGCATGTGTGACTGCAATCCTCTATGTAGTGATATGAGAATATACAGTATGCCAGTGATGAACCCATCAGGATTTGTATTGAGTACCCCACTAGAGCATACTCGCCTACCTTTTTTTTCCTCTTCCTGGGAGAAGCCCGGGTAAGAGAAGCAGGAGGGTGGCAATGGGTGGAGGGAGGTGGTGGGGGGGCTGGTGATTTGCATAATTAAGCCCCGCCCCCTCACAGGCAAAGTGCCGTTGTTGACCCAAATTTAAAATTGGAGGAAGGCCCAGAATTAGTGATGTGTTTAGGGCTAAATTAGATAAATAGTCATATAGAAATATGATATATTGCTTTCCTCAGTTCATACATGATGTAGTTATTTTTATAAAATGGATTAAACTTTTCGCTATTGTGTAAACTATGTATAAAGAGACTAATGTGTCCCAAACTTAGGGGCCAATGTATCAATAATTGAAACAGTGCAGCAATTACTGACAGTCCATCTCACTGCAGACTTTTTAATTTTTTAAACTGTTTTGGTCATGTACTAAGTGTAACTCGCAGGGACAGAGGTAGCGATAACCACTGTCTCTGCATGTTACATCCTCGGCATATTAAAGGAATCTTTCTCATTTGTGAAAGACTTCTCCAGGGAATCTGTGTGGCACATCAATTGCTGTGAATCTACACCCCAGGATGCCCTTCCACAGTTTTGCTGTTATGACATGCTGTAACTGTGGTATTGTATACTGAGATATGTAGATCCACAACAACTAGAGTGCTGTACTTAGGCAACCCCTACACTATAAAATATTATTGCTATAATATTTATTTTAATTAATTTAGTGTGTAAATATAAAATGCTTGAATAATATAATCTTAATATATATAAATAATCCAAATTTTTAAATATGATATAGGACATGACAGATATATAATACTTTTTATTATTAAATGAATAACATATGTGAGTATGTATAAAAAAATAAAACAAATTGCAACAGGCACATGGAAAGGTAAATATATAAGCCAGTGGTTCCCAAATTTTTTGGAATCATGGGACCCTTGAGTATCTTTCACGGCACCCCTAAGCCAAAGGTTTGTTATTGAGAAATTCTGAAAAAATTAAGTAAACTAGTAAAGTGAAGTAAATTGTGCTTAAATGTCATCCTTAGGTTCAGTTATGTGGTGGTGGACAGGATTGTGCTGCTGTTTGTCAACATATTTACGTTACACTGACCATAAATTATTTGATTTGGTGCTGGACCACCATCCGGAGGCACCCGTGCAAGTGTCCCGAGGCACCCCAGTTCTTTATTCGCTTTACCAGGATCCACAGGTGGCCATGATCTTGAAATCTGATCACTACATTTTAGCAACCATGCTTGTTCCTAAGTTTAAGTTGTATGCTGTGTCTTTCTTTCCAACTGACCCAGATCTTAAAAGATGCAAAGAGCTACTGGTGAGAAAGTTGGCAAGTGTCACAAGCACTATGACAACTCTTTATTCAATTTCTTCAGCAGCAGCCAGAAAAAAAATCACCTTTCCCAAAAGACCCAGTGGTGATGCAAATAGTGGTCAATTATACACTTTGACATCTGGTCGGGACTAAAAGAATTGCCCAATATTAGTGACACCTCTACCATAACTCCATTTTATACATTCACCATACAAAGAATGGTGGAGGATTATTTTCATGACACCATAAAAATAGACATGTCACAGAGTCCCTTCAAGTACTGGAAAAAAAAGGCATTTTGAAGGCCCTTGTATGAACTGGCTTTGCATTAAGCTGCCCACCCTCCAGTGTGAACTCAGAGAGACTTTCCCGCACAGCTGGGAACCTTGTGAGTGAATGGCGTAGGAGGCTACTTCCTCAAAATGTGGAAAATATGATATTCATCAAAATGAACTGGAAATTCCATGAGGAAGATCTTTCCCAGCAATTACATCACAGTACAGAGTCTTCTGTAATGGTGGATTCCAGTGGAGATGAATTAATATTGTGTGAGGATGATGTCCACACTGATGAGGGTGAGGATGGCAAAGATGATGACATCTTGCCACTGTAGAGCTGTTGCCTTAAGCCGATTGGTAGCTTGTTTTGTGGGGGCCTAAGCAAACCAAGCACTTTAGCCACAAAAGTGGTAGTCCCTGTCGCTGAAGTGCTTGGTTTGTTACAGTGTGCATGTCTTTTTTAACCAACATAAGGGTGGGTGGGGTACAATTCGATCTTGCACTGCCTTTCATTTCTGCCACTGCTGTGTGGTAATGTTTCATAGATGTGTTTTAAACTGTGTCTGTGCCACTCTGCTGCTCTTTTGCTTAGTAACCAGCCAGCTCACTGCAGCCTTTGGCCAATAATGGTGAAAACAATATTGTAAGCTGTGAGGTGGTCTAAATTGACTGGAAGTGACTGGAAATTCATGTTATTTTGTTTAGTAATACTATAGGAACAAAAAAAAGCTTGAATTATGTCATTTTAACTTTTTTGTCAATTTTTGTAAAAAATCCAAATTCAAATCCAAAACCAGTCACTGCAGGTTTGTCAAATTAAAATGCAAAGCTGAATGACGAATCAGAGCCAAATCCAAATCTTGCAAAAAGGTCCAGCACATATGCCTACTCACAATCTACCTTATAAATCTTTCCCAATTATACTTTTCACCACATGATATAATGCAAAACACCCACAGAGTTCTCTGTATAATATTAACTTAAGCAAATTGGGATTACACAGTACATACATAAACCTGATAAATATAACCACATAAATATAAATTAAATTACACATATAAAATATAGTTTACAAACATATGTATATTCAAATTGTTCAATATAAAAATGCAATATAATAAGAAATGTAGGTTTTCGCAAAAAATTGTAATAGTTACATATACTTATGTCCATGGAGTTTACAGATCAATGAACCTCCTCATCAAACAGCAAAAGCAAAGTGTGTCCTCTGTTTTCTAGTGCACACTGTGATTAATTGGTAAATAATAGATGTCCCGATCCAAGTGAACACCCCTTCTTTTGTCTTTGAAATCAGGAGCTCATTCTGACCTGCTCACTAGGCTGCAATCGCTTGCTGCCGACTGGAGCCGGGTATGCAAATTCCGTGATTGCATGGTCAGGCTTAAGGATGCCCTATATGTCTTAGAGAGCGATGGCAGAGTGATCGCACACCGGTGTAAAGACACCCACTTTTCTTTGTTAAACACACGTCATTTCCAGGAAGTGTATGTTTAATCAGTAACATCGAGAACCATCAGAGCTGCTCACAGCCCTTGAGGTAGACCCTACCCTGCCACAAGCACTGCAATCTCTGCAGGTTGAAATACACCCAGGTGACATGTACAATTGTGCTGCCATGCTAAATACAGTATGCAAGCCGAAGATATGGCATTTTGACTCTCAGACACACCTGTGTTCACACATTCACTACCCCATTTTCCAGGATCTTCTCCTGTTTCCACCCACAAATGGCACTACCTGCTACTCAAAGTAGTGTTCTATAAGCGGGCTTTGAGCATTCACTTTCACACAGACTGGCTCACGCATTTGCAGATGGTCAAAAATCACCCATAGCGAGCGGGTCTGAATCAGACCCTCAGTCCTCATGTCTTATTTTAGTTTTCATTTTATTAATTTATTCTTATTTCTATTTATATATGTTATTTTAATAAGTCACTATTGCATTATACAACTATTTAAATTAGAGATGAGCGGGTCCGGTTTCCCGAGAACCAGACCCACCTGAACTTTGGGATCTGGGGTGAGAACCGAGTCTGATTCAGATTTTCCCGCCATACTCGGATCTCATAGGAAGCAATATGTCAGACTCCCACTGTCGGATTCTCATGGGGTTTTGGATCCTATAAAGGTCCCCACGCTCACCGCCATTTTCATTCCGGGTGTTTAGAGTGAAGAGGAAACTAGGGAGGGGCTATGCTGTTGTTGTCCATAGCAGTTGTGCTGTTTCTGTGCATAGGGGATGGTTGTTGTTGTCAAAGAGGCTGGCTGCTGTTGTCCATAGGGGCTGGCTGGGCTGTGCTGTCGTCAATAAGGGCTGTATTGTTGTCTATAGGAGCTGTACTGCAGACAGAAGAAGAGGGGGGCTCCAGTGGCTCCTGTGTCACTGCAGTCCATAAAGGGGTGCTGCTGTGTTGTCCAGGGGGTGCTCTGTCCATCAAGGGTGCTCTTTACCCCCAATGTGATAAAAGCAGAAAAAGTTGTTTCATTTTTTCTGTGTGTGTGTATATGAGTTAGCCACACTTATCAGCAATGTAGCTGCACCAAGCATGCTGCCTGTGTCAATAATCAAGGGGCTGCTGCATTGTTCAGGGGCTGTCTTCCACCCCAAGTGCAATATATATATATATATATTTATAAGTGGGTTTTTTTCTGTGTGTGTGTGCCCTGTTAGCCAGACTTATCAGCAACATAGCTACACCAAGCGTGTTGCCTGTGTCATTAAATACGGGGCTGCTGCCTCATTCAGAGGTTCTCTCCCCCACAGTGTAAAATAAATAAATAAATATTTGTTTTCTCTGTGTGTGCATTAGCTGCACTTATCAGCAATGTAGCTGTGCCAGGGGTGTTGCCTGTGTCATTTATCAAGTGGCTACTGCCTCATTCAGGGGTGCTCTCTCACCCAGTGTAAAAAAATGAAATAAATAATAAAACATTTTTTTTCTGTGTGTTTGTTCACATTAGCTGCATTTATCAACAAGGTAGCTGCCTGTGTTATTAATTAAGGGGCTGCTGTCTCGTTCAGGGGTGCTTTCCCTAATGTAAAAAAAAATAATATAAAAGTGTTTTTTTTCTGTGTGTGTGTATGCACGTTAGCCACACTTATCAGCATCGTAGCTGCACCAGGGCTGCTGCCTGTGTTGTTTATCAAGGGGCTGCTGCCTCATTCAGGGGTGCTCTTCCATAGTTTTAAAAATATTTTTTTGTGTGGTTGTGTGCGTTAGCAGCAACTTAGCTGCACTATAATTGCTGGGTGACACTGCTGCAAGAACGCAGTGAGTATGGAGGACAGTCACATGATAGGAGCACAGGAAACACATACCAGTCTTGTAGCTGCCGGCAGCAGTCATGATGATGTTGATGCAAGGCCATCAACGTCATCTATGAAGGCCAATGCCCCAGGGCTTAAGTAAGGCCATATAAAATCAACTTTTACCCTGTTAAAGAAAAAAAATCTATAGCTAAGTTAGCATTAGAGAAACAAAAAATTAGCAATATGCCATTCACTACACGAATTGGCAAGGATAGGATAAGTCCTTGGCCTTAATTTATGACTGGTGGTTCTAGTTGTGATGATTTAAGCCTTTCTGCTTGTAGTAGATGTATAAAAAAGTAAGACACCAGAACCAACTGTGTGCTTCGAAAAATCACAAATCCTCGAAGTGAGTGCAAATGTGTCAATTGTTGCCATGTGTGAGCCTGACCTTTCAAAAAGTGTACTTAAAGAGGGTCACGAACCTGTCTAGTTTGCCTGTTGACTTACCACTGCCAGCTGTCTCCATGGATCTGTATGTGTAATTTGCCTGGAGGACCTGTTCTGATCATGCTGCTGCAGCACTTCTCACTACCTTCCTTCCACAGTGATTATTTCACCTGGGCTCTCCTCTGTCTGTGAGCATTGCTAGTCTTTATTGGAATCGCAGGTGTGGTTCTGATTCTCAGTGCTGCAGAGATGAGTACTCCCTCTGCATGTTGTGCCTTCCACCACTCAGAAAGCTACTGCCAGACCTCCTGTCCATATCCACCAATTGCAGCCAGACCCAGGGTATATATATCCTCCCCTGATAGCATTCTGGGCCTGAACATCTCGTTACTTCCCGTGGTGTATGATTCATGCTGTTTCTGTGTACAAGTGTATCCCTGGCTTCTGCTGACAGCAACCCCTGGTGCATTCAGAAAACCTGCTACAGCAATACCTGGCAATTCATAAAACCTGCTACAGCAATACCTGGCAATCCAGAAAACCTGCTACAGCAATACCTGTCAATTCATACATCCTGCTAGCATCAACTAATAGTGAGTTCCTGTACTCCTGACCTTAGTCCTGTGCTCTGCTAGCCCTACTCTTGGTTGGTCCCTGGCACCCTTGCAAACCTGCATCGTGCTTCCTGCTGTGGATCAAATCCTGCTCCTACTACCTACCAACTCCCTCCCTGAACCTAAAATCCCAAACCTACCCATTCCTTCCTAAGCCTTTTATTCCCAATTACCCTATCCAGCCTGCACCTGAGTTCCAGCCTTTGTCACAGCATTTCCGGATTACCCTGTTTAGCCCTCATCTCAGCATTACCTGATTTCCTTTCAGCCATTGTCATGTTATTCCAGTCCAGAGTCAAGTTCCAAGTTCATCAGTTCAAATTACATTATTCCAGTCCAGAGTCAAGTTCCAAGTTCACCAGTTCAACTCAACAAGTCTTCCTGCCGGTCCCAGTCTGGTTCCTCCAAGTTCCTGTCATTCATCATCAAAGACAGTTTTCACTGCTACATAAATCTTGCAATAGAGCTATCTATGTCATCTTTGGTTCCAGTCATGCCGGTCTCCATTGAATCCCACTCATCACCTGAGACAGGTAACTCACAGACACCATTCATGACAAAGAGGATCCTCCTTCCAACATTTGTGTGCCCTCTGTAAATGCGGGAAGGACAGTCAACTTGACGTAGAAATTGAGGATGCTTCTCTGGAATTGCACCAGGAGGATAAAGATGATATTCCTGTAGTAATTGGTGCTGCCGCTAACAAGGATGATGAGGATGTTGCTGATGAGGATGTTGATGCTAAGGAGGGTGTTGTTTGTGCAAATCAGGCAACAGTTGTTGCCCATGGTATGAAAAAGCCCATTTTCATGTTGGGGCAAAAGACAAAAAAATCCACATCTTATGTATGGAATTATTTCCACCCAAATCCGGAAAGCAACTGTCAAGCCATCTTTACCCTTGCAAAGCAAGAGTGATTAGATGTAAGGACCTTAACCATATAGGAACCTCCTCTCTCTTGCATCACTTGCAGCGCATTCATCAAAAGTGTTTGCAAAATGTAGACAGTTTGGCTAACAAAAATGTAACAATGAGCAGTCCAGTGTCACCTAACTGTTCCCTCATCTCTGTTACATCCAAGCACCTGTGATCTCCACCACCAACACCTGCATCATCAATATCCTCAGTCTTCATCAGAAGTAGCCCTGCATCCAATTTCAGAAGAAGAATAAGTGTCTCATTTCTTATCTGTGATTCCTCAGAAGGATCCTTGACTGGTACTTCTGTTGCTGCTGCTGCTGTTGCTGTGAGTGGATCTTCATCCCAGAAGGGGACCAGTAGGAAGACTACTTGTAGTACTTTAACAAAACAATTGACTGTCAAACAATCCTTTGCAAGAGGGAGCAAGTATGACAGCAGTCATCCAGTTGCACAGCGGATCACTGATGCCACAACAACTATGCTGGTATTAGATGTGCTTCTCTAGTATCCACCATTAATGCAGTGGGTTTCAGACAGTAAATTGAGGTCCTGTGTCCCTGCTACCAGGTCCCTTCTAGAATCCACTTCACTAGAACAGCAATTCCCAGTCTGCCAAAGGATTTAAAAAAAACCTTATTAATGTCCACTGAAATGCCATTGTGCCCACTGTCCACTTGACCACTGATATGTGGACAAGCGGGACAGGGCAGACTAAGGCTTACATTACTGTGACAGCACACTGGATAGATGTATTTCCTACAGGGTGCAAACAGCAACTGCAGCAGCAACATCTAACAAATGTCAGCTCATATGGAGGTAGGCTACTTTGTGCATCACCAGTTTCACTAAGAGGCATAACACAGAAAAACTCTTATGAAAACTCAATGATATCATTACAAAATGGATTACCCCACTTGCACTCTCCTCTGAATTTTTGATTTCTGACAATGCCACCAATATTGTGAGAGGATTACATCTGGGCGAATTCCAGCATGTCCCATGTTTTGCTCACACAATTAAATTGGCGGTGCAATTTTTTTTTTTAAATAATAGTGGCATACAGGATATGCTCTTGGTGGCCCAAAAAATTTCGGGACATTTTCGACATTCAGCAACTGCATGTCAAAGACTGCAGCACCAGCAAGTACTGTTGAATTTGACCTGCCACAGCTGAAGCAAGAGGTTGTAACTAGGTGGAGTTTTATCCTCTGCATCAAAAGGCTATCCATGGCTACACAATGGTCTATGACATATTCTGTGGAGCAGGGATGTACCTTACTCAAGCGCAGTGGAGAATAATTTCCGTGTTGTGCAAGGTTCTCAAACCCTTTGAACTTGCCACATGTGAAGTTATTTCAGACACTGCCAGCTTGAGTCAGGTCATTCCCCTCATCAGACTTTTGAAAAAACACCTGGTGAAACTGAAGGAGGAGCTGAAATGGAACAATTCTGGTAAGTATGTTGAACTTGTGGATCAAGCCCTTGATTCACTTTGCCAGTATCCAAGGATTGTCAATCTCTCGAAATCAGATCACTAAATTTTGGAAACCGTACTTGATCCTAGGTTTAAGTCATACATTGTGTCTTTTTTCTGACAGACATACATTTGAAAAGATGCATAGAGCTGTTGGTGAAAAAATTGGCGTCTGAAGCAACACGTGACATGGCATCATCTCCTCCTTCAGTTTCTGAGGCTGCCAGGAAAAAACTGCATTTTAGTAAGAGACCCACTGCTGGTGGGGATGCAGTTCATTCAGCAAAACATGATGATGACACTTGGTCTGGTCTGAAAGAACTGCCTGTAATTACTGACATGTCTACTGTGACTTCTCTGATACGGTCACCATTCAGAGGATGGTTGATGACTATATTAGTTATAGCATCCAATTAGGCATGTGAGAATATCTGTTTTACTACTGGCAGGAAACAGAGGCTATTTGGAGGCCATTATTCAAACCGGCTTTGCTTAATTTAAGTTGCCTACCCTCCATTTTGTACTCTGAAAAGGTTTTCAGCGCTGCCGGGAACCTTGTCAGTGATTGGCATTGGAGGTTACTTCCCCAAAATGTGGAAAAGATGATGTTCAATAAAATGAATTACAAGTTCCACTAGGAAGAACTTTACCAGCAATTCACTCACCAAAATACAGAGGCACCTGTAATAGTGGATTCCATCGGGGACAAATTAATATTGTGTGAAGAAGAGAATGTATGCACTGATGAGGATGGGGCTGATGATGACGATGACAACATTTGATCCATCTTACCTATATTGTAAAGCCAGTTTGTGTATGGAGATCATTGCCGCCAATGCCCACTGTGCTTTGGAAGCTTAGATCATTTCTGCCAATGTCCACTGTGCATTGGCAGTTTGATTTGTGGGGGTCCAAACAAACCAATAATTTCAGCCACAAGTGGCAGTCCCTGTCGCTGAACAGATTGGTTTGTTAAATTGTGCATGTCCTGTATACATAAGGGTGAGTGGGAGGGCCCAAGGACAATTCCATCTTGCACCTCTTTTCTTTGCATTATATGCTGTTTGGGGCTTTGCTGCATGATAATATTAATTTTATTTTCTGAAACTGCCATCCTGTTGACCACAGAAACAGAAAAATCTCAGGTGCACAACTCCAAATTAATGATAATATATAAATGCAATAACATTTTGCAATCAATAGAGAATTTTAGCATAATCATGGCCAAGTTTATGGGCCTACCCACCATATCCAGGTAACCTCTTTTGGGTAGGTCCCTAACATACTAGGGTTCAAAATCAGAGCACATTTCTGTTGAATATTTTATCTTGGTAAACTCAAAACACCATGCAAAATCTTTTTGAAGTTATATATATAGTATATGAGATTATCTCTCTGAGTATTGAAATTAAGAATGTACTTGTATGTGATGGCAGGTGTAATTAATTTGGCAATTAGAACAATGATCCTTTTGTATTGAAGCAGGTATATAAGGGCTGTAATGTTCTATATTGTTAATTTCATTGTTAATTCTATATATATGTCATAGTGTTTTATTTATTTGCCTGATATAAAGTATCTTTAATATATTCATGGCGTTCTGAGGTTATTTTCTGCCATTACAAGGATTGATAAGTGCAACCAAATTTTTGTTTTTTAGTTCTTTATTCTCTTTTAATGAGACTATAGTGAGTCTACACAACTATATTACTATATACAGTATATACAACTATATAATATTGTGACCTAAATTTAAATTAAAGTTCCCATATGGGATTTTGGGACCTTCTGACCTTTTGTTTATAACACAATACAATGACAACTACAAACATTTCAATAAGATAATACAAAAACATTGGCACATATTGCTAGGGGATGAAACCCTTAGTGATATTCTTCCTGCAAAACCAAAGATTGTATTTAGAAGAGCCCTGAATCTTAAACAAAAACTAGTACACAGTCATTTGCCATTAAAAGACCAAACACAAAAAACATTGAGAGGGCAACAACTCACCCCAGGGTTCCTCTATTGCGGAAGGTTCCCACCATGTAAACTCTCAAGGAACTTCACCACCAAAAAGACCTGTACAATTACCTCCAACCAGACAAACAGAATTCAAAATACAAGATCATATAACCTGTGACCACAAAGGAGTTAGCTACCTCATCACCTGTCCCTGTGGGCAACAATTTATTGGAAGAACAACCAGGAAATTAAAAATACGAATTTTGGAACATATTATTAACATTCAGAGAGGTTTGGATACACATAATCTATCCAACCACTTCAACCTGTATCACAACCAAGACCCAGGAGGTATATTTTTCTTAGGCATTCAACCAGTTAAAAAGAATTGGAGAGGAGGTGACCATAATCAAAAATTAAATAAAGAAGAACTTGGAGGGGATGGTGACCTTAAAAACACTAGCCCCTTATGGACAAAACCTTGATAATGAGGTAAAAGCAGTTATCACAGGGAAAAATGGGTAAAGAAGGGTTGTAGAATTTATTCACAATTCTGAGAATAGTTTTTTTGACAGATCATTTAAGGATCCATGCGAGACAATTTCTATTAGTAGAATATACCAATTAGAGATAGTTTTATTGTTATTAATATTTTTTATTATTTTTTATTATTATTTATATTTTATTTATTTTTTATTGTGTTTGTAACATCTATTGTTAATTTCGATATCAGAGTCTTACAAAATTATTAAATGATTACATCTCATCATGTAACGAATATATTTATTTACAGCATTACACTTTTTTACACAAAGTACATATCTTACTCAAAACATCCAATTTAATAATAACCACTTTTATTAGTTTTATTTTATTATTCCCTTAATCATAAAGGAGAATAAAAAATAAATAAATAAGAACCAATTGATCGTAATTTTAGGAATAATTTTTGTCTGCGGAACAAGCTCGTTATTCAAGAGCACACTCCAATTAACCACCACCTGATATTACCACATTATTATTCACCACAACTACCTCTGGAAGGATTAATTTTTAACTTAAACAACAAATCCCTTTTATAACCATTCTTATCAAGAAATGAGATAAGCCAAGTGTGTGTATATATTATTTATTGATGTAAATGGAGACTGTGCCAATTATCAAGACACACCCCCAAGACATCAAAAGCTGATGAATAAATACCACCCATAGCAGGACTACATTCACCTAACTCCCTAAGGAAGGCCGCATGGCCTACACACGTAGGAGATCATTCCACTATTCATATTTTTTGCTACAACAAAGAACCATGAACACCTGCTTACTTCATACTGGAATATCCCCCTTTCACATGCGGGTAGAGGAACCTTCTATTTCCACATGGCCGCGCAACACATCCAGTGACTTCACAGGAAGCACCGAAGCACTGACCGGTCATCATGCAGAACAATAGCTGGCAGGGGCAGGAATGGTGCCCGCGAAGTGTTAGAGGAAAGTTCCCCCCTCTCAGGAGGAGACACACAGCAGACAGCTCCAGCAGAGCGGTCTTTGCTGTGACATCTCCTCCTGTCAGAAATTAGCACTCGCATCAGCACGCACTGCTGGTGTTTGCCTGTTCACTCAGGCACATGACCGGCACTGCGGCTGCCAGTGACACATGCTCTGTCAGGAGCATAACTCCGCTGCATAGGGTTCTCCCAATCCTAGCCCCAAGAAGAAACTCCCGGGCATCTCTACATAGCTCATCATCCCAGCACATCAATGTTAGTGGGACGCCACTGACATTAACTATTTTTTCATCAAGACTTTATCCTCTGCATTGAGACTTATTCACAACATCTATTCTGGCCCTTGGATAATACAGATCATAGTTTTTGAACCAAGCTCCCTTCCACCTAACATTGGATCTCACCCATCCCCATCAACCTGTTACTATTATTCTACACACTGGCTCACACAAGCTCTGATCATTCACACTGATCAAGTTAGTGCATGTGCATGTTTTCAGTCCATCAAGGTTTGAGCACACATCATGTGCAGGTTTTCCAGTTATTCTATGGTTTAGCATTTTTTACATACAAATAAATATTTTCTTTACCTTTTCTTCTGTTTATGTTTTGATACAATTCATACATGTTACCATTGACAATTATCATTTGGTACAAGGTTTTATGTTTGTTATATTTTACTCTATTTTTTATGTCATATTTTATTATATCTACCATTTAGATCCCATTTGTAGACAACCTTTCCCTTTCCCCCAGGTGTATTCTTCATCAGCCAATACTCACACCATTTGTAATTAGTTTATCTGGTCTTAAACGGTACACCTATCAGCTGAGCGCAGTAAAATTTATTCCTTTGTTGCATTTCATCCAGCATCACTGGGCATGCACACACCTATAGTTTTTCACTCTCGTTGGCCCTCATTCAGAGCCGTACGCTCTGAGCAGAGCGCACACTCTGAATGAGGGCCGTCCTCCATAACTATGGAGCGTCCTCCAGGACGCTCGTATAGCTGTTGGTCACCACCCACAGCCTATACGAGCGTGCAGTTTGATGGCCGCGATGGTCGTGACCATCATGACCATCGAAACTGCGAGCCGGAGCCTGCGGTTGAGGTTTTCAACCGCAAGGCCCGGAGTGATTTTGGCTCTATCAGAGCCAAAATCACTCCCACTGACATCACTAGTGATGTCAGTGGGCCGGTTTCAGACGGGAGGCGTTCCCTTGGGAACGCCCCCGTCAGAGAGGCACGCCCCCGGCACGCCCACCAAAGGGGGCATGCTGTCAATCAACATCGACAGCACACCCCCTTTGATCAGACACAACGAGCGAAGGAAAGTCCTTCGCTCGTCGCGTCTGGTGCATGCGCACGACGGAGCTCCCTCTGTCGTGCGCATGCTCAGTGCAGACCATCGACCCACTTGCGAGCGGACAGCCGCTCGCGAGTGGGTCTGAATCAGGCCCTTTGTCCCCTCTTGAACTAAACAAAGTGGTTCAGCACTTACAGAGAGTGAGTTTTAAGCGCAGACCTTCTGCAAATGTTTACATATGCCCCTCTTTCAAACAGAGTCTTTAGCCGGTATTCACTATTCATGTAGATTACACTGTCTGGAAGATGCGTGTTTACGTAGAAATATAACCAATGTCATCATCATAACCAGATAATGTATTGTAAAGGTGGCAACACACAGCAATTTTTCCCCTGATCTGGCCGATTCCGACACATTGGAACGACAGATCGTGTAAAAAATGACCATATTGTGAGTCCCCTCTTACGATCACGATGCGATGCGTGCCCCTGCAGGTCGCACATCGCATCTTCAGATTTGAGTGCTGTAGGACAGATCTGATGATATAGACTCAAATGCACTGTGAAAAAGTCTGGCTGCAGGAGATCGGATGAAGATTGGATGAAGATTGGACAGCATATCGTGTGCAGAGCTGCCGGAAGAGTTTCAAGGGAAATCGGACACATCGTCGGAGCGTGAGTATAGTCGGTATGTGTGTGGGCACCTTAACAAGTTTTGTGTGCAGGGCAAAATGTGAATTTCCCTTATCAAACAATTTCTGTGTCTTTCCAGGCCCCCATGTTAATCCAAACCCTCTTACATCTCTCCATCCTCAGGTCCCTGGTTCTCCAGGCTGCTTGTGTCTCTCCATCTCCATGCCTCCATATCTCTTTCCAGGACCCCATATGTCTCTCCAGGACCCCCTGCATCTCTTCATACTCAGGCCCACCTGTAGCTCTCAGCCTCATTCCCCCAACCCCAGTGTGTCTCAGCCTCATTTCTCAGACCCAGTGTGTCTCAGCCCCATTCCCCCATACCCAGTGTGTCTCTTGGACCCATTCCCTCAGACCCATTCCCTCAGACCCAGTGTGTGTGTCTCTCAGATCCATTACCCTGAGATCCCAGTGTCTCAACGCCATTGCCAAGCCCCAGTGTGTTTCAGCCTCATTCCCCCCAGCCCCAGTGTGTTTCAGCCTCATTCCCCCAGCACAGTGTGTGTCTCAACCCCTTTCCCAAGCCCCAGTGTGTGTCAGCCTTATTCCCCCCAGCCCCTCTGTGTGTCTCAGTCCTGTGTGTCAGCCTCATTCCCCCCAGTCCATGTGTCTCAGCAGCCCCTGTGTATCCCAGCACCAATGTAAGTCAGCCTAATTCCACCAGGCCCTGTCTCTGTAGCCCCTGTGTACCCCAGTCCCAGTCTGTCAGCCTCACTCCCACCAGCCCCTGTGTGTCTCAGCAGCCCCTGTGTACCCCAGTCCCAGTGTATGTCAGCCTCATTCCCACCAGCCCCTGTGTGTTTCAGCAGCCCCTGTGTACCCCAGCCCAAGTGTATGTCAGTCTCATTCTCAGAAGCTCCTGTGTGCTTTAGCAGTACCTGTGCACCCCAGACGGGCCAGCCCCAATGTATGTCAGCCTCATTACTACCAGCAGCCCCTGTGTATCCCAAGCCCATTCCCAGCATCCCCTGTGTGTCTCAACCTTACCCCCCCAATGTATGACAGCCTCACCTCATTTTCACCAGCCCCTGTGTGTCTCACCCCCCAAGCCCCCCCCCTTGTTGTGTTAGCGGCAGCGTCACTGCGTGTGGGCTGCTGTCTTCGTTGAAGTCGGGCCGGGCCTCAGAGGGGCTGGACAAAGGTTGAGCCATCAGTGGTGACTGACCGGCTCCGCAAAGGCTTGTGGGAGGAGTCAGCAGCTCCCCCATCAACCCTTATCTTTAGCTAGCAGGGTTTGCTTTGTGCATGCAGCATATGTAGAAGAGCTGCCCGATCGGAGCTGAGGTCCAATCACGGCAGCAGGGGAAGGTAAGTGCAGGGCAGCTGCCGGAAACTGTGGGGACTTGCCCAGCGGGAACCGGCCCGGCAGCCCAATCCGCCCCTGGTAGACTCTCTTCAACTTCCCACCGCTTGCCATTTCTATGCTGCTCTATGCCACCCAGCTGTATTTTACATGAAACCGCAATGCACTAGACATTGTATTGTATACATTATAGCAAAGTCCTGCGTCATGCCATGTTGATACTTACTCATTGCTGAGAATATGTCGGCTATATAAAGGCCATGCAGAAGGGGCAAGCTCCTCATTTTGGTGCAGTGGAGGGACAGGGCACTTGCCAAAAACAGGGAGAAGCGGCAAGTGTTTAAGAATGCCCGCCGTGACATCCTTTATAAATATGGATGGCACCGAATGCTCTGCTCCCTTCAAAGGAGACGGAGTGATCTCGTGCATAGGTTTCCCTAGCAGCTGCAGTGTCTCAGGGCCCAGCTTCAGCATAGTAAGCACAGTACTGTATAGTATGCACATTACTATTATTGTATACTGTAGCCAATCTGAATCTTTATATAGAAGTAAATATGTAAAAAACATATTTAAATGAAATTAAAAAAACCACCATGCCCCCCCTTCCACCCCCCAAAAAAAAGAACAACCTGCACCAGGCTTTGGGGATGCAGTCCTGGTTGTTCTAAATTCAGAGCCAGTCCTGGTTGCCAAAATACAGGTGTCAAAAAAACATATTTAACAGAACCAGCACCAAACTTTTTCTGCAGAGGGAATGCCACAGCCAGGGGAGCCCTTTCACCAGGTCCCCCAGCCAAAGCATTACCCCTAATCACTAGTCAGCCCAGGCAAGGTATGCCTGGGGACATCCCAATAAAGCTATCCCCGGAACTTCTGGAGCAGTGGGTTTTGGGTTTATTACTGTCGTAATATTGTGGTTCATATTAAAGAGTTAAAAATATTGTTTTGCTGTCGAACTACAGGTCCCAGCAAGCCTCCACCGCACGCTGGTACTTAAAGAACAACAAATACAAGCATATGGGACATTACAGGCCTGCTGGTGCCTGCAGTTCCACAGCAAAATAAAAGTTTATTATAACATACAGTATATGCACATACTCATGTACACACACTCTCACATACTGTACTCACCTACAGTACAATACTTTATGTATTCCTAAAGCCAATGCATTCTCTTCTTCATGTCGAATCCATAAGGTACCTGTAAAAAAAAACATACCCACATCCTCCTACTGCAATCGTAGATTATGACACGCCTCACATGCACTGTATCAGTACACGTCCACTTTAACGCTGTGCTCATGCTGTACAGTACAGTAGGTGTAGCTTTCACAATCTCCCTGAAATGCTTTTTCACACCTTAAAGTACAGTAGTGTTTATTCTGACACCATTGGCCTAATCAGTTACTGTATGCGGACATAACTGTATTGTTTTTCTGAAAGGCAAATGATAGACGTGATGTATCGCAACAGCTACTGTACTGTATTTTTACTATAATTAAATTTTTTATTAAGTACACTATGGCCTCCCCAATGATTAGGTGCAGGGTACTACATTAGAATGAAAACTACAGTATAAGCCACTCATGTGTCTTGTATCTAAAGACATTACAGACATGAGTGGCATACTGTACTGTAATGTGTATAAATGCACTGCTAATGTGTGGAATAATGTCTATAAGGGCACTAGTAAAGTGTTGCATAATGCCTGGTAGGTTACTGTAAATTACTGTACATTACCAGTGGTGGAACTCCCGGAGACAATGAAGTCATTTGCCGCCGGGCGCCAGCCCTGAAGGGGGCACCTGGCTCCATTGTCCCTGGGAGTTGCAGGGAGAAGTAACGCCGCTGATCGGCCTCCATTGGCTTAACTACGGAGGGTGCAGGGGGTGTGGTTGCACCCCCTGCACCCTCAATTTGCCAGGCGCCCGCTGAGTGTGTTACTAGTGGGCGCCCGGCTCCTATTCAAACCCCTGGTGGCAGCTGGAGGACGGAGCTCCCTCCGTCTTCCGGGTCCCGCAGTGTACTATGGGAGTGACATCATAACGTCACTCCCATAGTGCCGAGGAGCGGATGCCAGGGACGGAGCTCAGGAGTGAGCTCAGGCCCTGATTCAGAGCCGGACGCTCTCTGACCAGAGCGCTCGCTCTATATCAGGGCCGTCCTTGTTAAATTTGGAGTGGCCTTTTGGATGCTCGCATAGCTGTGGGTTACCTCCCACAGCTTATGCGAGTGTCCATGATGATGGTCGCGAAGGTCAAGACCATTGCGACCATCGGGCTTGCGACGAGACCCTGCCACAAATCCTGGAGTGATTTTGGCTCTATCAGAGCCAAAATCACTCCCACTGACATCACTAGTGATGTCAGTGGGGCCGGACTAAGACGGTAGGCGTTCCCATGGGAACGCCTCCATCTGGCTGTCACTCACCATCGACAGCACGCCCCCTTTGGTGAGAGACCCATAACGACAGCTACCCCGGCATTATTCTCGTCTCGCTCATGCGCACGACGGAGCAGCCTCCGTCGTGCGCATGCGCATTTGGGTAACATCGACCTGCTTGTGAACGTCCTGTGCTCGCGAGTGGGTCTGAATGAGACCCTCAGTCTTCCGGGTCCCGCAGTGCACTATAGCAGTGACGTAATGATGTCACTCCCATAGTGCCGAGGAGCAGACGCCAGGGATGGAAGGGAGCAGCACTGGAGCGGGGATAAAGGTAAGTGGTTTTTTTTTTTGTGCGTGCACATGCCGGGGGGCCTCACTACAGGGGGCTCACTACAGGGGGGCTCACTACAGGGTGCTCACTGCTGGGGGCTCACTACTGGGGGCTCACTACTGGGGGCTCACTACAGGGGGCAACTACAGGGGGCTCACTACTGGGGGCAACTACAGGGGGCAAATACAGGGGGCTTACGACTGGGGGCAACTAACGGGGGCTCACTTCTGGAGGTACTGCATAGGGGGACCATTACTGGGGTCACTACATAGGATGGCATTGCATAGGGGGACCACTACTGGGGGCATTATTATAAAGGAACTGCATAAGGGGGGCGGCAGCTGGGGCTGGCATAGGTGCAGGGGGTGGTACATTTTAGTTTGGGTGGGGCACCAACATTTATCTTGCCTGTGGGCACCTGGGATGAAGTTATGCCACTGTACAGTACATTACAGTGTTTTTTTTGTGTTAACAGGAATTCTGCAGCATCAAAGAGAGGACTGACCGGTCCAGGTATCACTGCAGAGATGCCAGAACTGCCTTGCAGGTAAGTCCTGTGCAGTCTTTCAGTATACTGTCTTTGTTTCTGGTGTTACAGTATGTGGTGTTCTGGTAAAGATTTGTACTGTACAATAGGGTTTTTATTGTTTCCAAACTGTTTTGAGGGAACTGATAGTAGTGTTATTTTTCCACAGTGCAGACATGGTATGCAATCGGGAAGATGGCTGCCTTAATACCGGCAGCCGGCTTCCCGACTGTCATATCCCGGCGAGGGATGAAATGCCGGGTGTCTTGATATAGACACCTGACATTTCCCCAATGCCGGGAGACAGGCGCCCTGCATCCCGATTGAAGGGATGCCGGGGGCAAAGAGCGGACAGCCGTGTGGGGGAGGGTTTAGTTTAGGGCATCCGGGGGGACCTAGGGCTAGGCAGTGGGGAAGGGGGAGTTAGGGTTAGGCACCCCTAAGGTGGGTTAGGGTTAGGGGGTTAGGTTAGTAGATACTTACCTTAGGACAATCTTGATTTCCAGCGCTGTCGGGCTTCCACTGCCGGGAACTCTGCATCTATCGGCCAGGAGGTATTTCATACCGATTCCACAGACACAGCGACCACCACCATGTGTTTGTGCTGTAAAAACATATGGAAAGTGGCCGCTGCACCCAGTTTCCAGGCGTTTTGTGCATGTACAGAAAAATAATATGTGAGCGCTAGTTCAAGACAGTGGGTGAATAAAAAATTATTTATTAGCAATAAAATGTATATTCATATGCAGTATCACTTTAGAAGATAAATAGGCATATTACAGCAAAAAATATTTCTAGAGCCAGACAAACAATATAAAAAGTATCAACGTTATATCATTTGTTTTATTGTAATAAGCTGACACCTTGTGGTTCTTGATTAATAAGCAGAGTCAATCCACGTACGGAGTGGTAGAGTAATGATAGTAAATAGGTTTCTTACCACTTATTGTCCTTAAATGATATACTGAGCTGCATATGTCCCATTTATATTACAGTTCTTATAGGCGTAACCGCTCGGGTATATAGGTATTAGTTTGTTGTTTTTAAATAATGCTTTAGGTTTTGCGCATGTGCAGTATGGAAAACACAGGGAAAATGGCCAACATGGCCATTTTTCTGGTGAACTGTGCATGTGCTGTAGACACTGGGCACACTCTAGTACCCAGTGTATATAAGTGTGATGATGCGCTCAGTGCGCTGCCGGCCGGTGGACTGAGAGGAGGGGGCCTGGGCCACCTCCTCTATTGAAACGCCCCTGGCGGGAGTGCGCATCATTAGCAATATCATGCATACACACTGGGCGATCTGGACAATTGTCGTTATCATCCAGTTTGTTAAACTTATCGTCTCCAGTGTAGTGTATGCGGCTAAAGACCCATCTCCAATCTCGTCTGCTTACACACTAATTCAAACTGTACGGTACTGTACTTCTGATTTTTTTTCAATCCAGTGCAGTATGTTTCGTTCACCATGTCTTTTACTACACTGATTTGGGTGTCCTGCACTCTGGATTTGAACCCTAGTATGTTAGGGACCTACCCTAAAGAGGTTACCTGGATATGGTGGGTAGGCCCATAACCTTGGCCATGATTATGCTAAAAACCTCTATTGACTGCAAAATTTTATTTCATTTGTACATTATTAGCAATTTGGAGTTGTGCACCTGAGATTTGTCTGTTTCTGTGCCTACAATTAGTCTCATCGGGTAGCACCTCCCATTATATATATTCAGGGTGTGCAGTCCAGGAACCTTTCCTATATACTCCATTTAATGTGCTTTATTGCACACCTGAGGGAAAGGAGACACCCTCAGTCTGGATTATCATCCCTCTTTTATTGGTTTAAAAGCATGAAGTCTGGTATAGTATATACACACTATTAATAGGCACAATTTTAGGTAAGTCCTACAAGTCTGTATACTGTAGTGCAATTTTGGGTTGATTTTTTGGCTCGTGGGTCCCCTGGATTGCTTTGGTTGGTCTGCTCCAGGGCATCGCATCATAACACATTGTTTCTTTTCTGCACAATTTTAATACTTTGTTTGTTTCATTATATTTGTATTCTCACCTTTCTATGCAGCCACAGCTGCTCTTACTTTTTATTTTTTTACTTCACTTTTCTCACTATTGCAATGCCCTAGGGTGGCTAGGCTGCACTGATTTTGGGGGGGCATGTGCTCTGGATTTGAACCCTAGTATGTTAGGGACCTACCCTAAAGAGGTTACCTGGATATGGTGGGTAGGCCCATAACCTTGGCCATGATTATGCTAAAAACCTCTATTGATTGCAAAATTTAATTGCATTTATATAATATTAGTGATTTGGAGTTGTGCACCTGAGATTTGTCTTTCTGTGCCTGCAAGTAGTCTCATCAGGTAGCACCTCCCATTATATATATTCAGGGTGTGCAGTCCAGGAACCTTTCCTATATACTGTCAAAAAAGTGTAATAATAGTACAGTAATAATACAGATGGGCTTTATTGTTTTGTGACAAAATGACAATGTTTTCTTTTCACAGTTCCAAAAATTGAAGAGGAGTATGCCCAAGCCCAGGAGGCAGCAGTCGGCCCCAGCCATCCCTCTATGCCTCATACGTACTGTACACTACTGTACATTGTCTACTATCCATTGGCATTTCTATAATCGGTGCAGTATGTGCGGGGCACATGGGCCCCTGGGTCCAAGGGGGCACATGGGCCCCCGGGTCCAAGGGGGCCCTGCACCGCACACCCTGCACTTATATTATTTTAAACTCACCTGTCCGTGGTCCAATGTCGGGTGGCAACACATGCACAGAACGCCAGGAAATGGCCACAGCAGCCATTTTTTCGGCATTCTGCGCATGCACAGTAGACTCCAGGCACACTCTAGTGCGCAGAGTCTACTAATGCTGTGATGGCTGGCTAGCCAGATCAGTCGGCTGCTGGCCACCAGGGAGAGAGCAGGGGGCCCTGCACAAGGAGTGCACATGGGCCCCTCCTCTCTTAAGATGCCCCTGCTACTATCATTCTACTTTTTTCCTTCTCACAGTGTCTCTCTCACTCCTGTACTCCAAAGACCCATCTCCAACCTCTTCTCCTTACACAGTAATTCTTTTTGTACTTGTGTTTTATTTTTCAGTACTGTACAGTTTGTTTCAATGACCTACAGTATGTTAAGTGGCTTACACAATAGGCGATTTTGATGAATGATAACAATATCGTTCAATGATACAGTATACAGTATTGTTCATATCATCTAGTGTTTATGCAGTAAATGACCAAGGATGCACGCTCGCTCCCTTGGGTCATCAACAAATATCCCCAGTGTGCTAAACATGCTATCACAATTATTCCCTTGCTCACCTTGCTTCCCAGCTTTATCATGTACTTTAGGAAATACAGGGCCTGATTCAGACCCGGACGCAATTTGCGGATGCTCTTTCTTAAAAAGGGGCTGGATATTTAAATTGTGCACTCGCTCTTTGCGGTGTGTTGACGCCTCTATGTCTGAGCAAGCATCAAAAAAATGCTCTCGCTATTTTGTAAAGACGTCCCTTTGCCGTTCGCATCACACATCATCTCCGTTATTTTTTAGATTAATCGGGAACATCGAAAGGCATCTGAACTGCTCACAGTGCTTGTGGTAGGATTTACTTCCCGCTATCACTGCGAGCAGTTCAGGCTAAAAGACAACCAAGTGACATGGTCGATGACGCTCCTTTACTAATTATGTACTCCCATTAAATGCCTTTTTGACCATTAGGCACGCCTGCGTTCGGATCTCCACTCCCCTGTTTTCAAGCACCTTCCCCTGTTACCCCTCACAAATGGTACATTCTATCAATCAAATTAGCAGCCCCTCGTTGTTTTACGAGCACACAATTTCCGACCGCAATGACTGGTTTGCGCATTGCAAACCATACGCATGCGCAGTTGTGCGAACATCACTCAGAGCGAACGAGCGGCCGCTTACGAGCGGCTCTGAATCAGGCCCACTGTACAGTATGGTCTCCAGAACAAACAAGCATCTCAGAGTACTTTACTTACTATTTGCTTTGTTGCCTTTCTTCCTTGCCTTTTAACTCACTTGAAGTCAATGGGCCAAATGTAATAGGGTGAAAGTTTAGGAGTAAACTCTCACATTGGCTGAGTTTTACCTTCAAAATAGGAAAACATGTGGATGAGAGTTTACACCGTGAGAAATTTTTGCATGTAAAAACATGGGAGTGTGCATGTTCTCAGACTCTATTACATTGGGCCAGTTTAAAAGTGTGAGAGTTTATAGTTTTTAAATATACTGTATTACTGCACTTTTCACTTCTCGTGTGTGCACTACAGTACTGTATGTAGACTCTTTCAGTAAAGTGTGATTGTTTTTGGTGTTATGGTCAGTGTGGCCAAAAATCGTTTGTTCGCTAAATAGCGAATGCCTGCTATTTTGAGTGACAGGAGGAGGCATATGTGGGTGGTAACAGGGGAAGGTGCTTGAAAACGGGGAGTTGAGATCAATACGCAGGCGTGCTTAAAGGTCAAAACAGCCATTTTAAGGGTGTGCATAATTAATACAGCAGCGTCATTGACCACGTCACTTGGTTATTTTATAGTCAGAACTGCTCGCAAGATTCCGGGAGGAAAAACCAACCACAAGAATAGCGAGCAGTTCATACGCTGTTCGATGTACTCGATTAATCTAATAAATAGCGGACATGACGTAGGATGCGAGCGGCCAGGGGGCGTATTTTTCCAAAAAACGACCGCATGTTTTGTTCGCTTGTTCAGACCTAGAGGCGTGAACAGACCGCAAAGAGCGAATGGTTCATTTGAATAGCCACCCCTTTTTTTCTGAATGAGCGAGCGCAAATAGCGTCCAGCTCTGAATCAGGCCCAGTGTTCTTTTTTCCACAGTACAGACACCGCCGACACCATCATCACCGCCACCACCACACAGATGCCCAGGTCATTGACATGGAAGAGAAGGAGGAGAAGCCAGCCAGCCCACGAGGAGACAGTTAGTATTCTTGTACAACACAATACTTCAATTAATTTTAATAATGTACATGCAGCCCATGCAGCATGGCCTCATCGTTGTTCTTAGCTGCCGGCATTAGCAGGTGTGCATACGCTTGACAATGCCGGCACTGCTTCTGGGCCCATGGTTCATTATATAGACTCATACACACCTCGTCTAGTGTCCATGAGCCATACTGCACAGTAAGTAGATACTGTCAATAAAGTGTAATAATACCTGTAGTAATCCTACTGTTGGACTCCATCTATTGACATTTTTTGTTTTGTGGCAAAATACAGTAACATTCTGTTTATTTTTCCACAGTAACACCAACCAAAAGGATCCAGTCCCCCAGGCCCTATTTTCACAGTTACAGAAATGGAAGAGGAGGAAGAGGAGCCCCAGGTCCATGAGGCCATAGCTGGCCCAAGTCACCTCTTTGGGATTTGTAAGTAGTGTACACTACATTGGCTTCTATCTTTCTCTTTTTTTTTCCTTCTCATAGTGTCTCTCTCCCTCCTGTACTCCAAAAACCCATCTCCAACCTCTTCTCCACAAACACTAATTCTTTCTGTCTTGTGTTTTTTTTTTAAGTACTGTACTGTAATACCTGTAGTAATACTACTGTTGTAATAGTAATAGTACTGTTATGCAGTACTGTAGGGGTCTTTTTTTTCAGAACCAAACTGACTCCACTTTGCCAATTTTTTTTTACAGTTACTCCGCCACCCGAGTTCGGGAACCCCCCCTTTAGGTAAGAAAGTGGTGACAGTTAAGCTGGCTAAACACTATACTTTGATGACCAGCTACAGTATACTGTATATCTCTAACCAACGTTGTTCACAGACATACAGTACTGTATTGCGTCAGCTGTACAGCACAGAGAATGTCTGATATACAGTACTGTACAGATTCTGCAGAAATATTTTGTACACTTTTTGCATATGAGTTGTAAAATCCATGGGCCTGATGTAATTAGAGTATATCTTTGGGGGACCCATTCTGCACAGGTAGTGTACTGTAGGTTTCATTGCCTATATCTGTACAGCCTCACCCTTGACTATGTCAGTCAGCTTCTCCTCCCATGTATTTATGCCTCTTTCCCTACCCCCTGTGTATTTCAGCTTACCCGTCCACCTCTGGATCTGCTTCCTTGTGTGTGTCAGTTTCCCCCATCACCCGCCCCGTCTAAACCAGGAGTGTGATGCAGAGGGGGCAGTTGCCCCTCCATAATTTCTGTTGGGTGGTTAAAGACTGAGTTTTGCCCCCTCATGAACTTCTACACAAAGCAGAATGGGGATGAATGAAATGGAAGAGTTACAGTTTTAGAACTAGCCAACCTTAGTTGTTGTTTCTGTAATTTACTGTACCTTTTTATTTTACTAAAACAGACCTAGCTGCTCAGAGGCAATGGGCGGATGGAGAGGGACTCCCGCCTCTTAATATAGGTACTGTACAGTCATAATAATTGTAATAATTTTTATTTTATATACAGTATTATAGCACTCTGTCCTCCAGCAGGGCTCAAGGTGCTTAACACACAAAGCACACACTGTGGATTAGGTAAAGGTACACTAATACAGAAGCAAAAAAGTAAACTACAGTGCACAATATAGTAGGCATCAAGTACTATTTGGGTATTAACTTCCATTGACTGTACTCTACATTCCACCCACAGTGGGATTACAGTACCTTGTGTGGAATATTGTAGATTAAGGCCCTGATTCAGAGCGGGACGCAAGTGGTTGCTCGTTCGCTCCGAGCGATGTTTGCCCAACTGTGCATGCGTACGGATCGTTATACGCATGCGCGAACCACTCAGTGCAGCCGAAATTCATGTGCTCGCAAAATAGCGAATGCCTGATAATTTGAGTAACAGAATGAGGCGTATGTGGGTGGTAACAGGGGAAGGTGCTTGAAAACGGGGAGTGGAGATCCGATCGCAGGCGTGCTTAAAGGTCAAAACGGGCGTTTTATGGGTGTGCATAATTAATACAGCAGCGTCACTGACCACGTCACTGGGTTATCTTATAGCCAGAACTGCTCACAAAATAGTGGTAGCAAAAACCAACCACAAGAATAGCGAGCAGTTCATACCCTGGTCGATGTACTCGATTAATGTAATAAATAGCGGACAGGACGTAGGATGCAAGCGGCCAGGGGGCGTATTTTTCCAAAAAACGAACGCAAGTTTTGTTTGCTCGTTCAGACCTAGAGGCGTGAACAGACTGCAAACAGTGAACGGTTCATTTGAATAGCCACCCCTTGTTTTAGAACGAACGACCGCAAATAGCGAGTGGCTCTGAATGAGGGCCTAAGCCTGCATTATTGTAAATTGTTACTGCCCATGTTTGTGCATCATTGAATGAAAAATCTTCATTGTAATATACATGTTAACACCCATTCTGTTATTTTATGTAACCATGTGTATAAAATCCCTTGTTTCCTGGTACACTGCCAGAATTCTTCTTAATTTCTTATTATGATAGAATCCACGAATCTCTGTGCAGAATAGTGGAGGTTTTGCTGTAATAAAACTTATATGTTCTTTATCACAAATAGATGATACAAGAATTTTTATTCAACAGATGACACAAAATACTGTAGGTGGTTGCAGCTTCTTATTGCTAGGAAGGAGTAGAGTCCCAAAATACATAAGTCAGGTCCATGTAGTATTTTTTATGTCATTGCAAGAGTGCCAGGTGAGCCAGTCATGTTGTGCGCACTGAAAAATTACTTACATTATAAGCTGTATGGATAGATCCATGTGAAGAACTGTACATCCTATTTAGGTACATCAGGTTTTATTAAGAGTCAATGACTGTACAGTACTAGTAAAATACTTGATTCTGTACTTTTGCTATACCCTATTACTGATCTTAAACTGTACTTTTTTTTCTCACAGAGCAACTGAGACAGCTGGTCCTTCGGCTGCGGAGGTGTTCATCCGCATTTTTTATTTCATTTTATATTACACTTAATTTAAATTATTTCTTTTTTTGTTTAATTAAAGTTTTATTGTTTTGAAGCTGTTTTGTGTATTTTTTTATTTGCATTTTAATGCAGTACTTGCATGAAGTTAATAGTTATATTTATAAATATACTATAATATAAATATATACTACACAGTAGATATAAATATATTTATAGTGTGCATACATGTGTGTGTGCAGGGGTTCAGTCAATAAACCAGTGGATGAGATGCCGCCAGTCTATATCTCAGCGGCAGAAGCCCAGCATGGGACTTAAGATAGGTGTTGAAATAACTGAAAAAAATACAGAACGCCCTTAGTGTTAGCCACGGGGGGGGATTTAGGGTTAGGGTTGGGTACTCCCCCCTGTGAGGGTTAGGTATAGGGTTATAGTAGGTATGTGCATGGCGTATGCAGTGCTGCACACCACTTTCTTGTGCACACAGTGCATCAGCAGTACAGTGGCATAAAGTAGCATAGAAATGCCAGGTGGTGGGAAGTTGTGGATAATGTATTGAGTTCAGTAAGGGTTGGATAACAATACTGTACTTCAATAGCTTGGTCTTTATGCAATGCTAGGAGTGCATCTTTTTGGTCAACACAGATATCTGTATAAATGACAGAACTCACACACCACCAAGTGATTTCTTTTTAATCCTGTAGTGAAGATATAAAATATATATATATATATATATATATATATTTTCCAGGTCTTGAACCCCTGGGATAACCACTGTAGCAAGGCAATCACCTAACCTCTAGCCCACACGCGAGCCTGTTGTGTATGTGATGTGACATCTGCAAATTACAGCACGCAATGTGTACAATGTCAATAGCGGCAGTATATACACAGTACCCCACCATTAGCGAATAATTCATCCCAGCTCATTGAAAGCTCTGTATAGTATTGGCTATACCATCATAAGAACACGGCAATTGCACTACTATATACTATATGTACAGTTGTGTACTGATTTGCATCCCGTTCTAAGAGCATATGTGATATTAAACAGAATGGGTGTGCGAACATGCAATATGCAATACACTGCGTGAATATTATATCCATCCAATTTAACAGTATGGTATTCAGTACAAATTACATCAGTTGAGCACTCACCACCCAGCAGTTAAGTGCTGTATTACATGTTGTAGCGTATCTTTAATTGAAGAATACCATGGTACGCCAAAGTCCAGCCATCATGTAACGTTCCATGGCACAACACAGAGGCCTGAATGGCATGCTATGAGCAACAAACTAGCTGGGTCCATCTGTACACACACTTCCGTTTACAGAAAAAACAGGAAAAGACAAAAATTCCTAGCACAACAAGTGACATGTTTCCGAAAAGAGGGTGTCCTGGAACGCATGACGCAACATCAATTGATGCACTTCTGGTTACGGTGTTTCAATTATGCACTTACAGTCATGGATGGAGAAAGAAGTAATGGTAGAGCAGGCATTTTTTCTTTAATTTGTGGGGGTATTTGTAGAGGGATGCATAGACATTATCCTCATGTTTCTGATGAAGGACTACAAAGTCTGAAACACATTAAGCTGAGGATCCCTGGGCACCATTGGTGTTGACAATTACCTGACCAGGAGTGGAGAAACAAGTTTCCGGGATTTGTGGATACCTATTCCAGCCAAAAAACATTGTGGAATGGTAATTGTGGAAAGATCGGTAGCCCTGTGTTATACAACTGGGATATGGTGATATATGCTTATTTTTATTGTTGAAATGTGAGTACATTATATAAATAAAGTCTGTAAATTGATAAAAGACAATATTATGCTATGTGTCTCTTTTTTCTTTTTTGAGATAAAGTGTTTGGAAGATCACTCATTTTGAATCAAAGTCGCTAAAATCTATGAAAAAGGACTAAGTGGAATCTCTATGTAAAATAACTTACACAAATTGGAGGACACTTGTGAATGTGACATTGTTGGACACTAGTTCCTGTTTTTTTTTTTTTTTAAAACATACTTTATTGTAAGACTGCAATGAACATTACAATATAATGGTCAATAAAAAGCAAGACATCAATAGGTGTACAGCAGTAAACCAAATCTATGTCCATGAGGAACATAGTGTTACAAAATCTAAAAGGGAGTGGAATCTGTAGACAGGGTTTCTTCATTGTACCAAGCTGTAAGTTGGACTGCAGCCCGGAGTGTATCTTTGACCTGAGGTGGTAATGTGTAAACATACGGTAGCCAGGTGTCAAAGAATTTCTCTGCTCCTTTATCTTTATTAAGAGATAATTCTAGTCAATCCATATTGAATAGATACAATATTCTAGGGTGTAGAAGATTGAGTGTTAGAGTGTCAGCAGAGATCCATTGGGATAGGATGGTTTTCTTTGCAGCTGCTGCAATCTTTGCTAGTAGCAGATGGGCACCTCTAGAAGGACAGAATGACCCAGACAATGGCATAATATCCCACATAGCCCATTCAGGTGTTAATACAAAACTAATTCCCAATGTGGTGGATATATATATATATATATATATATATATATATATATATATATATTTATATTAGGGACCAAAACCTTTGTACCTCTACACATGACCACATACAATGCATGAGGTCTGCATGAGGTTATTTGCACTTGAAACAGTTAGAGTCTGTAAAAGCACCTGTAAGGAATCTTAATTTGGGGGTGAAATAGGTGCGATGCAATAACTTATATTGCATTTCAGCATAAGGTGTCGAGATTAATTGTTTATTAAGTCTAACAAAAGATTTAAAAATAGTGGGTAGAGATATGGAAGGAAATGTAGAACACCATTTAGCTACTCCAGCTGTCTCCACCTCCAAATTTATTTCACGGCGTATATAAGTGTATAGTGTGGAAGTGGAGAACGACATAGAAGGGCAGCAAGACAACTCATCATCCAAATCACTTTTCCCAGGTGAAATGGGGAGTTGAGGGATTAAAGCGGTGATATAACTACGTACTTGGAAATAGATAAATATTGGGATTGGAAGACAGGGGAATGTTTCCTGTAATTGGTTGTGGGAATAAATCTTCATGGTGGATAAATCTATCAATTGATATATAAATCAAAGTCCCTGTAAGCTCCAGGTATTTAAAACCTGTGTTAAGCAGTAAACCCCAGGTTATGACTAATGGGGAGAAATAGGGAGACTCTAGGAGAGACTTTCATTTGATTTCTGGCTTGTTGCCAAGCCATGCAAGTAGTATGTAGTAGTAAGTTTTGTGTTACATGAGTTGGGAAAGATGAGGGGTGTGAATGTAATAGGCTAACTAATGGAACATCAGTGCTAAAAGATTGTTCCACCAGGGTGTCAGCAAATCCATTTGTTCCCTTGATCCAGTCAATTGCATAGCGATAATTTGATGCTATGGCATAGGATCTTAAGCAAGGAAGATTGGATCCTTCTAAAGTGCGTGGCTGAGTAAGTTTGAATAGTGAGATCATGGGTTTTTATCTGCCCAAATTAACTTGCTGATCACTCTGTTAATCAATTTTAAATCAGATTCTAAGGGAAGTAGAGGAAGCATCTGGAAGAAATATAAAATCCTGGGAAAAGATATAATTTTGATTAACTGACATCTACCGAGATATGAGAGTGGTAGGTGTTTCCATTTTTTAAAATCTAGAAGTGTGTGTTGTATCAGGGCAGGGAAATTGGCAGAATACAGATTTGAGGGATGTGTCGGAATGTTAAGACCTAGGTATTTCAAATTTGTCCTAGCCCATTTAAAGGGAAAATAATCCTTCCAATCTTTAGTTGCATCTGTATGTAAGGCCAGGGCTTCTGTTTTGTTGTAATTTATCAGAAAGCAGGAGATTACGTGGACATTTTTCAAGATGTGAAGAAGTGGCAGAATGTGGGTTCCTAAAGTACAATAGTAGGTCGTCTGCATATGCAGAGACTTTCAATGTGACATCTCCGACGTTTACTCCCTGACACTTTTGACATAACAAAAAAGTGTGAATAAGAGGGTCTATAGCCAAATTAAATAATAAATGGGACAGGGGGCAGCCCTGACAAGTGCCCCTATGTAAACTAAGTGTAGTAGTATTCAGACCATTTATTGTTAGGAATGCCATAGGGGTATGATATAATGTCTTGAATAGCGCGATAAGTTCAGGGCCAAAATGTTGTAATTGAAAAATACGCAAAAGGTGAGACCTTGACACCCTATCAAATGCCTTGTCAGCATCACAGCTGACAAGGAGCGTCTGATTATTTCTCATCTGATGGGTTTTAGTTAACACTGCAATTAAATGATGTATATTATTCACTGAGTGTCTTCCTTTCATAAATCCGGTTTGTGCAGGGTGTATAAGATGAGGTAGCACTAATTGTAAGTGTTGGGCAACAATACCAGAAAAGAGTTTGAAGTCCTGGTTAAGTAGGGATGTTGGTCGGTAGGATTGAGACAATGTAGAGTCTTTCTCAGGTTTCAGTAGAAGGATAATTTGGGCCTGATTAAAGTCTGGTAGTGTCATGTTCCCTGTCACTATTGAATTAAATAAAGAGACCAAATGAGGAGTTACATGTGGGGTCAACAATTTTTTAGTATTCGGCACTAAGGCCATCTGGGCCAGGTGACTTTCAATTGGCTAGAAATTTGATAGCCAAGGAAACCTCCTGTTTTGAGACAGGGGAAGTTAGAAAATTGCCGGTTTCCTCAGAGAGGGATGGTAAATTAGCCTCTTTTAGAAAACTCATCCCCAAAGCGGGGTCGTCATTTTGTGCTGAGTACAAATCTGTGTAATATTGTAAGAAAGAGGCTGCAATATCTTCAGTTTTATGAAGTGTTCCTGAGGGACTTTTAAGTGATATAATGTGAGGGGATGCTTTTTGACTCCATACTATATTAGCCAGAAGTTTGCCTGCTTTATTTCCCCAACGAAAGTAGCAATGTTTCTGAAAATCAAGGTGATATTGGGTTCTCTCTGTACACAATGTATCATACAATCTCTTGTTATTCAGATAACCTTGCCATGTCTCCTCGGTATTAGTCTGTAGCATAGTTGCATATGATTGTGAAAGAGCTTTACTTAGCTCTGAGAAGTGTGAGTTAAGCTGACGGCGTTTATGAGAAACAGGCCAGAATGTGTCCTCTCACTACTGGTTTTGATGCAGCCCAAAACAGGCAGATATTATCAATATGTGAAGCATTATCATTACTATAGTTGAGGAATTGCTGTTCTAAGTATTTTTTGAAATCTGGGGAAGTGAATAAATATGAAGGGAATCTCCAATTAAAAGAAGAGACCTTGGGGGCAGATAATTGTAGTGAAAACCATGTAGGAGCATGGTCGGAGATAACTATGTTTTCAATATGTGAAGTTTGAATCCTAGGGAATAAAGAGTTAGAGACCAGCCAAAAATCTAATCGAGCTGAGGAGTGATGAGGGTGTGAGTAAAACGTGTAATCACGTGCTGGGGGATGGAGATGTCTCCACGGGTCAATCAGAGATAGGGAGTCGATTAGGAGCTGCAATGTTGGAGATGTGTTGCCTCGCCTCTCACCGGATGCTCCTGTTCTGTCCAGACTAGGGGAAAGAGTGGTGTTAAAATCTCCTCCTTGGATAAGAGAGCCTTCTGCCAGCCCTGGAGTCGGGTGTATAGATCGAAATAAAATGCATTGTTATGACCTGTAGGAGCATACAGAGTGACAAGAGTAATTAGTTCACCTTCTAGAGTCAGTTTAAGAAATACAACTCTGACCTCAGTATCCAGAATGGAGTCTAAAATTGTATATCTTAAGGAGTTATGGAATATTACTAACACCCCTCTTTTCTTGGATGTGAAGGATGCTGCTGTGTAATCCTTTATCCAAGAGTCTCGAAGAATATTTGGGTCACCCTGTTTCCAATGAGTTTCCTGTAGTACCGCTATGGCAGGTTTAAATTTTTTAAGTTGTTGTATGATTTTGCAATGTTTAATGGGGGTGTTTAGGCTTTCTACATTCCAAGTTAAAAATTTAATGTTTTTCTGTATATTAGTGGAGTCAGTAATAGAGTGAGCCATACTGTATTAACCTATGCTTGTCTTGGGAAATAACTGAGTAACCTAACCTAGAAAAACCGTGATGCTCTCAGTCCCAGCACGCAGAGAGCATCTGCAACAAATCAATAAAATTACTACTGTGGAAGAATGCGTCAGGCAAAAACATAACCAACAGTAATATATGAAAAATAATAAACATAATGCTGACCCATTGGGCCAACTTAAACTCGTTAAGATACAAAAGTATCGAGAAATGAAAAAGAAAAGTAGGAGAGGGGGAAGAAAAAGGTGCGGAGAAGGGGAAGGATGGGATGGGAAAATGGAAAGGAGAACAATGATAAACCAGGTATTAACCTGAAATTTCTGCCTCATGTATCCAGTAATTGGTGAGAGAGGTAATAAACATGAAGACAGACATGAATTATATATGTCTAGTAGCAGATTCTCCATATTTTTGATTTAGAGTGGATAAATGAGACAGAATATATCTTCTTAGTCAGCATCCTCAGTGTGAGGGGTAGTAGTATTAGATAAACAGTCTATGAAGACTTTCGCAGATGTTGGAGAATCGAAAAAATGCTGTTTGCCATTGTGCAAGACCTTCAATTTTGCAGGGCACATTAATGCAAATCTCAAGCCCAGATCAAATAGCTCTTTGCAGATGGGGGATAACTCTCTTCTTTACATCGCTACCTGATATGAAAAATCTTGAAACAGCAACAATTTATGTCGGTGGTATACAAGACCCTCTGATTGCAATAAGCATTGAGAATGCGAGTCTTATCTAGGTAGTTCAGCATCTTCATTATGACGGGTCAAGGTCATCGCTGATCAGAGGCATGATCAGGGCCTATGCTGTGAACTCGCTCTATGATGAGAGTGGTGGGGGGGTGGAGCAGTTGAGTTCTGAGAGTAACTACCGAGAAACTAAATCCATAAGATCTTTCTGTTTCACAGATTCCAGTAGGCCTATAAGGCACAGGTTGTTGTGGCGGTTTCGGTTTTCTAAGTCTTCTAGTTTCTCTTGCATAGCAGAAATCGCTGATTCCTGTGTGCGGATTACGCTTTGTGCCTCTGTTAGCTCATCTTCAACATTGGAGATACATTGTTCAGCCTCTGTGAAGCATTGGCCATGCTCCTTAAGTTGCGAAACTGCTGACTCTGTAGCTTCTTTGAGGCCAGCCAATTTTTTGTCTAGCAATTTTTTGAGAAGCTCGGATATTTCCTGGGCTTTAGCTACTGAGGCGGTACTAAATTGAGTCGGGTTAGAGGCTCCGTACAGAATATTGTCAGCTGGAGGTGAAGCAGGAGAACCTGGAGATGAGGATGAGGCTGCAGTTTTGTCTTTCCCTATAGTCATTTGACCTTTAGGTACACGCTGGCCACAAACTTCTCCTTGGTATAGGGATGTGGCATGTAGTTTAATCAAGAACCACTAGAGGGAGCTCCAAGTATTCTAAGTATAAGTGATGTGGGGTCTGTGAATCAGAGCCTATATTTTGGCACAGTCCTTGAATCCTGGTAATGGGCAAAGTGAGATCCCAGTGTGAGGACACAACCATCCCACCCTATACCACGATGTGAGCAGCAAGTAGAGGAGGCTGTGAAGGGAGGTAAGCGCTGGATGCAGCAGCCTGTCCAGGTCCCAAAATGGTGGCCGCGGGTGATGTGGGGCCAGGGGGAGCTTGTGGTAGGGAATCTACCCTGAGGTGATGGCCAGATGTCCCGCTAGCTCCTCGGGTCTGGTGAGTACCCGGGTAGCTGCTGCTGGAGGTGAGGAGGGGTGGAAATGTGCCCGGCCACAATCCAAGATGGCGGCCATGGGCAGCGCCGCTTTTCTGATGCGGCTGTGAGGCACTGCGGGGGGCCAGGGTGTGAGTTGCTCTTACCCGCTTTATCCCAGAGACCTCAGGGTGGCTTTAGGTGGTCCAGCGAGCCCCTCCGGCGGCGTTATATTGCGGCTGGATGGAGCCATTTTGGGAGCCCATTAAAAGTGCGGCCAGATCGTTTGGTCCGCCCACCGGAAAACTATTTTCTGTTTTCAAGATAAATATTTAATGGGACTTTAAAAGCTTACTAAGATGGAGGGCAGAGGGTTAAACAAAATTACAAACAAAATATTGATGATTCATATCACATTGTAGCATTATGACATGATCACCTGGTTAGGTCAAATATTTAAATATCAATAATAATTGTCATAAGATCTCTGCACAAAGCGATACATTTATAGTCGGCTGTGTATGATAACATTCTAATCAGATTAAATAACTATAGTTTCCTGCTGCATATAAATAGAACAGCCGTCCATATTACTATCTTATGACAGAAGATAAAATGATGGAGACCAGACCCAAGTTGAAGCTTTGTCATCTGCATGGGATGGATTTAAGGGACTATCTTAAATGTTATTTTGATGCAGAAAGTTTGCTCAGAGATGAGTCAGTGGCATTTATTGTGGAGTAGCTGCACAGTGCATTTGCAACAGGTTTGTCCAGCTTAATGCCAACAAAATGTTTCCCCAGCCTCCTACCCCACTGTGTCTCTCCTACCTCAACCACCTGTTATTCTTCAGCCTCATCCCACTCTCTGTGTCTCTCCAGCCTCATACCACATGTGTTTCTTAGCTGTCATAACCACTGTGCCTCTTTCATTTTTGTCAACCCTGTATCTCTCCCTCTTTCATCTCTTACCACCCACCTTTCTATCATCTCTGTCTCCCTCACCCTGCTTTCCTTCTTCTTCTTCTTTATGTAATCTCTGCCCCCCCACCCAAAGGTTTTTTAAATTCGGACTGTGGGAGAGATTGCAAATTAGGAGATGTGGTGGGTTGTGTTGGGGAGACAAGCTCCAAAAAAAGTACCTTTCCAACTTTCTCATCTTCACCTCCTCCCTCTCCTGTTTCTTTCTTCTCAGTGAAGGTAAACTTTACTCATATCTCTGTCCAGGTAGTGGATCCATGGATGGGTTGGTAGCATGTTGAAGTTGCCACCAGTGAGAGGTGTGAGGGAATGGAGAGGATGGGGTATCCCTGAAGCTCTCTAATGTGCAACTGTGAGATAGACAGTAATCATTTTAAATCTATGTCAGAGATTGTACATTTTCAGATTAAGAAATATGTGGTGAAGCTGGATTCTTTTTTGAAAAATGTGACTAGTGTTTTACAGTTTATGGGTGAATTTGTTTGGTTTGAAAATTATAGTTGGTGTTCAATTAATATTGAATCCTTATAAACATGTATCCCTCATTCAAATGGTAGAGAACAGTAGTTCTCAAACTCAGTCCTCAGGACCAAAACACAGATCATGTTTTCCATGTCACCAAACAGGTGCACAGGTGTATTCATTACTCACTGACACATTTTAAAAGATTCACAGATGGAACTAATTATTTTACTTGTGATTCTGTGAGGAGACCTTGAAAACATCCACTGTTTGGGGTCCTGAGGACTGAGTTTGAGAACCTGTGGTATAGAAGCTGCAAATAAATTCCTAGAAGCTGATCCAAAGATGTAGGATAAAAATAAGAGAATACTTGTTGTCATGTATGGACTATATTTTAAGAAATAATTTTTTATGTTTAGTGAATAGCATTTTATACAAAAGTTTGGGACGGTGATGGGAATGCATATGCAAAAGGTTCGCAAATTTCTAACTTGGTGATTAAGAATATATACAAAACAAACAGTTAAATCCATATTTTAAAAACATAATACTATTTAAACATTATATTGATGACATCATTATAATATGGGGATCTGGTGAAGTTTGTGGATTTTTTAAATATAAATACATGTAACTTACTGTAAGGTGCACAATTAATTTTAAAGAGAGAAAGTAGAGTTTAATATCAGATACAAGTGATTGGAAACAGGAGATTGTATTAACATCTATATATACATATATACTGTAGACAGTAATAGCTATGTACATTTCAAAAGCTGCCATTATCATAATTGGAAGTGTAATATTCCTTTCTCACAGTTTGTGAGGTTAAGGACTAATTGTTTGAGTTGAGTATAAATATGATGAACAGGTAGGGGTTTATGCTGCTAGGTTCAAAAAGAAAAAATACCCATTTAAAACAATAGAAGATAGTAAGATGAAAGTGAAGACTTTGAATCATCAAAATTTGCTGGTACCTGTATATAAACTAAAAATGGATTTTGTCACAAAAAAGGAAGAATTCTTTGTTCTATTTGTAACAACCTTTTATACTAGAGAGAAAGATATTAAGTATTTATTGAATAATCATTTGGGCATTTTGTTTCTTGATCCAATATTAGGAAGTATAATACCAAAAATAGTTTTTAGGAGAGCATAGACTCTAAAAAATAGACATAACAAGAATAAACAGTTCTGACATGCTGTCACAAGAGCAGCTGGTAAAAGGAATTGTCAGTCCCAATAACAAAAATACACATACAAAAAGGAAACCAGTGCTTAAATGAATAATAATCACATAAATGATGGACGGTTACTTAAAAAAATCAAACCAATTGGTATTTTATTAATTAGCTAAAAATATATGCATTGGGGTGCAGAGGTGGTTTTGCACCTACAGTATTATGAAAAATCTAAATACAACATGCCAAAGCATAAACATACATTCAAACAAATGTTTTAAACACTAAAAAATTATGGGGATAAAATTATATGAGTCCACCTAAAGACTTTTTTATAATCAAAGTGTTGGATTAGGGCTATCTCCACAAAGTCCCAACTGGGATGTAATTATCAGCAATACAACATTACCAATAGATCGCTGAAAAGGTTGTCAGGAAGTCTCCTGGCATCAAGCACTTGAAATGTATATGCTGAAGCACAATCCACAAGGAAATGTCCAAGGCTGTTGAAGGTTGAATCCAAAAGGATGTTTAAGAGTCCAATAAAGGTCCAACAAACATGAGAGTCCAGATAGGTGGTATTAATAATCACTCGATATGTTTCACTGAGCAGTCATTGCTCACCGAAACACGTTGAGAGCTAATTAATAAAATACCAATTGGTTTGATTTTAAGTAACCATCCATCATTTATGTGATTATTATTCATTTAGCACTGGTTTCCTTTTTATATGTGTGTTTCTAAAAAATAGACTAGCTTCTAGTCAATTGTTACCTATAGAACCCTAAACTAACTAGATACAAAATATTAAAGGGTTCAATCCATGCTCCAATAGTAAAGTTTATAAATTTTCCACTAAGGAGAGAACTTCTGCTTTTTAATTATATTAATTCAATGAGTAGAAACATTTTAAGCTTCATTAATTGCCAGACAACTTCAATAATTTGTATGATTGAATGCCAGTGAGGCAGGAAGTATGTTCGAAAAATGAAGCCTCAGCTCAAAATATGCATTCTGGAACACATTAGAAATATTGTCAATAAAGTTAAGAATTACTGTGTAACAAGACATTTTATGGAGTGTAAAGGAGCTATGTTAACAAATTTCTCGCAATTGAAAAAGTTACTTTAGGTGATATAAAAGGGGATCTGGCAAATAAGCTGGCAAAATGAGAGACATACTGGTTATATATATGCTGAACAGTCTGACTCCTTTCGAGCTTGATGAAGGATGTAATATTGTCCCGTTTTTGAGACGTTAAATATTTATTTTTTTGGGATACACTTCTAATTGTGTTTTTTTTATTCCCCTTCCCTACGTATGCCCTTTTCTTATTTTTAGCCTCTACCCTGCTGGACCATTATAGGTTGCCTGCACATCTCGTAGCTGAATGTTTGACATTATGGTTTGTGCATTAAGGTATCTATCTTTCTGCTATTTTATTAATGTATTGTTGGGATATAATTGTATCCTATATTACTAAGGAATATGATTAGGAGGACAGAAACTGAGTACTGAATTGTCAATTGTACCTATGACATAATACCCCACTTTTTATATTATTTATTAGTAATAATTAGAATATATTTAAATAGTAGGGTATGTCGTAGGTGGTGAAGGTGCTGAAGGTTAGCCCGACAAAGGGTTGTTTTCCATATGTTTGGTGACATATGTTGCAGATCTCCTTTATCTTTAATTTTAATATGGTTGTATTATATATTTTTTATTAGAAATGTGTTTGTATGTTGAATGACCCTATAAATAAGTATGTTCTTCTATGTTCTTCTATGTTATTGAAGAATTGTTTTTATAAATCTGTTCTTAAAGAATCGATAATGTACTGTTTACAGTATTCCGTTCATTAGATAACCAACAATTTGGCATCCTCTATAAATGTGACACTTTCTAATGAATGTGTTGACATATTGAAGTTTTAACATATGCTTATTTTGTTATTAAAATGTATTTGTAATGTATGCTAGTCGGATTTTAAAATTTTTTATGAATTTTGATGTATTTTTATGTAGTAAGATTGTAGTAGCAAACAGCCAATTATGATAATTATGCTGACAGAGTCGGCTATTTAAATGCTGTTGGCAAAATAACCAAACCACACCCACTGATGAAGTACAATGATGAAACGTGTTTGGGAGCATCAAAGAGGTCTTGACGCACTGGCTTAATTAATTGGAGACAAGCCTGTTCACCAGCCGTAGTGCCACTTTGCTTCTATAATGATGTATGTGCAATAGTGTTGAGTAATAACCTTTTATGCTTAAAATATTACACTATCTGTGCCCCGCTTGTAATATATATATATATATATATATATATATATGTACTGTATAATAGCTGTTGCCAGCTGCTTTGCCCACAATGAAATTTCATCTGCCAAAAATAATTTTATTTGAGGTGTTCTAGTTGTATTGCTTTGCACTGGGGTGCTGTTGCTGGAGTGTCCCCAGGGGCGCCGAGAGGGGGGGAGCGGGTACAGATTACCCGGGCCCAGGCTTGGGAGGGGGTCCGGGGCGCCTGCAGCACACCACCGTTGTGCTTATTTTTTTTTTCTGTCCCCAACTCATCTTTAAACCTAGACGGCACCAGTTCGCGGGTGGGGGGGGGAGTGGGCTTTGGGTCACTGACCACACTGTCTGTGTAAGTGTGTGTGTCACATTCATCTGTGTCACTCACTCACTTGTTGTTGCAGGCTGCGCTGCAGCCTCGCCGCTGCAGAGCTAATGTGGTGCCTGCTGATGAGTGAGAGAAAGCCTCGCGAGATGATGAAATCATCATCTCGCGAGGCTTTCTATCACTCATCAGCTCGCCAGGCACCACTTCCAGGCTCCGGGCTTCGAGTGGCGGGCTTACAGGAAGGCAGTCTGGGTGCCTTCTTTGTGTAGAGTCAGCCACAGTGAGTGAGAATAAGTCTGTGAGGGAAGGGAAGAGCCGAGCGCACCACTGACTACTGTGAGTTTGATGTCTACTGTATATCACAAAGTGGTACAATGCTTAAACTGCTGCTGAAAATTGAAAAGAAAAATATAAATAAAAATAAAACTATAAATTCTATATAATTTATAAAATTGCATCAACCACCATTCGTGTATATTAGTATAATACATGTATCATATGTACTATATTTATACAGTATATATATACATATATATATATATATATATATATATATATATATCTGGCTAAACATGTATGTGACATACATATATATATATATATATATATATATATATATACACACATACACACATATATCACATGTTTAGCCAGATATACCTATATATATATATATATATATGTATAAATATATATATCATAATATATTATACATATATACACATATAGATATAGATATACAGTATTCAAGGTCCGGCACTCTGGTTTCGATAAAGCTGCTGCTACTGAAATGGCAGAGCTTATTTCCCCTTCATGCTAAGGACGTCAGTGAGGGTGGGAGTGCAGTTCCGTGCCCATTAAGGCCACCTAAAGAAGAAAGTTGTCCGCTCGCCACAAGGTTATATATACCCCCTCTATGCCCACTTGGATGGTAGGGAATGACGCTGGACACTGGCTGATGACGTCAGGGTCCTCTTCGTGAAGGGGATTTAGACATTACCCTGCGGAAATAGATACAGTGTGATTGTGACACTCCAGATTACATTAGTAATGCTGTTCCTGACAAAGGCTTAATAAAGCAATGAAACTTTGAAATCTAGTAATGCTGCAATGAGTCCTTGTTTGTAATCTGAGGTGTCAACATTCTACTGTGTGTGTGTGTGTGTGTGTATACAGCCACTACAAAACAGCAACCAGAGACTTTTGATATTTATGTTTTAAGTTTTAAAATTACCTTATGCTATGTTAACTTAACAAAAACTGCATTTTATTTATTTATATTTATGTTAGTTACAGGAGAAATGTAAAAAGTAAACTTGTTGCACTTTCATTTATGTGCGTTTCATTATAACATCTAAATACATCCAGCTAAAAATGCATCTTTTATGGAATTATCCCATCATCCTAATAGTGAATACTTTTGTCCCAGCCACTGGGATCTATGCCATGCTCCTGTGGGTGGGTGCTTCTAACCTGCTAGACACACCCTCAAAGAGGTACAGCCCTGCCCCTAACATACTTTTCCCACACCTCCTCCAGGGGGGACCAAGGAAGTGGCTGTACCGGGGCCCAGGATTTCTCTTGGCAACCCTGAGTGTCCCACATGACCAGCATCACTCTACAGACTGGAGGCAGCAGCATGTTAACCAACCACTCACATCAATGTCACTGTGTGTGCTGTGCACAGACTGCTATGTAGTCTACCCTATTAAAATCTGCTGGTACTCCCAGTGTTGCAACTCCATCCTTACCCCACACTTTTTGCTTAAGGTCCATCCCACATCCTTGCATTATCAGACTACATAATGAATAAGACACAATGAAGGTAAGACCTTAATAAACTTATCATGTCAGTAGGGGATAGAATTTGGGGCACAGAGCCCCCTGAGTTGGTGTGGCCGGACCACGTCAGGGCATCATAATGTAAAACTTATTTCAGCACTCTTTAACACTTTATTTGTCTGTTATTTTATCTATGTAACAATTTTCACAACCTTATTATCACTTCTAACTCATATAAGACTCTTCACAAATAGCTAACGCTTTGTTAATATCTATCACATCTTAACACTTTAATTACTATCTCTCACTAGTGTGATGACTTGGGGCAGTTTGATTGTGCTCACCTGTGGGGTCCAATGCCCTTGACTTGCACCATAGGAATGTTGAGGACCTGCCTAATGAGGTCACCTGGACGTGGTGGACAGGCCCATATGTCTGGCCAAAATTACCTCAGTTTAACTTGAATTGCTGAAATTATTATATATTGTGTATCTGCACCAACTTTTTAATCAAGGTCTTTTAAGTTTGCCTTGTAGACAACATTAGTAATTTTTTCCTAATATCAACATGAAAAGATTTAGTTTTCAGGTGATACGCAAAAGGGCCATGTAAAGCTGTCCATGTGAAAAACATTTTCCACTGAAGTCAACTCCAACCATGTTAAGTGTCTATCCCTTTGCTTTTTTTTGTCATGACAAAGCAGGCTCTTACCAGGAATTGAAGTTGTTTGAAATTAAAGAATCGTTTTTCACATAAATGTATTAGAAATGGTTAAAAAAAGGGAAAAACTGAAATTTTGTGTAAGAAAACAGGGATTACATCACTTTTTCTGGTGAAACTGGATAATATGTATCAATCGCTGCATAGTATAAAATAAAGTCCATCATTTGTGTTAACTAAAGGTAGTGCTTGGACCTTTTTCATCGACTTTCTTCATTAAAATCATCACTGCTTGGCTCCCTTTTGTCATACATTAATGTTTTATACACCTTAACTTTCCTCAACAAATGCTCAAAATAATAGTGAAAACTGCATCAAAATCCATCCAGTGATTTTTAATATTAGCCTAAATAAACAGACAGAGGCCTCCCAGGGAATGTCACTGTCGTGTTTGGATTAGTCTATGGTTCCAGACTTGAGTCTCTGGCAGGAGTGGGATCTAGAGTAGATGCTTGAAAACTGGCTGATTAATATAATTATGGCTCATGAGATGTAATTAGAGGCTCTAGGAAACTGCAAGGGACATAGAATGCTGGCGCATACCCCATCTTATGGGGCTCACCTTGACGTGGTGGATAGTCAAACATTTTTGGCTAAACATGTACTAAGAACCTCACTTATACTCCATGTTAATTGTAGAGCTTATTAGTACCTAGAGTGTGCACCTGCATTCTATGTCCCTTGCATTGTACAACAAGTCTCCAAGTCTCAGCATGGCAGCACCTCTTATTATGTTTAAATTTAGGGTGTGCAGTCCAAGCCCCCTCCCCCTTTCTACTAAAGGAAATTGAACAGTATAGTGGAATTGGCTTAGAACCAAAACAGAGATGCAAAGTCTAAAGCTGGCCACACACTAGACCAACTTACATCCAACCATCCAACTAGTTGATTGGTTGGAATGAAAACCTGGTAAGGTATGAAAGCAAATGACAATCAGCAATTTGCTCCCAAATGCTGGAAAATGGACAAAAACTGTTGTTTGAACAAATTGTTCAGATCAAACATTTAACAAACTTGTCTGACGACCATTTTCTTCTGTTTTCTGGAATTTAGGAGCAAATTGCTGATCATCAGTTACTCCCATACCTTACCAGATTTTCTTTCCAATCAATCAACTAGTTGGATGGTTGGGTGAAAGTTGGTCTAGTATGTGGCCAGCTTAACACGCTGGTGGTTTTCACAAGGGACCCATGCAAGGAAGCTTGGGCTTAGCTGCAGCTGAAGTGCAGGTTGTGGTCCTTTGCTAGGGTTTCCTTATACTGGCAGCTGATTACTAAATCTCCAGAAAGGTACCAGACTGGATCACAATGGGCTGGAACTGATGGTATAGGATATTGGATGGGAGCTGATGGTATAGAATATTGGACTGAAACATGAAACTGCAAAAGGTAAGAAGAAGCTATAGCTGAAGGGAGTCTGCACGGAGTTGGATCACGGAGCGAGTAACTGGGTGAATGACAGTGCGGTTTGTGACACCAGGGATATATATAATATGGATATTATATACATCTCACAGGAAATATATGAATATCTATGACATACAGTGTATATATATATGTATATATATTTATATATATACTGTATCTCATATAAGCTCTGTATTCGTCAGCACACTTCAAACTGTATTCTCTATTTTAAAACAGGTAATTTTAGTGGACATGACCATAATCCAATTCTGTTACACCCTATACAGACATAGGACACTACACCCCCAACATGTCCTGACCACTGAACATGACCAAAAAACAGAGTTCTATCAGAGTGAGGCTATACTCAGATGCTGAAAACCATCACTGTGTATATAGCTACACTTGTTCCCCATTAGCCTTTATGGCACAAAACATCCTGTTCCTGGTAAGATCAGAACACATTGCAGTACAGTATGTTGAACCAAAAAACAATCTCTGAATACCAAAAATGTACCTTTATCTAGTTTAAGTCCATCATAAATTTTATAAAAATACAGTAAGTGGCAATTAACTGATTCTCAGGTGCTACAAAACATATGAGGTCATATAAATAAAATAAAAAATCTAGAAATGAAAACACATTGCCTGACAGTAATGAAAATTAGAAGTAGAATAAGTTAAAGCTGTAACCATCCAAATGAGAGCCTGTGTGGGCTCAAAAATGATCAGCAAAAATCTACTACCAAAATACACAACAATATAAATTACTATTTGTAATGGAAGATAATTAATAAGTCAGGATGCTAATTAAATTACAAAAACATATAGACATACTTAAAATACACATATAAAAGTATAATATAGATAATAAGCACTAGTACATCCACAGCTTAAAAAATCTCTGATATAAAAAGACACCATTGGCAAATGGTGTCTTTTGTTATTGGCAATAGAAATTGCTTATTGCCAATAACATTCAGACCAAGGAAAGCCATCTCTATAAAAAAAAGTGCTTATTAAGACTTTTGTTATTCACCTCTGAAGTTCAAATTGCCGGTGGCCTCCCAACTAATTTGTGCACAATTCTTTGACATTGGCTGTGTGGCTGTAACTGATGCAAATAGCTTTCACCAAATGAATAGTTCCAATCAGTGAGGTGCATAGATTATCCCTGCGTAAGGCTGATGACCAGCAAGCTGCTTTTCGACACTCAAGGCTGTCTTAATTACCCACCAGGGCGGCATTGGAGGTTCAACACATCAGTATGCGGTTTCCAGGTATGGGGGTAGAGGTATTATAGCGGCACTTACCGTGCCGCTATAATGCTTCTCTCTTCACCTCTTTACCGAGGCGAAGCAGGAAGCACTACCGATGAGATGTATAAACATCTCATCGGCTGGAGAGGGGGAGCATTAACTCCCCCCTCCGGCGCTACCCGCTAGAGACAGCAGCGCATCAGCCTAGTGCTGATGCGCTGTGTCTCTCTCCCGGCCGGCTCCACTGAGCATGCGCGGGATCTCGCAAGTATCGCGAGATCCCCGCGTGGAGCCCTGGAGCCGGTAGCCGCCGCAGCAGGGACAGCGCTGTCCCTGCTGTGGGGATAGGCTAGCGCCAGGCTGTAGCTATCGATAACGACAGCTACAGCCGGCCGAACGGTCAGACGATCTGACCGTTCGTACATAGCCCAGGATATTGGCGCTGCTATCATACAGCCCAGACCCCCGTTCATACATCGGGGAGAAGCGGTATCAGCGCACATAACGTGCGCTGATACCGCTTATGGGCTTCGTACATCTACCCCATGAAGCTATAGCTGTATACAGTGTAACAGTGGAGTAACGGCATATAGCAAAGGTGTCACTAGCTCTCCAGAGACACAGGTAATTTAATGCTGACAAGTTTCACTCCCGGGTAATGGAGCTTTATCAATTATAGTCCATATTGGGACCAGACATCCTTTTTATACCTGTTTCCCTTAAGTTTCCTTATATCCATCATTACAAGGACACACTACACCAGGTCTCACAGGTGTAGGCACTTAACTATTTGTATATTATATACATTTCATCCATATAAATAAAAGAGATACTGCTTGTTTTAAATTTAAAGACAAATATCAAGTTTACTATAATAGAGTGTAGAGGGTTAAACAGAACCTGAAACAAAATATTGATGATTCATACCACATTGTAGCATCTCACCTGGTTAGGTTAAATATTTAATCATCATTAATAATTGTCATGATTTATGTACATAGATATACATTCATAGTCAGCTGTGTATGAGAACATTCTAATGAGAGTAAATAACTATAGGATTCTGCTGTATATAAAGAGACCAGACATACATATTACTATAAGGCTACAGATATAGATCATAAACTCATCCCGTCCTGTGTGACAAGAGAATGGAAGCTAGACCCAAGTTGAAGCTTTATCATCTGCATGGGATGGATTCCAGGGGCTATCTTAAATGTTACTTTGAGGCAGAAAGTGAATTCAGAAATGAGTCAGTGGTGTTTGTTTTGGAGAAGTTGCACAGTGCATTAGTAACAGGTGTGTATTCAGGAGATACAGTGTATAATATGGTTATTATGAATAACAGAGCACCTAATTGGGTAATTTTATAGTGTACAGGGATAACTACATTGAATCTCTGCTGTGTGTAAAGGAAACAGGTTAAACTTTTCCTCGGCACAGAGAGATGTTAGCTACAGACGTCACTCCCCCATGGTGCTATGGGGGAGATGTACGAAGCCCAGAAACGGTATCAGCGCACGTTATGTGTGCTGATACTGCTTCTCCCCGATGTATGATCGGGGGTCTGGGCGGTAATTGACAGGGGCGCTATGCGCCCCTCATTATCGGCGCTGCTATCTACAAGATAGCAGCGCTGACGGCAGGGCCATGTACGAACGGTCATAACGCATGACCGTTCGGCTGGCTGTAGCTGTTGTTATTGACAGCTACAGCCTGGCGCTAGCCTATCCCCACAGCAGGGACAGCGCTGTCCCTGCTAGGGGTGCTGCCGGCTCCAGGGCTCCACGCGGGGATCTCGCAATACTTGCGAGATCCCACACATGCTCAGTGGAGACGGCCGGGACAGAGACACAGCGCATCAGCACTAGGCTGATGCGCTGCTGTCTCTAGCGGGTAGCACCGGAAGGGGGGAGTTAACGCTCCCCCTCTCCGGCCGATGAGATGTTTATACATCTCATCGGTAGTGCTTCCTGCTTTGCCTCTGTAAAGAGGTGAAGCGGGAAGCATTATAGCGGCACGTTAAGTGCCGCTATAATACATCTATCCCTTTGTCTCTTAGTTGATAGAGCTTTAACTCACCAAACATTATGCACACAGCACAGAAATGGCAGCAGACTCAGGAATCATACACATATCTCCATTTTATTGAATCACAGAAAATTGAGGAATAATATATAATGTTTTTGGTATATAGATAAACAACATATGTCACACAGATGCTATTTTCTTATATTTGTTTTCTTACCAACTTAATGTATGTATAACATTAGTCTATTACATTATTCACACAGATGTAAACAATACATTAGCTCTCAGATTGCCAGTAATTTATTTCATTATCATAGATGAAGGCACCCAGGATAATACCAGGAAACATTCATCATGAAATCTGACCAATGCTGGGACTCGCATTATCTTTCTCTGCCGTTAAGACACTGTATCTATGTAGAATGTTGATTTTCTTATCTGAATCTTCCCTGAAGGTCATATAAAAGGAAAAACTTTGATTGACATCAGTTTAGGATCCATCGTTCATCATCTTTTTGTTACAAGTGATTTTTTTAAGGAGATCACTATACTAAAATTAAGAGAATCATGTATTATGGAACTGAACAAATGGGTGAACACCCGCACTGGGGCTTTTGATTGGACTCACGCATCTAAGATTGTTACCGAGCTGGGAGGCATCAGGTAAAACGTGTCTCTAAACATAACAGATTATAAAGGATAAGTTAATAAAAAAAAAAATCATAACAAAAGATAACAAATAACTGTTTTTGATTTTAATGGAGATCAAAGTATTAGATGATAATAAATATTTCCTAATTGGTAGCAGCATTCTAATTCCTGTTGAATTATGCATGTTGTGGTCAAGTGAAGAAAATAATTTCAATACCAAACACATGAATAACGCATAGAGAGTTATGCTCTTTGAGATGACTGTTTTATTTATTTATTTATTTTTGTGGATGAGGTATAAAGTAACTGAAGTGAAACTTACAGTTCTGCAAATCACAAGAACCTTGTGAATCATATAATATAATGGTTTCATTTTTTAGTGACCATGAACAGGAAAAGGAAGAAAAGTTGAAGGAAACAATTAAACACATTGTGAAATTTGACTTCAGCAAAGAAAACCTCACGGATCCGGTGGTGTTACCACAAGCTGACTGTCTACTCACAGCGTGGGTGCTGGATGCGGTTAGTCAGGACCACCAAGAATATATCACAAACTTGAGGAAGATGTCAAAGCTGCTTAAACCTTGGGGACATCTTATTGTATTTGGATCCTTAAAAGCCACATATTACACAGCTGGTAATGAAAGGCTGCATGCATTGAATTATGATGAAAGTTTTGTAAGAAAGTCCCTCACCGATGAAGGGTTTGTAATTGGTTCCTGTGAGTTACTTGATAGAAAAGTAGAGAGTGATCTCATAGATTACAAGCAAATGATTCTACTTACTGCTGTCAAAGGGAATATTGAGGATGTCTGAGTCGTGACCATTGACTTTATGGATGATTCATTTAAAAGCTTCTCAATTACTGCTGTTTCTAATAATTCAAAATTACTTTAAAAAAACTAAAATGGCAATTGGCAGTTGTACAGAGGCGAGTGCTTTTCCAGCAATCTCTCATTTATTTTTTCAAACTAATAACACACAGTAGTACAGTAAAGAAACAAAGATAATCTGGTACCACAAATAATTACAGATGTTGTTCCCAGTGAAACTATTGCTCTATGAATATCAATAATTTAGCAAGTGAATCTTAAATAGACATTTACTGCATTTAGACAGTTTAAATAAGTTGTGTTGTTTATATAGCTTCAGATATAAAGTTGAAGCAGTGTGAGTATTCCAGGGAGCTATTTAGTCTGTTGACAGCTGTATTTCATGAGAAGTTGACTGAGCAATATCTTGTCATCAGGTCCCAGGATGAGGCTAATGAGCTGTCCCATTCAATATGTTTATATGCACATTGCTAGGATTTGGTTTTCTAGAATGCTCATACCATATAAGGCAATAACATACTCACATCTCAGTGGTACAGCTAAGCACAGGAGAAGGGATTTAGCTATGAGACTGGCGGCCACATGGTCGCCGGTCTCAATCCCGACACTGTAATCCCAGCATGGGATTTAACATAGGCATCAAAATACCGATGCATATGTTAATCCTGAGGCCGCAATGCCAAGAGGATGCTGGACCGATCGTCCTCTGCCGGGGTGAGTATTTGCTTAGCCAGAGATGAGGCAGGTTAGGTTTAGGGACCCCAGTGGGGACATGGGTTAGGCACCACCCCAGGAAGGTTAGGGTTAGGCTAGGGGAATGGGGCATTAGGTTTAGGCACTAGGGGGGCAGTTAGGGTTAAGCACCCCCCCTGGGAGGATAAGGTTTAGGGTGTGGGGTGGTAGGTTTAGGCACTAACAGGGGAGGTTAGGGTTAGGCACTAGGGGGGAGTTTAGGGTTAGGCACCCTTAAGGGAGGGTTAGGGTTAGGGGTGGAAGAGAGGTAGGGATAGTAGAATTACCTGCGCTGTCTGGATTTTCACCCAGCAGCTGCCGACATTGGGATTTGAACCACCAGACAGACAGCCGGCAGTCATTCGTACTGATTCCCCGTAGAATACTGGTACAAAGGTATGTGGCCTTACTTGTACAAAACACCTTTAGCCTTATTATGTAATCTAACAGGTACAAAGTCATGTGCTATTACTTGTAAAAAACAGCTTAAACCTTATGTAGCACTAACAAAGTACAAAGGTACTTGAAAAGCACACATTAGAAATTCCCCTTGCAAGAATGCTGAAGTGTTCATATCCACATAAAAAGCACACATTGTAAATTCCCCTTTGAAATGTCATAAGATGTGATTACTAAAGGCATGTGGTTACTTAGAGGCAGCAGGAAGCAGCAGATGCCTTTTGCCCCAGCACCAGACATCAGTAGGACCCTTTTGTAGTCCCTTTTCCCCACACTACAACAGAGATGCAGAAGATCCCAACATAGTAAACAACATAGAAGAAAGTGAAATAAAGTTATTTTTAATTAAAGTAATAGGAGAGTATATGCACTTTAGCAGTAGGAAAATACATAAATATTTACAATTGTTTCACAATTAATGTCAGTATTGGCAAAATATATTCAAAGCAAAGTGTGGATAATACTTTAAACACTATAAGGTTGTTCCTATAAATTCTGTAAAAAGAACAGAAAATTCTGTCTCTGGTAATCATTGCTGATTCTATAGAACAAAACAATGACATTAACAGTGGTAATATCACAGAAATATTACTTATTTGGAGCTGTGATATATCAATGCTCAGATCAATAACAACTATCACTGAACCCCTGATGCCACATGATTTATATTCTCAGAGACTACATTTTAATTAGTCTTTAAATTCATACAATATTCAATTTACCCTCTACAGACCTAACTTAACTCATTAATAACAAAAGTGGGTCACCTCAGTGTCTGTCCCCTTTTCTGCCATCCCCTGATCTGTTCTGCCCTTTCCCACTCTGCCTGCTCTTTCAGCCCCTGCTCTCTACCACTCCACCACACTATTAGCTTGTAGGTGCTACTTTATCCTTGCTCCATCCCATCCCAGCACTGTACCACCCACCGCTTCTCACTCCACTATTTTATACTGCTATATTTTCCCCCAACATGCTCCTTTCTCTGCCCCCCCATCATGTGCTCAATCCTGCCACCTCTCTCCCATGGCTGCAAACATGCTTACCTCCCAACAGGTCCTTCTCTGCTGTTAGTGTCTGTCCCATCTCCTTCACAGTGGGAGCCATTCCACCTATTACACTAAGTAATACTGACCAATTATAATGATTATCCAGTCCAGAAGAATCCCTCAACTTTTTGTGTAGCTTGAATGTCAGTAGACCGGACAAGGTTTGAAGTGCACTGTTGGGGACCTTTAAATTTGACATTAAAGCTGAGTAGAATAAACATCATTCCACCATTATAATTTTTGTAACAAAAATTTTACAACCAGCAACAACCATATTTAGGGGTTCCGAGTCGAACTGAGTCTGACTTCGGAATCACTTAGGGGTACTGAACCAAGTCCTGGTTTGGATCTTCCCACAGTTCAATAATTAAAAAACGTATTTGGGTTTTGAGTTGCATGCTAACTGGTCACAATGATGTCATTTTAGCTGTTTTTTGTTTGATTCTTTTTTTGTAAAGATACAGATCTAAAACTAAAACCAGAACCAAAGCACACGACGTTGGTTTTGCAAAACACAAAGATGGATCCAGATTCAAGACTAAAATTTGGGGATCGGTGCACATATCTATTTTATGTGTAGTTGATAAATCACTGAGTACTTGGATGTGACTATAGTACAATTGAAATTTCTAAGTTTTATTTTACTTTATACTGTACGTCTATCACAAATTAACATTTTAACTTTTTTTTATCAAATATTTTGCTGGCCTCAATATATTAGGAGTATATCATAATAGTTATATTTAAATTTTCTAGATCTTTAGATGTACTAAAATATAGGATCAATGAATAGTTTGTGAGTGCCCTATATAGGAATACTATAACAGTTAAACTTTTTTTATCAAATATTTTGCTGGCCTCAATATATTAGGAGTATATCATAATAGTTATATTTCAATTTTATAGATCTCTAGATGTACTAAAATATTGGATCAAGGAATAGTTTGTGAGTGCCCTATACAGGAATACTCTTTCTTTGCTGAATTAAAACCTAATTTATTTTTTTCTGCACCTCCCTATGAAAACTTGTAGTTGTCTATAATACCAAAATAAACTATCCTAATCAATTGGAGTCTGTGCAGGTATTTTCATTTCTATTGACATTATAACACTCATGTTATTCAGCATGTCCAGTCACATCCAGCTGCCATAGTGCGTGAATCTGCCTCAAAGGACGTAGCCAGTTGCTTCGGCACGCCCAGAAAAAAGGGGCCTACATGGCCCCGCTTTCTGGGATGTTGCCCATCACTGCCCTCAAACGCCAGCAGCATGTCAGTAGTGCTGAGGAATTTGGGGGTACAGCGAGTGTCATCACAGGACCAGATTTGCACATGAATACTGCAGCTCCTGTGCATGCGCAGATCATTAAATAGCAGATTTTTAAAACATTTTTGGATTTACATACATGAATTAGGTCCAGCATGAGGAGTGCATTACTAATCTAGAGACAAAGAGATCATTCCATTGGTAGAATGATGACAGCAAGAATACGCTGTGTACTTAAGGAATTGGATACTAGTTGCTTTTGATAGCGCTGACTGCAATACACTGCCAGTGGAAAATATATGAATACTGTATTAATGGTATGACCAGCAAATAATCCTAATATGAAAGCAGAATACATAGGGGGAGGGGCCCTAGATTGCACACCCTAAGGACAATGTGAGGTGCTACCTGCTGAGACTTGTAGTGCTGCAAGCAGAAAGAGAAACAAATGCAAGTGCACAGTCAAACCATGCTCAACCTAATAATAATACTGCTAAATTGCATCAAAGAGGTTCTTAGCATAATGATGACCATAATTATGGGCCTGCCCACCATATCCAGGTGACCTCCATCAGGCAGGTCCCTAACACACCTATGGAACAAATACAGTGCACAGGTCCCCCTAGGCCTACCCAACAGAACTGCTCCATGGCATTACACTAGTGAGAGATTTAAAGTGAGGGTTAAATAATAATAAAGAAACACCTATGTGTTAAGTCCTACATAAGTAGAGAGGTTATAATAAAAAGTGTATAAAGTGCTACATATATAAAAAACAAAGTAAAGAAGGGAAAACGTGTACATTATGATGCCATGAAATAGTTCAGCCCAGTGGCGTCACAAGGGGGGTGCGGGGGGTGCGGCCCGCACCTGGGTGTCACCCGCCGAGGGGTGACACCAAGGTGCAGGCTCCCCCTCAGTGACAGCAGCCGGGTGCTGCACTTTAGTATTAAGTGCAGCACTCGGTTCCAGTCAGTGAGGGAGCCAGCACTGCACATGCCCGCGCCTCCTGCATCCCCCACCGGCACCACGCCATTCATTGATTTTGGTTACCACGGCCACGGGCCGGGCCGCGGGACCACGCCCCTCGCTCAGTGTCACGCCCCTTCCTTGAAGACCAGGGCCGTGATGTCACGCCCCTCGCCTATTGTCACGCCCCTCCCAAAGGCCACGCCCCCTTTTGTCAGATGCCGCGCGCATAGCGTCTCTCCCCACACCGGGTGTCACCGCGGGGAGAGACGCCACTGGTTCAGCCACACCAGCCCAGAGTGCCCCGCACCCCAATACCAGTCCAAAAACTGCATATATATATATATATCAGTATGTATATATATATATATATATATATATATATATATATATATATAGTAGGTCTTTCCCTCACTGTGAAAGCAGAAAAGGTTCATATTTAAAAATAATCATGGGCGTTGAGAGGGAGACACTGCTCAATTACCAATACTCAGCAGCTGTGTAGGGTAGCCAACCCTTAGAAAACAAGTAAATACAGAAATACACAGCACTCTAATTAAGGTAATAGAAACACCATTATATAAGTAATACTTGTTTATTTATATAATTTAGGCCATATGTAGATAAATAGCAACATTATTATAGTATCAGCTGTAGCTACAACATATATTTATAAAATGAAAAAAAAATGGATATAAAAATAAAAAACTCACCACAATTATCTATACAGTACATACAAAATATAGGGAACTAATAGTATATAAAAAGTAATCATATATTTATATATAGAATCTAATAAACATCTTATACATATAAAGATCCCATATCTTATTGTCATTACATCATAAATTACTGTTCTTGTACAGTAGTTGGAAAATACACACTGAACTTGTGAACAGGGTTTCACAGCGGGATCACTGATGAATCTCCAGCACACAGTGGATCCAAGGCTGCATGGAATTAATGACAGTTACAGATTATAACAATTATCCTTTACAAGGTTGTAATGCTTATTCTTTGTAAGATTGTAATATTGTTCCACATGTATAGGTAAACATACAGTACATCACTTGAAAAATAATTATATTCTGGCAAATCCAAAAGTAACTGTTCCTTAATGTAACATTAAGCAAATCTCAATTGCTCGGCATCTGTAGTGGATCAATAGAAGCTTAGTAAGCAGTCACGTTGTGAGGACATAGCAAGAGTCTTATCACCTCAATGGTTGTCAGCAGATGAGAAGTGACATATACATATTTTCTTTCATAGCCGCGCACACTACTTCAATGATCCAGTGAAACACAGGAGTCACTTAGGCAATTTATGCAACATGTACTGTATAGAAGCTGCCTGTGTAATGGTGCTGTGCAGATACACAGGGCCTGAGTCATCATGGATCGCAGTTGCAGGGACACACACATTCGGTTGATTGTTGTGTATTGCGCATGCTCGAACTAGGAATTGCAAATAGAATTGTGATTGCAGAGACAATGCAGACCCAGAGCAGAATGATTGACAGGAAGTACCATTTGCGGGTGGTGATGAGGCGGTAGTTGGGTAAACACAGGCGTGCCAGTGGGTTTCAACCCCGTAGCAGGGGCATGCATAAATTATCCACTGCGATACCAGATGCCGCCTGAGACATCATAGCGTGCGCATAAGTAAACAATTCCTGAGTGAGGTCTGGGCTACTCTAACTGTCCGATGTTATTCGATGTTACCGATTGTTTCACTATCTTGGTCAAATATACGGATGTGAGTAAGGGGAAGTGGGTGTCCTTGTGTCAGGCTGTGTATGCAATGTGAATGCAATCATTAATATATCACCACTGATATTAGCAACGCTTTTGTGTGCGTATAAGCAAAACAGCGAACCGTAGTGACTCAGACCCACAGTCCGGCTGGGTAGTAGCACCTCAAATGCTGTTATCAATTTTTGACAATCATGTGGCATGTAAAGAAATTGCCTATGTATCTTCTAAACAATGCTATGGTCACTGAGGATGTCCGTACCTAATCTAACATCCATCTAAGGACCATGGGTCATTTTCTAGAAATTGTTCTGAAAAGGGAACAAAAGTGGATCTATTATAGGAATAATATTGTATAGTGCAGTAGTAGGCAATGTGCGGCGCTCCAGTTGCTGTGGGACTACACATCCCAGCATGCCCTACCACAGTTTTGCTGTTATAGCATGGTGTAATTGTAATATTGTATGCTGGTTTGTGTAGATCCACAGCAGCTGGAATTGCCTACTACTCCACTATAAAATATTATTACTATAACGTATATGTTAATAAATTTCTTCACCGTCACAAAAATGTAAGATGCTATAGTGTGTAAATATAAAATGCTTGAAAAACTGAATCTAGATATGTAATAATAATAATAATAATAATAATAATCCAAATTATTTAAATATAATATAGGACCTGAAAGTTAAATATTTTTTATTAATATATTATATAAAGTATATTTATACGTAAAAAATTAAATAAAATCTAAAACAAATTGCAACAAGCACATAGGAAGGCAAATATATAAGCTAGATAAAACCTAGGAAAAAAGTGAGAGACAAAACACTTTGTTTTAGCATCAACAATCATTAGTAATTGGAACCTAACAATATAGTCCCATCCCGATAACTACATGTTTATCTTCTGCATTCAAACATGCCCTTGTCTCTCCAGAATTCTTAAAAAACTACCCTTGAACCTAACACTCTCTTTAGCTACTGACCCATCTACCTTTTGCCTCCAAACTCCTTAAGCATATTGTTTACAACTGCCTTTATTTACTTCAATTCCTTCCTTGAACCATTTCACTGGCTTCCATTCTCTGCACTCAACTGAAACTGCCCTCATGAAAGTAAGCAATTAACTCCTTGCTACCAAATCCAAGAGCCACTACTCTCTGTTCATTCGCCTTGACCCCTCTGCTGCTTTTTACCCTCTCCTCATGCAAATTCTTTAATCCCTTGGTCTACGTGACACTGCCTTCTCCTGGCTTTCCTGCTACTTCTCTGACCATTCATTCTCTGTCTCCTATCATGACTCCTCTTCCCCCCACTTCCACTAACAGTAGGTGTTTCCCAAGGTTCTGGTCTTGGGCTTTTCCTAATCTCCCTCTATACATCCTCTTTAGGTGAACGCAACAGCTCTTTTGACCTCCATTATCATCTCTATGCTGATGATACTGAGATCTACCTTTCCTCCCTTATCATCTCACCATATTTCTTTACTCATACCTCTGAAAGTCTCTTTTATCTTTTCCCAGATGTACCAGTGCTTTCTTAAACTTAACATGTCTAAGACTGAGCTGATCATCTTTCCACCCTCTCACATAACCTCATTTCCCACAATTTAATTATCAATTGACAGCATAACTACATGTCCACTAGCCCCAAAGTGTGCTGTCTTGGAGCTATCCTGGACTAACTCCTCTCCTTCAAACTACACATTCAGCACCTCTTGCAGTCCTGACATTGTCATCTCAAAAATATTTCCAGGATCAGGCCCTTCCACCCTGCATGCTACTAAAAGCCTTATCCACTCACTGGTCATCTCCAGATTGGACTACTGTAACCTCCTCCTTTATGGCCTCCCTGACTCCCACCTGTCCTCATTACAATCTGTTCTCAATGCTGCTGCTTGGCTCATCTTTCTTTTCAAACATTCTACATCTGCCTCCCCTCTCCAACAAGCTCGTTTTCCCCTTCCGAAACCCAATTCAAGGTTTTTATACTCACAAAGCCCTCATCCTGTCCTATCCCATTTACATATTTGACCTCATCTCCCTTCACAATCCTGTCTGCCAACTTCTATCAAAAAATGCATGCCGCTTCTCCTGCCAACTGATTACATTCTTCCACTTCCACCTCTAAGATTTTGCTCATGCTGCTCCCTGCCTCTGGAGCACTATCTTTCTCCCTATCAGACTCTTCACCTCTATAAAAATCTGCAAATGAGCTTTCAAGACCCAATACTTCATCAAAGTCTCCTTGCTCTCATCCTAACCTGAAGCTACATGCTGCTTCATCCCTGTCTACCTCATCTGTGTCATGCTTGTTAGTCTGCTCCTCTCCTTTTGAATGTAAGCTCTCATGAGCAGGACACTCTTCCCTCATGACCCTATTCTCTCATGTGCTTCTCCTTACTTATGCTTTCATCTACTTCTTACTCCCATCAAGGGCATTTAACACTTGGTTGCTTGTGGCCAGCTGCTTATTTTGATTGTTAATATTGCTAATGCAATAATGTGTATAAACCACATCTTTGTCCTTTTTGTATTATACTGTAAGTCACTGTTTTATTGTTCACTTATTTGTGCATGTACTTTGTAAGGCACTGTGGAAAAATATCATCTCACCAAAGATCACCCTGCAGGAAAAAGGCCAAATGGCCAATCAATTAATAATTACATTTTTATTTTATTTTTGATAAAAAAACAATCACAATACAGTTAAGATAATGGTATATTCCTGCCATCACCTTTATGAGTGTGAGCTCAATTGGCAGGATCCTCCAGCTTAGTGTATGGACTCCAGAAACCCTATGCGTTTCATCCATAAATTGACTTCTTCAGGGGTAAGAAATCAAAAATTATAATGCAATGTTGTAATTGATGTACTGGAAACTGTTCATAGGTCATTCATAGCAATAATTCCAAATTGGAAAAATGGTTGATTGCACTATCACAAAAAAATTGGAAATGACCTCCAGTGAATAAGTGGATCCCAAAAATGGACTGGATTCAAGAAGTAATTTTGAACAATATGAATATGTCATCCAAACAAATGTATGTTCTCCAAGTGCAATATCCAGATATATTTGTATTTGTCAGTTGTGCCACCTTACAACTAGTGAGGGAAGAGCTGTGCATACAGTATGCAGGATGAGTACAGTAAGGGCATGTTCCAATAATTGCTGACAGATGCAAACTTGCAGTGGCATATCTTGCAGTAGACATATATTTTTAAAGGGACATGGTGCAAATATCTGTGCTGATGATTATAATCAGGCCTTTGCAATACATAAGATACAATTCAAATAAAACAATAAAGAAAATCTCAACTGAGGCTGGAAGCAGCAAAAAGGAGGAAAGAACAGCGTATGGTTACCCCATTAGATGTTACAATGGTGACTCTATAGCTGGGATAATAGCTCCGTGGGTTACCCTATTATTATATTACTCAGGATATGCCATTAAATGCTTCATAGAAGTGCTATCAATTTACACATGGATACACCTACACATATCTTTCTATTATTATTATTATTAATATTATTATTAGCTTTTAGTGGTATTATGCCACAAAGTTTCCATTGCACTCTACATAGTGAATGGAACAGTCAGCAAAATTAATACATAGTTAATTAGAGGTCAAACAGGACATTTATAAACAGGTTCACAATGTTATAGATACAGTATACACATATATATATATATATATATATATATATATATATATAACCATGCAGAGTGTCCGCACTTGCAACACCAAAATCAAATTCGGGGTGCTCAATTAAGGACAGAAAAGCCCAAAAATATAATAAATGAGAGGAATTGGCACTCACCAGGTAGCTGACAAAAAAATTGGTTTTTAATTACCCATCTTAACAGTCTGTCTTTGGTTTTTAAGCTGAAAACATGTTTGCTGTGATGTCCTGAAGAAGGTCCTCCATTGGACCGAAACGTAGACTATGATTATTGCACTTTATGGCTCTATGCACTTTCTCCCTCAAGATGGGTAATTAAAAAACAATTTTTTTTGTCAGCTACCTGGTGCATGCCAATTCTTCTCATTTATTATATATATATATATATATACATACAGTATATACTGTATATATATATATATATATATATATATATATATTAACAACAGACCACACCAGAGGCACTAAAAAGGGACTTTGCACCTGATTCAGAGATGTATGCTAACCCAACAGTTAGCACACATCTCTGATGTTTTGGGGTCTGTGCATTCACAGAACCCATTCTGCACATGTGCAGTCTCGCTTGCAGTCCCCCCAAGCTGCAGCAAGATTGAACCAATGGTCGCAATGGTCTTGATGAGTGCGATGGTTATCTCAGGCTGCGATGTGAGTCACAGCAATGGGTTCACAGATGCAGCAAGGAAGTGTCTGTTTCCTTCAGACACCTCCTGCTGCAGGAACATTTTAGATGGATGAAATTGCACAGCCGCTTGTGTGCGGCTCTGCAAATCCATCCATCTCTGAATCTACCCTAAACAAATAAAAAGTGAAAAAGAGTCAATTCAAGTTGATGTTAGTAGGCAGTAAACTATAGTAAAACCAAATAATAAAAAGATCACAGCACAGCAACCAACTAAAAAGTATCCTCAAAACTTCAGCTATAATACAATATCCCTATGTGACCATGAGTATGTTAACATTACATATTTATTGAAAAGCCAAATGCATAACCATGCTACTAAGGATGTAACCACAACTTCCACATAAGGGTACATGAAGAAACGCATCAGTGATTTGCTTCAGCACAGACATTCACTTGGATAGAGAGGAAGCATTCAGAGTTTATTCATACATACTATTATTCTCAATGCGGTGACTCAAAATGTTTATTAGATCACTTAAAGTAATTAGTGTGAACTGGGTATCCAGCAAATTTCCTTATCCCTTACTAGTAAATTCATGCTGCATTTGGACATTTTTTTTGCTGTTTATGATTGAAATTTAGGAACTTTACTGGCTGGTATACACTGAACACCATACTGGAAAGCTAGCAGTTGGTCATTGGTGGCACACAAAATAAAATATAGCTTTTATGGATTAAATTAAAAGAAGAACACTGTTCTGTTTAAAAAAGTTTGACCACTCAATTGTATTTCATAGCAAATATTTATATGTATGTATATTCAGAATGTTTGGGGGAAAGAGATCTGATGTCTTACAAATAATTTTTAATGAGGATAAGATTTGTGTCCCTGAAAGCCCTAACAAAAATCTGGATGATAGCTTCTGGGAGTTAGAAAAATTACTAACTAAAGAAGTGAGATTATGGTGGGATATTGTTAGTTTGGAACAATATATTAAAGTTAAAAGAGTACCTAGGGGTTTGAGAATCCTTAAAACACCTACTTTTCAGACTGACAATGTCCAATTTTTAAAAGACTGGGATCTAGCTCTCCATGATTGCTCTATAAAATTGATGCAATTAATTACTCAAGAAAGAAAGAGAGAGCTGGAACAGTTAGATAAATAAATAAAAAATAAAAAAAATATTTTAGAACCATCTAAGAACAGTGAGGATTTTAAAGCAAATGAAGTAGTATTAATAAGTAAAATTGAAAGAATTGAGGATGAGATCACACTCACCAAAGAGAAAAATAGCTTTTATGTGATAAAGTAGACTACAACACTGATAAAATAAAACCTTGGAACAAAAATCCTATTAAGAAGGAATTCAATAAAACTAAGAGATATAGTGAATGGAAAACGGTTCCGTTCAGACCAAAAATACATTTAATCAGAATGTAATAACCCCCAGAATCAAAACTTCCAATAGATATACGGCCCTAAATAGATTGGTGTCTGATACAGACAGTGAGTTTTTTTCTCTGGGAACTCCATACATAATAAAGAAACAACCTATTTGCAGAGACAATCAGTACAGGATGTCCACCTTAAAAAGAGGTTTCTTAGAAGTCAAGGTAGGAGAGGAGGAAAACAGAGAGTACAACATAAGAAAGAGAAGAAATAGGAGATACCAGTAGAAAAATTGTATTTGAATAAACAAAGTATCTTTAATTGTCCAAAAAAACTGTCTGATTCTGATATTTCCTTACTTAAAAAGGGTTTATCATTTGCACCCACAGCTCAACCAAATAGCTTCCAGTTATTCACAGATCTAATTAAGTTTGTTCGCAAACTTACTTTAAAGAGACATTTCTTAGAAAAGGACTCCAGTATAATAAAAAAACAATGAAAGTAACTCAAAATCTGGCTTAAAACCAATATCAAAATATCTTTAAAAAAAGACATTTGTGGTGAGAATTTGAAGAAGTCGAATAAAATTAATCTAAGTAATTTTGAGAAATATTCTATTAAAACATTACAATCTAATGAAAACTTGGTATTCAAACAGGTGGACAAAGGAGGTGGCCTAGTAATTATGGACCTCGAGAATTATGAAAAAGAAGCCTGGAGACTACTAGGAGATTCACATTCTTATCAGCCATTACCTAAAGATCCAACAAAGAAATATTTAGAGGAATTGGAACCTTTATTAAGGAAAGGTTTTAGAGAAAAGATTTTAAATAAAGATGAGTATGATTTTTAAATAAAACAAATCTGGTTATTCCAATTTTTTATTTTTAACCAAAAATTCATAAACGATTAATTGATCCACCAGGGAGACTGATAATTTTGGGAATTGATTCCCTAATGGCAAATACCTCTGAATATGTTGAAGTGTTTTTAAATAAATATGTTGGGGAGTTAAGCTCTTATATTAAAGACACGACTACAATTTTACAAATTTTAAAAGAGGTAACCTGGTTGGACAATTTTTACTGGGCTACCATCTTTGTACAATCTTTGTACACATCTATTATTCATGAAAAAGGGGTAGCATCGTGCAGAGAATTTTTGGATAATGATGTTTCATTATGTATAGGACATAAGGATTTAATTAGTGATTTGATGACTTTTATTCTAAAACACAATTATTTTAAATTTCTGGAGAGTTATTTTTTGCAAATCTGCGGTATAGCGATGGGCATAATTTTTGCTCCCAGCTTTGTCAATCTTCAAATGGGGAGCTGGGAGCGGATGTACATTTATGGAGATAATCCCTTCAAAAAGAACATCATCATGTTTAAAGGTTATATTGACAATATAATAATAATTTGGGATGGTACTGCAGAGCATTTTAATGATTTTATGATATATTTAAGTCAGAATGAGTTTAACCTTTCTTTTACCTCTAATTTTAATAAGGATTCTATTGATTTTTTTAGATTTAATAATATCCTCGACTAATAATGTAATTAATACTATGAATTTTATTAAAACTGTACATTCTAACAGTTACGTACATTATAAAAGTGGTAATGCGAAACATTGGAAAGATAATATACCATTTTCCCAATTTTGCAGAGTGAAATGTAACTGTAATAATGAGGATATTTGTACAAGTCAACTAGATATTTATAAAAATAGATTTGTGGATAGAGGTTATCCTGATGAAATTACTAAGCGAGCTGTGGAAAAAACCTGGAACCTGAAAAGAGAGACACTACTGGATTATAATATTAGAAATTAGTCTAAAAAAGACCAGGTTCTCTTTATTACAGATTTTAATAATCAGGAGAAAAAAATAAAATAGTTATTCATAAACATTGGGGCCTTTTGAAGGATGATCCCATTCTTTCAGGGGTTTTACCGGACAAACCTCAGGTGGTTTGTAGAAGGGCCCGTAACCTAAAAGATATATTAGCACCTAGCTCCTTACCACTTATAAAGAAAGATAATAAAGGTATTTTTGATACAAAGATACGAGGTTTCCATAAATGCAGACATTGTATTATCTGTAAATTTGCATATCCATTATCAAGCACTTTTTCTAATATAGATAATATGAAGATCTTCAAAATTCAAGATTTTATGATCTGTAATACCATGTATGCTGTATACCTTTATGAGTGTGGATGCAGACAAAAGTATGTGGGCAAAACTAAGTGCCCACTAAAAATCTGCATGCAAGAACATGTTAGGAATATTAGGAACAAATTAGATAATCATGTGGTGCTTAGGCATTTTCTGAATAATCATAATGCGGATCCTAGTAGCCTGAGGTTTTGTGCAATCGAACATGTACAAATGGGGAATAGAGGTGGATATCTGGATAATAAGTTATCCCGAAGGGAGATGTTTTGGATTTACAACTTAAACACTTTGATCCCGAATGGTTTAAATGAACAATATGAAATCGCTCCATTTTTATAGTATTTATATTATTAATGTAATGTTACAGTTATTTAGAATTGATATGTATCTCTCTTAGGTTGATTATGTACATGCTTTTAGCTTTAGTTTATTATTATATATTTATTGTAACTGGATGTCACTTTAGCTCATCCTATATCTATACATGCCAATTCTTGATTCAGAAATGACATAGGAATGGCAGCCATTGAATATGGCTGCCTCCATATTGGATATAGGACTCCTATTAAATGGTGGAGATCCTTGTTTTAAACTATTTGTGATGATAGTTAATATTTTGGTGCATGAAACTTTATGGGGAAGGAGGGAGATATTACCATCCCTATCAGTTAGTATATCGCATTCTATATAGAATAGTCTTTTACTTTGAAATAACGGGACTGACACTAGAGCCCGAGCTTCTGCTGATATCAGTGCGGTGTGTGGAGAGTTCTCTATGGAAATAAGTGTACTCGCGATGAGTGCAGAGCAGTCAGATGGAAGTCATGTGCATCCGCTGTTTATACACAATGTGGCACCTGTACGGAAGCTAAAGGACTGTGTGTTCCTTTAGATGGGTGCAAGTGTGATTGTCCTCCAGCAAATTAATTGACCTTCTTCCCATGATTTGCACTATTTGTACATGTATATAACGGGGCTATAGGTGGCATCTAGATATCCTCATGAAGAAGTCTGGACATTTGGCATTTTGACGAAATGTGATGAGGTATCCCTGGTGCTGGTGGTCCATATCCTCTTACTGTTGGTCCTAACCAGTTAAGCTGATCATTCTGTTATTTTACCTGCAAATCCATATGAGTGACATGGTGAATATAAGGAAAAAACCTTGAAAGTCCTCTGGTATGCCTATATGCACTTTATTTTTTGTGTGGTTGCTGTATTGGTACCTATTGTGAAGAATTGCACTGAGAACTGTGCACTTTATATTTGTGGTGAAGCACTTTTTTTGCACTTTTGCACTTTGGATGCTGCTTGCGTATTTTGCTCTTATTTGAATTAGGGTGCAATAGAAACATAAAGTGGCACATGCATTTTGGCTTGGATACACTATATATGTGTGTATCACAGTATTCATTTATATATATATATATATATATAAATATATATATAGATATATATTTTTTTTTCCTTCTGTGTTTAATTATTATGCTGTCCTGATTTTTGAGAGCTGCAGAAGGAGCTCGCTTTGACTGGACATTGTTTAAAGTCACTTCCTGAAGAAATTACACTAGATGGCGCTGACATCTCACTATCACTGAATATATATATATATATATAGAGAACAAAAATTGGATCATATCACAAAGTCGATGTTTCGGTCCCAGAAGGACCTTTGTCAAGACAAAACTGACACCACACAGCTACCACCTAGCAGACCCATAACCCAGTTGTCCTCCAGCTGAATTAAATAGCCACACCAATGACACCCTGGATTACACACATTGATAAGTGAGTGCAGCCTTCTGGACTGATCTATATATATATATATATATATATATATATTGTGAGGCACGGCCGCACTCACATCAGCAATCACTTAGAATGTCCTGGGGTGTCACCCATGGCATCCACATGGGGAGTCCAAAAACATAGAAAAAATAAGGGGCACTCACCAGTATTGCACATATAAAAAGCAAAATGTATTTCTCACATAATCCATAAGCGAATAATTCTCCTCAACATTTCGGTCCCATCCGGACCATTATCAAGAGACACATCAGTGCAGCTTCCACAACAGTATCCAACAAATCCTTATGGATCCCAAGTTAAACTGTGCATCTCCTACTAGGCCCCTAAATATCCCCATCAATTAGCCAAATGGTGCACAAACATATCTCGCACACCAAACACGAATAAAGCTAACGAGCGGCGCTTACCACATGCGGTCCACACATGTACAGCAGCATACTTACACCAGCACTTCCTGTGTGTGAGCCGCACGCAGAAAACAATGCGGATAGAGTGACGCGGCTTACACCCCTTGGAACGCACGCGTCACTTCCGCCGGCACATCGCACACATTAATAGTCAGCATCATACAGCTGCCCTGATTCCTCCAGCGTCAATAGCCATGCCTACTAGACATATCAAAGACTGTCCAATCACAGTCAAACTCAAGGTCGTCACCATGGCAACCCATGGCTATAGACTAATAATTTAAGCACACAAGAATTCATCAGTTAGCTTACATATACTATATAGATCCTAAAGGGCAATCCACTGCAAGATGGCCCCTAGATATAGCAGACAATAAAGAAATAACATGCATATACAAATATAACTTTCATATCTACATTTGCATATTTTATACATAGAGCAACACTGCGCTCATCAATGGGGGTATCCAGAGACTTATACCATACGGACTTACTTATTTCAGACCCTCACAAATAAAAAAAATTACCATATATACATGCATTAAATTACATATATTACCATAAACAAAATTATGTAAAAAAATAACAACATAATAACGACATACTCAAAATAAGGTGGGAGTGTATTGATCAAAAATTATATAATTAAAATGAGTCAACTACCACCACTGTTTTACCAATGACAGCCTTGCGCTGAAAAAATCAGCGCAAAAAATAATCAGTGGATTACCCTCATTGAGGCCATTTGGTGATACAGTACCAAGACGAAAAATCCATCTGGCTTCAAGCTTTTTCAATATAAGAGCACGATCCGCACCCCGTTTTGGAGGTGGTACCCAATCAAAGATACAATGATATGACATCTTAGGGAAGTAAGCTGATGCCCCAACAGTAAAAAATGGTGGGCCACTGCCTGGTCTGTAGTCCCACTTGAAAGGGCCTGTCGTATTGATGTCCGATGATTGGCCATTCTTTCTCGAAATGTACAGGTTGTCATGCCCACGTAGGACAACCCACAAGGACATGTTAGTAAATATAAATATACCACATAGTCCAGCTGACAATGGAGCTTATATCGTATCCGAATAGGACTTCCATTTTGTGGATGTGGAAAACTGCACCCTGGAATCATTGAGCGGCAGGTAGTACATCCCGTGCACTTGATGCACCCTGGTTTTTGTGTCATAAGCCAAGTGTGATCACCTGAAGTTGGAGATCTCTTGGGGTGCTTTAATAGTTGTTTCAAATTCCTGCCGCGTCTATAAGCCATCATCGGTGGATCTCTGCATCCAAGGCTCAAACTCTGATCGCTGGCTATAATTGGCCAATGTTTCTTAATTGAGTGAGCTACTTTTGAGGAGACCCCATCATATTGGGTAACAAAAATCATACGTTCACTAGCTTTCTTAGCTTTAATAGCTACTTTATGATGTGCTCTGGTGAGGCATCCCTCAATAGTACTCCGCTTATAACCTCTAGCAAGAAAACGATCGAACATCTCACCCAACTGAATATCAGCCATCGTGGGGTCTGTGTTATTTGTTATGACCCTCATGAATTGGGAAATAGGGAGACTGTCCTTCAAACTCAGTGGATGATTACTCGTTGCATGCAAAATCGTTTTCCGATCGGTCTCCTTTTTAAAGAGAGTGGTGCTCAAACCAGTTCCTCTGTGATTAATAGTGACATCCAGAAAGCTGATCGTATCACGACTACATTGACCAGTTAGACATATCGTGTGCTGTCTAGGCGGTTTAGCTCATCCAACATAGAATAAAAATCTACCTCGGTGCCCCTCCAAATCCAAAAAATATCATCAATAAACCTATAAAAATTAATGATCCTATCACCAAATCTAGGCAGAATATTTTTAGTCTCATATACATGCATGAAGGCGGATGCATACATTGGTGCCACATTGGAACCCATAGCGGTTCCCGCCAACTGTATGTAATACACATCTTCATACATGAAATGATTATGTACCAGGATGAGCTCAAGTAGCTCCAAAATAAACTCAATAGGCAACCCAATCGTGCCATTTTCCATCAATAGGGATCTCACTGCCAGAAGTCCCTCCACATGGGGGATCACAGTATATAAAGAAGACACATCAAGTGTAACTAACAAGTCATCATCCTGGAGATTGGCTAGTGGTACAATTTTGTCCAAAAAATCACCTGTGTCTCTTATGTAGCTCGGTATCAGAGGAGCAAGATCCTGAAGGAAATTGTCCACAAATACGGCTAACGGCTGTAACAGAGAACCTCTGGCAGAAATTATGGGCCTACCAGGGGGGTCCACCAATGTTTTGTGGACTTTTGGGAGAGTGTATATCACTGGACAAACAGGATGATCCACTTTCAAATATACAGCAATCTCCTCAGTCAGCCATCCACATCCCAGGGCCCTGTCGATAATTACATCGATGATACCTTTGATCCTGTGCATCAGGTTGCTATCACATCTCAAATAAGTATTGTAATCTGATAATTGACGTTTGATCTCATGATCATAGTCAACGAGGTTCTGCAGAACAACCGCCCCGCCCTTGTCTGCTGGGCATATGACTATTGAGCGGTTGTTCTGCAGTGACTTCAGAGCTTGTCTCAGCTCTGGTGACAAATTACCAGCTGTCTTATTTGGTACAAGTGAATGAGTATCTTGGGAAGTCATTCTTAAAAAAGTATGTATACTAGAATTGGATGACAGGGGATCAAACATACTAGGTTTCCATAATTTCGAGGCAGTGACCTCATTAAATGTCTGTTTATGGCCCATTGTACCAAAAGGTTCCCTCAGTCTCAATTTCCTTCCAAATTTAAATTGGTCTACAGCTAAATGAAAGGCATCATGTCTAGAAGTCAGCACAAATGACATACCCAAGGACAGTAAAGCAGACTCATGAATGGATAGTTGATGGTTATATTTATGTATGCATGTTATTTCTTTATTGTCTGCTATATCTATGGGCCATCTTGCAATGGATTGCCCTTTAGGATCTATATATTATATGTAAGCTAACTGATGAATTCTTGTGTGCTTATATTATTAGTCTATAGCCATGGGTTGCCATGGTGGCGACCTTGGGTTTGACTGTGATTGGACAGTCTTTGGTACATCTAGTAGGTGTGGCTATTGACGCCGGAGGATTCAGGGCGGCTGTATGCTGCTGACTATTAATGTGTGCGATGTTCCGGCGGAAGTGACGCGTACGTTCCATGGGGTGTAAGCCGCATCACTCCATCCGCATTCTTTTCTGCGTGCGGCTCACACACAGGAAGTGCTGGTGTAAGTATGCCGCTGTACATGTGTGGTAAGCACCGTTCGTTAGCTTTATTCGTGTTTGGTGTGCAAGATATGGTTGTGTGCCATTTGGCTAATTGATGGGGCTATTTAGGGGCCTAGTAAGAGATGCACAGTTTAACTTGAGATCCATAAGGATTTGTTGGATACTGTTGTGGAAGCTGCACTGATGTGTCTCTTGATAATGGTCCGGATGGGACCGAAACGTTGAGGAGAATTATTCGCTAATAGATTATGTGAGAAATAAATTTTGCTTTTTATATGTGCAATACTGGTGAGTGCCCCTTATTTATATATATATATATATATATATATATATATGTATATATTATACTGTGTATATCACTTGTCTGAAACATTTCAGATACTCCACTTCTCGTTTGCATACACTCTGCATAATGCATGCACCATGGGAATTTTTAGGTATTACTTGTGCATGCACAGTTGTAATGTTTTGTATTTGGAGCAATTGCACAGACATACAGTACTGCTATTTGAACAACTGTGGATTACAAATACTAATACAACTATAATGCAAATGGTGAAATTCACCGTGATAGACTCTGCAGCGCTGTGTTAAATGTTTAAATCAAATATTATGTAGCAAATCACTATACACATAAACCACATTAAAAAAAAAAAAAAACAAAGAGAAAGAATCATGTGTCCATAAAGTCGAAAAAATGTTCCTTGTAATGAACAATAGTGAAAGGTATTCTTTATAAACAACACTACATAGCGTCTGATGATGTTTTATGGATACTGTCCGAATGAGTGGTAACTTCTGTATACCACTTTAACGTTATCCTGGATGGTTTTATAGTCACAAAAACAACGTGAGACTCTGTTCCTTAAAACAATATTCTAGCAGGTGAATCGAATGATTGCAGTTCACCCAAGACAAAGATTTTAAAAGTGTCGATGTTCTCCCAAAACAAATACTTTTAATAAAACTTCAAAGACAGTCACAGTAAAAACAAAAAAACAGATTCCAAAATAGATCTTCTTTAGAAAGAGTATATCTCTTTCAAAATACACTAATGTCATTCAATGATGTTAGCTCCGTGTACGACAGGACTTGGAGTAGCTTACCGGACCTGCAGGGACCCACCGAATAGCAGCGTTATGAGCTCCGTCTACGATAGTAGGGATATCCCAGAGGAAATCCTATATCACCTGATGATGTCAGATTGGTAGATCCTCTGGGCAGTAGATGATATTCAGGGCTCGGCTCTCACCCGGTACCTGTCTGCTCTCCCCACTATCTCCGACGTGCTGTTCTCGGCTCTCACCCGCGGCTCATGCGCTGTGTATTACCGTCTAAGCGTGTGGGTTCTAAACTGCTCCGGCATCCAGCAAACATCTGCCCCCTGTCGGCTGGGTTCTCCTAATCCCGCGTAACTGCAATGGCTAATGTAATTAGAATCTCCGTCTCCAAATCAGCTTACCAACGCGTTTCTACCCTGTATGGGTCTTTTTCAAGGCATAGCTGACTTGGACGCCTCCCCTTCCTTTTATATTCCCACAGATCCGGTTAGCTAATTCCTGACATCTTATACAAAAGTACATCTTACAGGGTAATAAAAGCCAAAATCATCTATCTTATTATATAAATGATGTATACATATTCAAACACTACCATAACATTAATGGCATGCCTATCTAAAATACTAAGACGAACAATAACAAATTAAATATGTGCAAAAAGCAATATAGCTTGTATATAGTGAATAAGTACTAAGTGTGCCAATCAGATGTATATACCCGTCAACAAGGAAAAGATATATTGTCATGCAGTAAATCACCTGACCTCATCCTCTCATAATAGATCCAACACTACAATATAACCTTTACATGTACCCATAGGTGTATAAGGATTACATGAACCATTTTGTCTCAAAATCGCCATTAAGGCCTCTTGGTTGTAAAGTCCTAAGTTCATGAATCCACTTCATCTCAGCTCTAGCTAATGTGGCTTTAAGATCACCCTGTCTGAACCTTCTTTCCACTCCCTCAATAGCTTTAACGCTCACTATATTCTCAATAGAGCATCTATGCATATTTTTAAAGTGTGCTGACATATGGTGAGTTTCCAGGCCCTTACGGACATTTCTCAAATGTTCTGATATACGAACTTTGAAGGGGCGGCTAGTTCTGCCAACATATTGTTTATTGCAACTACATTGTATAACATATACAATGTTGCTGCTGTTACAAGTCAGAAATTGGTTAATTTTGTAATTCTTCTTAGTAACACATGATACAAAATTACTAATCTTATTCCCTTCTTCGCTCTTGATGTTTCTACAACCTATACAAGAACCACATCTGAAAAAACCCTTAGACGTTATTCTTGTACCTAATCTTTTAGGAGGTGACATTGCACTTTTAACCAGCACATTTCTCAGGTTAGGTGCTCGCTTATAAATTACTACAGGTTTTTCTGGCAGTATTTTTTTCAGGATAGGAAAAAGGATCTGGTTGAAAAAAAGGATCTGGTTGAAAAAAAATTACCAAATACATTTTCTTTGGAGCTTTGCATATCAAATTCTAATTAACAAACTTTTAGCATTTCCATTGAAGCTACAATTTCGAAATTTTATGAAATATCACTTACATATAATAATATGTGCTAGTAAGATCCACACTATCACCATCTTAATAAAAAAAATGTGTTTGCGCATTATCTTCCAGGTTATGCTGATCATGCTGATATGGTGACATACTGTATGTATACATGTTTACTGGTATGTTTATACAAGTATACACATCAACATAATTAGTTTTCATAATTATGTAGGAACCAAAGAGGAAGATAGCTTACATTTAAGAGAGTCATTGTGGACACACACAGGAGGAAATGAGCAAAGCTGGGCACAATAGCTTGGATTGGGATCATGACTTGGATTATTGACCTGCACCCTATACAGTTTGTTTAGAATGGGAATGTTATCCCTGTGTTTGAATGGGTATCTTATGGGTTTTCCTAAATGCTTTAAAAGCATACTGATAGGTCAGTTGGCTGGTTACTAGAAATGCACTAAAGTGCATGTGTGGTTTTGCTCATGTCTCATAGAATTTTTAAAAGGGACTAATGCAAATCTCTGTACAACACTAGTGATACTATATAAATCAACAATAATAATAATAAAAATAAAACAAATTATAGAAACTAGAGCAGTAAGTGAAATGATGATAGATTTTATTGAAAAGGATGAGTTTGATGGGCACATTTGAGGACTGGGTAGCTGTGAGAGTATCTGACACATGGGGTGGCATTACAAAGGATAGAATAATCATAAGAGAAGTCTTTGTTGGATGTGAATCTCCTAGTAGTCTCCAGGCTTCTTTTTCATATTTCTCTTGGTCCATAATACTAGGCCGCCTCCTTTGTCCGCCTGTTTGAATACCAAGTTTTCATTAGATTTTAATGTTTTAAGAGAATATTTCTCAAAATTACTTAGATTACTTTTATTCGACTTCTTCAAATTCTCACCACAAAGGTCTTTTTTTAAAGATATTTTGATATTGGTTTTAAGCCAGATTTTGAGTTACTTTCATTGTTTTTTATTATACCGGAGTCCTTTTCTAAGAAATGTCTCTTTAAAGTAACAAAAAGGTTATTGTGTTGCCAGGTGGCGCTGGATATACAATAAGGTGTAGAGCTAAAAAAGAAGAAAAATGATACTCAATCTGTTTCAAGAGATGAAAGGGTCCTTGCATAAATCACTTTCTGTGGGAAATCCTTAGAGTCTCCAGGGATTAGTCCAGTTGGCACATATAGAGGAAAAAAATACAAAAACAGAAAAGACCGTCTTAGTGGTCTAATATTGTGTTCCAGATAATTTTTTTAAAGATATTTTGATATTGGTTTTAAGCCAGATTTTGAGTTACTTTCATTGTTTTTTATTATACCGGAGTCCTTTTCTAAGAAATGTCTCTTTAAAGTAAGTTTGCGAACAAACTTATTTAGATCTGTGAATAACTGGAAGCTATTTGGTTGAGCTGTGGGTGCAAATGATAAATCCTTTTTGTTAATTAGAATTTGATATGCAAAGCTCCAAAGAAATTGAATTTGGTAATTTGTTTTATACCCAGATCCTTTTTCGACAGTTGTAATAGTACTTGTAATCCACAGTTGTTCAAAGAGCAGTACTATATGTCTGTGCTATTGGTCCAAATACAAAACATTACAACTGTGCATGCACAAATAATAGCTAAAAATTCCCATGGTGCATACATTATGCAGAGAGTATGCTGGGGTGTTGGATGTAAATGCAGTTGGCAGTTAAGGCTAGGAAGGAGAGTGTGTTGGTTCTGCTGGGGTGTAGACAGTGGAAGCAGGGGAGAGAGTGTCTGGGAGATGCAAGTGTGTTAGTAGTGAATGCAGGGGGAGGGTGTGTGGCTGAGTGCTGCTGTGGTGTCGATAGAGAATTTTATGGAAGAATAGTGTGTGTTTGGGTGCTGATGAGGTGTTGGAAGTAAATGCAGGGGAAGAGCATGTTTCTGAGGGCTGCTGGGGTGTTGGAAATTAATGTAAAGGGGGTGGGAGAATATCTGTGTGCTTAACCAGTGTGTGTGTCTGGGAGCTAATGGGGTGTGGCAGTGAAAGTAAAGGAGAGTGTGTGTGTCTGGGTACTGCTTGGGTGTTATAAATTAAACTGATTTTCAGGTGCTATGGAAACTATGTGATGTCATATAAATTAAATTATAATAATAATAATAATAATAATAATAAAAAAAATGTACTGTTGCAGGTAGTAACAAACCAGAATTTTTTCTAAAAAAAAAAATCTAATGGTTCTTTACAAGCATAAGATAGAGTGTAGAGTGTTAAACATTAAGAGAACCAAAATATGAATGATTTACATCACATTGTAGCATTGAACGTTATCACATGGTTAAGTCAAACATTTAATCATCATTAATAATTGTTCGATAAGATCTCTGCACATAGTAATACATTTACAGTCAGCTGTGTATGAGAACATTCTAATGGGAGTAAATAAATATAGGATTCTGCTGTATATAAAGAGAACAGCCATACAGATCACTATAAGGCTACAGATACAGATCAGAGACTCATCCCGTCCTGTGTGACAGAAGAAAAGAGAATTGAAGCAAGACCCAAGTTTAAGCTTTATCATCTGCATGGGATGGATTCCAGGGACTTCCTTCAATGTTATTTTGAGGCAGAAAGTGCATTCAGAGACGAGGCAGTGGTGTTTATTATGGAGAAGCTGCACAGCGCATTAGCAACAGGTTTGTACTCGGGATAATTATATTGTCAGATATATAAAATTGTTATTCTGAGTAACAGAGCAATTAAATGGGTGACTTTATAGTGTAAGGGGATGACTACATTGTTCATTTGTTGGACATAATGAGAACAGGTGAATCTTTTGTTTATTTAATTGGCATAGATGAAGGCACCCAGGATTATGCTATGTAACAAAGACCATGAAATCTGTATCAGTATGTGACAAATGCTGGGACTCACATTATCTATCTTTGCCGCTAACTCACTGTAACTATATAAAATGCTACATTTCTTCTTATCTGAATTTTCCCTGCAGGTAGTATTAAAGGAGAAACTTTGATTGACATCAGTTTAGGATCCATCGTTCATCATCTGTTTGGTATCAGTGATTTTTTAAGGAGATCATTATACTAAAATTAAGAGAGTCCTGGATTATGGAACTCAACAAATGGGTGAACACCCACACTGCGGCTTTTGATTGGACTCATGCATCTAAGATTGTTACCGAGCTTCAAGGCTACAGGTAAAATGTGACTGTAAACATAAAAAAACTTTAAGGATGAGTCAAATAAAAAAAAAATTATAACAAAAAGATAACAAAGAATAACTGTTTTAGATTTGGAGATCAGAGAGTTAGATATTTCCTAGTTGGTGGCAGTACTCTTCCAGGTTCAGCTATTCCAATTGAATTATGCATGTTGTGGTCAAGTGAAGAAAATAGTTAAAATACAGTAAGAAACACATAAAGAACACACAGAGAGTTACTAGTAAAGTATTTATGCTTTGAGATGATTGTTTTATATATTTGAATTAAATAAAGTTCTGCAATGTTGCAAGAACCTCGGTATTATATAATGTAATGGTTTAAATGTTTTAGTGACCCAGAAGAGGTGAAGGAAGAAAAGTTAAAGGAAACCATTAAACACATTGTGAAATTTGACTTCAGCAAAGAAAACCTCACAGATCCGGTGGTGTTACCACAAGCTGACTGTTTAGTCACATTGTGGGTGCTGGATGTGGTTAGTCAGGACCATCAAGAATATATCATAAAACTGAGGAAGATATCAAAGCTGCTTAGACCAGAGGGACATTTAATTGTAATTGGGTCCTTAGGTGTAACATATTACACAGCTGGTAATAAAAGTCTGTATGCATTGACCTATGATGAAAATTCTGTAAGAAAGTCCCTCACCGATGAAGGATTTGTAATTAGTTCCTGTGAGTTACTTGATAGAAAAGTAGAGAGTGATCTCATAGATTACAAGCAATTAATTGTGCTTACTGCTGTGAAAGAGAATATTTAGGATGTTGGAGTCATGGCAGTGGTTGGATGGATGTTTCATTTAAAAGCTTCTTAATATCTATTGATCTACCTTTGTTATTCTTACCCTCTATAGCCCTAAGCCAAATACTAAATATTACATACTGTACAGCTCTTATCATGTGTAATAAATAAAATTTATAGAAAAAGGTTATTTCAGTAAATGTTGATTATTTTATCTCGAATTTCTAATATCCAAAACTATTTTTTTTAAAATACTAAAATGGCAATTGGCAGAGGAAAGAGCATTTCCAGCAATCTCACACTTAATATTTTTTTTCAAACTATTAACACACAGTGGTACAGAAAAGAAACAGAATCTGGTACCACTAATAATTATAGCTATTTTTTCTGGTGGAACTATATGTACCAATGGTACCATTGTTTACTGGTTCTTGGGGCTCATTCAACATCCATTGCCAAAATACTTGTGCAGTATTATAAGCCTGGGTTTGAATAATGACCTGAAAAGTTTAGTTCACTGACTCCAATACTCTACCTAATTTTATCTAAATGAGTGCTAACATTCTAACATTCACACCATTACATTGGGTAGTAGAGGACTCTTATTGTGCAATTGTTATATTTATTTATTTATTAATTAATTGATTTTCAAATTTTTGTATATATTTACCTAAGTATCGAGGAAAAGGATTTTTCTTTATAAACCATGTATATAATGTAATCATTATTTATAAAAGATTGTCATTATATTTATAATTGTTTTAAATCTCTGCAGATAGGTATGCTTATATGCAGTGTCTGCACATGTGAAAATCATGTGTGTATAATGAGTATGAGCTGGCCGAATAATACAAGTCAGGTGGATTGGCTGGAAATCAACAGTTGACCTTGATCTATCCATCCAGTATAAAGCTCCTCTCAGAGAATATCACAGCACTTCTTGAAAAAGGAGAGGCTGCTCCCTGAAACCCATTGAAGCTATGAACCGTGGCTGCTGCTTCACCTGAATGACTGGGAAGTGCTAAAAAGGATAAGTCAGAGCACCCGCTCTGTGAACTGCAGCACAGTGGTGGATATTTCTTTCACCATCTTCTCCGATTACCAGATGAGAGCGGTTACCTCCGGTTGGGGGCTTGTGTGTTCTTCATGTCTACTGTTTTTTAACCATTTAAAGAACTTTCTGTTTGCCATCGGATGTGAGTGTGCAGAGAAAATGTTTTTTACATAGCCACAGAATAAAGAAACCTTTATTGGAATGCGTGACAGAAAACTAATGTAAGTGTTTTTCCTTCATGATTACTGCATGTGATTTGGAGTGTGCTGATAAGGAACTGTAAAGAAACCATTATATGCATACGGGTGAGAATGTGGATGTAAAGGCCCCCATACATCAGCAATTGATTGCAGCAATTGTACAATTTGCAATCGAGTGAAAAAGGGAAAGATTTTTATACACAATCGATTGCAGAATTGCCACAATCGATTGAAAAATGGAAAGATTTTTATACACAATCGATTGCAAATTGCACGATTGCTGCAATCAATTGCTGGTGTATGGGGGCCTTATGTTTTCTTCCTATCTCTAGACTAGGAGAAACAAATTAGGATAAAGATACCTTTCATGTGCATGCGGGTGAGTACCCTTATGTAAGTTTTGGACTTATTTCTTAACAGAACCCATTCCTGAGAAGATTGGAGGATATACTTCCCAATGCTCTGTGGTGCTTGTCAAATTTCAGGGCAAAATAATAAAAAAATAATCTAAAATTGACAAAGTCACTGCTTCTACTCTACATCCTGTGACAGTTTTGAGGTAACTGAGGAATTTTTGGCATAACTCAGCATGGAGATTAATTTGAGACTTGGTTTTTTTTGTCAGATCTTCTTTCAGTTTAGGGCCTTTTAGGGTTAAGATTTTTGAGAAAGTTATTTTTTTTTAATTTGGTAAAACATACCCCATTTAAAGACAGGGATTTTTATAATGTTGTGCATGTCAAGAAGCTGTTTGTGCTGGTTGTAGTGTAAATGGCTTCACTTGGGAGTAACAATATGACTGTCCTCTAATCGTTTCCAAGATTTCTTCTTTGAGTAGGAAAAAAAGAAGTAGCATTTTTGGGCATACAGTACATGGGCAGTGTTTTGGGTTTGTGGATGCATAATGCTACAATAATAGCCCAGGTATCACTCTAATTTAAATGTTTTATCGGGTCTGTGAAGCAGTTGTGTGATCATTGTAGCTGCTCCCGGCCAGTGACATCACTACTAGTGTAATCACTGAACAGCCACCTGGGAGTGAACCCAGCAGTCGGAGATTCAGAAGTGCTTAGTGACAAATTATACAAGGAACACAGGCTGACTGGTAATGCCATACTAGAGACCACTATGTCATAGCACAGAGCAGAGCTGTATAGTATACATAGAGCACATCACCTTGACAAGGTGGCATTCCAGCAGGAATATTAGAGTGGAGTGTAGCATTGGGCCTAATGCCACACATGGTTACACCATGCCTGTCTTGTACTGCTGCAGGGATCTTCTGGCGAGGATGGGAGAGTGATCTTCCTGTTTACAATACTATTCTGGGCATGGATGGGACACTGAGCAACTGTGACATGGCTGAAATCTCAAGGTACCCAATCAATGGGGTGGAGGGTGAGCAGTAGTGCAAGTAGGTCAAAAGTCTTTACGATGTGCATACAAAAATGGGCATGGTCAAGCATCACAGGGGTATGCAGTCATGGTATGCACCTACAGTATTTATCCTCCCTGTGGGGCATGACATCCACTCCAGTAGCTGCACGGCTGCCCCTGGTCATAGTTGACCCTGTCTTGATCTCGCCACCAAGCATTGTGAATCACATGGCAGTACAGCTAATGGTGTTTGCTGTAAAGTGGTAAGGGGTATGGAAAACCTGCTACTAATTTCTTAATGGTTGGATGTAATTAAGCTTTGTCGCAAAATGCTTATGAGGATGACATGTGTGCAGCATGTTCTGTTGTTTCAATATTTTAAAAGTCTCTATCACATTATATTGTTGATATTATAAAAGTGATCCATCTTACACTGATGAGACTCTCATAGCAAGCAGAGTATAGTAGTGAATTAGATGGTTATAGTGCAACTATGGACTGAGAATCATTTGAACACCCTCTAATTGTAATTATCATTGCAATACATGTTGGATCTGTGCTATGTAGCATATGGGTGCAGTTGGAGGTGTACTGTGATATGGAGATTGAACTACAGAGTTTATGCACATGAAACACAATCAGTAGTACAACAGATCCTCAGGCTACATATGTATTGTATATCCCAGTTTTATAAAACCAAATTTGGAATTTACTACACACTATTCAGATCAATGGTTGAAGGGTGAATAAATATTTCAGCCCCATTTTAACATTGTTATGGTATTTTGATTAGAGATTTGCAGTTTGTTCTCCAGAAATCTGAATCCACCGGAATTCCATGAATCCGGGTAAATCCGAGTCACGGTTTTAATCTTTTTGTGGTTTGGAATTCGGATTGTAAATCCAAATTTCGGGTTTTGGATTGCATAAATTACATGATTTTTTGCTGTTTTTAAAACTTTTTATATATTTTTTATTTAGAAAATCCAGATCCCAAACCAAAACACTTGAGGGTGGTTTTCAAAAAGAAATCCAGATCCAAACCTTGAAAAAGATACAGATCCAAAATCAAAACACGGGGGTTGGCGCACATCCCTAATTTTGATACAACATTAAATATTAAGTTGCATATATGGCAACTAATCAAGAATCTTCTTTAAACTTTGTAATCGCTGTGACTACAATATTGCTATTGTGGCACGTAAGATAATATAGTTATATGATTACCCATAAGTGAAGGCTTATAGTTAATCATTCAAAGACAATAAAAGCTGAAATTATATTTGAGTACAATTATATTTGAAAATAATAATTGCTTAAACAATAACAGCCTATTAATAAGTTATGTATTATAAAAAACTGTAAATTATATGAGAAAGTCTACTAATAGTCTGTCAAAATATGATATGAAGCAAATGCATACTATATTGTATCAAATAGAACATTATTTAATGCTGTTTATAAATCACTGAGTAATTGTATGTGACTATAATACAACTGAGAGTTATGAGCATTATTTTAGTTTATGCTTCTATCCCATTCACTTTTGCACTTGTTTTTATCAAACATTTTGCTGGCATCAAATATTTTAGGGGTATTTAATAAAAGTTATATTATAATTTTCTATATCCCTAGTTATACTAAAATATTGTCATATTGTATTTATGAATAGTTTGTGAGCACCCTATATACTGTAGGAATACTGTTACTTTGCTGTTTTGTAATCTAACTAGCTGATGTACGTGGTTGCACCAGTGTAGACCTTAGATATTTTAATTTCCCTCAAAGTCAAACTCGAACAGTTGCCCACCCACCACCAGTTCACATAACCACAGTAGTGAGCGGTTAGGACATGTCAAGGTTATACTCAGTAGAGCTGGTATATATCACTGGTATCCTCTAGACAAGTGTTTTTCAACCACTGTACCATGGCACACTAGTGTGCTGTGAGCAGTTGTCAAGTGTGCCACGGCAGTCGGCTCAGCGCACTTGTAATGTAGTTTGTTTTATTCCTGTGGAGGTGAATATAGTGAGTTTTATTCCTGTGGAGGCCAATGTAGTGAGTTTTATGCCTGAGGAGGCCAATGTAGTGAGTTTTGTTCCTGTGGAGGTCAATGTAGTGAGTTTTATTCCTGAGGAGGCCACTTTAGTGTGTTTTGTTCCTGTGGAGGCCAATGTAGTGAGTTTAATTCCTAAAGAGGCCAGTGTAGGGTGTATTATGCCTGAGGAGGCCAATGTAGTGAGTTTCATTCCTGTGGAGGCCAATGTAGTGTGTTTTTTTCCTGAGGAGGCCACTGTAGTGTGTTTTATTCCTGAGGAGGCCACTATAGTGAGTTTTATTGCTAAGGAGGCCAAAGTAGTGAGTTTTAATCCTTAAAAGGCCAATGTAGTGCATTTTGTTCCTGTGGAGGCCAATGTAGTGAGTTTTATTCCTGAGGAGGCCAGTGTAGGGTGTATTATGCCCGAGGAGGCCAATGTAGTGAGTTTTATTCCTGTGGAGGCCAATGTAGTGAGTTTTCTTCCTGTGGAGGCCAATGTAGTGCGTTTTGTTCCTGTGGAGGCCAATGTAGCGTGTTTTATTCCTGAGGAGGCCAAAGTAGTGTGTTTTTTTCCTGTGGAGGCCAATGTAGTGTGTTTTATTCCTGAGGAGGCCACTGTAGTTTGTTTTGTTCCTGTGGAGGCCAATGTAGTGTGTTTTATTCCTGAGGAGGCAAATGTAGTGTGTTTTATTCCTGAGGAGGCCAATGTAGTGTGTTTTATTCCTGAGGAGGCTACTGTAGTGTGTTTTATTCCTGTGGAGGCCAATGTGTGTGTATTTTTTATGTGGGGGCCAATGTTTATGCTTTTTTATTGGTTATGCACACCGTATCGCCGAATGGTGTGCATTGGCAATTTTTAAATCTTGTGTAGTGTGCCTTTAGTTGAAAAAGGTTGAAAATCTCTGCTCTAGACTAACACGGATTTAAGGCCTGATTCAGCATGGATCGCAATTGCATGCAATGGAGCTGCAAAAACATGCTAATGCCTGCCACAGCTCAGCCAGCATAGAGATGCCCATTGCTACTTTCTCATATCCATAATACCTCACAGTCCTGTGTATACATCGGTACCAACGAAGCACATCAGCCCGGCATGCACAATTACAGCAGCCTTGACCTGTCGCAGATACTGAAAGTCTTGTCGCATGCAGTGAGTACTCAAGCTGCGCAGACAATCGCAGTGGCTAATTTATGCACGTCCATGCAATGACATTGAAATGGACATGCACGGCTGCATTTCTGCAACCACTCCCCCGTCACCACCCTGAAATGCTCACGGCCTGTCACTCACTCTTAGATGGATTACTGGTGTGCGTGCGTAATCACAGTGCGAGCGCCATACATGTGAAGTGTGATGCATTCAAAATGGCTAACAATTACTCGCTCTGCCCATGCGGTTGTAATTGCTAACCATGCTGAATCAGGCCCTTAGTTATATACGCCAACGCTTTCAAATAACCAATGATTATTATGTATCATGAGGTGTGTGGTTAATTACTGTTGTGGTAAGAATTCATTGTTCAGTGTTAAAATAATCAAAAAATCCTATCCAGTTCTTACAATGTATGCTTTCTCCTTTAGGATCTTTATTCAAAATCCTGCTTCATTGCTGTTCACAAATTCTGCATGATTCATATGATTTCCCTTGCTCCAAAATACGTGCTATAACCTACTGTAAATACTCGGGACAAATCCCAATACAATTGGTATACTAATCACAGCACATACAGAGGAGGTGGCATCGACCCTTCATAAAATCAACACATTAAATCAACTGTTAAATCATATGTACATATCAGATTCTCAGCTGCTATAGCTGACGTACGTTACACAATTAAATGTTTTTACAAGGAAACCGGAGCCTGAAAATAGAAGATCCTTAAGAAGTTACCACGCCAATCAGTATGAGCCGCAGGTCATTCCATTTCTGGTGCTGTGGTCCATTGGAATGGATGTAATCTTTAATTAACTTGGAGCCATCCTTATCTAAGTTCAAGAACACATCAAATTCTCGTCTATCAGAAAATACTTGTCCTGCAGTATCAATGTCTCTGCAATGGACCATTACATTGTACCGGGTCTGAATCTTTACTATTAGGGGTAAATTTACTAAAGTCAGAGTTTTTAGAAGTGAGTTTTAGAAGTGATGTTGCCCATAGCAACCAATCAGATTCTAGCTATTATCTTCTAGAAGGTGCTAGGTAAATGTTAAGTAGAATCTGATTGGTTGCTATGGGCAACATCACTTTTAAAACTCACTCTAAAAACTCTCACTTTAGTAAATGTACCCCTTAGTCTCATTTATAGATGTCCTCTTTAAAGAAAACAGTAGAGAAATTGTATTGAGATATGTATATATAATTTATTGTATAAAATATCCCAATGCTTTCTCATACTAATTATTATGGTATATTCATACAATTATCCTATAAATAAAAATGATCTATAAATCAATTATTATTCTATTTAGTTCTATCATCATTCACAGAAGAAATGGGTATGAAATATAAACAGTCATATAATTTCATAAAATTAAAAATATTGTTATAAACCTTAATACATAGATCACAGGATATGGGTAATTATGGAAATGAAATATGTAATTTTGTATTATTCCATAAAAAGAAAAAAGTTATCTATCTTAGTGTATGAATCATAGGATAAGGGCATTTAGATTAAACAAAGGGATGTCTCTGAATAAATAAATATTAATACTAACATTGTGTCTCAATAATATATAATTTTTTATATTTGTGTATTCCTCAGCAGCCATCACTCAACCCAGACAATGCGCTTACAGTCCCACAGCAAAAAAAAAATCCCTGCTTAGTGGATGCCTACAACATGGAATGAATATATTTCCCAAATTTCATGTTTCTAGGTCCAGGGGTTTGGGCTGGGCATTGATGAGTTAGACAGTCAGGACATTTGTTTTATATATACAGATTTATTCCTAGGTGCACCTCCCTATAAAAATGAATGATTGTTAATATTAGCAAAACATGAGGGAAGAACAACCTTTATCGATTGGAGCCTGTGAAGGTATTTCCATTTCTATTTGTATTGTACAGTAACACTCAGGTTATTCAGTATGTCTAGTAAAATCATGCTGCCGGAACCTGTGAATCTGTGTCCAACGACGCAGCCAGTCGCATCAGCACACCCAGAAAACAGGCCCTACATGCCCCTGTTTTCTGAGATGCTGCCTATCACCGCCCCTAAATGCCAGGAACATGTCAATAATGTTGTGGCTTTTGGGGTACTGTGCAACATCGCAGGACCAGATCTGCACATAAATAGTGCAGCTCCTGTGCATGAGCCGATCATTATACATCGTACTTACATAAATATTGGTTCCCTTATATCTATTTATTTATTTAAAGTTATTTATATAGCACACACTAATGAGGAGTGCATTACTAATCTAGAGACAATGAGATCATTCAATTAACAGATCGATGACAGCAAGTATACTCTATGGGCCTGATCCAGTACGGATCACTTTTGCGATCGCTGCTGCGATTGTGCACACAGGTCTGCTGCAAAAATATGCTAATGAATACAATCGCAATGCCGTCACACAGCCAGCATAGAGACGCCCACTGCCGCTATCTCACATCCGCAATACCTCACAGTCCTGCGTGTAAATCGGGCACATTGAGTAACATCAACTCCTCATGCAGAGTTACAAAAGGTCTAACCTTACTCAGAAATTGCTAACCTCGTTGCACGCAGTGAGTGCACAAGCTACGTATGGCATCTCAATGGTTAATTTATGCATGCCCAGGACAGCATTTCAGGCAGTTTATCTCTGACGTACTGAGAATAAGTCGCTTTAGGCCTCAATGTGCGTGCTTAAATAGTTCACTTAGGTCTGCCCTCAGAATTAAACAACAGTGGTGTGTTTCGATCTAAACTAGCTAAACAGTGGTATATGTCAGATATTGCTTTTCACAGTTCATTCATAGTTAGTTTTAAAAGATTGCTTAAACTCTTAGTCATTGTGTAGATTATGTATAAAGGTAAAAGAATAATATGTCCCAAAGAAAGGGTCCTATGTATTAATAATCATGGCTGTGGCATGATTATTAACAGACCATCTTGCAGAGGACTTTTTCACATTTTACAAAAATGCTCCCGCTATGTACTAAGGTAAGAGTAACTCGCAGGGAGAGAGGTAGTGATAATCACTGTCTCTGAGAGTTACAGCCCCGGTATATTGGAAAAGTCTTTTACATTTGTAAAGGACTCCTCCAGGGATATGGCACTGCGCATAGCTCTATAGGCATAAAGCAGGTTTACGCCATGCTCAGACCAACAGGGCCAAACTCTGAAACATTACGTTTGGTGGATAGAGGTCAGACCATAGTTACTTTTGATAATAATTTCTGCGAACATGTTCAGACAGACATTCTGCACCTCCACAGGGCTTTTGCAATGTTTGTTGGTGCGACCATTGTGCGTCTTAATATGCAAAGCAGCAAATTAGCATCACAGCTGGTGGACATTTCCGTACGAATCCAATCAGCTGCTGCTTTAGAATAAATGTACAGGCATGCTGCAGAATAAGCCACAGGTATCGCTGCATTAGCGTCCATCTTAAATTAACATTAAACAAAGTATGTATTTATGTAAAATTTATAAAATGTATTAATACATTGCAACAGGCACAAACTAGATAAAAAAACCACAAAAACAGCCAAATCTATAGCTATATTTAGACCTAATACTGGATAAACACCTGACAGATTTCTCAAAAATACTAAGGACTACACAAATTATGAAGCTTAAATTTTATCCCAAGAACATCTGATTACAAGAGTACACACTACCAATGACTGAGCTGAGAATAGGAAAGTCACTGCTGATTTAAATACAAATGCTCATAAAAGTTACATTTTAACATGTACTGTTGACAGGAAACGGAGCCCAGCAGTCAAAATTCCATAACCACAATACATTATTTAGCCCAAAAACTTACTATTGGAACTGAAGAATGTTGTGCATCACTGCTCATATTGGAACCCAATGTCACAGGGTTTAGTTTGACCATGAACCCTAAATTTTCCCCAAAAAATTTTTCACATCCAGAACTGTCTCAGAACGCCATGGTGCTGGTTGTGCTAGTAAGATGTCACTTTTTAAAGAATCTTTTTTACATTTATCTATTTATTTAATACCGAAGCATGCAAGTATCTCACTTATCTGTGCTTGTTTCTGTGTAACTCAGACCTTGTATTGAAAGTCTCATTACAAGCCCCTTGTTTTCATACAAAAAAAACTCACATGGACTCACACAATGTACTAGACTTGAACTCACAAACTTGTAGCCTATTACATTTACCAAGTTGTTGGACAAACTCAGACCTTTAAATATGCGAGAAGGTATGAGTTTGTCTGCAGAAAAAAGCCAGACCCTATTAGATTTACCCCATAATCTTTATATGTATGTTTCCAATGCTCTCTCTATTAAGTTAGCAACTCTGGCACTTCTAGCAATATCATGGTATTACATTTTCATATGGTTTATTTCACCCAGATATTAGTGTTGTTGCACTTTTCTCCTTTGTTAACATATTTGTTTCACCTCGTCACTTTGGGGGCTTGTTGGGGTCTAACTTGGTGTTGTGAATGCTGCTCTTTTTAGTTGAAGGACCTACAGTAAGTTTCCTTTTTATATCCTTAATCCCTACTGGTCTTCCCCAAAAAAGACTCTCGCTACTACAATCCATTTTGAAACCAGCTGCAAGGCTGATCTTCCTCACTAAACAATCAATTGTCTGCTGCTCTGTAGTGTCAGCTACTACACTCCAAACTGAATTCTAAGTAAAAATAAGGAATGTTACTTCCAATTACTGTAACATATGTTAAACTGGTCAGATGTACCAAAGTCTTACCTTCTGGTAAGCCCTACACTGTCCCTAATACATTTAGACAAGAAAAAAAACAGAAAAGTTCCACCAGCACACTGCAGAAGACCAGCAATAAGATTTGAATAACTCATGATTATAGAAAATCAGAAATCTTTGGTATGTATATATTTGCAAAAATAACTAAAACATGACAATTGCTTTGCTTCCTCCCATAGCAGCTATAACATACATTTTAAATATGTTTTTTTGTATTGATTAATGTCTTCTCCAATCATAGAAATCAATTAGGGAGCAGGGGAAGAAGCTGATACAAATTGGCTTACATACTGTACTATGAGCTGGAAATAGGATAAAAGAGAATCACGATCAACATGACCTATTCACTGGATGTGATTATTAACCAGTTTTATTACACTCTATACAGACATAGGATACCGTACATCATCCCTAACATGATCTGACTACCTGACTTGATTATAATACAATTCTATTACACTCTATACAAACAAAGGAAACTATATCCTTAACATGACCTGACCACCAGACATGACCATAATGCAATTCTATTACACTCTATACAGACATAGAACACTACACCCCCAACATGACCTGACAACTGTACATGACCATACTACACATCTATTACACTGTATACATACATAGGACACTACATCCCCAACATGAACTGACCACTGTACATGACCATACTACACATCTATTACAGATTATACAGACATGGGATACTACACCACCAACATGACCTGACCACTGTACATGACCATAATACACATCTATTACACTGTATACAGACATACGACACTACACCCCCAACATGACCTGACCACTGTACATGATCACAATTCAATTATATTACACTCTATACAGACAAAAGAAACTATACCCTCAACATGACCTGACCACCAGACATAACCATAGTACAATTCTATGACACTCTATACAGAAAAAGGACACTACACCCCCAACATGACCTCAGCACTTGACATGACCATAATACAATTCTATTACACATTATACAGACATAGGGCACTATATCCCCAGCATGACTTGACCACTGGACATTACCATGATACAATTCTATTACACACTATACAATATAAAACACTACATGTCCAACGTGAGATGACCACCACACATGATCATAATTGAATTCTGTTACATTCTATACAGACAAAGGACACTACACTCCCAATATGACATGACCAACGAATATGATCATAATACAATAATATTACATTGTATACAGACAAAGGACACTACACTCCCAACATGACCTGATAATCAGAAACGATCATAATAAAAGTCTAATACACTGTATCCAGACATAGGTCACTACACCCCTAACATGACCTAACAACCAGACATGATCATAATACAATTTTCTAACACTGTATACAGACATAGGACACTATTGTACACCCTAAACATGACCTAACCACTGGAGTTGATCATAATACAATTTCCTCAACATGACCTAACCACTAGACATGACCATAAACAATTCTATTACACCCTATGCAGAAACAAGACACTACTACCCCAACATGACCTGACCACTGTACATGACAATAACACATCTATTACACTCTATACAGACATAGGGCACTACACCCCCAACATGACCTGACCACTGGACGAGATCATAATACAATTCCATTACACCCTATATAGACATAGGACACTACATCCCCCAACATGACCTGACCACTGTACATGATCATAATACATCTATTACACTGTAGGCCTGATTCAGCTTTGGGAATAGAGTGAGAAACGGCACATAACTGATCATCTTGGTGAAACCATGTTGCACTGCAGGTGGGGCAGATGTATAATGTGCAGAGAGATTTAGATTTGGGAGGAGTGTGTCCAAACTGACATCTAAATTGCAGTTAAGAATAAAGCTGTGCAGTGTTTGTAGGCTACATGCAAAAGTAGCCAGTATTTACCTTGCATTGCAATATGGTTTGTCCTGGTTCACAGTTTTGTGTTCTTTTTCACTCTATTCCCAAAGCTGAATCAGGCCCTCTATACAGACATAAGAAACTATACCCTCAACATGACTTGACCACCAGACATAACCATAATACATCTATTACACTCTACACAGAGAAAGGACATTACAAACCCGCCCTGACCTCAGTACTACACTTCTATTATATTGTCTGTATACAGGTATAGGACACTACAAACCCAAAATGACCTGATCACTGGACATGACCATAATACAATTCTATTACACTCTATACAAACATAGGAAACTATAACCTCAACTTGACTTGACCACCAGATATGACCATAATACAATTTTTTTTCGTCCTATACAGAAACAGGACACTACAATAGCAATGTGTCCTGACCACTGGACATGATCATAATTCAATTCTATTACACTCTACACAAACATAGGACACTGCACTCCTCCCAATATGACATGGCCACTGAATATAATAATAATATAATTCTATTACACTGTATACAGACATAGGACACTACATCCACAACATGACCTGACCACTTGATCTGATCATAATACAAATCTATTACATTGTATAGAGACATAGGACTCTACATCTCAATATGACCTGCCAACTAGACAGGATCATAATACAATTCTATTACACTGTATACAAACAAAGGACACTACACCCCAAACATGACCTAACCACTGTACATGACCATTGTCACAGCCCGCAATAGAGACCCCAGAATCAGACTCCGGAACTTACCTGTCAGGATGCTGCATCGCGGCTCTCTGGCTCTCCACCGGTCAGCTCCTGCGGCTTACCGTTTACTGCTCGATGTGGGTGGTCTCTCCTCCTGCTCTCCGCTGGCTCCTGCATTCTGACTGCTGCCTCAGGTCCGGCATCTCAGTTGCGGTCCTTCGGTCCATGGGCGTGGCCATCTAGGATTGTCCATGTGACGCTGTCTCCTCCAATAGGATCCGTCTCCCTCATTCTCAGCCAATCAGCATCCTGCACTTCCTATTACAACTTGCCAGTGCAACAAGTCCCTTAGGTTACTAAGTGAGCTCCCGGAAGTAATTGCTACATTCAAGTAATAATGTTCACCTTACGGCTTCCCAAGCCACTCCAAAGCAGTCCGTACTGCCACCGTTCACCTTACGGCTTCCCAAGCTGCTCCAAGTAGCTTCCGTGCTACCACCACTCATCATATGGCTACCCAGCCACTCTAAGTTGCTTCCGTGCTACCACCATTCATCATATGCCTACCCAGCCACTCAAAGTAGCTTCCGTGCTACCACCATTCATCATACGGCTACCCAGCCACTCCAAGTAGCTTCCGTGCTTCCACCATTCATCATACGGCTACCCAGCCACACTAAGTAGCTTCCGTGCTACTACCATTCATCATACAGCTACCCAGCCGCACTTTACAGCTTCCCAGCTGCACCAGGTAGCTCACTTGCTGCCACTAATCACCTTACAGTTTCCTAGCTGCACCTAACCACTCCCGTGCAGTCACCAACTTTATACCATCCTTCTGCAGGCACTCATAAATTCCTTCAAGTTATATACCCTCTCATGCATAGAAACTTCATTGAACCAAGTCTCCTCCAGAGAGCATCTGAGTATAATAACACAGGTCCAAGACCCAGCCAAGGAACATAGCCTCAAAACCCCATGTCTGTGACAACCATAATACAAGGACACTACACTCCCAACATGACAAGATTACTGGACAAGACCATAATACAATTCTTTTAAAATTATACAGGCATAGGATATTACATCTACAACATGACCTGACCACTGAACATGATCATAATACAATTCTAGTAAACACTATACAGACATAGAGCACTTAAGGGTCTATTTACTAAGCTGTGATAAGAAACAAAGTGAAATGAAATCAAATACCAGCCAATCAGCTCCCAACTATTATTTTTCAAACACAGCCTGTGACATGGCAGTTAGGAGCTGATTGGCTGGTACCTTATCTCATTTCACTTTTTCTCTTAACACTGCTTAGTAAATAGACCCCTTAATCTACAACATGACCTAACCACTGGACATTTTTTATTAAACAATATGCAGACATAGGACACTTAATCTACAACATAACCTAACCACTGGACATGACAGTGTTAAAGTTGTTTTATACTATTTTATGACACTACATCAATCAACATGACCTGATATGGATATGATCATAAAGGACTGTGGAAGGAAATCAAGATGGCCACCTAAGTACCGGTGTAGGTATAAATCACTAAGGTAACAAGGGGTGGCCGTATTTGGTGGAAGATCCTCTTATTGGCTCTAGAGGTCTTACACAACCATGTGAGAACCGTAAAAAGCATCTGAAAGACAGGATAAATCTCCTTATACTGTAATTTATGCTTCTTCTAATTCTGGTCCATTTCCAAATTGATAAAAGGACAGTAAGTGATTTAAAAAACATTCATTCACAATCACTGCAGAAACTTTGCGATGTCTTTATGAATAAAATAACATAATAATAGAAGTAGAAAAAAGTGCAGTAAGCAACCATATTCTGTTATTTTTAATTTTAGGATAAATATCTAATTTGTCTTTACAAAATATTGATGATTCATATCACATGGTAGCATTGTGACATTATCATCATGTTAGGTTAAATATTTAATTATCATTAATTGTCATAAGATTTCTGCACATAGTGATACATTTACAGTCAGCTGTGTATGAGAACATTCTAATGGGAGAAAATAACTATACAATTCTGCTGTATATAAAGAGAACAGCCATACATATTACTATAAGGCTAAAAAATACAGATCAGAGACTCATCCCGTCCTGTGTGACAGAAGACAAGAGAATGGAAACCAGACCCAAGTTGAAGCTTTGTCAGGTGCATGGGATGGATTCCAGGGACCATCTTAAATGTTATTTTGAGGCAGAAAGTGCATTCAGAGATGAGGGAGTGGTGTTTATTATGGAGAAGCTGCACAGCGCATTAGTAACAGGTTTGTACTCAGGATAAAGTGTTGCCCTAGATACAGTATATACATTTTTTTTTCTGAGTAACAGCAGTTAAATCGGTGACTTTATATTGTACAGGGATAACTACATTGATCCTCTGCTGAGTGTAATAAGAACAGGTGACACTTTTCTTGCTCACAGAATGATGTTACTTATAGACGTCAGATTCACTCGGGGGGGTTATATTTACTAAAGTTTGATTTGAGATATTTGGTGTATTTGTATTCATTTTTCATTCAGTGCTGTCACTGTGCTGTCTGGTGATCCATCTGGGCTGTCTGTTGTGTCCTGGGCTTGTACTGTGTCCATCTCTGGGCCCAAGTTCTGGATTCCAAAAGAAAAAAGTAAAAAAAAAAATCAAAGTGTCTTTTTATATTTCTCTGTGTGTGCACTGTGCATGCGTGTTAGGCTTAACCACAGTAGTGCACAAGAGCCAGCCAGCAGTGCAGGTTGCAACCTTGTGCTGCCTGACTCCAGTTGTTCTAAAAAATATGTGTCATCTTTTTTTCTTCTTTGTGTGGGTGGGTTTTCAGCCTAACCGCAGTATTGCACAAGATCCAGCCAGTATCGCAAGTGCAACCTTGTGCTGCCTGACTACAGTTATTCTTAAAAAAAACAATTAAAGTGTCATATATTTTTCTTGTTTGTGTGCGTGAGTGTTAGGCTGAACCACAGTATCGCACAAGATCCAGCGACTCCAGTCGTGTTCAATAAAAAAAAAAAACAATACAAGTGTCACTGTTTTATATATTTTTTTCTTCTGTGTGGGTGGGTGTTAGGCTTAACCACAGTAGCGTACAAGATCCAGCCAGCAACGCAAATTGCAACTTTGTGCTGCCCGACTCCAGTCATGATCAGTCGTTACTCTGGGGCCAAGTTCTTCTGGAGCTGACAAAAAATATAAATCATAATTTGTCATTTTTCTAATATTTTTGTGTGTGCGCACGTCTGCACGTGTGTGAATTTTGTAACCGCACCTTGGCTACACTATTGGTGATTGTGATACTGCTTCTAGACTGCATAAAAAATATGGAGGGCTGTCACATGACAGGAGAGCAAGGCCAAGAACCACATGTTGTAGCTGCCACCAGCAGTGCAAGGCTGTCAACTTCCTCAACCTCTAGGAAGGTCCATGCCCCAGGGCTTAAGTCACGCCATCGATATAGTAAAGCAGGTTTTACTGAAATGAAGAAAAAAAATGTAAAGGATATTTGACTTTAGATAAACAAAAAATTGGCAATATGCCATTCACTACACGAAGTTTCAAGGAAAAGATAAGGCCTTGGCCTTCTTACTTTATGAAGAAGACTGCTGATTCTTATAGCCCTTCTGCTTGTAGTATTAATGGTGATGGTCCAATTAAAAATCTGAAAGTTGTTAAGACAGCTCCGGAAAAACCAACTGTGTGCCCTGAGAAATTGAAATCACAAATCCCCGAGGAGAGTGCAAGTGTGTTCGCAGTTGCCATGTGTGAGCCCGACCTAAATACTAGTGTACTGGAGGATCCTCCAAGTTCCAACATTTGTGTGCCCTCTGTAAATGGGGGGAAGGGCAGTCAACATCTTGCATGTAGTCATTGAGGTTGCTTCTGTGGAATTGCACATGGAGGAGGAGGATATTTTGGTGGATGAAGGCACAAAGGATGATGAGGATGTTGATGATGAACATGTTGGTGTTGGTGATGAGGATGTTGATGCCGAGGATGTCCTTTGTGTAAGTAAGGCAACAGCTGTTGCCCATGGTTTGAAAAAGCCTAAGCCCATTGTTGTCATGCCGGGACAAAAGACAAAAAAATCTGCTTCTCACTTGTGGAATTATTTCCATCCCGATCTGGACAACAGTTGTCAAGCCATATGTGCCCATTGCCATGCAGGAGTGAGAAGAGGGAGGGACCTAAACCACCAAGGAACCTCCTCCTTGTTATGTCACTTGGAGCACATTCATCAAATATCAAAGTGTACGTCGCCAAGTTCCAAAACTCAAAACGTAACAAGTCGAGTGTCACCTACCTGCTCCCTCTCTGTGAGATCCAAGCGCCTTAGATCTCCAACACCAACACCTGCCTTATCATCTACATCCTCATTCGTGATCGGAAGTAATTTAAAAAAACAATTGACTATTAAACAGTCCTTTGATAAAGGAAGTAAGTATAACAGCTGTCACCCAGTTTCACAACGGATCACTGACGCCATGATGGCTGTGCTAGTATAAGATGGTGAAATAATAAAAAAAGAGGATGATAGTGTGGAGGAAGTGCAAAAGGAGGATTAGGGGGAAATTTGTGTCCTATCTGACGCTAATGTGGATGTTGATGATAAGAATGTGGTTTGCGTAAATCAGCCACCAGTGGCAGCAGTTCTTGCTAATGATAAAAAGAAAGCCAGAAAAGCAACGTCTTGGGTGTGGAATTATTTTAATCTAAATTCTGACAACAGTTGTGAAGGCATCTGTTCCATTTGTAAAGATAAAGTTAGCAGAGGAAGGGACGTTAACCATCTAGGCACCTCCTCCCTCTTACGTCATTTGCAGCGAGTTCATGCAATTTGTTTAACAAAATTATAATTTTTAAATTAATAACAAGCAGTCCAGTATCACCTACTAGCAGTTTGGACACGAACATGCAATCTCCACCACCAACACCCTCATTATCAACCTCCTCCTTAATAATTGAAGGTAATCCCTCCAAAAAATGTTTTGTGGGGCCCAAACAAACCAAGGAGTTCAGCCACGAAAGTGTCAGTCCTAGTGGCTAAAGTGCTTGGTTTGTTAAACTGTGCATGTCCTTTTTAATATCCCACATAACAGTTGGTGGGAGGGGCAATTCCATCTTGCACCTCTTTCCTTTACATTTGGCACAATTCGGGGCATTGCCGACTGACATTATTATAGTTTATTAAACTGCCATCCTGTCTGCTACTGCTGTGTTGCAATGTTTCATAGATGTCAGATATTTATTTAAACTGCCATGCATTTGTGCTGCTGCTCTATTGCTTACTTTAGCCAGCCAGCTTGCTGCAGCCTTTGGCCTCTATTGGTGAAAAATAGTAAAATCAATATTGTGAGCTGTGAGGTGGTTAAAAATGCCTAGAATTGCCTGAAAATTATTGTTATTAAGGTTAATAATACTGTAGGAACAAAAATAGGCCCAAATTATGTGGTTTTAGCTGTTTTTATGAATTTTTAAGAAAAAATCCAGATCCAAAACCAAAACACAAAAAACAAAACACAGAGAAAAATATCCAAAACCAGATTCAGATCCAAAACCAGGGGAGATCCAGTTCCAAAACCAAAACCAAAACACGGGTGTTGGCACACATCTCTAATTTAAATTGAACATAAAGTCAAATGCAAAATCAAATTTTAGTGCTTGTCTCTCAGTTACTTTGGCTATCAGTTGGAAGAGAATTAATCCACAAAAACGTTATGCACACATCACAGAAATGGCAGCACACTCGGGAATCTGGCTTCATATAAATATCTTATATTAAATCACAGAAAATTGAGTAATAATATATAATGCTCTGGGTATAGAGATGTATATCAAATGGTCACACAGATTCTATTTTTGAAAAAAATGTTGTCAACACAATGTCTAATTAATACCATCAGTTGTGAGCAATACCCTAAGGGGCTGTTTCTGAGTTGTGAGCACAGCAAAAAAAAGTTACTGTGTATCTGGAACAATCCATGTTGCAATGCAAGTGGTTCAAACACATTTATTGCTTTTGCATGCAGTGCAAATATTGGCTGCCTTTGCAAGTAGCCCACAGATGCTACACAGCTTAATCGTAACACTGTAGTTTAGATTGGAGTTAGGACACGCCCCTCTCACATTTACATCTGACTGCACGTTCTAATTCTGCCCCACTTGCAGTGCAATGTTGGTTTACCAAGGTGCAAAGTTACTTGTCCCAACCTTAATCTCAGATCCTAACTCTCGGATTGCCAGTAAATTTTTTAATTGCAATAGATGAAGGTACCCAGGATTATGCCATGAAAAATACACCATGAAATCTGTATCAGTATGTGACCAATGCTGGGACTCACATTAACTTTCTTTGTCGCTGACTCACTGTGACAATATAGAATGTTAATTTTCTTCTTATCTGAAACTTTGATTGACATTAGTTTAGGATCCGCCATTCATCATCTCTTTGTCATCAGTGATTTTTTTAAAGAGATCATTATACTAAAATTAAGAGAGTCCTATATTATGGAACTCAACAAATGGGTGAACACCCGCACTGGGGCTTTTGATTGGACTCATGCATCTAAGATTGTTACTGAGCTGAAAGGCATCAGGTAAAATTTATTCTAAACATATAAGAACATAAATGAGACCATTTTTAAAAATCATAACAAAATATTACAAAATATACAATTCTAAATATGTCAACATTTTATTTACAATTTGAAAATAAAAAACTTATGGTGGCAAAGAGAAAAAGGCAGCTGATCAGTGAAAAACCCATTTAAACACAAACAAGAGCAATTTTCCCTTTTCACTTGCAAGTGAACACCCCACTTCCAGCACCACAACAAAATGGTCCAGCCTGAAAGACATTGCTACTTACACGAGGATGGTAACATAAACCTGAATAATGTTTTGATGGGGAGTGTACCGAGATGGCTTGGCAACAAGCAATGCACTGTACTACCATTCTTTCTCACCAATGCAGAAGAGGAGGGGGAAGACAGCACCACAGCAGGGCTACTAGAGGTCCCCCATAAAATAGAAGGAGGGACAGGAGCCTGAAAGACAGGTGGAGAGGCAAGTGTAACACCAAAAATAGAGGACAGCTGAGCAACTAGGGAAGCCAGCTGTGACCTCACATCCTTAGGATTGGCTGCCAGGCATGATATATCCTTCTGTGACCCACCCCCAAAAGCTTGCGCTGTGATCAATGGGGTGAGTCCTACCACACACAGTTGAAGGATGGACAAAGCATCAATATCTATAGGGGCCTGAGAGATAGTACCCTCATGGCATGCTGTCTCAGGATGGGAGAGGCCATGAACTTCAGCAGGCTGCAAGCTCTGCCCACCACCATTGTAGCAGCGAGCAACCTGGGATGGCAAATGGAAATGGGAAGGTCCCCAATCCAACCCAGAATCTCCAGAATCTCCATGGAGTCCCCTAGTTCTGGACAACTGGCTTGCACAGGAGTCCCAGCTAGGTTCTGGTACTATTGCTTCAAAGCCACAACCTGCACAGTGATGCCTATCTCTGGTTAATTACACACCAAAGTATCTGCCTTGTAGCTGACCACCTGAGCTGGAGGACTCTGCTCTGTCTGAAGAATGTCACTGGGGTCCTCTTGCACCATGCAGTCCAGCCTGAGGGACTTCTGTGGTATTCGGAATGTAATGCCGGTGGCTGAATAGCAGCTGGATGAAATACTGATGCTGAAAGACTGAAAGATGGAGATCCTGACTGGGGCAGGTAAGTACCCTAACCCTCCCCTCTGCCTCCCCTAACCCTCCTTTAGTTGTGACTAACCCTACAACTCTCGGGGTGGTGCCTAACCATAAGTTTCCCTGGTGGTGCCTAAACCTAACCCCACATCTTGCACACTAGATCTAACTCTCTCAGCAGTGGTGCCTAACCCTAACCCCCTACCCCTAGCCTAACCCTAACCCACCTCGGGGGGTACCTAACCATGATCTCCTCCAGGGTCCCTAAACCTAACCCTCCCCCCATGGCTACGAGCAAAGAAACCCAGCTTAACCTTCTTTAGGGATGCGGTGCCTCAAAATGAGTAGGATATGGCTGGCCATGTGACTCTAGGCCTGAAGATAGCATGGAGTCATGGACCCAACCGAATCAGGGCATAATAAGGCACATCTAACATAATAAGGGACCATCAACATCCCTATACATTAAAAGTATCTTCATTGACCTGTTAAGCCTAGACAAAGAAAAAAAGATGCAGAGCCCTACTTAACACATAATTATAAACACCCTACCAACCAAAAAAACACACCCTAGCTATATAAGTGCAGATCTTGGTGGTAGTAGCAAATATTCTGCTCCACGGGATGTTTCTGTCCTCCCTGAGCTCGCCTTAGGACACCTGCATTATGGTTTGACAAGTGTACCACCCCAGTCAAACTCCCCACCTGCCATGGCCTCGGAGTGGGTCTCATAAATTCACCAACAATTAACCCTATAAGTTCCCTGCAATGAATGCCCAACCTGAAACTACCTAGGGGTTTTATATTTTCTCCTACACATGAAGTACACTAGCTCCTCATTATATAATATACTGTAATGTTTGATATGTTTTTAGTGACCAAGAAAAAGAAATGGAAGAAAAGCTAAAGGAAACAATTAAACACATTGTGAAATTTGACTTCAGCAAAGAAAACCTCATGGATCCGGTGGTGTTACCACAAGCCAACTGTCTACTCACCGCAGGGGTGCTGGATGTGGCTAATCAGGACCAACAAGATTACATCAGAAACTTGAGGAAGATGTCAAAGCTCCTCAAGCTGGGAGGACACTTAATTGTAATTGGGTGTTTAAATACTACATATTACACTGCTGGTAATGATCGCCTTCATGCATTTAATTATGATGACATCTTTGTAAGAAAAACCCTCACTGATGAAGGATTTGTAATTGGTTCCTGTGAGATACTTGACAGAAAAGTAGAGAGTGATCTCATAGATTATATAAGCAATTGATTATACTTACTGCTGTCAAAGGGAATACTGAGGATATCTGAGTAGTGGCTATTGGTTGGATGGATGATTCCTTCAAAAGTTTCTTAATATCTACTGATCTACCTTAGTTATTTTTATATTCTGTAGCCCTCAGCCATTTTCAAAATCTTACATACTGTACACCTCTTACCATGTGACATAAAGTTTATATAGGAAATTAATTTTTAGTAAATTATTATTAGCTACAGTAAGTGCCATCAGAAAAATAACACTGATGAGTTGTAGAATGAGTTCTATATGGTTGGACCACTGAGAAAAGAGATAATTAATAAAAACTGATATCTGTTATTTAAGGTAATGCACCACCATAAAATTGTTTTAGTCTATATTCCTGACTCCTGATAAGAGATAATGTATTTACTTACTATATAAATGTGCAAAACTCAAGTCAGAGGTTTACTTTTATTGTTTTAACTTGGCATTTACTGTACTAACCAGTAGATTTTCAGATCTACATGAGAAAATGGAGATATAATAGGAGACAGAAAGAGTCTGAAAGGAAAAGAAAAAAAATAGAGTGCAAAACTGAGTGAGAAAAAGAGAAAAGAGAAAATACAGAGGAAAATATAAGGAAATTAAAGTGATAAGTTCCCTATTTGTTAAGAACTTTTTTCTTTATCAATATTAAAACATGTACATCCTGTTAACGGGATCGGTATGGATGACCGCCGATCCTATGCCCGGTGGTTCAAATCCTGAAAGCAGTAGACTGGCAGGCATCTACATCCAGATGGGTAAGTACACTGACTAACCCTTATCTTCTCCCCCCTAACCCTCCCTTAGGGGTGCCTAACCCTAACCTCCCCCCAGTGTCTAACCCTAACCCCCCACAAGTGCATAAAACTAATCTCCCCATCCCCACTGCCTAGACCTGTCTCTTTTAGGGGTGTGCCTAAACCTAACCTCCCCCGGGGTGCCTAACCATAACCCCACTTCCCCTACCCTAACCCTATCCCTCCCGGGTGGGTGCCTAACCCAAAGTCCCCCCCCGGGAGTAACTAACCTAACCCTCCCCCCGTGGCTGTCCGTGACCGGCACTCGGCTTACCTTCATTCGGTATGCCGGGCATATGGTTCCCAGCATAAGTATAATGACAGGCGTCAGGATTTCAACATATTTCATTAGTACCTTGCTGGGATTTGATAGCCGGGAAGCCAGTGGTCAGCATTTCGACCATCGGCTTCCTGACTGCATCCCACTGTTAACCACCTTACTGTCTCACACATGTTTTCCACACTGCTGTCTAAGGCCTAATACTGTTGTCTTTTCACTTGGGACTTGGAACTACCTGTTCCTCCTTTAAATAAATAGTAAATATTGTTTAAATTATTTATGTCCAGTAAAGAATTCGATAATAAAACATGTACTTATACTTTACAATTCTTGAACTGAAATCAAGTAAAGTACAAATACAAGATAATACAAAGGTAACATTTATAGTTATGTGCAGCAACATGTCATAGTAGAACTTCAATCCCCAGCCTTTTCTAACAGCTTTTAGTAAAAAATTGTTATACTTTTCTCTATCTCTACGAATTTACATAAACATGACATTATTTTTAAATATGAATCATTATAGAGGAATGTCCAGAACTTGTTTGGATGCATCCTTCAACTTGGTAGCCTTAGCTTCACCTAGTGGTCATCATTGGTCAGTAATTACATGGGATGCTACTTACCAAGCTAATTTGGATATTTGGATGCTATCCATAAATCATCATCATCTCTGCAATTGCATTTCTTTTTTTTTTTTTAAACAATCATTTTTATTGAATAAGGTAATAAAAACAAATAAGGATACAGAAAAAAAGGGGGGAAATTAGACAGACAAGGGATTAAAAAGCACAAATGAAGGGCAATAGACCTAAATTACAATATCTATTAGTATAATAATCAATATCTCAAAATAAACAGAAGAAAAGACCGCACTGGAAATACATAATGTAGACTCACATGAAGGATAACACAGTACACCAAGATCTATGACATTACTGTGAATAGGTGAATGCCCTTGATCCTCCAGATACTCACTCCACCCGAGCCAAAACATATGAGGTGAAGACGCCGAAGAGGAATATTTACAATCCGCTGTCTCAAAAATAAAATGCTGTTGAATCTTATTTTTAATGGTCACTAGACATGGTCTAGATGCAGTCCTCCAAAGCTGGGTGATAGCCACCTTAGTGGCTACTAAAATATGGCCCATGTGACATTTATCCCCTTTAGACAGTTGACCCTGGAAAGGGAAACAGAGCACTTAATGGGTCTAGATGGACAGTCCCCCCAATCACTTTACTGATCATATTAAACCAGGGGTCTTCAAACTTGGCCCTCCAGCTGCTGTGGAACTACACATCCCAGCATGCACTGCCACCTTTTTGATATAACAGCATGCTAAAACTATGTGCAGTGCATGCTGGGATGTGTAGTTCCACAGCATCTAGAGGGCCAAGTTTGAAGACCCCTGTATTAAACACTTCAGTCCACAGTGGCTGAATATAAGGACAGGACCAAAATATGTGGAATATATCCCCTACATTTCCACAGTTCCTCCAACAGTACTTGGAGATGGATGGCCAAATTTTGTGCTGTTTTTCTGGAGTAAAATACGCCCTGTGAATCAATTTAAAAAACATCTCGGAATGGTTTATACACCAGGAAATTTTAAAATGTGTGAAGTATAAACTCCCACTCATCAGGCAAAGCGACCTAGAGAGATCCCTCCCCAATTAACTTGACATGCCAATTTCCCTTTTTTGCTTTCTAATAATTGGAAACGATACCTTCCTGATATGCCTCCCCTATGATTAGAGGACTGTAAATGAGATGTAATATATGCCGGGAACATCAGTTTACTGAGTGGAACAGGCAAATAGCATTGGAGCCAGTGCCTGGGTTGCAAGTATTTATAAAAATCTTGTAAGGGGATTGCATGTCTTACTTGGAGGTGGGAAAATGAGGTTAATCCTTCTTCATCAAAAATATCTCCTAGAAAGGAGAGACCACCCCCACACCATGAGACAAGATTCAAATTGGGGATTAGATTCGCTATTGCCTTTAAAGACAGAGCTGGAGAGGGCAAGTGTACATCCTCCATGTGGGATAACATCTTATGCCAGGCAGACAATGTGCATTTAATTGCCTTAGAAAAATCAAGCCCAGGGAATTTGACATGCATAGGAAACCAAAAGAGATCCATAAGGGCAAAAGTTTGCGCAGCCTTGCTTGCTATGCTTACCCATGGTTTAAATGAATCAACTGCAAACCAGTCCCTAGCCTGATCAATCAAACAGGCAATTTGATATTTTTCAAGGTCAGGGAATGCTACCCCTCCCTCATCTTTAGGGAGAGAGAGTACCTCTAGCAATAGTTGGTTTGATCCCCTTCCAGATAAAGTCCCCAATTATTTTATAGAATTTATTACATAGTGATTTGGGAAGGAGGCGAGGGATGGTACAAAAAGATATAGTATTTTTGGGAGTCGGACCATTTTAACAGCAGCCACTCATCCCAGCCAGGATATTTCAAAAAACATCCAATCTTTAGTTAGTTTTGTAAATGTTGAAAGTAAAGGACCATAATTCCACTCAATAATATCATTATCTCCTGCAATGTGTACTCCCAAATATCTGAGTGACCTAGACTGCCAAACATATTTATAAGTAGCCTGTAATCTACTGAGCAAGGCTTCGGGAATCTGAAAGGGAAGAGCTTCAGTCTTAGTGGTGTTCAGCTTATAAAATGAAACCTTTGCATAACTGTCTAAAACTGAGTGCAGCATAAGAAGGGAACTCTCTGGTTTCAATATACATAGTAGGATGTCATCTGCAAAAAGGCTTATCTTGTGGGAGACCATGCCAATTATAGGGCCTTGAATCTCAGAGTTACTTCTAATTCTCTCAGCTGAGGGTTCAATCGCTAGCACAAACATCAGAGGGGAAAGCTGGCAACCTTGGCAAATGCCATTAGTAATTTCAAAACTGCATGACGGACTGTCATTCACATAAATCTTGGCAGAAGGAGAGGAGTAGAGAGCTAAAATAGAGTCTAACATACTGCCCCCAAGACCAAAATCTCTTAAAACAGCCTGGAGGTAACCCCAATGTAGTCTGTTGAATGCTTTTTCAGCATCTAGGGATAAAACTAATAATGGTTCCTTTCTAGATCTACAGTGCTCTATTATATAAATAGCCCATCTTGTGTTATCTGGGGCATTCCTGCCCAAAATGAATACCACCTGGTCTTAATTGATCAACCTAGGTAACAAAGGACACAGTTGATTTGCAACCATTTTAGCATATAGCTTCACATCCGTGTTCAGTAAGGCAATAGAGTGATAATTTTGAACCGAGGTAGGAGCCTTGCCTGGTTTAGGGAGAGCAAATATCTGTGCCTCTAACATTTTTTTAGGAAACCAGCCTTTTACGGATGCCTCACTGAACACAGATGCCAAAACAGTGCAAGATCTGATTTGAAGGTTTTATAAAAATAGGATGGGTATCCATCTGGCCCAGGGGCCTTATCTAGAGGTAAAGAGTCTATTGCTGCCTCCACTTCCTCTCATGACCAAGGGGAGTCCAACAACAAGCTCTCCTCAGGACCCAAGGAGGGCAGATCTAAGTCTCCGAGGAAGGCATCAATGGCCTCCAGGGTTGGTTGGGGCGTGTCAATATCTCTCTTTAAATTATATAGCTTTGCATAATACTCTGCAAATGTATTTGCAATCTCCTTTGGGTCAGAAACTTTGGCACCTTTAAAATTGTATACGTGTTGTATTTGTTCCTTTGCCCACATCCCCTCAGCTTACATGCCAGCAAGCGGCCTGCCCTATTACCAAGAACATAGAAGGTTTGGATGAGCCATGGAATGTTCTGCTGAATCTCCTGCAATGAGAAAGTATTAGCCTTTTCCCTTGTGCTAAGTAATTAATTAAAAAGCTTCTTGTTAGTGGGGTCAACCTTATGGGCAGCTTCTAATCTGGCCACTTCTGTTTCGACCATGTCCCAGTTTTGTTTATTTAAATGCTTAAGCCAAGCAGCCATCTGAATGGCAGAACCCATAACAACTGCTTTTAAAGAGCACCAAACATTAAACACTGAAGTATCTTCAAACTTATTAGTGTCCTAAAACAAAGATAGAGTTTGCAGAATAGTCAGTTTGGTCTCTGGGTTCAAAGATATGTATGAGCTTCCTGCAAAAAGAAAGTTGTCGAGTATTAGGGACATATATGGAAACCAAAGTGACCTTGTCCTCGTCTAGCAAGCCTATCAGAATTAAATATCGCCCATGATGGTCTGCAATTTGTTCCGTCAATTTAAAGGAGCAATTTTGAGAAATCAAGATAGCAACTCCAGCCTTTTTAGTAGGGCCATTAGCTGTGTAACAATAGGGCAATTTATAATTGGTGAAAGCAGGGGAGGCAGATTGTTTAAAGTGGGTCTCTTGAACCACTGCTATATGGGCTTTCAACCTCTGAAAGTGTTTTAATGCTAATCTCCTTTACTGAGGAGAATTAAGGCCCTTAGCATTTCTAGATACTAAATGCATAATCTAGAATCAAAATATGAATGCAATATTTGACATATCATATCCAGCACGCAAAATACAAAAGTATGCAATGTAATCCTGAGAGAGAAAATATGGGGAGAGGGGGTGGGGGAAAGAATGAGTGCATGTGCATTTTTTATCTAAAACATATGTCAGAACAAACTAGCAAGTGCATGGAGGCCATTTTAGGATTTACTCTTTTATTTTTATTTGTTAATTATTACAAATAGAACTTTTTTAAATCGATATTAGTTTTTACAAATAGAACCTTCTACAATGATATTAGTTATTACAAATAGAACTTTCTACATCGATATTCTGCATTGAATTTATAAACATTTCATAAATAGAAAGGTTTTTCTTTAAAACAGATTTATCTCCATCTTAATATTTATTCTAATCCAAGGTTAGTGAAAATTCCTAAAAACAATATATTACGTTTTTTTTCTATTGAAAAGTGCTGTATTCATATTTCTCATTATTTTGCTGTCACATTCTAAATCATAAACATAATTACTTTATTCTTAAAGGTAATTTATTCTTGTACGGTATGTTTAATAAAAATTAGCTGTATAAGCATCTTTTGTTTCCATTATTTATACATTTTGCTAATACCTATTATTTTATTAACACATTTTTAGCCATAATTTCTTTACTGTTTACTAATATAATTAATCACATAAAACATATCTTAGTATATACAGTATGTTAGATACTTTATTATGTATTAATTAATCTAATAAAATGACTAGAAAGTTACTATTATTTTGCAATAACATTTCTTATAAGAAAACAAATGCTACTGGTAAATGTTTAGATTGTATGTATACAAGTTCAATTAATACTTAAAGTTAATTTATTATTAATTTCACTTGTATAACTAAGCAAAGTATGTTTCTGCTTTATCAAAAGAAATAATGAATAATGTACAAAGAGTGGAAGAGAGATATCACATCCAAACTAAAAAAAAATAAAAAATATGTGATTGCTTCAGACCCATGGTTACCTAGAGGAAGCAGGGTAATGTCCACAAAAACTGGATAGCTTTATTTTTGCACTACAATTTAGATTTGAGATTGGACATGCCTCTCTCAAATTTAGGGGGAAAATTTACTAATGTTTGGTTTAAAACCTAAACTGGTGGTAGCACGTGGACATCGCCATTGTATTGCTGTAAACAAAATGACTATTTATCATCCATCAGGTTTCAGCTTCAATTGAATCCTGATGCCCATTTCAGACGATTTCATACAGTTCTAAATGCCAATGTTTTAAACTTTCAGTTCAAAACCAATAGTAAATAGTAGTCAAAAAAGGACAGTAAACCCATCCAAATTGAAGCATTGCACATATCATACTGATACTTTGTGAGGTTGAAAGCCTTAAAAAGTTCAATTTAAGAAAAAAAAATTCATGGGGTCCCCCCAAATCCAAAACCAGCCACAGACTTTTCAGCATGGACTGGTATTGGAAAATATAGGGGGAAACATAGGGTTCCCCCAGTTTTTCTATAATCATCACTGGTCTGATGCAGCCAGTGACATAATGACACAGCTGGAAGACACTCAGCATGGGATGCCCCTTCCATAACATTAACCAGCCCCAAACTGGCCTTTACAGGGCTGGAATTCCTCAAATTGTTAGTTCCCTGTCCCAAGGATCAACTAGCCATGGGCTACCAAATTCATGAATTGTCTCCCTTTCATTCCAAGTAGTCATAGAATGGTCTTCTAAAAATAACAAACCAAAAATGCAAGCCCCATCCAATACGCAGAGTGTAGTGTACAGTGCACACACAAACTGACAGGTCAGTAGCATACATAAGATCATAGGAATAATTGGGGAGGAGCTTATTGGCTGAGAGCTGTGCTTCTATTCTCTGAGCCAATCAGCACTTCCCAATTTATTCCCTTGACAGCATTAACCCCCCACCAACTTGTTCTGCTCTGTACAGGTTATAGAAAACTAGGCAGAACCCCATGCCAGTTTTTTCCATATTTTGCTATTACAGCCCAGACTGAGAGGTCTGGCTGTGGTTATGGATTTGAGGGGGATCCCACACATATTTTTAATAACTAACTATTTCAAAGATTTACAACCTAATGAACCCTGGACTTTGCAGGGCTTCTCACAAACTTATAGTTTGGGCAGGTTTTCCTTTTTTTGTGAGGTTTTGGGCAGTTCAAAACTGACTATTAGTACTGTAAATCTGCAGGTTCTATAATAGTGTATATTAAAACATTGATAGTTGATCCAATGTTCTAAAGTAGGGTTTTTGGTCATTTTGCTGTCAGTATTGCCTTTAGTAAATAATCTGTTTGCAAAATCACCAAAAACCAAAAAACTGACCTTTTGTAAATGTACCCCTAAATCTCCATACACATAGAGGGAACCCCCATCATTTAAAGAAATATATATATATTTTTAACATTTTACGATTTTCTTACTACTGAAACTTGCTTCGATCTAACTTATATGTGCATGTTTCTGTGTATGATATGTGCATGTTTCTGTGTAACTCGGACCTTGTATTGAAAGTCACATTACATGTTCCTAGTTTTCATATGAAAAAACTCCCATGGACTCGCACAATGTAAAAGCCTCAAACTCACAAGTTCACAGGCTATCACATTTACCAAGTTGTGATACAAACTCAGACCTTTAAATATGCAAGAAGGCGTGAGTTTGTCCCGTTGAAAAAACCCGGACTCTATTCGATTTACCCCATATATTTTTATGAATGTTTTCAATGCTTTAGAGAGCCCATATATCTGGTAAGTTAGCAGCTCCTTCACATTTAGCAATTTCAGTGTATTACATTTCCATATGGTTTATTTTGATTTATAATATCTATTTTAAAGTTATGCTTGTTATATCCCCAACAGGGGCATTTCAAGAAAGGTGGGGGTCCATGTGCATTCTCCATAATGGGCGCCCTCTTCTCAGTCAAGTGGCCAGCAGTGCACTGAGTGCTGCGCTGCGCTGATAGACTCTGGGCACTAGAGTGTGCCCAGATTCTATAGCGCATGTGCAGGTTTTTTTCTATAGCGCATGTGCAGCATTTTCCCTGTACTGCGCATATGCAAAATGATGGGAAAATAGCCACCGTGGCCATTTTCCAGGCATTTTTATACTACTGACACCAGCTCTGATATGGTACTCTGGAGAGGTAGGTGTATGGGTGAAGGGTGTGCGGTGCGGGCCCCCCATTGGAATACAAATTTTGGTTGGTTATCAAGTGCTGGAATCTGTTTTTATGCTCAAAAGATGAAAAACAGGTTTGTTGATAAATTTGTATCACAATCTGGATTTAAAGGTTTTAACTCCAAATTAAGATCTCACCTAAAACTTGTGAATGCTGTTCCTTGAATGGTATCTTTATTCTTCTCTAAACCATCAACCTTAAAATCATCACTGAACAAATGATTTGGTGTACCCCTAGATGGGGGGAATGATTTCCCCAGGTGTGGATATCAATCTCCAAAATGTGCAAACATAGAGAAAAGATATCTCACAGTGGTTAAAAGTTTAACAAAATGTTTATTACAAAATATACATAACAATAGCAGGGTTACTTCATACCATTTGGAGCCTTCCAAGAAAGGCACACGTATGAGTGAGTTTTGGTGGCAAATGCACAAGATATCCTATGATCACTAACTGGGCATATACCTCCTCCACTGATGCATTTTGGACACAAGTGGCCTTCTTTAAAATGATGTGAAACATGCATTTCCAGTAATTTTTTGGATATTTCTACAGTGTAATCTGGTTTTTAACATTCTCCCTGTTTTACCAATATACAGATTTTTACATTGACACTCCAATAAATATAAGCAGTTTTTCATATGGCACATAATAAAGTACCGAATATTATCTGTTGTTCCATTAGAGACATTCAGTAATTTTATTAGTAGTGCTTTTACATTGTTTGCACATTGTGCAAGAACCACATCAGAAGGAGCCTTTAGAATACATTATTTTTGTAGGGACAGGATTAGTTACCAAACTTCTCACTAGTTGATCTTTTAAGTTCCTAGCTTTTCGGTATATAAATTGAGGTTTTTCCTTTATAAGGGTCTGTATTGTAGGGTCATGGTCAAGAATATTCCAGTGTTTATGGATTAACCCCTCTACTGCCTTACTGTCCATGATGTGTGATAAAGGCTAGTTCCAAGCTTGGATCTTTCTGTTGTATAGTTTTATTTTTCCCTTTCAAAATGTCTTCTCTGTCTGGTGTTCCAACCAAAAATCTTGCTTTTTCAACATGATCCTCCTCATATCCCTTTGCAATAAACTGATTTTTAAAAGCTTAAAATGTACATGATAATCATCTATCTTCGTGCAATTCCTTCTAATGCAGTGAAACTGCTCTTTTGGAATACCACCTAAACAATTTCTGTGGTGGTTACTTTTATAATCTATAAAGGAGTTGCCGTCTGTTGGTTTAATGTAATTTTTAGTCCCAGTGATATAATTTTCAATAGAAATGGTGAGGTATAAAAAGTGGACTTCTTGTTCGCTTATATTAAAAGTGAGATTTATATTATTAGAATTACTATTTAAATGTGTATAGAAACTGTTCAAAGAAGCTCTATCGCCTTTCCAGATAAAAAATACATCATCAATGTATCATACTCAGGACACCAGACTGCCCCCAAAGCCATGCTCTATCCTCCCAGTGTACCATAAAAAGGTTGGCATAGGTTGTGGCCAGCGTGGTGCCCATTGCAGTCCCTGTGAATTGATAAAAAGCATCTAAAAACAATTTTTTTTATTATTTCATAATTGACTCCTTCTGTACATTTTTGATGTTGAATGAATGTATCTAGCAATGTAACATCTGCCATGATTAACCAATTTCCTGGTTCCCACTTAACAGAGGAGAGATATTGAAGAACGGAGATAGTGTCTTTAAGATACAATCTGGTTTTAATAGCTATAGGTTGTGATAAAAGATCTAGAAAATGGAAAATATTAACTGTAATAGATTAAAAAACATATATAAAAAGTACTTCAATTTTGAATGCAGCTAGAACAATACAAATAGAGATCACAAACTCTATGTCCACCCACAAATGTCCAAACAAAACAAATAAATTCCAGCGCTTCCTTCTAGGCCAATATAGAGTATTATTCCCTCTTGTTGGTTTTCTATGAAGACTTTCTTTTTATAAGATGTATTTCTTCCCCTCTTCAACAAGGGTTGCCACCAGGTATATATCCAGTGTACATGAAAAGAAAAGATTGCCAAATATAATGAAGTACAATCTTTTTAATTTTTAAAATAACTCTAAAAACACAGTATCCACCAGCACTAGGGGTATAGGAGGCGTACCATATATAGGGGTGTATGTGTACACCAGCAAACACATGCGATAAACAGGAGACAATCCCGGTCAAAGCACATGCCTTCACATCCACTGGTGCATCCAAACAGCTCTCCACATCTGACCTGCTCCCTTCCCTTGTTCACCAAAGCGTTTCAACCATATCAGTCTTTATCAAGGTGTTCTGTTTTGTTTGGACATTTGATGTAATAGAGTTTGTCCTTGCCATAATCGGGTGTCCTAGTGGTGTTTCTATACTCGATATGTAGCATGGGGATGGTGTATTTTTCTATTTTCATATAAAGTTTTTCTTTTCATTAAAGGCTCCTTTGTTGGTATAGAGCAGGATTTCCCATCCGCGGTCCTTAAGGAACACTAACAGTCCAGGTTTTAAGTTTAGCCATACTTCAACATGTGTACATTAATTAGTTACTGAGTTGTTTTGATTAAACCATATGTGCGTAAGCATGGATATCACTAAAACCAGGACTGAAAGTGTGTGCAGAGGGCCAAGGTTGGCAATCACTGGTATAGAGGGTTAATAATTTTTCTACATCCTTTTCTATTGTCATTGTTGAATTATCCCTCAGTTTTTTATATGTTTTTGAATCACTCAACTGTCTTATTATCTCTAATTTGTAATCGCTCAAATCTAGAATTACCACACCTCCCTTTTATCAGCAAGTTTCACGAATATATCCTTACTATCTTTTAATGATTATATTGCCAAATGTTGTTGTGTTGTCAAATTAGCCTTTTTATTTCCCTTTACTTCAAAATGGTCGAGATCCTCTCTTACTAGCTTCTCAAAAGCACTTATTTTTGTGGGTAGGATTAAAGGTTGATTTCTGTTTAAATATCGATACAGTACCTTCCGGCGCTAAAACAGACTCGCCATTGTCTAATTTAACTTTATCTACATCAGCAAAAAACTTTTTAATGTCAGTTTTTTGAAACATTTTTGTATATCCACAAAAATCTCAAATTGTTTCACCCAATTGCTCAGAGAGAACTTTGAACCTTTTTCCAATATTTCTTGTTCATAGGTATTAAGGATATATTTACTTAAATTGTAAATTTTCATTTTCCCTTATTTCTCTAAAGGTAACTCATTGTTTGTAACTTCTATATGAGATTGGGTGGTTTATTCCTAAGGATCTTCCTTCATCTACTATTATATTGTTTTATTGTGCCACCGCGTTTGCCCCTTTTCTTATGTTTCTCAGATTTGGTGGTTTTGTTTGGGTTGATCCTTTCCCTAAAAAGGATTCTCCATGGTAGAGGGTTGTGGACATGTCCTCTCAATGGAGTCCCCAGGGACCTGAGGATCTTCCCTAGAACAGAAAACTCCACAATCCTCATTAATTTATTTTCTCTTTTTCTATTAGTATTCCATATTGGTGGATGTCTTATATAACTAGTTGATTCTCTCCTCTATATTTTCCCTCCACCTGTGGAAGTTTTGAATGTCTTTTTTCCAAGGAGCTCCATAATGTAGGGAATCTATATCTTGATGTCCCATGTGTATTGTATTGGGGAACATCTTTATACTTCTGGGAAGAGCCTTATCTATAAGGGCCGGATTTGAACCTATACTGTTCTTTAAATTTTTCATATTTATAGGAATTATCCTTCAATGTCTCATGTCGTTGTTGAAACTTCTATTCCTTCTTGGTGACATTGTGCTGTATCCCCTCATTATAATCATTTTTATCCTGTGTGTATTTCTTTTGTTTTTTTTTATCCTAATGTCATTTAATTTTTCTCTACTCAGTGACAGATCTCAGTTGCTATCTTTCTAAAATATTCAGTATTTGAGAATGGTTATACTAAAGTCTGATATGTTTCTATTTCTTCTTCTAGGTTATCCAAATCTTTCTTCTTTTATCTGATGATAAGTTCCATAAGAGAAAAGGAACATGAGTATAGAATATTAAATCAAGCATTTTTAAATTCCTGAGTTTCAGTATCAAAAGATGGTAACTTATTTAGTCTGAGGCCTCTTGGGGTCATCCCTCCAGCTAAATACTTTTCAAGGGATACCATCTCCCATCATGTTTTTTCTTCTTTTAAAAATAACTTCTCTAGTTATGGTATTTTCTCAATTAACATCTATAACAGATATCTCATTTTTGTTTGTATTAAACACATCCTCAATATATAATTGTCTTCTTTTTCGATGATCAAACATTTTTCACAAACAATTATGATCGTGCTATCACTGGTCCAATTAAAAGTACATAAACAGATAGAGAGCAGCAGGTAAAATTACATGAGTGAAATACAATTATAATACAGAGGTAGCCAGTGGCCCATGTGCGCCACACACCTTGCATTCATTATTTATATGCCCCTGATCCCCAATTTATTGAGCACCCAAATATTAGTGATTTTGCACTTTTCACCCTATTTAAAATATTTATTTCACCTTTTCACTTTGGGGCCTAACTCTGGTTGACCCTGGTGTTATGAAAGGCATCTTTATTAGTTGATGAAGTATCTAAGCTTCCTCTTTATCCACTTAATCCTTACTGGTCTTCCCCAAAACAGACTCTTGCCACTGCAATCCATTTTAAAACCATCTGCAGGCTGATCTTCCTCACTAAATGTTCATTGTCTGCAGCTCTGCACTGTCATTCCCTGCATTGGTTACATACATTGAATTTACTAAGCAGAGCGTTCTAAACCCCAGAGGTTTGGTAGCAGTTTGCAGGTAGTTTTGCTATCCACAGATTTACTAATGCCAAAACCACTGCTAAAGCACACTTTAGAACAGAATATAACAGAATTGAATATCAAAGCACCATTGATGTTTTAAACAATATAAAGAATAAAATAGCAGATAAACACCTGATTTATCATGCAGGGGGTTTGAAGACCACCATAATATTGGCAGCAAACCCGCCCAAATAATTAACTGACTTAGACATACATGTTTGCTGAAACAGCAGGTAAATGAATTGATTTTAACAGGCAATTTTGACAGGAATATTATACAATTGGAGTATAGAAGATTATGTTGTTGCTAACTAGATATGACTGGTATTTAAATGATATACAAAAACAAATAAAAATATAAAACAAAAAAATGACACAAACACACAATCACACTGCACTCACACAAAATAAAACACACAGGACTTTAAAAAACTGACTCAATGTAAAACAAATCTCAAATAGACATATACAGAACAAAAAAAACAAAATCTAATAAATAAAAAAATATCACAACAATTAGCAATCACTATATATCTTTCTCCTTAGACTTTCCTACAACTTTCTCCTACTCCACTTACACTCCTCACAGACTCACAAAGTGACAGGAGCCGACTGTCTGTGTCTACCATGTCAGGTGAATGCTGTTTCTGCAAAAGCAGCATTACATCAATATGAATGGAAAAGCATTTAAACCACTGTGGTCTGTTTTTATGATAAAATAAAAGATTGTTGCTTTCTATAACAAATAAAGTAGTACAAATGAATGACTTTGAATAGGATAGATTCTATTTCTCAGTGGTCTGTTTCTATAATATCAATTGAATGTCATTTCTATAAAACAATATTAAGTCAATATGAATAGATTAAAATTTGCAGTGGTTTTAATAGAAAACACAGTGAAATAGAATAGAAATCACTGCCAAATACAACAAGCCACAGAGGGTTCTCATTTAGAAACTGCCAGGGATTGACGGGGGTTTCAAGCTAGTCATCAAAACTTGCCTTTAGTAAATCATGTAATCCAGAAATAGAAATCTACACCAATTTAAATGACACCAAAATCGCAGCTTAGTAAATGTTGCCCTGTACAGTATCTCACAGAAGCTATTTATTCACCTAGCACATTCCAAACAAAATTGTATGTAAAAACAGGGAATGTTAGTTCCAATTACTGTAATATATGTTAAACTGGTTAGATGCAGCAATGTCTTCCATTCTGACAAGCCCTACACTGTCCCTCAGAAATTTAGAGAAGAAAAAAAGCATAAAAGTTCCCCCAGCACATTGCAGAAGACCAGCAATCAGATTTGAATGACATATGATAAAAGAAATTTAGAAATATGTATTGTAAATATTTGCAAAGATAATTTGAACACAACATTTGATCTGCTTCCTTCCATAGTAGTTATAACATATTAAACATGATATTTATATTGGTTATTGCCTTCCCCAAGCATAGAAATCAATTAGGAGTAAGTGATTTAGCTGATACAAATTGGCTTACATACATACATAAGATGGTAAAGGGGTAAACTATAAGTATAACCAACATGACCTGTTCACTGGATGTGAATATTATCAAGTTTTTTTTATACACTATACAGACACAACCAACATGACCTGACCACTTGATATGATCATAATACACATCTATTACACTGTATACAGACATAGGACACTATGCATTCCACACAACCTGACCAGCAGACATGACCATCATTTTTATATTACATCCTAAATAGACATAGGACATTAAACCATCAACTAGATCCAGCTCTGGACATGATCATAATACAATTCTATTACACTCTCTACAGACATAGTACACTACACCCCCAACATGACCTGACCACTGTACATGACCATACTACACATATATTACACTCTATGCAGACATAATACACGTCACCCTCAACATGACCTGACCACTGTACATGACCATAATGCACATCTATTACACTCTACACAGACATAGGACACAACATCTTCAACATGACCTGACCATTGGACATGACCATAATACATCTATTACACCCTACACAGACATAGGACACTACACCCCCAACATGACCTGATCACTGGACATGACCATAATCCAATTATATTCCACTGTATGCTTACATAAGTCACTACACCCCCAACATGACCTGACCACTGTACATGACCATGATCCAATTATATTACACTGTATGCAGACATAAGACACTACACCCCCGACATGACCTGACCATAATACAATTATATTTTACACTGTATAAAGACATAGAACACTACACCTCCAACATGACATGACTACTGTACTTGATCATAATACAATTCTATTTCATTTTATACAGACATAGGACAATATATTTTCAACATGACCTGCTTACTGGACATGACCATAATACAATTCTATTACACTCTATACAGACATAGTAAACTACACCCTCAACATGACCTGACCAGTGTACATGACCATAATTGACATCTACTACACTCTATACAGACATAGTACAATTCATCAATAACATGATCTGACCACTGGACATGACCATAGTACTCTTATGTTACACTGTATACAGACATAGGACACTACACCCCCAACATGTCCTGACCACTGTACTTGATCATAATATAATTCTATTGCATTTTATACAGACATAGGACACTATATCTTCAACTTGACCATTATTGGACATGACCATAATACATTTCTATTACACTTTATACAGACATAAGACACTATACTTCCAAAATGACCTGACCACTGTACATGACTATAATACACATCTATTACACTCTATAGAGACATAGGACAATTCGTCAACAACATGACCTGACCACTGGACATGATCAAAATAATCTTCTATTATACTCTATACAGACATAGGACACTACATGACCTGGCCACTGGATATGAACATATACAAATCTTGTTATAATCTATACAGACATAGGACACTACACCACCAACATGACCTGATCAATAGACATGACAGTGACTGTGGAAATAATTACACTTGTTCTCTCTGTACCTTTATGGTAGGAAATATCCTGGTCAGATCATAACACATTGCAGTAATTTTAAGAAAGGAACCATCTCCTTATACTATATTTGCTATTTCTCATCCATAACCAATTTGGCAAAACTACAGTAAGTGACATTTAAAAAAAAACTGGTTCACAGGGACTACAGAAAATTTATGAGGTCTTGTAAACAAAATATAATAATAGTAGAAAAAAGTGCAGTAACCAACAAGATTCTGATATTTTAATTTAAAGACAAATATCTAATGGGTCCTTACAAAATATTGATGATTCATATCACATTGCACCATTGTGACATTATCACCTGGTTCAGTCAAATATTTAATCATCATTAATAGTCATATGATCTCTGCATATAGTGATACATGTATACATTTATAGTCATCTGTGTATGAGAACATTTCTATGAAAGTAAATAACTATAGGCTCCTGTTGCATATAAAGAGAATAGCCATACATATCACTAAAAGGCTACAGATAAAGATCAGAGACTCATCCCCTCCTGTGTGACAGAAGACAAGAGATTGGAAGACAGACCCAATCTGAAGCTTTACAATGTGCATGGGATGGATTCCAGGGACTTCCTACAATGTTACTTTGATTCAGAAAGTGAATTCAGAGATGAGGCAGTGGTGTTTCTTATGGAGAAGCTGCACAGCGCACTAGTAACAGGTTTGTATTCAGGATATACAGTATTGTTGCCCCAGATACAGTATAGAAAATAGGTATTCTCAGTAACAGCAAATATATGGGATTACTACATTGTTCCTCTGCTGTGCATAATGGGAACAGGTGACAGGTTTCCTGCTCACAGAGAGAGATTAACTATAGACGTCAGTTTCACATGTAGGGTTTATATTTACAAAAGTTTGATTTTGGATATTTGGTGTATGTGTATTCATTTGTCATTCAATTTTGCATATCAGAGATTTACTAAAGGCAAAATTTAATGTAAATTTGAATAGAAAACCTTATCCCATTCAAAATAGAATATTGGCAAAACAGCTGTAATTTCACAGTACATAGATGAATATAGAATAGACTGATTTACTAACATTTGAATTGAAAAGAAAACAAAGAATCCAACAGAAAATCCCCAAATTAATAGACAAATAGCAGCCAGGCAATTTTAGTTTCTAAACAACATTCATCTTCATTATGATGCCTACAAAAGTAGAGATGATTGATGCTATGCTGCTATTTTTGTAATTGAGCAATTATACTTAATTTGTGCATGCATATTATTCACACTGGACATGCACCAAAGTCTAATAGTGATGCTGCTCCCAGCACTGACCTTTACGTAGAGTGATATTACCAGTCAGGCAGCATTTCTGGCCATTGACGTGTGAGTGGTGGCAAATATGCAGACATGTTATGGCTGTTTTTTTGGCATGTTGCTAGCTGGGCCTGCAAACCTGTACTCAAGCAGTGTGTCCCTGGCTTCTCTGTTCAGGTTTCCATGCTGCATGGCCATTGATTTAATGGAGCTGATGATTATCAAAGGATGTGCATGTGCTGGGAATGTTTATGCCTTTGCAATTGCACTGTTGGGTGTGTCTGTATTTTTCATGGCTGCTGGGTTTTCTAAATATTTTTGTGCATCCTCAACTTGCACAATCACAGCTGCAATCATCATAGCATCTGTCAAGGAATCAAGCCAGATATTAATAATACTGCAAAGGCTCTATGTGACAGGTCCAAATGAAATAATTTTATATGATTTTCAATTTTAATAGAAATCAAGAAACACTTGAGAATTTGCTCACATCTCTAATAAAATAGGAACAAAACATATGGTTCACTGTGGATGTATGAATTATGGGTCTCATTCAGAGAATGGCGCACCGCACATTGCTGCTGCATCTTTAGGTTAGCAGCCTCCAAACAGTGACAGGCTGTGGCTTAGGCGGCACTGCGTGTGACCATGCAGGATTTACTACACATGCACATAATGGGTCCTGTATGCAAACTAGAATTAAAGGAAACACAGCAGCTTCTTGCATGTGATATGTCTTGTCCAATAGGAATACATACGGAAGTGTTTGTCGATTTTTTTATTCTATTTCATTTGATTTATTGGACTATATACAGTAGATAGGTTTCTTAGATTTTGAAATGGACATCCAAAACCTAACAAGAGACCACTATTCAAAATTGGCACACATCAAATTCAATTTTGAAATAGAATTTAAAATTGAATCTTAGTAAATGTGTAATTTTGACAGCAAAAACAGATGTTGATTTGACTAAAAATTTAACCTTGAGTTACCTTTGCTGTTCTCACCATTGACTTCAATGGTGGGAACCGTTCATTGGCTGAGAAACAGAGGGCTCGCCTCTCTCAGCCAACTAACGCTTAGCGGCTGGGTTTCCATGCTGATATCCCGCCATTAAGCTCTCATTCAGGAAGTACCGTTCTTATAGAACTGTACTTAAGTACGTGGGTCCTCTCTTTCCATTTTTTTATTTTGCCAAGACCCTGGATGCCTACTTTGGACCAAAGAGGAGCCGAACTTTGCATAGGAGATGGTTAGTATGGATTTATTTCACAGGTACCATATGGATAATCTACAGTGGGGGAGGCTTGCTGGGACCTGTAGTTCCACAGCAAAAAACAATATTTTTAACTATTTAAAATGCACTACACTAGATAATCCATCTTGCACCCACCACCCCAGAGGTGCCAGGGATGGCCCTGGGCTGCCAGCCTGAGCATGTGGTGCCCTGGAAAGGCAGACCCCTTTATTGGGGATTCCCAGCTCCCCAGGGATCCCCAGCCTCGGATGACTAGCAGTAAGGGTTAATGCTTTTGCTGGGGGGCCCGGTGAAAGGGCACCCCTGGCTGTGGCATTAGCCCCCCACTACAAAAAGTCTGGTGCTGGTTCTGGATAATACAGGGGACCCTAGTCATTTTTCCCCTTTATTTCCAGTACCAGGACCAGATCAGAGCGCCTTGCTGGTTGCACAAAGTATGGGAGACCCCTACATCGTTTGTCTCCCAAATTTTGGCAACCAGGGCTGGTTCTGACTAGTCTGGTGATGGTTGTGCTCAAGTACAGGGGAACCCTATGTGGTTTGTTCCCTGTACTTAGGCACACCCAGCACTAGATTACTAAAAGCTCAGAACTGGTTGCACTTTTGGGTGGGGGCATGCCATTTTATTCTCTTTTTTTTTACTTTTTACACATTTTTTTGTTATGACAGCAGCACAGACAGGTCTCACTGACCCATCCATGCTCTGTGTCAATGACACAGATGCATGTTGCACAGATCTCCCTGGACTGTGCTACATGCATCTGTGTCATATCACACTCGATCTAATGATGATGCAAATCATTAGATCGTGGATGATAGATTGGGTGACCAATGTGCAGTTTTTGCTGCACATCATTCTCTTCAGCTGCTGGAGAGAGCTCATGGATGACAGCTTAGGAGATCGAATTGTATGCAGATCACACCGTGTATGGCCGGCTTTACTTGCTCCAACCTTAGAATCAGTTACTAACTCTCAGATTGCTAGTATTTTTTTTTATTGAAATAGATGAAGGCACCCATTATTATGCCATTAAACATACACCATGAAATCTGTATCAGTATGTGACCAATGGTGGGACTAACATAATCCTTCTTTGTTGCTAACTTATTGTGACATTATAGAATGTTGATTTTCTGCTTATCTGCATCTTTCCTGCAGGTCATATAAAAGGAGAAACTTTGATTGACATCAGTTTAGGATCCATGGTTCATCATATTTTTGTTATCAGTGAATTTTTTAAAGAGATCATTATAGTAAAATTAAGAGACTCATGTATTATGGAACTCAACAAATGGGTGAACACCCGTACTGGGGATTTTGATTGGAGTCATGCATCAAAGATTGTTACTGAGCTGAAAGGCATCAGGTAAAATAAGATTGTAAACATATAAGAATATAAAAGATGAGTCCATTTTTATAAATCATAACAAACATACAATTCTCCAATGACCCTTAAATATACATAGATACTTGAAATTCAAATTATTTCAACATTTTATTTAAAATATAAATAAAAAACTTATGGTGGCAAAGAGAGAAAGGGAGCTAATCAGTGAAAAACCCATCTGACACCAACAAGGACAAATTGCCCTTCTCACTTGCAAGTGTTAGGTAACACATTTCTACAGTACCACAATAGAATGGTCTGGTCAGAAAGCCATTGCTGCTTACCCCATGAGGTAATGTAAGCCTGAAAAATGTATTGATGGGCAGTGTACCCAGATGGCATGGAAGCAAGCAATGCACTGTACTACCATTCTTTCCCACCAATGCAGAAGAAGAGGAGGGGGAAGACAACACTACAGTAGGGCCACTAGAGGTCACCCATAAAATAGGAGGGACAGTAGCCTGAAAGACAGGTGGAGAGGCAAGTGTAACACCACAAATTGAGGACAGCTAAGCAACTAGAGAAGACAGCTTTGACCTAACATCCCTATGATTAGCTGGCAGGCATGATCCATCCACCAGTGACCCCCCCAGCTGCGTGCACCACAATCAACGGGGTGAGTGCCACCACTTACAATGAAAGAATGGACACAGCACAAATAAGAATAGGGTCCTGAGAGAAAGTACCTGCAAGGCCTGCTATCTCAGAAGTGGAGGGGCTGGGAACTTCAGCAGGCTGCAAGCTCTGCCCACCACCATTGGATCACAGAGCAACCTGGGGTGGCGATGGCAAATGGGAAGATAGCCAATGCAATCCAGAACTATCAGAATCCCCATGGAGTCCCTGTGTTCTGGACAACTTACCTTCACAGGAGTCCCAGCTGGTATCTGGTACTATTGCTTCAAAGTCTGAAGAAGATACAGGGCCATCTGACACCTTACACAGTAGCCTGAGGGACTTCCGTGGGAATTGGTATGTAATGCTGGTGGCTATATAGCTGCCAGATGAAATACCGATGCTGATAGACCAAAGGATGGAGATCCTGACTGGGGCAGGTAAGTACACTAACTTTCCCCTCTCCCTCCGCTAACCCAAACCCTCCCCTAGAGGTATCTAAACCTAAATTTCTCCAGTGGTCCCTAACCCCCCCTTTCTGCACCATAGACCTAACCCTCCATGGGGGGTGCCTAACCCTAATTTCCCCCAGAGGTGCCTAAACCTAACCCCCCTTCCCCTAGCTTAAACCTAACCCTCCCTGGGTGGTGCCTAAACCTAATTTCTGCTGGGGGTCCCTATACCTAACCCACCCACCCCCAAGTCTACAAGCTAAAAAACCCAGCTTAACCTACTTTCAGGATGCCAGCTGATGGGATTTTGGCATGGGACTGAAGATAGGTGTCAGGATTTTGTTGCCTCTCTTTAATACCAGGTTGGGCTTTCACTGTTGGCCTCTGGTAACCTGACTACATTCCTTCTGTGTCCACTATCATAAGAAGGAGTAGGATATGGCTGGTCATGTGACTCTGGGCCTGCAGACAGCATGGAGTCACAGACCCCACTGAAGAAGAGCATTATAAGGCACATCTTACACGCCAAGAACCATGGGCCTAGCAACATCATTATACCTAAAAAATATTGTCACTAATCTGTAAAGCCTAAACAAAGAGGAAAAGGAGCAGAGTCCTGCCTGACACATACTGTAATTATAAACACCCTAACCACCAAAAAACACACTCTAGCTATACTTATGGGCTGCATAAATTCACCAACAATTAAACCTAGAGTTCCCTACAACTGACCCCTAACCTGAAACTACCTAGGGGGTTTCATATTTTCTCCAACACATGAAGTGCACTAGCTCCTCATTATATAATATAATGTTTCATATGTTTTTAGTGACCATCAACAAGAACAGGAAAAGGTAAAGGAAACAATTAAACACATTGTGAAATTTGACTCCAGCAAAAATAATCTCACGGATCCGGTGGTGTTACCACAAGCCGACTGTCTGATCACAGCAGGGGTGCTGGATGTGGTTAATCAGGACCAACAAGATTACATAAGAAACTTGAGGAAGATGTCAATGCTACTCAAGCCTGGAGGACACTTAATTGTAATTGGGTGTTTAAATATTACATATTACACTGCTGGTAATGATCGCCTTCATGCATTTAATTATGATGACATTTTTGTAAAAAAAACCCTCACTGATGAAGGATTTGTAATTGGTTCCTGTGAGATACTTGACAGAAAAGTAGAGAGTGAAATAAGTGATTATAAGCAAATGATGGTCCTTACTGCTGTCAAAGGGAATACTTAGATGTCTGAGTAGTGGACATTGGCTGGATGGATGATTCCTTCAAAAGCTTCTCAATAGGTAATGATCTACCTTAATTATTCTTATCTTATATAGCCCTCAGCCATTTTCTAAATCATACATTATGTACAACTCTTATCATGTGACATAAAGTTTATATAAGATAGTAATTTTTAGTTAAGTCATTATTTACAGTAAGTGCCATCAGAAAAATAACACTGATGAGTAGTATAATGAGGTTATACTAATGAGAAAAGAGATAATAAATACTGATATCTAATGTTGTTTAAGGCAATGCACTACCATAAAATGGTTTTAGTCTATATTTAGATATGATTCCTGACTCAATGGGAGATAATGTATTTACTTATAAATGTGCAAAACTCAAATAAGTCAGAGGTTTACTTTTGTTGTTTTAACTTGTCCTTTACTGTACTTATCAGTAGATGGTCAGATATGCCCAAGAAAATGGAGATATAATAATAGGAGACAGAAAGAGACTAAAAGGAAAATAAAAAAATAGAATGAGTGCAAAACAAGAAGAAAAGAGAATATAGAGAAAAATATAAGGAAATGAAAGTGATAAGTTCCCTATTTGATAAGAACTTTTTTCTTTGTCAAACTTAAAACATGTACATCCTGTTAACCACCTTATTGTCTCACACATGTTTCCAACACTGCTGTCTAAGGCCTTATACTTTTATCTTTTCACTTGGGACTTTGAACTACCTATTCCTCCTTAAGTGTTAACCAAAAGTAATACTTGAATTCAGACTCTTATCACACATTCAGATCCCGTGAAGGCTGATTAAACAAATCATTCATATGATGGTCAGATTATAACCGACTTTTAAATAAATAGTAAAAAATAAATATTGTTTAAATTATTTAAAGTCCACTAAAGAATTAGATAATAAAACTGGTCCTTATACTTAGCAATTCTTGAACAGAATACAAGTAAAGTACAAATACAAGATAATACAAAGGTAACATTTATAGTTACGTGCAGCAGCATGTCATCCTAGAACTTCAATCCCCAGCCCTTTCTAACAGCGTTTAGTAAAAAATAGTTATACTTTTCTTTATCTCTATTAATTTACATAAACATGACATTACTTTAAACATTAATCATTATAGTGGAATAACCAGAACTTGATTGGATTCATCCTCCATCTTGGTGGCCTTGGCTTCACCTAGCGGTCATCATTGTTCAGTAATTACATGCAATGCAACTTACCAAGCTAATTTGGATATTTGGATGCTAGCTATAAGTCATCGTCATCTCCACACTTGCATTGCTTTTCTGAAACATATGTCAGAACAAAATAGCTGTACATGGAGGCCATTTTAGGATTTGCAATTTTATTTTTATTTGTTAATTATTACAAATAGAACTTTTCTAAATCGATATTAGTTGTTACAAATAGAACTTTCAACAATGATATTAGTTATTAGAAATATAACTGTCTACATCAATATTCTACATTGAATTTATAAACATTTCATAAATAGAAATTTTTTCATTAAAACAGATTTATCTCCATCTTAATATTTATTCTAATCCAAGGTTAGTGAAAATTGCTAAAAAGAATAAATATATAACATGTTTCTTGTTCTAATGAAAACTGCTGTATTCATATCTCTCATTATTTTGCTGTCACATTCTATATCACAAACATAATTGCTTTATTCTTTAAAGGTATTGTATTCTTTTACGGTATGTTTATTAAAAATTAGCTGCATACACATCTGTAAAATGCCTGTAGCAGTCATTTTAAATTGTTTGATTCCATTATTTATACATTTTACTAATACCTATTATTTTAACACATTTTTAGCCATAATTACTTTACTATTAATCATAATTAATATCATTAATCACATAAAACATATCTTAGTATATACAGTATTTTAGATACTTTATTAAGAATTAATTAAACTAATACAATTACTAGAAATATACTATTATCTTGCATTAAAAATTTTTATTAGAAAACAAATACTACTGGTAAATGTATAGATTTTATATGTATATGATGTCATTTAATACTTAAAGTTCATTTATTATTTGTTTCACTTGTATAACTAATTTAACTGTTATGCGAAGAAGTAGAATAACAAATAAGTCTTACTGGTGCACTCTTAATCAGATTAGATAAGTAAAGTAAGAAAACATTTTTTTTAGAAAAAGACAAAAAGATATATATATATATATATAACTTAACCTTTAATAAATCTAATTTAAAAATAGAAAAAAAAGTGTATACCTAGATACACATCTTGATACCTGAGATTTCAGAAAACATACATAGTTTATAAAATTACATATCAATAAATTGTGCACATTTGATCAATCTGGCGAAAATATTTGATACCCAATTCCTTATGTACTGTGATTATAAATAGTGGATATCATGGATTGACAGGAAAATTGGGATAGATACCCACCTTCTTTGATTATCAAATGTGTAAACAATGTTATTACTCAACCGAGTAATGGTTTAAACACATCACGAAAATTGCAGCCGCATATTACAATAATAAATCATAATATTCATATATGAAAACATAAAAAATAATCCATAGATAGTTTGAGAGATCTATCTGGTCATTTAAATTCACTCTAACCAGACGGTAATGTTTACTTAGCCGAGGTGATTGATAAGAAAATTAGAATTAATACTCTAAAGCAAACAATAAATCTGGAAACTCATGTATATACACATCTATAGTCAGAGTGCATATTAATAACAATGGTAAATGGTACAATCAGATGTGCAATCAGAAGTAAATTTACAATCAGATGTACAATCAGATGTACAATCAGAAGTAAATTTAATCACAAAAGTAAACAGACTGTGAGGCTCACTTAACCAAGGTAATTAAAAATAAATTAGAATTGATACTCTAATTCAATCGGTCCATGTGAAAATTCATTTAAATACACATCTGTGATCAGAGTGCAAAGTGCTTACAATGGTCAGTATTGAGTTGTTAGTACATATGAACCACAATCAGAAATGGATTTAATCACAAAAGTTCAAATATATATAGATATAAATGCCATGGTATTAAATGATATTAATGTGTGTACCAGATAAGAATCACTGTATCACAGAGTTTAAAGAAAAGCCTGGGGAGAAGATGTGTTATACAACTTCTGCTGTCCCTTGTCAAATAAATTTCAAGCAAGGGATGAGAGAGAAGTAAACATTGTCCCCAGGAAAACTACAGTTTGAGAGCGCTTCTGCTGTCCCTGCTCCTGACAGTGTCTCCCCTCTGTTACTAAAAAGCATTGCAGAGGAGGAGTTTCAGTCCAGCTTGAATGAGAGAGCGCTATAGAGATAGAGAAAAAACAGAGAGATACCTCGTGGAGAAATAGTAGGCAGGAAATGCGGCTGCCGGTGGTATATCAGCTGGGCTGTGGAGTACAAACAGACCACCAGGTATCGTAGGCAGGAAATGCGGCTGCCTGTGGATCAGCTGGGCTGTAAAGTACAGATAGCCTGTCGGGTGGACGCGTGTTTCGCCTCAGAAGGCTTGGTCACCTAATCATCATGAGGTAAGACTTCTATCCCTCCCCCTTTAATCTATGAACATCATTCCAATCATGCTCCTTGCTCATTGATTGACATACAGTGGTGGCCAAAATTGCGGACACTTTTTGCAATTTGAATGTTTTTGCTTATAAAAACTGTTACACATCATGCAGTGCAATGATTCATATTCAATGAAAGGAAATGTAATGCTGAATTCAACACAATAAACAGAGGTCAAATATTTGCATTACAAGGGAAGTTATGCAGTGAAATCAACACTTAGGGTGAAGATCCCTTTGTACTTATGATGTTACTGTCCTATCAGTATTTCGCTCGGAATCCTTTATTTTTCACCCTTAGTGTTGTTTTCACTGCATAACTTCACTTGTAATGCAAATATTTGACCTATGTTTATGTGTTAAATTCAGCATTCAATTTCCTTTCATTTGATATATGAATCATTGCACTGTGTGAAGTCAAACAGTTTTTATAAGCATTTGAATTTGATAAACATTCAAATTTCAAAATGTGTCCGCAATTTTGGCCACCAGTGTATTCATGGGCCAACCAGCGAGTAGAATTGTAGGGACCAAAGAAACTAACTAAGCAAGGAATGTTTCTGCTTAATAAAAATAAATAAAGAATAATGTAAAGAGAGTGGAGGAGAGTGAACACCTCCAAACTTACAAAAATTAAAAAATATGTGATTGCTTCAGACCCATGGTTACCTAGAGGCAGCAGGGTAATGTCCACAAAAGCTGGATAGCTTTATTTTTGCACTGCAATTTATATTTAAGATTGGACATGCCTCTCAAATTTAGGGGAAAAACTTACTGATGTTTGGTTTAAAACCTAAACCTATGGTATCAGGTGGACATTGCCATTGTGTTGCTGTAAAAAAAAATGACTATCATCCATCAGGCTTTAGCTTCAATTGAATCCTGATGCCCATGTCAGATGATTTTTTTGCAGCTCTAAATGCCAATGTTTTAAATTTTCAGTTCAAAACCAATAGTAAATAGTAGTCAAAAAAGGACAGCAAACCCATCCAAATAAAAGCACTGCACCAATCATACTGATACTTTGTTAGGTTGAAAGCCTTTAAAAGTTCAATTTAAAAAAAAGCATGGGGTCCCCCCAAATCCATAACCAGCCACAGACTTTTCAGCATGGACTGGTATGGGAAAATATAGGGAGAAACAGTGTAGGATACCCCCTGTTTTTCTACAACCAGTACTGGGCTGATGCAGCCAGTGAGATAATGACACAGCAGGAAGACAGTCAGCATGGAATCTCCCTTACATAACATTTACCAGACCCAAATTGGCCTTTCCAGGGCTGGATTTCCTCAAATTGTTGGTTCCCCATCCCGAGGATTAACTATACATGGGCTACCAAATTCATGAATTGTTTCCCATTCATTTCAAGTAGGCATAAAATGGTCTTCTGAAAATAACAAACCAGAAATGCAAACCCCACCAATACGCACTGTGCAGTGTACAGTGCACACACAAACTAACAGGTCAGTATCAAACATAAGGTCATAGGATTAATTGGAGAGGCACTGTTTGGCTGAGAGCTCTGCTCCTATACTCTGAGCCAATCAGCACTTTCCAATTTATTCCCATGACAGCATTAAACACCCAACCTGTTCTGTTCAGTACTGGTTATAGAAAAATAGGTGGAACCCCATGCCATTTTTTCCATACTTTCCCATACCAGCCTATGATGAGATATCTGGGACTGGTTATGGATTTGACGGTGATACCACACATATTTTTTAATAATTAACTATTTCAAAGATTTTCAACATAATGAACACTGCACTGTGCAGGGCTTCTCAAAAACTTATAGTTTGGGAAGGTTTTCCTTCTTTGTCAGGGTTTGGGCAGTTTCAAAACAGACTATTAGTAATGTAAATCTGCAGGTTCTATAGTAGCCTATGTAAAAACATTGATAGTTGATCCGATGTTCTAAAGTAGGGTTTTTGGTCATTTTGCTGTCGGCTTTGCCTTTAGTAAATAATCTGTTGGCAAAATGACCAAAAACCCCAAACTGACCTTTTGTATATTTACCCCTAAATCTTTATTCACATAGAGGGGATACCATGTAATTTAAAAAATATATTTTTTTTCATTTTACTATTTTCTAAATAGTGAATCTTGAAAGGATCTAACTGATATGTGTATGTTTCTGTGTAACTCGAACCTTGAATTGAAAAAGTCGCATTACATGTTCCTAGTTTTCATATGAAAAAAACTCCCATGGACTCGCACAATGTAATAGCCTCAAACTCACAAGTTCACAGGCTATCACATTTACCAAGTTGTTGGACAAACTCAAACCTTTAAATACGTGAGAAGGTGTGAGTTTATCCCGCAGAAAAATCCGGACGCTATTCAATTTACCGCATATTCTTCTTATGAATGTTTCAATGCTTTAGAGAGTCCATATCTCTAGTAAGTTACCAGCTCTTTCACATTTAGCTATATCATTGTATTACATTTAAATATGGTTTATTTTGATTTATGATACCTAGTATAAAGTTATGCTTGTTATATCCCTAACAGAGATGTTTCAAGAAAGGAGGGGGCCCGTGTGCAGTCTCCATCATGGGCCCACTCCTCTCATTCAGGCAGCCAGCAGCACACTGAGCACTGCACTGCACTGATAGTCTCTGGGCATTAGAGAGTGCACAGAGTCTATAGCACATGTACAGGTCACAGGGAAAATGGCTACACTTTCCCTGTACTGCGCATATGCAAAATTATGGGAAAATAGCCACAGTGGCCATTTTCCAGGCATTTTTATAGCACTAACACTGGCTCTGATGTGGTACTCTGGAGAGGTAAGTGTACTGTGGGTATCTGTTTTTATGAAAAACAGGTTTGTTGATAATTTTGTACCACAATCTGGATATAAAGATTTTAACTCCAAATTAAGATCTCACCTAAAACTTGTGAATGCTGTTCCTTGAAAGGTATCTTTATTCTTCTGTAAACCATCAACTTTAGAGTCTTAAAATCTTCACTGAATAAATTATTTGGTGTACACCTAGATGGGGGGAATGATTTCCCCAGGTGTGGATATCAACCTCCAAAATGTGCAAACATGGAGAAAAGGTCTTTCATAGTGGTTAAAAGTTTAACAAAATGTTTATTAGAAAATATACATAACAATAGCAGGGTTACTTCATACCATTTGGAGCCTTCCAAGAAAGGCACACATATGAGCGAGTTGTGGTGGCAAATGCACAAGATATTATATGGTCACCTTCACGGCTTATACCTCCTCCACTGATGTGTTTTGGACACACGTTCTTTGTCAAGGTGTATAGGAGGAATGCCCTTGGAGCCGTATATATACACATAGTAGGTCATGTGATGTTCCACTTAGTTCAAATTCAATCTCTCCACATCTCAAATAAATTAAATAAACAGGATCCCTATAATCATAATACTTAATATATGATTAACTATCCTAATCACAAAATATACTGTATATCATTTGGATTATTTGCACAGAAAAACAAACATGTATTTGCTCTCAATATAAAACACCTTTGTGCTCTCATAAAAACCAAAATGGATGTTCTAATTTTGTTTCTAGTCTTTATGTACAAAGAGGTTTACAATCCTTTATGTTCAAGTCAGGATTTGGTTAATACCATCCTCCATTCCGATGATTCCCAACCATTTCCTTATGCGGGGCCAGGTATTTATGTCAGATACCTTTGAAAATGAGGCTTGAGATGCTGGCCAGAAACCAAAAGTTTGGAAGGAGTCCTTCTAACCTTGGATGCAGCTGAAGGAGTACTTCTGGAGTGGCCCGTGGAACACACATTCTGGATGTTAGTGGACTGCAAATCCCAGAAGTTACTCAATTCTGAGTGCACTTAAATATGTATGGTCATCTGATTTTCGTATAATCCATAGTGAACATAAATAGTAAAATGTGAGAAAACAAAATACACAATATTTTTTTTCCATAAAAAGAGGCATTAAACAATATACAATAAGACTACTGTTATGTTAACGATATAAAATCAGGTAAGTGCAAATAAAAACATATTTTAGAAAAAACATTTGGTCTCAATATCAAAATTAAGACCCAAAGGGACTAATGTGTGAAGTTCAAAGAAGGTTGTCATCTCTGTTGTTGCAAGTTCCCCCTCAACATCATTATATCTCCAATTGGGAACCACTGCCTTAATTCCACAAAAAGATATAACGTATTCTATTCTACATTGGTGGCCTTCTTTAAAATGATGTGAAACATTATGCATTTCCAGTCATTTTTTTATATTTCTACAGTGTTCTCCTAATCTGGTTTTCAACATTCTCCCTGTTTTACCTATATACTGCTTTTTACATGAACACTCCAATAAATATATGCAGGCTTTCATATGGCACATAATAAAGTTCTGAATATTATGTGTTGTTCCAGTAGAGACAGATTTATATTCAGTAATTTTATTAGTAGTGCTTTTACATTGCTTGCACATCGTGCAAGAACCGCATCGGAAGAAGCCTTTAGAAAGTTTTCTTTTTGTAGGGGCAGGATTAGTTACCACACTTGTTGATCTTTTAAGTTCCTAGATTTATGGTATGTAAATTGATTTTTTTTCCTTATAAGGCTCTGTAGTGTAGGGTCACGGTTAAGAATATTTCACTGTTTACAGATTATGCCCTCTACTGCCTTATGTTGGTCATGATATTGTGTGATAAAGGCTAGTTCCAAACTTGGATCTTTCTGTTGTATAGTTCTATTTTTTCCTTTATAAATGTCTTCTCTATCTGATGTTCCAACCAAAAATCTTGTCTTTCAACATGTTCACCTCATATCAGTCAGCTGCTGATTTGTTGGGAAAGGCATTTAAACTCTTAGAGACGTCTGGATGTGATGCTATGACCGGTCATCACTAACAGCATTCCCACGGACTTTACACCATGTGCATAGCCAGTTTGGAGAACCAGAGACGGTGAGGTACATACGTCTAACAGCGCTTAGCACTCACGTGAGGTACACACTGCTAACAGCATTCTATAGAAAGTGCAGCACAGTACAGATGCATTGACAGGCACACAGCCACATTATACCAGTTATGCTGGGAAGCATAAATATACTGAAGCACAATTTATGATGACAAATTACTTGTCGGTGACATAAATTTCATATGAGCTATATTGCTAAATATCTGCATATGTACCCAGTGCAATTTCTCTGGTGAAAGATTGACTTTTCACACTGTCCATTTGAGCTATCTAATGCTTTTTCCTACAAAGTGATATAAATCCTTTTATGATACTATGTTGCAGTCTAAAACATGGATTTACTTGATTTTATGATTGGACACATCTGTTTGCAATAAGTGAATAAAAACTTCCAATTTTCTTTGACAGAAGTTGTTGGAATCTAACTATTAGAAATATGCCCCATTTGGGGTCAGAGATGTCTGTTTTTTTTCCTCTGGACTTACCAATTCTTGGGGGACCATTGTCATAGTTTACACTGTATTGATTGTATTGTGAATTATATGTATGTTTTTTTATGAGTAAATGTTATTGTTTCTGACAGTGCCTTGGAACACCTTTTTTCTTTCCTTGTGCTAGTTGTGAGCAGGTAGATATATTCCTTGCTTTGGTATTTTCCTGGCAGCAGTCAGAGATTCATTCTGTATAATACTACCTATACAGTGCAGCACCGAATTTTACCTGTTTTCAGTTCCAGTAGAGACAGATTTCTATTTAGTAATTTTATTATAGTGCTTTTACTGTACATTGTTTGCAAATTGTGCAAGAACCACATCAGAAGAAGCCTTTTTAGAATATATTCTTTTTGTAGGGACAGGATTAGTTACTATACTTTCACTAGTTGATCTTTTAAGTTCATAGCTTTACAGTATATAAATTGGGGTTTTTCCCTTATAAGGCTCTGTAGTGTAGGGTCATGGTTAAGAATATTCCAGTGTTTATGGATTATGCCCTCTACTACCTTATGTTGTCCATGATATGTGATAAAGGCTAGTTCCAAGCTTGGATCTTTCTGTTGTAGAGTTTTATTTTTCCCTTTCAAAATTTCTTTTCTCTCTGGTGTTCTAACCAAAAATCTTGCTTTTTCAACATGATTCTCCTCATATCCCTTTGAAATAAACTGATTTTTTAAAAGTTTAGATTGTACATGATAATCATCTAGCTTCATGCAATTCTTCTAATGCAGTGAAACTGCCCTTTTGGAATACCACCTAACCAATTTCTGTGGTGGTTACTTTCATAATCTAAAAAGGAGTTGCAGTGTGTTGGTTTCATGCAATTTTAGTCGCAAAGATATAATTTTAAATACAAATGTTGAGGTCTAAAAAGTGGACTTTAAAAGTGAGATTAATATTATTAGAAAAACTATTTAAATGTTCATAGAAACTTTTCAAAGAGGCTACATCACCTTTCCAGATAAAAATTACATCATTGATGTATCGTATCCAGGACACCAGACTGTGCCCAAAGCCATGCCCAATGCTGCCAGAGTGCCATAAAGAGGTTGTCATAGCTTGGGGCCAGCCTGGTGCCCATAGCAGTCCCTGTCAATTGTAGATAAAAAGCATCGAAAAACAATAAAGTTATTATTTAATAATTTACTCCTTCTATACCTTTTTGATGTTGGATGAATGTATGTAGCAACATAACATCCACTGTTATTAACCAATTTCCTGGTTCTAACTTAACAGAGGAGAGATGTTGAAGAATGGAGATAGTGTCTTTAAAATACGACCTGTTTTTAATAACTATAGATTGTAATAAATGATCTAAACAATGGGAAAGATTTGATGTCATAGAGTTTGTCCCGGCCATAATCGGGTGTCCTGGCAGTGTTTCTATACTCTTATGTATCTTTGTCAAGATATGTAGCATGGGGATGGTGGTTTTTTTTTCTATTTTCATATAAAGTTTTTTTTTCATTAAAGGCTCCTTTGTTGGTATATAGCAGGGTTTCCCAATTACGGTCCTCAAGGAACACTAACAGTTCAGTTTTTAAGTATAGCCATACTTTAGCACGTGTGACTTATTTAGTACCTCAGTTGTTTTGATTTAACCATCTGTGTGTAAACATGGATATCACTAAAACCAGGACTGTTAGTGTGTGCAGAGGGTCAAGGTTGGGAATCACTGGTATAGATGGTTAATAATTTGCAAAGATCCTTTTCTATTCTCATTGTGGGATTACCCCTCAGTTTTTTTATGTTTGAATCACTCAACTGTCTTATTATCTCTGCATTGTTATCACTCAAATTTAGAATTACGACACCACCCCCTTTATCAGCCAGTTTCACGACTTTATCCTAATTATATTTTAAAGAGTTTATTGCCAAATGTTGTTCTTTTGTCAAATTAGCCTTTTTTACCCCTTTATTTCTAAATGGTCCAGATTATCTCTTACTAGCTACTCAAAAGCTTGTATAAAGCACCTCTTTTTGTTGGTAGGATTAAAGGTTGATTTCTGTCTAAATACCAATGTATAACCTTCCGGCACTGAAACATTCTCACCATTGTCTAATTTATCTTTATCTACATTGGCAAAAAACATTTTTAGTGTCAGTTTTTGGATACATTTTTGTATATTCACAAAAATCTCATATTGGTTTGCCCAATTGCTCAGAGAGAATTTTGAAGCTTTTTTCTGATACTTCTTGTTCGTAGGTATTAAGGGTATATTTACTTAAATTGTACATTTTCATTTTCCCTTCTTTCTCTAAAAGTAACTCATTATTTGTAACTTCTATATGAGATTGTGTGAGGGATTTATTCCTTAGTATCTTCCTTTCTTATTTTTTTAATTTGCTACCCCTTTTGTCCCTATTCTTATGTTTCAGATTTTGTGGTTTTGTTTTGGTTGATTCCCTCCCTAAAACAGGATTCTCCACGGTAGAGGGTTGTGGACATTTGCTCTCAATGGAGTCCCCTGGGACCTGAGGATCTTCCCTAGAACAGAAAACTCCTCAATCCTCCTTAAATGAATTTCTCCTTATTCTATCAGTATTCCATATTGGTGGAGGTCTTATATAACTAGTAGATTGACTCCTCTGTATATTTTTTCTCCACCTGGGGAAGTTTATAATATCTTTTACCAAGGAGATCCTTAATGTAGGGTATCTGTAACTTGACGTCTTATGTGTATTTTATTGGGGAACATCTCTATTCTTCTGGGGTGGGCCTTGTCTATAAGGGCCAAATGTTACCCTATAATGTCCTTTAAAGTTTTCATATTTATAGGAATTATCTCTCAATGTCTCATGTCATTGTTGAAACTTCTGTTCCTTCTTGGTGACATTGTGCTGTATCCCCTTGTTGTAATCTTTTTTATCCTGTTTGTATTTCTTTTGCTTTTTAATCCTAATGGCATTTTATTTTTCTCTACTCAGTGACAGATCTCAGTGTCTATCTTTCTAAAATATTCTGTATCTGAGAATGGTTTTAATAAAGTCTGATATGTTTCTATTTCTTCTTCTAGGTTATCCAAATTTGTCTTCTTTTCTCTGATGATAAGTTCCATCAGAGAAAAGAAACATGTGTCTAGAATTTTAAACCAAGCATTTTTCATATCCTGAGTTTCAGTATCAAAAGATGGTAACTTATTTAGTTCAAGGCCTCTTGGGATCATCCCTTCAGCTAAGTACTTTTCAAGGGATACCATCTCCCACCATGTTTTTTCTTCTTTTAAAAATAACTTATCTAGTTAATGCATTTTCTAAATTAAAATCGGGAGCAGATATCTCATTTTTGTTTGTATTAAACACATCCTCAATATATCATTGTTTCTTTTTTCTGTGATCAAACATTTTTCACAAAAACTTATGAATGTGTTATCACAGGTCAAATTAAAAGTACATAAACAGATAGAGAGCAACAGGTCAAATTACATGAGTGAAATACAATTATAATACAGAGTTAGCCAGGGGCCCGTGTGCACCACACACCCTTCACTCATTATTTATATGCCCCTGATCCCCAGTTTATTGAACACCCAAATATTAGTGATTTTGCACTTTTCTACCTATTTGAAATATTTGTTTCACCTTTTCACTTTGGGGCCTTGTTGGGGGTCGACTTTGGAGTTGTGAAAGGCTGCTCTTTTTAGTTGAAGCATCTAAATTTCCTCTTTATTCCCTTAATCCTTACTGGTCTTCCCTAAAACAGACTCTCACCACTAAAATCCATTTTAAAACCAGCTGCAGGGTGATCTTCCTCACTAAATGTTCATTGTCTGCTGCTCTGCACTGTCATTCCCTGCATTGGTTACATACATTGAATTTACTAAACAGCAGGTTCTAAACCCTCGCTATTTGGCTGCAGTTTGCAGGTAGTTTTGCTATCCGCAGATTTACTAATGCCAAAACCACTTCTATAGCACACTTTAACACAGTATACAACACAATTAAATATCAAAGTACCATTGATGTTTTAGAAAATCAAAATAATAGAATAGAATAGAAACCTCTGATTTATCAAGCAGGGGTTTTGAAAACAACCATAAAACTGGCAGCAAACCTGCCAAAAAAATTGACTGTCCTCGTGTGGTAAATGAATTGAATTTAACAGGCAATTTTGACAGGAATTTTATACAATTGGAAGATAGAAGATTCTGATGTCTCTCACTAAATATGACTGGTCTTTAAAAGATATACAAAAACAAATAATGATATAAAACAAAAAAAATTACACAAATACACAATCACTCTACACTCACACAAAAAAACACACAGGACTTTAAAAAACTGACTATGGAAAACAAATCTCAAATAGACATATACAGAACAAAAAAAAAAACTAATAAAAAATCACGACAATTAGCAATCACTATATATCTTTCTCCTTTTACTTTCCTACAACTTTCTCCTACTCCACTTACACTCCTCACAGACTCACAAAGTGACAGGAGCCGACTGCCTGTGTCTACCATGTCAGGTAAATGCTGTTTCTGCAAAAGCAGCAATACATGAATATGAGTAGAACAGATTTTAAACCACTGTGGTCTGTTTCTATTATAAAAATAGTTTGTTGCTTTCTATAACAAATAAAGTTGCACAAATTAATGACTTTGAATAGGATAGCTTCTATGTCTCAGTGGTCTGTTTCTATGATATCAATTGAATGTTATTTCTATAAAACAATATTAAATTAATATGAATAGATTAAAATCTGCAGTGGTTTTAATAGAAAACACAGTGAAATAGAATAGAAATCACTGCCAAATACAACATGCCACAAAGGGTTCTCGTTTAGAGACTTCCGGGGATTGATGGGGGTTTCAGTCTAGACATCAAAACTGACCTTTAGTAAAAGCATCCAATCAGATTCAACTGTACTTAGCATTTATCTACAGTAGCACCTTCTAGAAGATACTGTACAGTAATACCTGGAGTCAGATTGGTTGCTATGGGCAACATCACTTCTTAATAGCACTACCATCTTAGTACATTTACCCCCTAATATATAAAATGTACTGAGTTTAGTAAGGGTTGGATAACAATACTGAACAAAAGTAGCGAAGACTTAAAAAAAAAAAAAAGCGCTACATGGGTATACAGTAGATCTGGGCATGCGCCTGAGATACGATGACGTACAGTATTGTAGGAAACACTCAAGCCAGGTGAAACCTTGGTATTGCAGGCAGCTGTAGTGTAATGGTAAATAATCAAACCAATACATTACGCTGCCTGTACAACCCTTTTGCGGGTTCGAAGCTAGAAAAGTTACACTTTTTATTTTTTATTACCAAGGTTAGACTTTTTTGTCAAAGTACTGTGGCATATAAATACCAGAATTTCTGGATAATGTATTAGTGAAGATTTAAAACAAAATAAAATTACCGTATACAGTATGTGCTTTAAAGGTCTCAAACCAGCGGGACAAGAAAATGGTAGATGCAGTAGGGCTAGGCATTAGCCCCCTAGACTACTGCATCTTCTGTACTGTAGTTCTTAGAGTCAGAGAATCACTACAATGTCTACCGTATTGTACTTACAACTACAGTTGTAAGTACCGTATAATACAGACAACTGGGCATGCGCAGTGCTATGAGACTCAATACGCCACAGTGTAGCGCGAAACTAGCAATGCGGTATACTGTATGGCGTACCGTATGGAGCAACAAGCTACAGTACTGTAGCTGGGCACATCTACAGTACAATAGATTGATTTTTGTAAGGGTTGGATAACAAGACTGAACTACAGTACTATAGTGAACATTTAAAAAATAAATTAAATTATCAAGGTCTTGAACTTAAGGAGAGAAGTGTAAGCAAGACGGATCACCTGAGCCCTTGCTCACAAGTCTCTCCTAGTCCTCTACAGTACTTTATGTGACATCTACAGTACCATACGATGAAGTACAGTACTCAGGCGTCTGTAGCGTAGAGGTAAGAAATCAAACTTCTACATTGCAGACGTCTGTACAACCCGGGTTCGAAACCAGGAAGCTTAAACTTTTTTTTCATTATTATTAGACAGTCAAGGTTACACTTTTTTTTTTTTATATTATTATTACACAGTCATAATAACACACTTTCACTGTGTGTGAATCATGACCCGCTACTGTACAGTATGATATTCCATACTGTACGCCATGGTGTACAGTACATAGCCATAGCGCTACAAGGGTATGGCTATGGTGCAGCACCATTGGCAATGCATTGCAACCCCACCACTGGGCACGCGCCAGAGATCCTATTTGTACCGTAACCCATCAGAACTGGCTATAAGTTACCACAACGCAAACTGTGCTGACATTGACGCAATTTTCGGTTTAAATGCGGAGTCAGCTTGTACTATAGAGACCCCTCTCTTATACAGAATCAACTATCAGTTACTAAACATATTAAATTACTAAAGTTTCCAAGTCTATGACAGCATTTTCATTGACGCAAGTTTGCGCTCTGCATCTTCCCTACAAACTGCTGTTAGTCCACTACTGTAGCACCTTATGAAGTCATGAATTTACTATTGTGTATACTGTGCGGTAAGTCTCTGAATGGCAGAATGGCACTAGTGTGAAAATTCAACAGTACTGTTAGCAATACAGACAACTGGGCATGTGCCATAAAATAGCACTACTTAATGTATGGCTTGGCTCCACTGGACATGCGGCACACATTCCATTGTGATTAAAACCTGACCACTGGGCATGCGCAGACATTGACGCAATTTTGCGGTTTAAACACGCAGTCAGTTTGATTTACAGAAACCAGTCTCTTTAACAGGGCCCATTGCCACTTGATAGTCATCAGCACCGGCATTGACGCAAGTTTACGTTCTAAGGTACAGTACTGTATGTACAATAATAAAAATCCTAGTTTCGCTGTTTGACTCCCGAAGCACTGGGCAGACATGCGCTCCACATGTACTGTATTGAATACTGAATATTTTAAGTGAAGATTTTAAAAATAAATTAAAAAAACATACTGTATTTTCACGGTCTCGAACCCACAGAACAAGAAGAGGGGAGAAGCAGTGAGACTAGGCATTAGACCGCTAGGCCACACGCTTCACCCATTACTAGAGTTCTGTAGTTTGTAAAGTCTAATGTCTAAGTCTGGGACAGTGCCGACAGTATTTACATTTGCGCAAACACAGTATGATTTCAACCGCACAGTCAGTGGATAATACAGAGCTTAATGATTTCAAACTGGATTAGACATTCTTCTACCGCTTTATTATACCGTACATTCCTGATTCCATGTGGAAAATGCTGTAATACTGTATAGTGTACCGAATCACCGCTTCTGTCAAACAATCATCGGCCGGTGATACAGAACATACCGTATGGTACATTGGAAATCACACGCATGCGCTATTTACTGTAGTTTAGGAAAAGTGACACCTGGTGGGCAAAATGTTGTATTACACGTAATGAAATCACACGCATGCGCTATGTAGTTTAGGAAAAGTGACATCTGGTGGACAAAATGTTGTATTACACGTAATGACTTTTTTCACTACTAAACTTTCATTGTGGCGTGACTCATGGCGTGGTGTGTGGCGCGCCATGCGTGGCGTGAGAGATAGCGCTGGGATGCCACGATATAGCTGGGCACATCAGTAGACAAATATAGAATAGCCTGATTTACTAACATTTGATATGAAAATTGAATACAAAATAAACACAGAATCAAACCCAAAATTCCCCAAATTAATATACTAATAGCAGCCAGGCGATTTTAGTTTCTAAACAACATTGTATTCTGTAAATCTTCATTATGATGCCTACAGAAGTAGAGATGATGGATGCTACAGATCTGCCCAGCTATTTTGTTGCTCATGGCGTGGCGTGAGTTGCGCCATGGACTTGTGGTGTGGCGTGCAGGCCTCTGAGTCGCACCATGGACTTGTGGAATACCGTGGTATTCTTCAACGAAGGATATGCTACGGCATGTAATTCAGTGCTTAACCGCTGGGTGGCGAGTGCTCCACTTTTGTAATTGCATGTAATACAGTGCTTTACCGCTGGGTGGCGAGTGCTCCACTGTTATAATTTGTACTGAATGCCATACTGTTAAACTTACAGTAAATTGGATGGATATCACATTACATGTACGCACAACCCATGCTGTATTTTTAATGTCACATAATATACATATACAGTATATAGTACTGTACCGTACAGTGATATCTTATAACAGGATGCAAATCACTGCACATACTGTATTGTACATACGGTACGGTGCAGTAACTGAATAGTAGAGAAGTTGCCCGAGTTGTTGTCACAGTATAACTGATACTGTAGATTAACGAGATGCACGCACAGCTTTCACTGAGATGGGATGAATTACAGTATGACAATTTTTTTTTAATTAGAAACAGCAGCGGGAGGAGTGCTCTGTGTGGTTCACTGTAGCTGTCGTGTGGGCTAGTGGTTAGGTGATCACTTTGGTAGAATTATGGTCCCGGGTTCGATCCCTGGAAAAGAATATACCGTACCGTATATATTTTTTTATTGTCACTGTCTGTTCTGGACACTATAGTGAAACTACTTTAGTAGTGTTGTACTGTACTGTAATACTGTAGTGTTGTTGTTTAAAAGGCTGCTTAAAAGTAAGACATTACAAACTGGTTGTGTGTTTAAATAGTGCAAAACTTTCGTCAATGTCTGCGCAGTGGTGGCTGCCTGCTTCGAGGGGTTGCAATGGGATTTCATGCGCATGCCCAGTGGAGGGTTTACAATGGGATCTGTAGTGCCAAGAGAGGGCTCTGTATCACAAACTGTGCACCCAAAATACAAAACGCAAACATACGACAACGTAGATGCTGTCTCAGCCTTACGCACTATGGCTACGTCCCTTGTACTGTGTCTGAGAGTGGTTTCCGACTGTGACAGAGCGCACTGTGTTCAAAGCTGACTGTGCATTTGAAGTGCAAAATAGAGTTGCATCACAAACTTATGACATTGGTGATGCTGCTCCAAACTTGCACACTAAGTACGGTAGTAGTGGGATCTGTATGAGAGTGAACTCTCTGTATTACATGTTTGGCGCTATGGTGGCTGTCAGCCATCTGCGATGGATTAGAAATGGAGGGGGGTACAATGGGATCTGTGGCGCCAAGCCATACGCCATGTAGCGCTATGCCATCACTGAGCATGCACAGTTGGCTGTATTACTGCAGTCGGTACAGTACTGTATGCTGTTGAATTTCCATCTCTGGCGGGCGCATGCCCAGTAGGAGAGTTGCGATGGGATTTCTGGCGCATGCTCAGTGGGGCCGAGAGTCATACACAGTGCGCATCAGGTCCCTTCCCCCAAAGCAAGCAAGAGCCTCACCTTCCCATAATAAAGGAAGCTTTGTTAATCCATTTACTACTAAGTACAAAAGATATAAGATCTGCACAGAATGGGTGATATATTACCAATCCCTGTAATTGATGAATATATATTTCTCAAATTATTTAATGCTGTTTATTCTATCTATACATTAGGGATGTGGTCCTACCAAACTCATGGACTGTTACAACAAAAAGAAAAAAGAGAAAGAATGAGTTATTCTGGTGCACTCTAGGAATTAATTCACCGTAACGATGATATGGTAATTCCAAAATGTCCTATATAATAAAATATAACCTTTATTAATGATATTCTAAAATATGCTTAAAATAGATAGGCGAAATATTAAGAAAATATTACAAGTGAATAGAGTATAGAAAAGTGAAATAAAATAAATTGCTATAACCACGTGTGTGTGTGTGTGTGTGTATAATCATTAATCAAAACCTGTTATTGGTCATAAGTAAGGAAAAGCCTGGATCTTATATGTAAATAATAATAGGGTAGGTGTCTGAGTTATTGCCAATATAATACGATAGACAACAACTCAAGAAAACAAAATGATTGCCCTTAGTGTAGTATATTCCTAGATGTTAAATGCCTGAATATATATAATATAGATTCAAAGAAGTCCGCTGTTAGGGAACTTGTTAATAAGAAAGCATAATCTGATATTCAGACCCAGGTAAGAGTATCAGTCACCGCTGAGAATCCGCAACAGTGTAAGGTATTAAAACATTCAAGAATGTTGCAACATCGATTGTTACATAGATTGTAACATTATTATGTGATTAGTACAGAACAGGCAGTCTCAGTATTGTAACTTCTCTATCCATCTGAGACGCTGATGTATTTTTAAATATTAGTAGAGCTATTTCAAATGAATCAATGTTATATCATGTAAAAATATCATATATCCGGTTAAAGTTATTAAGGCTAATTGCTGCCCGATTGCTGAATATTAAAAACTGATGGTGCCGCTGAATTTAGCACCACAGAATAGTGATTTCATAACTGCAGAAACTGCTAGTGAATCTACTGTCTAGAATGAGAGACAGGGCTGACGGTGCTGTGTATAGCATTACACCACAAACTTGTGACAATGTAGTGATAGTGATTTCATGACTTTAGAAATTTTCAATCCCGTGATGCCCACACTACTTTGCCACTACGGTTATGACTACATTACAGTGCACCACAGACGCCTGCCGTAACGAGTGAATTAGTGTCGACGTGCGTCGTGCAATGTACGACGTGCGTCACTGGCTAGTCAAAATGGCTTCTATGAGGGCAAGACGCAACTCATCCGGCGAGCTCTTTGTGTTGGTTAAGTGGCGGGACCAAGCGTTCGCCACTAACCAAGACAAAGAGCTCACCTACCGAGCCGCGAGCACCGAAATATATTGCCTATATGGCGTTCGGCGCAGAGTTCGCTCACTGCAGCGCAGGTGGAGTGACCTGCTTAGGAGGGACAGGCCTCGCCTAGAGCGAATTCGGAGGCGAATAATTTGAAGTAAGTACAGCATTGCTGTATAATCACATGAATTACAGTATACTGTACAATAACAAATACAGTACAATGCTCGACTCTGACATACTCTACATTACTGTACACTGCACTGTAGGGTGTTGGATACTACAGTATCTGACGATGACTGACAGTTGTTACCACATACTGACATTACTGGCAGACATTTGATAGACAGGCTGATTAAATCTACAGTACTGTACATGGACTAAAGGGTTACACACTATTGGTCGACATGGCTTGTTTGATTAATAAACCTACAGTAACAAAAGGCAAGTTGATTGATCCACCATTCTAATGTCTGTCGACCAAATCTATGTGAACCTACAGTACTGTACACACTATTTTTCTGTGCTGGTCCTGCCCCCTTTAAGTCTGACATTATTACTGTACGTCATGGACAGATTCAGGGGTCTCCAATCAGCTCCCAACTGTCATCTCACAGGCTATGTTTGAAAAATGACATTTTGGAGCTGATTGGCTGATTGGTGTTATGGAGACTCTGGTCAAAATTTGTACAGTTTATTTGTTTAAAAATGGTTTTGAGGGAAACTGACAGTACCGTGTTCTTTTTCCACAGTCCTACCTCCATGACCACCAGCACCACCACCTTCTGCAGCCTCCTCAAATGACAGTGGTAATGATTACAACAGTTACAGTATGGACACAATAGTGTCATGCTACTGCCTTTTTGATTTTTTGTATAATATTTTTTTTCTTATACTGTACACACAGACAGACTCGTCATTGATGAGGATGCTGCAGGAAGCCCCCTGCCCTGTAAGTACAGTACACCACATTGTTTTCTACAGCACTGTGTATCTCTCCTTTTCTTCCCTTGTCAGTCTCTCTCTACCTACGGTATCTCTTTCTCTCTCTCTCTTTATCCCTCTCTCTCTTTCTCAGTGTCTCTCTTTTCTGTACTAGTGTAATAGTAACATTATTTTTTTTCAACAGTATCACCTAGTGAAGGGTACATTCCCAGGCCCAGTGGCCTCATCTGGCCGCGTAAGTACACTACACCACATTTTTTTCTACAGTACTGTATCTCTCTCTCTCCCCCTCCCTCTGTTTTTCTCTCTCTCTATCTCTCTCTCTTTTTCTCTTTATCTCTCTCTCTTTCTCTCCCTCTGTTTTTCTCTCTCTCTCTCTCTCTCTCTCTCTCTCTTTCTCTCTCTCTCTCTCTTTATCTCTCTCTCTCTTTATCTCTCTCTTTCTCTCTCTCCCTCTTTCTTTCTCTTTATCTTTCTCTCTCTTTAATTTTCCTCTCTCTCTTTTTCACTCTCTTTCCCTGTTTTTCTCTTTCTTTTTCTCTCTCTTTCTCTCCCTGTCTCCCTCTGTTTCTCTCTCTCTTAAAACATCTCCAACGTCTTCTCCTTACACAATAATTGTTTCTGTCCTTGTGTATTTTAGTTGAAGACATTGAAGTGCCTCAGCCCTCCCCAGGGCAAGAGGAGGACCCAGACTCCCCTCCCCAGCCAAGTAAGTACTGTATACAGTTTTATACTGTAGGACATTTTGTATTAATACTGTAATACAGTACAGTATATACTGTAGTAATGTTACAGTTGAGTATGTTTACCCTCTACTTTCCCACTGAGTACTGTACAAGAGTGTATTATTATTTTCTTTATACAGAACACCTCCATATAGTGATAGTGGAGCTGGACAGCAGCAAATCCAGTAAACCTTTCTTTCTTTTTCTCTCTCTCTCTCTCTCTCTCTCTCTTTCTATCTCTCTCTTTCTCTCTCCCTCTGTCTTTCTCTCTCGCCCTCTCCCCCTATCTCTCTCTCTTTCTCTCTCTCCCTGTCTCCCTCTGTTTCTCTCTCTCTCTCTTTAAACATCTCCAACATCTTCTCTCTTTTCTGTAACATACTGTAATTTTTTTCAACAGCATCACCAACCAGTGGCCTCCCAATGCCATGTAAGTACAGTACTGTATCTCTCTGCTTTATTTCCCTAGTCTCTCTCTCTTTATCTCTCCCTCTCTCTTTCTCTCCCCCTCTATCTCTCTCTCTCCCGCCTTCTTTCTCTCTCTCTTTTTTTCTCTCTCTCTCTCTTTCTCTCTCTTTACTTGTTTTTTTTCCCACAGTTCCAGAGACCGTACCCCCAGCCGGCCCCAACGAGAGTCTGCATAAGTACAGTACTGTACACTACAGTACATTGTTCTCTCTCTCTCTCTTTTTCTCTCTCTCTCTCGCTTTTTCTTTCTCTGTCTCTTTCTCTCTCTTTTTCTCTCTCTTTTTCTCTCTCCCTCTTTCTTTCTCTCCTTCCCTCTCCCCCCTCTCTCTCTCTCTTTCTCTCTCCCTCTGTCTTTCTCTCTTGCCCTCTCCCCCTCTCTCTCTTTCTTTCTCCCTCTTTCTTTCTCTCCTTCCCTCTCCCCCCTCTCTCTCTCTCTCTCTCTCTCTTTATCTCTGTCTTTCTTTCTCTTTTTCTCTCTCTCTTTCTCTTTCTCTGTCTCTTTCTCTCTTTTTTTTCTCTCCCTCTTTTTCTCTCTCCCTTTCTTTCTCTTTCTCTCTTTCTCTATCCCTCTCTCCCCCTCTATCTTTCTCTTTCTCTCTCTCCCTCTCCTTTGTTTCTCTTTCTTTCTCTCCCTCCCTCTCCCCCCTCTCTCTCTCTTTTTCTCTATCTTTCTCTCCCTCCCTCTCTTTCTCTCTCTCTCCCTTTCTCTCTTTCTCTTTCCCTCTCTCCCCCTCTATCTTTCTCTTTCTCTCTCTCCCTCTCCTTTGTTTCTCTCTCTCTCTCTCTCTTTTTCTCTCTTTTTTTCTCTCTTTCTCTCTCTCTTTCTCCCTCTATCTTTCTTTCTCTCCCTCCCTCGCTTTCTTTCTCTCCCTCTCCCTCTCTCTCTGTCTCTCCCTCTCTTTTTTTCTCTCTCTCGTGTGTTTTCATTAATTATTTGACTTGTCAACATTTGTTTTTCTTTGACACACAGATGACTGCTATATCGTGGAGGCAGGCAGCAGCCCTGCCCCTATCTGTAAGTACAGTAGTGTACTGTACATTACATTGTTCTACCACTGTATACTTACTATCTCTCTCTCTCTCCATGCATCTCCAACCTCTTCTCAATACATGCTAATTCTTTCTCTCCTTGTGTTTTTCTTATTTTCCAGAACTGTACAGTATGTTTCGGTGACCTGTCTTTAGGTGCATACACGCTAAACGATTTGGATGAATGCTAACAATATTGTTCAATGATACAGTACAGTACATTATACAGTGTTGTTCATATCATCTAGTGTGTACTGTATGCAGTAAATCACCAAGGATGCGTGTGCGCGCTCCCCCAAGGCATCAACGATATCCACAGTGGGCTGTACATGCAGGTCAATCTATGGATATTGTTAACCCTCCCACCCTCTTGTCTTTCTTTGCTGCCGGCATCAGCAAGTGTGCATAGGGTACACTTGACAATGCCGGCACTGTGACGAACAATATCGCCTCATATACTGTATAAAGTACCTGGTCTAATGCCCATGTCACACACTGCAAAGTAAGTGGATACTGTCATTAAAGTGTAATAATACAATAGTAATAGTACTGTCTGGCTGAATTATTGAAATTTTTCCATATTGTTTTCATGCAAAATGACAATTTTTTTTTACCCACAGTGCAATGCACAGAAGGGCACCAGCCTCCCATAGAGGGGTGGAAAAGGAGGCAGTCCATTTTGTGTAAGTACTGTACCGTACACTACTTTACATTGTCTTCTGCTGTATCGCACTCCTTTTTTTTACTTTCACAGTGTCTCTCTCTGCCTCCCATACTACAAATACCCATCTCACTTGCTCTGGGGCACACGTACGCACTGCCGGACAATCGACCCGGTTGCACGCGGATCTGAATCAGGCCCTACTGTAATTCTTTTTTTCTCTACTGTACTTGTATAACAGGAACATTCTGTTTTTTTTCCCCCACAGTTCTGCAACAAGGAAAGTGTAATGTACAGTAAGGAGGTGTTATTTTTTGTACCGTATAATCATTTTTTTTTCTTAAACACACAGTCCAAAAATTCAAACAGGAGCAGCCAGAGCCACAGCTCCCTGCCCCTGTATGCTTAAGTAGAGTACTGTATCTTTTTCTGTCTCTCTCTTTTTCTCTCTCCCTCTCTGTCTTTCTGTCCCTCCCTCTCCCCCTCCCCCTCTCTTTCTTTTTCTCCCTCCCTCTCCCTCTCTCCCTCTCTCTTTTTCTCTCTCTTTTTCCCTCTCTCTTTCTCTCTCCCTCTCTGTCTTTCTCTCCCTCCCTCTCTCTTTCTCTCTCTCTGTCTTTCTCTCTCCCCCTACCTCTCCCCCCTTCCCTCTCTCTTTGTTTGTTTTTGTTGTTATGGAGGCTCTGTTCATTATTTATGGTGCGTACACACTGGGCGATAAAGTGGACGACTCAGGGAGCATATCGTGTAGTGTGTACGCTCCATTACACAGTTTATTTGTTTCCAAATGGTTTTGATGGAAACTGTTCTTTTTCCACAGTCCTATCACCAACACCAACGGCGGCAGCGGCGGCAACACCACCGACAGCAGCAGCAACAACACCACCTACTGGCGTCTTCATGCTGCGTAAGTAAAGTACACCACATTGTTTTCTACAGCACTGTATCACTCTCCTTTTTTCCATTGTCAGTCTCTCTCTCTCTCTTTCTCTCTTCCCCTCCCTCCCCCCATCCCTCTCTTTCTCTCTCTTTTTCCCTTTCTCTTTCTCTCTCCCTCTCTGTCTTTCTCTCTCTCTCTCTCTCTTTTTCTTTCTGTCTTTCTCTCTCCCTCTCCCCACCTCCCTCTCCCCTCCCTCTCCCTCTGTCTGTGTTTGTTGTTATGGAGGCTCTGTTCAAGATTTATGTTGTGTACACACTGGGCGATAAAGTGGACAACTCAGGGAGCATATCGTGTAGTGTGTACGCTCCATTACACAGTTTATTTGTTTTCAAATGGTTTTGATGGAAACTGTTCTTTTTCCACAGTCCTACCACCAACACCAACGGCTGTTGGTGTTGGTGGTGGGTGGGAGATACTACTACTACTACTACTACCAGACTTCTAAGTCGCTGTTGTTGCTGCTCATTACCGTGATCTACCTCTGCAACTCTGCCTGACTTCCGAGTCACCTTTGTTGCTGTACCCTGAGCTTCTACAGCTGTTTCCTACAGTATCAACTCGCTGGTACTGTAAGTAAGGTAGCTTGCTATGTTAAGGTTCACGGTCATTTTGCAGTTTGCTGTGTTAGACGCTGATTTGCGTAGCGAGGTTTCAATGCATATACGGTACTGTTTTGTTTTGCTCGGTGGCCATTTTAGTTTCAGTTGCAATATTGCGGTGTTTATCATCCCGCTGCCTCGGTATGCCCCGTCCTTCACCCATCCCCATAGAGGCTTATTTGTGAATCGAGTAACTATCACACACACAAACACCAATTGTTCCTAGCCTCCCGTTGCCCCTCATAGTCTCCCGTGAGTGACCGTCCTGTCCCCGCCGCCATCTTGTTTTGCTCGGCGGCCATCTTAGTTTCAATTGCAATATTGCTGTGTTTATCGTCCCGCTGCCTCGGTATGCCCCGCCCTTCACCCATCCCTGTAGAGGCTTATTTGTGAATCGAGTAACTATCACACACACACACACCGATCGTTCCTAGCCTCCTGTTGCCCCTCATAGTCTCCCGTGAGTGACCGCCCTGTCCCCGCCGCCATCTTGTTTTGCTCGGCGTCCATCTTAGTTTCAGTCGCAATATTGCTGTATTTATTGTCCTGTTTCTCTCCTTCATACGGTAGATGCATATTTGCGTATTAAGGGGCATACTGTATGAAAGGTTGAGGTGAGATTAAATTGGGAAATATATATCACTAATTAGCTCAAAACTATCATTTATTAAACACAGCCTGCAAAATGAAATTTACTAGCTGGTTATACTGTACAGTATATACCAGTGTTCACATGTTACTGCTGATGTACATAAAGAATGTAATACCCCCCTGTGTTTAAGATACTGAACATTAAATTATGTACTGTATACTGTACTGTATACTCAGCAACAGTACCGTACCGTATTTCTCTTGTTCTTTACACATATTTTGTCGTCAAACATGGCAAAAATCAGCAAAGCCATCAGCAAGATAATTGCAAGCATGAAAAAAGAACACAAAACAACACGACAGATCCAGGCCTGGCTGAAAGAGTGTGGTGTTCTTGTTAGTTTACAGACTGTGCGCTATCATGCATTTGAGAGAACGCGGACCAGATATAGATTTCCTTCTAAATGCACATGGTAGGTACTTTACATCAACCTTTTTTTATTACAGTATACTGTATGTTGCTAGATTGCTACTGTATTGTGTTCCAATTTCAACACTAACTGTCCAATAATTGCTATATGCTCTGTATGTTTTCTACCGTAGGAGCGTCAAAAAGATTGTGCACAAATTGACTTGTGAGGATGATGAGCGTACAGCTTTACAAATCCAATGTATTCTAAAAGCAGAATGTGACCTGGACATCTCCTGTTCCAGCATCAAATGGATGCGTAAGGAACTGGGATGGACTTTTGGCCCTACAAGGTACTGTACATACTGTAAAATATATATTTACTGTATATTAATAATGCACTGATTTTACATGACAGTAAACTAAAACTTGTTTTTATTCCACAGGAGAGAATTTTAATGACATAATTTTCACAGATGAAACTTCAGTTTCTCTCGAGAGGTTCTCAAGACTGTCCTTCCGACACCGTGCACATATCTCACTTAAACCATGTCTGAAGCATCCATTAAAGGTCCATGTATGGGGAGGTATATCTCATTGGGGTGCAGGACCGATCTATATTTTTGAAGGTGCAGTACAGTAATGTTTGTTGTAAAAATTATTTACAGTCCTGTACAGTGTACGCTTATTACTGACAATTTCTCATCTCTTTAGGCATCATGGATAAGACCTTCTTCCAAGAAAAAATAGTAGATTGCTGTATGGTGCCATTTGTGAGAAAATGCTTTCCATCAGGACATCGATTATTCAAGGATAATGATCCCAAACATTCGGCTTCAGCAAAATTCATGGAAGAGAGAGGGATAAATTGGGAACGCACACCACCAGAGTGAGTATTGTCCTATAGTACTGTATTAACTGTTTATTGTACCAAAAAGTATGTACAGTACTGAGCAGTAATTATTCTAGTACACTTTTTACTAAAGTACAGTACTGTGACTGAATATTTGTTGTTTTATTTAACTTTACTGTATGTCACCGGACATGAATCCCATTGAAATGGTCTGGGCCCAGTTAAAGAGGTTCATCAGGTCTGATGTGAAACCAACAACTAAACAGGAACTTTTGGATGGGATAATGAAGTTTTGGAGAACAGTATTGACACGTGCCCAGTGTAACAATTGTATTGATCATCTCCATAGAGTCTTACCAGTTGTCAATGAAAGAAACGGTCAAGCAACTGCTATGTAGCTTATACTGTACTGTATATAATTATTAATGGGGAGGATGGGTTTAACTTCCTCTTTTCAGTTTGTGATCCGGGCTGCTAAGTACTGTACACTGTGACCATACTGTATGTACAGTATTGTGGTTGTGCTTTCTGTCCCTAAATTATACAGTATTCTCCTAATTTATTTTATAAGCTCTTTATCTACAATAACTTTCCCTTACTGTACCTTATGTACTGTACTTCATACTTTTCCTCTTTTCCTTACACCTACTTTTACTGTACATTGCCCCCTGTTCCAAGGCACACATTGGCATCGTCACAGATTGTGCTGCAGCTGCCAGTTTCTGCTACTGCACTTGATGTTGCCGTTTGTAATGCAGATGTTTCAAGTTTTCAGGTTCATATACAGTACAGTAGTAGTGGCTGCTTCAACATCCACATCCATAGTTGCAGACATACAGTAATGTACAGTAGTGGGTGCACCGTGCATTGAGAGACAGGCTTCTACTGTATGGTTGGAGCGGCGGTCCCTTCGACATCAGGATAAGGTGAGAAAAGCATTTTTGATAATGTTATTGCTCTGTTATCGTATTCAGATGAATCTTCTGATACTTCTAGCTCCCTGCCAGTTTGTTCTTTGGAAAACCCAGTGCCACATGCTGCTACAGTAGGGGGGGGGTGTTTGGAGTTATTTTCACTTTCAACCTCAAAATGACAGCTGGTGTTCACCTCCATCTGGGGCACCCTCATACTGTCTTGTTTCATGTATTTTTTTTTTATCGTTATATTATGGGCTGTGGCCCTAGGGGCACTGCTTACAGTATTTCACCACCAGGCTTAATTATAATACAAATTAGTTATTAATAAATTTGTTAGTCTGGTTAGTTAGGGCATATATTAATGTGGATAAGTGGATTAGTGTGACACTCTTAGAGCAGGGCAGGGCCCTGCACAGCGGATTCTCTCTCCTACAGTACAGGGTGTGTGGGATCAAGCAGGATGAAGAACAAGAGCATCTCCGGTGTGAACCTGTGTGTCTGTCTTTTACTGTCTGTTTGTCTCTGCCTATCCTCCTTTCTTCAGGGCGTACAGTGGACCTTGCACTCCGATGCAAGGTAGAGTCTGCACCTGGTATAGGTGAAACTCTGGATCTGAGGCCAAAAGTGCCAGTGATGATTTTAACTTAAAAGCCTAATCTTCTTGTGTACTGTAGTCCTTGGTCCAGTAGGGCATATCGGTTGGCATTGAGGAAGGACTGTTCTCACGTCATCTCCTTCCTCCTACTGTATGTACTGTACAGTAGTCATGTCCGTATCCAGCTTGGAATTCCAGGACATGCCAGTGGCAGAAGAAAGAAGTGGGGGACAGTAGAGGACTATGGGGGTGGAAAGCTAAAGAAGTCCCCACCTCTGTACAGCATGTTACTGTAGGTTAAATAAAAATATTCATTAATTTATACAATTGGTGTTTGTACTGTATGTAATTCAGTCTTTAAGTGCGCCTGAGACCCAACACATGCATCTGTCATTAAAAAGGTACAAAAAGTCAATAACACACAGATGCAGGGGTGTATCATACTATTGGACAGGATTTCACTAACCAGGGGTGCACTGGCCAATGGGGGTTGCCGCCCACAGTCATATACTGTACAGTATCCTTGTTGCCCATCACAGTGATTTCACAGCTGCCAGGCACTTACAGTAGAATACAGTACAGTAGACATACAGTACTGTATACATTGAGGGATGTTTTCAATTTAGGGGTGGCCTATTTACTTTTTTTTAGCCGGTCTCGTCTTTTCACTCCAAGGGGTGTATTTACTGTACTAAGCAGTGTTAGGAGACAGAGTGAAAAGTGATAAAAAAGTGATAAGGTGTCAGTCAATCAGCTCCCAACTGTCATTTTTCAAACACAGCCTGTGAGATGACAGTTGGGAGAACATTGGTTGGCATTTTTTCACCCTTTGGAGCAAAAACACGTGATTGGGTAAAAAAAGTTTTGCAGAATACGTAATTTCCCCAGGCGTAAAATTATCGCTGTATTCAATTTGAAAGCTTTTCCGCCTACCGTAGGCGGGAAGACAATGCAATGTACAGTAAGACAGTATGTTAAAAAGTTTTGCCTACTGTATGAATAGCAGGCGGAAAAAATTGGTGAATTGGGGTGCAATGTTGCGGGAAGCCTTCAATGTGCAGCCTTAAGACAGTCCCCTAAAGGTACTGTAAACTGCCTAACTTTTTTTTTTTTTAAAAGTCAGAACACACTAAAAATTAACTTTAATTTTGGGGGCGGAAGAAAAAAATCTGGGGGGAAAAAGTGAAACTTGTAGGGGTAAATTTACTAAGATGGGAGTTCTATTTAAGAAGTTACTGTACTGTATGTTGCCCATAGCAACCAAACAGATTCTACTTCTCATTTATCTACAGTAGCACCTTCTAGAAGATACAGTAATACTTCTTAATAGCATTCCCATCTTAGTACATCTACCCCCTAATATATAAAATGTACTGAGTTTAGTAAGGGTTGGATAACAATACTGAACAAATGTAGCAAAGACTTAAAAGAAAACAATAAAGCACTACATGGGTATACCATAGATCTGGGCATGCGCCTGAGATACGATGACGTATAGTATTGTAGGAAACACTCAAGCCAGGTGCAAACTTGGTATTGCAGGCGGCTGTAATGTAATGGTAAATAATCAAACCAATACATTACGCTGCCTGTACAACCCTTTTGCGGGTTCGAAACTTGAAAGGTTACACTTTTTATTTTTTATTATTATTACACAGTCAAGGTTACACTTTTTTGTCATAGAGTACTGTGGCATAGAAATACCAGAATTTCTGGATAATGTATTAGTGAAGATTTAAAACGAAATAAAATTACCGTATACAGTATATACTTTAAAGGTCTCTAACCAGCGGGACAAGAAAATGGTAGATGCAGTAGGGCTAGGCATTAGCCCCCTAGACTACTGCATCTACTGTACTGTAGTTCCTAGAGTCAGGGAATCACTACAATGTCTACCGTATTGTACTTACAACTACAGTTGTAAGTACCGTATAATACAGACAACTGGGCATGCGCAGTGCTATGAGACTCAATACGCCACAGTTTAGCGTGAAACTAGCAATGCGTTTTACTGTATGGCGTACCGTATGGAGCAACAAGCTACAGTACTGTAGCTGGGCACATCTACAGTACAATAGATTGATTTTTGTAAGGGTTGGATAACAAGACTGAACTACAGTACTATAGTGAACATTAAAAAAATTAATTAAATTATCAAGGTGTCGAACATAAGGAGAGAAGTGTAAGCAAGACGGATCACCTAAGCCCTTGCTCACAAGTCTCTCCTATTCCTCTACAGTACTTTATTTGACATCTACAGTACCATACGATGAAGTACTCAGGTGTCTGTAGCGTAGAGGTAAGAAATCGAACTTCTACATTGCAGACGTCTGTACAACCCGGTTCTGGGTTCGAAACCTGGAAGCTTAAACTTTTTTTCATTATTATTAGACAGTCAAGGTTACACTTTTTATTTTTAATATTATTATTACACAGTCAGTGTAATAATAATATTAACACACTTTCACTGTGTGTGAATCATGACCCGCTACTGTACAGTATGATCTTCCATACTGTACGCCATACATAGCCATAGCGCTACAAGGGTATGGCTATGGCGCAGCACCACTGGCAATGCATTGCAACCCCGCCACTGGGCACGCGCCAGAGATCCTATTTGTACCATAACCCATCAGAGCTAGCTACAAGTTACCACAACGCAAACTGTGCTGACATTGACACAATTTTGCGGTTTAAACGCGGAGTCAGTTTGTACTATAGGGATCCCTCTCTTATACAGAGTCAACTACTAGTTAGTGAACATATTAAATTACTAAAGTTTCCAAGTCTAGGACAGCATTGTCATTGACGCAAGTTTGCGTTCTGCATCACAGTCAGTATGTAATAAACAGCCTTCCCTACAAACTACTGTTAGTCCACTACTGCAGCACCTTATGAAGTCATGAATTTACTATTGTGTATACTATGCTGTAAGTCTTGGACAGTGCAGAATGGCACAAGTGTGAAAATTCAACAGTACTGTTAGCACTACAGATAACTGGGCATGCGCCACGGCATAGCGCTACTTAATGTATGGCTTGGCTCCACTGGATATGCGGCACACATTCCATTGTAATTGAAACCCAACCACTGTGCATGCGCAGACATTGACGCAATTTTGCGGTTTAAACACGCAGTCAGTTTGTTTTACAGAAACCAGTCTCTTTAACAGGGCCCATTGCCACTTGATGGTCATAATAAACCATTATAATGTCAACGTTTATGTCAGCGCCGCATTGACGCAAGTTTGCATTCTAAGGTACAGTACTGTATGTACAATAATAAAAATCCTATTTTCGCTGTTTGACTCCCGAAGCACTGGGCAGGCATGCGCTCCACATGTCTGTATTAATACTGAATATTTTAAGTGAAGATTTTAAAAATAAATAAAAAAAACATACTGTATTTTCAAGGTCTCGAACCCGCGGAACAAGAAGAGGGGAGAAGCAGTGAGACTAGGCATTAGACTGCTAGGCCACACACTTCACCCATTACTAGAGTTCTGTAGTTTGTAAAGTCTAATGTCTAAGTCTGGGACAGTGCCGACAGTATTTACATTTGCGCAAACACAGTATGATTTCAACCGCACAGTCAGTGGGTAATACAGAGCTTAATGATTTCAAACTGGATTAGACATTCTTCTACCGCTTTATTATACCGTACATTCCTGATTCCATGTGGAAAACGCTGTAATACTGTATAGTGTACTGATTCAACGCTTCTGTCAAACAATCATCGGGCGGTGATACAGAACGTACCGTACGGTACATTGGAAATCACACGCATGCGCTATGTAGTTTAGGAAAAGTGACACCTGGTGGGCAAAATGTTGTATTACACGTAATGAAATCACACGCATGTGCTATGTAGTTTAGGAAAAGTGACACCTGGTGGGCAAAATGTTGTATTACACGTAATGAAATCAGACGCATGCGCTATGTAGTTTAGGAAAAGTGACATCTGGTGGGGAAAATGTTGTATTACACGTAATGACTTTTTTCATTACTAAACTTTCTTTGTGGCGCGACAAATGGCGTGGTGTGTGGCGCGCCATGCGTGGCGTGAGAGATAATGCTGTGATGCCACGTTATAGCTGGGCACATCAGTATGTCACTGTTGTGGAATTGAGAAATTATTCTTAATATGTGCATGCATATTATTCACACTGCACATGCACCAAAGTCTAATAGTGATGCTGCTCCCAGTGCTGACCTTTACGCAGAGCGATATTACCAGTCAGGCACCATTTCTGGCCATTGACGTGTGAGTGGTGACAAACATGGAGACATGTTATGGCTGTTTTTGGGGCATGTTGCTAGCTTTGCCTGTGAACCTGTACTCAATCAGTGTGTCCCTGGCATCTCTGCTCAGGTTATCATGCCCGATGGCCATTGATTTACTTGAGCTGACGATTATCAAAGGATGTGCATGTGCTGGGAAAGTGTATGCAGTTGCTCTGGCTTTGCAATTGCACCATAGGGTGTCTCTGTACTTTTCATGGCTGCTGGGTTTTTTAAATATTTACGCACATCCTCAACTTGCACAATCGCAGCTGCAATCGCCATAGCGTCTGTCAATGAATCAGGCAAGATAATAATAATAACACTGCAAAGGATCTATGTGGCAGGTCTAACTGACATAATTTTAAATGATTTATAAACTTTAAAAGAAATCAAGAAACACTTGAGAATTTGTGCACATCTCTAATAAAATGGGAACCAAACATATGAAGCCTGATTCATAGCGCTCAAAAGCGGCTCGATGTTTCCCCACTGCGCCGCATCCGGCATGCGCATGCAAGAGCCCTGTCCAGGGACTGTAGCTCAGTCACTACGGGGTTCACTACAAGATGGGGTGGCTGTCGATGGTGAGTGACAGCTCACCCTGTTTTGTAGACGGGCAGAGGGGTTGGCTGCACAAATGCAGGCATTCCCTTAGGAACACCTGGCAATTGTAGGGGGCCCTACTGATATCACTACTGATGTCAATAGTGGACTTCCTGCCTTGCAGTTGCCGAGACCGTACCACAGGGTCTCGTCGCAAGGCCGATGGTTGCGATTATTGCGACGGCCTCCTGGCCGCTCGTACCAGCTGTGGGAGGTCTCCCACAGCTTTGCGTGCGGCCAGAGGAATTAAAAAAAACATGTCCACAGACCCTGCGAGCTGCCTGCGGCAGCGAGCGGGTCTGAATCAGGACAATGGTTCACTGTGGATGTATGAATTATGGGCCTCATTCAGAGATGGACACAGTGCACATCGCTCCTGCATTTTTGGGTTAGCAGCCTCCAAACAGTGATAGGCTGTGGCTTAGGGGGCACTGCATAATGGGTCGTGTATGCAAACTAGAATTAACGGAAACACAGCAGCTTCTTACATATGATATGTTTTGTCCAAAAGTAGTACATACTGAAGTGTTTGTCGATTTTTAATTTGATTTAATTTGATTTATTCTATTATATACAGTAGATGAGTTTATGTTAGATTTTGAAAAGGACATCCAAAATAGAACAAGAAACCAGTATTCAAAACTGACACACATCAAATGCATTTTTTAAATAGAATTTAAGATCGAATCTTAGTAAATATGGGAAAGCAGATTTCAATTTTAATACATTTTAGTCTATTTCAATCGAACATAAAATCAAATGCAAAATCAAACTTTAGTACTTGTATCTCAGTTGGAAGAGCACTAATCCACAGAAACGTTATGCACACATCACAGAAATAGCAGCACACTCGGGAATCTGGCTTCATATAAATATCTTATATTAATTTACAGAAAATTGAGGAATAATATATAATGCTCTGGGTATAGAGATGTATATCATATGGTCACACAGATTCTATTTTTGAAAAAAAATATGTCAACACAATGTCTAATGTATACCATCAGCTGTGAGCAATACCCTAAGGGGCTGTTTCTGAGATATGAGCACAGCAAAATTACTGTGTAGCTGGAACAATCCATGTTGCAATGCAAGCGGTTCAAACACATTTATTGCTTTATCATGCAGGGTAAATACTGGCTGCTTTTGCACGTAGCCCACAGATGCTGCAGAGCTTTATTGTAACACTGTAGTTTAGATTTCAGTTAGGACACGCCCCTCTCACATCTACATCTGTCTGCACTTTCTAATTCTGCCCCACTTGCAATGCAATGTTCTTTTACCAAGGTGCACAATTACTTGCTCCAACCTCAGAATCAGTTCCTAATTCTCACATTGCCAGTAACTTGTTTAATTGCAATAAATGAAGGCACCCAGGATTATGCCATTAAACATACACCATGAAATCTGTATCAGTATGACCAATGTTGGGACTCACATTATCTATCTTTGTCGTTAACTCACAGTGACTATATAGAATGTTGATTTTCTTCTTATCTGAATCTTTCCTGCAGGTTGTATCAAAGGAGAAACTTTGATTGACATCAGTGTTGGATCCATGGTTCATCATCTTTTTGTTATCAGTGAATTTTTTAAAGAGATTATACTAAAATTAAGAGACTCATGTATTATGGAATTCAACAAATGGGTGAACACCCGCACTGGGGCTTTTGATTGGAGTCATGCATCTAAGATTGTTACTGAGCTGAAAGGCAACAGGTAAAATATGATTCTAATCATATAATAACATAAAGGATGAGTAAGTTTTTAAAAATCATAAAAAAAATACAATATTGCATAAATATATGAAATTCAAAATAGGTCAACATTTTATTTAAAATTTCAAAATAAATACTTATGGTGGCAAAGAGATTTAGGGGCATATGTATCAAAGCTTGATGTGAGATAAAATTGTGAAATATATATCACCAACCAATCAGCTCCAAACTATTATTTCTTAAACACAGCCTGCAAAATGTAAGGTAGAAGCTGATTGGTTGGTGATATATATCTCACAATTTTATCTCACATCAAGCTTTGATACATATGCCCCTAAGGGAGCTAATCAGTGAAAACCGCATCTAATACTAACAAGGACAATTTGCCCTTCAAGTGTTTGGTAAAACCCCTCCTACAGAAAGCCATTGCTGCTTACCCCAGGAGGTAACGTAAGCCTGAATAATGTATTGATGGGCAGTGTACCCAGATGGCATGGCAGCAAGCAATACACTGTACACTATAGAGGTCCCCCGTAAAATTGAAGGCAGGACAGGAGCCTGAAAGAGAGGTGAAGAGGCAAGTGTAACACCACAATTAGATTACAGCTGACCAACTAGGGAAGGCATGATCCATCCACCTGTGACCCCCACACAGCTGCTTGTGCCACAATCAACAGGGTGAGTGCCACCACACACAGTAAAAGGATGGACACAGCACCAATATCAATAGGGGCCTGAGAGAAACTACCCCCAGAGCCTGCTATCTCAGGATGGGAGGGGACAGGAACTTCAGCAGCCTGCAAGCTCTGCCCACCACCATTGGAGCACCGAGCAACCTGGGGTGGTGATGGCAAATGGGAAGGTTTCCAATCAACCCAGAACCTCTAGAATCCCCATGGAGTCCCCAGGTTCTGGACAACTGGCCTGCACAGGAGTCCCAGCTGGGATCTGGTAACTTTACTTCAAAGTCACACTACTCACCGTGGTGTCCATCAACGATTAATTATACACTCCAGTATCTGCCTTGTAGCTGACCATCTGAGCTAGAGGACCCTGCCCTGTCTGAAGGAGACACTGGTGCCACCAGGCACTATGCACGGTAGCCTGAGGGACTTCTGTGGGAATTGGTATGTAATGCTGGTGGCTGAATAGCTGCTGGATGAAATACTGATGCTGAGAGACCAAAGGATGGGGATCCCAACTGGGGCAGGTAAGTACCCTAACTCTGCCCTCTCCCTCCCCTAACTCTCCCTTAGAATTGCCTAACCCTAAGTTTCCCTGGTCATGCCTAAGCCCCCCTTTCTGCACCTTAGACCTAACCCTCCAGGGGGGTGCCTAACCCTAGCCTCCCCCCAGTGGTGCCTAATCCTAACCCCCCTTCCCCTAGCCTAACCCTATCCCTCCATGGGGGGTTCCTAACCCTAACTTACCCTGGGGGTCCCTAAACCAAACCCTCCTCCTCACAACTACGTACTAAGAAACCCAGCTTAACCTACTTTTGGATTGCCAGCCATCGGATTTTGCCATGGGGCTGAAGATAGGTGTCAGAATTTTGATGCCTATCTTTAGTCCCAGGTCGGGCTTCCACTGTTGGCCGCTGGTAACCTGACTACATCCCTACTGTGGCCATTATCACGAGTACCTTAGAAGGAGTAGGATATGGCTGGTCATGTGACTCGGGGCCTGCAGACAGCATGGAGTCACAGACCCCACCGAAGCAGCGCATAATAAAGCAGCTCTAACATGACAAGCACACCATCACTGATTTGCAAGCCTAAACAAAGAGGAAAAGAAGCAGAGCCCTGCCTAACACATATTTAAAAAGAGCCTACCAACCAAAAAAACACACCCCTAGCTATACTTATGGGCTGCATAAATTCACCAACAATTAACCCTAAAGTTCCCTGAAAATAACCCCTAACCTGAACCTACCTAGGGGTTTTATATTTTCTCTCGCACATGAAGTGCACTAGCCCCTCACTATATAATATAATGTTTTGTATGTCTTTAGTGATCAAGAACAAGAAAAGGAAGAAAAGTTAAAAATACAATTAAACACATTGTGAAATTTGACTTCAGCAAAGAAAACCTCATAGATCCGATGGTGTTACCACAAGCAGACTGTCTATTCACGTCCGGGGTGCTGGATGTGGTTAATCAGGACCAACAAGATTACATAAGAAACTTGAGGAAGATGTCAAAGCTGCTTAAGCCTGGAGGATACTTAATTGTAATTGGGTGTTTAAATACTACATATTACACTGTTGGTAATGATCGCCTTCATGCATTTAATTATGATGACATTTTTGTAAGAAAAACCCTCACTGATGAAGGATTTGTAATTGGTTCCACTTCCTGTGAGATACTTGACAGAAAAGTAGAGAGTACTGCTGTCAAAGGGAATACTTAGATGTCTGAGTAGTGGACATTGGCTGAATGGATGATTCCTTCCTTGTCTAAATCTTGCATACTGTACACCTCTTATAATGTGACATACAGTTTATATTAGAAAGTAATTTTTAGTAAATGTTAATTATTTACGTGCCATCAGAAAAATAATACTGATGAGTAGTATAATGAGTTCTATATGGTTGGACCAATGAGAAAAGAATTAATTAAAACTGATATCTGATGTTGTTTAAGGCAATGCACTACCATAGAAATGGTTTTAGTATGTATTTATATATGATTCCTGACTCAATGGGAGATAATGTATTTTCTTATAAATGTGCAAAACTCAAGTAAGCCAGAGGTTTACTTTTATTGTTTTTGCTTGTCCTTTACTGTATTAACCAGTAGATTTTCAGATGTACATGAGAAAATGGAGATATAATAGGAGACAGAAAGAGTCTGAAAGGAAAAGAAAAAAAATAGAATGAATGCAAAATAGAGTGAGAAAACGAGAAGAGAGAATACATAGGAAAATATAAGGAAATTAAAGTGATAAGTTCCCTATTTGATAACAACTTGCTTCTTTGTCAAAATTAAAACATATACAACCTGTTAACCACCCTATTGTCTCACACATGTTTCCCACACTACTGTCTAGGGCCTTATAAGGCCAAGTCTTTACTCTTGGTACTTGGAACTACCTATTCCTCCTTTAAGTGTTAACCTAAAGAAATACTTGAATTCAGACTCTTTTCACACATTCAGATCCCATGAAGTCTGATCAAACAAAATCATTCATACAGTGGTCAGATTATAATTGTCTTTTAAATAAATTGTAAAAAAAAATATTGTTTAGATTATTTAATGTCCAGTAAAATATTAGATAATACACCATGTACTTATACTTAACAATTATTGAACAGAAAACAAGTAAGTACAAATATAAGACAATACAAAGGTAACATTTATAGTGATGTGCAGCAGCATGTCATCTAGAACTTCAATCCCCAGCCCTTTCTAACAGCTTTTAGTAAAAATTAGTTAGACTTTTCTCTATCTCTATTAATTTACATAAACATGATGTTACTTTTAAATATTAATCTTTATAGTGGAATGTCCAAAACTTGATTGGATGCATCCTCCATCTTGGTGGCCTTTGCTTCACCTAGCGGTCATCATTGGTCAGTAATAACATGGGATGCTACTTACCAAGCTAACTTGGATATTTAGATGCTATTCATAAGTCATTGTCAGCTCCGCATGTGCATTTCTTATCTGAAACATATGTCAAACTAGCGAGTGCATGGAGGCCATTTTAAGATTTACCTTTCCAGGGATGGATTTTCTCAAAATGTTGGTCCCCCGTCCCGAGAATTAATCAGCCATTGGCTACCAAAATTTTTATTTTTCTCCTTTTCATTCCAAGTAGGCATAAAATGATCTTCTGAAATTATCAAACCAAAAATGCGAGCCCTACCAATATGCACTGTGCAGGGTACAGTGCACACACAAACTGACAGGTCAGTAGCAAACATAAGATCATAGTATTAATTGGGGAGGCATTGATTGGCTGAGAGCAGTGCTTCTATGCTCTGTGCCATTCAGCACTTCCCTATTTATTCCCATGACAGCATTAACCTCCCAACTTGTTCTGTTATGTAAAGGTTATAAAAAACTAGGTGGAACCCCATGCCATTTTTTTTCATTATTTTCCCATTACAGCCCAGGCTGAGATATCTTGTGCTGGTTATGGATTTGAGGGGGATCCCACACATATTTCTTAATAATTAACTATTTCAAAGATTTCAACCTAATGAACCCTGCACTTTGCAGGGCTTCTCACAAACTTATAGTTTGGGCAGGTTTTCCTTCTTTGTCAGGTTTTGGGCAGTTTCAAAACAGAATCTTAGTACTGTAAATCTGCAGGTTCTATAGTTGCCTACGTAAAAACATTAATAGTTGATCCAAAGTTCTAAAGTAAGATTTTTGGTAGTTTTGCTGTCGGTTTTGCCTTTAGTAAATAATCTGTTTGCAAAATCACTAAAAACCAAATACTGACATTTTGTAAATTTACCCCTAAATCTCTATACACATTTTAATTCTCCCCATCTGCAGTGCAACATGGTTTTACCAAAGTGCAAATATACATACTCTGTTTTGTAAAGATGAGTGGTTCACTTCTGCAGAAATCTGAACTCACCTGAACTTGGGAATTCCAAGAAGAACTGAGCCCCTTCTAGAGTTTTCCAACAAAGTTCAGTTACCTAAATAATGCAAAATGTAATTTTCACGGAAATATCAGATCTGACCTGTTTTGTAATGTATATAAGAATCCCACCCTCATGATCAGGTGCCATTTCACACAGGATAGTGTATAGAGAGTGTGTGGGCTGAAGTTTCACTTCAAAAAATTACATAAAACACTATTAGATTATAGAGTGTTGTACGAAGGTAGATGAAATATGTGGGAATGGTGACTTCTGGGATCTTTGTCACTGTTTATGTGTATTTTTTATGTCAGACACACTAGCTAGCAACATCAGTCCAGTTCACTGAAAACAGACTACTGTGGGGCACATCTACTTAGATGTAAGTTTACCAGATCTCCAGCAGGCTCAAGATTTTTTGTATCCAATTTGGTGAAGGGTTTTGATTTTTTTTTAGAAGATCTGATCCAATTTTTCCTAAAATCTATATTTAAGTAAAAAATGTGTGCACCTGCTGGACCCCTATGGAAACCACACCCCATAATGACTAATTAAGCAATTGGATGTTTCCAGTTATCTTAAATAGACCTTAATTACTTACCTTCGGTAGCATGGTCCTCTACCTCTGTCTTTTCTGCAGCATCGCAGGCAGCATCCATGGACTGGCCAGGCACAGGACAGGTACTACCACTAGCCATGCATCCCACTATCCCTAACCCTGCATCCAATTACCCCTATCTATGGACTCCTCTACCAGTAACCTTGCACCTTCTTCCCACACACACTACACTAGAATACCCCTAACCCTGCTCCCGCTGACAACACATCCTCAGCAGCCATCTGCAGGCTGAGTGGAAAACAATATTCCCCTCCTGAGGGATTTTGTCCACAAAAAAACAGCATTGATTTATTTTTAATTGGATTCAGCAGGTATCTGGAGCACACATAACTGCAGTAATCCAAAATTGGTTGCGAGGTCCACATCCCTTTATGCCGACAAAACCTCGCAGCCAATTGTGTATGTTTGTATGTCAGGCATAGTAGAAATGCAATCCAGTGCTGCAAACAGGATATGGAGGGAATTCAATTAGCCATGGTACTTTACTGTTGACTAATTGATTCCCCATGCTAATTCAATTAGCCCTGAATTCTCAGGACTAACCATGGTGTGGCCTAATCATGGGAGGCATAGCCAGACCCCCATAAAAGAAAAAAAAAATGCCCACGCTGGGTTGAAGGGCTCTATGAGCCCCACAGCCAGGGGTAGATCCAGGGGGCCATAGTCAGTGAGATTGCACCCCCATGCCCATAGAGGAGAGGAGACTGCAGCCCAGCACACAGTTGCATATGCTGGGTTGCTGACAGAAAGCCGTCACCATCGGCAAGTTTTTTTCACCTGCCCTAAGGCAGGTGAAACAAAAACCCCAATAAGTGCCATTATTTTCATGGCCGAAATCATGAAAATAAATGGATACAGGATCCTCTGTGTTTTCACCCAAAACTGCAATATTTTTAGTGCGGTAAAAATGGATGGTAATTGAATAGTTCGAAAAAAAATTGTGGTAAAGTCCCATCTTTATCGCACAAAAAATTATATTGGACAAGTGAATTCCCACTTTTCACAAGGATATTTTGCAGTAAATCATGTATTATATTTATATTGTCACTTGTGTACGATGGTAGAGAAGCAGTGTGATTTTAAAACAATTTGTCCCAAACACTGTTTGTTCACCTCAATGAAGACCTCTTTTCCTATAATAATAAATAATTGAAAAAAAAAATTATCTGCAGTATTTTCTATTTCAATTTAAATAGGATTTCAAGTGTGTGTCTTGGACGGGCAGCGTACATTTCTGTAATTATTCTGGGTGTTGTTGTATCCCTATTTGCTGTACCTAAATAAAGTATGAAACAGTCAGTTTTATCTGGTGTCAAAAAAACTGACAGTCTTTTATATTTCAAATTAAACAGTATTTCAAGAATGTGTATTTGAAAAAGGCAATGTATACTACTGTATATACTCTGTACTTTATCATGTCCCCATTAGCTGCACCCAAAATAAACAAAGTGGGGAAAAAATTTATCTTTATTAAGAGAGGGTATGTCTATGAAAGGCAGCGTATATTACTGTACTTAATCTGGATGTTGTTTTGTCTCAGTTAGTTATACCCCAAAAAATAAAGTTGAAAATATAAAAATATTTTATCAGTTATAAAAAAATCTGCAGTCTTTCAATAAAACTGCAAGGTAAAGGTAACCATCTCTCATTTCCTAATCTCATTGTATGTTCACTTGATGTGGTGGCAGATAAGTTTAACTACAGTACAGTAGCTAACTTTACTTCTGTCCTGGTGTAAAAAATAAAATCAATAATAGAGCAGTTGATAGAAGTAAAGCAGCCTAGTACTAGTGCTGACTGTCACAGTACTCCAACATCGACATTTGCAGGATGTCAAGGGGAAAGAATATGTAAGAAAGATCATCTCAAGATCTAAAAATGATTTCATAATCTTAAACTAATGCTATGAATGGAAAGGTTACTGCTTAAAATTGTAAAATTTCCAACTTTTCTACAGTACACCACACGCAGTGGCAAAGAAAGGCTCAGACCATAGCCTTTCTATAGCAAATGGTGGATTTGCTACTGCTCTTTCAAGTCTTTCAAGCACTAGAATGCCTATTACAAAAGCCACAGTTAAACACAGTCAGCAACTTCTGTAACCTTGCATTAACTTCCCTCTGGATGAAATACTTCCCTCATTTAAAATAGGCAAATCAGTAAACAAAAATAACATTAAGGCTGAAGAACAAAATGTGTGTTCACAAACTTCACATATTCCTGAGGAGAGTCGGTGGGGTATATTTACTAAAGTGAGAGTTTTTATAAGTGGAGAGGTCACCCATAGCAACCAATCAGAATCTACTTAACATTTAACTAGCAACTTCTAGAAGATAATAGCTATAATCTGATTGGTTTCTATGGGCAACAGCTCCACTTCTAAAAACTCTCACTTTAGTAAATATACCCCTAAGGGTGTCCGCGAATGCTATGTGTGAGTCTGACATCTCAGTTCAGACTCTGTAATCACAGAGAAGCCTCAGCACATACAATCTTCACTGCCAACACCTTCATCATCAACCTCCTCATTAATGATTATACCTCATTAATGATTAGAGGTAGTTCTGCATCCATTTTGAAAAGGCAAACTGACTCCTCCCTTATTCAAGAAGAATCCTTTTATGCTAGGGGTGCTGCTGGGGTGAATCTTTATCACATAAGGATACCAAGAAAACTAATAGTTTCACATAACAATTGACTGTGAAACAATAATTTTCAAAAGGAACCAAGTATGACAGCCATAATCATGTTGCACAGTGGATCACTGAAGCCCTGATCGCTATGTTAGCATGATATGTGTGTCTAATATCTATGATCAATGCATCCGATTTTAGTTGATTAGTTCAAGTCAAGTGTCCACCCTATCAAATTCCATTCAATTCTATCCTCACCCATAGTAGGTAATTAAACGCAAAGTTAGACTTTCCCTTTGTAATAACTAAACTAGTGACTTAACTACAGATATGTGGACAAGCAGTACTGGTCAAATCAAAGATTACATGACTTTAACAGCCTACTGGGTGGATGGATCCCCTTCAGCAGCAGCTGCATCTAAAGAACAAAGCCAGCTTATTCACAGGCAGGCTACTCTCTGTTTCACTGACCACACTGAGAGGCATTCTAGTGTGAATCTGTTGGAAAAATTCATGGATATGATAGCAAAATGGTAAACCCAGCTAAGACTCTCCTCAGTTTTTGTCATTTTAGATAACAAATAAGTAACATTGTAGCACAATTCACTTGGGCGAACTTGACTACATACCATGTTTTGCACACACAGACTAGATGGTTCAGAATTTCTAAATAAATGACAGATCTATGAAGCAGATGCTGTCTGTGGCCCGTAAACCTTCTGGGCATTTTCTGCACACAGCAACCACATGTAAAAGATTGTAGCAGCTGCAAGTACAAGTCACTTTGGTATTCCACCATCTGAAGCAAGAGTAATCAAGTGAAATTCCACCCTTTGAATGCTTAATTGACTGTAGGAACAGCAACAAGTACATAGGTCACCAAATCCCCAACCAATTCCACAAGGCCCTGTTAGGAAACCAGGGCTACTGAACTCTATAGGGCAACCAGCCTAAAGGTACAGGGGAGTGAACATATTAAACAATCTCACTGGCTCCTTTGCCACCTTTTTTACCACCTTCATGTCAAAAGAAAAAGGTTGACAAATCACAAAGAAAAAACAGGGAGGGAGGGAAGGGAAATCACTGAAAACAAGCAGGGGAAGAGGAAATGGTAATCAAAGGAAAAACAGAGGGAGGGAAGGAAGGGAAATCACTGTAACAAGTATAAAAACCTTACCCCACAATTAAACCTGCCCACACAGTACCACTAACTTTTGGCTGCAGTCAACTTCAGAAAATCAACCCTTAAAAATACTGCATTGTCAGCTCTATTTGTCCCTTGCCTAGGGGTTCTAGCTTAAGGAAGAGATAAGAAGAATGTAATTGTTGGGGCATACTTGGAAAAAAGACTTACTGTATATCAAAAATAAAACATAACTTTTGCTATTAAAGTATAAAACCTGTTAGTAAAATAGGTACACACAACAGGACATACAGAGATAAGGTGAAAATGTCTTAATATATAATCAATTGGTTCATTAGCACCATTACAGGACACATTTATATGTATTCCCAGATCATTCTGGGACTGTACTAAGATTAATAGAAAGTGTAAAGGCTCAGGGGTAATGCATGTAAATAAAGTACTGAAAGGATTATAACATCTTGAATAACAGATGGTTCTTTAGGAATTTTTATCCACACATTTCAAAAAGTGAGGACAATAATACAGAGTGAGGTGATTTACACGAACACTTCTACTGCCTCTCTGTGTACAAGTATTGCAGTGAACATTGGGGTGAGAGCACGCTCATACTAACCTAGGGGTCTGTCATGTACATAGGGTTCCCTCCATCATCTTTATTTTTCATTTAAAGGCAAATATCTAATTGGACTTTACAAGCTTACTTAGATGGAGTGTAGAGGATTAAAAATAAACAGAACCAAAATAATGATGATTCATATCAGAAGGTAGCATTGTAACATTATCAGCTGGATAGGTAAAATATTTAATCATAATTAAGAATTGTCATAAGACCTCTGCACATAGTGATACATTTATAGTCAGCTATGTATGAGAACATTCTAATGATAGTAAATACCTGTATCTTCCTGCTGCATACAAAGAGAACAGCCATACTTATTACTATAAGGCTATAGATACAGATCAGAGACTCATACCATCCTGTGTGACAAAGGAAAAGATAATGGAAGCCAGACCCAAGTTGAAGCTTTATCATGTGCATGGGATGGATTCCAGACACCTCCTACCATGCTATTTGGATTAAAAAATGAGACAGTGGTGTCTACTATGGAGAAGCTGCATAGTGCATTAGTAACAGGTGTGTATTCAGGATAAATTGTTGCCTCAGATATACAGCATGGTTATTCTGGGTTACAGAGCAATTAATTGGGTGACTTATTAGTGTACAGGGAAAACTGCGTTGTTCTTTTACTTTGCACAGTGGGAACATGTGAAACTTTTCCTGCTCACAAGAGATGTCAGCTACAGATATCACTTGCACTTGTGGAGCTTTGTCTCTCAGATGGGAGAGATCTAACCCACCAAACATTATACACACAGCACAGAAATGGCAGCAGACTCAGGAATAATAGAAATATCTTCCTTTTATTGAATCACAGAAAATTGAGAAATACAAAATAATATTTGGGTATATAGATATTTAAAAGCTGATATTTTATTTTATTTGCTTCTTTTAAAACACAATGTACAGTATACCATGAGTCTGTTACTTCATTCACACAGCTATGAGCAATACACTAATTCTCAGGTTGACAGTAATGTAATTAATTGGCATAGATGAAACAGAGCCGCTCCTAGACTTTTTAGTGCCCTGTGCCATAGAGAGCTTTGGTGCCCCCATTTTTAAATAGGGACATAAGATTCTGCACCTGAGAAAGGGCTAGGGCCTCATGGAGAATAGATACGGGAGGCCATGAGATTCTGGGGATGAAAGAAGAGAAAGCTTCAGGTGAGAATGATAATAAACAGGAAAAATGACAGGCCCAAACAGCACCCCCTGCCCTGCTGTGCCCTGTGCCATGGCACTGGTCACACTACCCTAGTTACGGCCCTGAGATAAAGGCACCCAGTGTTATGCCATGAAACATACATCATGAAAGTCATTTAAGTATGAGTTCAATGCTGAGGCTCACATTATCTTTCTTTACCGCTAACTCACTGTAATTATATAGAATGTTGCTTTCCTTCTTATCTGAATTTTGCCTTCAGGACCTATTAAAGGGGAACCTTAGATTGACATCAGTATCAGATTCATTGTTTATCAACTTTTTGGTATTAGTGAATTTTTTAAAGAGATCATTATACTAAAATTAAGAGACTCATGTATTATGGAACTCAACAAATGGGTGAACACCCGCACTGGGGCTTTTGATTGGACTCATGCATCTGAGATTGTTACCGAGCTGGAAGGCATCAGGTAAAATGTGATTCTAAACATAAAAGAACATAAAGGATGAGTCAAATGAAAAAAAAAATCATAACAAAAACATGACTTAAAGGATAATAACTATTTTAGTTTTTAATGGTGAACAGCAGTTAGATGATAATAGTGAATATTTCCTAGTTGGTAACTTGCATTCCTCCTGATTTACCAGTTCCAATTGTGCATGTTGTGGTCAAGTTAAAAAATAATTTATGAAGATACCTTACACATAAAGAATACACAGTAAAGTGTTTATGCACATTGAGGTGATTTGCTTTTATGTGGCTAAGGTATAGAAAAAACTGAAGTGAAACAAACAAATCTGCACTGACACCTAAATGAACTGTATTATATAATGTTCTGGTTCAATTTTTTTAGTGACTAAGAACAAGAAATTGAATAAAAGTTTTAGGAAAAAATTAAACACATTGTCAAATTTGACTTCAGCAAAGAAAACATCACGGAACCGGTGGTGTTACCACAAGCCGACTGTCTACTCACAGCGTGGGTGCTGGATGCGGTATGTCAAAAGCAACAAGATTACATTAGAAACCTGAAAAAGCTGCTAAAACCTGGGGGATACTTTATTGTATTTGGGTGTTTACATGCTACATATTACACTGCTGGTAACGATCGGCTACATGTATTGAGTTGTGATGCAGGATTTGTACAAAAGACCATCATCGATGAAGGATTTGAAATTGGTTCCTGTGAGATACTTGATAGTAAAATAGAGAGTGGTCTCATATATCATAAACAAGTGATGGTGCTTACTGCTGTTAAAGGAAAATTGAGGATGTCTGAGTAGTAGACATTGACAGGATGAATGATTCCTTCAAAAGCTTCTTAAAACCTACTAATCTGCCTTAATTATTCTAACCTGTAGCCCTCTGCCGTTTACCAAATATTACATACTTTAAAGCTGTAATGTGAAATAGATAAGGTTTATATAAAACAAGTAATTTTCAGTAAATGTTAATTATTTTTCCTCGTCTTACTAATAATCCATTTTTTTTTTAAATGTGCTACTATGAAAAAATCCATTCATCTAAACTGCTGAAAGTCCAGTGGGCAGGATTGTGTCTCCCTGGTCGGTATATTGCTTGGTTAGAATCAGTGGCGTCACAAGGGGAGTGTGGGGGGTGCTTGCCGCACCCGGGTGTCACACGCTGAGGAGTGACACCAAGGTGCAGACTGACACTCCCCAAATTGACAGGAGCCAGTGCTGCACTGTAGTATTAAGTGCAGCACCCGGCTCCTGACACTGTGAGGGAGTCGGCACTGCAACACAAGCAGTCAGCACCCCCTGCACCACCCCTCAGTAATATTAAGAACAGGACTACAATGGGGGATCGGGTTGTGAGGCCACACCCCATTTCCCATGAGACCACACCCCCTTTTCAGGGCATGCACAGCTGCACTGCGCTCAAAATGTACCTCCCCGCACCAGGTGACACCACAGGGAGGGACGCCACCGATTGGAATTAACTAATCTGGTGATAACATTTCCATGGAGGACTGTTATAACTTACCAGTGATTATGGTAGAAGAATTACCTGTTTGAGGAAAAAAGGTGCTGGTATTAATTACTATTAAGTACCCTTAGAAACAAAAACAGCATGAGTATATAAAGAGTTCGTTATGATTGAACCCATGATGGAGAAAATAATCAAAAAATTTATGTAATGTCATTAAAGGCAAAGCACCATATTTATAGTTAGTCCTGACTCAATGGGAAATATTTACTTATAAATGGGCAAAACCCAAGCCATTCCGAGGTTTACTTTTATTGTCTTATATAACTTATATTAACCACAACATGTTTACATTTATGAAAGAAGGAGAGATAAAAGAATACAGAATAAGTTTAAAAGGGAGGGAACAAAATTAAAAAAATAAAATTAGATCGAAAAAAAGGTAAGAAAAAAAGAGAAAACAGAAAAAAAAAAACAGAACCTGGACTCGATTTGACACGGAACCCCAAAGTGATTCCAAACTCACTCGGTTTGACTCTTAACCTATAAATTTGGTTGTTGACAGTTCTCTGTGAAACAGTATGTATATATATATATAATTATATATATATATATATATATATGTATATATATATATATATATCACATCAATTCACTGGTCTCACCAAAATCATGGGTGCATGTGGTATGTGACCACATTGTCTAAATATAATATGTAAAAAACACAGAGGCTTTGCACTCACCATAATAAAGTATGGGGTTTTAGATCATATTTGGATCAAAACAGCACCGATGTAAAAGACAAACAGTTGACACACAAAATAGCAGAAATGAAAATAGAAAAGGAGAGTTTAAAAATTAGCATAATCAAGAAACGCACATAAAAAAATGATAAACATATTATAAATGTATTATAAACATTATGTAAATATAGGAGCAAAGAAAAATTATATACAAAGAAATGCATCATAATAATACAAATATTTTCAACATCCTATTATATTTACATACTGTATACCTATAGTTTGACATACGTCAATTTCCATGATGTACTATTAGGATTTTTGGGGACGTTGTCCACTGATGTGTTCCATAAATCCACATAGAGGAACTCCTTTTCAATGGCCTCTATTCACCGCTAGTAGAAACTGGATGTAATGGACTTGAAAATATAGAATCATGGAGGGATGAAGCCAAAGTTGAAAAATACTGAAATATACTATAACAAGACCATTGAAGCACCAGATGAGACACAAAATTTTCTAATTTGCTTGTGCAATGGTTTATAGGAGGACCTTATAAAGGCTGCATACAGATGAGGTCTGTATGTCATAATTGACTTGACCTTTAGCAATCAGTAAAGAAAAGGAAAGTGTTAGCACGGTACACGGCCGCCAGTCATTTGGAGTTGTCATTTTGCCGAAATCTCACATATTGCAGTTATTACTGTTGATGGTGCACTGCAAGCTGTCAACTGTTACAACATAACCTGATGCCTGAGCATAATCATAATACAATTCTATCACACTCTTTACAGATATAGGACACTACACCCTCAACATGACCTGACCACTGTACATGATCATAATACACATCTATTACACTGTATACAGACATAGGACACTACATCCCCAACATGACCTGACCACTGTACATGATCATAATACACATCTATTACACTGTACACAGATATAGGACACTACACCCTCAACATGACCAGACCACTGTACATGATCATAATATACATCTATTACACTGTATACAGACATAGGACACTACACCCCCAACATGACCTGACCACTGTACATGATCATAATACACATCTATTACACTCTATACAGACATAGGACACTACACCCCCAACATGTCCTGACCACTGTACATGATCATAATACACATCTATTACACTGTATACAGACATAGGACACTACACCCCCAACATGTCCTGACCACTGTACATGATCATAATACACATCTATTACACTGTATACAGACATAGGATACTACACCCTCAACATGACCTGACCACTGGACATGATCATAATACACATCTATTACACTGTATACAGACATAGGACACTACACCCCCAACATGTCCTGACCACTGTACATGATCATAATACACATCTATTACACTGTATACAGACATAGGACACTACACCCCCAACATGACCTGACCACTGTACATGATCATAATACACATCTATTACACCCTATACAGACATAGGACACTACACCCCCAACATGACCTGACCACTTGACATGGTCATAATACACATCTATTACACTGTATACAGACATAGGATATTACACCCCCAAAATGACCTGACCACTGTACATGCCCATAATACACATCTATTACACTGTAGACAGACATAGGACACTACACCCCCAATATAACCTGCCCATTGTACATGATCATAATACTATTCTATTACACTGTATATATACACACATATGACATTACACCCCCAACATGACCTGACCACTGTACTTGATCATAATACACATCTATTATAGTGTATACATACATAGGACACTACGCCCCCAACATGACCGGACCACTGTACATGATCATAATACACATCTATTACACCCTATACAGACATAGGACACTACACCCCCAACATGACCTGACCACTTGACATGGTCATAATACACATCTATTACACTCTATACAGACATAGGACACTACACCCCCAACATGACCTGACCACTGTACATGATCATAATACACATCGATTACACTGTATACAGACATAGGACACTACACCCCCAACATGACGTGACCACTGTACACGATTATAATACACATCTATTATGCTGTATACGGACATAAGACACTACACCTCCAAAATGGCCTGACCGCTGGAAATGATCATACTACAAAACTAATACACTCTATACAGACATAGGACATTTCACCATTAACAATATCGAACCACTGGTCATGACAATTAAATAATTCTATTACACTACAGTATATACAGATATAGGACACTGCACCCCAAATATGGCCAGACCACTAGATATGATCATGAAACAATTCTATTTCTCATTATGCAGACACAGGACACTACATCTACAACATAATCTGACCACTGCACATGATAGTGATAAAGTTATTGTAAACTATTTTATGACAAAAGCCACTGCATCACCCAGCATGACCTGATATGGATATGGTCATATATCTATTCCAATACAGTCACTACAAATATACAACATTAAACTGTGAGTCTTGGGAAATTTCATGCAAACACTTTAGCATGAAATTGCACTTTCCTGAATCAGGTCACACTCATATGCTGATAACCATGACTGGGGAAATAATTACACTTGTTCTCCCTTTACCTCTATGGCAGGAAACATCCTGGTCAGATCAGAACACATTGCAGTATCTGGCACAAAGGGATAATCCCCATATTGTAATTGCTGCTTCTTCTAATTCTGGTCCTTAACCAAGTTGATTAAACTACAGTAAGTGATATTTAATAAAAACTGCTTCACAGGCACTGCGGAAACTTTGGGAAGTCTTATTAATAAAGATAATAATAATAATAATAATAATAGTAGTAGAAAAAGTGCAGTAACCAACCATTCTATTATTTTAATTTAAAGACAAATATCTAATGGGTCTTTACAAAATATCTATTATTCATATTACATGGTTGTGTTGTGACATTATCACCTGGTTAAGCCAAATATTTAATCATCATTAAGAATTGTCATAAGATTTCTGCATATAGTGATACATGTATACATTTATAGTCAGCTGTGTATAATGAGATTAAATAACTATAGGATTGTGCTGTATATAAAAAGACCGGTCATACATATTACTATATTTTATATTGAATCACAGAAAATAGAGGAATAGAGATTTGTATCATATGGTCACACAGATGTAATTTTTAAGATTTTTTTTCCAACACAATATGTCTCATGTACAGTATACTTCATTCACGCAGCTGTGGACATGACCCTCTCACATCTACATCTCCCTGCACATTTTAATTCTGCCCCACTTTGCAGTGCAACATTGGTTTACCAGGGTGCACAATTACTGTACTTGCTCTTTTTTGCTTTGCATTAACCTCAGAATCAGCTTCTAATTCTTGGATTGCCAGTCATTTATTTTTACTGCAATAGATGAAGTCACCCAGTATTATACTATGAAACATATGCCATGAAATCCGTTTCAATAAGTGACTAATGCTGGTAGTCACATTATATTTCTTTACCGCTAACTCACTCTAACTTTATACAATGTTAATTTTTTTCTAAATTGAATCTTTCTTGCAGGTCGTATTAAAGGAGAAACTTTGATTGCCATCAGTATTGGACCCATCGTTCATCATCTTTTGGTATCAGTGATTTTTTTTAAAGAGATAATTATGCTAAAGTTAAGAGAGTTAGGCCCTCATTCAGAGCCGTACGCTCTGAGCAGAGCGCACGCTCTGAATGAGGGCCGGCCTCCATGAAAATGGAGCGTCCTTCTGGTCGCTCGTATAGCTGTGGGTCACCACCCACAGGCTATACGAGCGTGCATTTTGATGGCCGCGATGGTCGAGACCATCGCGACCATCGAAATTGCGAGCCAGAGCCTGCGGTTGAGGTTTTCAACCGCAAGCTCCGGAGTGATTTTGGCTCTATCAGAGCCAAAATCACTCCCACTGACATCACTAGTGATGTCAGTGGGCCGCCTTCTGACGGGAGGCGTTCCCGTGGGAACGCCCCCGTCAGGGAGGCACGCCCCTGGCACGCCTACCAATGGGGGCGTGCTGTCAATTAACATCGACAGCACGCCCCCTTTGATCAGACACAACGAGCGAAGGACTTTCCTTCGCTCGTCGCGTCTGGCGCATGCGCACGACGGAGCTCCCTCCGTCGTGCGCATGCTCAGTCCATAACATCGACCCACTTGCGAGCGGACAGCCGCTCGCGAGTGGGTCTGAATCAGGCCCTTATTTATTATGGAACTCAACAAATTGGTCAACACCAGCACTGGGGCTTTTGATTGGACTCATGTATCTAAGATTGTTACCGAGCTGAAAGGCATCAGGTAAAATGTGATTCTAAACATATAAGAACATAAAGGATGAATCCGTTTTTTTTAAATCATAACAAAAATGTAACTTAAATTATCGATGTACCATAATTTTGAATGTAGATCAGAGGGTAAGATGATAATAGTGAATTTTTCCTGGTTTTAAGCAATGTTTTATAAAAAAAAATGATAGCACACTCTCAATGAGGCAGCTGGAATTGTGTCATTGACTTCCCAAACCTGGTGAGATTGGGAGGTGCTGAATAAGGTGAAATGAACTGGGAACCTTTCTGAGAACAGCATCAACAGGGGACAAAACCAAATTTCGCAAAGGAGCAGGAGAGGACACAATCATGCACCAAAAATGCATCTCCTTAGCCATTTTCTCCACCAAAATGCGGGGCCTTTCTGCAGAGCCCCTGAACTAATACCAACTGCAAATTTCTAGGGGAACCTGTTACTACCATACCAGAGATTGTGAGCCAAAGCCCCCTTGACAAAACCATCCCACAAAAATGCAGCTGATGGTACCACTCAAGCTATTTTTCCATTGCACCTACCTTAATAGGTGATGGGGCCTTACTGCAGAGCCCCTTAACTAACAGGCCTGCCAGCTGGTGCTGGTCTGGACAGTTTAGGGCAGTCCTGAAGAGGGTGCAGTCACCACAACATAAACAGGGGAAAAAAGCAACACCTAGCCCATGAAGTCCAGTTGCCATTATTAAAAGGATAGCAATGGTCTTTGGGTCTGGTTGTTTTAAAGACATGAGATGAGAAGGAAGAGGAGGAGCGAAATAGTGAGTAACAGCCTTAGAATTAAGGACAAATGATTCAACATATTTGCCCCTACAGATATGCTCATGCATGGAGGCCAATGCAAAACTGCCATGTTTGCATAGTGTACCACATCACCTGGCACTCCATCTAAACTATAGCTACTGCTACTACTCTGCCACCAGCAGCAAAGCTGAATACACCCTACACAGGCTCTTGGACTTGAAATGTCCACTATACATGGAGGAAAAGCTAAGGTCAGAACCCAGGACTCATTCCTAGTCCATTTCACCTGATGAACCTGCCTCAGACCTCAGGTTAAACTGAGGAGTTTTGCAACACAAGCATTTGGCTCCAGCACCACCATTCCCATGCCACATTATCTGAAATAGAATATAGGGAGGGGAACAACAACACCACAGTAGGGTCATTAGAGGACCCCTATAATAAAGAAGGAGGGACAGGCACCTGAAGGACAGGTGGAGAGGCAGACGCAGCATCACAAATAGAGGACAGTTGAGCAACTAGGGAAGCCAGCTTTGATCTAACATCCAGAGGATTTGCCGGCAGGTGCAATATTCCCACCCATTAACCCCCAGTCGCTTGCCCCACAAGCACTGGGGTGAGCGCCCCCATCACAGGTAGTAAAAGGTTGGACACAGCACCAATATCAATAGGGGTCTAAGCAGAAGTACTTCCAGGGCCTGCAATCCCAGCATGAGAGGGACCAGGAACTGCAGCAGGCTGCAAACTCTGCCCACCACTATCGGTGCACTGAGCAACCAGGGGGCAGTGATGGCAGATTGGAAGTTCCCTAATCCAACCCATAACTTCCAGAATCCTCATGGAGTCTCCAGGTTCTGGACAATTGGTTTTCACAGTTCCAGCCAGGATCTGGTGCCATTAAATCACAGCTACACCCCCTCTGCAATGCCCATCATTGGTTAATAATAGATCATTGTACCTGCCTTGTAGCCGACTGTCTGAGCCAGAGGACCCTGACCCTTTTAAAGAGGACACTGGGGTCCTTTGGCATCATGCCCTGCTCCACCTGGCAGTCCCTTTTTTTTTTGAAAGACGGCCTCCTGGCCACCCACATAGCTGTGGGTGACCACCCACAGCTTATGCGAGCAGCCAGGTGATGGTCGCGATGGTCAAGACCATTGCGACCATCAGGCTTGTTATGAGACCCTTGTGGTAGGGTCTCGTGGCCACAAGTCCCAGTGGATTTCCTGTTCTAATAGAGCAGTAAGTCCACCTACTGATATCACAAGTGATGTCAGTAGGGCCGCCAAGAAACAGCAGGCATTCCTCCGGGAACGCCTCTGTTTGTGTAGCCGCCCCACCTACAAAATGGGGTAAGCTGTCAATCAACATCAACAGCCGCCCCTTTTGTAGTGAGTCCCGGAGCGAGAGAATTGCTCTCTCGCTCCGGGGCTCGTGCATGCGCACGTCGGAGCCGGCTCCGGTGTGCGAATGCACAGTGGGGGTCCATCAACCCGCTTGCGAGCGCTGTGCACTCGCGAGTAGGTCTGAATCAGGCCTTATGTACCATTGCTCTTATGTCATTTTTTGATCAACTTCTTTTAATTTTTTTTTTTCTTCATATACAATTTTTATAGACGTATGCTGTGTGCATTCACCTTCTGTATTTTGTATTGCTTTTTTGTATTTTTGTGCTTGCCCTTTTTTTTATATAAACTGTTTCATGGATCCTCTTGTATGTGTGCATACCACTTACACACAGTGGTATGGTCACATACTAAGTTCTTATTTTCACTTTTATGTTTATTCTTATTTCTTATGATCTGTACGATCTATGATTTTTTCATGTTATACTCGTTTATATGCTATATCCATGTTTTTCACCCTTTCGGAACACTTGGGTGTGGAGTGTTTATATTCTCCCTTTGATGTAGGTGGTAATTTTAGATCTGTTTCTTTGCTTTCCTATATTTTTTTCACATGTGGCTTTATTCCCACATCTCATATCTTATGGTTCATGTTTTACACTAGGAGCTGACTGCATGCACAGTGCACTGCTTTGCACATCAATGTATGTGTTTTTCTCTGTTGTCACATCCCCTCGATGTACTGGGGGCTCCAGACTCATCAAGCCTGTGTTGTGCTCGAGTGTCCAGCACAGCATGATGTGTCATCACATTGGTGACGTTGTTGCGCTTACGTCGGAGTGCTCAGAGCGCGCACAAGGTTGATGTCATACTCTGGCCCCCGGCAGCTTGGAACACAACACCGCACCAATCACATTAGAAATGCTGTTATATAGGTATGTACACTTGTTGTTGTTGTTGTGTTCTTGCTAAAAGTCATGTCCAACTGAAACGTTGAACAAGGCAGACAAAGTTGTCAGTTTGATTCTTGTATCTACCAGACCTGTGAGTACCGCCTTACTATTATTATTATCCTTTATTTATATGGCGCCACAAGGGTTCCGCAGCGCCTGACAAAGTACAGAAACAAATGAGCACACAAGACAACAGCTATTAACAGTACAGACAATGCAGTGCAAGTACATGATTTATATACATTGCTGCATAACACCTAAATAAGCAGTAGGGTGTCAGTAATCAGTTTTAGGTGCCATTGTGAATGAAAGTAAAAGTAAGGCCTTACTATTTTCATATATGTATATATATATATATATATATATATATATATATATATATGTGTATATATTCTGTATATATATATATAATATATATATATATATATATATATATATATATTAGGGATGTGCAGGCTCGGATAGGTTCGAGTTTGCACGTGGAGTTCGGATTTTTCCCTCCAAAAAAACGGAACTCAGAACGAGGCAAAACGTCATCTTACATGGACGAACATCATCATTCCTGGACAAAAGACCAGGAATGATGATGTTCGTCCATGTAAGATGACGTTTTGCCTCGTTCTGAGTTCCGTTTTTTTGGAGGGAAAAATCCGAACTCCACGTGCAAACTCGAACCTATCCGAGCCTGCACATCCCTAATATATATAGACAAAAAACCTTGCGTTTTCACATGTCCTATTAAGGTCCCCATAGACGGCATGATATACGTGCTAATCCAACGGATCAGCATGATATAGGTGCTATATCATGCCATGTATGGGCATGATATCGTAATTGATATCATGCTGCGTGCTCCCATGGGGTCGTACATCTCATCCCCAGGTCTTCCTGAAAAACCATCTGATCTGGGATGTGATGTACGATACCATTCAGATGAAGGAGGGGGAAGCCGGCATATCGTGTGGTCTGTGGGGACTGCACAATTGCCGGTGGTGACAGCACAATCCGTCTGCCGATGGATCGGCAGTCGCCATACACGGTGCATCACATTGTGTATGGGCACCTTTATACATGATCTGAAATTTCACAAAACCTATTGAATTTCTGCCAATCAAATGAATTTCCGATCACTAAAGTTGATGCCTTAATGGATGTGTTCCTTGCGCAATACAGATATGGTATGCCATCACACCCTCTGGTTAACTGCAGATTCAGCACTCTCATGGAGTGAGATTCCTGTCACTCACAATATGGTGAAGCTGCTAATTCACAGAATTGTGTGCTCATTCAAATACACACATACAGTCTATAATATCCAATTAGCGCACAGGAAGGGACCCTGCATATTATGGAAAAATCTTTATTATGAACACTGGAAAATAATCCTCTATTGCATTGTGTTCATCTTATCCCTATTTATAAAGCACACCTTTTCTGCAGCAATGTAGTTTTAGGTGTAAAATTGACTAAAGTGGGAGTTTTTGGAAGTGAGTTTTAGAAGAGATTTTGCCCATAGCAACCAATCAGATTCTAGTTAACATTTAACTAGCACCTTCTAGAAGATAATAGCTAGAATCTGACTGGTTGCTATGGGCAACATCTCTTCTAAAAATCATTGCTAAAAACTCACACTTTAGTAAATTTACCCCTCAGAGTATATCAAACTGCATTCAAATGTATGCATGTATGCATCTCTCTCTGGGGTCTATTCAGCATTGATTTTTTTACATAAAAAATACGGAAACTTTGATTTCCGTATTTTTTATATAAATCCCCTATTCAGGAATGGGATAATGGAGTAGATAATGCAATTATCTTCTGCATTTATTCACATCTCGCTGAATACCGCACTGTAGGGATCAGCCATTGATCTCTACAGTGCTTTAACACTTTTTGCTATTCAGTGTTAAATTAGTGTTAAAGTGTTAAATCACTTGATAAATATTTACTTTATATAACACCATTTCAGAATGGCATTATATGAAGAAAATATTTAATTATCCCAAAAACCACCCAGTGGAGCATCTTTTTTAGGGAGAGGTAAACTCCACGTTAGAACAAGACACAGGTATCCCATCAGGTGATGTGGTACAAACAAGAAAACGCAGGCATGGACGATGGAAAATCAAGCACCCATTTATAATTTGTCCAGTAGTCCATTATCACCAGCAGAGAGTGAAATACTCTCTCTAGGGTTATCTTTTGTTCCGACTGTTAAACACAATCATTTTAATTGGTCTATAGACCATTGCAAATTTGATCGGAAGCTGAGGTTACGTGAGTTTTTGTCAGGTGACAAACAGTCTTTGGAGATGAGTGATTTTAGAGTTCCCAGTACATTCGACCCATCTACACCAAACCAAAGTATTAAGACATTCCTTAGACTGGTCGAACATGATATGGTTTAATTCTCCGATAAGAGGAGATATGATAACCTGTCTCGGCCTCAATGACAAGCCCTCAAAACACTTATCCATAGTGAAGACATCATCGTGAGACAGGCCGATAAGGGCAGTGCTGTGGTCATCTTAGATTGGATTTCATACAAAAAGGAAGCACTTTGCCATATTGATGATGCTACCACATATAGCAAAATGATGAGTAACCCTATGTATGATATAAAAAGATCTGTTGATGAGTTGATTGATCGGGTGGTTCAGCACAGATGGTTGGACAAAGGGATCCTTCCTTAAAGTTCCATATCCTATTTGTCCTATACTGTACTTGTTACCTAAACTCCACAAATCTTTAGTTGACCTGCCCAGTCATCTGATCATCTCGGCTAGGGGCTCAGTGTTGCAGCCACTAGCAATGTTTGTGAATAGCCTTTTACAGCCACATGTTAAAGCTATGGATAGTTATATACGCAATGCAGCTTATTTTCTGGACATAACTTTACTGCTTGAAGGACTCACTGTGGACATGTGGATGGTCACGATGGACGTGATGTCCTTATATAGTGTTATTCCACATGTTGCAGATCTATAGTCTTTGAAACTATCACTAAGTAAAGGCCCCCACTTAGGGCCTCTTATCAAATTTCTTGTTGATTTAGCTGAGATAGTTCACACAAAGAACCACTTCCCCTATGGTAAAGATTACTATATACAGGTAGTGGGGACAGCAATGGGTTCAAACCTGGTGCCGTCTAACCTGTATATGGATCAAAATGAGCATAGACACATATTCAGTACCTATAGAGATAATATTTGATATTACAAACACTATATTGATGACCTATTTTTATTTTTGGAGCAGCAACAAAGCTGAGTTTTTTGTCATGGTAAACAGCCTTCGATAGTCCTATATGCCTCACAGCACAGATTGAAAAAAAAGCTATTCATTTTCTGGATGTTACAATCTCATTAAGGATAACAGATTGTATTCTACTCTGTTCCACAAAAGTACCGACCACAATACTCTCTTGCATTCCTTGAGTCACCACCCTTGTTCACTTAAAGAGAGCCTTCCTATCTTGCAGTTTATGCGGGTGCTCCACAATTATTTCAACAGCAAAAATACAGTGAAACAACTGGAAGAATTGAGCAACAGATTTCTCAAAAGGGGATATGCATATACTATGGTCCGCAGATATTTGACCTAAACATACATTTGAAACATACACAGGCAACCTCAAAGACAACTTTGGATCCACAACGTATGATTTTTTCATCGGTATATGATTTATCGGCACATCATGCCAAAAAATTGGTTGATAAACATTGGGATATAATATCATCCGATGTAGCATTTAAACATGTCAGTAAGAAAGACCCAATGATGGCATACCGAAGGGGACAGAGCCTTCGCCAAATGCTATTGCAACCCACCATGCATCCAGATATCTCCAAAACACATTGGTTAAGTGGCCATAGACCAGGGTGCTTTAGGTGCACTGATTGCACCACATGTAGATCGATGAATGTTGGCTCCAGTTTTTCGCATCCACACAGTGGCAAAAGGATTATGCTCTAACATAAGCTATTATGCATGATGGACCATGTGGTATACATTCTAATGTGCGCATGTGGACTGTACTATGTGGGCATGACCTCAAGGGTATTTTAGAGAGAGGATGGTGAACCATCGATCATCTATTCACCTGGCATTACAATCATCCTCATCTGACAAACCAGTAGCAAACAATTTTATACTATTGAACAATCTGCTCTCATCATTAAGGTGCATGCTGTTTGATTTTGTCCCTAATCCTGCACGGGGTGGTAATCAGGAATTACTGCTTAAGAAATGCGAGGAGCAATAGATTTTCCATTTAGATAGTGTTGCCCCTCGCTGGCTGGATGAATATCATCCATATAAAAATGTTTGCGCTAATCCTAAAGTGTATATGGACACAGTGTTGACACACTATTTTTGTGTAGATATATATATATATATAGTGTATATATATTAGGGATGTGCAGGCTCGGTTCTACTCGGTTCCGTTCGTTTTTTTTTACTGAATCTTATTGGCTATCCAAAACTCGTGACAGCTGAAACCCAATAAGACTCGGTAAAAAAAACCGAACGGAACCGAGTAGAACCGAGCCTGCACATCCCTAATATATATATATAGTGTATATATATATATGTGGTTATATTTTTTGACTTGTCTGTTTTTCTTTTTTTCTTTTTAATTGGGGTATTGTTGTGTTAGTGTACTTTTTTTTTGGTTTGATTAAAAGTGTTTTGGGGTTTTTTCGTATGTGACTTCCTGATGTGATGTGTTCCACAGCATGGCATGCACTGATTACCAGCACGGCGGATTCCCTTTACATGATGTTTGACAATATGTTGTGTTGGCTGTGAGAATTTATTTATAAAGGCAAGCTATGTGGCTTCTGCATCATATGTATAGATATGTATGTAATCAGTAGATGCAATTCAAACAGTTCAAAGTCTATGTTCAATTATTATTTTTATTTATTATTATTATTATTATTATTATCCTTTATTTATATGGTGCCACAAGGGTTCCACAGCACCTTAAAAAGTACATAAACAAATGAGTACACAGAAAATAGTTATTAACAGTACAAACAATACAGGACAAATACATGACATCAGATGAAAACAACGACATAGTGTAGATGAAGGTTTTGGGATAGAAATAGCAGTAGTAGTGATAACAGTGAGGAACAGTACAGTTAAGATGTTAAAAAAAATCAGAAAAGGATGAACAGTGCTGGTAGATGCAAAGGCACAACTACAATAGTATATAATAAACAAAATGAGATTGAAGTTGTTAAAGTTGAAGGACTTTAAATTAAGGATAAAATATTCTTAAAGATGTACAGGTGTTAAACAATGGTAGATACTACGGTGGTATAGAGAGAAAGTGACAGTGGTACAGGAATACTATAAACAGTGTAGAGTAAAAATTAAAAATAATTAAAAAAAGACACATACAAAATTAAATTGGAGCAAATTAACTGGTAATTGACCTAATAGCATTCTGGTGTGCTTTCTTTGGGCTAAATTGGGAGTGATATTGAAACAGGCTCATTGAGGATGTGTGGCTTTTGATCTCAAGGTGGTTGTTACTATAGTAAGTCTCTAGCTATTTGGTCTTGACAAAGGTCTAGAAGGACTGAAACATCAACATGATTGGAAGGTGAATAAATACTTTTTTCTTCATACATCTGCAGTGAGTGCCCATCCTTTGGATTTCTTTAATTTGGACAGTATATGTCATTAATGGAATACCCCTTGCTGGACTTTGCTGGGCGTTGAGTGCAGTCTGATATATATATATATATATATATTAGGGGTGAGCGGGTTTGGATTTCTGAAATCCGAACCCCCCCGAGCCCCCCCGATCCAAGGCCGATCCGAGTCAGGCTCAACTTTTCCCGCCTGACTCGGATCTGAAATCGAGGCAAAACGTCATCATCCCACCTTCCGGGTCTCGCGGGTTTTGGATTCTATATAAGGTTCCCACGTCAGAGCCATTTTCTCACTCTGCTGTGGACAGTGAAGAGGGAGGGTGGGAGTTAGGGCTGGTTGGGCTGTGTATTGTAATGTAGTGTAGTGCAGTGTAGTGTTGTGCTGTGCTGTGCTGCTGTTGTCCAAAGGGGCTGTGTCCACTCCTCCAAAGTCCATAGGGGCTGGCTGTGTTGTGCTGTGCTGCTGTTGTCCATAGGGGCAGTGTCCACTCCTCCAAAGTCCATAGGGGCTGGCTGTGTTGTGCTGTGCTGCTATTGTCCATAGGGGCTGTGTCCACTCCTCCAAAGTCCATAGGGGCTGGCTGGACTGTGTTGTGCAGTCAGTTGTCCATAGGGGCTGTGTCCACACCAAAGTCCTGTGCAGTGTCCCAGTCCTAAAGGGGTGCTGTAGTGTTGTCCAGGGGGTGCTCTGTCCATCAGGGGTGCTCCCCCCAAGTGCAAAAAAATAAATATTTTTTCTGTGTTTGTGAATTGTGTGCGCAGTAGCCGCACGTGCATCAACAAAGTAGCGCCAAGCGTGCGCCTGTGTCATAAGTAAAGGGCCAGCTGGCTTGACCGATAAAGGGTGCTGTAACCCCCAAAGTGCACTCCAAACCAAATAAAAAAATACTTTCTGTGTTTGTGAATTGTGTGCACTGTGGCTGCACGTGCATCAACAAAGAAGCAGTGCCAAGCGTGCGCCTGTGTCCCATAAGTAAAGGGCCAGCTGGCTCATTTCTTAAAGGGTGGTGTAACCCACAAAGTGCACTAGTCTCCAACAAAAATAAAAAATTATTTTCTGTGTTTGTGTGCGCTTTAGCTGCACGTATATATCAATATATCATAAATGGAGGACCAAACTTTCTCCGATAAAAATAAAATAGGCAAAGATCAAGAACCACTTCCTCCTAGTGCTGTTGCTGCTGCTGGGAGTTGTTCATCATCCCAGAGAGGAAGTAGGAACACCACTACTTTTACTAAACAATTGACCCTCCAACAGTCCTTAGCGAGGAGGATGAAGTACGACAGCAGTCATCCTGAAGCAAAACGTATAACTGAGGCCTTGACTGCTATGTTGGTGTTAGACATGCATCCGGTATCCGCCATTAGTGCAGTGGGATTTAGACAATTGATGGAGGTAGTGTTGCCCCGGTTCCAAATCCCATCTAGATTCCACTTCACTAGGCAGGCGATACCGAGACTGTACAGAAACGTCAGAAAAAGTGTCCTCAGTGTCCTGAAAAATGCGGCTGTACCCAATGTCCACTTAACCACGGACATGTGGACAAGTGGAACAGGGCAGACTAAGGACTATATGACTGTGACAGCCAACTGGGTAAATGTATCACCTTACGCAGCAACAACAGCAACGTCACCAGTAGCAGCATCTCAGAAACGCCAGCTCGTTCCAAGGCAAGCTACACTGTGTATCACCGGTTTCAGTAAGAGGCACACTGCTGACAACCTCTTAGGGAAACTGAGGGTAATCATCACCCAGTAGCTTACCCCACTTAGACTCTCCTTGGGATTTGTGATATCTGACAACGCCACCAATATTGTGCGGGCATTACATCTGGGCAATTTCCAGCACGTCCCATGTTTTGCTCACACAATAAACTTGGTGGTGCAGAATTTTCTGAAAAGCGACAGGGGCGTGCAGGAGACTCTTTGGGTGGCCCGAAAAATTTCTGGCCACTTTTGCCATTCAGCGACTGCGTGCGCCTGTGTCATAAGTTATGGGCCGGCTGGCTTGTCCGTTAAAGGGTGCTGTAACCCCCAAAGTGCACTCCAAACAAAATAAAAAATTCTTTTTTTTTCTGTCTTTGTGAAATGTGTGGGCTGTAGCCGCACCTGCATCCTCAAAGCAGCGACAAGCGTGCGTCTGTCTGCTAAAGTGTGGTGTAACCCTCAAAGTGCACTCCACAAACAATAAAAAAATTCTTCTTTTTTTTCTCTTTGTGAATTGTGTGGGCTGTAGCCGCACCTGCATCCTCAAAGCAGCAGCGACAAGCGTGCGTCTGTCTGTTAAAGGATTACATCGGTGACAGCATCCAAGTAGGCATGTCAGACAGTCCGTACCTGTACTGGAAGGAAAAAAGAGGCAATTTGGAGGTCCCTGTACAAACTGCCTCTATTTTACCTGAGTTGCCCCCCCTCCAGTGTGTTCTCCGAAAGAGTGTTTAGTGCAGCCGGGAACCTTGTCAGCGAAAGGCGTAGGAGGTTGCTTCCACAAAATGTGGAGAAGATGATTTTCATAAAAATGAATTATCAACTCTTCCAGGGAGACCAGCCTCCAGATTGTACAGAGGGACCTGTGGTGGTGGATTCCAGTGTGCACGAATTAATACTCTGTGAGGATGAGGATGTACACAACACTGAAGAGGGTGAGGATTCGGTGAATGAGGAGGATGAGGATGACATCTTGCCTCCGTAGAGCCAGTTTGTGCAGGGACAGATTATTTGCCAGCTTGTTTTGTGGGGGCCCAAACGAACCTATCATTTCAGCCACAGTCGTGTGGCAGACCCTGGCGCTGAAATGTTTGGTTTGTTAAAGTGTGCAAGTCCTGTTTATACAACATAAGGGTGGGTGGGAGGGCCCAAGGACAATTCCATCTTGCACCTCTTTTTTTTCTTTGCATTATGTACTGTTTGCGGCCTAGTTTTTCAAACTGCCATCCTGTCTGCCACTGCAGTGTCACTCCAAGATGGGCCACGTGAATCAACACATTCTGTGATTTTAGCTGTTTTTATGCTTTTTTTAAAAAATATACAGATCCAAAACACAAAACCCAGAACCCAAAACACGGAAGGGTGGTTTTGGCAAAACCAATCCAGATCCAAAACATGAAGAAAGATCCAGATCCAAAACCAAAACACAAAACACGAAAAGTGGCCGGTGCATACCCCTAATATATATATATATACAAAATCCAAAATTTCAGCACTCTGGATGGTGGGAATAGTGAGGGGTGCCTTCCTAAATGTATTTACAGCATACTTTTCCTATAGTGTTGATTCTTCCACACACCGGAAGAAAATTTGCCATCAGTCATGTTTTGACATGTACGTCCCAATTCGTGATCTGTAACATTATTTGTCCTTGTGGTATGTACTATGTAGGACAAACCACATGCACGTTCCATGAACGAATGGCACTTCACAGGTCGGCCATCCAGGCTGCTTTAAATGGTAAAGAAATGGATCAACCCGTTGCTTGCCATTTCAAACAAGTAAACCATCAGCTAACAAGCTTGAGATACAAAATTGTGGATCACATCCCTATAGATTTATGAGGTGGAGAAATTAAGCCAGTGAGAGGACAAGTGGATTCATAAATTAGACACCATTAGTCCCAAGGGACTGAATGAGAAATTTTCATGGAACATTTTTTTGTAAAACTTGTTTGGAACAGCTTCTTACTTCATACTTTATCATTGTTTTGCATTTTCTAGATCTTCAATATACTGTGCCTTTCGTCTACCCCTCTTTTGGGTTCCCCTTCTTCCTTTCATTCCTCCGCTTTCCCATTCACCTATTTCCTCCCTTCTCCCCACTCCACCCCCCCTTCTCTCCTTCCCCCCTTCCCCCCCTCCCTTTTCTTTCTACTTCTTTCCTTCTTTTAATTTTTCCAGTTCTTTCTATTTACATATTTTTTAGCACATTGCTTGTGGTCTGCTTATGTGCTCTGCTCGCTTAGTTGTTGCTGTCTCTTTACAGCCCTCTGGTTTCTTCTAACTACATGTACTTGTGGTTTTATTTCTGTTCATTCAGTTTCCTGTTATGCGATATTGTGTTTCCATTGATATTATATTTTTTCTAACATCACCATTAACATTAGTCAAAACAGACTTCATTTTGTTTATCTTTATTCACTTGCAAATATTTAGCATCCGTTACATCACTTCACGCCTCTACACACTCTTTACACTGTATCCACACTGCACGGACACTGTATCACTCACATTGACACTATTCTTATCATGCACTACACATTGTTGCAGTGCAGTGTCTCCTGATGACGCGACCCACCAGGCATTGCGGTTGCTAGGTGATGAGCTTGGAGCTCTTGGCTTCTGCTGGATGCCCCGCTGGCTGTGCTGCTGGAACATGCTGCACTTCTCTTTACACTTTCGTTTGTATGTATCTACATTCCTGATAAAAAAGTCTTAGTGCTTTGAAATGTCGATTTTTATCTGTACCTTTGTTTTCACCTATTTAAATATCTTTTGTTCTATTTTAAAAATGGGAGTGCCACCTCTCTTTTTTTCTTATCATTGTGGTGCTGCTATGTACCACAATAGGAAAACTTTGCTATATATATATATATATATATATATATATATATATATATCTTGTAGAGCCTGGCACTCTGGATAAATAATGCAGCATTCTGGGTGCCTTCCTAGATGATCATACAAAAAATCCAAGGTCCTAGAAAGGAACAGGCGGCACTCCAAATCCAAATGTAAACAAAATGTATGCATTTTGTTTACATTTGGATTTGGAGTGCCGCCTGTTCATTTCTAGGACCTTGGATTTTTATATATATATATATATATATATATATATATATATATATATATATAACAACCAGAGCAAGCGGGCACTCAAAATGAAAAACAATCCATCTTGCCTGGGTGCCTCCAGGTGAGAGTCAATACAAACAAAGGCTAATTAGTGGCACTCTCAGGACTTTTTGGGAATAATATTGACAGTGTGTTAACACCTAATCACCAACCAGTATCCTTCTGTAGGTCAACATTTAATTTTTTTTCCAAAATTTATTCAGGAAGACCCAGTACTGGTTGTGCTAAATACAATGGACAAACGACGCATGGGTCAACCGTATGAAATTAGTGGCGGCAGTACGGCAGTGGAGGTGCAGGCATTAGGACCCTGGGGAGGTAGCAACACACAGATGCAGGCTCAGATCTGAAAATTCTGTGATACCTGCATCTGTGTTTAAAAACAAACAAACACAGAACACATATGGGTCAGTGAGACCCGTCTGTGCTTTTGTGTTTAAAAATAAAAACATTGTAAAATTAAAAATGGTGTGGCACCCTCCCCCCCAAAAAAACCAGCCCCAGGCTATGTAGTTCCACAGCAAAAGACAATATTTATATTTTCAAATAAATCACACGTTACATAATCAACCCAGCACCCACCACACAGAGGTGCTGGGAATAGCCCCGGGGTTATCAGCCTGGGCCTGGGGTGCTCTGGAGAGGGGAGACCCCATTAAAGGGGTCCCCAACTCCCCTGTGATCCCCGGCCTGGGCTGACTAGCAGTCAGGGGTGATGCTTTGGCTGGGGGGCCCGGTGAAAGGGCTCCCCTGGCTGTGGCATCACCCCCCTGCTAGAAAGGGTCCGGTGCTGGTTCTGGGACATACAGGGGGGCCATATGCATTTCCCCCCCAGTATTTCCAGAACCAGGACCGACTCAGAGCCCAGTGCTGGTTGCACCAAAAACGGGTGCGTCATTTGCCCCTCCTTGTTTTGGCAACCAGGACTGGTTCTCAAAAGCCTGGTGCTGGTTGTGCTTCATACAGGGAACCCCTATGACGTTTGTCCCCTATATGTAGCTCAACCAGTACTGGGGCTCCAAAGCCCGGTGCTGGTTGTCTTCTAAGGGGAGGGGCTATGCTTTTTTTTTACACATTCAATTTTTAACTGATGCGTAGATGGATCTCACTGCTGAATTCATGCACCTGTGACTTATTGATTTGATTTTCTCAGGTGCATACGCACTAACAATGAGCCCTCTGTCGCACACCGATGCCCCCTTTGCACTGCACCACTGCCACTGCTCTGCACCACCGCTGCTGCTGCTACCTCACACGCAAACAGCCATCTCACACTCTGGACCTCCCAAACCAACCTCCTGTGTGCTGTCCCCTTTTCCACTTGTGTTAGTGTACCATTTTGTTGCCCTTCTCCCCTGCAGGTGGCCCAGTTTGCGCTTCCAAACACTTATAGTTATTACATTTTAAAAAAGGTATGAAATTCCATAGACAAAAAACCTTACCGTTTCACAAGTCCCATTAAGGCTGCTTAGACATGATCTGAAAATTCACAAAACCTATTGATTTTCTGCAACTCAAACTTCAAAAAGCAATGAAATTGCGATCATTAAGGCTGACACCTTAATGGATGTGTTTCTTGCGCAATACAGATATGGTATGCCATCACGCCCTATGGTTAACTGCAGATTCAGCACTCTCACAGAATGATATTGCTGACACTCACAAAATGGTGGGGCTGCTAATTCACAGAATTGTGTGCTCATTGCAATACACACAAGCAGTCTATGCAACTCAGGTCAAAGCAGAATAAAGAACTGTGCAGACTGGATACAAGTGGTGTGAATGGGGGGAGGAGACACAGCAGCATGGATAGGTGAGACACAAAGGTGTGTAGAGGACGGAAGGTTAAGCAGTACAGAGGGCTGTAGCCAAAGTAATGCAGATGGGTGGAAAACAGTGGTACAGATGAGGGGAAACAGAGTGGCATGGTTTGGGGGGACAGCAACGTGGATGGGGGAAGAGAGTGGCAAGGACATAGGAAGACAGAGCAGTGCAGATGGGTAAAGACAGATTGGTGTGGATAATGGATTACAGACAAGCACAAATAGGAGAACACACAACATTAGGGATTGGGGAAGACAGATAAGTGTGGATGGGTAGGAAGACAGAGTAGTGCGGGTGGGGGGAGGAGACAGAGTTGCACAGTTGGGGGGGACAGAGTGGTGCAGATGGAGGAAGAAAGAGTGCTACAGAGGAAAGGAAGACAGCAGCGTGGCTTAGAAGAAGGCAGTGGTGCAAAAGGAAACAGAGTGGCACGGATGCAGGGCAGTGCAGATGGGGAAAGACAGATTGGTGTGGATGGAGAGAAAGACAGAGTGGTGCTGGTGGTGGGGGGAAACAGAGTTGCATGGTTGTAGGACTAGAGTAGTTCAGATGGAGGAAGAAAGAGTGCCACAGATGAGAGAAAGACAGCAACGTGGCTGTGGAGAAGGCACAGATGCAGGGCGGTGTGGCTGGGGAAAAACATTGGAGCAGATGAGGGAACACAGACTATCACAGTAGGGATTGGAGAATATATAGCAGCATGGAGGCATATAGGAGAAGAAAGTGTACATGCATAGACAGAGTATGATATTTATAAAAATAAGGGAGTTTAATGTGTATTCTAATTTAGATAAATGTATGCAGTGAGAAGGATGTTGGAAGCCAGTGAGATTGTTTTGGTGATCAAATGGAAAGATTGTGGGCACTGAGTGGGATGTGGGAGCCACATAACTGCTCAAGTCTCAGTTGCATAGACTGCATGTGTGTATTCCAATGAGCACACAATTTTGTGAATTAGCAGCTCACCATTTTCTGAGTGACAGCAATCTCATTCTGTGAGAGTGCTGAATCTGTAGTTAACCACAGGGTGTGATGGCATACCATATCGCAAGGAACACGTCCATTAAGGCATCAGCCTTAATGATCGTAATTTCATTGCTTTTTGAAGTTTGAGTGGCAGAAAATCAATAGGTTTTGTGAATTTTCAGATCATGTCTAATCAACCTTAATGGGACTTGTGAAACCGTAAGGTTTTCTATCTATGGAATATACATATCCCATATATATAGGGTTTGCAAAATATGCTCTATAGCACATTTGTATGTGCTACTGGCACTTGGGGACCCAATTTTAAAAACTAAGCGGGTCCTGCAGGACCCACTATGTTCAGCACCACAGCAGCCAATTGCTGAAGGCGGCATCTCCTAGACTAATAGCTGCCACTGGCATCTCCTACTTGCCCCCTAGTTCCCTCTCCTCCAGCCCTCACCCAATCTCTAACCACGGACATCGGCCGGCCAACCATCCCGTCCTGGCACCGCACACTCCCTGGGAGCAGCAGCAATGTTCATGGACTGCCAAGCCCCACCCACTGCACAGGAGAAGCAGCAGCAAGGCAGCGCCTCTAGCCCCGCAACCTCGCCTCTGCTCCCAGGCTGAACTCAGAGCAATGACAGCGGGTAGCAGAGCACAGCGACCAGAGGAAGTCTGGCTAACACACCTCTGGGCCCCCAACAGCTGCAGTACAATTCCATTCCCCACCAAGAGAAGATTGTAGAACATACCTATGGTTGGAAGCTCAGTACCCCTGTCTGCACAGCACTCCTCTTTCTGCTTCAGTCACACAGTACTCCTCTCTCACTTGTTCCCCTTTACTTTCTGACTGCTTTCTCCCCTTGCTTCCTCTCTACCCCCAGTACTGCCTGTACCTAGACCCCTCCTTGCCCCCAGTACTGCCCTAACTGCTATCTACCTTTTCCCACTCCATTCCCCCAGTACTGCATGCTCCTAACCTCCTTGCCCCCCTGTACAACACCAGCTGCTTTCTATCATTGCTCTCTCCCTAACCCTAGCATTGCCTGCCCCTAGCCCCCTCCTTACCCCCCAGCTCTGTCATAACTGCTGTCTGCACCTGCCCTTCCCTACCCATGGCACTGCATGCCCCTACTCCCCTCTAGCCCCAGCTCTACCCCAACTTTTCCCTGCCTATACTCCCAGCTCTACCCCAACTGATACCTGCTTATACTCCCAGTTCTTTCCCAACTGCTACCTGCCTATATGCCAAGCTGTATCCCAACTGATTCCTGCCAACAGCAGTGTCCCAACTGCTGCCTGCCCTGACGCACCATAAAATGTGATGGGACCCAGAAACTGTGGAGTAGGACCCACATTTTGTAAAAGGAGGGGTCCCTGGGACCCACAATTTTTTTTCACTTTGCGCAATCACTTATATAATGTATGTATATATATATATCTCAAAATAGTATTAATCAAACTCTCCTACTGGGATTGCAGCCCTGTTTCTTCAGATTGCTAAAACCAATGCTTATAACAAAACTCTACTAGAGAACATGGTCTTAACTGTTAATGCACACTCCAGAATACCATGTGATCATACAGTAGTTTTTGTTTTAATCATAACCAGAGACATGGATGAGCTGTATGCAAGTTTCCAAAAGATTGGATAATACAATCTGACTAATATGACTAACAAATATGAAGGGGAATGAAACTAACCACTTTAATTACAAATAAACCCAAAACTTAAATATGTAAATCTTTGGACTGGAGTTGCCTCAAAATTAGGCCTAGTAAGTACTCTTGTGGGATAAGGTGATATATTCCTTTGTCTATATGTGCAACCCATGTCCTCCTTGAAATCTTTATTATCCCTAAATAGCTACTAATTATACTAATTATTTCTCAAATAGTTCGACCCTTCTGTTTGTAAAGGTGTCCCGGTCTGAAAATAAGGGTGTATCTTTAAATTTTAGAAACCATGTTTTGGTTTCTTCCATTTTACTGTCTCTGTAACTTTCTTCTCTTTATATGTAATAAGTAACTCCATCAATTTAAATGAGCATTTATCTAATTTTCTATTCCAATTAGAAGTGAGGTTTGAGTTTTCCTGATTAGATTCAATTCAAGCCAAATATGACACTAATTAAATTTTGCTTGCAAGAGAAAATTGTCTAGAAGAAGCATTTGAACAAATGGATGATACTTCATTTTATATAAAAATATCTGAAGATCCCACTAAGCTGTTCCAATCACAATTTATAATGTTAAAAGTAGCTCTCTGAGGGATGATAATATCCAAATATTATTTATTTTTTCCTTTATATTGATTTTTCTATAATATCTATCTGTTATTACATCCCTATAATTTACAAATCACTCACAACACCTCCAGGGAAACCTATTATTTCTGGTATAGGGTCTTTCACATCTAATTTGTCAAGGTTCATAATTTTTTGATAATTGATAATTTTTTACTAAAATGTTAAATCCTTGAAATCACATATCCATGACACTTGTGTATGTGATATATTATTGAATATTATTAAATGTAAGTCCAACTATTCTTTTCTTTCATAGGATGTACAATCTTTTTACATACCATATACCATTAGGAGTTGAAGCTATGGATAGTTTTCAATATCAGATATGGATATTTCAATGGGTTAAAGCCAATTCATTTTGAATATGATCACTTTCATTTTAACACATACGTATCTCACATATGAGGATTCCTTTTATTATAGTGTGGTGGGTATGGCCATGGGTACTTGGTTCACACTCAGTATTGAGAATTTATATAAGGGCAGTTTTGAACAACAATTCATCTGGGTGGGCCCTTTCAGAGCAAACTTATTGTATTATGGTTGATGTATTGATGACCTAATTATCATTTGGGAAGGGGATAAACACCAAGCACTTGACTTTGTTTCTCATTTGAACATTAATAATTGGCATCTTAAATGTACACACTGTTTTGATCACCATTTGGTTAATTTCTTGGATCTGACAATCTTTAATCTAATTATAAAATAGAAGTAGACACCAATAATGTTTTACATTTTTTCAGTGGGGATTATCGACCTTGGCTTAGGAACATACAATTAAGTCAATTTAATAGACTACATAGGATTTGTTGCACTATTGAATCTTGAAGAAGTCAGACAGATGTAATGTTTCAAGAATTTGTCTATAGAGGATATCCTTTGTCTTTATTAGAAACTGCTTCCATCAAGTCATGAAGGATAAAATGGGTGGATCTTCTTTTTCCAAAAAATATTCATCATCTTCAGAATGCATTATTTAACTAAATGTAATAATGTCGAGTCAAATAAAAATATACTGTATTTAATAAATTTTTTTGTATTTTACAAAATACCCCACTTTAAATGGGATATTAGATCCCAATCTAAAAGTGGTATTTAAGAAAAATAGAAATTAAAAATGTATCTTAGCTCTAAGTGTGATGAGGAAACCTGACACTTGCTGCAAACCAGAGACATACAATTGGTTATCTTCTCCCCGGTAAAGGTATATTATTGTTGTGGCAAAACAAGGTGTATCACTTGGAGTTATTTTAAAATATACAAATCTGAGATCATTTCGTTCACCAGTAAAGAGAAATTCCAGGTTCACAAGTTTATTAATTGTGTTACACTTAATTGTATATATGTACTGCAGTGCCATTGTGGTCTGCAATATGAGGGCAGAACTACACATTCTTTGAAAATCAAGTTTCAGGAACACCTGTTAAACATCACTAAAACTTTAAACTACATAGTGTATACATGCAAATTTTCTATTGTTATAATGGGGACCCCAAGGGCCTTAAAGTAGTGAGGGTACAACATATAGCTAACACCAAAAGAGGAGGGGACCATTATAGGAACTTATGTGCTATAGAGGCTCTCTGGATCTTCCTCCTATAGACACTTTTTTCAAGTAGGGCTGAATTATAATATAGAATTTGAATCTTTTTTCTGATTAGGTTTGAGTTAGCTTTCCATCATCTTTCAAGCTTTGGATCTATTTGTTATTGAAGTGGTTAGTTTCATTCCCCTTCCTATTAGTGGGATTGAATTAACCAATCTTTTGGATACTTGCATACAGCTGATACATGTTTCCGGCTAGGATTTAAAACAAAAATCATGGATTTGCTCATTGCTATGAACAAAGTTTTGTGGAGTGTGCAATAACAGTTAATACCATGTTTTCTAAGGACAGATTCAGTATAAGGACAGTTTCTTCAATTTATCAATGTAAAGAAACAGGGCTCCAATCCAGTTTGATTAGTAATATTTTGATATGTATGCACATAATGTGTATATATATATATATAATATATAAAATGTCAAAAGTATGTTATTATCAATAATCAGGGAAATCCCTTTTGGGCTCCACTGCCAGAGGTCCCCACCCCCACCTCTAGGGGTCATGTTCCAGACTATGCACTAAATTGTACATTGTTACTCTATTAAAGGGTCGGTTATTTTGTGGAGCAGGACCTTATATTTGTCTATTGGTTAGCCAAGAAACTGTGGTGGCAGGACACCCCCCTCTATTGGATAACCACACCCCTTTAAGCATGGACCACTATTACTGCATTCACCTGGTGGACCCTTTATGCCCCAGTCCTTCACTGAAACACACAAAAGTCAAGATATTTAAAGCAACATTGTTATAATTCAGTTTTGAGGGATTCATTTTTGGACTGAGATTAATTAGGTGGCTCCAGTGGAACAGTGGTATGGACACTACCTAGTAAGGCTAGAAGAGTGAGTTTGATTCCCACCTGGGGTAGGGTGCTATATAAATCTTATTAATTTAATTAAAGCATCTGCATTTTTTGGTAATTTATTCTATAGAAAACAAAGATATTTAATATATGTATGTCAATAATTTAAGTATTTGAACTCAATGAAAAAAAAAAAAAAAAAAATATATATATATATATATATATATATATATATATATATATATATATATATATATATTAGGAGTGTGCACCGGCCACTTTTCGTGTTTTGTGTTTTGGTTTTGGATCTGGATCTTTCTTCGTGTTTTGGATCTGGATTGGTTTTGCCAAAACCACCCTTCCGTGTTTTGGGTTCTGGGTTTTGTGTTTTGGATCTGTATTTTTTTTTTAAAAAGCATAAAAACAGATAAAATCACAGAATTTGTGGGTTTTTCTGCTCATATGCTATTATTAACCTCAATAACCTTAATTTCCACTCATTTCCAGTCTATTCTGAACACCTCACACCTCACAATAGTGTTTTTATATCCAAAAGGTTGTACCGAGGTAGCTGGATGACTATGCTAAGAGATACGAGTGGGCGGCACAAACACGTGGTCCATCTAGGAGTGACACTGCAGTGGCAGACAGGATGGCAGTTTGAAAAACTAGGCCCCAAACAGTACATAATTCAAAGAAAAAAAAGAGGTGCAAGATGGAATTGTCCTTGGGCCCTCCCACCCACCCTTATGTTGTATAAACAGGACATGCACACTTTAACAAACCAAACAGTTCAGCTCCAGGGTCTGCCACACGACTGTGGCTGAAATGATTGGTTCGTTTGGGCCCCCACAAAACAAGCTGGCAATTAATCTGTCCCTGCACAAACTTGCTCTACGGAGTCAAGATGTCGTCCTCATCCTCCTCATCCACCAATTCCTCACCCTCTTCAGTGTTGTGTACATCCTCATCCTCACAGAGTATTAATTCGTGCACACTGGAATCCACAACCACAGGTCCCTCTGTACGTTCTGGAGGCTGGTCTCCCTGGAAGAGTTGATAATTCATTTTATGAACATCATCTTCTCCACATTTTGTGGAAGCAACCTCCTACGCCTTTCGCTGACAAGGTTCCCGGCTGCACTAAACACTCTTTCGGAGTACACACTGGAGGGGGGGCAACTCAGGTAAAATAGATGCAGTTTGTACAGGGACCTCCAAATTGCTTCTTTTTCCTGCCAGTACAGTTACGGACTGTCTGACATGCCTATTTGGATGCTGTCACCGATGTAATCCTTTAACAGACAGACGCACACTTGTCGCTGCTGCTTTAAGGATGCAGGTGCGGCTAATTCCCACACATTTCACAAAGACAGAAAAAAAAAGAAGAATTTTTTTATTGTTTGTGGAGCGCACTTTGAGGGTTACACCACCCTTTAACAGACAGACGCACGCTTGTCGCTGCTGCTTTGAGGATGCAAGTGCGGCAACAGCCCACACAATTCACAAAGACAGAAAAAAAAAGAAGAATTTTTTTATTGTTTGTGGAGCGCACTTTGAGGGTTACACCACCCTTTAACAGACAGACGCATGCTTGTTGCTGCTGCTTTGAGGATGCAGGCGGAATCTAGACGGGATTTGGAATCGGGGACACACTACCTCCATCAATTGTCTAAATCCCACTGCACTAATGGTGGATACCGGACGAACGTCTAACACCAACATAGCAGTCAAGGCCTCAGTTATACGTTTTGCTTCAGGATGACTGCTGTCATACTTCATCCTCCTCGCTAAGGACTGTTGGAGGGTCAATTGTTTAGTAAAAGTAGTGGTGTTCCTACTTCCTCTCTGGGATGATGAATGATTCCCAGCAGCAGCGGCAGCAGGAGGCGTAGCAATGCAGGATCCTCTGGAGGAATCCCGGATAGGAGAGTCAGTCATGCCAGTGACATGGCCTGCAGGACTACTTCCGATCCTGACTAAGGAGAAAATTGACAAGGAGGGAGTTGACGGTGTGGTTTGCAGGTGCTTGGATACAACAGGACAATGGGATTTAGGTGTCCCTGGACTGCTTATGGTCTTAGCCAAAGTTTCTGAACTTGACAGTAACTTTTTATGAACGCGCTGCAGGTGCCGTATAAGGGATGATGTTCCTAGGTGGTTAACGTCCCTACCCCTACTTATTCCACCTTTACATATGGTACATATGGCAAGACAGTTGTTGTCCGGATTTGGATAGAAATATTGCCAGACCAAAGAGGTGGAATGTTTGGTCTTCTGCCCAGGCATGACCGTTATGGGCTTTTTCATCCCACGGACAACAACTGTCTCCCCCGGAGCCTGATTTAAACAAACCACATCACCATCAGAATCCTCCTCGCTGTTGGAGGGTCAATTGTTTAGTAAAAGTAGTGGTGTTCCTACTTCCTCTCTGGGATGATGAACAACTCCCAGCAGCAGCAACAGCACTAGGAGGAAGTGGTTCTTGATCTTTCCCTATTTTTTTTATCGGAGAAAGTTTGGTCCTCCATTTATGTTATATTGATATATATGTGCGGCGAAGGCGCACACAAACACTGAAAATATTTTTTTTCTTTTTGCTGGAGAGTAGTGCACTTTGTTGGTTACACCACCCTTTAAGAAATGAGCCAGCCGGTCCTTTACGTATGGGATACAGGCACAGGCTTGGCGCTGCTCCTTTGTTGATGCACGTGCACCCACAGTGCACACAATTCACAAACACAGAAAAAAATTTTTTTATTTGGTTTGGAGTGTACTTTGGGGGTTACAGCACCCTTTAATGGTCAAGCCAGCCGGCCCTTTACTTATGACACAGGCGCACGCTTGGCACTACTTTGTTGATGCACGTGCGGCTACTGCACACACAATTCACAAACACAGAAAATATTTTTTTATTTGGTTTGGACTGGAGTGTACTTTGGGTGTTACAGCACCCTTTAACGGTCAAGCCAGCCGGCCCTTTACTTAAGACACAGGCGCACGCTTGGCACTACTTTGTTGATGCACGTGCGGCTACTGCGCACACAATTCACAAACACAGAAAATATTTTTTTATTTGGTTTCGACTGGAGTGTACTTTGGGGGTTACAGCACCCTTTAACGGTCAAGCCTGCCGGCCCTTTACTTATGACACAGGCGCACGCTTGGCACTACTTTGTTGATGCACGTGCGGCTACTGCGCACACAATTCACAAACACAGAAAATATTTTTTTATTTGGTTTGGACTGGAGTGTTCTTTGGGGGTTACAGCACCCTTTAACTGTCAAGCCAGCCGGCCCTTTACTTATGACACAGGTGCACGCTTGGCACTACTTTGTTGATGCACATGCAGCTACTGCGCACACAATTCACAAACACAGAAAATATTTTTTTATTTGGTTTGGACTGGAGTGTACTTTGGGGGTTACAGCACCCATTAACGGTCAAGCCAGCCGGCCCTTTACTTATGACACAGGCGCACGCTTGGCACTACTTTGTTGATGCACGTGCGGCTACTGCGCACACAATTCACAAACACAGAAAATATTTTATTTTTTTAGCACTTGGTGGGAGCACCCCTGATGGACAGAGCACCCCCTGGACAACACTACAGCACCCCTTTAGGACTGGGACACTGCACAGGACTTTGGAGTTGACACAGCCCCTATGGAGAACTGACTGCACAACACAGTCCAGCCAGCCCCTATGGACTTTGAAGTAGTGGACACAGCCCCTATTAACAACAGCAGCACAGCACAACACAGCAAGCCCCTATGGACTTTGAAGTAGTGGACACAGCCCCTATGGACAACAGCAGCACAGCGCAGCACAGCACAGCACAACACTACTCTGCACTACACTACACTACACTACACAGCCCAGCCAGCCCTAACTCCCACCCTCCCTCTTCACTGTCCACAGCCGAGTGAGAAAATGGCGCTTACGCGGGTACCTTATATAGGATCCAAAACCCGCGAGATCCGGAAGGCGGGATGATGACGTTTTGCCTCGATTTCAGATCCGAGTCAGGCGGGAAAAGTTGAGCCTGACTCGGATCGGCCTCGGATCGGGGGGCTCGGGGGGGTTCGGATTTCAGAAATCTAAACCCGCTCACCCCTAATATATATATTTATATATTGCTGACAACACAATTTTTTTAACATGTATTGTAGGATGTTTGTATATTCTTGCACAAGTCAACACTTAGTCAGTGAAATGGTCAATCATCATTAACACACCTGAGTGCATGGGTGTAAACAAATTGGCTAAATAGGAGGAAGCCTGAAAAGTGGATATTTAAAGGCAGGAGCACTTAGAGGAAACACTCTTTGATAAAGCGTCCATATATTAGCAAAAGTGGTCAGATACTGAGGTTAACCATTTCTGTCCACTTGCATCTCTGTGGTTGTGCTGGCAGCATACTGTATGATGTGCTCCTTAGAACAGCAATATGGGGCTGGACAGTCAGCTTTTCTACATTGCTGCAGCCACATTAGTGCAGTATCTGCTGTATAAACAGGAGGTCTAAAAGATCAAAATAACTATAATGGGAGCACTCATATAGCAAATCTTAATGAAAAATGATAAAACACAGCTTTTATTTTCAACTACAATATAGTAAAATAGACTGATAAAGACAATACACAGGGGTAAGGATAGGTGCTAAAAATGAAAATATGGAGGGACAGTCACAAATAATCCTTAGTCCCCCTTCGACAGCAAAATATAACATAGCAGAAATACAATAATATGAAAAAAATCCACATAACAAAAAATCCACTAAAATACTCCCAGAGGCCCTCATTCAGAGCCGTACGCTCTGAGCAGAGCGCACGCTCTGAGCAGAGCGCACGCTCTGAATGAGGGCCGGGCTCCATTTTCATGGAGCGTCCTCCTGGATGCTCGTATAGCTGTGGGTCACCACCCACAGGCTATACGAGCGTGCATTGTGATGGTCGCGATGGTCGAGACCATCGCGACCATCGAATTTGCGAGCCGGATCCTGCGGTTGAGGTTTTCAACCGCAAGCTCCGGAGTGATTTTGGCTCTATCAGAGCCAAAATCACTCCCACTGACATCACTAGTGATGTCAGTGGGCCGGCTTCTGACGGGAGGCGTTCCCTTAGGAACGCCCCCGTCAGGGAGGCACGCCCACCAAAGGGGGCATGCTGTCAATCAACATTGACAGCATGCCCCCTTTGATCGGACACAACGAGCGAAGGACTTTCCTTCGCTCATCGCGTCTGGCGCATGCGCACGACGGAGCTCCCTCCGTCGTGCGCATGCTCAGTCCATAACATCGACCCACTTGCGAGCGGACAGCCGCTCACGAGTGGGTCTGAATCAGGCCCAGAATCCAGAAATGAGAATCAATCACTCATCAAATGCTGATTAGTATGAAGCAATATTGGTAGGTGTAACTGTGAATTTCCCAACCAAGATATCAAGGAAGACCAATACATGATCGTGGATGCTTAAGAAAGCAGGGACATGATATACTGTATATTTTTTGCAGGACTGTGCACACGGATTTCTATTTGGGACAAGTGGACTGACCAGCTGGTACAGGTAAGTATGTGTGATTGATGTATGTTTGTAATAAAGTTGTACTGCCTAAGGTGTGTGTGTTATTTATTTATTTAACTATTTATGTTACAGTGGAGGTACAGGAGCTGGCCGCCTGCTGGCAATTGTAGTTTGACATGCTGGTACCTGTAGTTCCACTGTAAAATACAATAGATTATTTAAATGTAACACTTCATTATAAACATAGCCACAGCCCAGGAGTGCAGGGAAGAGCCCTGGGCTTCAGACCAGGCCTGGGGTTTTGGGAGAGGGGGGGGTCCCTTTTTTGGTGGGTCCTCACCTCCCCTGAGATCCCCAGCTTGGCCTGAGTGAATTGGGGTGAGAATGTTTTGGCCCTGGAGACCCATTAATAGGATCTCCTAGCTGTGGCATTACACCCCGGTCATTTTGGGCCCAGTGCTGTGTTTAATTATAGGGGGACCCCCTATAACTAAAACCAAGACTGGCCCTGCAGCCTGGTGCTGGTTCCTAAATTACAGTGGAACTCTACTAATTTTGTTCTCCATAATTTTTGGAACCAGGACTGGCTGGCAAGTCTGGGGCGGGTTATGCTTTTGGGGGGGACCCTACATAATTTTTTTAACAATTAACCCGTTTTTTACAGGTACAAAACACAAGCAGCTTACACATATCTCACTGATATTTGCAGGCTGCTTGCTCAAGAGAGTTTTGCAGAGAGAAGACACTGCAATCTCTGGTGAGTTATCTCCTTCCAAACTTGCTACTTGGGGGAGAAATCTTGATCTGTTTCACCATCGGCCATCTCACTCTCAGCTAAAGTCACTTCTTAGTAAATTTGTGAGTTTCAGGAGCCTCAAATCAACCAAGTGTCGGCGATGCTACTCGATTTGAAAAAAAACTCGACCAGACTCGATTCTTAGTAAATTTACCCCTAGCTATTATCTTCTAGAAGGTACTAGTTAAATGTTAAGTAGAATCTGACCGGTTGCTATGGGCAACATCAACACTTCTAATAACTCACTTCAGTAAATAAAACCCTCTGTCTCCTTTTCTCCCTGTCATAGATTTGAATTGAACATATAATGATTAGAATAAATTAAGTTAGACATAAGAAAGTATTTTTCACTTAACACTTAACTGTACTAATAACTGGCACCTCCCACCCTACCAGAAACAGGAAACTATTCTACCATAATCACTGGTCTAGTTTAATAACTGTACTAATAACTGGCACCTCCCACCCCCCTAAAAAACAGGAAGCTATTCTACCATATTTCTGGGCTAGTATAATAGTGCTACCTGGAACTTGTATAACCCAACTAGGCAATTTTAAATGTTTTATAGACCAAGGAGACATTAACCTGGCCACAAAACAGTCAGCAGTTTAAAGGATACATTTACTTAATTGCAGGTTTATAGAAGTGGAGATTTTGCCCATAATATCCAATCAGCCAGTATCTACTAGAAGGTGCTAGTTAAATTATAAGCAGAAACTGGTTGCTATGGGCAACATCTCCACTTCTATAAACCAGCACTTTGTATAAAATACCCCTAGGTGAGTACTGTTAGCTTTTTTTCATAGTACAAGCACCAAAACAACCTCTACTGATTATATAATCCTAATCCTTGAATTTGAATAACAAAACATACAAAATAAAAGCAATTTAGCAATTTATTTATTAGAATTTTGGATTATATTTAAAAAAAAATGAGAAAAAAAATCAACATATACTCTAGACTACTTTGATTTATACAAACTTTAGCTATTTTGTATGATAAGAGCTGTCTGCCTGATTTAATAAATGCCTGAGTGCTATAGACAGTAAGAATATCTCAATTAGATAGGTAGATCTTAAAAAGCTTTTAACAGAATCATCCAGCCAATGGCCCCTGTTCCTAAAAATTCCCTTTCACAGCAGTAAGGACCATAAATTGCTTATAATCTGTCATATCACTCTCTACTTTTCTATCAAGTAACTCACAGGAACCAATTACAAATCCTTCATCGGTAAGAGTCTTTCTTACAAAACTTTCATCATGAGTAAATAAATGCAGCCTAACATTACCAGCTGTGTAATATGTGGCATTTATGCACGCAATTATAATAAAGTATCCACCAGGCTTAAGCAGCTTTGACATCTTCCTCAGGTTTCTGATGTATTCTTGTTTGTTCTGACTAACCACATCTAGCATCCACGCTGTCAGCAGACAGTCGGCTTGTGGTAACACCATCGGATCCGTGAGGTTTTCTTTGCTGAAGTCGAATTTCTCAATGCGTTTAATTGTTTCCTTTAACTTTTCTTCCTTTTCCTCTTCTTCCACACTAAAAAACAAACCATATACACTGTAATATGTTTTACTAACATTGCAGAATTATATTTTTCACTTCAGTTATTTTATACCTCATCCACATAAATACTTTTCTTATAAAATGAATGAATTGTGTGTGAGTTCTCTACCCACTTAAGTGTTCTTTATTTGTATGGTATCTTGATTAATGTTTTCTTCCCTGGATTTCTACTGTACCTGCACAATTGGAACTGTTGAATCAGGAGGAATACCAGCCACCAACTAGGAAATATTCACTATTATAATCTGATCTTCATTCAAAACTAAAACTGTTATCCTTTAAGTCATGTTTTTATTATGATTTCTTATAATTTGACTGATCCGTTATGTTCTAATATGTTTAACCACTTGTCACAAGAGAGAGGGGAAGTGATAGTCGCACAGGATTTCAAATAGCTTTAAATGTAAATGTAAAAAAAACAACATAACATTAATTTGCTTAGACCTCAGATGGTAATTGAAATTTGTTGGTGGTGCTCCCCAGAGTCAGAGGGGTACAGTTAAACAGAGCAAAAGAGAAAAAGAAGACACTTGTTTGGGGGCAATACTTATTATCTAATATGACAATAAGTACAACTTAACATTTATTATTACTGTTTAAAATAGGTTCGGACAAACATTAAACATATAACATATATTTATACATAACAGGGTTAATCATGAATCAAGATCCCTTTGAATGTGATATAATACCCTAATGCAAAAATAAAGAAAATATACAACGGTGTCTCTTTCTGACAGGCTGTTGACTATTAATACAGCCTAGTAATGATTCAATGTTGCCAAAACAGTACACATCCTCAAATTCATGCACATCCTATAACCATTGAGTATAAAAGGATACAATTCTACAACACAGTAGTCCAATTGTAACGTGTATTCATTATTCAACCTGTTATGCATAAATATATGCTATATGTTTAATGTTTGTCCAAACCTATTTTAAATAGTTATAATAAATTATGTTTAACCACTTGCCTAGTGTAGTCACATCAGATGCCTCCACACCAGGGTGGTCTGTACCTGACATTGTCACACCCTGATGCAAACAGACAGAAAAAGACCACTTGACAGCTGCAGGAAGATAATGTTAACACAGCCGCCAGTTTCAGAGGGACTTTCCGCCCCCTCTGCTTTCACAACTACATCCCCAAGTTCTCCCGATTACTGCTGGCCACAGAGATTGGGTAGTCCACAGAACCCCACACCCAGCACTGCAGTCACAGTGCTACTGTGAGATGCGGCTAAGCCCACTGTGTGTCAGATCACTGTGGCCACAGTAATCAGGAACTTGACAGACACTCCCCCACCTGTGGATCGGGCTTCACAGAATCATCTGGTAGCTGCAGTTGGCTACAGTGAATGGGCAGCTCCCTGTGTCACCCCCACCCTGGTCCTTCTCCCAGGCATCTTCACACCAGTAAGTGACAATCCTGTCGGAATGCCCACCCACTGTTGCTGCTCAAAGCAGACGTGTGTGTATTGTGTGTGTTTGTATTTTTATATATATATATTTATATATATATATATATATATATATGTATCCATATATTTGTGTATAGTAGACACTTCTGTTTCTGCTCCCCACTCTGTCATGGCTCAGACATTGCAGATTTGGCAGCTGGATTTCCTCTTCTAGATTTGTCCTATCTCTCTTCCACTGCATCTGCATTGAGGAGATGGGAAAAACCTTCTGCAATATATATATGTGGTGAGAGGGGTTGTCTCTCACCTGAATTGCTCACATTCTGGTGGGATTGGCCCTCTCTAAGGGAAGCTGGAGTGAAACCTGTGCATTCTGCTGTAGCAGTGGAGGTGTAGAACTGCAGGTTTTCCCATTTACACAGACCCAGCTGTAATAATCACTGGAGCACAGGAAGGGTTTAAAACTCACACACACTTGATACTCCTTTCTCCTGATGCCGGACAATCTGGCCAGGTGATAGGCCAGGGATGGTAGTTAGCATTAGGGAAGGTCCACAGATATTGTGACTGCTGATGGTTAAAGCACAAGAGTGATGGGTATTTACTTTTATATTAATTTTCTTATTCTCTGTTATGTGCCTGTGTGTAACCATGCCTATGCTCACGTATACTAAGGTGCATTGTCTGCTACCATTAAAAGGTACTGCTTCACCAAGTACCTGCCTGTCTGCAGTCCTCATTTATATACCCCTTGTTACTATATATATATATATATATATATATGGAGAGAGAGAGAGAGAGAGAGAGAGAGAGAGAGAGTTTTAAACTATACTATTTTTCTTTTAATTCCTCAAAATTGACAACTTTTTTTTATTATCACATCATATTAATATTACTGTAGCTATTTAAACCTAATTTTTTGGTAAAAGATATTATGTTGAAACAATATTTAAATAGCTATTATTTATAGTATTTGATAATAAAAAAAAATCCAATTTTGGTAACATTTTGGAAAAAACATTTGCCAGTTGAGAGATTAAACTTATATTTTACCTGATGCCTTTCAGCTCAGTAAAAATCTGAGATGCATGATTCCAATCAAAAGCCCCAGTGCGGGTGCTCACCCATTTGTTGAGTTCCATAATACAGGACTCTCTTAATTTTAGTATAATGATCTCTTTAAAATATTCACAGACATCAAAAAGCTGATGAACGATGGATCCTAAACTGATGTCAATCAAAGTTTCTCCTTTAATAAGTCCTGCAGGACAGATTCAGATAAGAAAAATAACATTCTATATAGTTACAGTGTGTTAACGGCAAAGAAAGATAATGGGTTAAATGTAATAGGTTGAGAGTTTAGAAAATGTTAGAGTTTAGCAGTAACCTCTCACATTGGTCGAGTTTTATCTTCAAAATGGGAAAACATCTGGATGAGAGTTATGAAAGTATCTTGAGTCTGAAAAGTAAAAACATGCAAGTTTGTATGTTCTCAGACTCTATTACATTAGGCGAGCATAAAAAGTGTGAGAGGTTCATGCTAAACTCTCACATTCTCTGAGCTCTACCCTTTTTACTTTTAGTTCAATATGTGTTCCAGCATTAATCACATATTGAAATAGATTGCATGATTTATGTTTCCTGGTATAATACTAGGTACCTTCATCTATGCCAATGAAATAAATTACTGGCAATCTGAATTATTCCCAAATCTGCTGCCATTTCTGTGCTGTGTGTATAACATTTGGTGAGTTAGCGCTCTTCAAACCTCAGAGACTAAGCACCAATGTTGGAATTGATGTCTGTAGTAACAACTCTCTGTGAGCAGGGAAAGACTCACCTGTTTCCATTGCGCACAGCACAGGAACAATATAGTTATCATTTTATACTATAAAGTCACCCATTTATTAATCTAGAATAACCATGCTATATATCTAAGGCAACAATTTATCCTGAATACAAACCTGTTGCTAATGCACTGTGCAGCTTCTCCATAATAAATACTACTGTCTCATCTCTGAACACACTTTCTACATCAAAATAACATTTAAGGTGGTCCCTGGAGTCCATCCCATGCAGATGATAAAGCTTCAACTTGGATCTGGCTTCCATTCTCTTGTCTTCTGTCACACAGGACGGGATGAGTCTCTGATCTGTATCTGTAACCTTATAGTAATATGTATGGCTGTTCTCTTTATATGCAGCAGAATCCTATAGTTATTTACTCTCATTAGAATGTTCTCATACACAGCTAACTATAAATTTATCACTTGAGATCTCAAGATCTTATCGAACAATTATTAATGATGTTTAAATATTAGGATTACCCAGGTGATAATGTCACAACGCAATGTGACATAAATCTGTGTATGTTTAACCCTGTACTCTCCATCTTAGTAAGATTGTGCAGACCTAATAGATATTTGTCTTTAAATAAAAAATAAACAGAATCAGGGTAGTTACTGCTGGTTGCAGCACCTTTTTTTCTATTTTTAGAATAATAAGAATAATAATAGATAATTTGTATCATTATCATTATTATTATTATTATTATTATTATTATTATTATTATTATTATTATTATTATTATTATTATTATTATTATTATCTTTTATATGACATCACAAAGTATGCCCAGTGCCTGAGAACCAGTTTTCCAAAGTACCAATTACTGTATTTTTATTAAACTAACAAAGGTCCAAAAATAGACAAATCTGCATACAGTATTCTGAACTTCTTTCCTTGTGCCAGATACGGCAATGTGTTCTGATTTGACCAGGATGTTTCTTGCCACAAAAGTAAAGTGAGAACAAGTGTAATTATTTGTATAGTCATCAGCATATAGGTGTGGTCTCATTCTGGAAACTGCATTGTTTAATGTTGTATATATGTGGACAAAATAATTATAAAAATGTTGATATCAAGTCATGTTGGATGATGCAGTGGCTTATGTCATAAAAGTGTGCAAAATAATTTTGTATTTGCCATGTCCAGTGGTCAGGTCATGTTGGGGGTGTAGTGTCCTATGTCTGTATACAGTGTACTAGATGTGTATTATGATTATGTCCAGTGGTCAGGTCATGTTGGAGGTGTAGTGTCCTATGTCTATATAGAGTGTAATAGATGTGTATTATGATCATGTCCAGTGGTCAGGTCATGTTGGAGGTGTAGTGTCCTATGTCTATATAGAATGTAATAGATGTGTATTATGATCATGTACAGTGGTCAGGTCATGTTGGGGGTGAAGTGTCCTATGTCTGTATAGAGTATAAAAGATGTGTAATATGATCATGTCCAGTGGTCAGGTCAGGTTGGGGGTGTAGTGTCCTTTGTCTGTATAGAGTGTAATAGATGTGTATTATGATTATGTCCAGTGGTCAGGTCATGTTGGAGGTGTAGTGTCCTATGTCTATATAGAGTGTAATAGATGTGTATTATGATCATGTCCAGTGGTCAGGTCATGTTGGAGGTGTAGTGTCCTATGTCTATATAGAATGTAATAGATGTGTATTATGATCATGTACAGTGGTCAGGTCATGTTGGAGGTGTAGTGTCCTATGTCTATATAGAGTGTAATAGATGTGTATTATGATCATGTACAGTGGTCAGGTCATGTTGGGGGTGTAGTATCCTATGTCTATATAGAGTGTAATAGATGTGTATTATGATCATGTCCAGTGGTCAGGTCATGTTGGGGATGTAGTGTCCTACGTCTGTATAGAGTATAATAGATGTGTATTATGATCATGTACAGTGGTCAGGTCATGTTGGGTGTGTAGTGTCCTATGTCTGTATAGAGTATAATAGAAGTGTATTATGATCATGTCCAGTGGTCAGGTCATGTTGGGGGTGTAGTATCCTTTGTCTATATAGAGTGTAATAGATGTGTATTATGATCATGTACAGTGGTCAGGTCATGTTGGGAGTGTAGTGTCCTATATTCTTATAGTGTTTAATCGAAATGTATTATGATCATGTCCAGTGATCAGGTCATGCAAAATACAAATACAAAAAGAGCAGTCCACAAACGTTGTTAGGCACAGAATAAGATGTTCTTTCTATCACTCTGGGAATATAGCAAAAGCAAGGTGACTTCGTCAATCAAGGATATCCAGCAATTCTTCATGTGAGGTTCAGGCACTAGGGGAGAAGGTTAGGTTTAGGAAGTGGGGAGGGATTGTCAAGCTTAGGGGTAGGGAGAGGGGGAGGGTTGGTCAGTATCCCAACACAATGGGCCTGATTCATCGATGGACACTAATGCCGCTGCTTTTGCAAATTTGTACACAGCAGCTGTGTGAAAATATGCAAATGTTGCAGCTGTTGGGATTTGGCTTTGATTTTGGAAAAACCACCCTCTAGTGTTTTGGTTTGGATTTGATTTTGGTTTTTGGATTTCTTTAAAAATTTATAAAAACAGATAAAATCATTTAATTTGGGCCTGTTTTTATTCTTTTAGTAACATTGCCATCAAAATTAATTTCCATTTAATTTTGACATCCTCGCAGCACCTGAAAGCACAAGGGGTGGGACTTAAATGCAATCCACAAACACGCAAGATCTGGTTTTTAAATCTGAGTTTCAAATTGCGGGACTCTACTCGGACCCCAAAGTGATTCCGAACTGGGACTTGATTTGAGTGTGTTCATACTTCAGTAAACCAAATCTGCACATCTCTAGTACAAAGGTGCAGCATTGGCTGCAGATCAGTTGATCAGTAACCATATGGTCAGAAAGAATAGTAGCCAGAACTGAGATGCCAGAGCCATTTTTACTGCATACGGAATCGCAATTGCTGTTGGCAACATTCCCACAAAATGGTCATGACACATGTGCCTTTGAGCTGCTACACCCCCATTACCTCATTCATATGCTCCCTCCTGTCAATCACACTGTGGCCAAGTCCTCACTGCGACAACTGCTGATAATGAAACTTGAAGAACATGCAGAGCGACTCATGCATTTGCAGACCTCCGATGCTCGACTGCATAAACACTGACATTGCTTCAATCCCTGAGTCAAGCTCAATATGTCAATGGTTCTAAAATATCCATTCAGTAACTGTATCAGATGAGAGGCTAATTATGATGCTATCAGGGTGATTCAGAGGTTGACGCATTTGCAGTAGCAGCTGTAACAGAGTCACAGTTGCTACTGTGATTTTATGCTAATGCCATGGCCAATTGGTGCCCTATCGAGACTCCAACCAGCCACAGCATAAATTTCCAATGTGCGCACCATCGATCAGACATTAGCAGCACTGTCAAACATTAGAGCCATCCTATGGTTGCTCTGTATGTCTATCAGAACATGACAACCGGTGCCAGTGGAACTGCATTTTTTTACAAAGTCCCTGACACCGCCATGCTTCCAACATGCCCACCGCTGCTAGCCACCCCCTCAGTCACCCACCCCAGGACCCAGGAATGCCTATGGAAATTGCATGGATCTCTGTGCAGTTCACATTAGTGTCCCCCAGCAGTAACCATCGGGACGAACGTGTAGAGTTAATACGTTGGGTGGTCATCTCAGAATCAGGCCCTACTGTACATTACATTGGTTTAAAATGTAATGTTGAAAATAGTAGGGATGTGCGCCGACCCCTTGTTTTGGTTTTGGATCTGTATCTCCGAGGTTTTGGATCTGGATTTCGTTTTGCAATCCACCCTCAAGTGTTTTGGTTTTGGATCTGGATTTTTTAAAGAGGAAAATAGATAAAAAGTTTTAAAAACAGCTAAAATCATGTAATTTATGCAATCCAAAACCCAAAATTCAGATTTAAAATCCGAATTCCGAACTGCAAAAAGATCAGAAAAGTGACCTGGATTGACTTGGATCTCCTCAGGAGATCAGAACCACAACTCGGATTTACCTGGACTCATGAAATTCGTGTGGATTCGGATTTCTGGAGAACCGAACAGCACATCTATAGATAATAGGCATTTTTGTGTAAATGTCTTCTTGTGTCTCACACTTTCTAACTTCAGTACTAACTTGACTTTAACTTATGGAATGTCTATCATCAGTGTTTTTGTTTCCACACACTCCTGGTAATAATAATAATAATAATAATAATAATAATAATAATAATAATAATAATAATAATAATAATTTTAAAAATAATATTAACAAAAACCTCATGCATTATTATAATGTGAGTAAAATGTAATAATCAGTAAATAGTACAGGGGTTATACCATATTTAAAATATTATTGTCAATTTGTTATTTTATCTTTATCTTTATCAAATAGATTGATCGTGTCTTTCATGTTCCTGCAACATTCTAACATTATAAAAGCAACGCATATTATAGACATGTTGTTACAATAATAGCATATAATAATTGTTTTGAAAGAATATCTATTATTAATAGTAATAATAAGTATCACTATCAGTGCATGTCATCAAGATATCATATCTTATGCACAGACATATTTATTACTGGCTGACACAATATAAAAGTTGACACAGTGATGTATGTTGTCAATTGTGATAGAGAGGAGTTAATCTGGAAAATGTGCAGAGTTATGCATCTTGTTTGTTTAAAAAATAAAAAAATAAATGTTTATCCTTATAGTGTTTTCTTATTGATATAGAAGGTCATGAGTTTAGTAATGAAGAGCTAAAACTATATTGTTATTTTGCAAAGTAAATTTAAAGTTTGCTCATTAAATTTATAAAACATGATCATGGGATATTTGCATTTGTCATGATAATAAACGGCTGTCACAATTGTTTGTATTTTATATATACAGTTTGAGGTCTGTATTATGTATAGAAGTTAGAAATTGCATGGTTTTTTTTTAGTAATAACTGTCCGATTGCGAGCCATAAAAACTAAAGATTAATATGTTTTCACACTCTATGATACGGAATGCTAGTCAATTAAAAAATGATACATTGTGGATAAGTTTAGTACATTAATATTAATATTCATCTATTTTATTTTTTGTAATATTAACTGTCATTTGACAATAGCAGGGCTGCAATCAAGCAAAAGTGATATGGCACAACTAACCTAGGTGCATAGGATAGATACTGCCTTAATCTGGTTTGGTTTAACACCCTATAACCTATAAGGCCTCTGGTGTCTCCACCGTTATTATCACATTCACCACTGTGGAACAGATTGAGACAATAACCATCCAGAACAAATATACAGCTCTCAATGCACCAGTCTCCAGTTACCAGCAAACGGTGTCTCTGTGGATGATTGTTACACTCCCCTGTGAGATAGACAGGATTTCTAGAGGGGGGGTTTGAAATGCTTGATTTTAGAGTGAGTGTGGCCAGTCCATGAAGAGGGCATAATTATCACTTATTCAGCTTTAATATTCATCATAATTCCAGCATATACAGGACCAGCGATCACAGTAAGTCATCAGATGCGGTAGTTGGGCCATCCAGCCTGAGCTGAATGACTTTATTTCAGATCTGGACACCTTTCTAGAGTAATGGAGCAAGTCAAGGAGTCTGGGGGAGCAGCAGAAGAACCAAGCACTGCCCTGGACGCATTATTGGCCTTTTAATGCACTGGATAGTGTAATATTATACAGTATTAAAATTAAATTTACTTTGCAAAAAAATAATATTGTTTTACTAAACTCATGACCTTGTATATCAATAAGCAAACACTATAAGGATAAACATTTATTTTTTTATTTTTTAAACAAACAAAATGCATAACACTGCACATTTTCCAGATTAACTCCTCTCTATCACAATTGACAACATACATTACCGTGTCAACTTTTATATTGTGTCAGCCAGTAATAAATATGTCTGTGCATAAGATATGATATATTGATGACATGCACTGATAGTGATACTTATTATTACTATTAATAATAGATATTCTTTCAAAACAATTACTATATGCTATTATTGTAACAACATGCTTTTATAATGTTAGAATGTTGAAGGAACATGAAATACACAATCAATCTATTTGATAAAGATAAAGATAAAATAACAAATTGACAATAATATTTTAAGTTTGGTAAAACCCCTGTACTATTTACTGATTATTCAATTTTACTCACAATATAATAATGCATGAGGTTTTTTATTATTATTATTATTATTATTATTATTATTATTATTATTACCAGGAATGTGTGGAAACATAAACACTAATGATAGACATTCCATACGTTAAAGTCAAGTTAGTACTGATGTTAGAAAGTGTGAGACATATACACAAAAAGACATGTATAGATGTGAGGTTTGGTTCTCCAGAAATCCGAATCCACACGAATTTCATGAGTCCGGGTAAATCCGAGTTGCGGTTCTGATCTCCTGAGGAGAGCCAAGTAAATCCAGGTCACTGTTCAGATCTTTTTGTGGTTTGGAATTCGGATTTTAAATCCGAATTTCGGGTTTTGGATTGCATAAATTACATGATTTTAGCTGTTTTTAAAACTTTTTATCTATTTTCTTCTTTAAAAAATCCAGATCCAAAACCAAAACACTTGAGGGTGGATTGCAAAACCAAATCCAGATCCAAAACCTCGGAGATACAGATCCAAAACCAAAAAAATGTGGTCGGCGCACATCCCTACTATTTTAAACATTACATTTTAAACCAATGTAACGTACAGTAGGGCCTGATTCTGAGATGACCACCCAACATTTTAACTCTGCACGTGCGTCCCGATGGTTACTGCTGGGGGACACTAATCCGAACTGCACAGAGATCTATGCAATTTCCATAGGCATTCCTGGTGTGGTGACTGAGGGAGTGGCTACCAGCAGTCGGCATTTTGGAGGCACAGCGGTGTCAGGGACTGTGTCGAAAAATGCAGCTCCGCTGGCACCGGTTGTCATGTTCTGATGGACATTCTGACCAACTATAGGATGGCTCTAATGTCTGACGGTGCTTCCAATATCTGATCGTTGCTGTGCACATCGGCAGATATATGCCTTGGCAGGTGGGAGTCTCAGTAGGACACCTATTGGCAACGGCATTAGCATAAAAAAAGATTAGAGACTTTGATTTTGTTACAGCTGCTACTGCAAATGTGTCAACCTCTGAATCACCCTGATAGCATCACAATTAACGTTTTATCTGATACAGTTGCTGTATGGATATTTTAGAACCATTGACATGTTAGGGTTGATTCAGGGATTGAAGCAATGTCAGCGTTTACTCAGTTGAGCAATAACCGGAGGTCTGCAAATGTGTATGAGTAGCGCTGCGCATTCCTTGAGTTTCATTACTGGTGGTCAGGATGCCGATGTTTACATTACCGGGACCGGAATCCCAACGCTGGTCACAATCCCGGCAGCACCATCTCGACCATTGAGATACTGGAGTTAAGTAGTGGGGTTTGGGGGAGGGTCAAGTTTAGGGGTTTGGGTAAGGCACTAGGGACAGACTAAGGGTGGGAGGGATAGGTTTAGGGTGCGGGGAGGGGGATGTTAGGTTCAGGCACTTGGAGGAGGTTAGGGTTAGGCACCAAAGAGGGAGGGTTAGGGTATGGAGAGGGGGAGGGTTTGCAAACAAACCAACAAGTCTCGGTATATTAACCATGTTGGGATGCTGGCTTCGGGATTCTAACCACCAGCTTCATGCCTGCTGGAATCCCATACCCAACCCTACTACACATATACAACCAGATATTCCTATATTTATTAATATACTGTATGCAAACATTTAATTACACATTGTTGCCAGTTCATGCATCCCCCAAAACCAGAACATTTGTATCTCACAAACCTCCATATAATAATCATATCACAAACTACATGCTCCATATACAACATATATGAAAGTCTCCATTTAATATTACTACTGTATGTCACACAAATCTACATATGCATCTAAGCTGTCATCTACTAATATTGTGTTGGATCCTCACAATAGCACATCGTCAATCCACAGTATATGGGTTGGGTATGGGATGCTGGATCTGTGGTTCCAGGTGGTCAGAATCCAGATGACAGAATCCTGACAGAGTTAGGATACTGACCAACCCTCACCCTCTCCCTACCCCTAACCTTAACCCTCCCTCCCCACTTTCTAAACCCAACCTACTCCCCCAGCGCCTGAACCTCATATGAAAAATTGCTGGATATCCTTGATTGATGAAGTCACCTTGTTATTGCTATAGTTTTCTGAAGTATATTGGATGCCTATATAGGGATTCCAGAGTGATAGAAAGAAAATCTTATTCTGTACCTAACAGCACTTGTAGACTACTCTTTTTGTATTTGTATTTCACCTTGACCAAGATCATAATACAATTCTATTAAACACTATAAAGACATAGGACACTACACTCCCAACATGACCTGACCACTGTACATGATCATAATACACATCTACTACACTGTATACAGACATAGGACACTACACCCCCAACATGACCTATCCACTATACACGATCATAATACACTGTATACAGACATAGGACACACTACACTCCCAACATGACCTGACCACTGTACATGACCATAATTTATTACCAGTTATTACCAGTTAATTATATAGCGCATACAAATTCCGCAGCGCTTTACAAAGAATATTGGCCATTCACATCAGTCCCTTCCCCAGTGGAGCTTACACTCTATATTCCTATCACATGCGCACACACAAACACACTAGGTGTGTTGGAAGCCAATTGACCTATCAGTATATTTTTGGAGTGTGGGAGGAAACCGGAGTACCCAGAGGAAACCCACGCAAGCACAGGATATACAATCTCCGCACAGGTAGGGCCGTTGTGGGAATCGAGCCCATGACCTCAGTGCTGTGAGGCAGTAACGCTAACCATTACACCATCTGAGCTGCCATCTACATTATACCCTATACAGACATAGGACACTACACTCCCAACATGACCTGACCACTGTACATACCCATAATACACATCTATTACACTCTATACAGACATAGGACACTACATCCCCAACATGACCCGACCACTGGACATAATCATAATACATATCTATTACACTCTATATAGACACAGGACACTACACCCCCAACATGACCTGTCCAATGCACAAGATCATAATTAGGGATGTGCGCCGACCCCAATTTTTGTTTTTGTTTTCAGTTTTGGATCTGTATCTCCTTCGTGTTTTGGATCTGGATATGGTTTTGCAAAACCACCCTTGCGTGTTTTTTTTTTTTTTTTTTAAATGATAAAAACAGGTTAAACCACGTAATTTGGCCATGTTTTCGATTCTACAGTATTATTACCCTTAATAACATTTATTCCCAGTCATTTGCAGTCAATTTTGACCACCTCACAGCTCACAATATTGATTTTTTTCATCTAGGTTAGGCCTAGGGCCAAAATGTTGCATCCAGCTAGCTGGGTGACTAAACTAAGCGACAGCAGTGGGCAGCACTAACATGTGGCCTTTTTAAAAAAAAATTAAAGTGACATACAGAAGATGCTGAGTGTGGTCATTACAATTTCTGGACATTCATAAACTCTCACTAGGTTGCTGCTGTCTGATAATAAGTGCGGCTAACGCACATGCACACACAGAAAAAAAATAAACTTTTTATTTTTTTTGTCCAGAACTTTGGGCCCGGAGCCCTGACCAAGGCAGCAGTGATTGATGACACAGGCAGCACGCTACCTGCCCAGATGGACACAGCACAGCAGTCCAGATGGACACAGCAGACAGCACCAGCCCAGGTGGCCAGACCCCAGAATCAGACCCCACTTCTTACCTTTGCAGGCACTCTCATGCAGCATTCACATGGTGCTGCGGTGACTCAATCATCTCTGGCTGGCCCCTTCTGGCTCCTCCCCCTGAGATGCTTGCACACGTGGCGTGCTCTGGCTTCCTCGCTGTGCTGAAATGGTGTCCTCTTCTCCACAGGTCTCTGCTGGCCTCTACTGTCCCTCTGCTGAAGCAGGTTTGGCGTCCCATGTGGATCAGCTGCCGCTCTCTGAAGAAGATGGGCGCAGCCATCTTAGATCTAGTCATGTGATGCTGCCTTCACCAATGGAGCAGTTCCCTTGCAGTATTCAGCCAATCAGCTTCCAGCAGCCCGTATAAAGGGACCTCCTGTTCAACTAACAAATTTCCAGTGCAACAGGACTCTTAGCCTGCTAGTGAGCTTCCTTACTGTGCTCCACCAGAGTATTGCATAGTGTACCAGCTGTCCTCCAATTACCTGAAGTCCAGTTATCTCCCGGTCCTAACCGTTGCACCAGCCATTCTCCAATTACCTAGAGTACAATTATCTCCCAGTCCTAACCAGTGTACCAGCCATCCTCCAATTACCTGGAGTCCAGTTATCTCCCCAGTCCTAACCAGAGTACCAGCCGTCATCTAATTACCTGGAGTCCATATATCTGCCGGTCCTAATCAGAATTCAGCCGTCCTTCAGTATCCACTCGTAGGCCAATATATATATATATATATATATATATATATATTCCTTCATGCGCGGGAACTTCACCAAACCCAGTCTCCTCCAGGGTGCATTCGAGTCTAACAAAACAAATCCAAGACCCAGCCCAGGAAAACAGTCTCAAATCCCTTCGACTGTGACAAGCAGACAGCACCAACCCGGATGGACACAGCAGACAGCACCAGCCCAGATGGACATACAGACAGCACCAGCCCAGATGGATGCAGCAGACAGCACCAGCCCAAATGGACACAGCAGACAGTACCAGCACAGATGGACACAGCAGACAGCACCAGCCCAGCCCTACACTACCCACCCTCCCATTTCACTCTCCACTGCCAGAGTGAAATGGCACCTCCGCGGGGACTCCTTATATAGCAGAGATGAAAGCCTGCGAGTGACAAGATTTTGTCTCTGAGGTTTTGCCTTGGTTTAAGATCTGGAGCCGGTGGGGAAACAGGAGGGACGTTTGGTTCTCGTTCGGGTCTCTAAGTTCGGGTGGGTTTGGATCTCTGAGAACCCACTCATCTCTTATCATAATACACTTATATTACACTATATAGGACACTACACCCCCAACCTGACCTGACCACTGGACATGGCTAATATAAAGTTATTTTGCACTTTTATAACATAAGCCACTGCATCATCCAACATGACTTGATATCAACATTTTCATAATTCTATTCTCCACAGATATACAACATTAAACCATGCACTTTCAAGAATTAGACCACACCTATATGCTGCTGACTATGAAAATAATTACACTTGTTCTCACTTTACCTTTGTGGCAGGAAACATCCTGGTCAGATCAGAACACATTGCAGTATCTGGAACCAAGAAATGATCTACAAATACATTAAATGCAGCTTCTTCTATTTTTATTAGTTTAATAAAAATTCCGTAAGTGGTACTGGTTCTCAGGATCTGGGCAAACTTTGTGATGTCATTTAAAAGATAATAATAATAATTATAATAATAATAATAAAATAATAATAATAATAATAATAATAATAATAATAATAATAATAATAATAATTATTATTATTATTATTATTATTATAATTATTAAAATAGACAAAAAGTTTCTGCAACCTGTAGTAATCACCCTGATTATGTTTATTTTTTATTTAAAGCCAAATATCTATTAGGTCTGCACAAGCTTACTAAGATGGAGTGTAGAGAGATAAACATAAACACAGATTTATGTCACATTGCGTTGTGACATTATCACCTGGGTAGGTCTAATATTTAATCATCATTAATAACTGTTCGATTAGATCTCGAGATCTCAAGTGATACATTTATAGTCAGCGGTGTATGAGAACATTCTAATGAGAGTAAATAACTATAAGATTCTGCTGCATATAAAGAGAACAGCCATACATATTACTATAAGGCTACAGATACAGATCAGAAACTCATCCCGTCCTGTGTGACAGAAGACAAGAGAATGGAAGCCAGATCCAAGTTGAAGCTTTATCATCTGCATGGGATGGATTCCAGGGGCCACCTTCAAAATTATTTTGAGGCAGAAAGTGTGTTCAGAGATGAGACAGTGGTGTTTATTATGGAGAAGCTGCACAGCGCATTAGCAGCAGGTTTGTATTCAGGATAAATTGCTACCTCAGATATATAAAATGGTTATACCAGATTAATAAATGGGTGACTTTATAGTGTACAGAGATAACTACATTGTTTCTCTGCTTTGCGTAATGGGAACAGGTGAAACTTTTCCTGCTCACAGAGAGATATAGATGTCACTTCCATCCATGGAACTTTTCTCTCAGTTGGAAGAGTGCTAACCCACCAAACATTATGCACACAGCACAGAAATGGCAGCAGGCTTAGGAACCATAGAGATTGGCAGTAATTTATTTCATTGACATAGATGAAGGCACCCAGTATTATGCCATGACACATAAATCATGAAATCCGTTCCAGTATGTAATCTATGCTGGGACTCACATTATCTTTCTTTACTTTTTAGTCACTGTAACTATATAGAATGTTACTTTTCTTCTTTCCTGCAGGTCGTTTTAAAGGAGAAACCTTGATTGACATCAGTTTAGGATCCATCGTTCATCAACTTTTTGCTATCAGTGAATATTTTAAAGAGATCACGATACTAAAATTAAATGAGTCATGTATTATGGAACTCAACAAATGGGTGAACACCCGCACTGGGGCTTTTGATTGGAGCCATGCATCTAAGATTGTTACCGAGCTGAAAGGCATCAAGTAAAATATTTTTTTAACCACTTTACTGAGTAATATTTTTCCAAAAATTACACCAAAATTGTAGATTATTGTATTATAAAATTATGTCAATAATAATAGCTATTTAAACTTGATTCAATATATATATTTTTAACAAACATGCAAAATCAAGTTTATAGTAAGTAACTATTATTTACATGACGTGATAAAAAAATCAAAAATTTTGTGGACATTTTTGGAAAAATTTGTATTATAGTTTAAAAATAAAACTACTGTATTAGCTTTAATATATTTTACACACATCATATTGACATTTCAGAAGGTCTGTCCCATCTCCTCAATGCACTCGCAGTAGAAGAGAGATATGACAGACCTAGAAGATGACGACCGTTTGCCAGGAATGAGGTAAGTTTGGGAGCCAGGGGGAGGGATGGAGAAGCACAGGGGGATGGAGCTGCAATGACTGAGCTATGGCAGAGCAGTTGTGGGGTCAGGCAGAGTGGAGGGTAGGGGAAGGTGTGGAGTGTGGGGCAAAAACAGAAGTGTCGACTATATTCTATCTGTATATATATATATATATATATATATATATATTGCATGTTTTGGATCCGATATAAGTACTTCCCGTGGTGATTCAGTGTCATTTGTCTCAGGACAGCCGGAGGGGAAGGAGCATAGGTTACTTATTTAGGAGGAAAAGTGGACTGGAGAGAGCGAGACAGTTCAGGAGAGGTTTAGTGATGCTGTCTTTGATGGGTACTGCTACCCACATCAGTCACCTTGCCACAGTGTTCAAAAGAAATTGGGGATGGGTCGTGGATGAAGAATGGTCAGAAGGGCTATCTGAGATTGGCGGCTGTGGGAAGATTATTTACCGTGAGCCCCCAAATGGGTTTTTCTGACTGGTTGCACCATCTGAAGTGACCACACCAGGCAAGTGGTAAAGGAAAACTATTTATTAGTATTGAATGTAGATCAAAAAGTTAGATGATAATATTGAGTTTTTCCTAGGTGGTGGTGCTATTCCTCCTGATTCAACAGTTCCAATTGTGTATGTAGCAATATATGGAAGAAAACGTTAATTAAGATACCTTACAAATAAAAAACACTTATGTAGGTAGAGTATTCACACAAAATGTTTTGATATTTACAAGAAAAGTATTTATGCTCTTTGAGATTTTTTTTTGTGGATTGGGTATAAAAAAACTTAAATGAAACTTATAATTCTGCAATGTTACTTAAATATATTATTATATAATAGAATGGTTTGTTTTTTAGTGTTGAAGAACAGAAAAAGGAAGAAAAGTTAAAGGAAACCATTAAAAGCATTGTGAAATTTGACTTCAGCAAAAAAAACCTCACGGATCCGGTGATGTTACCACAAGCCGACTGTTTACTCACAGCCTGGGTGTTTGATGCGGTATGTCAGGACCAACAAGATTACATCAGAATCCTGAGGAAGATGTCAAAGCTCCTTAAGTCTGGGGGATATTTTATTGTAATTGCATGCTTAAATGGCACCTATTACACAGCTGGTAATGATAGGCTGCATATGTTTCATCAAGACGAAAGTTTTGTAAGAAAGACCCTCACCGATGAAGGATTTGTAATTGGTTCCTGCGAGTTACTTGACAGAAAAGTAGAGAGTAGTCTCACAGATTATAAGCAATTGATGGTGCTTACTGCTGTCAAAGGGAATTTTTAGGAGCAGCTGCTTTTGGCTGGAAGATTCCTTCAAAAGATTATAATATCTACCAATCACATTGAGATATTCTTACATTCAATAGCACTTAGGCATTTATTAAATCATGCACACAGCTCTTATTATGCAAAGTAGGTAAAGTGTATATAAATCAAGTACTCTACATTATATGTTGATTATTTGTTATCATCTTTCTTGAAATATAATCCAAAATTACAATATATAAATTGCTGAAATGTTTTCATTTTGTATATTTTCTTATTCAAATTCAAGGCTTAGGGTTATATAATCGGTAGCGGTTGTTTTGGTCCTAGTACTATGAAAAAAGCTATTAGTACTCACTGAAACTGCAGCAGATCAGGTGGCCAGGTTAGTGTCTCCCTGGTCTATAAAATATTTGGAATGGAATTGTCTCATGATACAAGGTCAAGGTAGGACTGTTACACTATACCAGTAATTAGGGTAGAAGAACAAAAGAATGTGAAAGGAATTGATGAAATTTAAGCACAAATGAAAGTGAAAAACTGAAAATTTAGAAAATATGGAGAAAAAGATAGGAAATAAAAAAATACAATATAAGATAAAAATAAAAATCTAATTAAAAAAAGATTATAAACAAATATTAATTTTCTCGAGGCAGTTTTGCATCTGCTATGGACATCTCTGTATACTTAGAGTATTCCATGGAGTCTATGCAGTAAATTGTTCTTAACTATAGATTCCTTTAATTTATCAAATATAAACCTTTCTGTTTCACTCTGGTTTTAATGTGACACAACATTATCAGCATACTCATTCACTCGTCATATAAATTATACTGCATAAATACAGACTAACTTTAGGTAACATTGCACACTAGAATTTTTAACCACCTTGTAAGTCTGTCCTAAGTTATAGGAAATCAGTGAGTAATGTTCATAATTCTCTAGTCCAGTGTACTGCCATAAGCACTGTTCACTCTGCCATCCCCTTTGTGTCATCACCTGGGATTGTTAGCATTCTTATACCACAAACTGTAGATCGAGTGAAAGAATCTGGACTAGGCTGAGCTGTTGCATTTCCTTACCTAATTGTTACACCTAATGGGGTATTAGTACTGTACCTCACTTTTGTCTCTACTTAAGCTTCCTTCTCTGTCTTTTGTTTGAAGATGTCACTCTCCAGAACTCTGACCAGTGGCTTGAGAGGCAATTGCATTCTGTTCAGAGGAATTTAAGTCAATCTCTGCAAATGAGTTTTCACCACTTACATCTTTTGGGCACCACTGTGGGACAGGTGAAAGGTGACCATGCTGGAACCATGTTTGCATCATCATCTTCATCTGAGGGATCATCACTGGATCCCTCATATGGGGATGGGCAGTACAAAGATGTTTTTTGTTGTGTGTGTCTCTACTCATAAAGAGGAGACATGGAGGAGATGCACTCAGCCTTGAAGAATGATAAAGTAAGAATCCAATAGCTCCTGTCACTTTACAGGCTGTGTTTGAAAAATGACAGGAGCTGATTGGTTGGTACTTTATCACGCCCAAAGGCTTAGTGAATCTCCCCAATAGTAGCAGATCCTGCAGGCTTTTTGCTGCATAAAGAAATGTGTTTCCAATTTAAATCCTGCCTTATTCCACATGTTTAAACACTGTAGTTGTTTCAATTTATTTTATAGCAGTATGCAATTTTAAAATTATGTTCTCAACAGTTTGCAAAATCTTAAGTTCAAATGTGCCATTTGTTGGGAAGGACAATAAACATTTTTTTGTCATATTATGCCATAATTATCACCATAAGTATTTCTCATTATGGTACATGCTCCGTCTAACAGCATGTAACAAATATCATTCTCTTTGATTATTCCTGTATCTATTGTTTGATTCTTATTTCTATTTTTTATAGCAATGTTTAAATGCCACAAAAAACTCAAACTCAATGGGAGCATAAAGTAGATGCAAAAATTCCAATAAACTACCTTCTTTATAAAACAATGGGCAAATATGTCTGCCATGAGCTGGATAAATCTCACCATCTTTGAATGGTTTGTCCCCATTGCTGCCTTACACTTAAACAACTTGGCACCAACTTTAAAATGACAGAAGCTCATTAAGGGGGATTTCAGTTGTTTATTTCAAGGGTTGTCAGTGATGTGTGCCGATGGAGCAATTCAATTGTTGCTCCATTCGGGCATAAATAGTGGCCTACATTTCTGCTCACAGCCTCCTGAGGTGGTTAGCAGAAGGCTTTAAACAGGTTTAGCTGCTATATGTAGTTAAACACTGTCAATTTGGGCACTACAAGTGCAATAAATAATTGGTAAAAAAATTGAATTGTTCCGATGGACACCTATTAATTATTGTGATGCCCAAAACAATTGAAATCCACCCTAAGAATTATTTTAAATTAATAAAGAAAATTGCATTGGGTGCATGCTTAGCCACAAACTGAAGCCAGTTCAATTTCAACCAGGGAAGAATGCAGACTTCAACTTGGATAACAGGGAATAATGTAGATTTCAACCTAAACCCTGTACCAAAAAGTAAGTGACTAAAGGGCTGACAGCTGACAAACAAAATACACATCTGAGCAGGTAAAAAAAAACACTATATTGATATTTTATTGTTTCTGAAATTGTCTGCTACTCATCTTTGTCTCCTTTGGTATTATAGCAATTTATCACCTGCTATTTGTATCAGAAATTCAGACCAGACAATTATGTGAAAACAATGAGTAATATGAATAGCAACATTTAATTGTTTTCATGTCACAATTATTCTATTCATTGTCACAATTATTTAATTGTATTCCTAGGTTACAATCAATTCTCCAATTAACTAAAATAAAAACAGACATTCTTGTCTTACAAGTAGCAGAATATGTATGGCAAAGTTACTGTATCATTGCTTAGAATAGCTATATGAAAAGGATGGAGTCTATAAGGTTTAACATCCTTCTGTATTCAATCTTACATAATTAATATGTTCATATTTAATTTTTTACAATAACACAAATTAGACATCAATTGTTTAAGTACTAAGGATGAGTAGGTAAAGCAGATAATATTTGTCATACACTCAGCAGTCCCTAGACCTATTGATAAAATTGTGGAGTGCAGTCTACCTAACAGATAATTTTGGGAATTACTAGCAGCTGTTCTCAATAACCCATATATAAGTTAGAATAACTGGAGGCAAGCTTGGTGCCCATGGTGGTACTGTGTGTTTGAAGATAAAACTGTGAATGAAATAAAAAATAATTTAGCAGCTTAAAAAAATTAATACATTCAGAACAAAATCCAGGTGACCAATCTCTGTGTCCACATCAGAGCATATAAATGGTGGCTAGTTTTCCAAAATCTTCCTTAGTAAGGAATGTTAGTGTAGAGTGTCTCTATGTTGCAAGTCAACAATATATAGTCTGGTCACCACTTTACACAACCAACAAGTTGGAGAAAGTGGCTGATGTCCCTGATGTAGCGTCTGAGAGGGACCAAATTATTATATAAATAAGTCAACAAAAGCAGAAAGATTAGTGGGGAGAGACCCCAAGAGGTGATGACAAACATTTGTGAATTTTAAGGAGGTTGTATTATGTGGGGATACAATATGGACAGTGACTATTAAAGTTAAGTTAAAAATTTCCTACTGTATATCTGGTACCATAAACTGTAATCTTGGGTGAGAATCACCTCTTGACTTGTACCACTTTGTCTGAGTTTACTGAGCCACAACAGCAACACTTATGGACATTGACTATTAAAGTTGAGGTAAAATCTCCTATATCAGGTTACCAGGCTGCTGGTTTGTACAAGGCTGCTAGGTTTTTATTTCAAAGTGTTTTTTTTTTAAAGTGGGACTACATGTACAGCATAACTTAAAGAGTTAGTCAGGAGTTCTTACTAGCTATATCCTCTGTGATCAGTGGGGGATGATGACTTGATGGATTTTCCCATTCCTTATTGCAGGTAAACATCTATTTGCACCAGGCATCTATTATAGAATTACCAATGCTGTCTAGAATACACAGATTTTCTAGGTAAACATCTATTTGCAACAGGAATCTTTTATAGAAATACCAATGCTGTCTGGAATACACAGATTTTCTAGGTAAACATCTATTTGCACCAGACATTTATTATAGAAATACCAATGCTGTCTGGAATACACAGATTTTCTAGGTAAACATCTATTTGCACCAGGCATCTATTATAGAAATACAAATGCTGTCTGGAATACACAGATTTTCTAGGTATATTGTCTTTAATTCATATCTGTAAACTCCAGAGTGACTTTAGATCTGACTATATAAATACATATTATCTCCTAGATTCAAGGGATGCTGTTTTGGCTCTGTTTGCTTGCATTAGAATTTTATGACTTGGGTCTGGTGTGGGTGAGGTTATTGGGGGTGGGTGCAATCAGTGACTACACATGTTTTGCTTAACTATATACTCAGTAGGTTTCAAGGCTGCTGGCTTGTACAAGGTTGCATATGTTTTTATTTCAAAGTGGGTTTGTTTTTTAAGTGGGACTACATGTACAGCATAACTTAAAGAGTTAGTCAGGAGTTAGACAGGAGAAAGACAGAAGGATGACATTTTAAAAGAACTCTCTATATCTTGGAAAAAATGCAAAGGATCTTCTGAGCTTCTGGATACCCTGCTACTCAGCCACCATCTTTCAATATAACCTGGACTCACCTTTTGCCAACACCCTGCTTCAGCATTCCAAGCAACTACCTGCTTGCTGAACATTTAATTCTTGTATGTTTGTTTCTTCTCTACAATGTTTAAATCATTCCGGTACCACTGTCAATTTATCTCTGTACCACTGTAGTATCTACCATTGTTTCACACCTATACTGTTTTGTTATTTTATAATCATACTTTATACTAATTCTAAAGTCTTGCAACTTTAACAGCTCTAAACTCCTTTTATGTTTATAATATACTTTTGTAGTTGTGCCTCTACATCTACCAGCACTGTTCTTCCTTTTCTCTGATTTTGACATTTGAACTGTACTGCTCCTGCATCTCACACTCATTACTACTACTGACTCCCCCCCATCAACTGCCTCATCTACACTATGTCTCTTCTTCTACTCCTCCCTCACTTAGCTGCTACATTATTTTCTCCTCTACCACCAGTTTTCACCTATTTTCACCCTCCATAGTCCCCTCTACATTTTCCCCCTCCTACCCCTCCTCTGTCTCTCTTCATCACATATAAGTCTCTCCACTGCATCTCCTATAACTCCAGTATTATTCACTTCTCTTCCACCATGGTCCTGCTGCACCACCACTAAACCCTGCACGCTCTCTTTTCTCCAAGTTACCTGTCCTCTTCCCCCCCACACCACACTAAACCTCCACCTTACCCTCCACCTGCTGTCACCCATCCTCATGCAGAAGCCAGCCACATACCCCCACACTCCTTATCCCCCTGCTCTAGATAAATATTATGTCCACACTACATCAATCCTAATAATCTCATTCTCCTCTCGACTCTTAACTCTGTCCCTCTCTCCTGTTCCCTCTGGAAACCCAGTTCTGTCTATAATAAACTGGTCCCTGTTCATGAGCACTTCATCTCCAATGCCTTGATTCTCCTTGCAATCACCAAACCCTGGATTTACCCATCTGACACCACTGCTCCTGCAGATATCTCCTTTGGGGACCCCACATTCTCTCACACACCCTGGCCTTGAGGTTTCCATGGTGGTGGTCTTGGGGTCCTGTTGTCCTTAGGTTACTCCTACCAAGTCTTACCTTCTGAACCTTCCATGTCATTCTTTCCATTCAACACTCATGACATTTGCCTCTTCCAACTTCTTTTTCGTCTCCCTGGCTTTCGCTCAAAATTCCTCCATCACTTGGCCTCCTGCCTCTTAATCTTCAAATGGGCTCTCAAGACCCATTTCTTCCTCAATGCTTTCCAGCACTCATCCTAATCCATTACTCTATGCTCCTTCCTCACTATCTAGCCCATCTATGTCACCCATTTGTCTGACCCTCCCCTTTAGAATGTAAGCTCTCACGAGCAGGGCCCTCTTCCCTCACGTGCTTATTCTTGCCTTAGTTTTACTTTGATTTACAATGACACCTAAAACTTGGTTACTGACACCCTGCTTCTTATTTAGGTGTTATGCAGCATTGTTTATAAATCATGTACTTGTCCTGCATTGTCTGTACTGTTAATAACTGTTGTCTTGTGTGCTCATTTGTTTCTGTACTTTGTAAGGCGCTGCGAAACCCTTGTGGCACCATATAAATAAAGGTTAATAATAATAATAATAATATCAGGTACCATAAGCATTTATAGAATTTACAGCAATTTTACTATCCTTATTAGTGACATTGGCTGCATTTACTTGCTACTGAAAAAATATTTTTAAATATTTTTGTACAGAAGATTTGTCTGTTTATGAAATTATGGCTGTGTAATAAGTTAATGTTTTTTTTTATATTTTTATATTGTTGATTAGTAGCACAATTATAAAGAGCTACTAATTAAAGTGATGAACGATGTATTGTAAAGCTAGCTACAGCTACTATGTCAATATATGGTTAAGTGTGTTTACACAAAGTCTGCTAGTTTATGGTTAAATGTGCTAAACTATGGTCAAGGTCTTTTAATTTATAGTATATTAAGTTTAGGATTTTAATCCAAGAGAAATTGTATAGAGGTAAATGCAAGAGTATATTCCATTTACACCACTTGCAATTGGGTGAATATGCTACTGTAGAATATATTAGGTCAACTTTCTCTTGTGAGATTTATCAAGAACTTTAGAGAGTTGATGGGATTAGGGTTTCTTTAATGCTGTACTATTGCTGCTCTAGTACTGTATCAATAAGAATGAGGCCTGTCACATACCTAATAAGTGAGAGGAAACTCATAGAAATACGGTGGCATAGAGTCCCTGAGGTGTGGTGCTAGGAACGAGCATGTGACATGCTTGTTATGAGAGATAAAATTCATGGATTAGTTTGGACTGTGTTTCATATGGAAAATTAAATCAAATATCTCTATCACAATTGCCTAATTAATTAATTGGCAGGCCCAAAATCTGCACAGTAAGTGACCAACGCTAAGTGACCAACTACACATTTACTATATTTACCATATTTTAGAAGGGTTGGGTACAGGATCCCAGAAGGTCGGGATGGTGGCATGTAGAATATCGACAGTGGTATCCTGACAATCAGAATCCCAACCTACTGTATATAGGAAAGTGTTCTAAACCTATCACCTAAACCCCCCCCCACAGCCACAGCCCTAGCTTCCCTACCTGCAACCCAAAACAAAGCCCCCCCCCCCCACAATAGCATTTTGAGTATGGTTAATAAAAATTATCGAAACAAAAACAAAAAAATCATAAGTACCCTGGGGCCACCCCAAGCAAGAGCTGATCAATCTAACTCTGATGCTGATGTCCAGGGACAATTATTCCTGTCTCCAGCCTCTGCCAACAGCAGCAGCAGCAGCTCTATTAGCAGAAGTCTGGCAGTTGCATTTGACAAGGGCCCCCTGTTATAAGTACCCCAAGCCTCCTGAATGCTTAAACCAGCCCTGCCCAGAAGTACATCCTCCATGCCTGACTAAGTTGTTCAACTCCCCCAGACATGTGAAATCTGAGTCTTTACAGACTAGGGCTCTGATGTCATAGGCACAGCCTGGATGGAATTATGGCTGCCACATGGCCACACCCCTTTGCAGTGATGCAGCTAGTTTACATCACTGCACTATCTGTGCAGCCTGCTTCTACCTTGCCCTCCCAGTGACTAATAGCTGAAATCACCAGGAAGTGGGGATTAAGCCTGGTGTTGCTGGTAGGAAGAGCTTATGTACAGGGGCTGGGTTTAAACCTGGCACTGCCGGGTACTACATTACTCCCCCTCTAAAACCAAACATTTCCATAAGGCTTGTCTAAGCTTAGTCATACAGCACATGCAATCACACCTTTACACAGCTAGCTCATGCATGTGCATTTCACCAAAGGGGACATTGCAAAAACACTTGGTGTAACACATAATAAACAAGAAAAATGACATGTAAAATGAAATATAGCAATAACATGAGAAGGAAAACATAGCATGTCAAGCATAACATGAAATGCAATTCACTTACCTGCTCCCTGTCACTTCTGAAACTGGAGAAGAGGACGTGGTGGGCCTAAGTTGGGGAAAGAAACGGAGACAAGGGGCCTAGATGTACGTTCTCCTTATCCACAGGTCTTGAGTGTTGGCGAGACCTGGGCAAAGGTGCGGAGTCTAACCCACAGGATGGTGTTCGCCAGTGACCCCCCCAATTTGGATATGGGCTTAGCTGCACCCCATGAGCAGGTCGCGGTCCTTTGACCAGGTACCCAAGCCCTGCAGGGATAGAGACACTACACCCGTGGCCCAGTGAGGATATGCCTGTTAGGCACAACACAGTCCCTTAAAATATTGTATAGAAAACACCTTGACACGAGGATCAAAACGTCAATAAGGATTTCAAAGTGGGAAGTGACTCACGGTTACTTGAGACGTCACCAGAGATAGAAGGCACATGGGTAGAGGTGGTAAATGTTGTAGCACGGATGTCCACGGGAGACGTGAGGCACACAGGTGGGGATGGTAACACCGCTGCACCGGTATTCACCAGAGAAGTATAGGCACACAGGTAAAGGTGGGTACACTGCTGCACGGGTATTCACCAGAGACATAAAGGCACACAGGTAAAGGTAGTAACACTGCTGCACGGGTATTCACCAGAGATGTTTAGGCACACAGGTAAAGGTGGTAACACTGCTGCTGTACGGATGAATAGGAACCTGGACCGGGAACTCACTAAGGCACGCTAGGAGACAACCGTTGTTCAGGCAATTTCCCATAACCTGTGGGACAGTTTTATACCCAGGGGAACCCTTAGACAGGTGCACAGCATCAGCTGGAAACGAGCCTATCAGGAGGAAGGATCCCGTCACATGGGCCGACTGTCATGGTGGCACCCATGTCCGGATTTGTGATGCCGGACACCAGCCCTCCAGGAAGCCACAGCAAGCGGGGAGAATCCTCAGCTTCTCCCCCACCAATGCGCAGGCCGACCGACCACCCAGGATGAAGGGGGAAGCCGGCGGAGCGGTAAGTGGGCGCCGATCCCCAGCTGAGTCCTGACAGTACCCACTCCTTTAAGGGTGGGCACTGAACACCCAACAGGCTTATCTGGGAATCACCTATGAAAACTCTGGATTAGTCGCAGAGCGTGTACATCAGAGGCTCTGATCCAGGCCCTTTCCTCGGGGCCGTAGCCCTTCCAATCGATGAGATATTGAAGGGTGTGGAATCTGTGCCGGGAATCCAAGATCTTTTCCACCTCAAATTCAGTGCCTTGTAATGTCTTGACTTGAGGCAATTTAGGGGAACACTTCCGAAAATGATTGAGCACCAGGGGCCGTAAGAGAGAAACTTGAAAAGTATTTGAAATCTTCATTTGAGGGGGAAGTTCCAATTTATAAGTTACTGGACTGATTATCTTAATGATACGATATGGACCGATAAAACGCGGAGCGAGTTTCATGGACGGGACTCTTAAGCGAATATTTTTGGAAGATAACCAGGCCCTGTCCCCGACTCTCAACAGGGGAACCACCAAATGTTTCCTGTCCGCAAATTTCTTGTAATTCCTAGAAGATTGCTTTAGAGATAAGTGATTTTTATTCCATAGAACCGAAAAGGATTGAATCTCTTGATTCACAGCTGGAACATCTATAGATGGAAGCTTCTGGAATCTGGAACTCGTGGATGTCTACCAAAAACTGTAAAAAAAGGAGTGGATTTAGAGGAAGAATGGAATTTAAAGTTATGAGAAAATTCTGCCCATGGCAGGAGGTCCACCCAATCATCCTGGGAAGATGACACAAAGAGCCTAATGAAGGTCTCTAGCTCTTGATTGACCCTTTCCATTTGACCATTCGACTGTGGGTGGTAGGCTGAGGAAAAGTTCAGTTTGATTCCACAGGTACTACACAGGGCTCTCCAGAATTTGGCTGTAAACTGAACACCTCAATCAGAGACTATTTCCCTGGGGAGACCGTGTAATCTGAAGATGTCTCGAATAAAAATTTTTGCTAATTGAGGAGCAAAAGGAAGGCCAACGAGCGGGATAAAATGTGCCATTTTAGAAAAGTGATCCACGACCACCCATACCGTGTTATGTCCCTTGCACTGAGGTAATTCAGAAATAAAATCCATTGAGATGTGGGTCCATGGAGCAGTTAGGATAGACAAGGGATGAAGAGGACCAACCATCTGTCTATGCGGAGTTTTATGTTGGGCGCATTTGATACAGGAGCGGACAAACTCCGTGACATCCTTCTTCATGGTCGGCCACCAGTACGATCGAAGTAAGAACTGGTAGGTCTTGGTGATTCCAGTGTGACCTGTGAACAAGGATGCACGAGCCCAAACCAGCAATTTTTTACGTAACTTAGGAGGTACAAAAATTTTCCCAGGTGGCAAGGACACTACTTGAGTAGGAGCAAATACAATTGGGTCAAAAATGGAACAAACTTGAGAACACTCCTCCTCCTCCTCCAAGTTATTCATGAAGGAGCGAGATAATGCATCAGCCTTCTTGTTCAACACACCAGGATGAAACTGGAGTTTTAAATCAAACCTAGAAAAAAAAAGTGACCATCGTGCCTGCCTGGCATTTAACCGGTGTGCAGTTTGTAGATAGATCAGATTCTTATGGTCTGTAATAATCGTGACAGAAAATTTGGCCCCTTCCAGAAGATACCACCATTCCTCTAAGGCTAGGCGCATGGCTAGAAGTTCTTGGTCACCAATAATATAATTTCTCTCGGCAGTGGAAAATTTACGGGAGAAAAATCCACAAGGATGCATCTTCCCATCTTCAGCAGACTGAGATAATACAGCGCCTACTCCAATGGAGGATGCGTCCACCTCCACAATGAATGGTTTGTCTATTTGAGGCTGACAGAGAATGGGAGCTCAAGAAAAGGCACCTTTTAGGTTTTGAAAGGCTTGCACTGCTGGAACAGACCATTTAGAAGGATTGGCTCCTTTCCTTGTGAGGGAGGTAATGGGTGCTACCAGTGTGGAATAAACCTCCTGTAATAGTTTGTGAATCCTAGAAAACGCTGAGTACCTTTTAACGAAGTAGGCAGGGGCCATTCAGAGATTACCTTTAGTTTATCAGGATACATCTGGAGAGTCCCCCCGGAAATAATATGGCCTAAAAAAGGTACTGAAGTTTGGTGAAACATACATTTGGAAAGTTTCCCGAAGAGGTGATGAGTGCGAAGGCGGAACAATACCTCCTGTGCATGAAGACGATGACTCTGTAAATCTCTGGAAAAGATTAAAATATCATCGAGATAAATCACAACAAATTTATGAAGAATATCCCAGAAGACCTCGTTGACGTAACCTTGAAAAATAGCTGGTGCATTACAAAGACCGAAGGGCATTACGAGGTACTCAAAGTGTCCGTCTCTGGTATTGAACGCGGTCTTCCACTCGTCCCCGGTTTTAATTTGAATCAGATTATATGCACCAGGTAGATCCAGCTTCGTAAAAACCTGAGCCCCTTGAACCTTGTCAAACAGTTCTGAAATTAAAGGTAGCGGGTACCGATTTTTTATGGTGATTTGATTTAACCATCGATAATCTATACAGGGGCGGAGTCCACCTTCCTTTTTCCCTACAAAAAAGAAACCTGCCCCTGCAGGAGAAGAAGAAGGCCAAATGAATCCTTTAGCAAGGTTTTCCTTAATGTATTCCTCCATGGCCGCGGTCTCAGGCACGGACAAAGGGTAAACACGGCCACGTGGAGGACTTTTCCCAGGAAGCAAATCGATGGCACAATCCCAAAGTCGATGCGGAGGAAGTTTATCTGCGGCTTGTTCACAAAATACGTCAGCAAAGTCTTGATAAGCCTAGGGCAAGCCCGGCTGGGGGGAATGTTTAGAAGACTCTGGTCGAAGAGACTTCATAGGAGAGTGGGCAACTATCGCTTGGTTACATACTGGAACGACCTTGGTCAAACAATCTTGGAAACACTGTGAACCCCAGGATAGGATTCGCATAGCATCCCAGTTGAACACAGGATTGTGTTTTCTCAACCAGGGCAGCCCTAATACCAGCTCATAGGAGGATTCGGGTAACACAAAAAATTCCAGCATTTCATGATGTAGGCACCCAATTTGGACAGACACAGGATGAGAGAGTGAAGAAATGGGTTACCCCACCAGAGTTTTACCATCTAGACCAGACAGTAACAATTTATTAGGTAGGGAAACGACTGGAATACCCAAGGTGTGAATCAATCTCTCTGCAATAAAATTACCAGCAGCACCAGAATCAATTAAAGCATGAACCTTTCTTGTCCTGGATTTATGGGAAAGCGACACTACTAAAAGACTTTCAGATAATTGGGATGGCTTGAGAATAACCCCCAACTGAATGCTCCCTACTTCAGTCATGGTTTTGCATTTCCCGCAAGTAAAGGACAATTCCTCAGAATGTGGTTAGGTGCAGCGCAATAGATACACAATTTATTTTGGAAGCGTCTATTGCGCTCTGCCGGGGTGAGTTTGGCTCTGTTGACCTGCATTGGTTTGTCTTCACTAGCTAGGGTGGGTATAGGAGGACTAACAGCAGAAGAGCGGACTGGAAGACGTTCACCTCTTCCCCTACTAGCCCATTTTTCCAGATGGCGAAGGTCAATTTTGATACAGAGAGAGATAACGTCAGCGAAGGATTCTGGCAAATCTCTGGAGGCAAGCTCATCCTTCATCCTCTCAGAGAGCCCATGAAGGAAGGACGCTTTAAGAGCTTCCTCGTTCCATTTTAATTCAGATGCCAGGGTCTGAAATTGGACTACATACTGCCCCACGGACCGTGTGCCCTGTCGCACTCGGAGGAGGTCAGAGGATGCAGAAGCAGAACGGCCTGGCTCGTCAAAAATTCTCTTAAATGCGGAAACAAATTCCTCGTAGGTAGATAAGATGGGGTCGGACCGTTCCCATAGAGGGGAGACCCAGTCTAACGCTGCTCCTGTTAATAATGAAATCACATATGCTAATTTGGCCCGAGACGTGGGAAAGTTCTGGGGAAGACAATCGAATTGAATTTCACATTGGTTGATGAACCCGCGGCACCGCCTGGGGTTGCCATCAAACCTTTCTGGAGTGGCAAGCTGTAGTCGGGGTTTGGGAGTAGGAACCACCGGTGGAGGACCTGATGGAGAAGGTACAGGAACCACAGGCGGGGGATCCGGGAGAATAGAAGCCAATGTGGTTTGGATCGAAACCAGTTGCCTCGAGAGCTCCTGTAAATACTGAGCCACTTGTTGTTGTTGCGCCTCCTGGTTGTCCATCCGAGAGGTCAACTCTTGCAGAGACCCAGTACCTTGGGATCCTGCAGCCTCCATTGGGCCTGAACAAACTGTCATGTCTGAAACTGGAGAAGAGGACGTGGTGGGCCTAAGTTGGGGAAAGAAACGGAGACAAGGGGCCTGGATGTACATTCTCCTCATCCACAGGTCTTGAGTGTTGGCGAGACATGGGCAAAGGTGCGGAGTCTAACCCACAGGATGGTGTTCGCCAGTGACCCCCCCAATTGGGATATGGTCTTAGCTGCACCCCGTGAGCAGGTCGCGGTCCTTTGATCAGGTACCCAAGCCCTGCAGGGATAGAGACACTACACCCGTGGCCCAGCGAGGATATGCCTGTTAGGCACAACACAGTCCCTTAAAATACTGTATAGAAAAGACCTTGACACGAGGATCAAAACGTCAATAAGGATTTCAAAGTGGGAAGCGACTCACGGTTACTTGAGACTTCACCAGAGATAGAAGGCACATGGGTAGAGGTGGTAAATGTTGTAGCACGGATGTCCACGGGAGATGTGAGGCACACAGGTGGGGATGGTAACATTGCTGCACGGGTATTCACCAGAGACGTATAGGCACACAGGTAAAGGTGGGTACACTGCTGCACTGGTATTCACCAGAGACGTAAAGGCACACAGGTAAAGGTAGTAACACTGCTGCACGGGTATTCACCAGAGATGTTTAGGCACACAGGTAAAGGTGGTAACACTGCTGCTGTACGGATGAATAGGAACCTGGACCGGGAACTCACTAAGGCACGCTAGGAGACAACCGTTGTTCAGGCAATTTCCAATTACCTGTGGGACAGTTTTATACCCAGGGGAACCCTTAGATAGATGCACAACATCAGCTGGAAACAAGCCTATCAGGAGGAAGAATCCCGTCACATGGGCCGACTGTCATGGCGGCGCCCATGTCCGGATTTGTGATGCCGGACACCAGCCCTCAAGGAAGCCACAGCAAGTCGGGAGAATCCTCAGCTTCTCCCCCACCATCGCGCAGGCCGACCGACCACCCAGGATGAAAGGGGAAGCCGGCGGAGCGGTAAGCGGGCGCCGATCCCTGGCTGAGCCCTGACACTCCCCTTTTCCCTTGGAGTACAATCCAGAGTCATTGGTGAATAAATATTATTCAATAAACTTGTGGCAATTGTGCCAAACACTAAGAAACTGGCCTTGCCTACCCTTGTCTCCACCCACTTGGGTCAAAAAAAGACAGGTGGCTATCCTGGGCACCTCCCAATAAACAAACTTCCCAAAATATTCAACAAATACATTTGAGACTCCAATCCCCTGGTGATCCTTGACTACTCTGGACAGTCAGAAATGGCCAAACACTGTGCCCCCCAAAAGTGTTGCTCTGGCTGGGCACACTGCAGAGCCCTGATGTCCTGTGGCACTAGCTCCAATGCCATATGCCCCACATTGGGTAAACCCCATGGAATTGAGTGTAAATTATGTGTAATATCATGGTGTATGGTACACCACACTTACTGTGGTCTTGCTGCTCGTGGGTGAGACACAGGAACTAGTGGGCCCAGGAATTCTCGGGTGTTTAATACAGGTGTGTTGTGGTAGAGTGGATTATAGGTTCCAGTACATTGCAGATAAACTGGGCTCCAGAATATCTCATAAAAACAGGTTAAAAGAAAGCAGGGTATTAAAACTTACTCCTCTCCTCCAGCAAAAAGCATAACAGTTATATGTTAGGTCACATATATATGTTTGACTCCTCCTGCACATTACCCATACCAGTTACATTAGAAACACATTAGGACACCTCCTCCTGTACATCAGTGCTTACCAGGGCATTATGGGACCAGTAGGGCCATAGCATCACAGGTTGCAATATCTTATACAATAAGACACACAGTGGACTGTCACAAGAGGATCTGCATCACATCTCCTCCAACAGGGACCTACCACTCTGGGGTCCAGGGCAATTTTAACAGTATTGTAGGCCCTGGGCAAAGTAATGGGGCCCCTACCTACCCATTCATGGAAATAAAAATATAAATGGTAATTGAAATTAAACTTTTACAGGAAGGGGGGCTGTGCTCACTCCTAATCAGAGTATCTGTGGAGTTTCTTTCTCTGTATGGCTCCCTATGCATGAAGTGAGCAGCTGCACACTCCACGCAGATGCCCCCCAGCCCAGCCCACCCTGCTTGAAGGCCCCTAAAATCATGGTGGCAATGCTGGGGGCACAACCCCTTCTCACTAGGGACCCTCACAGCCTCTACACTGTTGATTCTGTAATTAAATTTATCTTTGCTACCCATGCAGCCACCCACCCTCAGTATGAGGGTACTTCTCAGGGGACTTCTACCACTATGAGGACTCACATTTAATAGAGGCTAATAATTATGCCACATGACCTTGTAGCAACCATCCATCTGATCTTCTAACACATCATACATCTGGATCACTTCTTCTGGAGTAACAAATAAAGGTTGGGAGTCCCCCAATTGCTGGGTTCTAGATAATGCTGCTTTCAGACTGCAATCTTTATCTCCTTCATGTGTCCCATTGTGACTGACAGCAATTCTCACCCTGTGCTCTGCAGGGGTTACTAACATGCTGCAGAGCTCTCACATTACACTGCAGTCATGGGGTTTGGTTTTCTCCATCTTTTACATCAACATGCAGGCTGCATCCTCCTCCTTTGTTGCTCTTACCTTTATTTCCTTAATATATTTGGGGCAGTTGGCCTTTTTTAATTTTAGCAGGGTTACCATTTCCAGCATAATGATGTGACTCACCTCTTGTGTGTACCCAGTGGTTTCTGCCAGCGAACTCTTTTCTGTATCATAGGGACTACTTTCATATGTATAAGTAGCAGCTCATGGCAGCCGCCACACACCCACATAAAAAGCCAGACCAGCGATATTCTCCTTTCCTGAGTCTTGGTTCTGACTAAGGGCCTGATTCATACCTGCTCGCAAGCACTATGCGCTCACAAGCGGGTCGATGGTGGCCCAGTGTGCACGCACGAGCCCCGGAGCGAGTACAAAAAGCACTCGCTCCAGCGCTCATTTCCAAAAGGGGCAGCTGTTGATGTTGATTGACAGCTGCCGTGTTTGGAAGGAGGGGAAGGGGGGTGACTGAGCAAATGGAGGCGTTCCTCCAGGAACACCTCCGTTTGTGGGCGGCCCTACTGACATCACTAGTGGGTGGACTTCCTGTTCTAATAATGCAGGAAGTCCACAGGGGTTTGCGGCAACAAGACCCTACCGCAAGGGTCTCGTCACAAGCCCGATGGTCACGATGGTCAAGACCATCGCGACCATCATCATGGCTGCTCGCATAAGCTGTGGGTGGCAACCCACAGCTATGTGAGCGGCCAAGAGGCCGCAACAAAAAAAAAAACATACGGCTTGATTCAGAGTGAGCGCTCGCTATTTGCGAGCGGCTCTGAATCAGGCCCTAAGATAACTAATATGACCAATTCCCAGATTTGGAAAACCCAAGTCTTTCTAGGTTTTCTCCAGTTGCACCCACATTGTGGCTATGACCCCTTGCAGTGACATACAGTAGCTAATTTGTATCACTCTACAGCTGCATACACACACAATGATTTTTTGAACGATTATCGTTAAACGATATTCGATTGAAAAAATCATTCATTTTCTGAGCCAAACGATGAACGATTATCATTCATGCGAGTTCACGTTTGTAGTTTGTAGTTTGTAGTTTATTCAGACTTGTCAACTGAACAATTTTCATTGAGTGAATAAGCAAAAATTGTTTGTAGTTCAAAAAAATCATTCATTACACTTTAACAAATCTGACAGAAAATCTGACAGAAAATCTGACAGAAAATCGTTCATAAAATTGTTGGTAACAAAATTGTGTGTGTAAGCAGCTTTCCAGTTATGCAGCCTGCCTCTCCCTTGCCCTCATAGTAACTGACAGCTGACATAAAGATGCTGTAACTCTTAGTAACCAACTAGATTCTGTTTATTTTTAAGTTTAAAGAAAAAATAGCTAATGGGACTTTACGAGATTACTAAAATGGAGTGTAGAGGGTTAATATAAACATATAAACATAAGCAAAATACTGATGATCCATATCTCATTGCAGCATTGTAACATTATCATTTGGTTAGGACAAATATTTAAGCATCATTAATGATTATCTGACAAGATCTCTGCACACAGTGATATATTGATAGTCTGCTGTGTATGAGAACATTTTTAGGAGAGTAAATAACTAAATGATACTGCTGCATATAATGAGAACAGCCATACAGTACATATTACCAGGGCTGTAAAACTGACCCTGAGTTCCCAGTGTCGGCCTCTTTGTGCATGATGTCATGAATTCAAGCAAAAGGTGGCGTCTTCAATATGCCCTTGGCAGCTGTAATTACAGCAGAGTACCTACTTATAGCATCCAATGGATGCTACAGGAAGCACTGCTACAGTGATACTGGCTGCAGGGTGCACACTGCAGCCAGAAACAATGGTCATGGGGTGGCAATGGTGCCACCCATAGAGCCCTGCACTCTGTGTGGCCACAACAGTCACACACCCCTAGATGCAGCTCTTTATTTTTACTATAAGGTTACAGATACAGGTCAGAGACTCATCCCGTCCTTTGTGACAGAAGACAAGTGAATGGAAGCCAGACCTAAGTTGAAGCTTTATCATTTGCATGAGATGGATTCCAGTGATCATCTTTACTGTTATTTTGAGGCTGAAAGTACATTCAAAGATGGAATGGGGTAGAGGGTGCGGAGGGTGCGCTCGCCCTATGGGTGTAATGCTGGAGTAATAGTGTGTCGTGGTCTTTTGTGTTTGATGTTGTGTGTGTGGAGTGATGGGGTGTAGGGAGGGAAGGGGGTCTAATGGACTGGAGGTGGTGGATGAGGAAATGAAGATAGAGGCAGAAATGGGGGCCAAAGGGTTTATTGGAAAAAAACAGTACTAATCCTGTTCGGTCCCAGGCACCCAGGTGGGGTGAGCGATCCACTTGGGGGTGTGTGTGGGTGGAGACTGGGGAGGTGAGTGGACCCTTTTAGGGGGCTCCTTTCCATGCAGTTCAATAGACCGGCACATTACCCCTGCTGGACCTTTGGTCAACAGTCTTAGGATGTCTCGGGGGGAGGGGAGTGGTGGGTTGGCAGCGGGTCTGGCGGTTGTGGATGTACCTCCTTGAAGAAGGCAAAGCACTTGCCGAGACGCGTCAGGACCCCCTACATTGTCACACCACAGCCAGCTTACACCAGAGCTCTTCATTCCCGCGGAGAACTCAGTCGAGCCTTGCTGCTTCCAGAACCCTCTCTACCCACCACCCGCAGGGCCGTGCTGGGCTTCACACCTAGCAAAGCCCTGCTCACCCCTCTTGATCACCACTTCACCTGCTAGACCCAGGCGACCACGCACAGCCCCCTGGGAGCAACCAACACCAGCTCCACTCACAGCTGTTCGTCCAGCAGCAATCCCTAAGCGATCCACACCAACAGGCACCCACCAGGCAGCGGGAACAGAACGCCAGCAATGCGGTGCACCAAGCCCCACAGTGCACCAGCAAGCTACCACCACACACAGAGCTTCCTCCAACCGCTGACACCGCAGCAGCCATCCAACACCGCATCTGCAAAAGGAAACTTTAACATCAGCTACCAGCAGCCCAAGCCTTTTTCACCAACAAATCCTACCGGTAGGTAAGTGACTCCAAGACTTATGCCCCTGCGCAGGATGCCGCCAGGGTGTACATCCACAACCGCCAGACCCGCTGCCAACCCACCACTCCCCTCCCCCGAGACATCCTAAGTCTGTTGACCAAAGGTCCAGCAGGGGTAATGTGCTGGTCTATTGAACTGCACGGAAAGGAGTCCCCTAAAAGGGTCCACTCAACTCCCCAGTCTCCACCCACACACACCCCCAAGTGGATCGCTCACCCCACCTGGGTGCCTGGGACCGAACAGGATTAGTACTGTTTTTCCAATAAACCCTTTGGTCCCCATTTCTGCCTCTGTCTTCATTTCCTCACCCACCACCGCCAGTCCATTAGACCCCCTTCCCTCCCTACACCTCATCACTCCACACACACAACATCGAACACAAAAGACCATGACACACTATTACTCCAGCATTACACCCATAGGGCGAGCGCGCCCTCCACACCCTCTACCCCATTCTATCGCTACACAGGACCCAGTACTCCTGCTTTTAGGAAGGTGTAGCACCCCGACACAAACAATACATCTCACATCCCATCTGCCCATACAGCAGATCGCAGTTCTAACCCATCATTTGCAGTTACATTCAAAGATGGGTTAATGATATTTATTATGAAGAAGTTGCACAGTGCTTTAGCAACAGGTTTGTATTCAGGATACAAATAATTGGGTGAATTTAGAGTGTACTGGGATCAGTGGCATCATGATAGGGGTTCGGGCCACACCCGGGTGTCACTTTCAGAGGGGTTGACACCAAAACTGCCAGCTCCTCTACAGTGAAAGGTGGGTGCTGCAGTGTGACATTCTCCTGCAGCACCTGGCTCCTGTCATAGAAAAGGAGCCAGCATCACCGGCAAAGCTGGGCTTCCCCCAAAGTGAAGTCATCTGGATCTCCTGTGAGGCCATGTCCCTTAATTTTAGAACATGCCCTCTTTTGGAGTGCACTTCTTGCACACAGAGATAGTCAGAGTAGGTACTGGGTCTCGCCAGATCCGGTGATGCCTCTGGGTATACCGATACAATATGTTATGTATGTCAAGCAGATGCTCTTTTTTTATAGTATGTATTTCTTTTGTCAACATAATGTCTCATGTATACCATGTGTCCACTGATTCATTCACACAGCTGTGAGCAATACATTAAGTGGCTGATTCTGTGTGCAAATAAAAACTAAAGTAACTTTGTATCTGGAACAAACCATGTTGCAATGCAAAGGGGATGAATACATTTATTACATTACATGCAGGGTAAATACTGGCTGCTTTTACATGTACAGTAGCCCACAAATGCTGGACAGCTTTATTTTTACAAGGCAATTTAGATGTGAGTTTAGATACACCCCTCCCAAATCTAAATCTTTCTGCACATTTTATTTCTGCCCCACCTGCAGAGCAACATTGGTTTACCAAAGTGAAGTAGTTATGGCCCCCGTACTCTAGCAATAGATTACCGCAATTCTCTGATCCCCAGACATAGGAGTCAGGGAATCGGTGAAATCCAACATGATGGATTTCACTGATTTGCCAGTCACGATCAAAATGTGATCATGATCATGAAATTGGGGTTTTATAACATGTAGAAAGTCACTGATTCCTCGGTGGTACATCGACCAATGATGGGTGTCGGTCAACATTTCTGACCAGTGGATCGGCAATTCCAGGCCAATTGGGGGGTGAGTGAATTGGCCGGCACTTTTTTGCTTTGCTCCCACCTCAGAATCTGCCCCTAGCATTTGGATTGCCAGTAATTTATTTAATCGGCATAGATGAAGGCTCCCAGTATAATGCCATGATACGTACACCATGAAATCCATTTCAGTATGTGACCAATGCTGGTACTCACATTATATTTCTTCATGGCCTAATTAACAGGGGGGAGACAGGGGCGATTGTCCCTGGGCCCCCACATGTTAAGGGCCCCCACACCCATCGGGGTTAAAGTGGACCGGAGGAGACAGAACCAGTTCCGCCTCCTCCGACCAACCTAGCCCCGGCGCTGCAGGGAGGCTCCATTTACCTGGCGCTCACTGTAACCAGCAGGCGCCCGGCTCCCTCCCCGCAGCAGCAGCCAGAGTCGGAGGCTTGAGCTCACATAAGCTTCAGTTTCTGGCTCACGCAGAGCACTATGGCTGAGACGTCAGGACGTCTCTGGCATTGTGCAGAGGAGCAGCCGGGAGGACTGCAGCGGATGCAGGACTTAGGTTAAGGTAAGTATGAGCTTTTTTTTACAGGGGACATTACTTGGGGGGGGAGCATTACACCTGGGGCATTACTTGGGGAGGGGGGAGGCACTACTACTGGGGGCATTACTAGCATGGGGAGCATTACTACTGGGGCATTACTCGGAGAGGGGGAAGGCATTACTACTGGGGGCATTACTGGCAGGGGGCATTACTACATGGGACATTACTCGGGGGGAGCATTACACCTGGGGTATTACTTGGGGAGGGGGGAGGCATTAATACTGGGGGCATTACTGGTGGGGGGAGCATTACTACTGGGGCATTACTCGGGGAGGGGGAAGGCATTACTACTGGGGGCGTTACTGGTGGGGGGAGCATTACTACTGGGGCATTACTCGGGGAGAGAGAAGGCATTACTACTGGGGGCATTACTGGGCGGTCATTACTACTGGGGGCATTACTGGGGGGGAATTACTACAGGGGGCATTACTCGGGGGGAGGCATTACTACTGGGGACATTAATCAGGGGGCATTACTATTGGGGGCTCTACTAGAGAGGGAGCATTGGTATTGGTGGGTACTAATAGAGGGCATTTCTACAGAGTGCTCTACTAAAGGGGGAATGACTACTGGAGGCATTACTATTGGGGGCACAACTACATGACTATTAATACTGGGGGATTTATACAGGGGGGCATTACTACCTGGGCATTACTTTTGGGTACATGCCCAATTACTACTGGGGAGCATTACTATTTTTGGCACAACTACAGGGGTATTACTACTGCGGGCATTTATACAGAGGGCATTACTACGGTGGGCACTACTAATGGGAGTATTGCATAGGGGGCACTGCATAAGGGGCACTACTACTGGGTGCATACCCCCAGTGTGTCACAATTAATAGGCCCCCCACATGTTTGTTGCCCAGGGGCCCCCACAGACCTTAATCCAGCCCTGTCTTTCTTTGCTGTTAGCTCACTGTAAGTTTATAAAATGTTACATTTCTTCCTAACTGAATCTTCCCTGCAGGTCGTATTAAAGGAGAAAACATCAGTTTAGGATCCATTGTTCATCAGCTTTATGTTATAAGTGATTTTTTACAGAGATCATTATACTAAAATTAAGAGAGTCCTGTATTATGGAACTCAACAAATGGGTGCACACCAGCACTGGGGAGTCAGGCATCTAAGATTGTTACCAAGCTGGGAGGCATCAGATACAGTAAAATGTGATTCTAAACATAAAAGAACATAAAGGATGAGTCAATTAAAAAAATTCATAAAATTTTTTTTACTAAAAGTACAATATAACTGTGTTAGTTTTGAACGGCATCAGAGCATTAGATGATAATAATGAATATGTCCTAGTTGGTTCGACATTCCTCCCAATTTATCAGTTCCAATTGTGCAGGTAGCAATCCTGGGAAGTTAACATTAATTAAGATATCTTACTTATAAATAACACCTAAGAAGGTAGAGAATATTGAACTGCGTCACAAAACCGATTGATAGTTACAAGAAAGTGTTTATGGGGGTCATTCAGACCCGCTCGCGAGCAAAGGACGCTCGCAAGTGGGTCGATGTTTGCCGAATGCACATGCGCACGACGGAGGGAGCTCCGTCGTGCGCATGCGCGAGACCCGGCGAATGACTAAGAATACATCGCTTGGGGTCTCGCACCAAAGGGGGCATGCTGTCGATGGTGACGGACAGCATGCCCCCTTTGGTGGGCGTGCCGGGGGCGTGGCTGCCAGACAGAGGTGTTCCCATGGGAACGCCTACCATCTGAGTCCGGCCCCACTGACATCAGTAATGATGTCAGTGGGAGTGATTTTGGCTCTGATAGAGCCAAAATCACTCCTGGGCTTGCGGCAGCGAGACCCTACTGCAGGGTCTTGTCGCAAGCCCGATGGTCGCAATGGTCAAGACCATCGCAACCATCATCATGGCCGCTCGCTATAGCTGTGGGTGGTCACCCACAGCTATATGAGCGGCCAGGAGGCCGCTCCATTTTTAGGGAGGAGGGCCCTGATTCAGAGCGAGTGCTCTGGTCAGAGCGGTCGGCTCTGAATCAGGCCCTATGTTCCTTGAGAAGGATGTCAAAAATGCTTAAGCCTCAGGGGCAGGGGTTAAAGTGGGCCAGAATGGGGCGGAACTGCATTCTGTCACTTATATTTGGAGACAGAACTAGTACCACTTCCTCCAACCCATCTTAGACTGGTGCTGCTGGGAGGCTCCATTTGCTGGGCACCCATTGAGATTTTGTAACCAGCAGGCGCCCGGCTCCCTCCCCGCAGCGTCAGCTGGAGGCTGGAGCTCACTCTTGAGCTCCGGCTTCCGGCTCCAGTCCCCCCATGAGCACTATGGGAGAGACATCACAATGTCTCTCCCATAGCAACTTTAGAGGACTCGGAGCAGCCAGGTGGACCTGAGCCACGCAGGAGCAGGGCTTAAGGTAAGTATAATTTTTTTGTTTTTTTGTAAGGGGAGGGGGCACTACTATTGGGGCATTACACAGGGGGGCATTTCTACTGGGGGCAATACACAGGGGGCATTACTACTGAGAGCATTACACAGGGGTCACTCCTACTGGGGGCATTACACAGGGGGCATTACTACTTGGGGCATTACTTAGGGGACATCACTACTGGGGGCAATACACAGGGGGCATTACTTCTGGAGGGATTACACAGGAGGCATTACACAAGGGGCACTACTAGTACTGGGGGCACTACTACTGGGGAAATTACACAGGGGGCATTAGTACTGGGTGCATTACATAGTGGACACTACTACTGGGGGGCACTACTACTGGGGGACATTACTACATGGGGCATTACTACTGGGGAATTACTATTGTAGGCATTACTATGGGGACAATACTACAAGGGGCATCACTCCTGGTGGCACTGCATAAGGGGCACCAATACTGGGGGCACTGCATAAAGGGCACCATTACTGGAGGCACTGAATAAGGGGCACTGCATAAGGGGCACCACTACTGGGGGCACTGTATAAGGGGCACCACTATTGGGGGCACTTAATAATGGACATTATCACTGTGGGCATTGCATAAGGAGAACTACCACTACTGAGAGCATTGCATAAGGGGTACTACCACTACTGGGGACACTGCAAAAGGGTTACGACCACTACTGGGGCCACTGCAAAAGGGGCACTATCACTACTGGGGGAACTGCATAAGGGGCACCACTACTGTGGGCACTGCATAATGGGCATCACTACTGCGGGCACTGCATCAGGGGCACCACTACAATGGGCATTACATTTGCATAAGGGGCACTAATGCTGTGTGCATTATATAAGGGGCACTACTACTGTGGGCATTGTGTATAAGGGGAACAAATGTGGGCATTGTGTAAAAAGGGCACTGCTGTTGTCATACATGAATAAGGGACACTACTATGTGGTGTAATGTGAATCAGGTGAATCAAGATTGTGCTACTGTGTGGTGTAATTTGAATTGGAAATACCATTGTGTGACCATGCCCCTTTCTTTTGAGACCACGCCCCTCTATTGCAGCACACTGTCATTTTCTTAGTAGAGGGAGGGTGAGTTCCCCCACTTCTCTAGGACCACTTTAAACACTGCTCAGGGATATTTTATTGTAATATTTATGGACTTAAATGTCACCTATTACACTGCTGGTAATGGTAGGCTGCATATATTTCCTCATGATGAAAGTTATGTAAGAAAAACCCTCACAGATGAAGGATTTGTAATTGGTTCTTGTGAGTTACTTAATAGAAAGTAGAGACGGATCTCATAGATTTTAAGCAATTGATGGTCCTTACTGCTGTCAAAGAGAATTTTTTGGAACAGTAGGCCTGATTCAGACCCGTTTGCAAGCACTATGTGCTTGAAAGCGGGTCGATTGTGGGCCAGTGCGCATGCGCAAGCCCCGGAGTGAGTGCAAAAAGCACTCGCTCCGGTGCTCGCATCCCAAAGGGGTGGCTGTCGATGTTGATCGACAGCTCACCCCGTTTTGGAGGCGGGCAGGGGGGGTGGCTGGCCAAATGGAGGCGTTCCCGAAGGAACGCCTGCCATTTGGGGGCGGCCCCACTGACATCACGAGTGATGTCAGTGGATGAGCTTCCGGCTCTATTAGAGCCGAAAGCTCACTGGGGTTTGCTGGAACAAGACCGTACCATCACCTGGCCACTTGCAAAAGCTGTGGGTGGTCACCCACAGCTATGCGAGCAGCCAGGAGGCCGGATTTTTTTTAAAAAGTGGCCGACCTGATTCAGAGAGAGTGCACGCATTTTGCGTGCGGCTCTGAATCAGGCCCAGTGGCTGAAAGATTCAAAAGGTTCTTGATAATGAGAGATCTAATTGAGATATTATTACCTGATATAGCCCTCAGTTATTCGTTAAATATTGCAAACATATCTTATAAATGTTTTTTAATAAAAAAAAGGTGCTAGTACTGTTAAAAAAAAGTTACCGATACTCACCTACACTGCTGAAGGTTTTGTGGCCAGGGTAGTGTCTCACTGATCTATTAAATATTCAGAATGGACTAGTCTAGTCTGGTGACCAGTTGCATAGCCTACCCAGTCCCACCATCAGGGGGGGACTGCCAGTACTGACACAGGCAGAATGGGAAGGGGCCCACGTCTACCCAATACCACTCACTCCTAATACCGCTGCCTGCCAGCCCACACTAATAGTAGTAAAAGGAGGAAGGCCTGCTCTAGGGCTAGGGTACTTACCGCCCCTGTCAGGATTGTAGATGATCAGGCTTCCAGCATAGGGATTTCACCGGCTATTCATACCAAACCTGTGTATGTATGTTAGTGTGTATATATGTGTTAGTGTGTGTATACTGTATATGTGTTAGTGTGTATATATGTGAATGTATGTGTTAATTCATATATGTGTGCTATATATATGTATACATGTTTGCTATACACTGTACAAATTAAATATATATATATATATATATATATATGTGTGTGTGTTTAATAAACACATATATATATATATATATATATATATATATATTATAGTATATGTGTGTATGTATTTTTATATATATATATATATATATATATATATATATATATATCAAAACTTCCTCCCCCCAGAAAATCCTGCATTTGACCCTGCCATTGTTTAATATTTGTTTTCCTTTAGAGTTGGCGTGTGTGACTTCATGACGTCTCGGCACACTGCTGGATGGGAGAGGTCAGAGAAGCCATGGCAGGTGAGGAGCAGTGCAAACCATACCTGGATGAGAAGAAGTTAGAAGGAGGGACCATTCTTCAAGGTGATAAGGTAAGTCATGACTCATGAGACTTAGCGGTAGCAGGGGACGGGGAGGGGGCTCAGGGGCCCTGCCTATTTTGTCAGCCCCGGGCCCCAAAATCTCTGATGGCAGCACTGCATCTACCTTTTATTACTGGGGTCTGCCAGTCAGAAATGTGTGCATGCACGGGATCGCAATCCTCACATACAGTATGTGCCAAAATCAACAAGCAGACTTCATTAGTACTATTAAGTACTCAGTGGGAGATATTTACTTATGTCTAACTTAGCTTATTCTAATCATAATATTTACAATTCTATGAGTGTAACAGGAGAGACAAAAGGATACAAAAAGAGTGTGAAAGGGAGAGAAAATAAAAAAAATATAATGAGAGCAAAAGAGAGACAAAAACTGAGAAGAAAATCAAGAAATTATGGAGAACAAGACAGGGAACAAAATGAATTGAATACAATGTATAGAGAGGGGAAGGGAGTGAGCATCTCCAAAACTAATAAAACGTTAAAATAAATATATAATTTTCCCAAGGGATTTTGGAATCTACTGAAATGCCATTGGCAGATGTGCAGAGGGAAGAGCTTTTCCAGCAATACCTCACTCATTGAGTTTTATTAAAATATTAACATTTAAAGTGGTCCAGAAAAGGAACAAGTATAACTTTAATGGAACAGGAAAGGGGGACAGACAGGTATATGATGGCACATATGTCATTACAGCATAAACATTGTATAGAAAACATTTGAATCACAATTAAATTTGCCATTACTATTTATATAGAGAAGTTAATAACACATTTACTTGTGGAATAGGAGTGGGATAGGGATGGCCATTGGTGGGTTAACCATCGATGGCACCATTGGCTGGTAACTATGATGGTGTGAACCCATTAACAGGAAATCATAGATGGTTTTACAAACTGATGGTCAGCTCAGCTCTTTTACTCACAAAGACAGCGGACCAATCAGACGTGGGGGTGCAACATTGAAGGTCACATCAGGGGATGGAGATAAGCTCTGTGTCTTGGCTCAAGGGAGAAAGAAAAAAAACATTGCTGGACTTTGTGCCATCGATGGCAAAAACATCAGCCATCTGTGGTTAACCATCCCTAGTGTTAACTGATGTATGTGTAGGATTATGAAGGTTGGGAAAAGGAGCTCTCCTGGTGTTATGGAACATTGATGGTTTTCTCTAATGCTTTCCTATTGCTGCTTAGGTAGCAAATGGCAAGTAGCTTGTCACATACTTGTTATGTGAGAAGAAACTCATGGGAAAATGTCAAAATATAGTCATTGATGTGGATCCATGGACTGAGCCTGTTATATGGAAACTCAAATAAATTGTCCCTCTCCACAATTGTTTAATTGATTGTCAGTCCAAAAAAAATGTGCATTAAGTGACTTAGAACTGAATTTCTCAGCAATATTTAAAGGTGACAGCTCCAATTTTATGGATTTTATTGGGTCTTATATTCAGTTTATGATTTTTTGGGGGCATTTTATCAGCGTTAGACATGCAACAAACAGACTCAGATATAAAATAACCATTGATAAATATTGTTTCCCACTCTGGTTGCGAAAGATTAATATGGAGTTCTGTTTCACATTGGTACTGAACTGATAATGTATTAACTCCACTCTGAGACAGAATGCATCCATACCAATTGTCATACCTCCATTGTGATTTTAAGTTAGAGAGAAGGTGAATTGAAGAATCTAATGGTGAGTCAAAGTTAGGCTTTCCTTCACCCAGGACAAAACCTCAGTATGGAGCCCCTCCCCCTTACAATCTATAAAGAGGGGTAAGAGACATTAGGGGAAGGTGGTACATTATTTTTTTGTGCCCATGTGGGAAACTAAGGGATATGAAGATCAAACAGAGTAGCAGGAGGGTAAGCGTGTTGGAAGGATTGATAGTGGTGGCTCATATAAAAAGGGTGGATGGAAGGAGAAACAGAGAAGATATAACATAGCAAAAGAAAAAGTAAGTCAGTGAGGATTAGTGGTGGGGGTGAAAGGAGAGGAGCAAGGTGGCGAAAGGTAGAGCTAGATCAGCTAGACAAACAGAGCAAGAGGAGATAGATGCAGGGTAAGGTTGGAAAATGAGGATGAGCAAGTATAATAAGGTTTAGAGGACAGTGAAACCTAAAGAGAAATACAGCTGTGTTAAGCAAGCATGGTTGGACTATACTCCATAGTAACATAGAAGTTGAACTGTGGTGCAGAGGTAGGTGAGCAGTGCTTTGAGAAATATGCACAGTAATAAATCAATAATAACACAATTTCACTTCTAATACAAGAGTGATGTGAAACGGATGCAAGAGAATATCAGATAGTTGCAGTGAAGGAATAAAGTTAATATTCTATGTTAATGACATGCACTTGAATTGAGAAGCCACATGTAGTGTGGGAGAGAAGGACAAAGCACAACAGAGGCAGAGGGCAAGCAGGGGCCCGGATGGTGATGTGCAGAGGTAGATAGATGGGGCAGAAAGAGAAGAGCTTGAGGTGCAGAGCCCCATGTAATGCTGGTCATATGCAGTCCAAGAGTCCAGCCTACAGGAGAGTGCAGTCAGCAAACTTTCTAAGAAACCTCAAAGACTTATGAGGTGCAGACCTTGATTCTTGGCTCTCTGCTTCCTGGTTAGTGTACTGAGAGGACTCTTACTGTACACAGATATGTCATCATATACTGTTGCTGCAGTCGTGCCAAACAGCCACTCTCAGCGTGCCAGGTCAAGTGTTTATTTTGCATTTTTGGCACCCAAAATTAATCTTTGTTGCAATGTGATGTGACTAAAACAAGCTATGAGACTGCACTGATTAATTTCATATGCAACACTTATATATTTGTGTGCGACTCCATCTGACTTTGTGGGCCTGAGTCATTAAGGATCGCTAATGTGATCGCAGCTCCGTAATTGCTGCAAAAACATGCTAATAAATGCAATTGCAATGCCATCGCAGTGCCAGGATAAAGACTCCCACTGCCTCCCACAACCGATATCTCACATCCCTAATACCTTGCAAATCTCAAATATCGGTAAAATCAAGTACCATCGGCCCCTCACACAGTATTATAGCAGCCCTGGACAAAACATCTGTGGAGTTTTTTCCCATCCAAAAGAATTTTGGGCATAAACATACCTGTGTAATCAAATGTTTGGGTGGTAGGTGTACCCATAGGTGTGTTAGGCTTAGCCGCAAAAGAAACCTGGACCTGAAATTTACTTTTAAAGAAGTGTCTTTTATACAGTATTTTTCTGTGTGTGCTCGTATGTTAGGCTTAGCCACACAAGACACAGCAAGTCAGCAACGCAACTTAGTGCTGCCCGACTCCAGTCGTCATCAATCTGTGCTCTGGGCCCAAGTTCTGGACCTGAAAAAAAAAAAAAGTGTATTTTTTGTGTAATATTCTTCTTTTTGTGTCTGCGTGTTAGGCTTAGCCGCACAAGATACAGCATGCAACGCAAGTTGCAACCTAGTAATGCCCAACTCCAGTCATCATCAATCGGTGCTCTGGGCCCAAGTTCTGGACCTGAAAATTATTATTTTTTTAAAAGTGTATTTTTTTGTCTAATATATTTCTGTGTGTGTGTGTGTTAGGCTTATTTGCACAAGATACAGCAAGTCTGCAATGCAACCTAGTGCTGTCCGGCTTGAGTCGTCATCAATCAGTGCTCTGGGCCCAAGTTCTGGACCTGAAATTTTTTTTAATATATATATATATATATATATATATATATATATATAGAGCATGTAGAGGGGCACTCCAAAATCCAATACAGTAGTAGTACAATACGGGGTGCCTTCCTTAAAATAATGTAGAAAAACGGGGTCTGTAAAAACAGCAACAGGCGGCACTCCACGGACTTTATAAATGAAGAAAGCTGACTTTATTCACCAACGTTTCAAGACCTGATGACAAGACCGCACAGGTCTTGAAACGTTGGTGAATAAAGTCAGCTTTCTTCATTTATAAAGTCTGTGGAGTGCCGCCTATTGCTGTTTTTACAGACCCCGTATTTATATATATATATATATATATATATATATATATATATAGTCAATTTATTTTATTTTATTTTATTTATTTATGTGTGTGAATTTTGTAACTGCATCTTGGCTACACTATTAGTGCTTGTGACACTGCTTCAAGACCGCAGAAAATATGGAGGGCTGTCACATGACAGGAGTGCAAGGCCAAGAACAACATATTGTAGCTGCCACCACCAGTGCAAGGCCGTCAACTTCCTTGTCCTCTATTAAAGCCCATGACCCAGGGCTTAAGACACACCATTGATATGGTAAAGCTACTTATACTGAAGTTAAGAAAAAAATAATGAAAGGCAAGTCGCCTTTAGATAAAAAAAAAATTGGCAATATGCCATTCACTACACGAAGTGGCAATGAAAGGATAAGGCCTTGGCCTTTATTTATGATGAATGCTGGTTTTCATTCTGATAGCCCTTCTGCTTGTAGTAGTAGTGGTGGTACCATTAAAAAATTGAAAGTTGTTAAAATGAGTAAGACAGCTTCTGAAAAATCAACTGTATGCCCGGAAAAATCAAAATCACAAATTCCAGAGGAGAGTGCAAGTATGTCTGTAGTTCCCATGTGTGAGCCACACCTAAATACTATTGTACTGGAGGATTCTCCAAGTTCCAACATTTGTGTGCCCTCTGTAAATGTGGGGAAGGGCAGTCAACATCTTGCAAACATAGTAAGGATGCTTCTGTGGAATTGCACATGGAGGAGGAGGATATTTTGGTAGTTGAAGGTGCTAAGGATGATGAGGATGTTGATGATGAAGATGTTGGTGATGAGGATGTTGATGCTGAGGATGTCCTTTGTGTAAGTAAGGCAACAGCTGTTGCCCATGGATTGAAAAAGCCAATGCCCATTGTTGTCATGCCGGGGCAAAAGACAATAAATCCACTTCTCATGTGTGGAATTATTTCAGCCCCTATCCGCACAACAGTTGTCAAGCCATACGTAACCGTTGCCAAGCAAGAGTGAGTAGAAGGAGAGACCTAAACCACCTAGGAACCTCCTCCTTGTTACGTCACTTGGAGCGCTTTCATCAAATATCAAAGTGTATGTCGCCAAGTTTCAAAACTCAAAACGTAACAAGTCCAAGGTCACCTACCTGCTCCCTCTCTGTGGGTTCCAAGTGCCTTCGATCTACAACACCAACACCTTTATCATCAACATCCTCATTCATCATTAGGAGTAGTCCTGCTGTATCCAATGTTGTTATTCGAAGCATGATTGACTCCTCTCCTATCCGTGATTCCTCAGAAGGATCCTTGATGACTACGTCTGTTGCTGCTGCTGTTGCTGTGAGTGGATCTTCATCCCAGAAGGGGACCAAGAGGAAGACTACTTGTAGTGTATCCTACAAAAAACAAATAACTGTCAAACAATCATTTGCAAGGGCAACCAAGTATGACAGCAATCACCCATTTGCACAGCAGATTACTGACTCCATAACAGCTATGCTGGTATTAGATGTGCATCCAGTATCCGCCTTTACTGCAGTGGGTTTTCAACAGTTAATTGAGGTCCTGTGTCCTCGCTACCAGATCCTTTCTAGATTCCAAACAGAAATTCCAAGTCTGTACAAGGACAAAAACCTTATTATTGTGTCCTCAGAAATGCCATTGTACCCACTGTCCACTTGACCACTGATATGTGGACAAGTGGGACAGGGCAAACTAAGGATTACATGACTGTGACAGCCCACTGGGTAGGTGTATTGCCTATAACAGCAACAGTAGCAGCAACATCTACCAAAAGACAGCTGACACAGAGGCAGGCTACTCTTTGTATAACTGGTTTCACTAAGAGGCATACCACTGTGAACCTCTTAGAAAAACTCAGGGAAATGGCTTACCCAACTTGGACTCTCCTCGGGAATTGTGATTTCGGACAATGCCACCAATATTGTGAGAGCATTACATGTGGGCAAATTCAAACACGTCCCATGGTATGCTCACACAATTTGGTGGTGCAACATTTTTTTTAAAAATGACAGGGGCGTGCAGAAGTTGCTCTCTGTGGCCCGCAAAATATCTGGACATTTTAGACATTCGGCAAAGGCTTGTCAAAGATTACATGACCAACAGGTAGTGTTAAATTTGCCCTGCCACCAGCTAAAGCAAGAAGTAGTAACTCGGTGGAATTCTACCCTCTATATGCTTCTGCGGATGGAGGAACAGCAAAAACCATCCAGGGCTATACAATGGCCTATGACATAGGCCGTGAAGGGGGAATGCACCTTACTCAAGTGCAGTGGAGAATAATTTCTGTGTTGTGCAAGGTTCTCAAACCCTTTGAACTTGCCACATGTGAAGTTAGTTCAGACACTGCCAGCTTCAGTCAGGTCATTCCCCTCATCAGACTTTTACAAAAACAGCTGGAGGAACTGAAGGCGGAACTAAAATGTACTGATTGCACAAGGTTTGTTGGACTGGTGGATCAAACCCTTGATTCACTTCACCAGGATCCAAGAGTTGTCAATCTATTGAAATCTGAAAAAGATATTTTGGCCACCATTCTGGATCCTAGGTTTAAGTCCTACCTTGTGAGTTTTTTCCAACAGACCAAAATCTAAAACTATGCAAAGAGCTGTCAGAAAAAAATTGTCAGCTGCAGCCGCACGTGAAACGCCATAATCTCCTCCTGCAGTTTCTGTAGCTGCCAGGAATAAACTCAATTTTCCTTACAGAATGCCTGTTGGTCATGCAGATCATTCACTAGAAAATTACATCTGATCTGGCCTCAGAGAACTGTCTACTAGTGACATGTCCTCTACCGTGACTATGTGTGATACAGTCTCCATTCACAGAATGGTGGAGGACTATTTCAGAGATAACATCCTAATAGGCATGTCAGACAGTCCCTTTCAGTACTGGCAGGAAAAAGAGGCAATTTGGAGGCCCATACACAAGCTGGATTTGCATTACTTAAGTTGCCCACCCTCCAGTGTGTACTCCAAAAGAGTTTTCAGTGCAGCAGGCAACATTGTAAGTGATCGGCGTAGGAGGTTACTTCCTCAAAATGTGGAAAAGATGATGTTCATTAAAATTAATTACAAATTCCACAAGAAAGACCTCTACCAACAATTACATCAAAAAATTACAGAGGCGCCTATGGTGGATTCCAGCGAGGACAAATTAATATTTTGTGAAGAGGATGTACACACTGATGGGGATGATGAGGATGATGACAACTTGTAATGTAAAGCCAGTTTGTGTATGGGATCATTTTCATTTCTATGTCCATAGCACATTTCCAGCTTGTTTTATGGTTGTCCAAACAAGCCAATCATTTCAGCCACAATTGGCAGTCCTTGTCGCTGAAATGATTGGTTTGTTAAACTGTGAATGTCCTGTTTTGTAGTCAACATAAGAGTGGGTGGGAGGGCCCAAGGACTATTACATCTTGAAGCTTTTTCCTTTCCATTATTTGCTGGTTGGGGCATTGCTGTCTGACATTTTAAATTAATGTTATGGTTGGTTTAGGAACCAATGATTTGTTTTTTAATTAATTAATTAGCAATTTTACAGCCAGGGGCTACACCAATGAATTTCTTTTTTTTAATTATTTATCCAGGGGCTACACCCAATTAATTGTTTTTTTTTTTATTTTTTCTAATTGTTATTAATTATTCAACACAGTGCAGCACCAATTAATTGTTTTTTAATTAATTTATTATCAATTTTACAGCCAGTGGCTGCACCAATGAATTTATTTTTATTATTAATTATTCAGCCCAGGGCTGCACCAATAAATAGTTTTTTAATTTATTTATAATCAATTTTACAACCATGGGCTGCACCAACTAGTATTAACTATCAATTCTTCAATCCTCAAGGGTATCCCAACCATAATCTTTGCACAGTCCTCAACTCTATTAATAATAATATCAATCAGTTTTGAACCAGCAAGCTGGATGCAACCTTTTGGCCCTTTAACTAGATAAAATAAATGAATACTGTGAACTGTGAGGAGGTCAAAATTGACTGGAATTGAGTGGAAATAAATGTTTTTGAGGTTATTAATACTATAGAAACAAAAAAAGCCAATTTTATGTGATTTTAGCTGTTTTTTTATTTTTTAAGAAAAAATCAAGATCCAAAACCAAAACACGAAAACAAAACACGGAGGTGAAGTTTCGGCAAAAACAACCGGATCCAAAATCAGGGGAGATCCAGATCCAAAACAAAAAACAAAACACGGGGTTCTGCACACATCACTAGTTATTACTAAACAAAAAACATGCAATTTCTAACTTCTATAAATAATACAGACATCAAACTATATACATAAAATAAAAACAAATGTGACAGCCATTTATTATCATGATAAATGCAAATATCCCATGATCATGTTTTATAAATGTAGTGAGCAAACATTAAATTTACTTTGCAAAAAACAATATAGTTTTAGCTCTTCATTACTAAACCCATGACCTTGTATATCAATAAGAAAACTCTATAAGGATCAATATTTATTTTTTTATTTTTAATACAAACAAGATGCATAACACTGCATATTTTCCAGATTAACTCCTCTCTATCACAATTGACAAAATACATCACCGGGTCAACTTTTATATTGTGTCAGCCAGTAATAAATATGTCGGTGCATGAGATATGATATACTGATGACATGCACTGATAGTGATATTTATTGTTACTATTAATAATAGATATTCTTTCAAAACAATTACTATATGCTATTATCACAACAACATGTCTATATAACATGAATTGCTTTTATAATGTTAGAAGGTCGAAGGAATATGACATACACAATCAATCTATTTGATAAAGATAAAGATAAAATAACAAATTGACAATAACAATTTAAGTATGGTATAACCCCTGTACTATTTGCTGATTATTACATTTTACTCACAATATAATAATGCATGAAATTTATTATTATTATTATTATTATTATTATTATTATTATTATTATTATTATTAGTATTATTATTAGTATTATTATTATCAGGAGTGTGTGGAAACAAAAACACTAATGATAGACATTCCATAAGTTAAAGTCAACTTAGTACTGAAGTTAGAAGGTGTAAGACACAAGAAGACATATACACAGAAACACCTATTTTCTAGAGATGTGCAGTTCAGTTCTCCAGAAATCCAAATCCACCCGAATTTCGTGAATCCAGGTAAATCTGAGTGGCGGTTCTAATCTCCTGAGGAGATCCGAGTAAATCTAGATCGCAGTTCTGATCGTTTTGTGGTTCGGAATTCGGATTATAAATCCAAATTTCGGTTTTTGGATTGCATAAATTACAAGATTTTAGCTGTTTTTAAAACTTTTTGTCTATTTTTTATTTAAAAAATCCAGATCCAAACCAAAACACTTGAGAGTGGATTGCAAAAACCAAATCCAGATCCAAAACCTTTGGGATACAGATCCAAAACCAAAACACGAGGGTTGGCGCACATCCCTACTATTTTCAACATTTCATTTCAAACCAATATAACATAGAGTAGGGCCTTATTCTCAGATGGGCACCCAATGTTTTAACTCTGCACCTGCATTCCGATGGTTACTGCTGGAGGACACTAATCCGAACTGCACAGATATCCATGCAATTTCCATAGGCATTCTTGGGTGGGTGAGTGAGTGGGTGGCTAACAGTGGTGGGCATGTTGGGGCATGGCGGTGTCAGGGACTGTGTCGAAAAATGCAGTTCCACTGGCACCGGTTGTCAGACATTCTGAGCAACCATAGGATGGCTCTAATGTCTGATGGTGCAGCTAATGTCTGATTGATGGTGTGCACAATGGCAGATTTATGCTGTGGCTGGTGGGAGTCTCAACAGGACATCCATTGGCCATGGCATTAGCATTAAAAAATAGTATAGACTGTGACTTTGTCACAGCTGCAACTGCAAATGTGTCAACCTCTGAATCACCCTGATAGCATCATAATTAGCCTTTCATCTGTTACAGTTGCTGTATGGATATTTTAGAACCATTGACATATTGGGCTTGACTCATGGATTGAAGCAATGTCAGTGTTTAAGCAGTTGAGCAATTATCGGAGGTCTGAAAAATTGCATATGAGTCGCGTTGCGCATTCTTCAAGTTCCATTACCATCAGCGGTTGCAGTGAGGAACTGGCCGCAGTGTAATTGACAGAAGGGAGCATATGAGCAAGGTAAAGGGGGAGTAGCAGCTCAAAGGCAGATGTGTCACAACCATTTTGTGGGAGTGTTGCCAACTGCAATTGCAATCCCGTACACAGCAAAAATGGCTCCGGCATCTCAGTTCCTGCTGCTATTCTTTCTGACCATACAGTTACTGATCACCTGAACTGCAGCCAATGCAATGCCTTTGTACTAGAGATGTGCAGGTTTGGTTTACTGAAATACGAACACATTCGAATTCAGTCCCAGTTCGGAATCACTTTAGGGATCAGAGTAGAGTCCCACAATTTGAAGCTCGGATTTAATAACCAGCTCTCACGTGTCTGGATTGCATTTGAGTCCCACCCCTTGTGATTTCAGGTGCTGTGAGGTGGTCAAAATAGAATGGAAATTAATATTATTGATGGTAATGTTACTAAAAGAACAAAAACAAGCCCAAATTAAATGATTTTATCTGTTTTTATAAAAAAATTTAAAAATGCAAAACCAAATCCGAACCAAAACATTAGAAGGTGGTTTTTCCAAAATCAAAGCCAAATCCCAACAGCTGCAACATTTGCATATTTTCACACAGCTGCTGTGTACAAATTTGCAAAAGCAGCAACATTAGCGTCCATCGATGAATCAGGCCCATTGTCCAAGACGTCCATATTTTCATGTTGACATAATGTCAAAATGGCAACACTTTAAATTCAGTAATTGCCCACAGTTTAACATAGTTTGTCAATATTCTTATTGTCACTGGATACTTCGGCAGTCCGTCGGTAAGGATGCCGACTCTTACGTTACCGGCATCGGAATCCTGACGCCAGTCACAATCTCGGTACCGGCATCCTGACCATCGAGATACAGAAGGAAAGTATCAGGGTTGGAAGAAGGGTTAGGTTTAGGGGTTAGGGTTAGGCACTAGGTGCAGAGTTATGGTTAGACACTAAGAGGGGAGGGTTAGGTTTAGGGTGCGGTGAGGGTGTGGTTAGGTTCAAGCACTGGGAGGGAGGTTAGGGTAAGGAGAGGGGGAGGGTTAGCATACCAACCAACAAGTCTCTGTATGTTAACCCTATTGGGATGCTGATGTCAGGATTCTGACCGACAGGATCCTGACTGCTGGCATCTCATACCCAACCCTACTACAAATATATGAGAGTTTAGCAGCAACCTCTCACATTGGTCGAGTTTTATATTCAAGATGGGAAAACATCTGGATAAGAGTTTAAATTGTGAAAACATTTTTGAGTCTATAAATATGCGAGTTTGTATGTTCTCGAACTCTTATTACATTGGGCAAGTTTAATAAGTGTGAGAAGTTACCGCTAAACTTACACATTCTCGGAGCTCTACCCCTATTACAGTTAGCCCAATACAGTATGTGTTCCAGCATTAATCACATATTGGAATAGATTTCATGATGTATGTTTCCTGGTATAATACTAGGTGCCTTCATCTATGCCAATGAAATAAATTGCTGGCAATCCCAAGTCTGCTGCCATTTCTGTGCTGTGTGCATAATGTTTAGCGCTCTTCCACCTGAGAGACTAAGCACCTTGGATGGTAGTGACATCTGTAGCTGTCATCTCTGTGAGCAGGGAAAGTTTCTTCTGTTCCATTGCGCACAGCAGAGGAACAATATAGTTATAATTTTACACTATAAAGTCACCCATTTATTAATCTAGATTAACCATGTTATATATCTGAGGCAACAATTTATCCTGAATACAAACCTGTTGTTAATGCACTGTGCAGCTTCTCCATAATAAATACCACTGTCTCATCTCTGAACACACTTTCTATCTCAAAATAACATTCAAGGACGTCTCTGGAATCCATCCCATGCAGATGATAAAGCTCAAACTATGGAACATTGATGGTTTGGAACTATGGAACATTGATGCTATGGAACATTGATGGTTTTCTCTAATGCTTTCCTATTGCTGCTTGGGTAGCAAAAGGTAAGGAGCTTGTCACATACTTGTTATGTAAGAAGAAACTCATGGGAAAATATCAAAATATAGTAATTGATGTGGATCCATGGACTGAGCCTGTTATATGGAAACTCAAATAAATTGTCCCTCTCCAACATTGTTTAATTAATTGGCAGTCCCAAAAAAATGTGCATTAAGTGACTTAATACTCCCCAATTACTCAGCAATGTTTAAAGGTGACAGACCCAAGTTTATGGATTTTATTGGGTCTTATATACAGTTTATGATTTTTTGGGGGCATTTTATCAGACTTAGACATGCAACAAACAGACTCAGATATAAAATAGCCATTGGTAAATATTGCTCCCCACTCTGTTGCAACAGATTAATCCAGAGAACTGTTTCCCATTGGGACTGAGCTGATAATGTATTATCTCAACACTGAGACAGAATGCATCCATGCCAATTGTCATACCTCCATTGTGATTTTAAGGTAGAGAGCAGGTGAATTGAAAGAATCTAATGGTGAATCACAGTTAGACTTTCCTTCACCCAGGACAAAAACTCAGTATGGACCCCCTCCCCCTTACAATCTAGAAGGAGGGGTAAGAGAAATTATAGGAAGGTGGTACATTATTTTTTGTGCCCATGTGGGAAACTGAAGGACATGAAGATCAAACAGAATAGCAGGAGGGTAAAGGTGTTGGAAAAAGGATTGACAGTGGTGGCTCATATAAAACGGATGGATGGAAGTAGAAACAGAGAAGATTTAACATACAAAAAGAAAAAGTAAGTCAGTGAGGATTAGTGGTGGGGTTGGAAGGAGAGGAACAAGGTGGTGAAGGATAGAGCTAGATCAGCTAGACAAACAGAGCAAGAGGAGATAGACGCAGGGTAAAGAGGGAGATTGATGATGAGCAAGTGTAATTGGATTTAGAGGACAGCGAAACCTAAAGAGAAATACAGCTGTGTTTAGCAAGTGTGGTTGGGCTATAATCCATAGTAGCATAGAAGTTGAACTGTGGTACAGAGGTTGGTGAGCAGTGCTTTGAGAAATAGGCACAGTAATAAATCAATAATAATACAAATTCACTTCTAATACAAGAATGATGTGAAATGGATGGAAGTGAATATCAGATAGTTGCAGTGAAGAAATAAAGTTAATATTCTATATTAATGACATGAACTTGAATTGTAGCAACACCCTAAGTATCAGAGAAGCCACATGCAGTGTGGGTGAGAAGGACAAAGCACAAAAGAGCCAGAGGGCAAGCAAGGGCCCAGATGATGATGATGATGATGATGTGCAGAGGTAGAGGATAGATGTGATAGGTAGAGAAGAGCTTGAGGTGCAGAGCCTCATGTAATGCTGGTCATATGCAATCCAAGAGTCCAGCCTACAGGAGAGTGCATTCAGCAAACTGTCTAAGAAACCACAAAGACTTATGAGGTGCAGACCTCGATTCTTGGCTCTGTGCTTGCTGGGTAGTGTGCTGAGGGGACAGCAAAGTGACAAGCTTGAGAACTGCCTGACTCTGTGCAAGAATAGGAGCCATGGATGTGCAGGGATCTATTAGGCTGACTATGATTGGTTCTTGTAATAGGCAGGGGTGCAGTTCAGCCTTTGGCACACTGACTGTGCTTGGGCCCCTGGCATATACCCCATCCCCAACACCAGGCAGTTATTAAACCCTAGTCTCCACACAATAGGCTACATATACTTAACAATGACATGACATGCCTATTTGTAAGAGGAGCACATATGCTCCATGCTGTCAGTCTGCAACTGTGCTAACCCACTGTATTAAAAAAATATTAAATATATACTCTTACTGTACACAGATGTGTCATCATAAACTGTTGCTGCAGTTGCACCAAACAGCTGCTCTCAGCATGGAAGGTCCAAAGCTTGTAATGAGCGGCTTATTTAGCATTTTTGGTGCCCAACATGAATCCTTGTTGCAATGTGATGTGACTAAGACAAGCTACGAGACTGCACTGATTAATTTGATATGCAACACTTGTATATTTGTGTGTGACTCTGTCTGACTCTGTGGGCCTGATTCATTAAGGATCACTATTGTGATCGCAGCTCCGTAATTGCACTCAGGGCTATGAAAATATGCTAATGAATGCAATCACAATGCCAACACAGTGCCAGTATAGAGATGCCCACTGCCTCCTACAACCACTATCTCACATTCCTAATACATTGCAAATCTCCTCAAATATTGGTAACATCGAGGACCATCGGCCCCTCACGCAGAATTCTAGCAGCCCTGGAGAGAATACCTGTAGAGTTTTTTCCCATACAAAAGTATTTTGAGCATAAACATATCAGTGTAATCAAATGTTTGGGTGGTAGGTGTACCCATAGGCAAATGCAGGGGGGATTCCAGCTGCCTGGATACCCTCCTCACCAGCAACACCATGACCACAACAGTTATATAGAATTTTACTAATGCTGCATGTTCTTCTCAGTGGCAAAAAATTACTAAGGTGGGTCATCTAGACACCCTCAGTTATCCTGGCTCCCCAAAGAACACTAACCTTAATTACTTGTTATAGTGAAATACTACCAATACAAATAATCAGAGATAGAGTAAACAGCACTGCAACATTTTGTCAGTTGCTAGTCTGACAAAAAAACTACACCCAGTGAACAAAGAGAAAAAAGTTGTGCTGCTGTTCACTATCTAGTTGAAAATACTTGATTGATTTGAAGAAACACCTGAGCCTCTCTGAATCATAAATATTTAATAACACACAATAACATTTAATAATACCATCAATAAGCAGATTCTAATATAAATAAAATCGCAATAATGTATTTGCTACAACAACTCTTGGGACCATTCAGACAGTCTTGTGAAATACAGTGTCACCACTGATATCCTTGGATCTTTAATACAGTCAATTAATACAATTGAAAATCATATGCTCACCACCGCTCTCACATATATGCCGAAAATATCTGGCAGCACTCCGATGAGTGATATCTGGCTGTTACTTGTAGTGCGCTGGAGCTTGTTGGGATCAGTGAATAGCACCACTCTCATATAGATGTTAAAAATCTCTGGCAATACTTTGGTAAATAATATCCAACTGTCGCTAATAATTTGCTGGAGCTCATTGTAAAATCAGCGTGTAGCTGTACTGGAGTCCCCCAGTGTAGTGTGGCAGCAGCCAGTGGAGCCGTGAGTACCTCTTGGCAAATGGAGCCAGACAGCAGCCGCAAGATGACTGGCATCCATCCAACACTTGGTGGTATGAGCGGTCTCCTTCTTTCTCTTCCGCAATGAGTATAGACGGCAGGTGTCCCATCCTAACTGCCGGCTGATGTTAGGTTCAATCTGATCCGGAGCTCATGTCTCAGAGCACAGAGATGTGACCAGTCGTGATAAGCAGCAGCAAATGAAGAGTTGTAGAACACAGCTCACAATGTGTGGTTAACCCCTTCGACGCATTTCGCTCCCCTCTTGGAGCTTTTTCAAGATAGGGGTATTCAGCTATCATCCCTCCTTTAAATAGGTTTGACAACTAGTCAAATAAAATCAGCTGCTTTAATTAATTAGCTTTTGCACTGGTTCAGAGAGGCTCCAAAATCTTCCTATGTTTCACACTTCTATTTTTGTTAACCTTTATGATCTAATTTATATGTTAACAATACAATATAACAGTTTTATTTTGTTATAAAGGTACTTATGTATATCTAATTTCTTTAATATTAGTAACAATAATTTACAATTGATCTACAATCAAAAAAGTACAGACATAAAGATATGGAGACATATACACATATATAGGTGAACATATCTCTCACATTCTGTATATACATTCAATGTTTAATTTCTTAACCTTTTGTACAGACAGAAATATCCTCATTTCATCTACTCTCCTTTGAAATTCTACATGCACTATTATAGCATATATTTTGTATTGTTTATGTAAATACATTGTACACTATATCATTCCAGTATATTATAATTTTAATTTCTACCAACATACGAGATCCATATGATTTAAAAAAATTCTTGGATCCTATCATATATTATATACGGTACATCATTACATTTCTTTTACCTTACTTTTAGCCCATCCATATCAATATCAATATATTCTCCTAAAACCATACACATAAATATAAAAACACACATCATATCTAAACACATACATCTTCATATCAATCCCAGTTTTCCTATTATTTTCATATTCACAGTACAGCATCTTGTCTATTCATAGACTCATTTGAGCTCCATGAAAATCATATAAGATAGGTATATAATGTAAAGTTACCATATCATTAACTAAAAAGAGATGAAAGTTATAAGTCGATTATAAGAATGAAAGGAACCTACTGGGGTGTGGGACCTGTAGCGACGGTTGTCCACTCACAGTGTACCACCTCCCAAAACATAGATAATTCCCCCCACATCGAAAACTAGCTCTACATCCATACTATACCGGAGGAGTTAATCCAGACACAGGGGAGGAGTTACTCCAGACAGGAATAATCTAAGGCTATATTTAAACCCCTGGGTTGAAGTGTATCCAATTTCAAGATCCAGGAGGATTCCCCTAAACAGAGTTTCCTGAATCTATCTCCCCCTCTGGTGGTTCCTTCAAAGTGTTCAACTATTGTTAACGTGAGTCCCAATGGATCACTTTTGTGTTTCAGAGCAAAGTGTCTGGACACAATATGGCTCTGCAATCCCTTGAGAATATTGCGTCTATGCTCTCTGAACCTATATTAAATAGAGAAAGAATTAGACCATTCAAACCAGGTGATGAAAGGTCAAAAAATCCTGAGGAAATGTCGAATTTCAAAAGGATTTTTTATACACGGACGACAGATTAAAACAGCATCAACATCCAAATCCATTTGCCCCTTTGAAAATGAACACTCCAAAATGACAAAGAGATCAAGAGGTAGAAGAGGGCAGGGACAATCAAAGAAAAAGAAGAGTTTAAAAGAGATGAAAACAGAGATTTTTAATTTATCTAAGAAACATCTAACAGAGGGTGAAATTAAGGTACTAATGAAAGGGCTTAATTATGCACCTAGCAAAGAACCCAACTTATTTGATTTGTTCTTAGATTTAAATAAATATAAGAGAACATTATGTAGGAAAAGATACTTCGCAAGTAAAACCCTTAAGGCAAAAGAGGGGGTTAATTGCCCAATAGTTTTGGATGATGGCGATTTGGACAGTCTAGAGATTCTTGAAAGTTTACAACTTGAATCAGATGATATTAATATTAATACCATTCCAGTTTTTTATATACAACAGGAATCAAATAAAGGCCATCGACCCACTTTGAGAAGAAAATCTAAATTTTTCCCGTTAGAACATAAAAGATCAGAGATCACAATATTTTACACTAAGACTTTGGAGGAATTAAGAGTCTATGTAAGGTGGAAAATAATAAATTTAAAACAGGAAATATGACTAAGTGGGAGAGGACGGCACTGAAGAGTGCTGCCAGATATTTTCAGCATTTATGTGAGAGCAGTGGTGAGCATATAATTTTTAATTTTTTTTTCAATACATTTTTATTAATTTTTCAACAAGAAAAACACAAATACAACAAAAGAAAGTAAAGTAAAGACACATTACTTACAATTATAATAGTTGCATATAAATGACAAAAAATAAGTAACATGAGAATACAATAAAACCAGGGGGGAAAATTAAAAAACAAAAACCAAAATGAAAAAGAGAAGGTACCACAGTACACAAAAAAAAATTATACATTACATATAAATAGTATCATATTCAGAATGGCTAAATCCCGGTAAAGACCAATGCCCAAATTACCAAATTATTTTCATACAGAAGGCATATCTCCAAGCAGAAGGTCTGCACCCTCACCAACAGTTACAAATTCCTGCCATTTAAACCATAACCTCAATGGCGAAACAGCAGATGTGGAGTATGCAACATCTACAGTTTCCAGCAAAAATGCAAATTGTACCTTATGCATAATTTTGTGAATAGAAGGAAGAGTAGATGATTTCCATAATTGTGCTATTGCTGTCTTGGCTGCCAAAAGAACATGACCCACTACATAACAGTCAGATTTGGGCATATCTACAGGATAAACGTGAAGTAGCGCCAAAGAGGGGGATGGCTGGATATTAGCTTTCAATACCTTGGAAATCAAATCAAATAGATCTTTCCAGAAAGCCTGAATATGAGAGTAGCTCCAAAAAATATGAAAAATGTCTCCAACACTCATATTACATCTCCAACAGTATTTTGATTGTGTTGGCCATATTACTTGTAATTTGGCTGGAGTGAAATATAGCCTATGGAGAATTTTATACTGTAATTCTAAATGATTATAACATTTGGACAATTTGTGGGCAGTAGTGAAAATAGATTCCCACTGCTTGGGAGTATAGGCCTCCTGAAGATCAGACTCCCATTGCTCTTGAGACTTAGACTTAACTGGAGGGCAGGCCTCAAGACACATGGAGTACCAAAAGCCGATAGTACCTTTAGAATCAACTCTTTTTAATTTAGCCAAGATATCAGCCAAAGGTAAATCCAAGGAGCCACCTACTTTTATTAAATTAACCACCCAATGCTGAATGCAAAGATAGGAGAAAAGCTCTCCAGGAGGCAGTTGAAATTGAGATTGGATTTAAGAAAACGGGATTAGAGAAGAAGAACTCGAAATGTCAGCGATGGTTTCAATCCCACATGAACGCCAAATCGCCACCGGTAGATCCGGGATCAAGCGAGCTATAGTGGCTAAAGATAAGGATTTAGCCGGCAATTTGATACATTTAGATTGAAATATTATGTCGTCCCAGCTTTTAAGAGGGTCGATTATGGCCCTAGGGGTATTATTCGATAAAGGACGTACTTGTTTGGGTGTCCAAATTAAATCCACTAGGGGGTACTCTTTCATTAATACCCTTTCTAAGTCAACCCAAGGTTTAGTGTTAGGGGGAAGAAACCAGTCACTAATTTGTGAAACTAAACACGCTGATTGATATAACTCTAGGTCTGGGATTTGTAACCCCCCCTTGATTTTAGGTTTAGTCAAACGATGGTAAGCTATCCGTGGGGTTTTACCTTTCCATATATAAGACACAATTAGTTTGTGAGCCTTAATGAGAAAGTGTTTCCCAGCCAGGAAACCTCAAAACCCAACCAATTATTTAACAATTCGGCTATGTGTTTTATTGTTGGGTCAAAATTTACCTTAGCGAAGTTGTCCAGTCTGTTTGGAATGTTAATACCAAGATAGATAAGATAATCCGTTTTCCAATTGTACCTATATTGAGCTTGTAGATGCAACAAAACCAGATCAGGTATGTTAAAAGGTAGGGCCTCAGTCTTGGTAGTGTTAAGTTTGTATAGTTACGCTGAACTAAATTTGTCTAGTATTCCATGGAGGGTTAGTAACAAAGCAACAGGGTTAGTTACAAACAAAAGAATATCGTCTGTGAACAAACATCATTTATGTGAAGTTGAACCGACCATCACTCCAGGAAATAAAGGGGAATTTCTAATTGCTGAAGCTAGTGGTTCAATGGCTAAAACGTACATAAGTGGGGATAAAGGACATCCTTGTCTTGTACCATCTTGTACCGTTTCTAATATTAAATGGGGATGAAAGAAAGCCATTACTGAACACTCTAGCTGTAGGATTACTGTAGAGAGCCTTGATAGACTGCAAAATAGCACCCCGAAAGCCAAAATGGCTTAGTGATTCGTAGAGGAACAGCCAAAGAAGGCGATCAAACACCTTCTCGGCATCAAGAGAGAGAAGAATGAACTCCTGACTTCGCCTCAGCATCAGCTCTGCCAAATCAAAGACCCTACGAGTATTATCTGATGCTTGTCTGCCGCTGACGAAGCCCACCTGGTCCAGATGAATCAAGAGGGGAATAAAAGGGGCCATCCGACTAGCAACCATCTTGGCATAAATTTTGATGTCTGAATTGAGTAGGGCTATTGGGCGAAAATTCGGACAGGAGGAAGGAGGTTTACCTGGTTTAGGTAAGATGATAATTTGAGCTTCCAACATCTCTGCTGGAAAGCTACCCTGACCGGAAACAAAATTAAATAGAGAAGTAAGTATGGGAGAAATCTAATTCGCAAAATGTTTATAGAAAGAATTGGTAAACCCATCCGGACCAGGGGAATTCCCCACGGGCAATGCTTTAACAACACTCAAAGTTTCTTGTTCAGTCCAAGGGGCGTTTAAAACTGCCAAAGCATCCTCTCCTAACTGAGGAAAAGTAATGTCTCGTAAAAAGGCAGAAATAGAAGCATCAGACAGTTGTGTTATAGTATTGTCAGTATGGAGATTATACAGACCCGCGTAATACTCAGCAAAGGCGTTTGCAATCTCAGCAGGGTTAAGTAGTTTCTTATTATTGGGTGTAATTAAATATTCAATCCTATTTCTGGCCTGACGTTTGTGCAATTTACGAGCTAGGAACTTGCCTGCCTTATTCCCTGAATTATAGAACTTTAGCTGAAGTTTAATTAGAGACGATTTCATGTGAGCCAAAAATAATTTCTGTAGGTGATTACGGATAGAAACTAGTTCTCTCTTAAGAATGCGAGAAGGACGGGCTCTATTCAAAGATTCAACCTGAGCTAAGCATAATTCCAACTCAGATTGATTGAGTAAATATTGTCTCTTAAGTCGAGAACTTGTTTGAATGGCTACGCCTCTAAGGACAGCTTTGAGAGCACACCAGTGTGTTGTGCTAGAAGTGTCTTGTGGGTCATTGGTTGCCAAATAGGATTCCAGGGCATCAGCTAATGGTTTAACACCTTCGGGGGTAGATAATAAGTGATCTGGTAAATGCCATGGTCTAGGGGGAAATCTTGTATTATGGCCATCCCAAGTCCACGTTACCGCAGCATGGTCAGACCAAACTATAGGTTTGATACTGGATTGGCGTGTATGTTGGAGTAAATGTTTGTCTAAAAGAATCAAATCAATACGTGAATAAGTATTATGTACATGTGAAAAAAACGTGTAGTCTTTCACATTAGGCGAATGAACTCGCCACACATCATATCAAATTCTGCCAAGAGCTTCTGTAGCAGAGCAGATGAATCGGCAACGCCACTGTTCACTCCGGAGAATTAGCTGATGATTTATCTATTCGACTATCGTGAAAGCGACTCAGAAAATTACTGCATGGGTAGGTAAGGCATTACCCGGGGAGGGGCAACATTCTTTAGATAGGTATCTTCACATAGTTGACACAATTGACTCTGGTAAGTATCAATAAGAATATTATCCGCTTGCAAGGATGTTATAACACACAGGAACTGGGCTCCATCTTCTGCTGAATGGTACCTATATAGGAGGTATCCAAGCAGGTGAGGGGGGTCCCCTATGAGGCCACCAGACTCCAGGAAAACAAACTGGCTGGGTTGTTGTTACAGCCACTATCTGGGGCAGGCAAAGGGCATGTCAGGCTAGGAGACAAAGGGGCACAGGGACTCACCAATCCAGCCGCCCAGGCACCAGAGAAGGGATGGGCTATGATATCTATAGTGGAGCAGGCCGCTAAGGGTGCAGTATCTGTTCCAGCCACTCAACCACGGCAGTGGGACTCAGGCGATAGACCGGCCGCCCGTGAATGGCTCCCCAGCGGGGACCGTCTGTTTCTCCAAGGTAACCCCTCAGTGCAGGAGCTGTTACATCAGCATGCGGTTGTGGCAATAGGAGGAAAAGATCCCTGCCGCAGCAGCTGTTGCGTCCGCCGGTACCACCAGTTAGCCACATACGCCAGCAGGAACACAGGGTCTCCAGGGGGCCGAGGTGTTAGTGAGGTCTGAACCCTATGTTTGCTTGGTGTTACAGTACTGGCTATTTGCAGGGTGGCACTTTTATAAGATGGTGTTTCCACAATGTGAGCTAACCTCTCTCTGAGGTTTCTCTGCAGGGGACTCAAAGGGATTTTAGGTGCTCAGTGAGGATGACATGCAGCGGGAGAGCAGATTTCACCACAAGATGGCGCCAGTGATCTTTTGGCTCAGTGCCCAGGATTGTGTAGTGCTGTGCTGGAGTTTAGGGGTGATGGCGGCAGGTTACTGCACCCCCGGGCAGCGACCTCAGCAGGCAGTGTAAGGGTGAGTAGGCATAACTCTCACCTCTGAACGATGCCTGCCTTTTTCTCCAGTCTCCCTGAAGTCACAGCCAGGAGGGCAGCTCCGGACCTCCGGTTAGTGCCACCGGTCTTACCGCCAGTGCAGCAAGTGGCAGAGGGCAGTCGGGGGTCTCCTCGGGGTCAGTGTGCTAGTGGAGGGGGTCTCCCCAGAGCTCCTCTGCTGTTAGGGTTGCGGCAGGTGTGCGAGCGGACAACGCCCAAAATCGAGGCCGCGGCTTCTAGCTCGGAGTAGGCCCCAAAGCTCCAAGAGCCCAGAGCAGACCTCTGGAGCCACAGTTGTCTCTGCAGATGGGTCCGCTGGGCACAGTGGGTTAGAGGGTGGGTTTTAGGAGGAGCAGGTGCCCCAGTCCAGGGTAGAAAAGGGTTTTTATTAATATATACAGTTGGAGCTTTCAAAGAATGCAGCTACCCAGCTCTGTAGTCTGGCCATGCCCCTCCTGCATATAATTTTCAATTGTATTAATTGACTGTAAAGATCCAAGGATATCAGTGGAGACACTGTATTTCACAAGACTATCTGAATGGTCCCAAGAGTTGTTGTAACAAAGACATTATTGTGATTTTATTTATATTAGAAGCTGCTTATTGATAGTATTATTAAATGTTATTGTGTGTTATTAAAGATTTATGATTCAGAGAGGCTCAGGTGTTTCTTCAAAACAATCAAGTATTTTCAACTTGACAGTCCACAGCACCGCAATGTTCTTCTCAGTGTCACAAATGACATAACTAGCACCACCTTTGGATCTTTTAACATGTGTCTGCCAGTAATAAAAACACCTGTGCACCAGCGAGGAGATATGGAAAACATGCACTGTTAGGGATGCACTGATATAGACCATCAATAGATAAATTATTAATACTGTATAATGATACACTATCCAGTGCATTAGAAGACCAATAATGCATCCAGGGCAGTGCTTGGCTCTTCTGCTGCTCCCACAGACTCCTGGACTTGCTCCAATGCTCTAGAATGGTGCCCACATCTGAAATAAAATCATTCAGCTCAGGCTGGATGGCCCAACTGCCGCATCTGATGGCTTACTGTGATTGCTGATCCTGTATATGCTGGAATAATGATGGATATTAAAGCTGGATACGTGCTATTTATGCTCTCTTCATGGACTGGCCACACTCACTCTAAAATCAAGCATTTGGAAACCCCCCTCTAGAAATCCTGCATTTGCCACTGCTGTCTATCTCACAGGGAAGTGCCATAATCATCCGCAGAGACACTGGGGGTCATTCAGACTCACTCGCGAGCAGCAGTACGCTCGCAAGCAGGTCGATGTTCCCCACTGCGCATGCGCACGAAGGAGGGAGCTCTGTCGTGCGCATGCGCGAGACCCGACGAGCGACGGGCTTTCCATTGCTCCGGGTCTCACACCAAAGGGGGCGTGCTGTCGATGTTGATTGACAGCACGCCCCCTTTGGTGGGCGTGCCGGAGGCGTGCCTGCCAGACGGAGGTGTTCCCATGGGAATGCCTACCATCTGGAGCCGGCCCCACTGACATCACTAGTGATGTCAGTGGGAGTGATTTTGGCTCTGATAGAGCCAAAATCACTCCAGGGCTTGTGGCAGGGAGACCCTACTGCAGGGTCTCCGTCGCAAGTCCGATGGTCGCGATGGTCAAGACCATCGCGACCATCTTTTTGGATGCTCGTATATGCTGTGGGTGGTGACCCACAGCTATACGAGCATCCAGGAGGACGCTCCATTTTCATGGAGGAGGGCCCTGATTCAGAGCGAGCGCTCTGATCAGAGCATTCAGCTCTGAATCAGGCCCTCTGTACGCTGGTAACCGGAGACCGGTGCATTGAGAGCTGTATATTTGTTCTGGATGGTTAGTGTCTCTGTCTGTTCCACAGTGGGGAATGTGATAATAACGGTGGAGACACCAGAGGCCATATAGGTTATAGGGTTTTAACCCAGACCAGATTAAGGCCCTCATTCAGAGCCGCTCGCTATTTGCGGTCATTCGTTCTAAAACAAGGGGTGGCTATTCAAATGAACTGTTCGCTAATTGCTGTCTGTTCACGCCTCTAAGTCTGAACGTGCGAGCAAAACTTGCATTTGTAATTTCGAAAAATACGCACCCTTGCCGCTCGCACCATACGTCATGTCCGCTATTCATTAGATGAATCGAGTACATCGTACAGCGTATGAAATGCTCGCTATTCTTGTGGCTGCTTTTTTCAACCGCTATTTTGCGAGCAGTTCAGAGTAAAAAAAAACCAAGTGACGTGGTCAATGACGCTGCTGTATTAATTATGCACTCCCTTAAAACGCCCGTTTTGACCTTTAAGCACGCCTGCGATCTAATTCCACACCCCCGTTTTCAAACACCTTCCCCTGTTACCACCCACATACGCCACCTTCTGTCACTCAAAATAGCAGGCATTCGCTATATAGCGAACAAACGATTTTTGGCCGCACTGACTGATTCACACATGCGTATTAAAATCCGTACGCATGCGCAGATGTGCGAACATCGGTCAGAACGAACGAGCAGCCGCTTACGAGCGGCTCTGAATCAGGGCCTAAGGCAGTATCTATCCTATGTATCATTTTAATTCACTAGCATTCCCTATCATAGAGTGTGAAAACATATTAATCTTTAGTTTTTATGGCTCGCAATTGGACAGTTATTACTAAACAAAAAACATGCATTTTCTAACTTCAATACATAATACAGACCTCAAACTGTATACATAAAATACAAACAATTGTGACAGCCGTTTATTATCATTGTAAATGCAAATATCCCGTGATCATGTTTTATAAATTTAATGAGCAAACATTAAATTTATGTTGCAAAAAAACAATATAGTTTTAGCTCTTCATTACTAAACCCATGACCTTGTATATCAATATGAAAACACTATAAGGATAAACATTTGTTTTTTATTTTTAATACAAACAAGATGCATAACATTGCATGATTTCCAGATTAACTCCTCTCTATCACAATTGAAAACATAAAGCACCTGGTCAACTTTTATACTGTATCAGCCAGTAATAAATATATTTGTGCATATGATATGATATCTTGATGACATGCACTGATAGTGATATTTATTATTACTATTAATGATAGATATTCTTTCAAAATAATTACAATATGCTATTATCATAACAACATGTCTATATAACATGAATTTCTTTTATAATGTTAGAATGTTGTAGAAATACACGATCAATCTATTTGATAAAGATAAAGAAAAAATAACAAATTGACAATAACATTTTAAGTATGGTATAACCCCTGTACTATTTACTGAATATTACATTTTACTCACAATATAATAATGCATGAGGTTTTTTTTTATTATTATTATTATTATTATTATTATTATTATTATTATTATTACCAGGAGCGTGTGGAAATAAAAACACTAATGATAGACATTCCATAAGTTAAAGTCAAGTTAGTACTGAAGTTAGAAGGTGTGAGACACAAGAAGAAATATACCCAAAAACACCTTTTATTTTCTAGAGATATGTGGTTCAGTTTTCCAGAAATCCAAATCCACCCGAATTTTGTGAATCTGGGTAAATCCGAGTCGCAGTTCTAATCTCCAGAGGAGATCCACATAAATCTGGGTCGCAGTTCTGTACTTTTTGCGTTTCGGAATTCAGATTTAAAATCTGAATATTGGGCTTTGGATTGCATGCATTACATGATTTTAGCTGTTTTTAAAACTTTTTATCTATTTTTTATTTGAGGGTGGTTTGCAAAACTAAATCCAGATCCAAAACCTTGGAGATAAAGATCCAAAACCAAAACATGGGGGTTGGCGCACATCCCTACTATTTCATCATTGCATTTTAAACCAATGTAATGTACAGTAGGGCCTGATTCTGAGATGGGCACCCAATGTTTTAACTCTGCACGTGCGTCCCGATGGTTACAGCCGGGGGACACTAATCCGAACTGCACGAACATCCATGCAATTTCCATAGGCATTCCTGGGGGGGTGACTGAGGGGGTGGGTAACAACGTTGTGCATGTTGGAGGCACGGCAGTGTCAGGGACTGTGCCGAAAAATGCAGTTCCACTGGCACCGGTTGTCATGTTCTGATAGACATTCTGAGCAACTATAGGATGGCTCTAATGTCTGATGCTGCTGCTAATGTGTGATCGATGGTGCTATGTTATGCCGTTATGTGGTGGGTGTCTCAGTAGGACACCCATTGGCCACGTCATTAGCATAAAAACACATTAGAGACTGTGATTTTGTTACAGCTACTACTGCAAATGCGTAAACCCCTGTATCACCCTGATAGCATCATAATTAGCCTTTCATCTAATACAGTTGCTGTATGGATATTTTAGAACCAATTACACAATGTCAGTGTTTACGCAGTTGAGCAATTATCGGAGGTCTGACAATGCATATGAGTTGCGCTGTGCATTCTTCAAGTTTCATTACCATCAGCGGTCGCAGTGAGGATTGTGCCACAGTGTAATTGACAGCAGGAAGCATATGAGCGAGGTAACGGGGGTGTAGCAGCTCAAAGGCAGATGTGTCACAACCATTTTGTGGGAGTGTTGCCAACTGCAATTGCAATTCAGTACACAGTAAAAATGGCTCCGGTATCTCAGTTTCGGCTGATATTCTTTGTGACCATACTGTTACTGATCACCTGAACTGCAGTCGATGCTGCACCTTTGTACTAGAGATGTGCAGTTTTGGTTTACTGAAGTATGAACACACTCGAATCAAGTCCCAGTTCGGAATCACTTTGGGGATCCGAGTAGAGACCCGCAATTTGAAACTCTAATTTAATAACCAGCTCTCACATGTCTGGATCGCCTTTAAGTTTCACCGCTTCTGATTTCAGGTGCAAACATCCTAGTCAGATCAGAACACATTGCAATATCTGGAACCAAGAAAGGATCTACGAATACATTTAATGCAGCTTCTTCTATTTTTGGACCTTTATTAATTTAATAAAAATACAGTAAGTGGTACTTCGGAAAACTAGTTCTCAGGCACTGGTAAAACTTTGTGATGTCATATAAAAGATAATAATAATAATAATAATAATAATAATAATAATAATAATAGAAAAAAAGGTGCTGCAACCTGTAGTAACCACCCTGATTCTGTTTATTTTTTATTTAAAGACAAATATCTAATTGGTCTGCACAAGCTTAAGATGGAGTGTAGAGGGTTAAACATAAACACAGATTTTTGTCACATTGTAGCATTGTGACATTATCACCTGGGTTGGCCTAATATTTAATCTTCATTAATAATTGTTTGATAAGATCTCAAAATCTAAAGTGATACATTTACTGTCAGCTGTGTATGAGAACATTCTAATGAGAGTAAATAACTATAGGATTCTGCTGCATATAAAGAGAACAGCCATACATATTACTATAAGGCTACAGATACAGATCAGAGACTCATCCCGTCCTGTGTGATAGAAGACAAGAGAATGGAAGCCAGACCCAAGTTTAAGCTTTATCATCTGCATGGGATGGACTCCAGGGACTTCCTTAAATGTTATTTTGAGATAGAAAGTGTGTTCAGAGATGAGACAGTGGTATTTATTATGGAGAAGCTGCACAGCGCATTAGCAACAGGTTTGTATTCTGGATAAATTGTTGCCTCAGATATATAACATGGTTATTCTAGATTAATAGATGAGTGAATTTATAGTATAAAATGATAACTATATTGGTCCTTTGGTGTGCGCAATGGAAACAGGTGAATCTTTCCCTGCTCACAGAGAGTTGTTACTACAGACATCACTTCCAACATTGGTGCTTAGTCTCTGAGGTGGAAGAGCGCTAACCCACCAAATGTTATACACACAGCACAGAAATGGCAGCAGACTTGGGAATAAAAGAGATTGCCAGCAATTTAGTTTATTGGCATAGATGAAGGCACCTAGTATTATACCAGGAAACATAAATCAATTAATCTATTCCAATATTTGATTAATGCTGGAACACATATTGGGCTATATATAATAGAGTAGAGCTCAGAGAATGTGAGAGTTTAGCATGAACCTCTCAAACTTTTTAAACTCGCCCAATGCATTAGAGTCTGAGGGCCTGAATCAGGGCGGGGATTTTTTTTTTCTCCTGCCTGGTCGCTAAACTTGTGCGTGAAGGCTGGAGACGGTAGCGATTATAGCGACCATCGGCATTGCAAGGAGACCGTAAGGTAGGGTCTCAACCCTCGCAATGCCGAGTGGACTTCCTGCTCTCATAGAGATGTCAGTAGGGCCGCCCACAAACAGCAGGCATTCCTTCGGGAACGCCTCAGTTTTTGCAGTCACCCCCCCTACCTGCCTGCAAAATGGGGCGACCTGTCGATCAACATCGACAACTGCCCAGTTTTGTTGTGAGCCCTGGAGCCAGTGAAATTCTCACTCGCTATGGGCCTTCCACATGCACGTGGCGCATTATGCGCGTGCACACTGGGCCACCAACGACCCGCTTGTGAGCGCTGTGAATCAGGACCTGAGAACATACAAACTCACTTGTTTTTAGACTCAAAACTTTCACAATTTAAACTCTGATCCAGATGTTTTCCCATCTTGAAGATAAAACTCAACCAATGTGAGAAGTTACTGCTTAACTCTCACATTTTCTAAACTCTCACACTATTACATTTAGCCCATTATCATTCTTTGCCGTTAACACACTGTAACTATACATAATGTTAATTTTCAAATCTGAATCTGTCCTGCAGGTCTTATTAAAGGTGAAACTTTGATTGACGTCAGTTTAGGATCCATCGTTCATCAACTTTTTGATGCCTGTGAATATTTTAAAGAGATCACAATACTAAAATTAAGAGAATCATGTATTATGGAACTCAACAAATGGGTGAAGACCCGCACTGGGGCTTTTGATTGGACTCATGCATCTAAGTTTGTTACTGAGCTGGAAGGCATCAGGTAAAATATAATTTTAATCTCTTAACTGGCTAATGTTTTTTTAAAAAATGTCACCAAAATTAAAAAAATTTTATTATAAAATACTGTAAATAATAGCTAATTAAATATTGATTCAATATAATATTTAACAAAAATTCAAGTTTAACCACTTAACTGACAAATTCTTTTTCCGAAAACCGCTCTGAATTTGTCGTCTTTTTATGATTGAATTAGGTCAGGAACAGCTTCTTAAAACTTATCCAACACGATTTTGTAAAAAAACTATATTTTTTAAAAACGCTGTACACCATAAAAATGGCAATTTGTATGGTATATTGTAGTGATGGCCATTAATAGAAACATCGATTGTGACCACAGCTGTTGATGCTTCCTTAACAGTGGTTGGGGGTTGCCTCACTCCACCTCCGCTATCAGCAGCCTCTCCCCCATTTTTGAAAGCCCCAATCCATGGATAAAGCTACTGTATATATATATATATATATATATGTATGTATATATATATATATATATATATATATATGTATGCGTGTGTGTGTATATATATATATATATATATATATATATATGTATATATATATATACATATATATGCCTATATATATATATATATATATATGTATAGCTTTATCCATGGGGGTGGGGTTTCAAAAATGGGGGAGAGGCTGCTGATAGCCACTGGAGGAGGGAGAGAAGGGCAGCGCTGTCCGTGCTGCCTTCTCTGACCTATCCTCTCGGCAGCTGCCAGGGGGTGGGTGCACCGGTGCTGGGCTGGCCAATCACTGCAGTGATCGGCCCACGGGGAGGGAAAAGTGTGCAGAGGGACCAGGGGGTCCCTCTGTGATTGGCGGCTGCTAGAAAATTATTTTCCAGCAGCCGCCCACAGAGCTTTTCTGACTGGTCGTATCAAAATACGACCATGTCAGGGAAAGCCCAGACTGGTATGGTCGTATCTGATACGACCATGCCAGGCAAGTGGTTAAATAGCTACAGTATTACAAGTTGAGTCTCCCATGTTCAAAATGCTTTGGACCAGGGGTATTTTGGATAACGGAATATTCCTTTTTTTTAATATTTGCATATCATAATGAAATATTTCGGGAATGGGACCCCAATATACGCACAGAATGCATTTATGTGTTATATACTCTTTATACACACAGCCTGCAGGTAATTTTATACAATATTTTCAATAATTTTGTGACTCAAGCAAAGTTTGTGTACATACATGAAATACATTTATGTTTCATATACACCTTATGCACACAGCCTGATGGTAATTTTATACAATATGTTTAATAATTTGTGCCTTAGACAAACTTTGTGTGCATTGAACCATCAAAAATCAAAGGTTTCATTATCTCAGTCATGCCAAAATGATTCCGTATTTTGGAATATACCATATTTTGGAATATTTGGATATGGGAGACTCAACCTGTAATAAAACGATGTGAGTGACAATTTTAAAGAATTTTTTTTAAAAAAGTACACTGTAGTTTAAAAAAAACTCTCTTTCTCTCATAACACGGGGTATAGAAATGAGGACTCCAGAGAGGCAGGTACTTAATAAAGCAGTATATTTTAATGGTAGCAGACAATGCACCTTAGTATACATGAGCATAGGCCTGGTTGCACACATGAACATAACAGAAAATAAGCAAATAAGCATAAAAGTAAATATCCTTGCACTCTTGTGCTTGTCAGGCCATCACAATATCTGTGGACCTTCCAGTTCCTGGCACCCTAATGCTAACCACCACCCCTGGCCTATCGCCTGGCCAGATTGTCCGGCATCAGGAGCAAGGAGCATCAGGTGTGTGTGAGTTTTAAACCCTTCCTGTGCTCCTATGATTATTACAGATGGGTCTGTGTAAATGTTAAAACTTGGAATTCAACACCTCCACTGCTAATGCAGAATGCAAAAGTTCACTTCAACCACCCTTAGAGAGGGCTGATTCTGCCAGAATGTGGGCAATTCAGGTGAGAGAAACCGCTCTCACCACACATCCCCCCTTTTGCTTTTCCAAGCTTGGGGAAGCGCACATATTCCTTGGTGATGGCTGACACTCTTCAGCCTCCCAAACCACCTTCCAGGCATGTCTTATTCATTCCCCCTGAACATGGTGTGTTCTGGCAGAAGAGCAACATCCTTGTTTTCTTGCGAACACTGGGTTCTGCTCTTTTCTGCTGCCATGCAGACAACGTATTCATCAAAGAGCAAGTCCAACATCTGAGTGGTCTAGCGAGAAGTACAGGGACCGGTACTTCTTTTTGCCAGATAGTTTGTCGCCGTGCCTCAGGAATGTGATATAATTACTGCTTTATGTCCAATCTTCAGGTGTATTTATCTTGTACTCTGATAGGGCAGTGTGCCCTGGCATGGAAGAAAACACAACCTGATAATTTTTGCTATTTTGCTGAGAAGGTGTCCACCAGCGGAACTTCTGTAGGGCCAAATGAACTATAGCGGCCTCTGGGAACCTGAGGGGTGGCAATATCCAGCACATGCATGGCAACATCTGTATTGGGTATAACATATTTGCAAACATTTATGTCTGACCGTAACCAAGCACAAAGTTGCTGACTTCTTTCCTCAGACATTAATTGCACAGAGTTTCTCTGTCCAAAGACAACTGGCCCTGCTTTTCCACTCTTCTACCTTTTCCAAGGTAAGGCCTTGGAGACTTTACATTGGAGTTGTCTCTGTGGTTACTTTACAAGATCAACAAATATGGGTAAATTGCATCCAAAGTTTATAGAATAGGGGAGCTTAGGACCAACTGTGGTGACCTCCTCATAAGTGTGCCCCTTTATCGTGAGGCTTGCTCACACCCGGAAGAAGTTTTCTGTAGATCCATGAATGCAGAATAGTTCAACTAACCCTGGCACCTTTTCTACTGCCCTGGGCAGGACAGCCTCTGAGATCAGGGTTTGCTCACTCTTTGAGTCTCTAATGACTGGAAGTTCTCGGCCACTTAGTAACAATGTTTTTCACATTAATGGGGGTCTGGAATCCAGGGGTACCATCGTGCAAAAAGCGGGGTACATAGCACCCATACTAGCAACCCCACACTCCATAGGCTCTGTTTTTCAGGGACAGTCCCTCCTTATATGAACTGGCTCTCTGCACTCAAAGCAAATGACCATGGCATCTCCAGCTGTGTATCCTTGAGGAGGGGGTGACAGTCGGGGTCACAGGCCAATGGAGTGCCATCTTAACAGGTTGCTCATTCCCTGGTTTCTTTTCTGCCATTTTTGTCATATTTCCTGTGGTCTCATACTGTTTCAACACTGTATTTAATTCCTTAAGATTATGAGGATCAGCATGTATGACCCAAAGCTGCATATTTTGCCCTAGGGTTCTTATACACTTGTCAATAACCACTGTCTCTACAATGTGAGTGGCAGTCTTCTGTCTGGAGCCAACTCTGGCCCTGTCTGGCGAGTTCTGCAAACTGCTTCCGATTAGAGACCCCTGGTAATCTGGCCCATTCATAGAAGCGCTGCACTTTCCCAGAAGGACTGAGACCTAACTTAGCAAGAATGCCACTTTTGACTAGTTCATACTTTTCTGCATCAGCAAAAGACAAATCTAAGGTTCACCAGTTAGATAGAGGGCACGTCTATCAGCACAAGTATCTCCTGGCCACTTTAAGTGACCCTCAAAAATATTAACAAATATGCCTCTGGGTCATATAAAGGAGAATTTGTCTTCAAATACCCTGCACCTGTTCTGCCCATTGATTGGGTCACAAGCTGTAACATTTGTTCCTATGTTTTTTGGTGAGAGGCCATTTTTATAGTGGGAGGTATATGTACAAGTGTAGGTGCTTTTAGATAAGTCAGTTTATACAAATAAATATACTTTATCTCTTTCTCTCAGAAAAGCAATTGTTATTCAAGTTTAGCACAGAAAATGAAAACACTGCTTTTTTTTCTTCAGCAATGCAGGGGTTAAACAGAAAACAGGGAAACAATGTTTTCTATCAGCACTGCAGTAAATAAACCTCAGTATGTGTCTTGCTTTGTTCAAATAGCAGGTGAACTTTCATTAGACAGCATAAAAACTAGCTGGTGAACACACTAATCAGCATCTTAAGCACCTCAGTAAACAAAGGAAAGCAACTTATTTTTCTCTTTATGCACAAACAACTTTTGCACAATGCATAGCAAGTTACAGTTTTCTTACAAATAACTGTGGCTTATCTGGCATATGTTCTGTGACAAAGCAGTGCAGCTTCCCAAATGGGCCACCAAATGTAACACAGGGTATAGAAATGAGGAATCCAGATAGGCAAGTACTTAGTAAAGCAGTACCTTTTAATGGTAGCAGACAATGCACCTTAGTATACGCGAGCATAGGCCCAGTGCCAGATCAAGGTCCTCATGGGCCTGGAGCTGAAATCTATGAAGGGCCTATTGTGTACTGTTGCAGGGGGTGTGACTACTGCTATGGGGGTGTGACCAATGATGTGGGGACATGGTCTGTGTCATGGGGTGTGGCTAGCATCATGGAACATAGCTACCCACATACATTGAACCATCTTCATCTCCCTCCCCTTTTTGATTATATGAAACATACACTACCTGTTCTATAAAAAATAAAAACCACAAACTATGGTTTATTAATAAAATGCAACAATTTTTATTAATAAAGTGCTTTAACAGAACCATAGCTGAAAATTGCTAGTTTTCAAATAATTAACTTTGAACAAAGTAAAAAGTGCAGAACATGAAAACATAAATAATACAAAATAAATATTAAATAAAACTAATTAAATATTAAATAAAACTAAATATGTGATCTGGATATTACTTAATATGCATATTAAATATTACATAAAAATAAACTATGTGAACCGTGACTGCAAAATATGTGACCTGTGCTTTAATTAAGCTCACTGTCTCACCCCACCCTCGCAGCGTGCAAAATCACGGGTAGTGTATAAGGTAATTCTGCTCCATATTTCTAGTAATGATGATGTACTCAATCATATTACCAGAGATATTAATTGCCTCTGACAAATCTGACAGACATTGGAGCGCCATACAGACTGCAATAGCAGACAGGCAGCGATCCATTGAGCCCACAAAAAAAAGTCACTGTGTAAACAATCAAACTTTAAAATTGGTAGTATTAGAAATCCAAAAGTGGTTTGTTTAATCATAAAACATTTTGGTAAAGAGCATATGTGCTTTCATATAAACCACACTTAGCTTTAAACTCTAATATTACATTTCAACTTACACTAGGTAGGTTGTAAACAACTAGACTCCAACAAACTGAGGATAATGATCAAGTATTACTATACATGAACTTTTCTTGCTTTTCGACTGGCAAATTCTTCTATTACATTTTCCATGTCAATTTCTCTTAATATTTCATTTTCAATGCACAAAAGAGAGAGCGCATTTAGGCGCTGTTGTGCCATGGAGGATATCAGTGCATTTTTTACTTGCTTCAGTGCAGAAAAGCTGCGCTCACCACTGCAGTTGGTAACCATCAAACAAAGGTACATGCATACTGAAACGGCAACATTTGGGAAGTTACCAACTAATGCCTCTGTAATTAGAAATTTATACATTTTGATTTCTTGACTCTCATGTGTATCTTTATTTGAACTGGTTGTAGACACAAAACAAATATACTACTTCATCTGCATATTCTGGACCAAGATCTCCTGTTTATATTTCTACCAATGCAGTGGCCTTAGCACGTAGTTCATCTGATGTTAAAGAGCACAGTTCTGAAAGAAATTTAATTCTGTCTTGAATGACACAGTATGCTCCTTGTCTTCAATTTAGCGATGCCAAAAGCTGATCAATTATGGGAAGAAAAGTGTTCACTTTAAATTTGTCTGATGGTGAAAGTCCAGCAGCTGCATCTTCAGCACCCCCAAAGTCCCACTTTTTATTTTTTTAATTTGTCTTCTTTGTTTGTAATCATCGCAAGAGTAAAGAATTTTACTTTGGTTTTCAAACTCTGTAAACTGAGAACGGAGGTTTTCTACAAACATTTTTAAGGATTCCAAAATGTCTGCGGCTCTGTTCAGATCCAGTTTTGAATCTTGAAGAAAATTACTGGTTTTATGAAACCGGCTCAGTATTGTGGACCAGAGTTGCACCATTATCCCATTTCCTAATTGGCTCATTAGAGAATAAAGTCCCTTTGCTTCCAAACATGTCTCTTCCCTTTCAGATGTGTAATTTCCCATATTGTGCAGCAGATCTTTAATAGATGTATAGCCTTTTTCAAGGCATTAAGGGCATCATGATGAGCAGACCGATATGTGACTGAAAAGCTTTTCAGGCTAGGCAATCCAAGGGGCTTGAAGACATCTGTCAGAAGATTCCACTGATGTGTTGATGTAGAAAAAAACATATAACTTCTGATCAAAGTCAAAAAACAAAACTACCTCAGGGCAACATTTTACAGCACTTTGCCCGATAAGATTAAAAGAATGCCCATAGCATGGAATATATTCAGCCAGCTTGTTCTTCTGACGTATAAAGGCCTGCATACCATTGTATTTTCCACTCATATTTGATGTATTATCATATGACTGGCCCCGGTAATCTTGAATGGAAATTCCATTTTCATCAAGAAAAAGAAAAAGGGTGTTTGCCAAGTGATCTCCAGTATGTCCACGTACTGGAATAAACTTGATAAAACGCTCAATGGGTCCAATTTGAAACACATAGCGAAATATAAGCGTCAGCTGATCAGTGTGTGAAATATCGGGTGTTGAGTCCACAGTACTTAGATTTTTTAATCTCAGCTATGATCTGCGCAATACTTGTTGGCCAATCACCTCAATAAATTCATCACAAATGGTTGAGGCCAGGTATGATACGTGTCCTCGCCCTTTGTTTGCATACATCTGAATATGTTCAGCAGTGACGGGATCATACTCTGCCAAAAATTCGAGACATCCTAAATAATTGCCATTGTGTACTGATCCAATGATTTCATCATTTCAACGAAAGGCAAGACATCTTGATGACAGGAATTTTATAGCACTTAAAATTCTGCAAAGAATTTGATGCCAGTACTTATTTTCAGACTCATATTGAATCACTAGAGATTTGTCTACACATTCTCTGATCAATTTTCTTCTAATAAGTTTCTCAAGAGAATCTGCATGAATTGCACTACTTTCATGGTGGCTTAAATCTCTAGCTGCATGTCTCCAGTCTGAATAACCATCAGTTGCCAACAGTAAGGTGGCATCTGAAGAAAATATTTTGCAGTGAGCACAAGAGTTTGAGCATTTTCGGTGAGTAGCAAAGCCAGTCACGCTGAACTTTCTCACCATTAATTTGTTGAGAATAAAACAATGACTTTGTACAATGTCGTGCAAAATGTTCACCAGGAAATATTTTTTTTGGTATTCGTAAAATCACTGTCCAGGAAGTGGCAATCAGCAACCCCCTTCTGACTAAAAAAATTTGCGCAAAGTTTCTGAAACTTTCCACTCTCCTACATCATTTGAAAAAGATGTGTTTTTTGATTGTTCAACCACAATTTCTGTGTCACCTTCAACTGATTCCCTGGTTACATTTTGGATATCTATTATATCTGCATGATCACTGGATGCACTTGGACTGGTTTCACTTGTACCAGCTTCACTTGCACCAACTGTAAAGTCTCTGACAGTGGATGTACTTGGACTGACTACAGAGGAACTGGCTGCACTATTTACAGAACAAAAGTCTGTAATTTTTCTGGTCTTAGCCAATACTTTCTCTACTGTAGGTTTTTCTTTTCCTCTTCTTAGCTTTTAGTTTATCCCAGCCACTCTGTTGTGTCTTCATGTTAACTTGAATGACAAATAAAATGTCACCCATAACATAGTTGTTTCTCTATCTTATTCTACACTCTGCTAACATTTAACTGTATAAAACACATTGGAGCTGATTCTGAGTTGGACGGATCTCTGTACGGATTAGAATAGCAAGTTTTAGCTTACAGCGCATGCGCAGAACTTAATTTATGAATTGTTTCATATTTCTGTCCTATCCTGACTGGCCAGATATGGGTAGTGACAATGTTCTGTCTCATCAGAGTATAGCTAGAGGCCTGTGCTATTCTGAGTTATGGTGCATACACACGGTCAGATAAACTATGATTTTATCAATAACAATCATCTCATTATCATTCAAATCATGCTGTTTCTGGCCCCCGCAAATGACCAAATGATGGTCGATGTACGGGAATGAATGGTCAATAATGACCAACAATCGCCGCTCGTGCATGCAGTCCAACCTAGTTGATATCGACCAGGTTAGCTTGTTTACTATAGGGACCTGCGATATTTGCAGGTCGCTATAGTCTTTGGGGGGTGAATGTATGTGTTGGATGCTCGATAACGATCATCTAACACATGCAGGCCGATCAGATAACTATCGTTATCATTATCTGATCGTGCCCCCATCTGACCGCGTGTACGCTCCATTATTTGCGGGTCGCTATAGATTTTGGGGGGTTAATTTATGTGTTGGATGCTCGATAACGATCATCAAACACATGCAGGACAATCAGATAATGATCATTATCGTTATCTGATCGTCCCTCCATCTGAACGTGTGTACGCTCCATTAGACTTATGGAGAATGTGAAGTCTGTGTCAGACAGATCTCTTGCACCATGCATGGAGCTGGTGCCGATACTAATGGTGATGCTTGTGGCTCTGAACAGAAAAATAGTGAGCAGAGTGGCTTCCCGCTTGCAGGCACATGGAATTTTGCATTAGCCAAATGGAAACTCCCATTAGCATAAAGTAGTAAATCAGGTTTTGACGACTACACGCAAATACAGCAATTTTGCTTCCAACTCAGAATCAGCTCCATTGCTTGATCTGCAAATTGCTCTACATATAGAAGACATATTTCCCTGCGAACAGTCATTGATATTACTTAGAGTTTGAAACAATGACTGTACAATTAACACACATACATATATAACAGTAATATATATATATATATATATATAAATATATATATATATATATGTGACAGCAAAAGGAAGTATGTAGGAGCGCTTGTTTGTTAAGATAAACAATAGAGTAAGTATAATAAATATTTATTAGCAATTAATAAATTATGACAAAGACAACAATAACAATAAAATAAAAAATGAGCACAACTCTGTGCAGTATTCAGACCATCCTTAATTTTGCCCTCTTGGAGCTAGTCTGCTGGTTAAAAATGTGTCCGTTTCATGTGGGAACACTGGCCCTGATTCAGAGCCGGACGCTCTGACAGAGCGCTCGCTCTGAATCAGGGTCGGCCCTCTGGTTTTTCTGAACGGCCTCCTGGCCGATCACATAGCTGTGGGTGACCACCCACAGCTACAGTGAGTGGCCAAAAAGATGGTCATGATGGTCAAGACCATCGGGCTTGCGACGAGACCCTTGTGGTAGGGTCTCATTGCCGCAAGCCCTGGAGTGCTTTTGGCTCTATCAGAGCCAAAAGCACTCCCACTGACATCCCTAGTGATGTCAGTGGGGCCGGCCCCAGACGGTAGGCGTTCTCATGAGAACACCTCCATCTGGGCAGCCACACCCCCAGCACGCCCACCAAAGGGGGCGTGCTGTCACTCACCATCGACAGCACGCCCCCTTTGCTGCGAGACCTAGAGCAGCGGCTTCCCTGTCACTCGCCGGGTCTCGCACATGTACACGACGGAGCCGCCTCCATCATGCGCATGCGCACTTGGCCAACATCGACCCGCTTGCACACGCTCAGCGCTCGCAGGCGGGTCTGAATTAGGCCCACAGTTCCTAAAAATGGATACAATCCTGGTGTGTACAGTAATGGATACAGTGTAACTTATTAGGTTACAGTGTGATATTACCAGCAATGGTGGAGTGACTGCTGCGGGGAGCCACTTGATGGATAGGAATAAATAGTCCTATGAACATCAGGAGCAAGTGATGTGGAGGAAAAAGGGTAAACCACTTGATGGCAGATATGTAACTTGCAAATATATAAATAGTTACCAGTGGTGTCTCCAATGTCCACAGCCCCGAGTGGAGAGGTGCTATGATAGAGTCTCTGGAAGGAGATACAGCTCTACCACTCATCAGTGGGAGCATAGGTGCAGGCTCTTTAGCAGGACCATGGATGCTGGCAAGCTGGAGACTGTGTTGCTCTATGCTCCGTAGCTGGCAGGAAGCGTCACCTGTGTTATGGCTTAAACAGCCCCAGCGGCTCGCAGCAGACTCCCGGCAAGGGGTAGAAGGTCCGAGGATAACAGCTAGTCAGTGACCCCAGCGTCAAGGGGGAAAGGACCCGAACAGCACTCAAAGGAAGATACCGGTCTGGTATAACACAATGGAAGTTTCTTGAGGCATTTCTCCGGGCATAGGGATCCCGGTTTCCTCAGAAGGCAATATAGGATTTCTAAAGTATTGGTTGGTCATTGATGCACTTGGTGTACTGCTATATCTCCTATGGTCTATGTAGGACCGACATGTTGAAACAATATTGGTATTTGTGAGGATTTAAATTTGATACCTTTTTGTGCAGAAAGCGTGTGAGTGCCCCTCATTTTCTCTATATTATGGACTTTCCATGTGTACGTCATGGGTGACAACCCAGTACATTGCAAGACCTGGATGATGTGAGTGTGGCCGTGGTTAATCATATTCATATATAGATATAAATACATATGTACTATATATGTATATACACTCTTTTTTTATTATTACACACCCACACACATATATATATATATATATATATATATATACTAACAATAGCATTTACTTACACTGAAACGTTGATTACATCCAATTGTCTATGCCTGCTATTGCGCCGAGTGCTGCATGTTACTCTACTGCATGTTTTGCTTTTGTTGTGAGGGCACCTGCCAATGTGTATGTATGTGTGAATATCTATCTATCTATCTATCTATCTATCTATCTATCTATCTATCTATCTATCTATCTATCTATCTATCTATCTATATATATATACACACACATATGGAGCCATATTCAATTTGAGCCGAGCAACGTTAAGTTAATGCGGCCCAGACTTAACGCCGACTTCAACTGTTTTGTAGGCATTAAAGTGTTGCGTGCGTGCAGGCTTTACCCCGTATTCAATTTCAAAGTACATGTAAACGGCACCCGGCGATACTGTAACTAGCGGAAAGTACTGTCATTTTTTGGGAAATCAGCCTGTCATCCCCCAAATAATCATCTGACATGGGGGTTCACTATGGTACCCCTGATTTGGCTCGCTGAAGGTATTTGGTGTTTTTTAAATGGGCTCAATAGCTGCTAAATAGCGTTTTTATATACCTGATGCAGAATAGTATTTAGGAGTATTTTTTCCAGAAAATAAGTTATCCCAGCAAATTTGGGGTTCTTGTAAATGGGGGTCTGCATATTTAAAGTTGAAAAAGTGAACTTGAAAAAATTGTGAAAAATCCACATGCCGCAAACACCTGCAATCAAAAAAACACCTGGGGTATACTTGGGGACCCCCCCAGAGTCAAGTTCGCTAGTTTTTAACTTTGTACCCCAACATTTTTTTTTTGCCCCCTTTTCAAAGTAAATTTTTGGGGTGTCCTTAAGTTTTTTTTTTTATTTTTTTTTACACAGATTACCTTTGGCGACTGTCTGAAGGCTGAACACGGGTTCCCGAAACTTTGCACCCCAAAACCCCAATTCTGCACTTTTTTCTGCCTGCTATTCATAGGTGATACTTTACCGCCTATTACATTGTATCTTTCAAATTTCATACGGGGTAAAACCAAAACAGGTGAT